>OZ012631.1:8503362-10903362 GCA_963942485.1 Pediacus dermestoides | reverse complement strand
GCAATAACATTAACACAGTCGAATTAGGAAAAGTTCATTAGCGATAACAGTGCGCGTCTCACTTCATTAGACTTTTAATGAAGCAACCCGTCCAAGCATTTTATGCGTTTATTAAATTATTTTATTCATTTGTTGGTTGGATTCAGATGAGAACATAGCATCTAAAATTTAAGAGACATTATGAAAAGTTAATTAAAACTAAAGTACTTAGACCCGAAAAACTAGATGCACGATAAGACCAGGGGAATGGTTTCCCAAAAATCACACACACTCACACAGGGAAATGCCGTCTGTCCCTTCACTATACAGGGATTGTATATTTGCTGAACGATTGTGGGGTTACCTCCAGGATGAGATCAAAGCGTCTTTTCAATCGTTCGTGCCGCTTTTCAGAAATAACAAAGATGCGAGTTTACATTTCTATATAAGGAGTTTCCACAGATTTCAAGGAAAACAAACAACCCACACTGGTAAATAAATATTTCAGATAGCAGATACATCTCAATCAAAATACTTTTTAGAACGTCTAACATCCCACAAGATTGGCCCACTTGTATATTTATGACAAAATTTCATATATAAACTAGATTAAATATTTGCTAAGGGAATTGAATCAATTGAAAATTAGAACAGCTCGAGCAGAAACATCCTTCGCCCAGAAAAAGTGTTTTAAGATAAACCAGCGCGAGCATGTCAATATTTGTATATTACGGGTTAATGGCTTTGGGACGGTAACAATAATGCTTAATGCTTAATTTCGTTTAGAGGCAGCCAAGTGGTCGAACGAACGTGGTTTAAAATACTGTTCCAGTGTCTGGCTTTCGTGGGAGCGAAAATCGTGCAGCCAACGATCCCTGGACCGTGACCCATCTGCTCCTTGTACCATTCTATTAACTCCTTATCAGTCGTCCTGTTCGTCCTTTCCTTGCAACTGCGACTCGTTTTCTCAAACAACTCTTATCAATTCCTTGTCTCGTTTGTGTCTTAATTCGACCGTCAAGAGACACGACTTATCTTCCTCGACAGCAGCTTCTACGGTTTACAACAGCCATTTGTCCACGACCCCGCTACTACATTAAGCATCTATATCAGTTCTTACTCTGTAATCTTTCGCTTGTTTTTCCTGAAAAACTCATTTGATGGGTAAATTAAATACAAACTCGGAATTCAAGTTTTTTCAATTTCAACCAAAAAATTCTAAACTATCTTACATTGTTCATGATTTTTTTGTTATTTTAACTAACATTGACCTTTTCAAAACCATATTCTTAGTGAAAATCCGATAATCCGGTGTAAAGCTACGAATTTTCAAAATGCAGAAGATTTCTCAGAAATTTTACATTTTTCTTCCATTTTCGCAAAAAATATCTAAACTAACCGCCATAATATTGATTTTTTTAACCGCCATTGAGGTTCCGGAAGAATTTGGAAAAATGACTTTTTTCTTGCAAATCTGTCTGTTATCAGTTATTTATATTTTATCTTCCGTCTCGAGCTTTTGTTCATTTTATTGAAATGAAGTTGGAACTAGAGTCAGTTAGTTATGTAAAAAATGGTGTGATTATATGTAATAATAATGAAATTAATTGAGTATGTTGTGAGGAATCAAGCAAAGTCGTATTTATCATGCCTAAGATAAGGAAGTTGCCAATTTATAGTATATGATTACAATAATTTGATTTATTACAATGTTTCTATAACGGATAATTTGTAATTAGCCAATTCAAAGAAAACAAATGACCAGAACCACGTTGCGCCGTTGCTCGCTGTTTATTCATTTGTTGAAACTGAAAATATGGTAGTAGTTACAGGCTGGTTAACAAATATTATGATTATACATGATATATGATGGGAATATAATTGGTTTGTTAGAAAAATGGCTGGAGTAGAGCCCGAAGACAAAAATCTGTAAGACGAAAAAAGTGCTTGTTATAAGACGTATTTCGAATTTGAAGTAAGCCATCTACCATTAAAACAGTGCCCGCGGGTGAATCCAATCATTCAATAAGCGCGACACAAGTGGCCGGGCGTCGAGCAACATAGCGGGTAGCGGGCAATCAGTAGCTACCGCTGTGCTATGTCTTTGGTGAAGGTTTCGTTATAGTAGCAAGCCTCCAGCGGTCTGGAGGGTCTTGTTAAGCGCTGCCTGGGGCGTGGAGCGGTAGCCGTTGAGAGGCGCACGTATCAGCACGTGCCTAGACTTTAGATCGACAATCGCCTCTTCGTTGTCCTCGGCCCGCCGTTCTGCACTTGCTGACTTTTTGTTCCCTTTCACTTTTACATTGCTTGTATTTACATGTAATCCTGCTGCGAAAGTGCGACTATAACGATGTTAATTGATCATGTATGCAAACTCATAGTTATTGCCCCGCGACAACACACACTGCTTTATTACATGGAACTATTACAACAACAGCTACAACATAACATAACATTTTCTTTCCTTCCTCATAATCACTAATCAACTGTTATACTCGTACATGTAAAACAACTTGAATTATATCGTATCTTTAATCAATTCTATACTTTGGATCTCGCGGTAGAAGAAGCTAACTAAGATGATGATGATCATGATAACATGGTAGCAAAATCTTAAATAATCTAGAATATAGCCTCAGATATTATATGCCATTAAAAATGTCAGTTTGATTTTGTGTTAAAGAGATATTTACGTTAATACATTCCATGGTACCATGTAGGTACAATTCGTGGTATTTATGGTTTAAGAAATGGAACCGCATTCTCGTTATTTTTTATTGCAACTCAGACAATCACGTTTGGTATGTAACATGTCCGAATATCCCTCCATAATTCGTCGTTATTAAGACATAGTGGTAATAATAAGGTTCAGTTTATAGGTGCAGTTAATTGCGAGCACTGTGTCCTGGAGAGTTAAGAGGTCCTTAAAGAGTGACTGAATCAGCGGGAGGGTTTTGTACAGCGTGTATGACCGTCTTTATAGGGTAATGCAATTAGAATTGATTGTTGTAGGTGATTTTAATAGCACATAACAACAGGGCGACATAAAACCCGATTATTGGGGTTTGCAGAATTTATAGAGAAGGGGTTACCGAGGTCGTCACATTGTGTCCTGACAATGTATAAGGGGCACTTAATTAATAAACCAGCAAAAAACCGCATTTACAATACAAACAACCGTGATTACATTCGATGCACTTTTTCAAGATAAAGTCGTTACACTTACTTGTATAGTATGCTTTGTTACTATTCTAAAATGAACGTGACGCCTTGAGCCTCAAGATTTATTAAAAGCAACACTTAAAACTGTAATTGCCAATACAAGCCAGTCCAAATCCAAATTACAATTTTTACGATCATAGGACATAATGATGAAGTTAAGAAAAATATAAATTGTAGTTGCCAATGCAATGTGCTTCTGAGAAACCATCAGCATCTGAAGAAGCTTGGTTAGGCCGCTGCAGGGTGCCGATGAAAGTTTTGACATTTACTACACGTATTCCAACCAAATTTTTATACACATCCACAACCAATCTAATTTAAACTACTGTCATTGTTTACGGTTGTTTCCATTGTTCACTTCAATCTGGAAATTAAGGGAGCGAAGTAACACTAATGTAGTAACATAGAGAGATAGGTAGTAAAGTTAAGTTCTCATTGTCGAAGTTGCGAATGCTTCTTGCATGTTAATCTGCCGAAATGTCCTAAGTACCACATGATTGTTCACTGACATAATTTACGCCTTAGTAGTAGGATTTGTTCACATCTAGTAATCCGTGTTTACTACAGACGTCATTTGCATTTGTACAAGGAGATTGCAGATTTAACGATGTCTTCTCTCATTATCACTGCCTATCGAAGATTAATGATCATTATGCGAAATCGGAAAAACCGTTCAGCTGCTTCAACTTTTAAATTAATTATTTAAAAAAAATTACGTCCTTTAGATGCAATTATTATAAAATATTGATGTAACATAACAAAAGCGCCTGCAGAATTTTCACACGCAAGGTCAAACTGGTTTTTATATAAGAGAAATAACTATTTGTTCAGGAATATTTCACAAATGTTCAGGGTAAATAATTAATAAATTTTCAATTTTGTATCAAGTGGCCGTTTATTTAGAAACACCCTATATATTTTAAGCCAAAATAGCCGGAAATTCATTCATTATTCATTGTGCTAACAGTTTCGCCAATATTATTTGATTTTTCGTAGGCAGTTTTATAACATTCGTGTAAAAACCCTGCCACAATAATCAGGCAATTAACTTGGATCCTATTTAATTAAATGCTAGACACATTTATAAAATTAAAGCAATCTGATAGACAAGTTAAGTTGACTTTTTTATTAAATACTAACTTTCAATTAGGTGTCGTGTTTTACGATTTAATAGTAGTAAAACTTAAATGAAAATTTAAAGGTGATTAAATAAAGTAAACAAAATTGAACCGTTCATTTACTTTGAAACTAACGCCGATAAAATCGATTTTATATTCTAGCATTATTGTGTTTTATTCCATCAATTATATAAGAGTGGCGCTCATCTGTGTTAAAACAGAAAATAATTTGAAGTCACTAAATATAAAAAATCTCCCATAACTGTTTCTCCAAAGCGGTTTCACACAGTATCATTAATTTAATTATTCATGTACACCTTGCTATTGAAAACTAATTGAGCGATTAATTTATTCAGTTTAAATAATCCGCTTATCTTTTTAAAGTTGAATAACTTGCAAGGGTCATCATATTTGACAGATTATATTTTGTCGTCGACTGTTTTCAGGTTCATTAATATTTCATCCAAAATAACACGGTCATCATACGGAGCTATTATTGAAAGAATTGAAAAAAATCGCATTATATTTAATCTGGCAATTGGAAAAACATTTAACGCATAAATTTTGCCACTGTTATTATGTATTCAGTATTGATATCGAAAACGATTTGTCAAGATTTGTAAGTATCTGCCAGGAATGATGAATTGTTAGTCAGTCGACTTTCGCCCCAAAACTGTTCTATCAAAACATATTCCAGATTCATTATTCCATTCAGTAATTACATTGACTTGCGAAGTGTAGTCTGTCATTTGATTTAAATTAAACTAGTGTGATCACTCACTTCAGTTACCCTTGCAGATTGTCTGATTGCTTAAAAATAATTATTACATTAGCTTCTTGCATTTAAATTGGATTCCCTCCAGCCTCCACCACTTCGTTATTATTCTAATATATCTGTGTAGTTTTACTGTTGCAATTTTTAATAAATTTATGAACGCGGATTTGAAATAAATTTAATCCTGTGTACGCTTCAGTGAAAATTAACTTAATTGATGAAGAGGTAAAAGTAAATTGAGTGAATATTAATTCAACTCTGGAAGTAAAAAGCTGGAACCTAATCGCCTGATAACAATGAAGGGTTATTCTTGCAAATAATAGATCCTTCCCCTGATTGGAATAATAGTTAACTAAGTTCGCATCTGTTAAATTTGATTTCTCAACCGGGGGGAGGGTACGTTTCCGAGTTCCGAGCTAAAAACTAAGCTCTCACGACTGGCCGCTCCCTTACTCCTATTATAATCATTTTTAATTCGTACCTGCGATTATCTCATCAAACCTAATCAATATTCTAATATATTCCGATAAAGCGGCAAATTGTCACGAAACTGAAACTGAAACGGTGAGATTCCCACGTTAATATTTGGGGTTTAATGTAAATTTGCTAGATTTGAGATAAAAGATGTAAAACGCGCACACAAACGTACGCATCTTCATCATTTAATTAGTCAAAAACGCTTATAGTAACGAACCGTGAAATATTATTCCATGTGAATCCAAAGAGCGTCTATCTCATTTGAACATCTTAAATTTACATAACCAGGTGAGCCTGGACGGGAAGTGGTCAATTAGACGAATGAATCATCGGTGTTGTACCGTTTGTTTTTTACTTATACTTACAACTTGTTTCAAATTGTACCCCTTGAAAGCAACTATTTATTCATATGTTAATAGCATAAAGCTCAGATGACTAGACTTAGATATGTTTTTTGGGTAAGTAACTGAAAAAACTGGGCATTAAATTGAAAAATTGGCTCCATTGTGTAGCTCTATGCTGATTGTAGGTTTTGAAGCGAAATAAATAAAGCAAACAAATGGTTTGTTCGGACAAGCAAAAGTAAAAATAAATGACATAATATCCTGGTGTATAGAAAACCCCGAGGATAACATATTAATACTGTCCGAGGGAAATATTGAAATCAAGGGGTGCATATGTATTTTTAGATGTAGTAATGAGGACAATTCTTCCTGTTGGGGATATGTTGATTTGACAGGATAGTGGGAACACCAATAGCAATATTCAAGCAATCACCTTGGAGTTTACAAAAAATTGCTACAATATGTTTAATTACACCTAGAGGGCGACAATAAAATTTACATACGTAATTGTTGATGATTGTTTTTCATTTATTTAGTTTTGTGGTTGGAATTTGTCCTTAGCATGTACGAAAAAGGAAGCACAAAGCAGTTTTAATGGTAATTTCATTGAAGAAGCGGTTTTATCGGCAGGGAAACTCGTAAAAACTAAAACATATTTCGATTTTAAAATTAAATCATAGACTTTTGAGTTGAGGTATAGTCGTATGAAGGATAATGGTTTGGAACAATGCGTGTGTGCAAATAACAATAGATAGGTTTATTGTGTGGCATTTGCATGCATATTAGCAAGAAGTATTAAAAGCTAAAAATAATAAAACGCTCAACTGATATTAATACATTTGTGCAACCAACCGTCAATACCAGTAAGTCACTGTCATTAATCTTCCTAAAAGTGACAGATAATAAAGCGAACCATGAGAATTTACAAACATAACCCAATCTGTATAATGCAACAATACAATTTCAAAAAGCATTCAACGAGAATATAAACTATAAAACGCGAAAACGGGTGCACTCGTTAAAATTATAACAGAGAGTGAAGGCCCGCATCCACAATATGTAAATTACCAAAAATTGTAGAATCGTAAAATGTTATTATTTTAATACGAAGAAGGTATGAAAAGTATTAAATGTTAATGTCGGTTGCAATAAATAATATTATAGGGCTATATAGGGTTGATTTATTAGTTATCACCCCATAGGCACCGCGTGCTGGATAAAATAAAAGAAATACTAAAATCAGCGGCCGTTACGCTATTCCTCCTGTGTAACATTAATCCATACCAACAAAATAAATACAAGAACTGTTATTACCCCAGTTAGCTCCACAAATTTTCCCATAAAACCACACAATAAATAGAATACATCAAAACACACTTTCTCTGGCACAAATATAAAATTCTCATCTTAAAATAAAAGATTATCACCCAGCACTGAGCACAATAGGAAGCGGTTTTAAAGGAAATAAATTATGTATTTCGGGGATGGCAGGATGGCGCCATAAACTCACTGTTATACGCCCAAAATATTTCTTTAATTCAAATACCTAAAGTTAATTGAACTTTTGGGTTTCAAAAACTGCGACATACACGCGAGTTGGATTGATTTTTGCGCTAAAACAGACAAACGCAAGAAGTGAGCAATGACTGGGCGCATAAAGAAACTTCCTGTAATCAAATTTTGACGAGCAATTAAAACAAAACGAAATGATGGTCATTAAACAAGTTGCAGACTTATAAGTTTATAGTGTATGGGGTGATAGCCCCCCTACAGGGACTAGCCTACCGTAAGTTTATTTTCCACTTTATAACTCACGCTCGCCTCAAATCTCCAATAACCAATTTGTCCACATTTTTCCTGCTTTAATTTCCTGTCCAGCGATCATTACATTACTACCAACAGAAATAGACTAAACCAAACCAACACAATTGAGCGCTTCTTTGAAAAATCGTGACAACTTACGGTGGTAGTAGTGCAGATAAGATTATTTCTCGCATGCATTATCTAAATTAATCCTACAAATTACAAACCTCCTTTAACTATTACCGTGTTTATGGTACACGACATTAATATAATACAATATAAACCTTTTGATGGTATCCAGTTTATGCACACATTTGATCTGGCGCTTTATGTTGCAAATTTTAATGCTGTTAAGGATATTAGAAGGATCGACACACAAAACAAGAAACGATTAGATAATGAATGCCAAAGCAGTTAAAACATTACGGCCACATTTCCCCGCATAAACGTTTTATTAGAAAATTAAATATTACAAAACCATACTATTACTTCGGCACTAATTTTAACGACGATATTTTTGTTCTTAGACAATAGTCTAAACTAACGTCTTCTGCTTAACGAGTAACAAGCAATTTTCTTTCTTTATGTGCAGATTTTCTATTACTAGAATTAGTTAGTGGTAAAGTACATCAGCATGCTGTTCATTTTGCTTTAATTTAATACAGGCTAAAAGGAGATTGTATTTTTTCAAATTTTCTCAAATAAATTTCTTCTCGTTTCACTGCTGGTTTTAAAAATTATAAAAACTTTTCTAAATAATACTACGCGTGATTTAAAAAAAATATTTTTATCAGTTAAGGAAATGAGCAAGATGCGAAATTGCGCAAGTTGTCATAAAATATTTATGTGGCATCCATTTCATTGGCGTTGAGATTTATTTCAAGTAAATTTTCTTTAAGTTCCATACATAAAAAGCAGTCGTCATTCATTCGAATAAATACCTAGACACTCGGGATTTTTTATTTATTTTGCAGTCACATTTATGGAATGCCTTCTTTATTTTCGAGGATAATAAAGTATATGGCATTTATGTGACTGATTCCTATTTTATTAAAGTAGATCTGCACTTTTATTATAGTCGTTTCTCAAGCCCCTGGTCTTGTAAAACTCACGGACCAACAAAGCAATTGTTCGATTTTACAGATTGTTTGCATACACTGTAACTTGCGGACTTGCATATTTTATATTTTATTGCATTCGAATCGATATGCAGTGCATTTTTTACTAACACATATTACCCTCTTAATCTTTTATATAACACAAATTAAGCTTACTGATATTGACATTAATGCTGATAGTAAATTGTCACAAAGGTCCTGAAAATATTTATAGGATTTTCAACTAAAATATTTAATGGAGTTTACGTTTCAAAACAGAAAATGTTTATAGCTTTGTTATCTAAATCTAGATGTACTTTAACTTAAATGATATTACAGCGGCTAAGACATAAAACATTTATTGGGAACGGGCGACGAAATGACACATAAATAAGCGCAACCCAGAATTGAAACATTTAATTTGTTTCTAGATTACGACAGCGTTAACCACTATATGTTTGTGGATATGTCTTATGTCCCCCTGTATATAAAATATCATTCCCCACACATTCATATTTGTATTTTACGATTTCATAACTTGCGCGATATGAAAGTATGTTGGCTGAATTTCAACCTAGAAATTTCAAACCAAAATCAACGATGCATGTTTTTTAATTAAACGTCTTAAGCTATCCCCATCCCACATCACAAAAGACATTAGTATTAATAAAGATATTGTGGATGGTTTCTAATTATCCCAGAGACATTGAATAGTTGGAAACTCCGCGTGTTGTCCTATTAAATATAATTGAAACATTAACCACAAAACCATTTAGGAGGGCGCCCCAAAAAACCAGATCTGTTAATTCAGGAAGATTCCCATAACCAGTGCCGTGTTCCGATGCATTTTAACACTCCGCAGGGAATGCATGTAATTAAAAGAGCTCTCTTCAAGGATTAGCATCGGACAGAGTAAATTATGATCTCGTTGCCGATGGCCGGGATTTAAACTGGACTGAAATGATTTTCCTCCAGTCCTTAATAATTAACCCTCCTTGACAAATGCGAATTTTTAAGAGTTGGTGTTCACTGTTCAGTTTCGTGGATATAAATCGAACTATAAAATTTATATGAAAAAGAATAAAACGACATTACAACCGCAATTCACTTTGGAACAAAAACGTGACCATAAAAAATGGCATTTTTTTATCAAAAGCTTTATATTAATGAAAGAAATAAATAAAAGTAAGTGTATTGTTTGGTGTTTTATATATTCAGACAATAACGTTTTATATTGCACAGGGTATTGTTATATAAATAATAAACTTTTTACACCGATTTAGTGTATGTGTATAAATTGAGTAGCTCCATAGACAAAGGGCGACTTAACCATAATGTCTTATCGCCAAGGAAACTAAGTTATAATTCTTTATCTCTATAATACTCAGCTATAAAATTATTAATATCTTTTGCTATAATTGACTTGAAGCCTGATAGGTATACCTCATATTATTGCTTTTTAACTGCTTTGGCATTATGGACCATTCGGGAGTTATTTTTTCCTCGAATTATCCTGCATAACACGTGTCCCTGTCGATAAATAAACACAATTATATTTGAATATTGTCCGAGGCAGTAACTGCTTTTGTACAAGTTAATCCTAAGAACTTTATATGGGCACAGTTCCAAAATAATGAAAAATTTGAGACGGTCTTGTAAAATTATTTCCTGAACCAAAATGGATATAAAACTATCATTTACATAGGTATTCAAATTTAGTATAAAATTCTGTACAAATTTTGGTTGCTTTGTAAAATAGACAGTTTTATATAAATTTTAAAAAATGTGGACAATAGTAGGCAATAAAAACCGGATTTCTCGAAATTTCTGAAATTTATAGCGGAACGCCAAAGCGAAAGGTTCTGTCAATTTTCAGGTTTAAATTACCTAATTTGGAAATCGGTCTATTTATTTCTTTTTTCGCGTGGCAACTAATAATGAAATGGCATTTTGTTGTATAGTGCAAAGCCAGAGCCGGGCCGAAGTAATATCATTTTTATTTCTCATTTAGTTCTATATCTTTATTAAAGAAAGTATATAAATCTCATAATCTTTCTAGGACAGTCAGTCAAGTCCGTCAGAAGCTATTAAAATAAATATAATAGTACAAATAAAGACATTAATGGCTTCCGACAAATTAATCAAATACTCTGACCAACGTTATTGGTTTACGTCTTATTTTTTCACCCTCAACTTCAATTAAGCTTCCAACTAGACAGTTTATTATTTTTATGAAAAACGATGTTTATTATCGCTTATCCAACACAACTGCAAAATAAACAGCGAGTGGTATTTTCGTCGAGATATACCTACTTTTGGAAAGTGTTATATTATAGTTAAATAAACAAATAGAGTTTGCATGTGTGGCGTTACAAGAACTAGACGGTTGTCTCCAGAGAAAAATTCAAATCAAAAACCGAAATAACAAGAAAACGAGGTTTACAAACACGCATCCATCATGTCACACAAAACATCCACTTTAAATTCGAAATAAAAACAATTTCGGGCAAACATATTTAAAAGCCTGCCGTTAGCGTATACAGCCCATGATTGACAAGGGGTTGCACTAACTTGCTGTATGGAAATGTGCCGGAAGATGCAACATGGGCTATGAATCTATATGTATATTGGGGTAGAGGGTGAATACAGCAACTGTCACACAAAACGGATTGAGGACATTCACAATGCAGATTAGCGCATCCAAATGCCACCGTTCTCGACTCACCGATATTGTTTCATGTAGATTACACCATATTCCATGCTTTATTTTCATATGACTTTTTCAATTCAATTCCGACCCCAATCCCCTTTATTTATATTACGCTATTTTTCTCTTATTTGTACAAACCACAAAGAAATAGTCAAATACCTACCTAACATTCAATATATTTAAGTTCTTAGACCCCTGTATATCATATCATACCTTGCCATTGACCGTGTAATTGTAGCTTTATATCGCATCGCACATGCTGAATCATATTTACCGAACGTTAAACATTTAAACGGTAATAATTGTACATGTTACATTGTTTCTAGATTTAGTGGTTTTTTTACCCTGACGTAAAACGAAAAGAAAACGTAATAAAACTGAATAACAAATTTCACATATGGTGTTTTTCCCAAGTAGAAAGTAACGCTTATCAAGATAAAATATTATTCACGTACGTGTGAGACAACAATTTGTCCTTTAGTAGAATTACATCGTATTAATTTACAAATTTTAAGTGCATTATGTATACAAAATAACGTGTTAAAACTATTATCCTAGCATCTTCTTCATGTCCTAAAGTTAAATTGTTGGCAGATTGCACAACCATAAAACAGCAAACAGCAAAAAAGCGGTTCAATTACGTTCGATATAAAAACATCTCGTGATTCAGTTGTTAAAGCCATGGTTTATTTGAATACGACAGACAAAAACGACGAGCAAATACGTGACAAGAAAATGTTTTCATTTCCAAGAATAATACAATTGTACTTCCATTGATCACATGACAATTAATTTCAATAAAATATGCGGCTAGAAAACATCTTTCCAATCAAATTCTTTCAGTAAATAAATGTTACCTTTTTCAGAAGCATGTTGACTACGATTATTTCTATTTATTTGAGATAAGCCTCTCGTTTGTTTGTAGCAAAGAAAAATTTATTTAAAGTAAAGTTAAATTTTGTTATGCCAAGAATAATAATAATCTATTTCTACGAAAGAAATATTTCTTTGATATAAATAAAATTAATATTATCTGGAATAAACGTTTCTCTCAGTGGTGATAGTCTTTCTTATGGTAATTTTTTATACAGTGTGCTCGCCCCACTCTTCATGTACAAAAATATTTAAAAATGTCTTTTGATCTTGTAAATTTACGTAGTTAGAAATTGTGCGCCGAGCAGAAATGTTTAGATATTTGAGATACTTCAGGCGTTAAGAAATAAATAACAGGAAAAACATAGTGAAAATATTTTGGTGCGACAGTCTTCCGAGGGTGACGGCATTAAATCAATGAGCAACAATCCGTTCATATATCATACCGGCAAACGGAATGGGCGTTAAAGCCACAAGATAGGGGTGAAAACAGTATCAAATTGAAATAATACGTGTCATATCTTACATCTTATAAAAACGCGCTTAAATTTAAGAGTCTATGGCTGTGCACATATTTAAAGCTTACACTCTGAAAGGTTAGCTTTGTCAAGTGCATGATGATATAGAAACAGTTTACTACTGAAGTGTGATAAATATATGTCAACATGTTGTTCATTTCTTTGCCTCAGCAACTGTAAGCACACTCTACAAATAAACCATCCGAACACTTTACAAAAAAAAGCAATAATAACGGTTGGGCTAGGAAAACACTCATTTTGGAAAAAATGTAAATAAATCAACAGATAATTGTAAACTAACTATTACCTGTTTATTGACATAAAATTGTTTTGCGATAAAGCACCGCGCCGTTGAGTTTTATTTTATCTGTTGGGTTGTGGTTTCAGATTTATAAATAAATAGGGATTATCTGGGAGCACAATAAAAATGTAGTAAATGCAAACAAATAAAGTGAATATCTTATTGACAAGCTTTCAGCATACTATATCGATTTAATGTTGTGGCAAAAGTCCCTTTGTTTGTTTGATAACCGATTGCCAGACCATTGTACCCTCTTTGGAAAAATCTGCTAGATTATTGAAACGCCCTCGTCGAATCATCGAATATATCCTTAGCTACTCGGTTTAAGAAAATAAAATAAAGACAAAGGCAATAGATTTTCCGCACAGCCTAATTTAATTTAGTTGATAAATGTTCAAGGGAAACAAATATGCGTCCGAAATCCATATCTCCCGTATTTTATCCAATACCTTCCGACTTTAATCCTATAAATCCAACTCCACAACAAATGACCAAAACACAATAGTCCTGATGGAAAGATCCCTATAATTTATATTTACGTCATCATCAAAGGCACTTTTTTGTGTTGGTGTAAAACACGCTAAGAATCAGAACGCCTTAAGTAAAAACTTATGGAGTTTCCGAGTTATGAAGTGTCTCTTAATGATTGGAAGGGAATGAGATATAACATAATTGGCGTCTCCTGCACAAAGCGACGGCGACGGCAACGGGGATCTTATCAAGAAGTGGTCTGTGATGCCAGCTTACAACATTATATTCATGCTGAAATGTACTGCTAATGCATCTTGGAGGATTTTCAGCGAAATTATTGCGGATGTATACAGGGAGGGATATTTTGTCTACATACTTCAAAAGTAAAGAAAATGTGGGCATCAGGAGGTTTTCATATTCAGTCCAGAAATTTTTGGAAACTGTATAGTTTGTGGTAACTTTGTCTTTTACACGTTTTTGACGTGTGGTATAATTTTTGGTGACAATAAATGTATTCTGTTCTACTCTATCAAGTTGTTTCTTGTTCTTGAGACCGAAAATTGTGAAATATTTGTGATTTTGTAAGAAACTAATTGTGAATAAAAACGCCCTTTTTTTTCTTGTTTGTTGAGTAGAAAAAATAAAATCAACTTGGCGATGTTTGAAACAAAAACACCACAACAATAAAAGTGGGAGTCATTGGTCAATCTAGTTCCAGTACTTGAGTTTGGAGTCCACTAGAGAAACTTGCAAAGCAGACTGTCAAGTAGCCCCTTGAAATTACGAGACTGCAGTCTGAATAGGTACGAAATAAGTCAGAGCGTCTTAAAAGCCAACATTAAGGTAATTTACAGTAAGATAAAGTATTTCAGGGACTGCGATAAATTACTAAAATGTAAGCAAACACCCAAAAACAGATTCTAACTTGTCCCAATCTTGATTCTGTTCACACAATGGGGATTATCCCGATAAGTATGGAGCTGAGAACAACTTGGGGCTAAGTACTTTTGCCGAAAATACCTAATTGCCCCTATCGTTACAACTAAAAGTGCCGTTACTTTAGCTTACTTGGCTATTTGACCGACGAGAACAAAGGATAAGCTGTTTTAAGGGAAAAACTCTTTGGAAGGAAACTGTTTGGAGCAAAAAACATAAAGTTCCCTTGCAGAAAATTTTGCATGCCAGTTTAGATTAAAAAAACAATATTATTAGAATAATTCGTGTCTTATCGGTTTATGAAAACGGATAAAATATTCATATATGCAATTGAGTTCGGTTGTGAACAAAAGATGTCATTGTAATGACAATAGCACAGGCGAGAAACCAGAGGTTGGATATGTCTAATTTATATTAATAACACTAAAGATAAGCTTCTTAAAATTGCAACCATTTTAAAGTTGCGATAATAATATGAATTACAATGAGCCAGCAATAATAACCGTACGTATGGGGTATCTGCTGTCACCCCAAGGGGCGCAAAGGGCACAAACCGTGTCATAGTTGCGAGTTACCGTCAGAATAAGACACACACCGCAAGCATTAGCGATGCATGTCTATCTGTCTGGTGGTTCTGATAGGGTTACATTGTTAAAAGATACAACCCAGATTCAATTCCGCCCTCGTCTGTCAAAGCACTCTACTGTAAACAAATTGCATTGAAGTACTTCAATTTTTAAATTTAAGGGGGTAAGTAGCGTTTCCACCACCAGTGAGTGAGCATTCAATGCAATTTTAAACTCGGTTTCGCGGAAATGTCATCTGATGGCTATTGTGGAGGCTGTCAGGACATCTGTGAGGATATCCCGTCAACTTGCGAATCTTATTCAATTTAATTAATGGTTTAATTTTGATTTGGTAGCATCAACTGTCAAATTTAAAAGTCCCTTTTGCTTTCACGAGAATCATTCGAGCGTATTACGCTATTTATTTATTGGCTCCCAACATCATTTATCAACATCATCAAAAAAGGAAATACATAATATACTTGGATATAAACTGTTCTTATTAATAGATTTTTACTAACGTCATCTTGCACTACTTCATTCCTTAAAGTGTCGTTAAAGTTTTTTTAATTGATTGAACACGTGTTTGGCACAATATACAACCCTTATGTCATAAACTGAAATTGTTCTATTAATACACAATAATTATCGAATTTATTGCTAAAGTAATAAATGTGACATGTACACCTTAAATCATACCCAACAAATTTAAATAGCCAATTATTTGAAGCCATCACACTTTAACTACACAACAATAATTATGAAGACTGGTAGCTTTATAACTTAATGGATTTAAAAATATTGAAAAATTCCCAATGACCTCAAACTCCCTCTGCTCTACACTGAAAAAAGTAAACGTGTATTTTTACTATGATAATCATTGGCCCCCAAGTGACCAATGATAATAATAGTAAAAGTACATAACTGTGTAAAATTACATGTCTCACAGGATTTTACATAAAATATGTAATTTTAAAATTACTGGAATATTGTACTTTTACCAGATAACGCGCAGACAACGAATTACATAAAACCTGTAATAAAGTACAAAAATCTTGTTCTTTTATATTTTTTCCTAAATTCACTCACATTTTTATGTAATATTACAATTTTTTTCAAATACAGATAACTTTTACATTTTATTTGGACTTTTACTTATACTTTAAAACAAAAATTTAATTTTCACAATAAAATACTAAAAAAGTACTAGTTATGTAAATTATATGTAAAAGTACATACATTTTTTTCAGTGTACCTTACCTAACAAATTAAAGCATAATTAAGACTGTTTAATACTATGTGTCAATTTCGAAGACTCTGTATAAACAATCCAAGCAATTCACAGGACAAAGAAAATACAAAATACAATTCGAACAGCTATTTATATTTAATTGTGTATAATAAATACGAAGCACCGTAAACTATCTTTTTTATTAGTTGAAAATCATTAACATATTTGTTTTAAGTGTAATATAAAATAAATATGCGAATGAAAACAAAAACCCTCAATAAACGCTTGTTGATATTTTTTATTGTGCGGTTGCGAGTGATTAAAGCTAGTCGGTAAATCTTATCATTGGATATTAAGGAGAAGAAGTGCCATTAACAAATCCTTTCCTAATTGATGGAATACGGTCTTTCAGTCTTTATTGGTCTTTTTAAATTTATCGTGACACATGTAACTACCATGTGTGAGGTAAATTGGTGATCAGCAAAGTTCTTTACTTTAAGCGCTCGAATGAGCACTGCAACCATATTGTACCAAGGAATTTCAGGAATCTGTCAGCAGGATTTACAGTCCTGCAGCATTATACTGCTACTGCTCACTAGCTCACTTCCCTTAGTTCTTTAGTATATTTCTTAAGTTCAACAGACAGGAGTGGACTAGCACTAGCGTATTTGCGCTTTTATTACAGATTTACCAGATAACGAATTAAAAAATAAACAAATAACAAATTAGACACGATATGGTCGTCATTATTTCATTGTTTCCATCAAATTATACCTAAAAGCATTTGTTTTATGACCTAAAACGTTGCAATATTTTACATGTTCCATAAACTAGTAGATATATCTAGATTTATAGAAAGTTTTTTGCTAGTCTGCATTTTAGATATGCATACACACGTATACAGATAACTTTATTATTTCTGGGAACTAAATAATGAAGTAGATAACACGATTCCATTTCAAAGCCACTCATAGTTTTATTCAAAACAAGTTCAAAAGGAAATATTCAATATGTTGTGATGAATAGTGCACATGTGCATAAATTGCAAAGACGAAAATAGGTTGAAAAATTGTTTTATACTTGCATTGAATGCATTTATACCTTTGTGGGAAAATAGGGTCAAGTGAGATACATTTTTAGGCCCAACCCTGTTCCGAAGAAATATTTAGGGCTGCGACTAAATCTTGGGATGAGACACAAACTTATTTTTAAGTTTCGGCTTAAATGGGCTTTAGTCGAGATTAATTTCAATCATTACGTCGTGTTGTTCACATAATTACCATCCGGTAACAAAGAACTGTCGCGTTGGTGGTAAATAATTTTTGTAAAATTCATGAAATTGGTCCCCCTTTTCCAAGCGGCCTTTGTCTCTCTATACGTAGGTCTTAATTAGGTTTAAACAAAACCATCCAGTTAGAAAATACCTAATAAAACTAAATATAGATCGTTTAAACATAAATTTTAAAGTACTGTTTACGGTCTGTTGGGTTTATGCTTGGTATATATCAAGGAATTTGCTACTGGTGACTGAAGATACTATTGAGAGATAACTGGGTGATTTGTACGATACCCTTATATAAACGCCTACCAATTCCTTAAGTCCACCCCTAATTTATTTATGACTGCCCACCCAAAATTTGTGACGTCATCATATAGACCCTTGAAAAATCTCGTAAAAATTGTTAATTTTATCTGATTCCCTTAACAATACCAAGAGCAAGTTTATATATGCGATATAACTGTCACAACAAACACATAACAAAGACACATGTGTGCGACAGACATTAAAGCAAATTTATTTGACATAATAAATAAAATCGAAACTAGAAACAATAAATACAATTTGTATTGTACTGAATTGTACGTTACCAACAAACTAACATTGACGTTGGGTTTTTCTGTCCCCTGGTCTATACTCTATAGCAAGCAGTAAATTTTATATTTGAAACAATAGCATAGCCATTAGTAATAAAAGGTGGACGAATGATTGAAACGATTCCAGTGTCTATAAAGGTGATGAAGGGACGATGGAAGATCTTATCGGGACGGTTGTAAACGGAGACCCGGAAGGCCGTATACACACTTAATAACACTTTAAATGAGCCGTATGGCCCATTGTTCCCCAGTAAATGGCTTCCAGTCATACTTAGAAAGTCCTCTGTGTCTGAAAGGTAACGTGAACGTGGTCACTCGATTAAATCTGTTATGCGGATATTTTTGTTTCGGAATCAACCCTTTCCAACGAATGAAATATTGACCACCTGGAGGATGGGTTTTATTATATCATTGTTAACCATATAATACTTACATTATAATGTGCAACATTTTACATTATACTACAGACTACAAATTATAGGATTTTTGAACTGTATTTAATTATACGAATATTTTGAGAACCTAGTGTTTTTGTCTCCAGGAATATCGATAAGTACTGTATCGAAATTATTTATATTTTGTTATTTTTATAAATACCAAAAAATAAAATAAAATATTTCAAGACATTCCACTGTCCTTTCTTTTATTATAGTTGACTTTTTTCAAAAATAAAATAATTAAATATTAACGATTTTGAATATTCTGCATTTTTTATGAAAATAACTCGATACTTTATGAACCAAAAACCTTAGCAACTCTATATCTATAATAATTAAATTAAATGTAGAATTCAAAAATAAAAAGACAATAATATACAGGATGTTCTAGTTAAAAAAACATAATTTGGATCTATCAGCCATAAAAGATGTTTCAAAATACATCAAATCAAAATCTATTTATAATGTCATAATAAACTTTTTTGTACTTCCACAACATAACAAAGTTAAGGTGTAGTCAGGATATTGACTTGTTCTCATACTGCCGAGGAAAAAATCTTGACCTCTCTTTGTTGATTTTTCCGGAAAGTCTGTATTTTTCTAACCCATCAATTTTTAATTGCAACTTGAAATATTTTTGTCGATGAGTATGTTCGGTACATCAATCAAAGTCTCTAAGTAACTAGAAGAACAACTTCATCAAAAAAGCCATTCATCATGCAATTTTATCCAAAAGAAATGGCAAAGCGTGACAAATGGAAAATGTGGAGCATGCGTACGATAAGGAAAATCTCGTTAAGCAAAATTAACAAGTATTTCGCGAAGACATGATAATTAATGAAGAGTTTTGTCCTGGTACGACAATTGGCTGATAACGCCTCGGCTGTTATCATACAATTAATGAGAGAGGAGATTGAGTTTCAGTCTATGTCGAGACTACTGTTGTCGCTTTTGACACGCGCTATCCATTTGTTTGCTACAGTCGATCGTATCGGGTTACATTTTCTCGTAGCATACATAATTGTAATTAACAAATAGAGACAAGCTAAGAACTGAAGGAAAAATCTATGCTAAAACAGCGGGAAGTCAACGACGTCCTATTAATTCCATATTGTCACATAAACAGTCGAGTAATAACAATAAGAAAGGACATATCCAAAGGAAAATGAGTTCGCGTCGAAATGTGCGCCGTTCTGGCACCCACATAAACCAAACATTATTTCGTTTGGAATACGTCTTAAGATATTCGCGCAAGGGTTCCACCATCAAAACAGTTGAACAGAACAGTCTTAGGCCCGGCATGGTTTTTTGATAATAGTTTCTGTTAGGTTTAAGGCGAGGCCGTTAGTTCCAGTCGGTCGCCTGCCTAACTGGATAGAACAAATTACAGTAGCGCTTCTATATGCACATACTATTTGCCATTAGTAGGTGATGGAAGTTCCCTCATAACCCGAATAAAGGACCCTCGGTCCACAATCAAAATATATACTAACACAATATACCAGAGCTGGTAGTCTAATGTGTTGATTAATGTTGACAACATTTATCAAAAGACCGTCTGTGTGTCGTATTTCCTGAAATAAAATGTGGTAAAATGATTTCTATTAAATCAACTGGTCTGTTTGTTATGTTTGACAATAAAAAATCTATTTTAACCGTATCGCATCGGACAACTGTGTATTAGACACTACATCTAAATGACACGTAATTTTTCTTTGGCTTATTTTCATTATATTCACGTTCTATAAAAATATGTAATTATAGTTGTATTTTATAATGGAACACCTAATGTACTCATATTCATATGCTAGCTATAATTGCAATGATAAGAAACAGCCATTTAAAACCGGTAATCGGCTATTATTAGTTACAGGCTACCATCATAATGTATAAAAATATGTATACTTATGAACAACATTAGTGGCTGTACATTGCTTTTTCGATATCACTAAATATCATCAACCGCTGTCACTAAGATTTGTCATTGTCCGGCCCTGCTACAAATAACATTCTTTCCATCCCATCATATTTTTAATATTATCAAATGCACTTTCGCTCTGCTGTCTAATACACATTATAGGAGTAATAATTAACCACCAACCAACATATCATCTTAGACTCGGACAACTAAATGTTCGGACAAAAGTAAATTTGATTGTCTTTTTTCCATACGCGCAAAAGATTTAGTTATATAAAAACGTAAATTTCGTAAAAATCCGCTCGGCAGTTCCAAAACTGTGGCACTTTAACCCAACAGTATGAGAAAATTGTAGAAACAAGGAATTATTATTTTCAAAACGTTGGATCTAGTAGTCGAATTTTGAAGAAATGTACTTTATTGCAAAACTGGATGTTGGTTTTCTTTACAAAAAAGTAACACAAGTTTTTATTTGGTGATTTTAGGCTTTTATCGGAGCTTCAAAGTTGCACCTTTAAAAATGATAGAATATTCTAGTAACTGTTTTAAAAAATCACAGTTTTGAAACCGCTGGTTGGATTTGTATCAAAAAACCTTTAAATCAAAGCTCAATAATCGTACTATATTGAAAAATCCTGAAATGTTAATATGAATTTTTTTTGCATTTTTTTCGAGTTCCACACTTTTCAAACAACGTGCTTTTTGAGGGTGCTACCTACATTAAAATAATCACAGTTTTGGAACCACTGGTTGGATTTTGGTAAAATTTACTTTATTGCAAAGCTGGTTGTTGGTTTTATGTACAAAAAAATCCCCAATTCTTTATTTGGTGATTTTAGGCAAATTTCGTAGCTTTAAAATTACACTTGAAAAATGTGACGTAATTTTCTAACGACTGTTTTTAAAAAATCACAGTTTTGGAACTTGGGAAAAACGACATAAAGGAGCTTTCATGGCCCTTATCCAGTCCGGACTTAAATGTCATTGAAACTCTTTGGTATAAAATTAAACGTATTCTACGCAATAATCCACCAAGAACCATTGGGGACTTCAAGACCAAAATAGAAGAAATTTGGGACAGTTTCACGCCAGAATTGTACCAAAATTTGATAAATACAATGCCTGCTAGAATACAGGCAGCTATTAAAGCAAAAGGAGACGTAACCTCTAAATTAAAAATTATCCCAACATTTAGTTGCAAATTCATTTTGTAAAGTTTGCTAATTACTAAGGTTAAAATATTGTTAAATCCACTAAATAATTTTCTTCCATGCATAATATTGTTATTAAGGCTTTGTCTTATTGTATTGTTATAATGTGTTTACTAATTATTTGCGTAAAATTTCCAGTTCTCCTTTCATACTTCAAAAATTTACTTTTGTCCGAACATTTAATTGTTGTAATAGACAACCAATTTGAGCTGATAAAACTCCGCAACTAGAAACCAAGTGAAGTGATTTCATTTAACAGAAAATTTAATTGCGTGAAATACAATAACGTGAGTGAATGCTCCATAGTAGAACATAAGGGTAAACTTAAACGACTCCATAGTACAACTGCCACTTTTTATTACAAGTGTCTCCCCAAGCATAGGATCCGATTGTCGCTTTGGATCAACCCAAGATCTTGGGGTGATGCTGTTTGATTCTATTTAGGGTTGAGGTGGTAAATTTGGGGAAGATGTGTCATCCAATATGCAACATGTAATAAAAAACGATCAAATTTTCGACCATTGTGTTACAACAGATTTGTTCAACCGGTTAATTTTTGCACATTCCACTGATTTCGTATTGATATCGCATAAATATATTTCGTTATTTATTGATATTTAACTTCATGCCCAGCGCGGCGTGGTTATTATAACCTTTTATACTTTTATAAATGGATTAATAATACGGATAAATTTCAGCCGGTGCCCGCTGATTTTTTCCAGATAATTTAAGCCTCAACCCTCTTTTAAAATTTTTAAAGTTTACAATATCTTACAAAGCAGGTAAATAAATAATTTAATATCTACTAGGGAACAAAGAAATATTTTCGTTTGGAATAAAACTAATGAGACAAAAATGTGTGTAATGCAATATTTAAATTACTAAAAATTGCTATTTGTGTACATCATTGAACCGATTACAAATTTCAATTGTCAGAGCATGAACACGCAGGGGTAAAATGAAATGTATTGTATGACATACATTATTCTAACTTTAACATTTGTATTTTCATTCACACAAATAGTAGACATAAATTCCATGTCAACAAAGATATGTCAATATTTTACAAACCAAACCACATAAACAGTAATTTCATTATTTATTGGCACTAGAATAAAAAATCATTAATTTCAGTTTCAGTTCGGATGATATGTGTAATTGAGTTGGGGGTATATATAAGAATAGAGCAAGAATTCCACGAGGAATTAAAATTTGTTTGGAGGAAAAAAGAGCGCAGCGCGGTGAAGTCACTCGCCTTATTTCCGGATTGTTAATATGAACATCAAAGAATTTGTAGCTTTGGTAGCTCATTCCTTTAGAAATATATTGTTATTGCTGTCAATCCACATGTAAAATTTAATCCCAAGAGCGAACAACATCCCCTATCTGAGATGCCTTTCAATCATCCAATGTTCTTTAGATTAGAACAAACGATGTGCAGACCTTAAAGATAAACAACTACGAATACTAAATAATGCTGGATGTAATGAACTGGAGGCAAAGTCATTTCGAATATGCCTGTTTTTATTAAAGATCACAAGTTCCGGCCTTTTAATGGAATGATATTTTATATTTCTACTTTGGTAAATTATTTTTTCATATCGTGTAATAAAAGATGAAATATGCATGGTACAAAGTTTCCACTTTTAAAAGTAATATTAGATACGAAGCTGAAATGCGGTTTATCGCAATTTTAATACAAGAGCTAATGGTGGTACAATGGCAATGATGATTGATTCACCAAATCCTCTATAATGTGGTCGCGTCTTCGAAACACTTAGGATTTATCTAAGACAACCTTTTATAATCTCAGAAGCGCACGACCTGAGGTAATGACCATACATATACTTATGTCAGCCATAATAATAGGGTTCGTCTATTCCTTACGCAGTGTCGTCGACTCAATTTATTATTATGGGTTAAGTAGAACTGAAGAAGCGACGAGTTCTTTGTTCTCGAATTAATTTTTATACACGACTAACTTAGAATATTATAAATAACAATTCTTCTTAATTTCTCCTTCGAAGGTGTGTTAGATCCCCGCATTATTACTTCCGGAGTACCGCAAGGTTTATTATAGAGTAATTTAAGTATTATTACTGAAATTCGAATTAAAGGAACGTGATAAATACAGAGTAATTTGAGGAAAACAAACGCGCAAAAGGAAAAGGATCAGATAAATGCGTCAATTTGTCCTGGTCGTTTTTGTGTTGAGTGTCATTGAGCCCTCCCATAATATAAAAAACGTGATAATTCGAAATCAGCAGTCAGGGGCTTAATGTAGACGATAAATTTTTCGTCAACAAAACGAAATACACAACGATAGGCCTTCTGTCCTAGTCTACTAGCAATTGGTGTGAAATTCATTTGGCCCCTCGTGGTCTTAATCAATCCTCATAACACAAAGATAAAGCTTCCCAATCTCTAAGACTTATTGTCGTACTTGAACAAAAGTCGAGCGAAGAAAGCTGATTGGGTCTAAAAGAATACACTACTTTATAAAGGAGGTGAATCGAGATGACAAATAGCGCAGATTACGCCAGAGCGCGCTTGGCGACGCCGGTCGTCGAGACGGGAAACCATCCATCATCCAGCACGTAGCTGAAACCCTCCGGTTGCCTTCTTACCATCTGACCGACACTTTATGCTAACGCACTCAATTCATTTCTTGTCCAACAAACACCCAACCAGGAAAATTCTGCAGGCGGAGGATTTGGAAAAGATCCACGTACGAACACGTGTCAGATAAAAAATCCTAATCGTTACAATAGCCGTGAAAAGATAAACAGATCAGACGCGGGTCCAATATTTACAGTGGACTAGGCATTAGGTCTTTGAACGTGATGAGAATCGGAGACTCGTGCTCGCTAATCTTTTCGCGTCCCGCAAGAAAACACGCACGGATTCCTTAACGGCTCTGTCCATATTGCGAATTCCGGTAATCCGATATCTACCCCGATTGAGTTACATTCGCCTTCGAAACGGATACCAAATAAACGAAAAATGTCATTAGGCCGCTGGCATTCAATTAGATTAGGTCAGCCTGTCACGTCACAAAATTTGTTACTGGCCGAGAGACCAAATGGGATGGATACTCCATAAAACGACAAACACACAAAAACAACCGACAAGATTAATCTTCTTAAACTACAGCGCATACCGTTCCGTGTAATAAATTACCTAACAACTTTAAATTAATCAGTACGTATCTTAAATCACATGAATTTTTACCAAACATTCCGTATATAATTTTTTTGACCACACAATTTTACATTTATGGGCGTCACCATCAGAAGACTGAAAAATCAGCAAACCTAAAAATGTAGTTTTATAAGAAACAAATTTTCGATGGGTCATACTATAATTTATTGGAATACTCCATATAATTTCCAAAATTTTGATATCAGGATCACACCTGCAGCCTGCAGTCACAGAAACAGCAAAAGTAAATCTAGTACCTACTGTTTTAGAACACCATGTATATTATTTCAGGAACAAAGTTGTTTTTTTTTCCAGAAAAAACTAAAAATAAGTGAATTTATAATTAACATATTGTAGAAAGATTTGAGGGACTTTTGTGTAAAAAAGCACAAGGTTGCAGGATTTATGATATCCTTGTACAGGGCATGACACTGTCCTTGAAAAACTTTTATCCGCATCCCCAGGAAACTCCCATATAACAAGCTTTATGTTTTCATTTCACATAAATGTATAAATGCAATTTGCGGAAACTGTTAGGAAAACTGCAGTTTCCACCTTGAACATACTTTGGGCAGACCAAATGACCTATATGGGTTAGAACAAAGCAAAATCAATACACACACATATATACTATATATATTACGACAAGCCGGAGCTGTCTTTAAACCAATTAAATTATGTCGTTTCCTTTGTCCCTTTGTTCACCACTGTTCCACTCACTCAAGTTATTTATAAAGTTTTCAAATGCAACAGGCTTATTTATCTTAACTACGAACTTTTCAGCTTGGTGAAAATGTTTTATTGTTCTTTGTTACGTCGGAACTAGTTATTATTAAAAATATCACAGTTCCATCGACGGGCGTGCTTTATTTTTCTATTTATAAGTAGCTTTACACAACTGGAAGCCGGGATTTATCCAATAACAATATTAATGCCGGTGGGGTTTGAGAAATTAGAAGGGAGAACTTGGGGAGTGCCACAAAATAATACTGAAACAAGAATTTGTCAATAATTTGTAAACTATAACAGCCAAATTAGTATTCTAGAAATCTGCTGGCATTTTTAATAGTTTTTTTAATCGTAAATTATTTTATGTAGAAACTATTTCCACCAGACGTTTGTTTGGTGACTCAACAAGTCTGCTCTTTGACAATGAATTTTGTGCGAATTTTTCCCTAAAATAATCGCCAACAAAACCATTGAAATATTAAATGGGAACCACGAGGATATAAAATGTGAAAACAGTTTGAGAGCAAAATCAAGTGCAAAAGCAAATACGAAAGTAATTAAAAATTTTCAATGGCTTCCACTGGAACAAAGGGGTGGAAATTGTTCAGCGTATAGTTATTAAAAGAATTGTATTTATTTTTCATAATAACAATTGTGATGATGGAGAAACATCATGCTGCTTTCCAGTTTCTTTTTTATGTTCTGTTAATATCCGGTATTATATCAATGCGCACTCGGTCAAAACAGACAAATAATGAAAACTCCCAAGAAACATTGATGCAATTTCCTGGAAAACTGGAATTATTCGCTCGTAAATTCAACACTAGCCAGCATATTCCTCCACTTTTTTGCAGGACTGGGAAACATTAAGATGATTAAAGCTCTGATTCATTTGCATAATGCGAAGATAAAACTAAAACAGTGTTTTATGCTTTGTCGAATCGAACTGGCTAGAGGCTGTCTTAATTTTTCGACAAATAAACCTGTTGAAATTCAATGAAGCGTTGGATGAAAATTTCACAAACACCATCGCGTGTTTGGGATTTCTGGACTGGACAGATTTTAAACATTATTTGATGGGCCTTGAAGCTAGAAGTGTGTACTTCTATCCAACCGCAATTACAACAAATTTATCCAGCAGGTCAAGCGCAAAAAGCTTTTAATATACCTACTAGAAAACTAGGTGATATATTGTAAAAAAAAATTCGTCACTGGTCAACACGTCTGATTATTTATAATTATGCCACAGTTTTTATTTTTAAACACACAGCGCATTAAAAAGATAAAGCAGTAATAAATTTTTCATGTTGTATAGAATCAGTTGTTGATAGTATAAAACCCCATGTGGTACTTTCTACGAAGTAAATTTTAAATACGTCAAAATAATATTCGTAAAACCATCTTATCGCCTAGAAACTGATAAGCCATACTGCAGCTGCATAAAATTAAATTACACCATCCGTGATGCAGTGTAAAGTTCAACTTTTCTATAATATAAAGACGCGTGTTCTTCATTTTATGAGCCACCGAAAATTAAGAAATGTCACGATAAAAAAAATGGTTTTATGTTTGTTTAATTTTGTGGTCTAATCGTTAGAACAGTGATATATTGTTCTTATTAATCAATAAAATTAAAATAAAAACATTTTTAAAGATGTCTCGTTACAAGAAGTTAGATGATAGAAAAAAAAATTATCGCCAATGTTTTATAACATAAAAATTTTTTCCGCGATAATTTCGAAACTAGACCTAAGATAACATTATCATCGGAAAACACCCAATGCTCTTTAATTAGGAACTAAACCATTAAGCATTAAGGGTGAATGTGGATGTTGTTAGCTAACTAGTACCGCCCGGTACTTGTACCTTGAGCCCTTTAATATCCCAATCACGCGAAATGACAATCATATACAATGTTCCCTTAATGGTCATTTAGGCCTATCAATATATACGCACTTTTGTCATATGCGTGGGTTGATAACCATGATTTTTTACTGTTTACTCACCTTATAATAAATAACAGGCGCGCACACCATTTATAACTTAACTGCTCTGTTTTCACCCGTTTAATTATATACCATATGCGTGTTGGAAAATTGTACATTAGATAGAAAAAACGGAAGCCACATATCCTGGTGTTATTTGGAAATTAATTGCAAAAACTAGCTACCTGATTTAATTTCCAGAAGCCAACACCGAGCGGATTTCAATCAAATAAAATCACTAGACCAGTATTAATTTCAGCGTACCTTAAAACTGGTTAGGTTATTAATTAATTTGGTGTCAGATTTAAAGGGTCACTTTTGGAAAATCGATGTAGTGTGCACGATTTTCCAGTCACGCGTAACAATGCTAATAAAATATGGAAAAGAAAGGAATCTCAGCAAAAAGGACACATGAGATTTTGCTTGTGTCAGCAGGGATTTTTTCGTTGTTATGGATTTTTAATTCTGTTCGGACTATGGTCGAATAACCATCGTAAACTGTGTAGTATTTGTTCAGCCGCATAGCTTCAAGCATATTCCTGTTGATGTTTGCTCAAACCGGCAAGTGAGCCTGTTGCAAATATTGAGACAGCACAGTTCAAACGCCCAATGCTTAGATTAATAATTTAAATTAATCGATACGCCCCATTAAATAATGACAAGCGATGTGTCTTAATTGTGTAAAAGCCAAAACAAACAAACACGAGCTGTGAGGTTATAGTGTTATAGAGCCCTCGCTCTATAAAAAAATAATAGCGCAGCACACAATATTGAATTAGAATATATCGCGTATATCCAAAGAAATAAAATTTTATTTCCAATTGAAACCCCGCATCAATACATTTAACTACAAATAATAAAATTTAAAGCCGCTGAAAGTTCTTTTTTTTTACTAAAGCCAGTAGTACAACATATGAAGCGTATAAAATTGGTTTTGAAATATAAGTGCCATTGACGACTCGACCAGACCGAACCGATATCTTTGTCACCCTTCAAATGTCATTATAATAGGCGTCCCCAGTCGAATGGTCAGCAAACCTAAAGGAAGGCACAATAAAAGGGGACAAATTTCAACTCGACAATTCAATTTCTTTCAGTGATACGAGTAGATATTCGCATAATGTGATATTGATATGATGCATACCAAAATGCGTTTTGATAGTTCGATTTTTTAAACACAGCATTAGAATTCTATTCATAATACATTTTTTTCAGACATATATTTATCTCGCCTCTTCAACTGATATACGTCTTTGTGTTCAGTCTGACAACGACAACTCAAAAGGAGGTTTCAAGTGTTTGTACAGGAGATTAATAGTTCAATTTGTCTACTTTTCAAACGTGTTTGTATAGAATTTTTTTTTAAATATATAAGTTTTCGAATATCACTAACCTTCATCAACGAATGCCAGCATGTACGCGTCTTAAAATGATGTGGATAAGAGACGAAACCAAGATTTTTTCTTGCCAATAACAGATCAAAATTGTGATATGTAAAGTTTGGGTCGGAGCAAAAAATTGGTACACTATATTGTTGTTAACACCTTTATTGTAGCTTTATTATGAAACAATATTTTGGAAATATTGTTGGTTTTATAAAAAAATATTCATACAAAAAAACGCAAACTGAGTTGATTCATAATTAAAAATATACGACGGGAATTTTCAAATTTATTAATTAATTACCTGTTTAACAACTTAGATCGAAAAAGAGTTAATCAACTTAATTATTTTAATTATGTGAGTTGCAGTTCTCTCTGCTCAAAAAATACACTGTAGAACTTACGCGACTTACCTTCTTCTAGTCCAACTAACCGCACGATTGGAGGCTGAGGAGTTTGAGTGGAAGCATCCACCATGAATCTGGAGTTGCACCTACAGTTTCCCTGGCACGAAATTTCATTAACCACATCCGACATTACCTAAAAATAAAATGGATACTTTAGAACAGTAACTATAGCACTAAATAAAAGTGTAAAAATCAAAATCACTTTTCTTTTTAAAAAATTACATCCGTTTTTGCTAACTTTTTCCTATAATCTTAGCAAAGCAAAAGTGTGAAAATGTATAAAAATAAAAAGTTAGATAGTGTAAAAGATGTGGCTTCTTAGTCGCTTATTAGTTCTGGAAAAATTAAGTTTCTAACTTCTCTTTTTAAAAAATTACATCAGTTTTTGCTAACTTTTTCCTATAAACTTAGCAAATCATAAGTGTAAATATCTGATGTGTCCAGCACATGACTTTTTTATACATTGCCATGATACAGTTTTGGTCTTTGGAAAATACTGAAGGGTTAGCCAATAATCACATGCAGTTGACAGTCAATACGTTATTAATATAAAATAAGTCGTTTTTGAGTTATCGTAGACATCAAGACGAAAAATCCATCAAAATGACGAAGTCGAAAAAAATCACGGTTACTATACTTTCTTATTACTTCGTAAAAACTAACACCTATTTTTGTTATTTGTGCGAGAGGAAAAATATAATTTAAAGCGTTTTCTATATTTGAATACACGGACAATAAATCTTATCTAATATCCTAATGTATTCGAAGCATCGGGGCAAAAAACCCGATTTCGATATGGGTATTTTGTTAAAATAAATCGTTTACTGTCATAGAGAAACGAAAAAAACTCACACAACTGCATTGTGGACTGAAATAAACGAGGGCACCGTATGTATATTTGATGACATTTTTATGCAAGTGATTAATTCGACAAATGAATCAATGAATTTAAATCGCTGCCTTGGCATCAGACTATAACTCTAGTTTATGTTAGATATATGAACACGAATTTACATAATTCGCACTAGTAATTCCCAAGTAACTTGAAACATTATGCCGCCCCCTGTATTTTCGCGTATATTATTAAAATAACTACAAAACCTTCTTAAGTATTTACAAAGATATTACAGCGGTCTTTAACGTCATATCAGACATTTTAGATGGCAGTAATTTCCTTTTTTCTCTAATAAGGGGGCTAATCTCCTTTTCTAAGGTTCTAACCGGATTATTGCTTGCTTGGAGCTACAAAAAAAAGTTATGATATTGACAAAGAAAAGCATATAAAAGCCTAAGTAATTAAACAAACAAAGCCGTTAGAAATTTTTACGGTTACATAGAGAATTTTACGATTTTCGGTGGAGAAATTTTTCCTCGGGGAATAATGTTATTCTTGCCAGTAAATATCGCGCATATAATAAATTCGTTTTTAATATTATTAATTGGCTTTTGTGTTGTAAATTATAATTGGATTAGCTGTGTATACGAGAGTACGAGTAAAGTAATATACTTATTGTTAGTTACGAATGGCGCCTGAATATCAAATAATGGTCTGATAAAGTTCAGATATAAATAGTGACCGTGTCATGTCTTAAAATTACCATAAACTGGTGAATATAAATCTCAAATTTCATAGTTTATTTTCAGTCAACGAATCTTATTTTCTACATAAATCACAAATACTTCCAGCGATTTAACAAAGAAATCTTGTATGCGCGCTTTGGATATTTTTATTATTTCCATTGATTAAAAAACATATTTCGCATAAGCACATAAAGTTTGCGTCGAGGCGCCCAAATCAAAAATCAATATAACCATCACTCTATATTTTTTGTCTCAAGCTTTAATACCTACTCCATAATTGAGTTATGTACATGACATATATGAGCTGTTTTTTAGATAAATTCGCAATCAATCAATGAACAAATGCTTGTCACGTGCACAAGGTCTCCATTTCTAGTTCGAAGGACTACACAATATGCGGTCTCAGATAATAGCATGTAGCAATACCAACCTAACAGGCTTGTAATGTTAAACCTAATTACTGGAATTAATTGACATTAATTATTGGGTTCTGTTGCTCACGGGATGACCAATTAATAAGGTCTGTGGTTCACCTAAACCATATTGAACATGCATCACCTATTTATTTGATAAAACTAAAATTAATTACTAACATATGCGTGTTATATATGCAAGAATCTATTCATACAACATGCACGGATTGCCGATATAATCCAGCCATAATTGGAACCACAATCGGCAAATCTATAAATTATGGTGGTCAGTGCAATATTTGGAAAACAACTCGGGAATCTAACAAAAAATACACAATTTTAAATTTATAGACCGCAGTAGCCCCAAGTGGGAACTCTGAGACACACCAGAAAATGTTTCGTTACTAAAATACAGGGTGTTGAAAGTTGTCTTTTTTATTCGCCCTGTATCTTTTTAGCTACATCTACAGAACGGTTTAAGATAGAAATTATGCTTAGTTTTGGACGAAGAGCCGTATTAGAGTGACCCAATATTTTTGACTTTACAGGGTGTAACAAATTGTCGTTTTAATAGCAAAAAAATTTTTCAAAGTGAAATATCTTGCAAACAGTTGAGTTAATGCAAATCAAACAAGTATACCTTTTTTATGTCACTTGAGCGTATCTATCATAATTCTTATTATTTTGTAAAAAAATTTAATCCCCTACAAAAATTATTCAAAAAAATCCTGAGATCTCTTCGATAAGTACGCCACTGAACAATATTATTTTGGTTCTAATACCAACAAATTGTAGCTTCCTTACAGATTTATTAACCCACCAAATTTCAAATCTCTACTTTAAACTGGTCTGTAGATATACGCAAAAAATTATTTGGAAAAATATTTTTTAACACCTTGTAACTCAGTAAGGAAGAACTTTTGGACTACGGTATGTTTGATTTAAACGAATTATTTTGAGCCCATAACTTGTGGTAGGATTTTGTAAATACCTTTTAGAGACACCCTGTATAACAAATATGAAACTATTTCCACCTTCGGTTTATATTTAAAGCGAGAGTAGCTTCAGATTCGGCCATTTATTTAGTAATTATTTGAGGGTGAAAGGTTGTTTTATAAATAGATGTCGAATAAGACAAATGTCAAGTGGAAAGCGGTGTCAGGTGTCACAAGTGGGATCTAGAACAGGCTCAATTAGGGGGTTGATGCATCTACATTCGTCTGAAAACTGGCACTTCACTCACTCACCTAAACACTGCTCATTAACTTTAATTTAGTTTGAGCTACAAAAAACCACCACAATGGGAATGTGTCAATGTCAATTGGGCTTCTGTCTTTGAGCAAGACCATATTACCGTATTATATGAGATTAGTTTTTTCCAGGGAGAATCCTAGACTTTTTCGATAAATATATGCTATAAAATGGAGAGGGTGCGGGAAAACACAATCAGTTGTGAATTGGGTTGTTGTGTGAATAGATTAGGATTATGTTGAGACTGCCCTCGGGACAGTAAAAATGCAGCGAGATTTGGTCATGATTTACGTGCAGTTTATTCAAACTATGGTCGTATAAACTGTTTTTATAGCTTATAACGAATTTAACTTTAAGGGATGCTCGTCGCCTTTTTGGTAGCGCGCACTTTGATTTATATGTAGGTATTTTGTATTGACAGAAAATAAAAATATAATTTATACTCCTTACAATGTTGTACCATTATGTACAACTACAATCTGGAGCATTCGTACAATGAACATTTTTATGTTTTATTTTGGTGTGTGTACTGAATGTATTAGGCAACATTGTTATATTAGATGTATGATTACCAGCACTTAAACTGGCATTTATGTCTCGAAACATAATTTATTATTATTAATATAATATGATCCATAACGAGAATTTCTGTAGTAGATATCCTGGTCCTGGGAATTGTTCAATAAAAAACGTGCGCTTTGCTTGTTTGCTTTCTTACAAAGAGCATTTATAATTTCAAAGTTGCATCGTTGGCAGTAATTCTCTGTTTATTGCTGAAGAGGCTACCTAAGTAATTAATGTAATTCATTAGCTTGAATTGTTTTTTGCTTGTTTATGCCCTTGTGTAAGCCATTTAACAAACAGAAAAAGACATAAAAAAGAACATAATTTTCATAATCCTTGTTAATTTTCAGCTAAATATAACAAGTAATTACAATTAGCCGCGTGGCTCTTCCTTAAATTAAAACAAAGAGCAGAAATTTCTTTTAAGACTTATTTCGAGCTTAACTCTCGCAACTTCTTGTACATTGGACGCATCAACACAACACAACAAGTTGTACCCTTCCAAATTTCCAGCAATATAATTAGTTTTAATCTCTTCTGCTCAAGGGCCACCGATGGATGCAACCCCTGGAAAAACAACTTGACTTTGACTGTGTAAAAATACATACAAATATATGTAAATCACTCGAAGATTATGTAGGATATTATTTTAATATCCTACACGAAAATTATTTATCTCGTTTCGCGTATATAAAAGGCTCTCGGCTACATTTTGGAATTAAAATGGACAGCTCACGTTCTGCTGTGCAATTTGGAAATGGCAGTAATTAAAATAAATCTGTCAGTCATTTTACACCGGGTTTTGCTAAATAACCGAACGGTAATCAATCAATTGATTTTTCAGCTGAAACAGGTGGGGAAACCGCAATTGCACGAGTTATAGACAACAAAAAATGCACTAATGGAATTTAAGTTTAAAAAACTAAATAGAATATTTCAAACCCAAAACCCAAAACAAAAAGTTCTACATGATAGTCAATAAATATTCATAAAAACTAAAGCCAAAACCGGCTTTTACCATAACAAATTTAGGGTGTTTTGTTTAGGTTCTTGTAATGTTTTGAAGGACAATGTGAACTATCCTCTTAGGCAAATTATCTATTGTTAAGTAAATTTATCTTAAACTAGTAGCCACGTTGTGATAAAACTTTTCTATTTCAATGCTATAAATCAATATAATCTACCTACCCTAAAATCGGCTACATTATTCAAAAAACAACTCGAAAAACAAACAAATTGCCGAAGTAATTCTTTTACTTGACCCAAGTTAAGGGTACTAAAAAATATGAAAGTGTCTAATATAATATAAATAAGTAAATAGCACCCACAAAAATGCTTTTACAAGAAAAATATGCAAATCCTCTTTCAGGCAAAAACAATTTGGATTTATCGACAATACTTACTATTGTTACATTGTTCTTTTTGTGAAATAACTTGAACCACCTTGAAATTATGATTTGTATTTTTAAGAAGAATGGGAATCGTTTTGAATAAATAGCAAAGCATCATTCGTTTGGTTATTGTATTTTTTATGATCCGTCGTCTGAGATTAGGGATTGTGTTTGGCTCCCTAGAGATTGTCGGGACTTCACGCAATCTATACTGTATACCTAATATTTGCATATCGCCAGTAAGCGATGGATCTAAATAAATACTTATCTAAATTTTCACCGCCCCGCGTGTCTAAAAGATATTTTATTAGGATTATTACAGTAATACGCTTTGGAAAACTCATAACCGGATTTATTTGTGATACTCTATCTTTCCCCAAAATCTAAATCACATTAATTTCTTCGAGATTTCGATATTTCTCCGTTTGTATAACAGAATCAAATCGGGTGGAGCGTGAAATTTAATAATACAAAATTCGTCTTGTGTAATTATGGTGTAGCCAAAGAAAACAAGTTGGATTTGATTTTTCTAAGAATAAATTATATTGAATTTGAAGATTCCACGAAAAACCGCATCAGATGAACGGGGCTTGCCATTGTGAGCGAGCACGATAAAAACAATATTGTGGTTAACAACACCAAAAGTTTTAAAGGTACATCCTACAACGGACAGACAAACAATTCAAGCCAACATTATTCAGCTAGTCAAAAATGCTAATCCAACTCCAACCATTAGTTTAAAACTATAATCATCGCCTTGCAAATTCCAATAAAATATGAAATTTATATACAGGGTGCGGCAACACATTTCCTTACTCCTGCCGTCCCCGGTATGACTAAACCCAATCGATAATTTCTATTAATTGGTTTAACAACCCTATGAACGCCTCCCGCCCTCGTTCTTACTATTCACCAAGGGTTGCAGTTTCCGGATATCGCAAAGAAACGCATAAGCATCAATAATTTAGGACATTAGGGAAACAATGACTCAAGTTATATAGTGCCAATATAAATAATAGTAACAGTTAGCACTAACATTGGATGCAATCTCCTTGGAAATAAATATAAGTAGACGGGCAAATACGCAGCATCCGCTTTAGGAATGACTCGTGGATTTTCCGGAAACAGATAGTGAAGACTTGAGGAAGTGAACTGAGGAAAGAACAGGCGAAATGGCGCTTGGTAGTTTTATTTTAATTGCAGCACATTCGTAATTTTTTGGTTCCCCACAAAATAACCCAAAGAAAAACATGTTTTTCTGACAGGTTGAAGTACACATTAAGAAATAAGTGGCTAGCTATAAAAAATAATTGCGTCCAGATTATATAATTTTGAACAGGTGTGCTGGGCGAATTAATACCTCTGATTCATAACTAATGTTAGAACATCGTATTCAGTAGGAATTAGCATATAAGCGGGGGTGAATGCATGCAAGGGGATTGTTGAATGTTGTAACTTCAGTGCACCCTTCACAATATAGAATATACATCTGTTTCAGTCATATATGACAGTTGTATAACCTACGACCCCCACAATATTCGACCACGGTGTAATCTTTATACTTTACGTTTTTTATTTCATATAAGTGTTTTACCACCACTCTAATTTTTAATCGCCCTCGATAAGTTTTAAGTTTAAGCCCCGGCTTGGAAATTCTAATAGCGTTCGGGAAAAATAATAAATATTTGAGGGTTAAAGAAATTAAAGATCTAAATCCTTCTCGGATTTATTTACTGAAATTTTATGGAATTTGAAAAAATTTCCAGCGAGCACCTTGTGGACATTACAAATATAAACATAAATTTTTTGCTGCGGTTCCAATTAAAGTAAATAAAGTTGGTGCCTCAAGCGAGGGAATTTGATTGGTCGCACGTCGTTTTAAATCATAAATACAAGTGTGAGTACATGATAATTTCAAATCATAAATCGAATGACGATGGTGTTTACGAAGCGTGTAAATACAAAATATTTTCTCTTGAGGAGTACCTACAATAAAATTTAATACTGCCTATTTGTCGCAAATTATACAAACAGTTTAATGCGTGCATTGGTCATTTTCATAAAATCAGGTGATGCAGTAAAACGACTTTATATCAGCATATACAGCCTGTTCTGTTCATGCTGTTGAATAATAACAAAGCCGTGAAATTATAGTATTTGTATTTGTAATGCTAAAATTTACATCACGATTGTTTGTAGTATGTGCAAATAAAGCGTTCCAGATAAATTTCTAATTAATATAAAACTATTTAAACACTTCTTAAACTATCTTATAAATAAATTACTTTCGGAAATAACCACAAATTGTTTCGATTCCTCCACCCCACAACATAAGTTTTTGGTTTGATTTGGAATTGTCACGACGCCGTTTTTGGGTATACTCATCTATCTATTCATCACTAAAACTGCTTTACAACCATATAGATGCAAACGGTTTCATTCCCGGTACGTTATATTTCATCGCCATGCCTCATAGAATTTCATTAGGTCATCATTGGGAAAGCAAATTCAGTCAAGGGAAAAGCGGAACACTATAGCGCTTTATTAGGGTTGTACACAACAGAAAACTGACGCTCTGTTTCATCCCTGTCTCTGGGATTATGTATTTCCTTAGTTATTTCTACCAATTTACATTCTCATACGTATTACGACAATTTCATATTTATCTCTATTTTATTATCGCCTGTATATAGCTTTAATTCTTGTTATCTTTCCACGACATATTTCTAATCATAAAACAGATATTAAGATGCATGGTTATTGTGTTTTACTGAAAATCGTTACGAATTACCCTCGAAAAAACATATTAAATTTCTAACAACTTAGGGGGTTAAAATTCGCATATGTTTACAAGTATTTCAAGTCGAACTAAATAAAACGAAAACTTGTCGTTTTTTCCAAGTTTGAAGGTAAAATTCCTCGTTGAGTTTATTCAAATATCTTCATTAAACTCAACAGGTTCCCCATCCCTCGTCGATTATTTTATGTGTATGAGTTATTTTTCAGTTCCCGTGTGGTGCGCGTTAATTAGTTTAAAACGATTTCAATTAATTCGCCCCCGAAGGGGCTTTTATATACATAACATAAAATTGAATTGGTTTAAATTCATCAGGCAAATGGCCATTCGAAATTATTGTAAATCAATTTTTTCTAATTTGCGTTCGATTTTAAAACACATAGTGGAAAAGCGCAGCAAAGCAGTTTTAGTTTAATTACTTGGAAAGCACTCCACAAAATTAACATTGACGATTTTTAATTACATGTGTTCTTTCTACAGCTGGATTTATTTAAACGGGCACACATGCACACCTCTCTGTTATCAGTTTATGTATCGTTGGAAAAAAACTTGATACGAGTATTACAATTTACAAACACTAGTTTAATTACATGTAATATATTTCAGGAATGATTTATTAACTATGCGAGTTTGTGCATGCAAAAATGCTACTAGAACAGACAGTTTGTCTGAGTTATTGCCTGGATTATCGTAGAAAAACATATTTCAGATAAAATTTTGTTGTTAAATTCTTACTTTGGTTTGTTTATTCCTAGAATTAGCACACAAATCGCGTTTAATACACCAGGCAGGAAATATTTTTGTTAAACTAGGGATCAAACATTTTAGCTTTTTTGACTATTTTTTCATTACATTTTTGAAAATAATACATGACGCGCCATCTGTTCTATGTCTGAGCAAACTTTAAATTAGTGGTAGCCGCAGGACACTACTTGGAAACGCTAAATTTTAAACCATTGTGATATAAATTAAATAAAACTCTATAAGCAATTTTAAACATGTTTTATTTTTCGTAAAATTTTTGGACTGTTTATTAGTTTATTCATACACATTTCGGAAAATTTGAAATGGTTTTTGTACGATTCATAATCTACCTACCATAAATTATCATAAAATTGTCTAACTAATAAATCAATACTTTAGATATCACAATAGTGTGAAGTACCACTAGATAAAAATCATTGTATAAAAAATGAACCTAAGTGAAGCTACACTCTACATTGTTTTAATTGTACTTACTTTACTTTAAAGCAAATCTGTCCACCCATTCCCTAACTAATTTTCCACCCATATCACATTAATTAATCTTTATGGGCTTCTAACAAGCCTAAAACTTTTTCCTCCAGACTAAAAAGATGCTCATCTTCAACGTCCGGTAGAATTTCCCTCATTGTTCTAGCCAGATTACACAAATAATCTATGTTAGGCCCACTAGGCCCTATTGAATCGCATATTTGACTGGCAATGCTATCAATATCTGCTTCTCCAGCATAATTCGGATTGTTATTATTTGCAACATAAATGGTCATTTCAAACGGATCGATTTCCTCGTCCTTTGGATGGAAAAGGACCGGTGTTCGCTCGTAGCCACCTTTTTCCCTGTAGTCCAAGTGTTTAACAACATCGTCGATATCACTGGCTCTTATTTTATATGCTACCCCATAAACTTTAGCCTAAAAAATTCAAAATCGAAGGTTTCCTCAGATTTAAACTAGCATTCTTACATTATCATCACCTGGAATCAACGTCACAACTCGACCAGGCTACAAATAGTAAATTTATGGGAGAAAGATTCCTTAGTAAATTAACAAAAAACCAAACCTTTTCTGGGGTTCCTCTATGATCAGTACTATGTTGAAAAAATCTTCGATTGAACCCTTTCACATAACCTATAACTTTGTACTCAAAAGGGAAATCAACTTTCCACATTAAGGAACCATAACCAAACACCCACATTGCAAATAAATACAGTTAACTAGTGGCTAGTGCTTTTAGAACACTAACCGATTAAAAATTATTAATTTCTCAGGAGATTTTCTAGGTTAGTTCATTAACGAACCTAAGTAAAAAGATTCCTGTAAGGGTAGTTTGAAACAAATCCAATAGATGTCGGAGCTGTATCAATTAATTATTAAGTTACAAGGATAGTTCAAGAAGTTATACGAGGATGAAGAAAGAAATAATTGGAATCGCTATTTTTTCGACACGTTTTTTTGACTATTTTGGTCATGGTCAACTAACGATGATCTTATCTTTACAGAAATAAGTTAAAAATGATAACACATATAAATACGGATTTTTCCAATGAGTCTTTTTAGGAATTTTTTTAATAAATTTTTTTGTGAATTTTCGTGATTAACAGTATTGGAATTACTGGTTAAATTTGTATTTAATTCTATATAAAAAAACGTAGCTATTCATTTTCTTAATCCGCCTTCTCATCTCCTATTTCAGGACGAAATTAGATATAATTGTTTTATCCATTTATTTAATTAAAATCTGAAACAAGCTTTAACCTTAACGCAGCAAGTTAATTAGCTATTAATTTTTTTACAACAGTAATCTTTGTACTCCGTTTTAGCTTTGAGCATTTCATCCCTTTCTTGAATTACATCTATTGAAATCTACCCCCGAGGTGACTAGCTGAGATACGAAAATTTTCTCTCGGAAATACATCTGAAACATTAGAGTTTCAATTTATTCCTGAAGCTAAGTAACAAAATCAATAATAATTGTTTCCATGTTTTCCAACCAGAAATAGCGACTTAATTTAAGCCTTAAATTCAGTTTCCTATATAACGAGATATTAATTTTCATATAGGTACATAAAACTAAGAAACCTATTCTAAATAAACTAACGATATTATTGTTCAGGTACACGTGTGTATTTAATTACCAAAAACACAACATATTATTGGTTTTAGTGGAATTGCACCCACACGCACAGTAGAAATTTTTCAGCTTTAGTTTTATGTTGTCCGGGATTGCCAAGAAAATTATGTAGGTACCTAAGAGATTTATGGGGGATTTAATGAGTGAAAGCAATTGCTCAATAATGTATTAACTAATATATTGGCATATGCAAATAGCGTTCCGATTTTATAGCTACACTAGAATTATTTTCAGATTTCATTAGAACTCGCCCCTTCTTTTTCTCTATAGGTATGTTGAGCAAAGGGTAAATACATGAGAGCGAGAGAGAGGAATAGTGTGACGCACATATGTACTGAAAATAATAGTTTTTAACAAGAACTAAATTTTTTGAAAATGTACTCAGGTTGCAAAAATAAAGATGAAATGAGATTATCCACTATTACATCATCGAGGATTTACACAGGACAAAAACTATTAGGAAAAAGGTTATTATACACCTAATTAGCTCGGTACTAACAATAAAAATACGCAGTGCTCAAAGTTTCGTTAATATTGGATGAATCTTCCTCTAGATTGTTATTTTTTATTATTGGGTCAGCGAGATAGTTGAACCCAATCGATGGTGTAGTTTCACAAGGAAAACAATACCTGTTGCACCTCCAGGATCAAGAACAAAGCTGTAAGGATGCAAATAAGTTCCCCCACTACTGAAAATGTACCTGTTTGTTTACAAATGATTAAAGGCATGATACTAAGGGTTATATGTATACAATATAGATATAATTCTGTTTGTTTTGTTGGGAGATAATCCAAACAAAAGTGTGGTTTCCCTAATCAATTTGGATTTGAGTGTTTCAGTTTTGGGTCGCCGGCTATCGAACGGTTGTTCAGGTCGCTCATGCGCTTGCCACCCGCACATAGAAGACAGTCCTTGCAAACCTCGGGGTGCTTACGTATTCCTATGTCGCGCACCGATACATATCATATATTAATTTGCCAAAATCATTATGATTGATTTATCTGTAGTCTCTAAGGACGTTAGCAAAGTACGTATTATATCTTGCGAATACAAGAAACGCTTCTTCGTAAATTTGTGGTCCAAACAATCACCATCCTGGCTCCAGAGGTTCCCAGCCATCAACCAACGAGAGTGCTTTCGCTCTCCCGGTCAAATAGTGGTGAAAAAAAGCAATTTACTCGCTCCGAAATTCACTCATCGCTCGACACGATTCATACGCTCAGGTCTAAGCCAACCACCCTCGCTGACCACCAATCGCTTTCCTTCGACAGTTATTGCAGTAAAAGATATAGTTTACAGAAAAATTACATCGAAGATGAAAAAACTAAGGCCTCGTCTGAAACAACGTATACCCCCCGATATTACTCCAGTCGATTGGAAGATGACAATGACAATGAAAAGCATCTGTGGCGATATACACAACTTCAATCTCCGTCCGATAAATTGCTGCTGGAATCGATGGCGAACCAAGAAGAGGATGTGTTTGTTACTGGTCTATCCAAATATCGCTCCCGAAACTGGGAACGGGACAAAACAAACAACACCAGCCGGGAACGCATCAACTACCTCTCTTTATCTTTGTCTCCTCCAGGGAACAAAAATGAGCAGCAACTCGCTTATAGGGATTACCCCTCACTGTAAGTATACAGTATCTTTCTCCTACCACATAATCAACAAACATTCCCCAAAACTCGTCTCAGCATCACGTGTACTTATTGAATAAATGCGCAAAATAACGATATTCATCTCCGATCTTCAACAGTTGTTTGCGTTTTCTCTTTGATACCGGCTTTGTTCCTCTAATCGCGTTGATTCTTCATCAATGTCACTAGCACGCACCACGCTATTGGTATTATATCAAAGGAACGTTTTTTGTTCGTTTATATATAGGAACATCCAAGAAAGTTATTTGCGTATTTAATGAAATTTTCTTTGAAAACCTTTTCTTGTTGTATGCATGTAAATGTGTGAGGGATTTATTTTATAACAAACAGATTTGCCCAGAGGGTTGTTATGATACCCAGAATGCTCAACAACAACTCAATTGAACTTTTGCCCTGATGTTCCCAGTAGGGTTTTAGTTACGGTGCGAAGCACCACGTGCAACCGGATTTTTATCCTTGAAAAAATTAATTAAAACTCGAGTTCTAAACCAGAATTTTTGGCGATTTGTGTCCTTATAGAGGTTTCTTCAACTGGTCAAGGTACGTCTTGCTCCAATAAAGCGGTTATTTTAATCAAGGTAGGTATCATTTATTCATTCGAAAAAAATAAAAGTTCCTCTTATTTACACAAAAAAAAATTAAAATTTCTTTTCCCCCGCACAAAATAAATTTCTCATAATTATTGATCGACATAATAATAATTATATTCATAGAGTAGATGTTACGTTAAAGGCGCGAATGCCAAATATCATAACTAAAAATAATTTTCAAACAAACGTGAATCCCGTGCGTAACTCGCAAGTTTCAGTTAGGTTAGTACGGGACACGGGCTCGTTCGGTCGCTGGTCAAAATCTGCTGATGTTTTATGTTTTTGTCGAAACATCAACAGTTAATAAATAAAAACTACCCTTAAAGATTTGTGCATTACTTAAAAATATGTGCCGTTTAATAGAATTTCTCATAATAACCAAATCAAAGTTTTCGCGTTGATTTAGTTATATCATCAAGTTTTTGGCGCGCTCAAATTCAAAAACCAATTTGATTTATTGATTTGATTGAATACTGCGCGTCACGATTTTTATTATTATTCACTCAGTTTCGAAAATTTTACAACTACTATGGGAGAGTTAGCGTTTAAAAATGTTTGTCTGGCAAACGAAACACTCCTGAATTTCAGTACATTCGAAAAGGAACCCCTGGACCAAACTGCAATAACATATGTTATAATAGGGCATCTGGCAATACCTTTCATAATCGCAATTATCTACTGGCTAAAGTTAAATAGAAGACAACCAACTCGGGAAATTATACCGGAGATGAATAATAGCGAGCAAACCCCGGAAACTTCATCGTCATCATCTTCAGCAACCCCAACAAAAAATCAGGGCATAATCAAGTCGAAATCTTGCATTGCCCTTTTCAAGCATTTGTAAGTCTTGGGAAAAATTCGGCGTTTCTTCTAGTAAGTAAGCTAGATGTTAATTAATTGTCTTGTTTTGTTACAGTTCCCCTCCTAAGGTTGCGGACCAACTGAACTACGACGACATGCAAAAAATTCTTTGTAAAGAAAACCGCGAGTCCCAAGAGGATGGACGCGAGTACGATAGAGGCGGCTACATGCCGATGGAGCCTGGACAAGTCCTAAACGGAGCTTACGAAGTTTTTCGCAAGCTTGGCTTCGGACACTTTTCAACGGTGTGGCTTTGCAAAGATTTAGTTAAAACAGTGTAAGTTTTATACTTAGTTTGGCTTATTTATCAAAATGCACGCGTTATTTCTTGCACGAATTTTCAGTGATCCCAAATTTGTTGCAATAAAAGTATGCAAATCCGCTGATATGTTTACCGCTGTTGCAAATGACGAAATAAGACTGTTAACTGAGACAAAACAGGCAAATCCTGATCATCCTGGCTACAAACATATAGTCCAGATGGTTGATACTTTTAAGTTGATCAGTTTCAACGGTATTCATACTGCCATAGCCTTGGAAATCATGGGACCTTCTCTTCTGCATTTATTAATCCAAAGTGAATTTAAAGGTATACAAGTTCCAGGTGTTCGTCGCATTACCCAACAAATCATACTGGGGCTCACTTACTTGCATGATGAGTGCCACATCATTCACACTGACATTAAACCGGAAAATATCCTGATTAAAGTCAAGGAGTCCTACGTTAAGCAAATGGCGGAAACGGCTGGCCGTTTCATACAAATGGGCCTTGAAATGCCAAGGAGCTACAGTAATACCTCAATTTTTTAATAGTTTGTTGGTGCCTTTTGCTATACTATTTTTCAGTTTCGTCACAATATTTCCGTGGACCATCAACATCGCGTGGCAGGGACACCGATGACAAAAAACAACCAGAGAAACGGGCCCAATCATACCCTTTCGACGTCTTTTTGGCTGATATATGCAAATATCGCAAGCGAGATTCCCCTTCGGTAACAGACCCATTGTGGATCAATCCGGGCATTGAAATAAAAATTGCTGATATGGGAAACGCGTGTTGGGAAGTAGGGCAACGTAATTATTTCACAGGCGATATATCCTTACAAGACGTTTTTCAGACTCACCATTTTGCTTCTGAAATACAAACCAGACAATACCGTGCCTTGGAAGTTATACTAGGGGCTAACTACAGTTATCCTGCAGATATTTGGTCGGTTGGTTGCTTGGCATTTGAATTGGCAACTGGTGAATTGCTCTTTGGTCCTCGAGGACATAACAGTTTCGATGTCAACGTCGACCATTTAAGTCTCATCTGGGAGACTCTTGGCGGCATACCAAAGTACATTACTGAAACTGGAGCTGCAGCAAGAGTTTATTTTACATCAGGTAAGTCGGGTTAATATTACGAGAACAAATCAATAACTGTTTGGATATTTTACAGGAAAACTGAGGCATATTCCAGCGGACAGCATCAAAATTTGGAAAATTGAAGATGTATTAGTTGAAAAGTACAAATGGAAACGTGTAGATGCAATTCCTTTTGCCGGTTTCCTCGAGAGTTGCATTGAGCCGGATCCTGCATTGCGGTTAACTGCAGCAAATGCACTTGCTAATCAGCAATGGTTAAACGACTCTTAAATTTTCCAACTTTCAAGACTGATTTTTATTTAATCTTTTTATGTTGTGTTTCACACGTGTGTATTCTTTTATTCCAGTTAGAGTTCATTTAAACTTTTTATATGTAACAAAAATAATATATATATGAAATAAATATATCTATAATAAAATAGAGAAAACCTTTTTTTTATCCCTATAATATAAATGTAAACATACTGTTTTTTTAACAGCTTTAATAAAAATAAACACGAAAATCTGGACATTCCTACCAATAAATGAAAATATCTTTAGAGTTATTAAAAAATATTTTTGAACCCGTTTTCGATTATTAGTATTTTTTTCCTGAAAAAAACTAACAAATTTGTATATTTTAACACAATAATTTCCTAAAACTTATTTCATTATTTCATACTAATAAATCCTACATTTATTTATTGGGCCGTCACGTTTTTTGAAATGGTAATAAACTTTTAGTCCCGAATATTATAAATATTTCTGCCATGCAATTGTAAATAATCAAACCAACTCTATTTATAAATTTTTCCTAAACTATTTTTTCTGATTTTGCTATAAAGTTAAACCGTAATTTAATTTGCATAAGAGACATGGACATTTAAATAAAAAAATTTTTTTCTAGTTTTTAACAATATCGTCCCGTAATCATTCACTAATACCTCATTTCTTTTTCAGTACACTCCTTTAAGTGCGCGATGTGTGAGGTCAAGTAAATAAACAAATTTGTAATTATCGACTTGAAAAGAACTAAAATAAATGCATCTAAAAAGATTAGTCCATTCATTTAATTGGCATGGTAAATAATTAATTATTATAACTGTTTAGATTTATACTAACTGATAAACTGTTTATAACTAACGTTACTTTGCTATAAACAATTTGTGTATATGAGTTTAGATTAATAATAATTGATACTTACCGTGAATTAAATATTTATACGAAATTAATCGGTATAAGTTGTTGAGTAAAATGCAATTGGAGATGGATATTTGTTTCCAAAATAATAATGAGAAATAACTAAGGGCTTGCTTTTTAATTTTTTTAAAATTTTATTTGGATAAGGAATATAAATAAATAACTGTCATTTTTTTGTCTTTATTTATGTTATTAATAATATCATAGATACAAACATTTGTCATATTCTTTTAAGAAACATACATTTCACTTTATAAACGGGTAATCTATCACAAATAGAATTTACATTGAAAATCATTTGATGTAAAGTAGATTAAATTCAACTTATTTCATTCTTTCTTTCTTTCAATATTTTTTTTTAATTTTTTTTCTTATAAATTCTAAGAAACATTTAACAATAAAACAAGTATTTTTGATTTAGAATTAGAATATTTTTCGAAACATTACAGTCAAAGTGAGGTGATTAATACATCCTCATCAGTAGTTGTTTCTACGCAGAAGTAATAGAATTCATCCATCGACTTATTGCCATTGTCATGTTGCAATTAAAATTAAAAAACAATTACGCACTTATGCATAAAACAAAAATATAATATATTAAATACAATGTAAAAATATATGTATAAGAATATTATTGTGGGGACTGGAACACCCATTTTTGATTAAAGAAAAATAGAGAGCTCCATGTTTTGAACTTGATTTTCTCTTATTTTTGACACAACAACAAAAACAATTGTCAATTACTAACAACCAAAACAAATAATGAACACAAAACAGACAGATTGTCTAAAAATACGGAACACAATTATTTATCTTAAAAAAATACTGAGATGTATTACTTAATATCTAAACAAAAAATTATGATAAGTGCTTTAGAATAGATTTACTTTTTTGTACAAAACATCTCATGCGGAAAACTGACCTCTGAATAAAATAAACTTTAATTATTTCATTTGTACATTCTTCTCTTGTGTGTTTGAGTGATTAATTAAAGCATAAAACCATATTTACAATAAGTTGATAAAACGAACCTCTATTGTTTGTCAGTTTACTTATGGATTGCCGTGTTTTCCGAATGAAGATGTGTTTTGCTCTTCATGCCACGTTGCTTATTCAACGACGAAGCACGACCTAAAGAGGTTGTACTGCCCCCTTCGAGATCTCTTGTTATTTCTTTTTCAGTCGGTGACCCAAGGTTTAGGCTTGAAAGGCTAGACGATAGAATATTGGAGTTAACACTTAACGTCGAAGGATATTCTTGGATTTCACCATTTTCTCCTTCACATTCTTCTATGGGAAGACATGTTTCAACCATTGCTTCCAAACAATTAACGAACAATTCGCTGCTCTCCGGTGTATTGTTATACTAAATTATTAAAAAATTAAAAACAAACCTAACTATAAAGTGTGTATATTACTTTGTTGAACGGCCCAGCGAAACGCCATAGTCCGCCAAAACCGCAACTCTGCAAGTAGTGCAGCTGCTGCTGACCAGTGTCCTCACAAGCTATCATATTTTGGATAATATTTCGTACAGCGCTTAGAATTTCTTGGTCATGGCAAGAGGTTAAAACATTGTTTATCTTCATGTCCAATAAGTTATAACTGGAAAATGTCACCTTTGATATTTGGATACTCTACCCATTAGAAAAGTAAGCTCAACTTTCTTTTCTAACGAGATTTTCTCTTGCTCAAAATGATAACTAATAAAATAGTGCCTTACATGACAGGGAAAACTTTTGGGAATACAACAGCACCTTCTGCTAGGTACTGATACAAATTACGTGTCTCTGTTTCATCTGTACTGTACTTAACCAGTGTCGCCAAAACAGTTAAAACCAGAGCTTGCGTGGAAAAATCTGTTAAAACCTCTGGATCCAAAAGCACATTATTTTCGTTGCTGACCGATACTCTTGTACTTCGGTTCTAAAATTATAACAAAACTTGAGGTATCCTGTACAACAGTAGGTATCAAATATCGAAGAGAGAAATTAGCAAATAAGATTGATTTAATCGAAACAACAAAACACGATGCAAAAAGATTAACAAACGGTCACATGCAGTGCAATTAAGTAAAATTGTATCATGTTATAATATAAGAAAAGTATGGTTTAATCGTTTTGTTTTAGAAGATTTGAAATTGAAATTTGGTTGTTTTCTATTATAGTAAAGTGCCGGGTTGAAAACATCTGGGCAGAAGCACGTACATACATTTAAAGTCTACAAAGAAAGGAAAAAAACAAGAAGGGGTAAAATTTAAATAATAACAATGATTAAAATGAAAGCAGTCAAAAAATGAGTATAGTAGGAAACGTCTTCTAGTAGTAGAGTAAGGTAAGGGATCAGAAAGCTTTCGATAGGCAATAGAGCAAAAGATGTCTAGAATGAGTGAATAACAATGGGGGAAGGTTACAAAGTGAATTTATTACCTTGGAATTATCATCATCAAGAGGTTTTTGTTCTTTGGTGGTTGGCACCGAAAATGAACGTTGTGTTTTGAAGAGGGCACGTGCACTCTGAATGGTGGCCACCCCAAGAGTAGGCGTACAGGCAAGATAAGCAGCAAGAATTAGTATGCATGATGCTGCACAAGTACTCCGTAATTTGGTACATGTGCAAAAGTAAGGAGGCAATTTGATCACAAAGCAAAATCATCTTCGTATAGAGAGTCAACAATTTTGGTTTTTATTAAATTGTTAAGTTTGCTATGAACGCCAGAACTAAATTGCAACTCTTTATATTCAGATTAAAAAAAACAAAGTGTATTTTAAGCTTAAAGTGTTGTTCGGCCGAAATTTAGGCGTTTGTGTTTTATAAAAATAACAAAAGTAGATTCGAAATGTGTCCAAGCAAATGAATTTATATAAAAAAAATTGCGGGGTTAATTTAAATACGTACATGCTTTTTGTTTACCCAGTTGTTACCAATATTAATTTAATCAATCAATCAATCAATCACGATAGAGATATAGAGAGGCCTCATTATTTCTTTTATATATTTCGTTCACTTCTGGAATACACTTTGATTCAAGTGAATACAATACAGTGCCAACAACAAAAATACATGTTAAAGCTTTACAATTGGTCAAAAAAATACGAGAAGATGAGAATCACTATGAAAGACTGAGCAAATATATTATAATATATATAGAGACGATGCTGCATATGGCAGGCAAGTCTTACTTTAGTGGTAGCCACAGGTAGACTTTGGCTTTGACTCTCACTGTTTAATGCATTTGGGGTTGGATTCTGCTGAACGGGCACCGAACTAGAACGCTGGGTACGATACAGAGGCCGGGCCAGGCCGCCATTCGCCTGTGGCCCCGGACTCTGGGTCAAATCTAAACTTCGCCAGCCCTTACTGGCTGTCGAGGTCTCAACCTGGTTAGTTATTACGGATATATTCTAATTACTGCTGTTTACTAAGTACATCCTCAATTCACATCATCATCAATTCAAAACAAATGTTTAGTACAGGTACATACAAATAAAAAAAAATTATTACATAAACATAACAAATGTTGAATGGTCTCTGCTCCTGTATATCTCCATAAGAGCGGGAAGTCCACTAAATAAACCAGATCACGTTCAAATACAGTTAACGGGCATTAACGTCAATGGCCCAAATAATTTTAGGAGCTCTGTAACTTGTAAAGCGAAAGAAACTGAAATCTAAATATTTTTGTACACAATAAAGCAATAACCAGTTTTGCGTTTGCTTCTAGTACGAAAAATTATTCGTTGGAATGTGAAACATATTTTTTATAGATATGTATAAAGAAAAAGTAGGTATTTAGATTTTAGTTACATTTTCGAACAAAGGAAAAATTTTACTACAAGGATGACTAATTTATGATGATGGGTATATGTTGAAATCAATTTCAGTTTTATTTCGGGTGTGATCGAAAAGACGTGTGTTCCTTTCGCTTCGTTATTAACTAATTATTTTTAATTATAATAATATAGTTTTGTGCAGTGTGAGTGTGATAATCTACGCTATAAAACAAAAGGGCTTGAAGATAAAGGTAAGTCAAAATTTAATATTTTAAACGCATTATGGAAAGGGGGTATCGTAGTAGAGCTGAAAAGTAGGTTTTATTTTTGACCAGTAGGCGAACTAACTAATTTATCAAATTCCCTTTCTCTTCACTGAAAAGTTACAGAGTCCTAATTCTGGTTCGAAAGATGGAAAATTGGAAAACTTTGTCCCTTCAAATATCACACAATTATACAACCTACCTTCCATGAGATACCAGTAACTAAAAATAAGTTTCAAGTTTAAATAAATTCATTAATTTGTAGATGATGATGTTAAATTATGGAGTACCTACCAAGTAGGATTGTCATGAAATAAAATGTAAATTAAGACAAAATCTTATGTGCATTTCACTGATTAATAGCAGTCCCTCTACAACTACTAAACAATATAATATGAATTTGTGACCATTAAAATACAGTTACTATAACACTTTTCAAATTATTCATTATTAAACAATTATACTAACTACGAGGAAAAAATATTGACAGCTGTAAAAAAACCTGATTAAAACCATGTTCTTACCTGGTGTTGTGTTGGTGGCTTATGCTGTCTTGCTTGTGCCAGTGCAGATTGATCCAGTAAATCCCAAGATTTTTGACGACGACTTATACCACTGGTACTAGGTACACTCCCTGATATAACGCTATGCTGATGGATGTTAGAAATATTATCAATAATAAAATTCTCTTGTGACATAGAATCAGACAATCTAGGCAATGAATGCTTTATATGACATCGGCTTCGCACTTCTTCAGAAACTCCAACCAATGCTGATTCAATTAAATTCAATAATTAGAAAATGTTATTTTACGGAATATCCAGAAGTTTACCTGTGAGATAAGCTACACTGTCGGGAGTGACTTCAAATTTGTCCCGTTTTTGTACTCTGCAAACTATATTCAAGAGCGTGGTTAAAACTCTTACAGTTCTGGAAACAGTTGTTGGTGTAGGATGTCGATAGCCTTTGAGCAAATGTCCTACTAAAGCAAAGTGGAAGTTTGCTTTGAAGCTCAAACCCACAGCATGATCCAGTTGTTTAAAATGCCATTCCAGTGGTTCTCTAGTGGACATCATCAAGCTTTCCAACGACTAAAAAACTGGGTTTATACGAGGAGGACAATCTAGTAAATTAATTAACCTGTTCCTCGAAAATCTTCTGCGAGTCCAACGTGTGTAAATTTTGTTCCAATAATGCTAACCCACAAGCGTACAACGAGACTTCATCCAATTGCAAAACGGAGGTAGCTACCCAAAAGAGCGCTTTGTGTATAGGCGACTCAGAGCGCAAAAGCGGTTGCAATCTAGTTAAACACATAACCAGAGCTTCGATCAAAAATATGTCATTAAAACTCTCCAAAGCCTTGACCAAGATGCGTAACAATTGCTTCATGTCGTGGTCGGTGATGCTTTTGCTGATGCACCCGAAAACTATCAGTGCTCTAGGCTGTAGTGCGGGATTAAAACAAAAAGCAAAACTTTTAGCTAGACTAGTCCAACTAGTCAACCAGTCACAATCAGGAATATCCCGCATACAAGCCTCCATGATTTCCAGAAGTGCATCAGTAATAACTTCTAGGGAAGTGAGCGGCAGTCGTTCTCGATCCTTCGAGTCTTGGTCTTTGTCTGATGATTGGGGTTTGTTGTTGCGTTCGTTATTATTCCCAAACCATTTTTCGTTTGGATTTCGATAACTTGATCGAAATGCTGTCACAGCAGCTGATTTTACCTTACTAATACCGAAGAACAGGTAGAATTTTGGCAAGGAAAATTCATCGAGAGATAAGCGTAATAATCTTTGGGTTTCTTCCGAAAAAGACGGTTTCGTACAGGTACATAGAGAATGAATGATATTTATAACTAAACCATGAGTTGCTGCCCTCATGCTTAATGAACCTGAACAAACTAGGAATGTAACAGTGTGAAACAAATACGGCAAGTGCCGAACTACGTCTAAACAATTATTAAATGACAACATAAGGAGGTATCTTGCTAGAATTGCTATGTCATCCCACATCATATGCTTTTCCAATAACGGAGTCGGTGATTGGCAAGTTTTATCCACAACCTAAATCATCATTTCGTCAAAAAAAATTGTTTCGGAAAAAACTAATCAACTTACTCTGCACAATCTACCGATGACTTTTTTGGCAACCAATTGCACATTAGCAGAAGCAAGAGCCACGGCTGTATCAGCCATAATATCCACCATTGGTGAACCTAAACCAGATGACACGCTTCTATGGATAAAATTATCCAAAACCATGTCGATGAGTTCAGGAACTTGTCCAATGGAACCCCAGATTTTTGCCTGGATAGATGGATACATTTCAACTTCTTCAATAGTTAATAAAATCAGTTTCTCCAATATTAACGCAACTTGCTTCTGTTTCTTCTCTTCCGTTGGTTTAACAAATCTAGAAATGAATTGATGAAGTACAGCAAATATTTATAGCAAGTTTAATTTATATTACTTAACGAGATTGGCTAGCCAAGGTGTCATATACTCTAAGCATAAATGTTTCAAATCAATACTAGACACTCTGAAACCTTGTATACATTCTTCTAAAAACTCTAAAGTTAAATGGGGCTCATTCGTTGCTAGTTTTTCAGATACGGATTTAATAAATATGGTATTATTGGAGGGAATACATAGTCCTTGAGTTTCTAATAACTGTCCTTCAATCTTCAGATCAAAAGTGGCAGTTAAAGCACAAAGTTGATTGTACGCCGCTGTTCTTAAATTCGGATCCGATGATCCTAAATTCAACAAAGCCATGTTTAATAGTGTACCCGGAACATCCTTTGGTCTAATTTTTTGATGCACAGTCACAGAGTCCTGTAGACGGGAAAAATGAGCAACATCACAAGCATACAAATTAAATACACAACTTACCGGTTGGCTAAGTTCCCATCTATTTCTAATATGAATTACAGCCTGAACAATGCTGTCACAGTCATTATGTATGAAACTGAGTGGTCCGCTTTCGTTCGCAATAGTTAAGGTAAATTGATTATCATCAACTAGGCAAACCTCCTCAATTTCTGAAGCGTAATAAACATCATTTAGATACACCGAGTGGGAAAGCACTTTGGTTTTTTCAGACGAAGTAATTTGAATAGCCGTAGGCCCAACTTTTATAGCTACTTTGGTGTCTTTGTGCGATAATTTTAAAGCGTTATTAAACACCTTCAAATCTTCATCCAAACTTAGTGTTGCACCAGGCAGTTTTTGGTGATCTGGTTCAACGTATTCATTGAATTTATTTGGTGTGTCAATGAATATAATTTTACGAACACCCTTCAAAGGTATTAGAATTCGATCATGGAATTTTGTGTACTCGCGCACCCAGTTGTTACAATTGTACACATAACAAGCCATCAAGTTTACGTATGCCACCTCGGGTAAGACATAGAACCACTTTTGTAAAAATTCGGTGCGAAAACGGTTTTCTGAACAAGTGTGTGTGAAATCAAACACAATTTCAAACGGAGAAGTGCAGAAGGGTTTTAAAGTTAAAATAACGTGATAGATGAGCAAGTCGCCGTTTGTTTCGCCAATCCTAGAAAACATTCGCTTGTTTATTAAATAAAAAGTAAAACCAATTTCTTACTTGTATCTCCTGGCGATGTAATAGAAAATAGGGTAACCCAGTTTACTTGTGCCGGCTTGGTAGAAAATATTAAGCGATTTCAGAGATTTAAACTCCTCTTTCTCATGCATATTATGCTTGCTCATAACATCTTCAAATGTTGAAGCTGAGAGGTCAATCGAGCTCCATCGAGCATGATAAGAAAACAGAACACTAAAAATGTTAAATTGTTTTACAAACTTGAACTAATTTACTAGCCAACTGGTCTTACGTTGAGTCCACAGGTTTATGTTCTGGTGGCCCTAAATAAGCCAAAAGCGTACACATTTTATCAAAAGGTCGTCGACCAACAGCTTTATGATCCCTGCTACTAGACAAATAATCACCAATTTTTTCCTGGTGATTCCAAAGAAGTCTATGCAAAGCCAAAACATTAGCATCGCTTATAAAACTCATTGGATGCGAAGCCTGTTCGGATGACTCACAATCTGACGCAATTTGAATAAAAAACCTAAAAGCAACGTTTAAGTTTCGCACAATAAAACCAAATAATATAAACTATACCTTCTCCCATTTTCAAAATGCGCCTTCAAAAAATCATTAAACGGCAACATGTGCTGTTCTTTACTGAACTCAACATGGTTAGCAATGTTCTGTAAAATCTTAGACATAAGCATCAATCCCCGTTTAATATTCTGCGGAACCGGTTTATTAACAATCCCCATTTCCTGAGGGGAAACAATAGCGGGGTTGATAAAGCGTAAAAAGAGCACAGTTCCAACGGCTCCAATGTTGTTTTGTGGACTTTGAGGGAAGCGCTTGCTCAAAACTTGATAAAGACAATGGCACATTGAGCGTAACTGAGAAGGAAACTTTTCACCAGCGTTGACAATAGCGTCGAAAACTAACTTAGTTATAGACATGAGATTCTGCCGGTTTACTTCTATATCCTCCGACTCATCCAACCTGGTAACAATCAGTAATAATAACTAACAGAAGTAGCTTCGTTTTGTTTTACCTGGCGGGATCTACTTCGTAACTTCGAACAGTTGTTTCCTCGAGCAGCGGTTGAATTAGGGGTTCCAACAATGTCTGTAGATAACTCGCCCCGTAAATCTTGAAACAAAACGCCATGATCTTGCTCCCCAGAGAATTTCCCCGGAATAAAGTTTGCATACAATCAGAAACCTCCACTTCCCTGAAGAACATATTCCAAAGCAACGGGGACAAAAGGTGTTTAGCATCGAAAAGTGTAACAAAAACTCGGGCCAACTCGTCCATTTGAGCAGTGCTTATAACACTAGCTAGAGCTACGGCAATTGGTAGCTCCCCCTTGTCGCTGATCATGGTAACTAGCTGCACCAACTGTTCAAATCTGTCGGAAAGGACAGTTTCTGCTAAAGTATCGAATTCGGTTCCTTGTTGAAGGATTTTAGTTAGCACTTCCATAAAAGCTGCGCGAGTTTGCAGATCTTTGTTATAGCCCAAGTCGATAGAATGCATCAAACCACTATCTATATTAGCTGATAGTAAGTTGGACATGGCTTGAATTGTAGACTTCCGCAAAGTGCTAAGTTTATTCGCTGTGATTCTCTGACGGTTCACATCCTTTTCCAAGTCGACAGCATCAGCGCAATCATTCAACAAGTTCATGAATAAAGTGAAGTACTTTAGGAACAGTTGACTCTTAGCTTCTTGTAGATCTCCGCGGTCTGATTCTTCCGGTTGAAGAGGAAGCCCTCGAAGTAACGCTGCTACGGCATCCATGCAGGCTTGGTCCAGGTCCCTGGTGATCATCGTGACATCCCCCGAGCTCGGTGGAGCGATTTGGTGCGAAGTACCCATCACCCAATCCGTTAGATACTCAACTAGTTTGTTTCGGAACTTCATTTCCTGTCTAAAAGCTAAGTCATCCCGGCGTTTCATCATGGTATCAACCAGATAACACAACTTGGTTTTTATGTGTATGGCATGCACAGTCATGTCTAAATGTCGGACATAACGTACAATAGCCAACATCATTCCTTCAATACTGGTAACACCTAAATGCTCGGACGGTTGATCGTTCTTATTACAATCGAGAATGTTCTTCATAATGAAGATAATATGCTCGATGAATTGGGTGTTGACTTCGGTTACTACGACTTGCCCTTGTTGGTCGAAGAACTTATCTATAATACTTTTGATTTGCTCGAATAAAATCGGATATAACGCGGAGGACATCTCGTGACCTATTAATTCTTTAACATGTTTTTGAATTTGCGCGCCAAATTTCTCGTTATTACAAACCAACAAACACAACAATAACTCTACAAACCTAATTTGGGAGAAGAAATTACTTAGGAAAGTGTCTCATAATATTTTATATGACTTACTGCGTTACAGGACAGTATTGTCGAGGCTCTTGTGGAGGAGTGCTGGTTAAAACGCTGGGCTTCCTAATGGGCTCCGAGTAGGTACTAGCACAGGTACTAGGACAAGTACTAGAGCAAGTACTTGTACTAGCAACCGAACACATCGTAGCCACCGAATTGAGACTCATATGAGAAGTGGAGGGGATTGCTGGGCGAGTTGGTGTAGTCCTCTGAAGACAAACGCCGCCCAACGCGCAGAGGAATCCAGTCATGTTTGCCCACTCGTTAATTTGATCCTGTAATGCGACAGCATTAGATAATAAGACAAGAATTCTTCTATTTATATACTTCGAGCTCATGTTCTGAGTTTTGGTGCGAAGCTCGGCGCTTTCCACCGGTGGAGCGATGAAAAGCCTCTATTTGTCCGTCCTCCACTTTGGCTTTGGGATAGGAAGACAGGTTCTTGCACACGGTGTTCCAATTCATGAAGGTTTCCTCCCAAGCGGGTTGGACGCCGTTGACACATCCCTCGATTTTTCGTAGAAGTCCCATGATACGTTTTTGGAGCGCAGCACGACCTAAACGATGAGAGTATATTGAATAATAAATAACTTACCATCGGTACTTACCGTTGTCCTGAGCTGATTTGCTTGAAAATTTATTTTTCGTAAAAGTTATAAAATCTTGGTACTTACCTGTAGTTAAAGCGTTGACAGCAGTTGAGAACTCTTGGTATACATAGTAGTTGGGTACTATGGAGGTGACAAGCATATCTTCTTTTTCGCATCGAATATCTGCTTCTTGGCAGAGCAGTGAAAAACAACTGAGTGCAACTAGGACTGCATCCATATCAATACTCCACAAATACATATAAAAAACAACCTAAAATAATTGTGATATTTAAAAGAAAATGACTTGTAAGTAAAATAGTTGTACTTCTAGTTTAATGTGGGCTTTTTTGCAGATAGCTAAGCCGCTACCCATATTGGCGTACCCTCGGTGTTTAGATAAAAAGGCATTTCGACAAATTAAAATTTCTCTAAGCCACTTTAGAATATCGGTATAATTCATTATTTGGTGTTGTATCAGTTTTTGTGAAATAGAAAACAGTACTTGGGAACTAACATCCCAAAAAGTATTAATTGGTGCTTCTGGATTCCAGACTTCTATTTTTTCGGGACGATGTAGCACTAGTAAGGCTTCCATTGCTTCTTGTGCTACATCAGGATTGGTTAATTGATGTACAAGCGACACCAAACCATTTATTAACTCTAATGTTGAACTTTGAATTTCATGACCAGCCTTGCCCTGCTTTAGAAGATTCATTATTAGAGCTGGTTTAACTGTAGAAATACTGCAACTTACATTTAACATAAGCATGGGGTCGGCATGGATTAATCGAACCATATATAATAACAAATTGCGATGCCCCGGAGCCTCTTCGGCGCGCTCCTTGAGCTTCGCTTGTGTATACTCTTTACCTTTAAGCGTCATCTGTATCATTTTCATAGGTGTGTGTTGATTGTAGGCCTGAGATGCTTTATTAAGCGTATCAGTGAACATAGCCCTTAGTTCGGAAGATTTACTATAAATTAAATCGACTTGAGGCCACCAATGCAGTCTGGGTTGATTAACAATTCTACAAAAAATTACTCAGCGAAACTGTTTCAATCATATTGCGACAAGTTTACCTATATAAAGACCTTACTAATACAAAATGGTAAATAGTAGGGGAATTTAGATTTAAGCAGACTTTAAACGCCTCATTATTGTGAGGCTTTATACGAAATACTGAGACAAAACAGTCCATCATAAGATTCATATCGTGGTACAAATAATTTTGCCCACGAGAAAAAGGTTTGTTTGGATTAAACAATAAAAGCTGAAAAAAAAACTTTTATAAATCCTATAATCATACACATTGTGATATCCTCACTTTCAGATCATTGAGTACTGATTGAACTAATGTAAAAGCCACATTATTAGAATCAAGTATATTTATATAAGTGGAAGCTTTGCATAATTTTACGCAAGTAACAGCAGCGGCTTCGGTTAACTGTTTGCTAGAATTGCCATGAGGACAAATACCACGCTTTATCTGATCAATAAACTGCTTCTTCTTGCTGTGACGTGGTGAACACGGTGCTCCAGAGTCAGCATTAACAATTTCCTCAAGAACCTTCTAAAAAAATCATAAATAATTCATTCGTTCCCCTCAGAATTTCGTCTACAAACCGTTGATAAAATCAACAACAAAATCTGCAATGACCACACAGACACTCTTCCTTTCTTGTTATCAGCAAACGTATCAAGTATATCAAACAATTGTTCGCAAGACTTGGACAACTCCTCATTCGGGTTCTTTTGCAATTCAGCAAACTCATATGGATATGTATCCATCCAGTTCCAAATAGCCTTTTCTAAAGAATTTACCAAAATAATATGAGCGGATTTCTTTAATAAGCGAAATTTCTGAATTGCTTCTACAAATCAAGGTATTAGAGAGGGGAAACAGTGGGTTAGAGATCATTCTACCAGATAACAGCCGATTCAGTCTGTGGACATCAATATTGATGTGTTGGATCAACTCGATGTCACTATAGTCGGGATTTTCGTCAGGACAAGAAGCTAGTTCTTGTAATTTAGAAGATATGCGATTAAAAACTGCATTAAAATAATTAACACTCAAAGCAAATAAAACTTTACTCGCTAGAATCCTTATGGCGTGTGTATTAGGATTATCCGTCGGCATGTCTAAAAAACAGTAAATATTTAGGATGAAGACTTTAATTTAATTTTGAAATATAATATTAATCTGGGAGTGTATATTCAACTTTTTATAAGAATTTTCCAAACATACAATTTAAATCATATTGTCGTGGTAATTTTTAAAGGGCCGTGTTAAATTTCCACCGCGTGGAGTTAATAATATTCCAAACATCATGTGAGTGTGATGTGTATGGATATTTATTTAGTTTGGGTCCAGCTAACGACGGCTGAAGTTCCACATATACAAAGTACTTGAAGGTTAAATTAGAGATAAACTATTAAAGTGAATAAATTTCTTGGAAAGGTAAGTCTTGTAATTGACGCTTACTGTGTAATTTAGTTTACATACAGGGTGTCCCAAAATTAGCCCGCAAAAATGTGCCAGCTGATTCTACGTGCAAAAATAATGCAAATAAATATAAGTTGAAAAATGCTTCCGAAGAGGAGTTTTCTGTAATATCTCTGCAACTGTTTGAGGTCGATTCATGAAATTTGGTGAGTTTGAAGCTTTAATAATTTGCCACATATTTAGTTTTCCAATTTTAAGAAATTTTGCCAGGGGCGTCACATACCGGGTGGGTGCTGGTAAATTATGCCCCATATTTTTTGTGTGGATAATTTTTAATTTTTTTATATCATACTATGAAACTTGGTTTATTTTTACACAAAAAAGGTCGTCTCAGTCGATCTTTGAATCTTGAACCGTTTTCGAGTAAAAAACTACACTAATAAAAATAATCACAAAATGGAAAAAAATTTTTGATCTTTTGTTTTTATTATTAATATTTGACGAAGAAATGCTAAACGAAGTAATAAATACCTCTAAATTTTAGTCCATTGTCTACTTTTGATAAATTTTAGTTTTGTGACTATTTTTCAAAACGATTTTACTCGAAAACGGTTCAAAATTCAAAGATCGACTAAGACGACCTTTTTGTGCAAAAATAAACCAAGTTTCAAAATTTGATGTAAAAAATTTAAAAATTATCCACACAAAAAATATGGGGCATAATATACCCAGCACCCACCCTGTATGTGACGCCCCTGGCAAAATTTCGGAAAATTGGAAAAAGAAATATGTGTCAAATTATAAAAGCTTCAAACTCACCAAATTTCATAGATCTACCTCAAACAGTTGCAAAGATATTACAGAAAACTCCTCTTTGGGGTCGCCCTTTCAGGGGGCTGTGGCCTCTTTAGGTAGCATTTTTCAACCTATATTTATTGAAACTTTTTGCATTATTTTTGAACGTAGAACCAGCTGGTACATTTTGGCAGGCTAATTTTGGGACACCTAATTTAAGGAAAATATTGTGTTCATATTATGCTTGCCCAAATACATAAAAATTATGATTATGTGCGGAATTTAATTATTCCAAATCGTGGTAGTTTAACTACGGCCTTTTTCGAGACATTTTTATAGCAAACTTGAGATTTATAACAATTTTCAGGCTTCAATAAAAGTTAATTTTAATAATATGAATTTTTCTTATTGCATAAGTATTAATCATTAAACTTGTTTTATTGGAAATAAATTTCGAGCTGCCGGTTTTTTTTACTTACCATAAATTGTCACTTCAAATGGATTATTTACTGTACTTGTTTTTTGTTTCTCTACGTAATAATACTTAATAATAATTTAAATAGCTGTACTTTCTATATTAATAGAGAAATTAGTTTGTGAATTTGTGCTACGCTTGGTATTTGGTTGTAACTTTTGTTAACATGTTAATATACAGAAAGTTTTAGTTTAGACGATATGGTTAAAAATCTATATGTTCATCTTTTGGTTTTGGTTTTTTTGAATTTGTAGCAATATTATAAATAGTTTACCAAACGTTCGGTTGAACATACAATCCCCTAAGAATATTAGTAACTGACCTAAAAAAGCACAAATTTCCTTTAGCAAACACTTTAAATTTTGATTCTCTTCCATGGTTAAATTAATCGGATCTTTAGGTTGGATACTAAAACACTTTTCTAGAGTGTCTAAAACTATCAGTAAACTGTCATAATAGTTTTTCTCTATTTCTGGACCATGTTGTCTTGGTGCGCCACATGTTCCTGTTTGATACTAAAGTAAAAACATGCAAAACATTAAAAGTTGCTTCCATATGTCAGGTAATCGATCGCAAAGTATAAAATGTTTTTCAGCTGGAATTGCACCATTTCCATTGTTGGAAATGGAAATGACAACCAGGTGTCTTGTGTACAATGTACATCAAAAAATCACTTACTAATTCGTGTATCCTTTTCAAGACTTTCACAAACCCATCTAATACTAAAGCGAAACGATACCTAGATATTTGTATAATGCAGTTCTTATTTTGTTCCTCATTAATCCTAGAATGTGTGGTTTGAGGTCCTATGCGGCAAGGCAACTGCAAACAACATCATCAAATCATATTGTTGTCGTTATAGCATATTAACAATATAAGCATCAATGATTGGCTTGTCTTGTAAATATTGATTAAAAGGTGGGCAGCTTCGCAATAACAAATGTAGAAATAATAAAGCATTTTCCAACGATACCAACCTGCTCCTCAAACCGCACAATTAGTGTGTTAGCCCATTCTCCAGGCTTTTGTGTTGCCATTGTATTAAAAACACTTTATTTCACATTATTATTAGAGCTTTAATTTGGTTGACATTTTTAGTCTGGATGCAATTCGACGAGCGGAACCGCATTACCAACCAAACTGCTGCAATACGTATTTTCAAAAAACTTTACAATGCTTTGTTTATATTCAAACACAACAATTAACCATCCCATTTATTTCAATTCTTGCAAATATCTTAGTATTCCCATAAAACCTGTGCAGCTTTTTCCAGAATTTATATGTTAAATTTATTAGATAACTTTATTAGGGTGGTCACACTGAACCCTTGCAGCTATCTCGCGGATTAAATTACAACTTTAAATTATAGAGCACGCGGGTGCACTTGAATCCAAGGCATGGGAACACAACATGCGCATTGTAAAGTATATGAACCATCCAATGGAAAATTTTTAATGAAAATACAAATTTTCCTCATATCAACACGATTTGAATAGAGCGTTTGACGTCAGACGCAAAAATCAACTTTAAAATTTCAAATATCGCGCTTTAACACTCGCACATGCGCAGTTAAATGTTTCCAAGCTTCCTCCTACAACCACGGTTTGTGCATAGTTGAATTTCCCGGTGGAAATTTTAGGTTAAGCGGTTTTGAGGTTATAAAACAAATTTATTTTTGAATTTATTGCCTTACAAGATGTGGTATAAAAAGCTGCTTCATTGCACAAATGTGCTGTATAGATATCAGAATTCCTCCACAAAGACTACAACAAATTTCGCTAGAAGTATCCATAATTCTTTTATAAAATACGACAAGAAAACTACTGAGTTGGACAAAGAAGTGGCCCTTCGATATAATTTCGACGATATCAAAGAGAAGAATCGTAATACCTATTTGGAAATGGTGAAGATATTTTTAAATAAAGATTCGGTGTACAGACGAGGACATGTTGAGTTTATTTATGCAGCTTTAAAAAACATGAAGGAGTTTGGTGTAAATAAAGATCCGGAAGTGTACAAAGCCCTAATAGATATTTTACCTAAAGGGAAATTTATACCAACTAATATATTTCAAGCTGAGTTTATGCATTATCCTAAACAGCAACAGTGTATAATAGATTTGTTGGAACAAATGGAAGACAACGGTAAATTGTCCGTTTATCCTTGATTTCATTACATTAAGCGTGTGATTTACAGCTGTGATGCCTGATAGGGAAATGGAGCAACAGCTATTAAACATATTTGGAAAAACAGGTTATCCCTTAAGAAAATACTGGAGAATGATGTACTGGATGCCCAAATTTAAAAACTTATCCCCTTGGCCAGTACCTCATCCCGTCCCAGACGATATATTTGAATTAGCTAAATTAGCAGTAGCACGAATGAGCAGTGTGGATGTACAATCATTTATAACAGTTTACGAGGTTAGTTAGATTTTTAGTTAAAAAATTCCTTTAAAAAACCCTTGATATTTACAGACAGCTGATATTAAAGAATCGATAGATAAAACATGGATAGTAAGCGCACAAGCCAAAACTCAAAAACAGCTACTTGAAAACCACGATATTAAACAGCCGCTTTATGTAGAAGGTGCATTTAAAATTTGGATCAAAGATAAACCAGTTAACTGGTTTATGTTACGGTCCGAAACTAAACCGCCTCCTGATAACCCTCCAGATACAGACGGTATAGTTTTCCCTCCTACAAACATTGCACAACTAATTCTGTATTTCAGATGTGACCAAGTTAAAAATTCCATTTTTGAAATATGGACCACCAGTTCAAAAAGATTTAGAAGTGACGCCTTCGGTTCATGAACAGGAAGACGGTGTGATTTTCTCAGTATGTGTTACAGGAACTTCGAGCAAGGACTCGTTATTGTCCTGGATTAGGCATTTAGAAAAAGAGAATCCTAATTTGTCCAAAATACCTATAGTATTTACACTTCGTCAAGGGGACAGAAATATTGCTGTTGTAGATGGCAGAGATGGTGCTAGTCCGAATGAAACCTCAGACGAAAAGATTGAGGACAAATGAATGTTTTTAAATAATTTATTTAATAAAATGAGTTTGAGTTAAAAAACTTTATAATTTACAAAACATTCCTAAGTTAGTTAAATCTACTGATTAATAGACAGGTTCATTCTCCTGTGTCTTCAAAATATTGAACCTCCTCTTAATGATCATTCTTTCTTTAGAATACTTGTCCTCCGGGGAGAAACGTGCTAAAAAAAATTATTTAGCACAAGTGAAAACACCTAAAATTACTGAAAAACTTACCAGGATGAGCGGATACAGTCGGCTTTCCCGTTGGATCCGTTTTCTGTAATTAAATGAGTATATAAGCGAATGTATGAGGTTATGTGCATTCTAAAAAGCATGCGGTAATTTAGTTTGAAATCAACATACCTTCAAAGTGTAGCGTTTGTTCCCCTGTTCATCCAGAAAGTACATCAGATACATTTTTGCTTATTTCTCGAAATACCTCTTGAATAAATACAATATCTTCCAAGCTAATTCGCTGTTACTGATTCCCAGTATTTACCTTTCGGAGCTCAAAAGCAATATGGCGAATCTATTTTACCGGTTGTTTTGTTGGTTGCCTAAATTTGCTCAAATACCAACAGCTCAAATGTCATGTAGCTAACTTCAGTATAGTGTAATATTACGCGATAGCGACATCTGTTAGAAGATATGTAATTCTATATTGTCATTTATAATTTCTCTATTTTTTTCAATGATGTGTTTGTGCAAATCTCTGGGTTGATTCACCATAAGTAATTTGACCTTTTTTTTGTTTGTTATTTATTTTCAATAGTGATAATACATCAACATCACCTTCGAAAACTGATTAGTGATAAAAAGTTTTCGTGTTAATGACAATTTAAGGAAAAATATTAGTGGTATTAAAGTGCATAATTAATCGAAATCTGTGGACTATTTATGAAAATTTGACTCCCACAAAATAACGGAATATATTAAAATAGTGTGAGAGATAGAGACGTTAAATCAACGGTGAAATCATATGTTTACGTGATACTTTATTATCTGATGATTAGTTTCTCCTTTACACATTCCTGCACGATTTTTCATCACAACGCAACAAAAGTACATATTTATTAAACATAATTTAATTCAATAATAATGTGGATACCCACACATGTCCAAGTCACAGGTATGTAAAACCTACAAAAATTAATTTGACCTTAATTTGTGAATACATGAATTTATTTTTAGTCCAAAAAGGCGTTGGGCTTTTAACAAAAGGCAAAAACAATACCAATGATTGTTTTGTAACTATTGCATTGGGCAAAACTAAATACCAAACATCTATAAAAGAAAAAGCCAGTTCGCTGGTTGAATGGCATGAAGAATGCGAATTGTAAGTGAAATTCTTAGTTTTAGTGTCTATAATTTATGGTAAAAATATTTTAGAGCGATTCCTGATCAAGGCAACACAGCCGAAATTGTCCTAACAGCGCTCCACAGGAATTTCGTGGGAGTGGATGAGTTTTTAGGCAGAGTTACAATTCCATTGAACACTTTAGATTTCTACGAGCGCCCTAAAAATAAAATATATCCCCTACAAGCCAAAGCTGGTACGTTGCTTTGTTATTGTTTTAAATATAGTCACGTTCTATATCGTCTATTTTTTATACAACACGAGGTTGCGGCCGGAAGAATATAATACATATATTCAATCTGTGCCAAGAAATAAAGTAAAACATTTATTTTATCGTTTTATACGTGGTAATTTTTCGTAGAATCATCGATTAGTTTTATCAAAACTCTTTGGATGGTTTGTTTTTTAGAATAAACGCGAAAAAACCATATAAATAAATTGTTTATTTATATCAGTGAAGGTTAAATGCGATAACATGCAAACCACAGGAAATATTTTTGCTTTAAAACTGATTTTTATAAAGAATTTAAATGATGGTTTATTTAGTCCCTTTGGATATACTTTTCTGTTACGGAATTTGGGCGAAAAAATCCAAAAACATTTGTACATATTTGAGAAACTTTTGGCTATAAGTTGTCTTCCTAACCTCTGTAATAATTATGGCACCATATTTTTGGTATAATTACACCGACAATATCGTTAATGTTTTGTTTACGTTTGTTACCTATTCAGGAAAAACAGGCAAAACTAAAGAGCGCGGCGACTTGGAGGTGAAAATCGCTTTTAAAGTAAAATCAGGAAGCCTAACAGATCTATCTAAAAAAGAAAAACACAAGTCTTCTATAGGCCATGTCGCCCAATCAGTCGGAGGCAGCTTGCTCAGCCTCGGCAGTGCAGAAAACCGAAAAGGAATCAAAAAGTTCGCCAAATCCATCGGCTCAAAAATGCACTTACGCGGCAAGAAAAAAGACGGAGACTTGGACGATGGAGGTTCATCAATTGGCAGCGTGGGCAGTTTGAAAATACGAAGCAACAGCGGATTCGACAAGTTTAAAAGCAGACAAACCAAAGAAGACGCTGATCCGGGTGTTGTAAGCGAAGACGAGGACGAGTTTACGTTTGATGATCTTTCACACAAAAGTTCCGCGAGTTCTTTGAGTCAAACAGCAACTACTCCTACGTTAATTGTGACGAAACCCACGGCGACAGTGGAGGAGTCTCCTGTAGTCAGACGACACACAAGTGTTAGTCCGGCGAAGCCACCAAGAGCCGACCAGAAACCCCCGCAGGACGAATGGGAGTCTAAATTGCTGGGCAATAAAACAAAAAGTGGTCTACGACCCGGTAGCAGTGAATCGCTGAATAGAAAATCGTGGGATTCCACGAAAATTGCGTTTCAAATTCAAGAGGAAGAACCAGCGGATTTGGTTGACACTCCTAAGAATAACGACGATAATATTAGCATTAAGTCCAATCCAGAGCCGTCCAAAAAAGAAGAAAAAGAAGGAATGTTTTCCAAATTTAGAAACTTTAGAAAAGGTACTTGAAAATTTACCATGAATTTTAACATTAATTACTTACATAGCAACTGTTTTAGAAAAACACGAGATTTCCGAGGCTAAAATCGACAAAACTATAAACAGCTCAAGGGAACGCATTATAATTGGAGGGGAAAACCAAGCAACCCCCACAAAAACAAACAACAGAATCTCCAACGATCTTCTACAAAAGTTCGAAGGAAAATCACGCGAGGTAACTGTTTTAACTCAAAATTAACCAACAGGCTTTAATAAAAAATTTTAGGATATAATACTGGCTCTTTGTGATACCCAACATGACTTAGAAAAACACAAGAAGAAACTAAAGGATCTCGAGGATTATCTGGACGATCTACTGTTAAGAGTAATGGAAACAACACCGCGTATTCTGCAGAATCCTTACGTTACCTGTAAAATGGTTCACAAGAAACTAAAGTAAGTTTGTGGGGTTTGGCTATAATTGGGAGTTTATGTTTGTTTGTTTTAGGGGCTAAATGACCAAAGATTGTGTGGTGCCTTGAGTTTTGGTGCTAGAAACAGTAGAGGTGGGTTTTTTATTTTTCTAACTTTGACAACAAAAATATATAAGTAAAAAAACTGTGATTTTAATACTTTTTGGGCCATTCTCAAACTAGATTTTAATCTTGAAGGCTTTAATTTATATACGTCACAAATTGATAGGTTTATTGTAGTATGTATTAGATTATATCCAGTAAATTTTGGAAGATAAGAAACTTTTTTCTCATCAGAAGTCTCAAATAAATTTAATTTACGAGCCTTATTTTATATATATATTTACAGTGGTTAGTTTTAAAATGTTATATTGTGTTTAGATTCGATTTGAACACAGTATTTTAATTTATTATAGTTTTAGTGAAATTTATTCAAATTATAATAGATGTAGACGTGATTTTATCTAATGATGATGTAACATAATATTGAGATTTGTTTTTATTTATAATACACAGTATGTCCCTGTCACCTTTTGATCTTCCTAATTTTTCTTTGCTTAAATTTACAAAAGTTGTTTTGCCAATCTTAAGTTTTTTATACAGGGTACTCTTTAATTTCAGATTCTACATTTAATCTAAAATTACCACCTTAAGTTAACGTAATCAAAAGATGTCGGGAATATACTGTATATTTATTTGTTTTACTGTTTTTATGACGTGAGTTTAGACGTTAAATGAGAAGTTTCTGTTATTGTGTACATATGTTAAATAAATTTGAACAAAACATCCCAAGAACGAATTAAAAAAAATCTAGTAAATCTGTGGATTCCTATCAGTTCTTCCCTTCTACTACGGCTAACCTAACGCTTTTGCATCTTCACTTTTGAAGTAATAATTTTAAATAATCCTGGGGCAACCTAAGTACCATTTCCATTCTTGTTTTTCCACTTTGAACTAGAAGCTTGGGATGCTATTTTATCGAGATAAATAACTTTTTGTGGAACTGAAAGAAGTTGCAACATTTTACTAGTGCCACTGCAGAACCAAAATGTTTTGTTGTTGTCTTCCTTCCAAAGGTAGACACAATTATTGTTCTAATTTAATGAATCACTTGTACTATGATATTGTTTTTAGTGTAAAAATTTGTGGTGATAAGGAATCATTATTATTATTATTATTATTTTAAATTATATATTTTTTGTATAAATAAAAAAACGCAAAAAATAAAATCGTTTATTTATAATGAAATCAACTGTTTGGACCCAAAACCACGCTCTAAAACAAATCACAAATTCAAAAATAGTAGGTTAGGATTTTCGATTTGTTTCTTCAGTAATTTCGTAAAATTCGCCATTGTGGCTCCATCTATAATCCTATGATCGGCTGCACCACTTAAATTCACTATTTCCTCAGCTACCACATTGTTTAAATCATCAAAGCGAGGTACGGTCTGAAAAATAAAACTGTAATTCCTCGAGTACTACCATGTTATTACTTGCAGTACCTGGGATGCTCCGATGGCTATAATAGCTGTCTGAGGGGGCATAATCACTGGTTTAGTGTAAGTTCCGCCAATCTACAGAAAAATTATGTAAACATTTTGGATACAATCGAGTTAGACTTACAATTCCTATGTTAGAGATTGTGAAGGTTCCTCCTGAAAGATCACTAGGGGAAAATGTTCCATTTTTCCCAGACTTTATCAGCCTGTTTAGCTCTTCCGCAATTTGAACTATAGTGAGATTCGCTACGTCTTTAATAATAGGAACTGCTAGTCCGATTTTAGTGTCCATTGCTACTCCAATATTATGCTGAGTTTTGTAAATTATATTTTCACAGTTCTCGTCTACTGACGCGTTTATTACGGGGTAACGCTGTAGGGCATTAGAGGCTGCCTTAATGAAGAACGGCATTAAAGTGATTTTTATATCGGAAGGTTCTGGACGATCTTTCAAAGATTTTCTAATGGAAGACAGTTTGGTGATTTTGATTTCATCGCTGTAGACAAAATGCGGGATTTTCTAGAAAATACCAAGTTGTACTTGTAAAAACTTTAAACATTTTAGTAGGTACCAAGGCTTCTGTCATGGTTTTAACCATGGCCTTTCGGAAGCCTGTAATTGGCTCAATTCTAGTATCAGCGGATTTTTGGACTGCTTGTTGGGGGCTTTTCATGTAATGCAGCACATCCTCTTTGAGTATTCTTCCATGCTTTCCTGTACCTTTCACCTGGGATAAATTCAGCTGAAACCAGATAGGTACAGTTTACTTAAGTAGATGAGCATCTTGAACACTTACATCGTGCTCTTTCGCTAAACGTCTAACAGACGGAATGCAGATAGGAGAAGAAATTGTGGGAACATCGTCTACAACAGCTAAGTAAAAAGTTAAATTAATTAAAGCAATTTCGGCGAATATTACCAGGTTTTGAGACCACAACTTCTGGAACCTGCTCAGGTGGAGAGCTACTTTCTTCTGAATCTGCTGTGAAAATTTACTATACAGGGTGTCCGGAAATTAGCAGCAAAAAACTCGGGGGGTGATTCTATTGTGAAAAATTAATGTGACAAGTTCCTATAACGTTTTTCCGAAAGCTCATTAATATTGGGGTTACAGGGCCTTAAAGATTGTTTATTTAAATCAATTTTTTCCAGTAACTTTTTTTCTTGTGTACCGATTCGTTTCGAATTTGGCACACTTATCACTAATGTTTATTTGTACAGTGGGCCCACTGTTAAGTCGCCGATGCTATGCACAGAAAATGACAGAAGCAGGAAACTGTTTTACCACTAGTACAATCGGACGAAGAAAAAACATGCAATTTGTATATAGTAACTGCGAAGATTTAAGTTAAAACACATTTTTCTCCAGATTGTATCGGTGTTTTGAGGCGAAATACGCATGTTCTACATAGTGGCGAAGGTGGGGAAAAAGGATGCGCACACAATGGGATCGGTGCCCTAACACTGGTCCCAGTGTATTCCACCAAATTTGAGGTAAATCCCCCAGTGTCAAAGAGTCGAAACTGACGTTGACCTTTGGATAAAGACCCAGAACTTTTTTGTTAGGCACTTTTTCTAAACTTTGATGACGCCCGATTAAAGAGCATCGAAAAATCTTCAAAAAAGATCCTGCATCACGATAAACAAGTCGTTTTCGAGAAAAACGCCTTAAAAAATTTGCTTGCATTAAATGAATACCAACTACTTAACTACAGCTCATTTTCAAGATTAAACAGAAGCGCGTTTTTCTCGAAAACTACTCGTTTTATCGTTATTCAACAAGAGGATCTTTTTTGAAGATTTTTCGATGCTCTTCAATCGGACATCATCAAAATTTAGAAAAAAAGTTATTGGAAAAAATTGACTTAAAAAAAAAACTTTGGGGCCTTGTAACCCCAATATTAATGAACTTTCGGAAAAATGTTATAGGAGCTTGTCACATTAACTTTTCGAGTAGAATCACTCCCCGAGTTTTTCGCTGTAGGTACTAAAAGTGTCTAAATTAATAAAAATATTTTACCAGTTTCCACGTCTATTAAAGGTTTCCCAACCAGCGCTACATCGTCTATTTTGTAATGTAATTTCGAAATAACCCCGTCGTAACGACTGGTTATCGTTACAGAAGCTTTGTCGCTTTGTACTTCGCAAATGTTGTCAAATTGTGCAACTTTATCACCAACTTTAACATACCATTCTTTAACAACCACCTCTCGGATACCTTCTCCTATATCAGATAAATTAAAGGAAATGTTTGCGTTTAGATAATTAGTGAAATTTATGTTCCTCGTCGTTGATAGCAAGAATTTATTCGTTGGTTTCACATTCTATAAATAAATTAAGTATGTTAATTAATGCACTAAAATCAAGGCTAAAAATATTTGAATAAATTATTAAATAGGTACTTACTAAAAGCTTCGTTTTTCTAAAAGCATATTGTAGGAATTGCAAAGTTTTGTTCGAATGGGACATTTTTAACTAATTTTACACCAACAACTGATAAGACTCACTTTGGTAAATGGTTATCTAAGAGAAATTCAAGGCGATACGACTTTAATACAGTATTATCAACTTTTTCCTGCGTAACAATTCACATATGTTTTGTTTACAATTTTTACAGCGCATACTTCAAATAACCCGCTAATGTATTTATAAATATACCAAAAATCACTTTGGGGGTTAGGTATATATTCATCAACTCAACATACAGAAGTATTCAATAATGATCATATTAAAACAGGTTATTGCACTATTGTATAATAAATTGCAACAGAAAGTTTGCGCTTTTACTTTCTTATCACCCCAAATGTAATCTAAAAATTTTTCTAGGTTATGTTCAGTTTTATTTTCTAGTTTAAACGATTATAATCAACAAACTAATTTTTATATCATCACAGCATAGCAAAATCCAAAGTTCACATATGGTGTTGTATCCTTATTCAAGTTTAATCATCTGAAAGTACAACCACAGTTCGTATAATGGCTACAAAAGCTTTCAGATCGTTAATTTTGGGGGCCCCAGCCTCCGGTAAAGGCACTATTTCGTCGCGTATTGTAAGAACCTTCAATTTAACCCACATATCTAGTGGAGACAAACTACGACAGAACATACGAGATAAAACACGTGAGTTGACGAAAAACCAAACTACTTAGTTTTTTATGCAAATTTTTAGCAATCGGACTGGAAGCTCAGAAATATATTGAAGTTGGTTCGCTGGTACCAGATGAAGTTATCACAAAGTTTATTGTGAAGGAACTGGATAAAGTTCGAGCTGACGCCTGGTTGTTAGACGGTGATACATACCCAATCTACTGGTTTGTAAAATTTTTTAACATTTGTGACTGTAGGTTTCCCTCGAACCATTTCACAAGCCAAAGCTTTGTGGGAAATTGAGCAGTTAGATCTAGCGCTAAATCTCGTAGTTCCCTTTCAGGTAATTATCGACAGAGTTAAAGGTAGATGGGTGCACTTGGCGAGTGGGAGAACGTATAACGAAGGATTTAATGCGCCTAAACTAGCTGTGAGTTCAGTTTACTTTCTAATAACTTCCGTTTTGAAATAGTTTTATTAGGGAAAAGACGATGTAACTGGCGAGGATTTGGTGCAAAGGGACGATGACAAACCTGAGGTGGTTTTGAAGCGCTTGGAACAGTACAATTTACTCACCAAACCCATGATAGAGTTTTATAAGAATAAGGGAATTTTACGGGAGTTCCACGGGGAAACTTCGGATGAAATTTGGCCTCAAGTACTCGACTGTTTGGCAACTTATATACCTCTTAATATTACCTCGCAGAGAATCAAGAAGTGATATTTTATTGCACATTTATATTTTATATTATATTAGCACAATGATAATTCCAGAGTTTTCTTAGGAAACTTGTATTTTTAATCATGATTAATTAATTATTATTAATTATACCGAGACAATAAAATATATACTATTTAAAACTAGTTTTATTTAAGGGTCTGGAAAAATCAAAAATTTTTTGTTTAAATAAAGTGTTTAATTTTTACAACAAAAAATAAATTATAATAAATAAGTTTATCTAAATTATGGAACATTAATCTCTTTGTATATAAGAAAAACTAGTAGGATTTAGAGAAATCAGAAGAGAGTATGTCATCACAACGAAGTATATCTGTAATTTACTTAAGATAAATTAATGTTATGTTTTTGCCATTTTAGTTATAACATCTATAAATATATTGGTAACCATCATAAAAAGGATTTAGTCTTAGAAACTCTAATAGATAATTCGGGTTCAAAATAAAACTCAACAAAAATTACAGAATCTCAAACGCCTCAGTTTCCAGCTCATCTGTGTCGCTGCTTTCAATCGAATATTCCAACTCAGATGGTGGTAATTTTTTAGGAGTTACCTGAGCATCTCGACTGTATCCATCACAAAATATGAACATTGGATATTCGCTGCTGTTTCCCGCACGAGCTGGAGGAATAACCAACTAAAACAAAATCAACACGTAGAATATTTGTATTTTAATGAGCTGCGTTATTTACCGGTTGTACTGTTTCGATCAGGTTGAAGAAGTCTTCTTTAGTAGCGCAGTAAAATCCGATACAACAACTGGGATCCATTTTACTTATGTGGATTTTCCTCGGAGATCTACAGTGGAAACTAGTTAGGGAAAATTGGGGGGCCCAAACGTCCACTACTTCTTGGCAATAATGCGGATCCAAGTGGATTACTTTGTCGTCTATATCAATACAAATTTATTTATTATTTTAATAGTTATTCAAGCTAAGTTGCGTAATTTATTTAGACCTTTTTCATATTATACAGGGTGTTCGCGCGAAGTGGCTCACTATTGCTAACTTCGTTATTATTGGAGCTACAAAGTCGGTTAAATTAGCAAACTAGTACCATTTTTTCCGCTGATTACAATGGTGAAAACAAAAAAACAATTGACCATCTGGTTTTCAAGATATTCAAAAAAATAACATTTTTTAAATGGAACACCCTGTATATTTTTGCAAAAATCGATGATAAGTTGAATTCTGAACAAAGAATGTTCTTATGCTTTTTTGACAATTATTTAAAATAAGCAAGTTATTTTGAAAAAAGTTTTCAAAGTTTTAATATCAAGTAGCCATGAAAATTTTAATTTTGTAAATTTTCAATATTTCCGTAATTCTTTCAAGTATTTTTCAACTTGCTTAAATTCAAAATTATGATTGTTTGGTTTTAATAAATTACTATTCCGTTTTATGGCTACTTGATTTTAAAGAATTGCAAACTTTTTTTCAATATAACTCGCTTATTTTAAATTATTATCAAAAAAAGATGAGGGCATTTTTTGTATAGAATTTAATTTACCATCGATTTTTGCAAAAATATATAGGGTGTTCCATTTAAAAAAATGTTATTTTTTTGAATATCTTGAAAATCAGATGGTCAATTTTTTTTTGTTTTCACCATTGTAATCAGCGGAAAAAATAGTACTAGTTTGCTAATTTAACCGACTTTGTAGCTCCAATAATAACGAAGTTAGCAATAGTGAGCCACTTCGCGCGAACACCCTGTATATTGAGGTTTGTTTTCAATACTATACTTAACTTTTAAATTAAACTAAATTGAACTAAATTAAATTCGTACACGACTAACAAACAATAAGTCAAATATTGTAGTTGTAATTATTTTATTTATTTATTTTTTAACTTTGCAATCGCTTTAGTTGTAAATATTTAATGACTTAAATTCGACCTTGTTAACTCAATTTATCTCTAAAAATAATCGTCTTGGGTACAATGAATTTTTATCTATGTTACATACTATCATGTTTAATTTTTTATGATAAACTAACGGTCAAAGAACGTGACTAGACAATACTGACCTTGGTACCCCACAAAATACAAGGAATGCTTCGGCCGGCCCCCGATAATACCAATACATTGCTTCAAACTAAACAAAGTAGTCAAGCAAGATGAGTAAATTGAATTGAACTTTTCAGCACCAAGTCGGACGGGAATCAATAAAATTAACGACTTCCACTTCCCGGTTTTATCCGTGCATTCCTCCAAAACATCCCTAATGTACACTATATTAAAAATAATTATTAAAAACTCTGTAAGTGTTTGTCCTTCTTTTCTTACCGGAGCAGTCTTGGGCAACACAAACATTCAACGAGTCAAACTCGTAATTATCGTTGGAGGCCTGTTTAAACGCCTGTCTGAAAAGATGCGCTACGAATCCAGGACCGTACCAATCCCCAGCTTTTTTTCCGGCCCCTTCGCCTAACGTAACCAAAGTGTGAATGGACAATGGGCTGTTTCTTGAGGGTTTGTCTCCGAACCACTTGATGATCTTTCTATGGTTAACCATTTCAACGAAATGCTCTCTGGTTTCCGGTTTTTGGTCGGGATTCCATCGCCATTCTGAAAATTTTATTGTGAATATTTTGTGGGTTTGTAGGTGGTTTTTTTGGTACCTCTGCCCATGAAGTGGATGACTAAAGCTTGGGCGATGAGCATTTGGCCACTTCGTAACATGCAACCCCAGCCGCAGTCGCTGCTGTAGTTTGAACCGTTTAATATTGGGAATTCTCGGCGATAGGTCAGCCATAATCGACTGGCAAAGTCTTTTTTGAAACCTTCCAGACCTTCATCGTCGCTGGTTATCTAAAAGAAACCCTTGATTAACTTACACGGAAATTTTTCGATATTTTACGACAGCTATAATATTACGAAACAAATTATTACATCACTTTGACTTTGGAAAGCTGCAACGTCTGTTCCTAATTCAGTTATATCAGATGACGGGCTTTCTATTCTACGATAGCATTTTCCCAGCAACCAAACAGGAGATTCTTTAGAAAAGTTAGTCTTTAATTTCATGCCTGAAATAACAGTAATTAACACAATGACACATTCTGAAACATGAATGATACTAACCGAACTTGACATTGTTCCACATGGAAACTAAACGATTTTTCACTTTTCCTTCCACATCTGTTACACCCGCCGTTTCTTGAAGGCGGTTTTCCCCAGAACCTGAAGGAGATGTAAGTCGAGGAAAAAAAATTGACCTCTCACGAGTCACCACTTGTGTATTCATTGTAAACGTGAATGAAATCTATGGCATTTTCTGTCACTATTTCCGTTGAGTTATCGATTGTTGTTGTTGATTTAACGCATAGTTTACACACAAAGAATTTTGCTTGAGATTATATGAATGTAACGTAAACTCGTAAACAGACAACTGACAGTGACAAATTTTTTTGACAGTAGAATTTTAAAAAGTAGGTCGCTTTTTTATCTGCTCTCGCCTGAAGGTTAGGCCACCCAACATACAAGTGGGTATACAGGGTGCCATTTAAGCTTTTAATTTTAAATCTTCGTGTTGCGAAATAGAGCAACGAAAGAAATTAATTTACTAAACTGGAATTGTCGATTTTTTTTTAAATTTGCGTATATTAAAGCTAAAGTTTTTAGTATAAAAAATTTAGGCTGTTTAACCAAAATTTAGTTTTTTGAATACCCCTGATTTTTTTTAAAATGTATGTTACTCAGAGATATAAGTGTTATTATTACTGAAAAAAAATATGACCCGCATATGTAAGATTACGGAATTTCTTAGGACATTACAGGGCTTTTTTGTATAAAATAAAATTAAGGGAGTCAAAGGGGATAAGAAATTTTAGTACTTTTTCAAAAGTAACAATTTGGTTAATTTTTTAAATTATGAACGAATTTACCAGAATTATTCAGTCGAATCACTCATCAACAATTTTTAATAATCCCTACGCATCCTCCAAATTTAAAAAATGCCACTTCAAAGCCGTATCTTGAGCGTCTATACAAATAATTATGCAAAGACGCTTTTCTATATTATTGATAGCTTAGAAAACAGCAGTAAAATAATATTTTTCAGGAGTTCAAACTCAACGTAGGTAATAAATATTCTGGTGCTATAATAATAAAAATATTCAGACGAATCAATTCATAATTAATAAAGTTTCTCTGTAGAAATTCCACGTCTCTAAGTATTTCATAATGCATTTTTAAACCTGCTGAAATGTATTTAATACTTGCATTTCTGTTTTACCTTTTTATTTTTTGCTGTTTTATTACAGCATATTTCTATGCATAAAAAATAATTTCGCTTTAGTTTTTCACTTAAAATTTTTCTGTATACCAGCGGAGCAAGAAAAGAAGAACATTATTAAATTGAAAATGTAGTAAATGATGCAATGAAAACATCAACTTTCTTTTTTTCTCAACGAGTGCACAACATACCGCATTTATTGGGCACCCTTGTCTGTTTTGCGTCGTGAATGTCACATAACTGACGTCCAAGTCGACCCCATGAATTTTAATGTTATTAAATCTGTCTTTCATTTTGTCTTTTCTATTCTCTTGTATTGTATTTTCTTATTTTATTATTTTTATTAACTAACCAAATCATATTTAATATGTAATAGGATATTTTATGTGGATTCTATGAAAATCATTATATATTTATGGATGATGCGCTCTATTAGATATTATGCAAGTTTATTCTGATATTTATACAATAAGCCAGATGTTATTTCTATTCAAAGACGAAAAACTGTACCTCGGTTTTTATTTTATTGCAGTAACGACAATAGAAACTTTTTGTTCCTGTTTGATGGGATATTGTGATTGTAGAAAATAAAATAAATACAAAACGGTTTCATTGTGTTGTAAAATTTTCATATACTTTTATGCTTAAGATATTTTCAAAAACCCATTCGTTTTTTATGATATTAAATAAACCTGGACAAGAGTAAATAAAAATATTTATTATACACAGTGTGTTGAACAAATTTTTTGTCTTATTAGTTTCCTTGGCAAGTTAGATAACTTTGATACAAATACTACTTCCGTAACATTGTAATATATCAAAGAGCATGTTGACTAAAAACCTATTTCGGTGTATCTGTAAAAGTTGTCGCTCTCTCAGAGCAATGTCCCTCTTTTCCTAACTGAATTATTATCCTTTCTCGTAAAAGTTTCGCCATTTGCTCCTGGCTACTTTTCCCTAATAGGAATGGTCGCGTATATTTTAATTTGTGTCATTTTGCTAGCTCGTTCACAAAATGTTTTGTTTGCGTCAGCCTAATCAAAATGTAAATCAAAAACTTTTTTATTTGTGTGTGTGTGATGTGGAATTAAAATTTCCTCAAGGTTTAACCCGATAAATTTCATTGGAAACTTTTTTCAAATCATTACAGAATAAATATTTTAGAATTCCCGGCGCATCCGCCAAATTTACAAATGAATATTGTATTAATAAATTACAATGTGAATTAATTTGGAAGCGTTCTTCATATGAAAATTTGCTGATGAAGATATCAATCAATAAATTTATTATATTGTCTGATGGTGTTGGTAACCACATCCGACATGAAACCTAAATTAGATTATAGGTGAAAACAAAGCAATATAGTGAAAAAAGTTGATGAGGGAATGGACGGCGATGTCTAAAGCTAAACTGACGTATCTCTACTAATTTATATTAATGGGTATATCTAATGTCCGATGACGGGGGTGGAAAACACCCTCTGCCTCCGCTGTTTATCCAGCCATCATCCACCGGACGCGTGTTATAATGAGTTCCCATGATTACCGACTTAGCGAGATCCAAACCTGTCAGTCGCTTCCGCAGCCGCAGATACGTGCGATATGCCAGCCGAATATCAAAAATTTTAAACAGATATCGATTTTCGTCTATATGAAAAAAGTCACAAAGATAATAGGAAAACAAAACAGGTTTTTAGCCAATACATTGGAATTTTTCCAACCAGTTTCGAATAATTCCATTAATTTTCATTAACTAATCGCTGAAATTGAATAGTCTAGACAGCATAAAGGCAAAATCTGGCTTTCAAGATATTAAGTAACCCTCTTATAATTAATCCTCATTAATTAAATTTACAAGTAAAAAACTTTTACTTATGCTGATGAAAATAATCATTTTCTTAATTTCACCTAATACAATTATTTTACTACAACTCCCAGTTATTAACTGTTGATGAGCATTGCAGAAAATAATTAATGCAATTGTGTGTCTGTTTGCGTACAACTAAAAACATAACCTATATAATTTACAAAATTTCATTAAATTAATGCATGTTTGTTTACACCTTCCTATGTTATTTGTCAAACAAGGGTGTAAACAAACCAGTATGTAAAAGTGCAATAGTGAATCATCAATTATCTAAATGAACGGAATGAAATTTACAAACTGAAAAAGGGTTAGAGAACAGTTACAAAACAAATAATGTGTCATTCGGATAAAGCTCATATTTTCTCATATAGCGTTTTGTAGGTGTAACCTTTTAAATTTATGAAACATGTACATATAGCAAAACTTTCATATTCACATTGTTTTACAGGAACACACAATAATATACATTAATTAACTTGAGTAGGTGCTTTAAATGAATTAATTAGTTCTAGAATAGTTGCAATCCGAAATAAAAACTGCATCATGCCATTAATTGTCTACTAAAGACTGGCAGTTATTAAACGGTTTATTGTTGTTTAATTTATCACGCACATTATTTATAATTAAATAAAAATAATACCGCAGCAATTTGTGTTTATATAAACATCTTTTTGTGTCACTTAGGCTCATCAAAGAAAATTACGTTGGATAATGCTGGGAAAAAAATGTAAATAGCTCTGTATAAAAGCGTAAAATATGTATAATAATATCAACCCGGCGACAGCCATATAAATCTTTCTTTTATAGAGAAACTCTGATGGTATCATCATTAATTTTCATTTCAATCGCATGTTAATTGAAATTCCAAAACACAAACAGTGCCATTTAAATACCAGAGCGAAGATTATCATCAGGCGAAAAAAATTCGAAGCGCTTAAAATGTTTTTAATATTTGATTATAATAGATTGCGGCAAAAAATTCAAAGTGCTAAACTAATTTTAAAGACGTTAAAATTCACTATTTGAGAAATTCTGGTCACGCCAAGCTTAATTGAGGATGTTTAGTTAACATATATTATCAATTCACTGTATATAGAAGTAGCGACAAATAAACAACTAGAACACTTAAATGGTTTGAAATAAATCAAAAGTAATTTGCAGGGTATTGCAAGCAAGAGAATCCACTTTAGAATGCATTAGAAATACTGGTCTTATAACATTTAAGTACTTCTTTCTTAGTGGAAAGAATAATATGTTGTCGAAACTATCTCCAATTGAAATAGATTTATAGTGATGAAATCCTGGACAAAATTAAACTTCTCGATCCTTTTTTCGTGTCATTAGTTTCGTTCTTTCGCTCACACCGATAAGGTTTACAAGTTTTTACTTCAGGATTTTATCCCCGGTCTACAACTATAATAAATTTACAGAAGCGCAAATATTTTGTATTAGCCATGATTGGACGCTGGTATTTATTGAAGCATTTATTACATTGATTTTGTAACTTTACACTGTTACGACCAAACCAAACAAATATAATAATTAAAGTTGAGCGTGGCATGAGCAATTTGTTTAAGGAAAAATGAATAATAAGGATTGTGGGTATTGATTGAGCCAGCTTTTGCTGAATAATAAGCATAACTATTAGATTTCATTCAAGTGTTTAAACTTAATAATTCCTAAAAGTGGTGGAGTATTTTATAAAGTCCCTGAAGGAGTCGATTTTTGAATTGGGCTAATGATGAAAACTTAAAGAAACTGAAATTCTCTGCCTTCGGGCAATTTATAAAGTTTCCACTAATCTTTGAGTATATCTGGACTTATAAGAGTAATAAAACCTTTTCATCTTTTAAGCACTTTTAGGCCCACGACATGAAATAAAATATTTTAATGATCTTCCCCTTAATTACCAACATAAGAATTATTATTAACTTGTTTAAAAATTACGCTCAACCCAAAACATATTGATGTAATTATACACGCACTCGCACAGCGCCATTACGCGTTTTTCTTTTATTTCCCACAGCGATCCCGTCACATGTTAAAAAGCGAAAATTATTGCCAAGACGGTTGGTTGCTTGGTTGCTGGTACTCGCGTATATACAAATCTTTTTATTTGATAATCTACTTACTTGGGCGTTGTTTCAGAATCATAAGAATGCTAAAAGTATAACTGCGGTTTTCATAACTTTTAATGGTTGCTTTTATGTTTTAATTGTGAATAATTTAACTTTTCAATCTGTTGGACTTGGACCAATTCAAAAACTTGCTTTTAATTGAAACTTAGAAACTCTTAAAAAATGTTCCGGCGCACCATTTAGAAATATGTTTAAATTCATTTAGAAATTAATTGGAAATTGTGCTATTGCACGACAGGAAAGACAAACACATGATGGCATCTTGGTTAAATTTAAGAGTTTTCCACATTTCCAAATGCATACTTGTGCAATGCGAAGAACGACCTCGTTTGTAATTAAAATATTCTGCTTGGACGCTTCTTTACAGATTCAAAACACGACGCTGTTGTCAAGCTTTACTAGTAGTTAAAAGCATATATACCCACTGAAATTGAAAATATGAATGCATCATTGTCTTTTATGTTTTTCAGTTTCAACAATATTTAATCTTAAACTACACAATAATTAGTAGATATAGTTGGAATTTCCAACACTCTTACTTACTATTATTATTATAGTCCAGTTCCATAATAAAAGATTAGAAAAGTTTTGTGCGAATTAGCATATCAAAGGTCCGTTAATAAGTGGAGAGCCCTAGCAAAAGTTTTAGGTGGCAAAAGTAAGAAAAGCAAAGAAGAGTTGGGCATGTCAATTTTATCTAGATAAAGCGAGATATACACTAACTCATATTCCCGGGAGTGTAACACTTCAATATCGAAACATTCGTTTTGGAGATGGTTAGTCTTTGATATGCAAGCCCGGCAGCATGAAACCTGGCCATCGTCGTTACCGTAGGTACGCCTACTCTATTCCGGAGTTTCGTTAGAAGATGCTCCCGGAATATCAACAACCACATACAATTAAAACCTCCACCGTACTAACCGTAATTACTTTAATGGGAAACTTCACCTATTTTTACTGTCCCAATTATTTCTGCACCTCTTCCACAATAACATTAAATACTAACTGACATGTCACCATATAGTTTTTAATTACATTTTGTTCAATTTTATGTGATGTGTCTAGAATATAAAATAATTTATAATCAGATAATTTGAATGTCACCGCATTTGGAAACTTTCTTCTTCTACATACCGACATAAAACTTAATTATGACTAAAAAAGACGATTCCACTTTCCCAGGAAGCGAGACCAATTTTCCGATAATATTCTCTTAACCCCGTGATTAATTTTCGTCATCTGTAAAGAAGACGCGCTACTGTGGATGATGGTGTGCGGCAGTGCGGCTTTCAAATATGTTGCTTTTAACTTCGACTTATTTATTTTCCACGTTTCCAGGTTTCTATGTGCTTGTATTAATTAAATTTCCTACAGAACCAGACAGATTTTCATTTGTAAATTATATACCTACTGGAACAATTTTATATGATGTATAAGTTGATAAACAAAATAATATTTCAACACAATAAATATCAGTAAGGTTTGAGCATAATTTTTAAGCTGGATCATGTGACAATATAGTTATCTACAGGGTGTACCAAAAAAGCGTGCAATAATGTACTAGTGAAAATAAGAAAAAATCCTATAAATAATTTTGGAATTTTGGGGGTAGATAAATAATTAAGTATATACAGTCTTTAAAAGGTCTTTACAAATCACATTGTAGCTTCCTTATTAACTCACAAAATTTCAAGTAGGTATCTACTTTAAACCGTTCTGTAGATATAGTTAAAAAATTATTTGGAAAAATATTTTTAAGCGCCCTGTAACTCAGTAAGGAAGAACTTTTGGACTAAAATATGTTTGGTTTAAACGAATTATTTTGAGTCCAAAAACTTGTGGTAGGATTTTGTAAAGATCTGTTAGAGACACCCTGTAGAATTATTTAAATAGAAATCTATATATAGTACAGAGGAAAATAAAATTATTTCTGATGGTGAGACTTACTTTTTCAGCATATTAATTCAAGAAATAGCTTGGTATAATTCGTTTCATAAAATAAAGCTTTAAATATTGCTTCAATTATTGCAGGTTAAAGTTACACCCCGTATATTTGATCTGCGTTCCATCACGCGCATCAACTAAAATGACTTCTTGTTTTGACATTTTAGAAGAATTATTCTAATAACGCGCTCATCCCATCAGACTAAATATATTTCTAAGAGTTAACTAAAAATATTTTTGATTAAATTCCACAAAATAAATAAGTAATGTCCAAATGTACGTCAGTAATATTGCGTGTGACAGCAAATCCAAGTCTACTCGTAATTATCATCATCTGATCCTTCTCCTTCAGTTAATTTCATGGAATGCATCTAGCTAGGATATTCCGAAAATTAAATTGTACATAATACATAGATATATATCTCAATTCCAAATCACAGTCTGTAGACTATTAAACAGATGCTACCCACACAGAAATTACAACTTACTTCAGCTCAATTGGATTTAGATCAGGATAATTGACATTATTACACAATATAAAAAATAAAATCATATTTCGAGGACTTCTTTGAAATATCAAATCGATTCGCTCCTCAATTATGGAACTGATTTAGAAATGTCAAAGTTCGAAATTACTAAGGCCACATCTGTGACCACGCTTGTCCCTTACTTTCCAAGACATACCAGGCGGATGGAACGAACATTGTTTGACACGTCCACGTCATTTGTTTGCTTTTGTTTATCTTCGTGCTGTTGATATGATACAAATGTATGGAAGTTATTTTCATATATATATGTTTTGTAAATAGAATTTCGTTTTCTTGTTTTACAACTTTTTCCCTTTCATCTTGTGTTGAGGGGGCGAAAGAGGGACTCATTTCAATATAAATAAAATTCACTCGGATGAAAGGGAAAATTCTGCAATTTGGATTTTTCATCAGGGTTTTTAATATATCTTATTAAAGGCGAAAGTAAATATGCAGAATTTTTCTAGAATGTGTGAGAAAAATAAAACATATTTCTGAGACTAAACTAAGCTAAAATCAAATAATAAATTGCTTTGGTACTTATTTCTGATTTCTGAAACCTGCTTTGTTACGTAATGTACGATAAAAAGATGTTTTTGCTATTGTAAAATAATAAAATAAGATTCTTTTTATAATGGAAAGAATACAACAATGAGGTAAATTGACCTTTCAGCGTTGGTTTGGAGCAGCTGGTAAATCATTTGAATGTAGGAATTCGTGTACGGTGGTTAAATTTAAATCTGAAGTAGAATAATAATCGGTAGGGTGGAGGAAAATGCCGTCTTCGGCGTAGAGAAAGAAGGAACACACAATAAATTTCGCTTATGTTTAGTATAATTTCAGTGTCGGCAGTTTTATAAATTGCTCTTAAGCTCTGGTCTAATAAAACACATTCTGACATTGCACATCACTGCCCGTTTATCATGGTGCAGTTAGTTACTTCGCCCAATCTCATATAACTTTCTTTTTTATACACTTCGCTCGAAAAAGAAAAAGCTAAATCTAACAAAGATATGGTTAAACTTAATTAACTATGCTTTATTAATGACACCCTCGATAATTTTCTAATTTAAGGATTTTGGTTTGGGTAACACAGGTATAATTTATAATTAACCAGAAATGTTAGTTTTGGAACTGTGTGCTTTATCGAAGTTTTATTGAAGTTTCCTGAAAAAAATACTTAAACGCCCCGGTAATATTCGCTACCATAAACAGAATTAATATTTAATATTTGGTAATTTGTGTAACGCGTACGCTTGAATAAATTTTTTATTTTTTCTTGTACTGACATTTCCATAATGACGCAAATGCAGGGGAGTATAAAACAGCTACTGAAAAATATGCTGTAGTGAGGATATGGCTGATAAGAGGCGTTTTCTTAACGTAAAAAAGGTGTTTATGAGGTGCTGCAGATAATCTGAAAATTTAATATATTTTCACAAGTAGATATACGAAAAATTGAAACATGCTTCAGAATATTTTAAAAATAATTAAATCGGTTATTATCATTTATTTACTCTCTTTAAGGAATGGCGTTTAAAAGGAGAACGCGCCCATAAAAAATATATACAAAGCAAACACAATCAAAATTCCTTATATAAGGTGTTTGTTTAAATGTAATTTAATTGTTATTAATTTACCACCAACGAACGATACCTCGAAGAGAATATTGTTAGTAGATTTTTTAAGTACACAGCGGGAAATTGCGCTAAAGTCATACGCTTTGTCAGCAGATTAAGGCCAATATAATTTTCCCATTTTTTCTCCGAGTTAAGACGTATTGCATTCTAGGAAAATTAATTAAAAACTGAATTTTAAATTTAAACATAAATCTTGTTATAATTTATTGTTCTTTATTTACCTGAAGCGCGCAACTTTCAGAATCTCTTACAAACACTTGTCGAAACAAATATTATATAGTTAGAAAGAAAAGGTATCCAATGCTACAAAACAAAAAAACACACAAAAACTTTTACCACGCTTTATTTCTCCAGCAGGAATGTTTCATTGCCTCATTTCAAAATGGTATTTTATTGAAATTCCATTGCTATACTCCGCAAAAGTTTACAACATTCTATTTTATTAACTTTCTTTGAATATGTTTCTGCATATTTAAAAATGTTTAAATGCCCTTATCATCGTATTTAGCGCCGCAATTCGCTAAAATGATTTTTATTTAGGGACATCAGGCCATTTATCCAAAACACAACATAACAAAATTTGGCATAATTATTATAATTACTTTATATACATATCCTTGTTTAGCATTAATTATTTCGAATACAATCATTTGGACCATTTTTTGCCATTATCAGAAAATTAAAGTACAAACTGACCGAAACCCAAAACTTTCATTAAACCCCTTTGAAATCGACGCCGCTGCCCAATGCAACCGTACCTAATGAAATTGATTCGTCACAAAAATAAAATGACATTGAAGAGATGCAGTTATACGAAATTATATACGTAGTACGTAGGTATGTACAAAATATATAAGGGTGATGTAGTACAGCTGTTCTAGTTCTGCAACTAACGTCCCCATTGGTTTTCAATTAACTTAAATGTATGTAAATTGATTTAGAGCACAATTTCAATTTTGTTTCTGTACTCATTGATGAGTACGGGAAGTATAGAATAGAGATTCAATGCCATTGTTACTTACATCTAGACAAGTTTTGCATTAAAACAAGTCATTGTTCATTTTTCTTTGGGGAGATTCTTTTAGGTTAATTAGATCGAAACTATGGAAATAAGACATCAGTTTTGTAGCTAGTGACAGCTGGAAAAGTAGTTTTAAAAAATAATTTAATAACCATCAGACTTGGCACTTTAAGCACAATGTCCTGATTTAGTGAGTTTTTTTTTAAATATTAACAGAATGAGTTTGTGTAGGTTCGGGTTGAGGATGGCAGGTTTGGGGCATGTTATGGTGAATGAGTGAGGTAGGTAGGTGAACGTGCCGAGCCGATTAATAACAGGTCCTGTGGCCGATGCATAGCAATATGGGACAGTCTGTGTTATCAGCACTATTTGTGGTGATCCGCAATTGGCGTCCCTCGCCAGTGGCATACTAAACAGTATCAGTGCGCTTGAACGACCAGTATCCTGAAGGCTCCTCCAGGCCAGAGCGATTTTTAATAAAAGCCCCCCAAGAAACCAACAGCGCGCAAGGATTCGGTGGCAGATGAAATATATTTATTAGTTATCGGTAGTCAGGAGAACGCCTGAGATGGGACATTTCAATTTCCGGACCCAATCAGTACATGAAGTTAACTCTTATCCTCGAAAATTCAGTCAACGCCCAAATACCGCAATAAGAAAAGTCGACTAACTTTTCAAGCTGGTTTTATTTTTCTTCGGGGTCCGATGGGCAGCAGCTAAACGAGCCATGTCTCTCCCCACACGGTCATCTCGTGGCCGTTTTACAAATCAGTCGAACATTCAGAAAGTTGTCTTAACGAACTTCCCTGGCAGCGATCAAAAGTCAATAGCCAATCTATACTTTTACCTCCGCATTCACAATGCTTCGCCACTACTTCAACTTTTCACACTCTCGCCAAATTATATCCTTTGATATCGTTCTCGCACACTCCTTTTACACCTCATACAAAAACATAACTCGTTATTTCACACAACTTACTCAACTTCTGGAAACTTTTAAACCTTTCAGGACTTAAACCTTCAAACAAATTTATAATAATACAAATATGTACAAATATTCCGGGCATAATAGGAAATCTCATTTCAGGTACCCTAGGAAGCTGCGAAACGTCAAACTAATCCGCCTTAACAAAACTTCTTCTTTCTTGGAAACCTACTATGCTTGTTATTAATTTCCAACATCATAAAAATTATATCAAATTAAAGCAACACTTTTAACAATGTTAAACTGTGTTTTCCTGTTTAGCCACCGCACACCGGTGACAATTTAATGTCTGTCACAACAAAACGACTGAATTTAATTCTACAACCGCAGGAACTCGGAGGAAATTTTTCTCACTACAAAGTGCCCGCTGGGTCGCACCTACAACTTGCTGAATTAAAAATAAAATAAATTGGCACTGTACTCCATGGGCGCCGCCTACGGGGCACCCCGTCTGGCTTTACAGCTTCAACATTGCAACTTGGAAAAATTATATAGAATAGTGACAGTTTTAGAACCAAGGCGCTGATTTTATCCAAATTATTAACTTCGGGTATGGTAATTATGTTTATGTATTGGCATTTTTGTAGAAAAAAGTAGCAAATTAGACAACTATCGTCCAATTTCGCTTTTGAGAATTTGTAGGGTTACCAGGACGACTATGAAATTTTTTATGGGTTGTAAACTCACAACAAATATTGAAATAGTTTTAAAATATTCCAATTTAGGGATTTTATTCAGATAAAAAATTTGTGTGTAAATTTGTATAAGATTTTGTATGGGTCTTAAACTCCTGAAATAAATTTGTTACAAATATTCTAAATATTCCAGTTTAGGGATTTAATTCAAATAAATATTGAATCAGTGGCATGTAGCTGTTGTGTTAAAATAAAAAGTGTTCCAATGTGTATGGCACACTAAATTGATATATGTCAAGATCGTGGCATCTCTCAGTGGATGAACATAAGCTATTACCAGTTTAGATTAACATTCGCAGGTTCATTGGAATGTAGCTAGAGCTGGCTAGGCAACACGAGGCGTCGTGATGTCCCCTGGGTGCGTCGGATGATCTGTCAACGTGCGTCATGTCTCATCTACTGTTCCACGCCATATTGTCAACTCTTATTTTACACTTCCACCATCACATACTTTTCAGAACTGGAACAATACAGGTCACCCACTAACGAATTCCCTCTTCTACAAGAAGACGGGTTCGTGTTCTTAGTTTTGTTTTGTTTGCATCTTAATACGAGGATTTAATTTAGTATGAAACGGCACTTTTGTTTATACACCCACTTCAAGATTCTGTTTCTCTGCTATTTCCCAATAAGTTCGAATAAAAGCGAACACTTTACAGATAAATTGTGCTTTCATCTAATCCTTATACAATTGCGAGCTTTCAAATTTTAACCAACGGCATCAAAATTCCGAATATTCCTAACACGCACCTTTTCCATTCATTTACCTACAAAGTCAAACCACTTTATTTACTTATTTTGCAATCCTTGTTAAAAGTTATACCATCGAATGTTGCTATAAAAGCCTACACAGAGAAGCTATTTCAAAGTTCAAATTAATTTCTGTGCCATCAATATGCGAACTGTATTTCACACAAGTTAAGCTCCCAATTTTTTTTGTTTATTCGTGTGATATTAATTGGTGTAGTCAAAACGGCTAACCACTGGAAATTCTATATAAAGCCAAAGTAAATACCGAGTTCAAACAATGACATTGGTAATTTGTTTTAACCATATGTTGCGTTCCGAGATCAATTTAACATAAATATATGTGAATATAGCTGATTTAAAACACACTTTCCACTTCCTTTCGAATAATATACAGAAAAACGCGGGGCTAAGTTCAACTATGACAAATCTGAAAGAAGCTTTCCATATGGAACTACTATAGTTAGAAGCGTGTTTAAAAAACTATTAAAAAAATACAGTAAATTCGAAGAGATTATTTGAAAAGGCTAAGAAAATAGACAACAAATGCAGCTGTAGAAAAAAATTGTGCCTATTTACATATCTGAAAAAGTTTAGACAACCGATATTTAGAATAAGGTACCAAAAAATTGTGAAACCTCTGATGCTCCAAAATCACATGTCAAGCTCTCTCTGCCCCCGATTTTTTTTTATCTAGACTCAAATGCATGTATTGCTGAAAAAGTGAAATACAAATTTCTATTATCCTTACTTATATGTTCAGACAAAGCTAAGGATTAAAATCTCAAATGTGTTTCTGAAAAATTTTAATCTAGTCTAGAATATCCATGATAAGTGATGGTTGAAATACATTTTCTTTGTGTGAAAAAATTTGACAATAATCCTTCATCAATTCGAAAAAATTAGTTATTTGTTCAGACAAAGCTAAGGATTAAAACCAGCTTTGCGTGGCTCTTTTCCCCTTTAGAATTGTTTAAGTTCCTGCAAAATTGATTATGCTAATGTGTCTATCAATTAATTGCGATATTGGTTAACGTGATTATATATTGGTTAATTTTAATAACTTATAGGACTAGAAATTAATGCAGAAACTCGCGTGTAAATCATAAATATAAAATAAATTTAATCTATTTGAATTGAATTGAATTTGAACAGAGCACATACCTATACCAAAAAGTTACTTTAATCAAATTAAAAGTTTTTTCCCTCAAAAATTTCCTGACAAATAATCAATAATCATGTTTTGGGGCTGTATTGAGTAATTAACCACTCGTGAGATTTTTCAGCTTTTTTTGTCCTGAATTATTCAATTCTCTTTGCTACAACTTGACAGTGTGTAGGAGTTCAATCCAATCGAAGTGAAACATTTTTTATTAAAGTTAAAAATTCCGATTGAAGGGGCTTTGGGACTAGAAAAATCTACGTGGGGTTTCTGCTAAGTGTCTGTTGTTTGCTTTTCTGTTGTGGCAAATCTAATAATACTCAATTAGGAGTTAGTAAAATGATGCGGTGAAGGAAAACAAGACACGACAAGGAAATGTAACGGCGGCGCCGGGAGAGCTTTTCCATGGACCAAACGGGCACGTGGCGAATTTTCCTTTTCGTTGAGCGTGATTCTTACCTGTGTTTTACAATTCTAATTACATATCTTACATGTCCTAGGTCCTCCCATGTACCGTCTTTTGATTTTCCTATTGGTTTATTGGTATAGCATTGTGATTTTCTATTGGTTCAAAGCCGGGTGAGCTTTAAAGAAAGGCGCATGAGTGAAGGTACGGCTGGAAAATGTTCATAGAACTGTCAGTGTTACTCCGATCTTCGTTAATTTGGTTTCTGACGCTCGGACCTCTGAAGAGGAAAACACGAGGTCGGGAGTTAAAAACGCGGCGCGTAATAATAATATGTGGTAGAAATTTTTTTATACACAATTGGGAAAATGTGTGGGGACGAGATTGGTTCTGGGAAAAAACTGTTAATTTTCTTAAGTTTTTTGTGCTTTTCCTATGCAGCATCTTCCACTGGAGCTACCTCCAATGGTAAGTTTTTTTTAAGCGCAAAGTGCATGGTCGCCTACAAAAAAGTTTCTTGGCGTGGATGACGACCTTAACTTATATTAAACATAAAGAATTCTTGTATTTTTCAGGCAATTACAAACATTCCAAAGCTTTGAATTTAAAAACGCGTTTTGTATAAGTACTTAATAATAACTTAAACTAAAATTAAAAATATCCCCATTTCCAACAGTTATATTAAGACTATTAAAATTGCGCTTTTTCAGTCTTAATTGATGCTGTAATTTTTTTCAGCAGCCCGCGCGCGTTTCATATTTTCTTTTAACTTTCATGAAGAAGGTAAAATATATAAAAACATTGAACTTATCCCATTTAATTTGATAAAATTGTATATCGTAGGTACATGACATGATAGAAAATTTTCATAACATCTAATTAATTCAAGTTTTTAGTGTTCGCAGAAGACGCTGTTTGCATGTAATTAAAAACTAAATTGTTCGCGTCAACTAACTACATATTAACTAATTGATTTTTACATAAAGCGTGCAAACAAAACAAAATAATACTTTGTTGGGTAAACATATTCAATTTATTTTGTTTACATTCTATTATTTACAATCTTGTGGTCTACAAACTTTTAAATCCTATTTGTGTGAGATTTATTAATAAAGTCAAGTTGTCGAAGTAGCAGAAAATGTATTGCAACTTTTTCACTATGTATTTGATACATATACTAACGTTACAACAAATATATATTATTGTTAATTTTGTACAAATATCAACTGTCGCAAAATCCGTTTGTAAATCCGTCGAATATTATTCAGCAATTAAATTAAATTTTCTGATTTCCCGTCAATTATTAAATATATTATTAATATGATACTATTCTTGGTTTATAATTTACATAACATGGTATGATTGACGTTATTTCATGATAATTTAAAACGAATTTAGTGTATTATTGTTGCAATAATTATTATGGAATTATTATAATTACAATTAAATTTTTTTTTGGAACTAAATTTGGATGTTTATTTACGATTTAAGCTCCAAGGCATGTTACTTTGTCGGTGTAGTAAAATAGCAAAATTCATGTAGTAATTAGGGTTCCATACACTAAAAGCTAGGAATTCCTAAAGATTCTCTCTTAGACAATCTTGGGATTCCTTAACATATTAACATTCCAAATTTTTTTAAGTAATTTAAAAGAAAAATGTCACCTTGGCTTAAAGTTTCGAATATTATAGTATAAGAGTTCACTTTCCCTGTAATTTTCCTTGATGGAGGATAAGATAATAATTATAGAGTGAAAGTTAAGGAAGTAAGCGCGGGTATCATTTGTAAAATGACACATATTTGTGTAAGAGTTGTTAGGGGTTAAAAGGACAGTTGTGCCGTGTGGAATATGACATTGACGAGTTAAAGTTGTATATGATTGTTCGTACGTGTATCTGGAAGATCAGAACCTTGCAACATCTTCATTGAATTCGTACAATTCGAACAGCCCCAGTTCCTTGCCAGTCCACAAACGTTTCATCGACTTCGACGTGTAGAATGACAAGTGAGTGTATGCTGTATCGAATACGGTTGCTTTGCAAAAGTTTTTACCTCTCAATTTTCCAGATACGTTGATGGTGTTATCTCGTTTTTCCGTTAGATATAGATATTATTTTCCATCTTCGTTCACGTCGGCTTTTCATGTAGGTGAATTCGCTTCTCCCAAACTGCTCCCATAGGTGCTCTTACCACGTTTCTACTTCATCATTTTATAAAATCACATTTTTACACCGCAAACTTCCGAATTTTACAACTGTTTAATTTTGCCAGTACGTTTTTCACAATTTAATGCGTACTTCGTGACTTTTTTGTTCGTCTTCGGTGCCACGCATGGACCCTCTGTTTTATAAATATGATTTCCGACAGGAAAGTGCCTTCTGATTTATTTGTCGCTTCGACGACGAATTTATTTCCTCGAATCTACAAGATTACTCCCACATCCCACAACTTTCTTTAAACCACCTCAACAACAATATATATCTATATAAAAAATTTTACTACAGCCGGTTATGAACTGCGGTGATTTTCTGTAATGATATAATAAAGAGACAATTACCAGGCCATTAATTTAAGAAGAAGCATTAGGCGGTATTAAAAGACAATGTGTCCGTGAACGTAGAGGATTAACATAGTAAATGGATGAAAGTTAGCAGAGGGAGCACGATAAAGCGCCCAATGAAAGGGCCTTATTTATTCTTATCGTCACATTTTACTATATCGAAAAGATTCTGGGAATGAAAACCCAGACGATTTAGTCTTGAAAAACTTATAAACTTACTTTCGAATTTAAGTTTTTAACAGATTCGCAGTATTTCAACATTTTCACGACGTTTCAGACGTAAATACTCTTTTTCAACTCCCTACACATTTAAATAAGTTCCTTTCTGCATGTACTTGCTTAATTTTTCCTGGAATTGAGCAATATCAAAGTGAAAATGCACCTTTGTAAACTTCTTCTTACTTGATGACAACAAAATATAATAACTGTACGTAATTGAGACCAAAACAAACTTAACTTCGGAATGGTACAATTTACCAGATTTTTCTTTTATATAGAGAAAAGTTGGGAAAATAATCCTAAATTAAAAAAAAATGAAGTGAGCGAGAGGCGTTTCATTTAAAAACGCTTGAAGAAATAAAAGTTATATTTTTAAAGGACAAGCTGAATTTTGTACCGAAAATGGAAGCATCAAGCTTAATTAAATAATAATAATAAACAAATACTTTGTTTTCGTAATTTCAAGGAAGTTTTCAGTTTACGAAATGCCGACCAATTTACACTCAATTTTCATTTTTAAACACAATTGCCCTAATAAGAAAACAACACAGAAAAGTATTTATTAAATTCCAGGACAGTTGGTATTTTTCCAACTTATGTCGCTTTTTTATGATAATTTGTTGCAATTAACTTTGGAAAGTTTGTCGATTTTTCTCATTTGTGTCACGTTTCTTTGACAGGTTATACTTAAGGGCTGCCTGTTCCCTAATTTCGAATAAACATGCATTATTTAGCAATGTAGAATATTGCCATACGCTAGTTATAGGGGGTTTGAGGGTGCATAGTCAGTATACCATACACCCGGCTTATCGAATGGGTGATGAATCAGAACTAAATATTGTTAACGAATGTGCCATCTGACTATACTCAGGGGAGGGATTTTGTCAGCCGCAGACATAATCCACACAAATTATAATTTCCTTTTATATTTAAATATAACTAATCAGTAATTATAGCAAAAGTCACAACTAATGATAGTGAGTGGTGACAAACTTTTAATCCCTGAGGGTTTATGGAAGGGAAATATTTTCTTGCCTTTAGAATAAATGTAAATTCTTTGGAAGGACACTTTTAAATCAATGATAATAGTAAAAGTGTGGACTTCTGGTAGAAAGTGCGACAAATGGTAGATATAGTGAGTGATGACAAACTTCTGTCTTTAAGGATTTTAGGGGTAGAATAAAAATATATTAGTTTAATCCCAAAATCCTTCATGTAAAAATTAAAATATTTAGGCAGGATACATTTTACTTTTTCCGGATTTGTGATTTTTTCCTCAACTCAAAAATTTGGAATAGAATTTGAAATTTACTGTATTAATGTTTGTGTTATTACTAACGAATCAAGTTGTGTTTAGTAGAAAAAAGTAATAATGCTCACCGACAATGAATCTTACTTATCTAAAACTTTAAAGATGTGAAAACGATCGAAACGTTAGTGACAAGTGGGAAAGCTGGAGATAGAGCCAGATACAGATAGTGTGAAAGATTTATTGTTATTTCACCAGGATTTAGATGGAGCAGTCCACGCGGGGCAAATCCGCACTGATGGAACCTATTATCACTGGTTAGTCCGTCTTTGGAATCTATTGAATGAGGGCTGATATACCAATTTTGTAATTTATAAAAAATAAAAAAGCGAAATTAGTGGTTGGCTATATAAAATGTAATTAAATTGGAATATTAGATTGAATAGGAATTTTTCGGGGTAAAATAATTTTTTACACTGAGTTATTTTTATGGAAGGGCTTTGCCCTGATCCAGTTATTGCATTTTTTACAGCGCAGTGGTTGAGCGAAATAAAATTTACACATGAAGGTATAGTCCTTGATCCCGGATGTCGATTTGATTCGTACAGTTAAAGATAAGGATACGGGCGATAGCAATCAATAATACTGCCTTTAAAACGTCGTATCAGCCAAGATGATTGAAGATGATGGTGATGGGGGAAGAATGGGAAGCTAGTTGTTATTGTCAGAAAACCCCCCCGAACATACACGTGACCATATAAAGATAACGGGCAACATTTGGTGGCACATGGGTTAAAGCGTTCGGTTTCGGAGCCCTCAACTGATCCAAGTATTAGCGGTCACGAAAGTCTGCTGCTGATAACAGCGCAACCAACGTGTGTATATACGACATCGAAAAACCGACAAAACTATCCTTTAACCATATATTTATCTGCCAACTGCCATTTTGTTTCACTATTTATTTAACTTTTAACAGGATTTCTTACAGAGGTATTTTACGGATTATGCACTTGACTTGTGCTCAAGAATACGGAAGGCAAGGCGAGGTGAAATTAGAACTGCACACTGCACGTTGTATTTGCACAATATTAAAATGCAAATGATACAGGAAACAGCCGCCATATGTACACGGAATGGCTAATATCCACTACAGGATTCGACGAATAGCGTGACTTGCTTAAAGCGAAACATTTTTCAAAAATCTAATCACTCAAAACTAATACTTACAACATAGTATATGCATACTTTATTTGTGACCAAAGCTATGCAGCAGATGCATTATTCTGATGATTCATCATAGAGTCAAAGCTTGATTTCGACTAAATCCTTATGTGCTCTCTCCCCCAGTAGCAACAAATCACATTTAACCGTACCTAATTCCTTTTAGTAAAAGGAGGAGGTTTTTTCGGGACATTAGCATTGAATTGGCATTTTTCGATTACATAAATGCTTAGGGCTACATCTACATTCTATCGACAGTCTAAGAGGAAATTCCAATAACAATTCCGCTTATAAATTCAAAGAAATATACCAGTTTAGTGATTTTTTCCGAAAAACGAATAATATCCTTGGTTTTGAAAGATTTTTTATTATTCTACTTTTAGATATTTTAAACCTACAACAATTTCCATTTTTTTTGCTTATAAGTCTAAACCAAAGACAAGAATTTTCTCCTTGAGATAATTACACAACTTTAATGAACTCATCGAATCAAAACTGCTATTAAACTTGGACAAAAATTATGAATATTTTAGAGTCCTAAAAACAAATGATACACTAGTTGCTTATTTTATTTACTTCATACTACATACTTTAACAGTTACCGCAACTTTTTGGTTTTATTTGCTCTTCAAACACTAGAAACTGCCTCTGGAGGGTCTCACTTCCTTCCCTTAGATATTTTAAGAATTTTCTAAGGAATGCTATTAACACCCACGCGTTTAGCTGTTATTATATGCAAAAGTTAATTATAATGCGTATGTTTTTTTATCCTAATAAAGTCAAATTCCTACCTTTCAAGAAAGACTACGAATTCTGTGTATTCTGCTCCCATTATTTATCCACTGAAATGGAGGTAAAATGTTAATTTTTCTAGTTTATAGACTAAATAGTTCTAAGGTTAGATCCAAATTTCTATATCTGGACTTTGGACATCAGGGCTACAGTTTTACCTTTTGTATGTAGTTTTTTCGGTTTATTCCTGGCTCCAATGACGTTTTCCAAAAACTCACAGCACAAGTACTATTTTTTCAACTAACGGATTTTAGTCAACCGATTTCCTGCACTGCACCAACTGATTACTCATTTTTACGTGTACAAACTAATCAGGTGAAGTAAAGTAAGAAATTTTTAATGACACGTCAGAAAATGTATCATCATTTTGATAAAAAATGTTCGAATTTATCATTTGCATACTGCGTTTTATTGAATTGTTTCTGTTGGCGGCGAGGTGGATTAATTTAAATTTGAAATATGGATTTATGGTGACGATTTGGGAAAAGTTAGAAAAAAATTAGGTGATAACGTTTTCCTTTTTTTTTGGATGAACTGAGAAACTATAAAATTTATATTGATAGACTTTCAGATTTTCTTTATTTAGAAAACAAAACTGAAAGATTATTGTAGTATTTTTGTTCTCTTTCTCTGAATTATGTTTGTCGGATTTTCTGACATAGAAACCTAAAAATTTACGAATTCAATCTCGACATAATACAACAAGCGATCTGTAATTCATATAATATGTATATTCTTGTAAACAACTAATTCAAATTATTGTTTCCTGTCAAAACTATTTCGGAATATTTTATTAGCTGGTCTATTAATATTAATAAATTCGTGTTTTAGCTGGCGCGTTCTGTTATAATCAATCAAAAGTTTGTTTTAGGTTGTTATGACTTTTTACAATCTGTTGCTAGTTGTTTTTGTTCGAGCACTTCATCCTTCGAATACTGATCCTGATGATGGTGGATTAAAACGGCGTTTGATGAGTGATTTTTTGTAATATCTGAATAATGTTGGGTTTGGGTCATAAAAATCAATTAGGAAAGTTTTTTAATAGAGTAAAGTGCATTAAAGCCGAGGCGAGGAGGGCGAGGGGTAATTGAAGTATTGAAGTATTGAAGAAGGGCCTAGATATCATTGATGTTGTGTGTAGAGGGAAATTCATTGGATCCATTTGATAAGCGAGACGATAAGCTATTGATAAAGAAGACAGATGCGTTAATGCATCTTCCTCTCGTTATAATTAGTGGTGTAATTAATTAACATTGTTATAATACAGACGGTTATGACTATGAATGCTAATATTGTACAACAAGCCACAGAATGCTGCTCCGATATTACTGCTTGGTTGTCCTGAGATTTAATATACCACTTATATAGCCCTCGGCAAATCTTGATAGAACAATACAAAGGTTGTCCCACTTTATAAAAAATCTCCTTCCTCGGCACTTTGCATAAAAATGTACGAGACACGGAGCCACTTATCAAAAAGATATGTACCAGTTTGACTCTGTTTAAAATTATTTACGACCCACTTGTTCTTGTAGTTATTTTATTTAAACTAAACGAGAATGCAGCGCGCTAGACGTTGTGAGTTGACCTTTTCGGATCACATTCTTGGTTTTGCTCCGAGGTGAATGCAAAATGCGGGGCTGATGGCAGAAATTAAGGCAACATGGTACGCTGTCGAATAAACCATGTTACATGGATACGCAGCCACGATTGGAAATAAAAATAAAATACTCGCGCGCTTATATTGCAACGCTGTAGGCTGATTTAAATTTGAAATTTCTTAGGTATATTTTTTAAATGGAACCTCCTATAGTCCCATCAAAACGCGTTTTTTACAATTTACAACCCCAACGTTTAGCGTGTTTAACAAAAAATATTCGCATCTCATCTGCGTCAAACTAAATCTCTAAATTGGTTACCTACTGACCTTTATTCGCTTTTTTCTCATATTACACCACCTTCCTGCACATGTTTTATTCATTCGGCGACCCTACAGATTTTTTCATTACCTTTTACACATCGAGGCAATACAATTTTAATTACCACATCATTTAATTTAAAGCTGCCATCGAACGTATCCTCTTCAAAACATTATTGCCTCGATCTAGTCGGTTCAAAGGTAGAATTAGAAAATAAAACATGTAATAAAGATCTGCTTTAAAAGAGTTTTTTGAATCTGCTAATTTGCTTCGGAATTTCAATCGCGTTAACTTATTAGAATGGATTTCAAAAAACTAATAAGATTAGAGATAATTGTCGGGCTGTAGACGTAAAAGGATATAAAAATCTGCTTAAATAAAACAGTCGGACGATAAAAGTTTTGGCGACATTTTCGCAGAAAGAGCGAAAATTGATTTCGACCCTGGCAGTGCACAATGTGCGTGCTACACCACCAGGACCAGATTTGACAACTTGACGCCCCATTGAAATACTCAGAACGGAAATGTTTTCTTCTCCCAACTATGGTGTTGGCAGGCGGCACAAACGCTCCGTCACACTCCAGAAAGTGAACTCTACTATACCTTCCGAAAAAAAAAGAAAGAAAAGAAAAAAACGGGAAGTATTATATTTCCTTATTCGTACACCAATCCCCTATATAAGATGTTATCGTTTTTGTTGTTACGTGTTTTTCATTGAAAATTCTAGTTGGGGTTACGTTTCTATGACCCAATCTTTTTATATATTTTTATTGAAAATTTATGTCTCACTAACAATATATTTTTTCGCACAATTCTGCCGTCCATCATTCATTCGAAAGTTATGACACTTAGGAAATTGATGCACTAAAAAGGTTATCTACCGTGTTTCATTCCATCGTAAATATAAAAAATTAACCCACACACCGCCACAAAATACACAAATCCAAAAGTCGTTTGTTAAATTATCATAGAGTAGTCAATTGTGATTCTTTTGATAAATCGGTTTATTTTACAACATAAATCGATGGATACATTTTTGAATAGGACAACCTACGATTATTTATACCCAAAGAACGCGCGTTATCATCACCTGTAGCGCTTCCAACATTTTCCTATACAAAAAGTTACTAAATAAAATCCAACCCCAGACAAAAATTTTCTTAATTTCCCCTGTATATCTCACAGAAACTTTTTATCATACATAAAGTATAACTACATCAGAAGATGTTTTAGTTATACGGTTTCGAATCCGAACTTGTTTGTGTCCTGAGTTTTGAGGTTTACAGTAGTTTCAAATTTATTTGTATTTTCTGATTTATAATGGTCGTTATTTTTACAGTTTTGTAACACCAATACTGGAAATGTGTTTTCCCCGCTCGCTGGGTCAAAACAAAGGTGCACAACCAAAGTCAAAGGATAATAAGAATAGTTATAAACTAATTAAACAAGATAATCGTATACAAAAATGTCTAAAATACGTCGGTAATCGTTTATTCTGCGTGAGTATGAGCATACATGCACAAATTATTGTACTAATGGGCCTCCCAAAAATACATTACATACACATTTGTAGCGAACGCCGAGTCCTGACAGGCATTATGGATGGTGCATGCATTATTCGGCCGAGCTCGCCATGCTAAACGTATTTAATTAATGGTGCACAGATCGGAGGATCATTTTACGACTTGTTTTTAATCCGGTTTGTTTAATGCGATTTTATCATTCGTGTAATTATTTTAAAAGGTTTGTTTATGTCTTGTTTGTCGACACATTCGATCACCTAATAGCTTTTGGCAAATTTTCAATGATGTACGAGGTTTTTGGACTTTATACCAATAAATAAATACTTTGTTTCAAGATACCAATTTATAAATAAGGAACGAATAACTAAGGAAATTAGGTATTATTCCGTTCCATGAATATATGTTGAAAACAGTCAATAATCAAACCACTAAGGTAGAATAAGTGACGCATCTTTCTCTAGTACAACAAATATTAGAGTCCTTTTAAAAGAACAGTAGACCTAAACTGCTGGCCAATTGAAACGTACCAAGCGAATTTTTAGGTTGAATTTAAAGTCAAGTACTTTGAAAAGGAGAAAAGATATCAACATGAGGTTTTCACGATTCAAGAGATAATTTTATTGCGAAAGCAATAGTGTGACCCGATTTTTTTACTTTGAAGTACGTTACTATCTACAGGGTATGAAAGAAAGTCGTCTTTTTATTCTCAAACTTTATCCACAAAATTTTTTATATATTTTTTTGATGTCGATTTTTTTAGTCCCTGGTTAATGAGGAAAAAACCAATTTCTCAAAATTTTTATATCCCTCTTATTTTATAAGATACCGAATTTTTTATTAAATTTAATATTGTTGAACAGGTTTTTGCAATAATAATTATGATGCCATTTTGAAAGCAAATGTCATCATGTGATATGTCGATAAAAAGGTAATTTTAAGTAGAATCTAATTCTTACGGAAAAAAATATACAGGGTTGTTTTAAAAAAATTTTAAAGTTAGTAGGTGGCCCTTCCGGTGAAACCGGAAGTGTCATCAGATTGTTTTAAACGTCAAAATGATTATTCCTTTCAACAATCAAACAATGCCAAATTTCAAATTAATACAGTTAAATGTAACAAAATGGTGGGGGTTGTAAAACGATTTCGTAGTCACCCGGTATACACGAATATGAGCAAATTTTTGAAAAAGTGAAAAACCCGCTTCGAGGATATAAGTCACTTAAACTAATGGTGAACATAAACTAACTAAATTCCATTCTATTCTATTAAGAAAATAGCCTCAAAAAATTAATTAAAAAAATGTACCAATTAGCGAAAGTATACCGATTTTTGATAAGCCACTGGTTGCCAATAAATTATAATAAGTACAAAAAATGTACTTTTTATAAGAAAGCCATTCATAAGGTATTATAATCAACTACAGAGATTGGTTCTTACAAAACACAATAACGGCCGAACGACAAAAAACAAAGAAAAAATCAAATTTTCAGCAAAAATTCGGTATCTTATAAAATAACAGGGAAATCAAAATTTTGAAAAACAGGTTGTTTTCCCATTAAGTATGGACTAAAAAAATCTACATGAAAAAAATATAAAAAAATTTTTGTGGAATCACGGTAGTTATAAAATTTGACAAAAAAAGAAGCCTTTCTTTCATACCCTGTAGATAGTAATGTACTTGAAAGTAAAAAAATCGGATAACACTATCGTTTTCTCAATTAAATTATCTCTGAAATCTTGAAAACCGCATGTAGATATCTTTTCTATTTTTCAAAATATTTGATTTTAAATTCAACCTAAAAATTCGCTTGGTACGTTTCAAGTGGCCAGCAGTTTATTTGCGTTTTAAATTAAGGACTTTATACGCCCTGTATATGACCAGTTTACAATAGTTTATTTTTATAATAGCAGGTTGATGATCGCGTATATTGGAAAATCATTGGGGACAACGAAAATACTCCATGGTAATTTCCGTGGAATTATCCTGGAAAAACTGAAAAATTTTTTTTACATAACGCAGAATACAGAATTAGGTTTAATGGGCTAGCTAGGAATTGATTATCAAATCAAACTGCTGTGTTGTACAAAAAAATTACGTAGTTATGTAATTTACGAAATTGTGTTTCATGTTGACGCACAAAAAGTAACAATTAAATTAATGAGTATGTATAAATTATCAGTGCGCTGTGCCTCTGAGATTTATGACAGTAAAAGTTAACTAAAACCAAAATAAACATTATTAACTTTCCTAGGTGTGAGGAGTTTAGTTTAGTAATCGCTTTGGTTTTATATTATATGAAAACCGATAACTAAATAAACACATTAAGGACTGTAGAACGTTTCGGTCATACATAGATTCGATCATGTATTCCTCTAATATGCTGTCTACGTAACAGAATTATGAGGCTGATATGCGGTCAGACTATCCACGCCAATACTAATTACACTTCTAATTTAGTTCAATCTGCTTGCAGTTGAAATAGTTAAATGCAAAATTGACAGGGGAAAACAGAAAACTAATGGAAATATTGCTCTTTATTACAAAACTATTAAGTTTTTTGTTTTTATCACATAGCACGAACCGAAATTAAATAGTTGGGGTTGTGGCGGATCCTGTATATTTAATCGAATTATTATTGGATTTGAATTTGGACACGTACACAGTGTAAAGCAATAGTGTTGCCCCGAAATATCTACATACATGCATAGGAAAGTTGTTCGGTTTGTACATGAAACACATTATGCTCTCTCATCACCAAAATCTACGTGATTAAAACGCTACAATATTACCCTGCGTTACGTAATATATCCACCATTCAATTCGGGGAATGGACACTAAACATTGTAAAACCATTTCCCGACTAAGTGCATCATTGTGTCGTGTTGTCTTTACTAACACAACAGAATAAAACTCAAAAATACAAATTACATACCTAATCGCCGCTTTTTCGTTTTGTAACTAAATACTATAAGGAGAATTCTTACCTTCATGCCAGTTCTTCTACCATATCTCATTACAGTAACACAAGATGCAAAAATAAAAAGCTCGGTTACTAAACGATATAATATAAATAACATTCTGGATGTCACTGAAAAAAGAGCAGATAATTTTTGATAACAGTCCAATCAATTGGAATTGCATGTTAATAAATTATCTCTAAGTGCCAGTTGGGAAAGTTAATAAAGCGTCGAGGACCTACAGGGTGGCGATTAAAATATCATAGAAAATTCCTAGTTATAGCAATTCTTCCACACTTATCAAGGAGTTTCCACTTTAATTCCACTAACCTTAAATAAATATTTAATCCGGGAGTAACAAGTATTCTTCTGATTGGTTGGAATTTAATAGCAGATTAGCGATTGACCAATAGGAGTCCAGAGAATAGTTAATTGAGAGTTTAACACAAACTTGTAACTAGGCCATTTTCTCGAAAATTATGAATTTTATAAGATTATTTTTTGTAAAATCTCAAAATCCTGGTTTAAAATTTTTGAAAAACAGGAATCTTAATTTATAAGAAATCTGGTGGGTGTATTTGGATTTAATGGTGGTTTTTACAGTTTTTTCGGAAACAGGAAGATTATTGTGCTGTAAAAGTTTTCGTATGATGAATATTTCAGCCCCTAAATCTATTCCGGCATGTCAGTTAGACATCAGCCTCGGTTTTGGGTGTGAAATTAAATCGAATAAAATAATATGGAAAAGGCCGTGTTTAACCCCACTCACACCAGTTTTAATAATAATTGTCAATTTGTGTGTGTGGCGTAAAACGTTTTATCTGATCCTCACAACCTTCCTCACATCATCACTTCCGTATGGTAAACAATTTCAAAAAGGGCACAGTGTAATCTCCTCTGAAAAATCTGTCAACATTTTATTTTTCAGTAAGGTATTTTCTTTTAATCTGAGAATAATTTGCAACACATTTTCATGTTATATATGTATGAGATATAACTACTCACATCTTTCTACGTAGGATGAAAAATTCAACCGCTTTTAGTTACGAACACAAAATGAATGTAACGTAATGCATAACAAGTAGTTAGCTTGAAGGGTTAGTAAAGCTACCCTTGTAGAATTATAAACCCACCTCTTCTTCTACGCAACGTACGCAACATTTATTATAATATAAAATTATATCCATGTGGTTGGCTTATAAAAAACCGTATTTAATGATGATTTTCCGGCCGAGTTCTATTGGAATTCCATCGAGCTTTATTTTATTAGACCTCAAGTCCTGTTGATGGGAATGTGGAAAAATTAATTACACGCAATGTGGATTTTCCGCGTTTTTTGCAGATCATACTGCACACAATCGGACGTGGGGCCATTATAGACTTGTTGGATACATAATCCGTGCCCCGCCACAGAGGGATTAATGCTATTATCAGTGAATCAGCCTGATGCATTTTCTAATTAGCAGATCTGGACTCGGAAATTTATAGAGATATAGAGCAACAATACCATTAAAAAGTTTATTTATAGAATTTCGATTTTAACTTACTGTATTTTAGATTTTAATAATATACACACATGCTCATGGTAATAGACATGTTAAAACTTCCCAAGTAATTTATCAAATATTTTCATATTTTCAAGAACATGGACAGTGGAGTGGTCGCTACTTTGTCATGATGAATGTGTCACTAGAGGCGGTTTTTAAAATGCTGTATACGACCCGTCACATTGCTGTGTATTCTACGAAATGTGCATGCGAAAAATACGTAAACAGGATTCCATATCAAAACATACTCAAACTATAATATAGTACACAGGGTGATAAGATTCAGCTAAACAAAAACGATAAAAATTGGTCAAACGACTGCATGATGATTTTCACTTAAAAATAGCATTTTTTGTTAATACAATAAATCGGTGTTATCTCCACTCCATATTTTATAATTTTTTCTTTTCTTTTCTACTGTGGAAGAATACCACAATCAGCCAACATTACTGCCAGGGGAAAAGTTAAATCAAATTTCATTAGTTTGAAAGTAATTAAAGAAGGGTAAAAAGTAATTAGTTTTAATATTGTCCGTATGTTGACATCAGGGATAATAAATACATCAAAAGATATATTTGCAAGAGGAATGTTGAAGGTATTTCGTTGATTTAACCGAAGGAATGCTTTCAGTGACAGGATACGTTAATTGACATGCAGTTGTGGCTATTCTGCAATACTGGGAAAATATTCCCTTTAATGTGGAATGTTGGTAGTCGAGAGACAGAACTTGTCCCATTAGTACGTTTATTTAAAGGTCTCCCTCTTATCCGGGACCGCCGGATTTAATTCTCCTTCCTCAGACAAGAAATTGTTACAAAATAGTTTTATTAATTCATAAAATAATGATCGTTAAAATAGTATTAGTTGTTTTTTCGGAAAAACATCATAGAAAACTCTTATTAAACTTGCATTACTGATTCAATTAAATTTAAAGGTAAACAAATTTATATTTTCAACGTATAATAATTATTCTGTATAAAACTAAATTTGTTTTGTTTGGAATGTAAAACATTCATAAACCAATTTGAAATTTACCTTCCGGGAACAATTGTGAGTGTAGTTCATAAAAAATCCGGCCCATATTTTATTTAATATTATACAGTAAATATTATAGAAGGCCTGATCAATTAGTAAAAGATTCAGGCAAATAAATAACACGCGGGGGTGGGTTTAGGAAAGCAAACATATTCAAATTGGTCAGTGAATTAATTAACTACCCCATTACCATCCTCACCCTCAACCATAAATTATAGAATATCCTTTGCTGTGTTTGCCATCGCAAAAAGTATGTTTATTGTTCATAAACCATTCATTCATACATTAGCATGTAGTCGATTTGGTTTTGCACTTTATAAATGTTTGCTGTGGAACCCGATAAATAAACACCTTGTATTATTGAACTGTAGATAATTAGGTAGCCAGTGAAAAAATCTAGAAATTTTCTTCCAGAATTATTCCAGTATCTCGTATAGTTTTGCAAATAATAGAGAAACACATAATGAGGCATATACAGGGTGTTCTGTCTTTGTAACTGCTAAAGTTATTTTTGGGGTCCAATTTTGACAAGCTAAAAAAATTGTTTAAGTAAGCTAGTTGGTCCCCTTGGAAAATTTGTAGGCGACGCCCATGTCTAAGGGCGCTAAAATTGCAGCAGTTATAAAGGTCAAAGTTTGTTGGCAACTTTCATTTGCCCGTCCTGTATGTGTAATAAACTTTGCATATAAATTAAACTGTTCTTGTGTTTCAAGTAGAGATTTACTAATTTAAAATAAACGCGACAAAACACGAAAAGAAACACGAGAAACTTTTTTGTTGTTCTGTTGCCTTTCTGTTTGTTTCATAGTCGTTGACTGTTTTTTTTTGTAGTTGTTAAACACTTGTTTCTCCTATATAACGTGTGTAGCAATTAATTATCTGTCTAAAAGGATTTTTGTTCTAAGAACTTTTTCAAGTTCTATTCATTTTATCGTTTATTTCGAACTGTCACACATGCATCTTTTTTGTTTCCTCATCATAATTGTCGTGAAAAACCTACCGAACAAAGTTTGCACAATTACAAAAAAGCCCAAATAAAACTGCCACTATTTGTACAACAAATTTAATTGTATGTCGTTAATTATATGTGCTGAAAAATAATAAATGGGTTTTTTATTTGGTTTAGGCGCTTTCTCTTCTTGATTTTGCGTAATTGGTTTTTTTCGTCGTTTACTTTATTAATGTAATAACGGGTGTGGCCCCCCCCAAACATTTTTTTCCTAAAGCTAAAAGTGCATCGGAATATTCATACGAAATCGTGTAACATTTCTTTAAGTTTCGTGTAAATCCTTTTATATTAGGTGTGTATACGTACCATCTGGTGAAGGATTTAGGGAATACATAATGCAAACACTAGCTAAGTCATACCACTGTGGAAGTGCGAAGATCTCGGATTGTAACCTCTTCAGATCTGGGGTTGAATGCATAACAAATAACTAAGTGGATATGCTATCTGCTGTCATATTGATGCTGTCTGCCATTCAAAATATACAGTTCTGATTTACATTACGTCACATTTACATTGTTACGATTCAAGTGTATCTCTATAAGTTACTAATAATCCTACAATGCAGTTTTCCGGTCAACAAAATAATTCAATAGAAAAATTCGATGTAATAAAATAATTTAAATCATTATTTTTATTGATTTTATTATAATTGTTGTTCTATTTGCACAAAATTTGTTTTGGAAATATTCTGATGTCCTAGAAAATACGAAAAAACCTAAAAAGAATATCTAATGTGTCCAACACATGACTTTCTTATACGGATAGTACCACAATTACTTTTCCTAAAGAAATTAAGTTAAATTGCTTGTAAAAATCGTGTTTCCAGCAATTTTTTAATAATTTTCGGAACTCTCTCTCGCACTTATTGCAATACGCATAAATCTGTCCTTGTCCCACTCATTATAACAAAATTTTACGACAAAAATAAGTGTTTTATTTTTTTGACAAAATTTCAAAAAAAGTTCAAGCAAAATTTGTTCAAAATCAATTCTAAATTAATGTTAAAGAATAAAAAAATCTCATAAATGGATTATTTTTCAAGATATTCCCAAAAAACCTAAAAATGTCTTCAGGTAAGTGTGTTAGATGAAAAAGATTTAATGTGACACCCACAAATTTGTTCAAACTCTTGAATAAGAAATTTGAATCTAATCCGATAATTCGTTTTTGAGTTATGGTGGATACAGACAGACAGACACACAGACAGACATCATGGCGAAAATGATCAAAATGGATTCAGGGGCCCTCAAAACTTATAAATCCATCAAAATCTCGAAGTCGAAAAAAATCACGATTCCTATACTTTCTTATTACTTCGTATAAGAATGTAAAAAACTATACAGGGTGTTATTAAAAGCAGCGCACAGTGCTTATTTGTAGAGCTGGAGCATTTGAGAATAAGATTACCATTAATTTCGGAAGCTTAGGTCAAGCCATCAGTATGCGTTAACAGAATATGTAGTTGTGCATTATTTTAATTATTATTAGAGCCCAGAACCGGACTTGGGAGTGTATAACTTAAAGCAAATTTCTTAATTTATTTTAAAATTCCGTCAATATTTAAGATATCTGCATCATTATCCTTGAAATAGATAGGTCGGTTTGAAATAAAATGAGCTGTATTTTAAACAATTTTTTTGGAAAAAGTCCGGTTCTGATATTTGATACAAAATGACTCAAAATCCGGCCTTTAATTATTGTCTTTAACTGGTCAAGCGAACAACTCATTATTGATTGAAAGAAATATCCGTCCATAGTTATGGAATAAATTAGCTTTGTTGTTGTTATTGTTTATATGGATTATAATGTACTTTTGGTTGGTTTAATAGTTACCTGGACCATGTATGTGTTTGTTGAGTGCACAGGTGCAAAGATCCGAAAGCGCAACAAATATTTGTTGAGCTGAGTTTATTCGAAGTCACGTTCAGAGTTTTGCTTGGCTTCATCTTACGCGTTCAGAATGTTGGCTGAGGTTTGGTGATGTTTTAGCGTTGTGTACTCTGTACCGCTAAGGTTGGAGATTGCCAGATTGGGATAAAGCATAGACGAGAAGAAGCTGGGAACTGCTCGTATTCTCGTATCTTTCAAACACATAATTATCGTGCAAAAGATTTTGTTGTGTATACATATAACGTCGGGAAATTTCCGGTAAATTACTCTTATTTCCAAGTTGTGTATGTTTATTGTTTGATCATGGAGAAAAACTGAATATTGCTATTTCGATAATTCGGGTTATTTTCAAATAATATTCATCAATTTATTGCTTATATTTAGAACAAAAAACCTACATAACATACGAAAAATATGCTTTTCTACTAAATCCAAAACAAAATAGCAATATTGATAAAATATCATTTGAACTTTCGGGGTCACGGTTATAAGTTACAATAGATCTAGAATGTCGCATTGCCACCATGGCTAGATTTCAAGTAAAACTTGAATAACTAGGAGTATTTTTTTTGGAAAGTTACTGCTTCTACTTATAGTGTGAAATGTGTTCCAAATTTTGTTGTGGTTGGAACATTGTGGTAAACGCAATTTATTATTGATGATCTAGATGGAGACAGTATTTCTGTAAAGTGTAACTAGTAAGATTTTATCAGCGCACAATAAATCAAGTTGTAGTCTACAAGAGCATTCAGATAAAACCCATTGGAAGTTTCGCCTGAACCACCTTAGGCCATTCTCGCGTCTACTTGTTCCAGCTGTACAATTTTATTTATGTCCCCACATTTTTCGAATCCTGTATATTTGTACGTTAAATTAAGCTAAAACCACATCTCACTTGTCAGGGGTTAAAAATATTCAGACAATTTTTCAAGCGAAATAATTTCAAATGTAAATATTTCTTGCCAAAAATGATAAATTAACCCTACATGTAAAAAAGTTAAAACTTGTTTAAGAGTCCCTTAGTCAAAATAATTGAGGTGAAAAACGTTTGGCAGAGCGGGTGGATTCCTGTCAGGTATTTTGATGGTGTTAGAAAGAAAGCTTGCCTATCGCATTATTATGAGATGTAAAACTAGCGATGGCTGATTGTAAAACGATTTCATAACGAGGATAAAAATATCGATAACATGTAAATTGCAGACCAGGCCGGAATATGGAATGAATCAAATGAACGAGCCGCTTGGCAGGTTTATTGGCTCGAGGAGGAATATTGGGGTGGTGATAAAATGGTTGTTCGTGGGAACAATGCTTCGGCCGTCAAGGGACTTGTACAATTCATGTTGCGGGTTAATTCTGCAACTTCTAAAATGCCACTCGGCCCAAGCCGCCAACTCGCATTTATACCATTTACAAATCCATGTCCTTGTCTCTTGTCTCTTCCCTAATCGCCATCCAGGTACTTAACTCATTTTGAAACCCATTAACACTCTCGTCGACTCCCCATTCGTTATATTCTATTATCCATTTAAAGCAACGAAACAATAACACTATTAATGCTTTATTCTTACCACTAACTTGGGTATTATATCTATATAGTATATTTAATTAATACTGATTGGTTTCAACGTTTAACTGGTTTCACTCGCCGCCCACGCCATTCCTCGGGCTTGTCTCTGTTTTTTAATTGTCTGTCAGGGGAAATATTGTCTTAAACAAATATACTTTATTAAAGATGCTAACAAAATATAAATCTTGTGAAACGACACTTTGCAGTCGTCTCTTCATGTTTTGCATTCAAAAACGAACCATTTACACGGGAGCGTTTGTTTACATAAAGTGTTTAAATCCAAATTTAGCATAATCAATGCATAATGGCAGCAGGTTTTAAGTTTTATTTGTACAGCTGCTCAAGTCCCTGCAAATATCTTTTCGACACACATTTTTCTTATTATTTCTATATACAAGGGTTCTAAGCCGAATTGAACACTGAAAAATACCGAGAGGATACCCAGTTTATACAAGGAGTTCTCGGAAAATAAACCGAAATTAACTACGATAGTCATTTAGTAAACACAATTTTTATTTTGAAAAGGAGACAGCTAACCTCTACAATGGTTACATCTTAAGACTAGTTCCTCGATGTTATCTGCCTCAATTGCATACAATCTAATCTAACCTAATTTAGTCTAGTTTCTAACGGTCTCATTCGATAAATTATTTTGTTTTTAAAAAATGAATTTTTAAAATGCACTATAAAAAATCTAAATTTAAAGTACCTATGAGAGTTCTTTTGTCCAGGATTCAGCTTTAATTAGAGCATAAACAACGGATTAGAAAAGTATCTCATATAATTTGTTCGTGATGATGGAAGTTGCTCTGATGGGAGAAAAGTGTGGTTTGTTAAAATGAGTGTACCTCGTATACTAATAATGGCATCGTCCAGCACTCTGATTTGATTTTGATGGTTCGTGGGGCCTTTGGAATAATTTGTTTGATATAGAAGATGAATTAAAAAATATGGAGGTCGTTAGTTAATTATGTGACGTAAAGAAGAGCGTGGAGGGAAATAAAATGTGGGCTGACGCACATTTGCTTGGAGGCTTCTGTAAACAGCTAAAAGCATCGAATATAGTAATAAAGAACCAACGGCAATATCTCGATTTGTGTTTGTAACAAGTTTAAGATAGCAAATCCAATTTATGTATTTATGAATCTCATCCGATGGGTATCAGGAAGAAATTTGATCTTGCATCAGAGGGACACGGTGAAATATGTGTGTTGTGTATTAAATTTAAATTCCGTCAGTCCTAATCTTATTTGCGATTTCCATATTTAAATTCAGCTGAGAAACGATGATGGTTCCGTAATTTCATATATGTTTTGCGAGATGTCATCCAGCGAATGAACACGTTGCGGGTTAGATGATTTTATCTGTCGGAATAAATTGCGAAACAAAAAGAAGAAGATAAAGTAACGCGCTACATCAAGTTTAAAAAGCACGTTCATTTAAAATGCCACGACGTTTAAAAGGCATACCATCACAAACGTAATGTTTATGTAGACAACCCCAATAAAATTGTCTTATGATAGTAATGTCTTTCTTTCAAGTTTGCAGCGGTGGAGAATGAAAAAGTATGCTGACTTAACAATTCTTTCCAACTCGCTTCATAATCCCCAAAAGCATCGCTCGCGGTTTCGAGGTCGGCCGAGCACAAACACATACACCCACTCGTCCTTTCCTCATTCACTCGCACACCTTTCGACTCGAATTGATAAGTTTATCAATCCATAGATAATTTCGCTAATCGTACAACCGTAAGTTCTGCCTGCCTTGGCTTCTGCAGCCCCCCAAGGTTATGCCGTCAGAACCCTGCCACCCTGCGTCTCTCAGACAATGCTTCACCATCTGAAACAGCTCCACTTGTATCTGTCAGGATTACGCGTCGAAACAACTAACGCTACATAATGAAATTACCACAACACAAAATACGTTCTATGCTGACAATCAATTCCCAGCCAGACCAATCGTGTAACTAACTATACAATCTATTTTACACTTATATCCCCAAACCAAAACCAAATTATTTCATTCTACCTCGCTCTTTATTGTCCTTTTTTAATATCATTATAAACACGCTCAAATACACTAATACACTACAAACCAAAATAAATAAAAAATTCTCGGAATGACGAAGAGCAACATACGATCGCACACCGGACTCTGCTCTCTGTCCTTGTCTTAGCAGTCGGCTAGTTCGCATTAACCTAATATGTATATACATACATAGAAAATCTGCTCTTTAACACAATAAAATTTAAAACAATAAATATTTTATTTATGTACCACCTAAAAACTTCATTGCTTTATTTTATTTTTATTTTACGCTAAAATATTTGTACATCCCTTAAATCCTGTATTAAACCGAATACCAATCTCATCTAAGTCTCAATTCTCAAGATTTCTTAGTTCTCTTAGTTACAATTTATAAATATATTTCATCCAAAATAAACTTTAATTTTTTTTATTTGGGCATTTTTTATGTACATACGTTGTATTTAAAATGATTTAAATTTCCAAGTAGTCGATGAAAACTTTTAAAATATATTGAAAACATATTTTAAAGGATACAATGCAAAATCGTTTCATGAAATGAATGTTCATTTGAGTAAATGGACAATTTAGCCGAATCTTTATAAGTTTCCGTGGTGGATTGTGGATGCTACGGTTTAAAATATAGACTGGAGATAGTAATGGATTATTTTAATTTGGGTGAGTTTTTCCTTATGCTTGAGGTGAGCTTTTCAGGGGAAAAGGAAGTTTGCGGGCATAGACATTACCGCGATTGAAACACTCTATGTTTACAATTTGGAAAGTTGTGTTTAGGAAATGGCGAACTGGTACTGTAAACATTCTAAAAGCCTTGTATTTTCAGGGAAACTAGCGAACGCTTTGCTCAGTGTACCGTGGCAATAAGGTGTATAATTTTACATTTGATTTGCATGACAGATGATATAGATCACAACATTTTGCTGCTGTACCAAGTTATACGTCGGGAGTTCGAAATGCCATTAAGTTTCTATGCATACGGAATGAAGAATAGATGGGTAGGCAGCCGACCCTAGGCCTAGCCCTTATCCCGCCGCGCCATCACCCGCCTGATTGTCGCTTTTTATTAAACCAAAACCCAAATGAACTTTCATTACATCATTACAAATTGTTGCTATGACGGAAAACAATGAATGCGAAGAAGATTAAACAATGTTAAAATTAAAGTAACTACGGAAAAATTCTGGTGTATGTAATGGGTACTTGTTTAGGAACGTGGAAGTTTAAACGAAGTTAAGTAAACGTCGGGTTGAAGTTGGAAATAACACGGGAACGAAATAAGAATGACTGAACAAGGTCTGTAAAGAGGCGGTAACTTTCGTGTACTTGTTCAATTATGTAAATGCACTGCTTCTTACAAAACCCTCCTGACTACTGCATATACTGGTACCTTGAGCGATGGCGATATGGCGAACGGATTTATGGTAGCAATTACACACAATTCCCATTAGAATCATTCTTACACTCAAGTTTCATCCAACTACTTCCTAGTCTATTCTAATTCTAATAAGATGAGTATTCTGTACGCATAAGTCTCAAACTTCCAGCAAATTTTATTAGCCTCCGTCGCGGCCAAACCGGGCAATAAATTCTATAATATTATTACATGTTTAAGGATATTAGATCGCGTTTTAGATTTTCTGCTGGGGGTGTAATTTGCCCACTGATAGATACACTGGACAAATTTTACAGCTTTTAAAGAGTTTGGGTTTGTAATCCAACTAAGCGCTCTAATATTATTTAACGGATTATACTCAAAAACTCCCAAAGTTACTTCGAATTTATATTAGTACTACATTTATAATTATTACAGAACATAAAATGTAATTAATTCTATTCCAAATTTAATTATAATTTCATACACACAATTTTGGGAATTATAAAAAACCGTGAATATTTTAGGTTCCTGATTTCCTTCACCCTCTGACCGAAAAATCTGATCTCGCCTCAATTACGCGGGTTTAGTTTTTTCCAGCTTGTCTGCGGTTTGCGATATTAAGTGGGTGGTTGAGACACAAACGACTCCCTTATAGATACATATTACAGTTTAGAATTTTGTATCGCGTATCTCCCTGACGATCCCAGTTTCATAGCTATCCCCCATTTAGCCTCAATTGCAATTATGTTAATGTGGAATCACAGCGTGTGGTTCAGTTCACCATTTAATATAGTTAAATTATATGTTACATTGATCCATCAATGCAAATGACTTTATAACTGTGGAAAAATGCCGGTGGAATCAAACAGCCGTCGATCATATTTTTTGCTGCTTGCTATATTCGCATTAATTATGTAGGTGTTATAATTGTAATGGATTACTCTGGTAATGTTGATGTTGGAGGCGGGGGGCTTCAGAATTTTTTTTTGAAATATGCTCATCAATGTAGGTGTGTAACACACACCAGGTGGTTGGATCATATGTTTGAAAGTTCATTTAGTGAGTTTTAGAAATTATCGCTATTAAACTAATCGGATACTCGGCTGGAAGTTGCAAATTTCAATTAGGGGCTAATGTCCAATATGGTATCAACCAGAAGGGGAGAAATATGGACATTTGGGTATCTAAAGTTTATCCGGATACTTAGCACTAAGGAAATTTTGTAAAAAAATGGTTTTTTGGCAAACTAAGATTATATTATATTTTATTACGTTTTTCCAATCTGCAATAGGTATTTTATTTTATTTTATTTATTTATAGTTGAAGTGAATTTTACAAAATAAAAAATCATGTACCTAATTGATAAACGATGTTTCGTTATAAAAATGCAACAAAAACGAAATAACAAACTTCTGTTCGTTCCATATAATGCAGTTGGTGATTATTTTATACATTTATCAAAAAAACTACTTCATTTTTTAAATGCTAAAAAATTATTTCTAAATAACAATCGAGTATGTATATGATACATACTTTCTTGTATATTCTGGTTAATAATTCACGTCCATTGTACATCAATTCTGAATAATAGCAGTATACAAGCATATAATGATTTTATTATGATGTTTCTATGTCTGTTGTACTAGTATCATTATCCCATTAAATAGACTGTGTGAAAACCGAGTCTGTCAGATTTGTCAAACTAATCTAAATTTGAGCATTGTTGATGTGCTCGCTATATTTTGATACGTCGGACAATTAGAAATAGCTACATTATACTATGTAAACCCACAAAGTCCATTGTGCAGCACCGGACTCAATCCTGATACTCGCTATGAACACCCTGTGTGTAGAAATGTATCTCATAATAAATTTCTGAGATATACAAGGTGTCCTCTAAAAGATCTTTACAAAATCCTACCACAAGTTTTTGAGCTCAAAATAATTCGTTTAAACCAAACATACCTAAGTCCAAAAGTTCTTCCTGAGTTACAGGGCGCTAAAAAATATTTTTCCAAATAATTTTTTAAGTATAATCTACAGAACGGTTTAAAGTAGATATTTGAAATTTGGTGGGTTAATAAGTCTATAAGGAAGCTAGAATTTGTTGGTATTAGAACCAAAATAATATTGTTCAGTGGCGTACTTATCGAAGAGGTCTCAGGGTTTTTTTGAATAATTTTTGTAGGGGATTAAATTTTTTACAAAATAATAAGAATTATGATAGATACGCTCAAGACACATAAAAAAGGTATACTTGTTTGATTTGTATTAATTCAACTGTTTGCGATACAGGGTCTAAGCTATAACATAGATGTTGGAATGAAACTTCGAAGAGAGTTTTAATATTCTTCTATTAATTTTAATGAAATTAAGTTTAAAAAACTAAAAACTGCCTAAAATATTGTGTAAATTGAATTTAAATTCATGACCGACGTCCTTGTTCTTGTATTTGTTTTTGGGGAGGCACCTCAATCCGTATTCTCTAAGTAAAAGTACTCGAGTTTAATCCCGGGAGCAGACGAGAGCATTGGCCCAATATTAAAGCAAAACGCTGCGACATCGCTCTAATTGCCGCAAATGAAACCGGAATCTTCGACATGAATGTTATGCAATAAAAAATGAAACTAGCTCAGCTTACCGTAATTTAAGGGGGGAAAATCACACGTTACGCCCACAGTTTCACACACCTATATACCTCATGGAATTTAATTAATAATAAAGAGAGGAAGGTGTATGTTGTATTGATTATAATATGAAGGAAAATCATGAAGCAATCAATATTACCATCAACCACATAGTTGCAAGTTATGTTAAAACCTAATATAAGTTGGTTTTGTGTGTGTATATGTAGATAAATTTGGTGATGCGTTATTGACAAAGTGCAAGTTGGGCTTTCGTTGATTAAAGTTAATTTACGAAGCAGAGGTAGACACGCAATTAGTCAATAGAATTTAGAGCGCGGATGTGCGGAGGTTATCATTTTTCAAGTTTATATAATCAATAAATCACAAAACATGCGAAGTTCCTGGGCGAGAGCCGCATTTATTAGATTATTTTTAACAGTCCATACATGGTGAAGGCAATTGTATAAACGTGAGCGTATTACGAAGAATTTTTGCTTGTTAGTGGGCTTACACCGTTTCATTCAACGCAAAACTAAATCAATTGTTTACTGATAAAAATAGCTCAGAAATATTTGAGTTGTTATATTTAGGTTTAGGTGATGTATTCTTGGAAAGTTGGAATAATGTTTAGGTTTTACAATTTAAATCTGGCGCTATCAATGGATGTTAATTGGTGTATTAGTGAATGGAGGATCTTTATAAGAGGATTGGGAAAATAGCTTTGTTGGCAAGAAGCCGCAACGAGTTCGCAACAGGTCGTCTGACGAGCGTACGTCTTTTCTTGGGTTGTCGAGGGGTTTTCACTGAACTCGTAGTGAACACCATCTCCCGCCATACTCAGCCGACTGGGAGACATTCATTATTTCAATACAATGAACTGCACCATTTAACAATTTTACACCAAGATTACACACGTTAACATGGACTTTCTCAACCCGTTTATTATTTCTGGAAGATTTAATACCCCTATACTCTACCACTACCTCCATATATGCCAAATAAATAACATTCAATTTCTGTTCTACTTCCTCCACACCACCATTTTTAATCACTGATGGATAACAAATTATGCATTTACGCACACGCGTTATTAAAAATCTTGTATCTACCCCTATGTGGCGGAAATACACAAGTTTTACAATTTTTTACGCTACTCAATCTTTTACCGGCTTTATGGAGCAGCAAAAAAGCAAATTAAGTGTCGATAAAACGACTAAAATATAATTTATGGGACCACGAATTATTTCCCTCCTGAGTAAGTAACGAAGCATCCGCAGCGAATATTACAAATTGATTTTGCTTTCACAGGTTTAAAAAAACACTATAAAAGGCGATCCGCCAAAATTGCAGAACGCTCTCATTTAACCTGTTATTCAATCTTTATATGGGCAGATTTGCTAGAAGTAGTGAGTATTTTGTTCTTCTAATCATAAGTAGTTTTTAATTCCCGAGGGGAGCAAAATATTATTAAAATATTGGCACCGGCGCATCCGCCAAAATTGAAACAACTTTAATTTTTACCAAAATCTAGATAACTAGCTAAAGTGCTAAGCTGCTCCTTTTTATATAATAAGAGGACAATTTCTAGATGGAAAGTATGTTATAATAAGAATTGTTTTTAATTATATAGATTATTTAGAAAAAAAATAAAAATAATACCTATACATTCATCAGACTTGTGCCTCAAAAAGTGTTAATTTTATATCTTGGAAACCAATTAAAGTAAACGATTTCAACCTGAATTGCATATAAAATGAACACCTCCGAGTCGAATATCTCCTGGTGACAATGAAATTTACCGTATATTCTTCAAACGGATATTGATCACGTTTCAGTGGCGCTAAGTATTTTTTTATGTTTTAAAAGTAAATCTGTACTAAAGCCCTGAGTGGAACTTGAACACAAAAATAAAAGTTAAATGCAATAATCTGTGATAACGCGGCTTGTAAAAGCTGTTATTGATCTTAGTATCTGTTATACAAATAAAAACAAAGATAAAAAGACTGTAAAAATAAAAATAATACGCCTCTTAAAATGCTGAAGCAACCATTTTTTTCCTGTTGTTTTAGTTTCAGTTTCAGTTTCGTTATCAGCGGAAAACAAGATTTGTTTTATTGGATGGTTTCGAATATAATTGTATACGGGAGTAATGAGAAACAAAGTAAAAGTAATTGATTTGTAATTTGTTCAGGAAAACCAGTATAATTTACAGGAAAACAAGTTCGCCACATAAACCGCAATGCAACAACAATAATAATTAATATTTACACCGAAATCGTTAGTGGTTCCGGAAGGAATGATTGTTATATAGTAGATATAAAGGGTATCCTTTTTCCTGTCCGGATATCCTAAGCGGGAGTGTCGCAATCGCGCCAACTCGGTTACATCCTTTCAGTTTTCAGATTACTTTAAGGTCAAATGCAACAAACACGCAAATATCCGCACGTCGTCTACATATAGGATTACAAAACACATTTGCGCGACAACAAAAACAAACATTTCGAATGTTGGGTGTTGGTAGTTTTCACAAAATTACTAATCTAATTGATTCTAGGTAGAAGTCAAACGTAAATTATTCCTGGGGTTGGATTGGAATTTACTACAAGCTCTCGTCGTAAAATCCGATTTTTTTGTATCGATAATTAATTGGTTCCATGTACTTAAGACGAGTGAATTACATTCAAGCATACATGTTGGAAATTCTGGAATATAATAAGTCCTCCCATGTGGATAAATGATCGTATTCAAGTGTTATTGTATATTCTATTCGTATACATAACAGGAAATGAACACGCCAGCGCACCGCGAACATGTCAGTCTAAAATATTGACTCTTGTACTCTTTGCACTATACTAACAGTGATGCTGAAACTGCATCCTCGTCCTTTGGCTTGATATGTAGGTGTTTCACACATGCCTCGTCTGTTCTTTTTAAAACTTTTCCCACTGTTTAAAATAACTCTCTATTAGATGTCTTCTACAATTTGTTTCAAATGTATAACCATTTATTCTACTTTAAATAGCGAGGAAATAAACAAGAAAAATCACCCTGCACCAAGCCAATTATTTTTTAACTAAATGTGAAACAGTTAAATTGGAGCGATATTTTGGAAATTTTTTCGGCTTTCAGATTTTTCCAGTCTCTTTCTATCCGCGATAACTCAAAAAAAAATATTTCAATTGGTCCAAATTACATAATTATTTAAGAAGAAAAATTAAATAATATCTTGAAAAAGAAACAGTTTGAAATAGGAAGATTATTAGAAATATTTCAAAAGTTTTGAGGTTTGATGTTAGAAATTTTACTAAACTATTCAAGAATAATCGAAAAGTGATCCAAAATTATGTCAGTTTGATTTACTAGAAATTAACAGTGTTATATATTCGAAAATTCCTGAAATATTTTAATAAAAAAAGTAAAAAAGCTCTGACCTTTATGTGGTCTTCTTCGATGTGGACCTAATTAAATATCATCATGGCACAAAATGACAAAAATGTTCTTAAATTTCTGTACTAATAGCAAAAAGATTGAAAGATTTTCTTATCTTTTCTCTCGAATTCCGTTTGCTTTGTTCTCATCTAATTAACTACACAACACTGCAATAAAGAAAACAAAATCAATCATTCAAAGAAATCTAAGAGGAATTAATTAATTAGTAATTAAACGTAAGTAACAAACAAAACTTTTTACGCGTCTTCACCGTTTCATATTCGAAAGAAAACTGTGGGGGTTGTAAAAAAAATGTGGTGAAAATTTTTTAGAAATTAGAATTGTATAAGTGGACGTATCAGCTAATCTAATTATTTATCGTGAATCGCACTTTGACAGTTTTTTACGAGATAATCCCTGTTGGGAAATCCTGTAAATTTTCCTTGGTCTACATTGCCCAAAGTTACAATTACCAAATAAACATAGTAAGGTAAAACCATCCCATCGTATGCTAACCGCGTATCGGCCGTAATAATAAAGGACGCGTTAAGAGGACCAACTTGTGGTAGCTTGTTGTGGTTTACTGCTGCGGCAGACGAAACGAGAAACAGAAACGCATGTGGATCCGAGAGCAACTTTGGGTTTAGGTTGAATGATTTCGCCATCCGTAAGTCTCATTGCGCTTTGTGGGAACTTCGCATATGTTAGCAAATCCGTACCTACATTCCCCTGTGCCATTCTTATTAAACACCACAAACCTCTCAAGGAAAATCAAAGCATAATTATGATTTAATTTGTGAAAATTTGTCACCAATTATCGATTTTGAATGTGGTGAAATACTAAGCTCTGTAACTAAATATAGGAAAATTTGACGAAAAGTTTGTCAAGTAAAATTTAGAAAATACACTACTAAAATGCAGTGGCGTGTGTGTTTGGTGGAGGACAAAGAGAGTAATTAAGCCCCTCCTCCTGGTCCTCTTCTTCCTTCTTCTCGTCTTTTCTCTAACATGTTATAATCGGAATATTTTCGTGCAAAGCATATTGTTGAAAAGTATATTTTCGTGCTTGATACGCCACTGTTCTAAATATAAATTTGCTTTGGCGATATTAATAAAAAATGATTTATCGGCGACAACGCATGTTTCTTGTGGACTAAACGGGAAAGTGAAGAAAAATCGTAGGTGATAATCGGAGAAATCTGATCGGTTCACATTTATAAAACATCAGGGTAAACAACTGTTGACGTTTATTACAACAAAGTTTCACTGTCACATATGTGAGTCGGGATAGGTTGTACAAGCTAAGGACTGACTAAACGAACAAATCGGTAGAGGCTGGCAAGTAGCAGACTACACAACTAGTTGTGTGCTTGTACGAAAACTCCTTTTGCTGCCATCCAATCGATTTTAATTTCCGATTCCGAGATAGATTATTCGGAACGGCTAAAGGAAAGGCTAAATTTTCAAAAGTTGATGGTTTCGGTTGTGACAGGTGTACAGTTTGCATACATAGTACCCACACACTAGGCATTAATATTTTACAACTCAAATATCTAATGTAATTATTTAAATACCGAACCCAAAACCGAAGTTTTCAGGGCGAAATTTCTAGAAACGCAAAACGTGCGAAAAAGACGTTGTGTGAGAATTTTTGACATTAACGCGATCCTGAAAGTTATCGTTTTATGTACACTAAACGTATTCCAGGCGTTATTTTTAGGAAATTGTACCCTAATCTACTAATATAATGTATAAATATTTGATGTAAGAAAATGTGAGTTGTAGCGTCGAACAAAAACAGTTTAAATTGGAAAAGCTTTGATTTTTAGTGGAGGAACTTACTTATTTAACTGTAAATTCACTTGAACAGTATGTACTAAATTTTAAATGCGACGCACACAAAGAGCTTTGTCCATTGTGTTTCCTTCATTTTATACGGTAGCTACGATAAATTTTCGCCTAAATAGTGTATAAATGGAGAAACTTACTTGATTATGAAGAGGTTTCCATGCTATATTTGCCTGGTTTACGTTTGTTGATATACCTTTTCATTGCTGCCCTTCGCCATGCTCTTGGGATTTTCGACTTTGCACATGGTAAATGTACGTACAATGTTTCATTTAAAATATGCTCATTAATTTTCATACTAAGCTCTAAATTAGTTTCAAATAATTACCCAACTAGCTACCTTTACGTCTGCCAAATAGCCTGCAACTCTTGCGCAAATGTCTGTGATTACGAATAATATGTGTTGGAGAAGCTGAAACACGCTCGACTTCCTAAATAATAATACAGAGAATCCCATTAAGATCCAGAAAACTATTTTTTCCAACGCAAACGCCTCCAACAATCTGTTAATTACAACAGAAAAGCCCTAAATTCCCTGTTTAATTCTTGTTGCTCAACCGTGAAAATGCTACTTAATATTTACTTTTAAATGCTAAACGCTCGTCCAACTTTTCCGCATTTTCCCTCTTTAACCAACAACATTATTTTCAATTTGTCACTGAGCAATTATTTTAATTATTTATTTGTTTTACCTACTTTAAATGCTCTAAGTAATTGACGGGTTGGCGGCATGTCCTCAGTACACCCCATAAAAATACTTAAATACTTTAGTGTTAATTTCATTTGGAACGGCTACAAGCACCCCAACACGAATTAAAATAATACTCGACCCTTTTTCACCAAGGATAACATTACGTCTGGGATTTCACTTTGCTTAGGGTATACCCGCAAAAAAACAAGTAATTTTATGCAAAACACACTCATTTGGAATATCCTGACGAACATCATACTGGGGCTTAATTTCAAATTTGTTTGAAGTGGCAGATTTTACTGTAAACAGACTTTTTCCAACTGCTTCAAAATTAACTTGAATAATCAACTGACACTATTAGATGTTATGACGTCACTATATACGTGCATCTAGCCACTTCATAAATTTTTTAGATCCATAACAAAAACCATAATTAAATCTAACGTCATTTTCCGGGAAATTCTCACTCCAGACAGATTTCCGTCGTAAATGACTGGATTTATATCTATTTTTGTTGTGCGTGTGACATTTTATTTATGTAAATAATTATTTCGTGTCAGGGCACGTTTGACTTCGGCAGCAATTTAGATTTAGTCTGCATAAACGCTTTTCTTTTAACTGTTATCGACGACACTATTTGTTTTTCTTAGACGTCGGGAAAGTTTTCGTTATTATTCACCAGTTCCAATCACAATGAAAAATTTTTTTATTATCAAAAATAGTATTTTATTTGCCTATATGAAAGAGTCGAATTGTATAACCCCTGCTGGTTGAAAAGCACTCAGTATACACCTAACGGTGTATCGATCCTGTCGTACTGCAGCCTCATATGATGCCTATTGAACACCTTTAAAGCTAATGAGTATTCTAGATTGGATGTCGCTATAATGCACGTGCTTCTGAAAGAAGAACCAAAAAGAAACCGTCTGCGTCATTTCTTTAGAAATACGACACACATCGGTGGTGTAATTAATTTAAAGCAAAATCATTACGAAACTTGGTAAGAAATCTCGAGTAAATATCTGAAACAATGCAAATTATATTGGTTTATTTTTGCGAGGCAGGTGTTGCAACATAAAAAATTCGCGTAGAAGCGAGAACACTGATTAAAATTTGAAATTTTAAATACTGGTTTAGGTATAACGCATTTGAATGCAAAACCTCGAGGGCAAAGATGTAAAACAAAGATCCAGCACACGAACAAGTTGCCGCTACCACACACCAAACTCCAATTCTAAGCTTCCTTACATTCACCAAATCTCTCCCAAAGCTATTGCTTAATCCTAATTATCACACTTAGGTTTCCATTCCACAAAAAGAAAAACAAATTGCTTCTGCAATGCCAACAAGAATAAAACGAGTTCTTTCAGAAAATTGTCTTGTTTTATATCAGCAACCAAAATCAAAAGTATTCGAGGTGAGATGGTGGAATATTATTTAATTTCGCTTACACAGGAATATTCTCTCTACACCGAACAGACCTTTTACTTTGTACATAAGTCGTGAAAGGTAAAGGTAATTATATATTGATGCATTAAACTCAGAAGTTTCAAAGGAAACTGTAATATCAGAAAACTAAATATAAAGTAGGAGCATTTGTCAGTAAGATTTGAATTGAGTTTGCAAGTTCCTCTTCTAATCATTCTATGACAACGGCGAAATTGTTATCGTTACACGAAACTATATTTAAGCTTCCGCGTCTAACAATACACTTTGAAGGAAACTTGCTATTTCTCGCTTAATGAAGTAATATTGTCATTTTTACGAGATTGATGAATTCTTAGTCGCTGGAGGATCTTTATGTAAGGCCTGTCAACGAAATTACAATAAATCCTTGACATTTTCAAGTGTTTTGTCAATTTATTCCGAGGGGAATTTACAATTATTTTAACTAAGTAAGTAATAAATGTTATCTTAAGACTATTTATACTAACTAGAACTAGAATTTGTATAAATTGTATATGTATTGTAAAGCTCGGAACCGGTGTCAATAAATACTTTTTCTACGGAATTATCCGTAAATAATAAATGAAAATGTCATTAATTTGACAATGAATAATGGTACTATAATTATCGCATTCTGAAGTATTTTACTAAAATAAATCAAATATTGATGTTTGAAAAATAAGGTCATAAACAACTTATATACATTTAACTACAAAATATCATACGAATAAAAAAGCTCAAGTCTTGAATACGAGCCCTAACAACTAAATGTTCGGAGGAAAGAAAATTTCTGAAGTAAATTTTACGCAAATAATTAGTAAACACCTAACAATACAATAAGATAAAGCCTAAATAACAATATTATACGTAGAACAAAATTATTTATTTCATTTAACAATATTTTAACCTTAATAATTAGCAAATTTTACAAAATCAATTTGCAACTAAATGTTGAGATAATTTTTAATTTAGGACCATTAATAAGAGGTTACGTTTCCTTTTGCTTTAATAGCTGCCTGTATTCTAGCAGGCATTGTATTTATCAAGTTTTGGTACAATTCTCGCGTGAAACTCCCAAATTTTTTCTATGTTGGTCTTTAAGTCCCCAATGGTTCTTGATGGATTATTGCGTAGAATACGTTTAATTTTATGTCAAAGAGATTCAATGACATTTAAGTCCGGACTGGATGAGGGCCATGAATGCACCTTATGTCGTTTTCCCCGAGTTCCAAAACTGTGATTTTTTAAAAAAAGTCGTTAGAAAATTGCGTCACATTTTTCAAGTGCAATTTTAAAGCTACGAAATATGCCTAAAATCACCAAATAAAGACTTGGGGATTTTTTTGTAGATAAAACCCACATCCAGCTTTGCAATAAAGTAAATTTTACCAAAATCCAACCAGCGGTTTCAAAACTGTGATTATTTTAATGTAGGTAGCACCCTCAAGAAACACGTTTTTTGAAAAAAAAACTGTGGAACTCGAAAAAATGCAAAAAAAATTCATAATATCATTTCGGGATTTTTTCAATATAGTACGATTATTGAGCTTTGATTTAAAGGTTTTTTGACACCAATCCAACCAGCGGTTTCAAAACTGTGATTTTTTAAAACAGTTACTAGAAAGTTCTATCATTTTTAAAAGTGCAACTTTGAAGCTCCGATAAATGCCTAAAATTACCAAAAAAAAACTCGTGTAACTTTTTTGTAAAGAAAACCAACATCCAGCTTTGCAATAAAGTAAATTTCATCAAAATCCGACTACTAGATCCAACGTTTTGAAAATAATAATTCTTTGTTTCAACAATTTTCCCATCCTGCTGGGTTAAAGTGCACAGTTTTGGAACCGCCGAGCGGATTTTTACGAAATTTACGTTTTTATATAACTTAATGTTGGCATTATAACAGAAAAAAACCAACAATATTATGGAAGTTAGTTTTGGTAAAAAGACAATCATATTTACTTTTGTCCGAACATTTAGTAGTTAGGGCTCGTATACAACTACAGTCCAATTCTTCTAACTACGAACTGACGTCATAAACTTATTTTTCTTCTTTTTTTTAACCAACAAAACAGCTAATATTTGCTCTTTTTATCTGACAGATGATCTCTTAATCTCTACTCTCGCTGATGGTGTGACTTGATAAAAGTACGGTTATAGTTGAATGAGCAGATGAATCAAGTCTTAAGCCTATGCTCTAAATCTTATTTTTGATGGCTCGATATGTCTAGTCCATAATCAAATTAATGCATAGCTATAAATAACGAAAAATATTACCTACTTGGAGTTTATTTCATATATAATTTTTTTGTTAAATATTAAACCAGAATATTTGTATTTATATCTATAATAAAAACAATACAGTTGCAAATATGTGCTTATAAAGGTGAAGTAGAGTGGGTTTATTTATTTGAATTAGTTGTTTGTATGAAAATTTAATAAACTATTGTTGTTTAGGTTACTTTAAAACATACAAACCAGTAGTTGTTCTTGATGTGTTTTCAGTGATACCCTCAGGGTGGCTTGTTTTACAGCACCTGGTTGCTTTTTTTTCAGCTATGGCTTTTGCATTTAACTTCTTGGTTATCTAACAGGCAAAAATAATTAATTACAATATTAATAATATTAATTAACATATTTAAATATGCTATTTTCAGGAGTTGCAGAATTATTACGCATAAATTTGAATTAAGTAGCACAACATTGGCGCAAAACTAGTTCTTGTTGGCGGAATATTAAAAAGCGCTTTTTAATATTTCAAAATTACAATAGACGGAAATACCATTATTGGAAATTCTTAATTTAACCTACAATCGCTTAGAGTTCAGTTCTAATCGTATTAAAGTACAAATATCTTAGGTTAGGGTGTACCACAAGAGTCCACACTTGGCACCTTTGCTTTTTTAATTTTTGTCATTAGATATTCTAATCGATTCAATATAAAAACAATATTTTATAGACCAAATTTTTCTTGGCCTCTTGTTGTGGGACTTTTTGAAAATTCCACTTTGGTATCAAATCAAAATTTTACTAAATATTCAAATATGGTACAAAATTACTCTTGGTAAAGTAACAAAAAGTTAACCCAAGGACGCATTTTGAAACAGAGTGTTTACTTCAGGCATGTTTTTGCCCGAACTCTGGAAAGATCAAAACAAATCGAATTATCTGCACTACACTACCGCTCTCTCCGGCTGACTTTAAAACAAATGTACACTAAGTAAGTTTGTTTGGAAAGAAGGTCAGTAAGTTGAATTTTCAAAACATGGGACTTTGTGTCATAGGTAAATTAATCTAATTTGTTTTTGCTTTGTAAAACCACATATAATTACTTGTAATTTATTAAATAAATAAACCTGACGGAGTTCCATTAATTTGTTTACTTATGTATGTTTACCATATCATGAAAGTAGAAAATAAATTCGTGTCTAACTCGTGTAAAACCTCATAATGGTATTGGTAACGGTAACATTGCACTGCCAATCATGTACATCATATAGTGTAATTTTCATTGAAATGTGCATTAGGTACATAGCAATACAATTAGAGGTGATTGGAACAATTAGTAGAATGGCAATAATCGTTCTTGGTAAATTGTAGCTTATAGAAATGGTAATGGCATATTAAAACCCCTCCGGTTTGTTGTTGCAGCGGTTGTAGAAGAGCCAGAATTTGCAGACGTTATCGAGAACATCACGGTTGCTGCAGGCCGAACCGTCAAATTTGCCTGCTCGGTAAAGAACCTGGGGAGCTACAAGGTAAGTAAACAGTTACAGCATATCCAAAACCTGTCCCTTTTATCTTAATTACCAGTTGGGTTTAACTCTTTGATTATATTCACGCGATAAATGTCAAATTCAAACACCAAGTCAATATACATGTACACCTACATAAATATAGCGCCTAAAACTAAATCCATTCTGTTTTTATTGTTATTATTATTTTTAACATAGTACAATGAAATGTAACAGAGAGATAAAACCGGAAAGGTGTGAAAAAATGTGTAAAAATAAGAACCTGGCAATAATATTGAGTCACATTTTGCTGAAATAGTCATGACTTTATGGTGAGGATTTATTCCACCGACAGCCGTCCCAGAGGTCTACTTTACAACTTTATTGACGCCTCAACTCACTAAACTTGTGTAAAAACCAGCCACGTTTGTTTAATGCTTTTTTATAGTTCATGAATTGTCAAAATGTAGTTACGATTTATTAAATTAATTTTCGCTTTTTAAACCTCATAATATTTCATATCTTTTTTTAATTTTATTGCCCTAATAAAAACAAATTTTTTACAACGTACCTGCTCGTTTATATTTTATATAACCATCACTGATACCTACCTACACTAACAATAGCTTAGAATAGAAATGATATTTTTATTTTACTTTACTTCGAACGCATCGTTAAAAAGCGTTCGTTCGATTCGCTTTAATATATAGAAGATTACAAAGTAAGTCAATTTTGCACATTTTGAAGCTTTATAGAAGCTACCTGAAAATCTCCAGACTGAAAGAAGCTGAATTTAACCAGATGCACTTTCTTGTTATTAAATATTAAACATTATACTCGTATTAAGATCATCATCATTTACCCATGTAATAATAAATTAAAGGGCTGCTTCTCAAAGTACACACAAAGAAAAGTCTCTGTAACGAAATAAAATTTATTTCAACGAAACAATGACAATATATGTCATATATGCACGCAAAAAAAATATAGAAGACATTTTTTACAATAAAGTCATCATTGCTTTCTATTAAGAACTCAAATTGTTACTACAAAGCAATTCTATTCTTATTTGTAATATTTTATTTGTTTCACTAAATATTATTGGTTCTTTTTGTAATCAGCTAGTTTCAGATTGATGATAAAATATTTAAATTGAAAATAAATTGTTTCTTCAATGAGATTTTTTTTTTATTATTTTTCTTGGTTAAAATTTATAAATATATTTCCGCCAATAACAACACATTTTTTTCTGTGTATCCTTCTGCGTTTAAGGTTTAAGTAGAGTGTAGGATGAGACAAAACAAAAAAAATAAGATGATATATTGGAAATGCTTGTAATTCAAGTTGGACAGATACAGCGGCAATACGGCGCATGATTGATTTGCTCATGGACATCAGATTTGAATCAGTTCAATTCCATGTAGATGCAAAAGTCAGTGTCGTCCTCGTCGTTCCAGAAACTTTTTCACCACTCAATTTTCTTTTAGGCATGCCGGTCTCTTCTGACATTACTTTTTTAATACATCAACCGTCGTCCTTACTCGTAAAGAAATTGGACACTGTTTTTAGTAGAAAAGGTTTTACTGATATCTTTCGATTGAAGAGAGTTTTTCCTCCTTGCCCGTAATAGCTGTCCGTATATTTTACGAATAAAAGACGTTTCATTTAATTTTCACTCCGGGGGGCTCAAGCCTGCAAAAAATCCAAGCGAATTCGTTTCAAATACTCGCAATTAAAATATGTGCAGCGTTGTAATCAGAACGTCAACGTAAAAGGAGACATTTTTGGAAATATCTTTCGTCGTTAAACATTGTTGGAAATTTCTCTTTGTATTGACGCGCAGCGGTTATGTGATGTAATATTAATATAAACAGAGACGTTGTTCGTTAGTTGTTAGATGCATGTAATATTGTACTAAGTAATTAATACTGCAATTAATACTAATTTCATTACTACTAGCGTTAAATGTAAACCAAAATCAGCTTGTAATTTGAGCCATCTAATGTGCCTTTAATATTTTACTCTAACACACTGGAACAATTAATAACCATCAGGCTAAGCTATAAAGGTAAGCCATACAGTGTAAGGAAGTAGATAATCTACAATAAGATACGATTTGGCGCGCTGTAATGTTTAAAAGCTTGTCTTGAGTTCAAAATATGAAGAGCAGACAAGCAGGAAGATAAGGATATTATTTATTTAGAAATAAATTTGTCGGTACAGATGAAGATCCTTATCAGATGAAATTGATCCGTTCTGTTTAATAGTTAAACAACTTTGTTTACCCCAGTGGCACATCCGAGCCCGCCGTCAAAATTCTGAGATAATTTGCAAATAGCGTTTGATGGGAAGCTGCCTACCCTGTTACAACACCACCAAACCAAATGATGTCACGCAATGTTGAGTTCGCTTAATTTTTTTCGTTTCTCCGAGTGGTTGGGTTGGAATGAAGTGGGCTGAAATTATGAAGGTATATTAGCCGGCTAAAAAGTATTAAAGATAATAAAGAAAGCAAGATGGTGATAAAAATAATATGAATAAGGCTTTTAGGACTCGGAATAAGGACAAATAAAAATCTGAGCACTTTATGAAGTGTGATGAGTGAAAAGCAATTGGTGTAAAGGAGTTCATAATGCAGTAGGCAGTATAACAGTTAGCTGGGCCCTAGGGCGATAGTAGTAATGGGCCTTGTGCGGCATCTAAATACAAGTGGCTACCACCGTCAACGATGACAAAAGAGAGACGGGAAACACTGAGACGGGACACAAAATCAACGGTCGAGAAAATGAGGTTGGGATGCTTTGGAGCGAATAATGGAAGATGCTCTGCGTCCCCCGGTTGACGGTCGCCATCCAAGTATTTGTATACTATGTTCACTTTTCTTTTGAACCAATCGTCAAAACAAAAGAATTAACTTTATAAGGTAACTCTATATGATATGTAGTTTTTATACAATACTCAACTCAGCATAAATCCTGCTTAAGACTGTAAAACGAAATCCAAACTTTAACCACAAACTACTAAACTAAATTAAAGTAAAATCTGGAATGTGCATACACATCCATTGGATGATAAGATTTAATTGTACTTGACTACCACAAAGTCGTTTTGAGAACGGAATGGTGATGAGCTGATTTTACTATTACACCCATTGGACTACGAGTAGTATTTTTACGGTTTCATACAATATATAATCCTGCAAAGATCCGAAGAGTGGGTTAGGGAATCCTTGATTACAGCGCTGATATTATTAGATTATAAGCCCCCGGCTAGGTCCGCTGCTCGTTCGGCTTACCGGTATCTGTTAAACCTCTCTAGCATCAATAACAAATACGGTTTGTTGCGACAGATTTAAATTAAATGTGTAAACTTTCTTGATTTTGAATGGTTTATACACTCCTTGTTGATTAGCTTTTCAACAACTTTCTACTGCCTATTTCGAAATGTTATCAAGCAAATTTCCAACTACATTTAACTTATTTCTGTTACAAAGCCCAAAAAATTCCAAATAATTAATTAAATATTTAATTAGTATGCCAAAATTATTCTGATGCTCAAACTTGATAACTTTTACAATATTAATAATGTAGCATTTAAACACTAAACTTAAAATTAACTTAAACTTAATCTAACTTTAATCAAAAGGTAGCTCTTATAAGATAACATTCAAATCTATAGCTAAACTTTCCATAGCTCATTTTCCTTTGTGTGTTAGGTTTAGAAACAGCGCAACAGAAATACATTATTAAATTCCCCTTCCTTGTAAAACTTCACACCTACGCAAAAAATTTAAAACGCCTTAGATACATTTCTCAACTAAATCATGATGTCACATCTCAACATCTCACGGATGAACTTACTAGAAAAAGTGGGAACCATTCGTTATTGCGTCCCTTCTTACATAAGCTTATTACTATCTTAACGTCTTCTTATATTTGATTGACTTTCTTAGCCCTTCTGATAGGCACCTAGAGCCGTGATATTTTAAGTTTGTGGACTGAAAAAGTCTTATTCCTATAATAATCTCACTGTATTTATAAAGTAACCTCAATTTCTCTCACTCATTAGTCAGATCAGTAAATAAGATTCCAGTAAAACGATAAAAGTTGTAAAATACAAATAGTTTCTTCTGATGAAAGTGATATACAGGGTGTAAAATGTGTAAAGAGAGTCCAAGTGAGCCACTTCTGCCACACCTGATGTAGCGTTCATTTTCTTTTATAATCTAAAACTAAATGCAGTACAAAGAAATGAGTGTGAGTGAAAAAGAAAGTTGTTTAGGTTTAAGTGCCATTCGCGATAACCTTGTATACCATTTTCAATAAAATAAAAGTTGTTTTCTTGGAACCCTCAACGATTTTTGTGGGGGTTAAATGGTTGAAATAAATCTTAAAATTCATCCGAGTTAGAAAACTAAATGAAAGAGGCTCTTAATAATAGTATTTCTTTTGAAAAGTTGCAAGAGTATAAAACGTGACAGAAATTTTTACAAGAAATTCGTCCTCGCGCAGTCGTGGAAAAACAACGTATTACTCGAGTTTAAAATTGTAAAATCTCATTATTTTGTCCTGGTAGGTTATCGTACAGATGCATAAAATAGATAAGGTAACGTTCTTAAATGAATACGTTGGAAATAACGTTCTATTCAAGGCCGTGAAAATCTGGTAGTAAAGCGCGTGAACCCAACAGTAAGGTAGTGGAAATTCTGACTATTTGTGGAGTGAGAAAGAGGGTGGCAAGAAGCCATTCGCAGTTTGGAAAATAGGCTGACACGTTCTGAGGCTTACCACGGCTTTGCACTACCAGAGGCACAATCGAGATCGACAGGGTCGGTTTAAGATGAGAGAATTCACGATGCTAAATAAAGTACATAATACAACTACCTTAACATTGATTACATATGAAAACCGTGCGTCAGATTTCGTTTACATAACGGAAACTACTTCAACATAATACCACATACCAAACAACACCGCCTCTATTTACTAATGTCGCTTTATTACTATTTCTTCCCGATTTTACTCGACGGGGAAACCCAAGTCCCTTGCAATATTTCCTACAAACCGCACGAGGTAATTCAGTTTAACTATTACATAACAACTAAACTGTTTCCACTATAGTTTTGAAAATATTCCTAAATACATTAATTGATCGCTTCTATTTCATTAAGTAACTTTTATAAGCTGCAATAAAAAAATAAGTTAATTGGTTTGTTTTTATATAAAGCAAATGCAGTTTTTAGTATTAGAGGGCAATGAAAATATCATAAAAGTCAGTAATATATAAAACCAACCTATATGAAGTATAATTTGCTTGAACTTTGGAAATATCGCAGAGTATGATCGAAATCTTAATCAACATGGGATAGGGAGGAGAGAGAGCACAGTCAGTTGACCTGATTGGTTATAGGGAAATTGGTTATACGAATTCAAGAAAACTTATTTAGGTAATGTTATGAAAATCAGAAAGACGCGGAATTTAATCAATAAATATACACAGGGTGGTTTTATAAAATGCTATTATAGAAGAGACAGTAAGATTTAGATCCCGAATTTAACTTCAAGTAAGATTACATAAAAATATTCTTTTTAAAGCAGCACAAAAGATATTTTAGATAATTGCCTTGAAAAATTGTGTACTAAATAAAATTTTATTTTTAAAGTTGTATAATTTTTAGAATATTTTGAATGCATTATAAAGTAATACAATGTTCGGACAAAAGTAAATTTTGATTATCTTTTTTCCATATGCGCAAAAGTTACCTAAATTAACTTCCATAATATTGATGGTTTTTTCTGTTACAATGCCAACATTTAGTTATATAAAAATGTAAATTTCGTAAAAATCCGCTCGGCGGTTCCAAAACTGTGGCACTTTAACCCAGCAGGATGGGAAAATTGTAGAAACAGAATTATTATTTTCAAAACGTTGGATCTAGTAGTCGGACTTTGATGAAATTTACTTTATTGCAAAACTGGATGTTGGTTTTCTTTGCAAAAAAGTTATACAAGTTTTTATTTGGTGATTTTAGGCATTTATCGGAGTTTCAAAGTTGCACCTTTAAAAATGTTACAATTTTCTAGTAACTGTTTTAAAAAATCACAGTTTTGAAACCGCTGGTTGGATTTGTGTCAAAAAACCTATAAATCAAAGCTCAATAATCGTACTATATTGAAAAAATCCTGAAATGTTATTATGAATTTTTTTTGCATTTTTTTCAAGTTCCACAGTTCACTTTTCAAAAAACGTGTTTTTTGAGGATGCTACCTACATTAAAATAATGACAGTTTTGGATTTTGGTAAAATTTATTTTATTGCAAAGCTGGATGTGGGTTTTATCTACAAAAAAATCCCCAAGTCTTTATTTGGTGATTTTAGTCATATTTCGTAGCTTTAAAATTGCACTTGAAAAATGTGACGTAATTTTCTAACGACTGTTTTTAAAATATCACAGTTTTGGAACTCGGGAAAAACGACATAAAGGTGCTTTCACGGCCCTCATCTAGTCCGGACTTAAATGTCATTGAAACTCTTTGGCATAAAATTAAACGTATTCTACGCAATAATCCACCAAGAACCATTGGGGACTTAAAGACCAAAGTAGAAGAAATTTGGGACAGTTTCACGCCAGAATTGTACCAAAATTTGATAAATACAATACCTGCTAAAATACAGGCAGCTTTTAAAGCAAAACGAGACGTAACCTCTTATTAATGGTCCTAAATTAAAAATTATCCCAACATTTAGTTGCAAATTCATTTTGTAAAATTTGCTAATTATTAAGCTTAAAATATTGTTAAATCAAATAAATACTTTTCTTCCATGCATAATATTGTTATTAAGGCTTTATCTTATTGTATTGTTAGGTGTTTACTAATTATTTGCGTAAAATTTCCAGTTCTCCTTTCATACTTCAAAAATTTACTTTTGTCCGAACATTTAGTTGTTAGGGCTCGTATAACATTTTTGAATAATTTCGGTCTTAAAATTTAACATCGGTCAGATTATGAAAAATATTCTTTTTGAAGTGGTAGATATTTTAGATATCTTGAGAAATTGTATAGTAAATTTTGAAAGTTAACTAAGCAGACACGTTATTAAACTAATGCAGCATGTGTTTCTTTTGTCCGCATTAGTAATTATTTTTATCTTTCGATGTATGAGGCGACAAAAAAATATTATATTAAAGTGCACAATAACCTTTTTAAAGCCAATATCATTAATAATTTTGGGGCGGTAAGTCTACCGCGTATTCGTATCTTCTTGGACTGGGGTAAAAGCCTTTTATATAACGTTGAAAGTTGATAATACATGCAAGTTTTGAATCATAGTTGACGAACTTTTTCCATTACAGCTAACAGACAGACAATACAGCTCAGCTTTAAGAACAGATTAAAAATAACTTATATATTGAATACAATTTATCATCTGTCGATAGCATTAACTTTTTGCAGGGGGGAAAATATTAATTTAATGGCTGAAAAGTGTATTAGGTGCAATTATTGTAAAACTATCTGCTTGTGCTCAGGTTTTGATAAATCAAATTTTCTAATAAAAAACTTTTACAATATTAATATATAGCTGCAATAAAACATGTTGACTTATAACCTTGTTGGAAAGTTTGACAATATTGAAGCGAAATCGATTATTCAAAAAATATGTCGAGTTGTCGCTACTCTGCAGTGGCAAAATTAACCAGATACTTCTTATGCATGTGGGCGAGTCGCAGAATATTAAAGATAAGAATCAAATGGAGTAATGAAATGTTAAAAGGGAGCTAGTTGCATTTATAAAAGAAAAATAGAAATCGATAGTGCGTTAACTACATACTGACATAATAACAACTTTGTCTGATTAGCTGGCGGCAGGAATGTTCTGAGTTGTCGAATAGCTCGGCGCAACGCCAGGAAAAACAAAGCTTCCTCATGCGCTTCGGCTGAGTGTGTAAACGTGGGATAAGTGGTAAACAAGGTAGTAAATTTCCCTCTACGCTCACAGACGCGACGGTCGGGATCGCTGGCCTTTTCCCGCGTGATATTATATATCCAGCAAACGGCCCACAGACACCACTAATACACATGCTTTCTGTATTAACAAATAACAAACACCTTCTTCCTTGGAATAACCGCCAAATTCTCACATCACCACCCGAAACTGTTTCACTATTTCGCATTATTTTATAACCGCATATATTATTCACTTTTTCATTACAGCTCTGTGCACTTGCTGTTAAATCTCAAAGAAAGACCTCAAAATAGTTCGCTTTTATTCACTATAAAAACCAACACTCACCACTACGACTGCCTGCTGCTACTGCTATTGTCGATATTTAAATAAACATAATTGATTCTATCTTGGAAAAGTTTTCAGCACGTTTGGCTTTGTTCAGGCGATATCAAACCGGGATTTTCCGGAGAAAATGCAATGTAATGCTTAAATGTAATAATATTTTCCCCAATGCATGTATATTGATCCCTCTAAAGTCTAAACCATTCATATTTATCTACACGGTGACCCAACAATAACCCCTAATCCTCCTGTTAGGAAGTCCCAAGTAAAACTTTTGTATTAAAAAAAATTTTCTAATCTAATCTAACTTTACTTTTGGGACACCCTCTGTAATTCATATTTATCTACACGGCGACCCAACAATAACTCCTAATCCTCAATTACAGCATTTTCTAATCTAACCTAACTTTACTCCAATTAAAGCAAAAATAAACTTTCTTTTGCGTGAAAAAAATCATTTTCCAAACTAACTCAACGTTGTTTTTGGGACACGCTATATAATTCATATTTATCTACACTGCGACCCAAAAATTACGCTTCACGATATCCCAATTAAACCAAAAATAAACTTGATTTTGTATGAAAAAAACGAATTTTCTAATGTAACCTAAGTTTACACACCCTGTATATAATACTTTGAAAAATATATTTTACAATTCGTTTTATAACCCAAAACTCATATTTCAATTACCGATAACAAAGGCCACATCATACAAAGAAATATAATTAAAGCATACACATGTAGAAATAAAAAAGTTTAACCCCACGCTTCTTTTATTAAACTACACACGAGTTAGTTGATTTCGTAATTAACTTTACGTGATAATGTAATCTATTACATTTACATGGGGTATTTGCATTTTGTTATAAAAAAGTACGGGATATTCTTTGACAAATGATAACCGAGAGAAATAAAAGGACTTTTGATGGTGCTTTGGAATCCCGCACCTCTAGTGGAATAAAGCCTATGAATAATTTCCACATTTCTTGTCTCAAATTTCTTTATCTCTTTTGCTCTTTGCTATCCGATTCTAAAGCCGCCCGAGTATTTTATTCATTTTACACTACGTCGATCTGAACAGACACCTGCAGATTTATATAACTTGTAGATTTACTTTTGCAATAATAATATATATAATCTTTCCTGGAACATTATTGCTATTTTAATACGAAATTTCACTGTATTAGTTTAACTAAATGTATGGGTTTTGTTATAACGTGCATTGAATCCAGTTTGAATACACTTCACATCAGGAAATGTTTGATTGAAAATACCACAAAGTCAAGTTTTTCCCCGGTCAATCCCCACAAGGAAGTCTAAACAAAATTTCCTATGAAAATCCCCTTTTTGACTTGAAGGATTCCAAGAAATAGTTTGTTTTGATTGAGTCAGACTCGAAACGAAAGTAAAGTTAATCAAATCTTGTGGGGTGTTTTCATCGTTTATTTTAATGTAACAGATGGGTAATATCTATGGAAATAATTGTCGTATAATAGGTCTCTAAGGATTTTAACCCTCTGTTAACAAATTGTGGTCGGGGGATAGTCATTTGAATATTAACTAACATTGCTGTGGTGGCGAAATGGAATTTTTCACGTTTTGGTGGATGCGCCGGGACGAACTTTATTCAAGACTCAAGAAGTGAAAATTTCTTGTGGAAAAGTTGTTGTGTGTGCCTAATTATTTACTAGTAGAGAACTGATGCCCGAATTCAAAGAGGAAAATTGAATTTGGCAGGGTTCGAATTGGGTTATTTTGTTAGGACAGCGCGATGACGACTGTGATTATTACTTACAATAAAAATTTTATTAGATCCAGGGGAATCTGCATGTAATTTGGATGACCTTTAAATATTTGGATACGGCTATTTTAATAAATATTCACTAGAATTGCCCGGAGTGAGGTAGCATGGTAAACGAACGAAATGAAACGAGGGCTCCGGTTGGCTGTAATTTATAGACTATAACGCATGTATAATACGTAATTAAAATTTTGAGTAAGCGATCAAGGAAATACGGTTTTCGCCGCATCCGCAATCGGATAACCACATTATAAACACCCGGTGTAAGGCGCTCCATGCACATAGCCATAACCTAACAGCATCTGGCCTCTGGCAGTCCGTCACGAAATTTATAAGGAATAATTAAATAACTCTCAATGAATAAAAAATTCTTTACTAGTGCAGTTTCCTGGAATAATCCCAAACACGCTCATCATCGATGACAAAAACTGTGACGAGGCAAGTTCAAAAAGTTTTTACTTCATCTGCAAGATGTTCGACCACCGTCGCAAAACATTTGTAGTTTTTATATGCACTTCTCCCGATCGGAGTGTTATCGATTTCCGGTTTTCCCGACATTCCTTTTGGCCCAATGATATATAACATAAGGACTTTCGTTTAATTGTCATTTTTTAACATGATGTGGAAATTGGACGAGCGGAATGTTTTTAGTGCTCGCAATCTGTATAAAAATAGATAGATTAATAAATATAATATTAAAGAGTCGTTGGTTTTAGTGCTGACGATGATTTTTATTGGACAATTAAACAAAGTTGTCATTTTTAATACAAATAGCTTGGTTATATCCATCCAGTACCTACTACACAGTAAAGTCCGAAAAACCATAAAATTTCCTATAAAAGTTAAGAGGAGAAATACGATTGTCGTACAATAACAACTAAAAAGTATTAAACTTCACGTCATTACTTTTGCCATCATATATACGAATTGTGTGATCAAAAAAATAGAAATCACATCTTAGATTGACACATTTAGAATTTGACGTATCCGTATATGATGATCAAAGTTGGTAGAAGATAATTTTTATAATAATTGATATAAATTTGATACTTAGCCCGACGGATAAAGTTTTTTGTACTTTAATTTATTAAATATTTTAATGCATTTTTTCAATATTTGTCGCCCTAAAATTCCTCCTGATAAAGCGCACAATAAAATTGACTTTATGTGTAATATATCAAGAATGCAATCTAAAATTTACGTCCTATAAAATACAATTACAATTGAAAATTGTTCAGAAGACATTCATTCCAAGCAATCGTTTAAAACAAAATTTAACAACCATACCCACAATAATAAAATGTTAAGATTTGTGTTGCTTATTCAAACCCAACATATCAAATTTACACTGCACATAGTTTTTCAATTAAACTTTGTTTACAGCGTTTAACCCAGGACAATAAATGTATAAAGTTATAACGACGAAAAGAAACTTTCCCTTATTTGCAATAAATAAACCAATTCCCTTAACAATGTTACCTAATTAAAAATAACCACATTCATTAAGCTTATCACAAAAGCATCAGCTGACTTGTACCTTGTTTTTTTGGATCGTATAATTTGAGCTTTTGAAGCTTAATAACAGAATATTCTCATTAATACGCCGGTAAGAATGTTTAAACTGCATGAGAAGAGAAAATTTGATAATGCAGAAATTAATTAATCAACGTGCTTCCAAAGCCGTGGTACGTTTCTATAAATAATAAAATCTGTCCATTTAAACGGTTTTTAATGTCCATTAAAGTGGCTTTCATGTTTTAAAAAGTTCCGTTTTCCATGTGTCTGATTTTTTGCTTTTACATCCGTATTATACATATTCATACGTCACATTCAACAGGTCTACGCTATTAATCCAATGCTGTACAAAACATAATTTTGCGTTATCGAAAATTATTGCCTTGATCCATTATAACTTCGTATTTACCTATATAATCGTTTGGTTTATTTCCATCAAATTAATAACACGAATAAAAAACTGCTTTGTACAGTATAACTTGCAATTGAATTTTATGATATTTTTTTTGTTTGTTTTTACTAAAGCTGGTATTATTTATTTTATTTGTTTATAATTTCCATTTACATATACAAAAACTAATAAAAATCCAACATATCATTTTTATAATGTACGTTTGCTTGTCATTGGTAAACATTCGTTTTGATCAATAGCTGTATTTATTTTGTTGAGAAAGTTTCTCTGAGCAAACTACTCAAAAAGATTTACCCGAGTCATTCCAACAAGATTTAAAGGAAGTTTAATTTTTGGCGGAGGCGCCGGATTCACACTGAAATTTAATTGTACAGATTATAATTTTAACTGAAACTAAATGATTTTTTTAAATTCTATTTTCGCATTTGGGTGGATGCGCCGCCGGATTTTTTACCAATTTATTATACATATAAAAAGAAAAATATTCACTAAAATTGATTACCTATAGTTTTGTTTAATTTTTCCTAGAAAACCGTCTGACCCAAGTCATTTTATTGTTGACAAAAACAGCTGGAATCATCGATTAAAAACGTATTTACTAAATACAACATGGTTGAGAATCCTAGTTTAGTATTTAAATTGCCCACCTTGATAATTCCATAAAATGAACGGTATGCAAATAAGAGCTTACGCCAATCTCTTCTTTCGTCTAATTAAATGTCTGGTACTTTTTTTATTATTTAAAATATCATAGTTTAAATAAAGTTGGAAAAGTATGATGAGTATAATTTATCAAAAGCTTTAAAATTCCGACAAGGTAGACTTCAAGCAAATGAAGAGGAATTTGTGAAATAAATGCAAAGCTAAAATGGAAAACCCTATTCTCCTCGCCGAGTTTTTTTTATTTCGTTTTGCACAGTTATTATTGCTATGCGAAGTTAAACAGTAATTTTTACCTAATAGACTATCTTCATTAATTGCTGTGTAATTTTTTGTTTCAGGTAGCATGGATGCACTTTGAACAGTCTGCAATTTTAACCATGCACAATCACGTTATTACAAGAAATCCACGTATCAGTGTAACACATGATAAACATAGGACGTGGTTCTTGCACATCAGCAATGTTCAAGAAGAGGATAAAGGCAAATATATGTGCCAGATCAATACTGTTACAGCAAAAACTCAATTTGGGTACCTGCATGTAGTGGGTAAGTTCATTTGGTCTTTATAATTGGAAGTTGTTGAAAGGAAATTAAATTTATAATCAAATTCACACGAACAATATACTTTTATAATGTGTCTATGTGTTTTAAAAGCGATTTAATTTGTTGTTTAGCTTGCTGCAATTCTGAAATTTTTATTAGCTCAAAACAGAATGGAGAAACTCAGCGAATTTGGCCACTATTCTGTTAGCATCTAAATTCCAAATTCGTAAATTTATTGTAATGGAGTACGACAATTTGGATAAATTATGAGCAGGGCCGCACTTAGATTGCCGCCTCCCCCAAATTTCCATTCAAATATCAATTGGCGGACTCTTGCTAAATGCGGGCCTGATTCCGAGAAATTGTGTTTAGAATACCATGATAAATTTAATTTTACTCTAATAATTTTTCTTTTTATAACTCAATTTTTTGTGTAGAATTGCATAAATGCTTAACATCGCGTAATTAAGCTGAAGAGTGGATTTGTAAAAAAATAATACCCGTTTGAAAAGAGTAGGGAAGCAAAATGATTGTCTGTAAAAAGACTTACTATAGTAATAAATGTGTTAAAAGCTATAGATTTGCAAGTAAGCAAGCAATTTCGTTAGAGGAAATTCTTTGAAAATATTTCAGCATCGTCTGAGAGAACATAAGACAAGAAAATTACTTTTATTACGACACTTGAGATAAACTTGGAAAATAAAACTGTGTGGAGTGCCTAATTCAGACAACAAATCTTTAGCAAGCGTGTCTGTTTTTTGTTTTGGCAAATTAGTCATCGCCTTGTTCATAAACAGCAATCCGCATATACTATTTCCCTCGTAGCAAAAGCACAGTAAAAGACATTAAAGAAAGATAGACAATATAATTGTGTACCGTAACACAGGTACAAATTTCCCGCACATTTCCAACTAAGTTCAACGGTAACGATTGTATAATCTCGACTGCATTGTCAAAAGTATTGCAATTAATTACGCTGAATGCGGCAACTCTCATCTTTTTGTCTGGGGGATCTGGAGTAACAGATGAACAATAACTTATGAGGTCACAGTTGTTAATTAAGAAATTAATGTTTCCAACTTATAATTTGTGAAGATTGTTTCAGTTTTAACGGCGGTTTTCTTAAACGTTTGCAATATCATCACTTTAATTATTATTGCCATGCATATAATTTATCCTCCTAATTTTCCCCAACTCACTTACAGCCCGCCATTGTCGTTTATAATAACCCAAAACAATTCTTGAAGATTTTTATTTAAACCAACCAAGTTCAATTGCCATCAGATATGAAAATAACAATCATAATTTTCAGCAAACGGATTGTACGATAAGATAAAACCTGCTTCCCTTGTACTAAATTGAAGTGATTGCAAGTTTGGATTTTGTGGTGGAGAATCGAGAACAAAATTGCCGATTCCCAAAGGGCAGTTTGCAGAAACTGATCTGTCCTAACCAATAATAAACTTGAAATTATATTCATATTCAAACAAATTCTATTAAAAAAACGAACCCATTTCGGTCTTATTGATTTTGTTACCCCGGGTACAAGAAAAAGGTTACAAGGAAATATTGTTATTGTCCAATGCACAAAAAAGAAAATAAAACGAATTTCCTTCCAACAATTCTGTAAGTGACAACAGGAGAAAAGTCAGCGTTTACTTAAATATTGTTTAGTCAATTTGATTCATTTATCAATTCACGCCTGCTGAAATATTCATAAAGGAACATTTTACTTGAATGTCTTGTCAAATTTTACTTGAAAATATGGCGAGTTCTTTACCAAAAAGCTAATAGAATATGTAACAATTTTTAAGTGTTCTTTATATTTGAAAAATCGATTATCATGCCATGAAACTTGCTGGTAAATTGAAATCCTCACGGTCAAATTGAGAGAGTTGTTATCAAGATATTTATAATTCAACGTCGGGATGGAGATTTTTATATTATATGCATGCTTGAATAAATGCATCTGTTTTGAGAGGTATTTTAAATTTCCAAGTATTATTCTTTGTATATAAAACTATACAGCAACTATACGCCATACATAATTTTTAAGTTGAAATTCCCAACAAAGTACATAAGACAAAACGAAGACAAATTGTTTAAAATCTACTAAAATCGTCATTTGAAAGTTATTTGTTTAAAATGTAGGTCAGGAACAAGGAGATTTAATGCTGTTTGTGAATACTTAAGACCAGAATTCTCAGTGAGGTTTTATTTATTTTATCTATATTTTTATCACCACACATTATTTTATATTCATTTCAGGAATATGCACAAATTCCGCAGAAAAAATTCAATCGATCACTATCGTCATTCACTTTATTTCGAATCCTAAAAATACTCGTACAGATAGAAACGTGCAATTTTTTTTCTTTAACGTGTCCTATGACAATTAATTTCCTTCACCAGGCACAGGCACAGTACTCTGTCTTGTCTTATTTTGTTTGTGGTGTAATTAAAGAATGCACTGTGGCTTTCAGATACAAGAGACAACAACAGTTTTTATATAAATCGATAAGTTGTTAGACATATGAGTTTTCTCAACAAGTTTTCGATGTTTAGTCAGTTACCTATATAAAATAATTGATATGAAAGATATTTTATAGAGTTCCATTTAATTGTGTATATTTGAAGTGAATGAAACTTTTTAATGTTCAGGGAAATGTGAGTGGGGAACGAAATTATAAATAATTAATACGGGGCTGTATCGTGGGAAATCCGTTCTATTGGGAGGATTATGGTATCCAAAGTCGTTTAAATGGGAAACATTATTAATTATTTATAAAAGTGGCTAAAAGTTATCTGTTTTAGCGCAAAAGGAATATGCGGTGCGAAATAATCTTGCATAGTTTCATTTCTTGTGACAAATATAAAAATTATATTAATAAAAATGGTGATTTTTTTCGAGTTCGAGATTTTGATAGATTTACACGTTTATTATTATTTTTTGTGTATTTTACTGGTTTCTATGGTACCGATAACAATAATAATGAATAAATAAATGTGATTTTATATTAATAACGTACTGAACGTTGACTGCATGTGATTATTGGCTACCCCTTCAGTATTTTCCAATGATTAAAACTGTATCATGGCAATGTATAAGAAAGTCATGTGCTGAACACATCAGATATTTACACTTATGCTTTGCTAAGTTCATATGAATAATTTAGCAAAAACTGATGTAATTTTTTTTAAATAAAAGTGATTTTGATACATTTTTACACTTATGTTTTGTAAGTTCAGATATTTTTTATTATAGTCGTGGATTAGGAGGAATTTCTAGTCTAAAGAGTTGATGAATTTTTAAAATGTCAATAAAATTTTTATATTATTCTACAGGGTGTCTCTAAAAGATCTTTACAAAATCCTACCACAAGTTTTTGGGCTCAAAATAATTCGATTGAACTTTAGTCCAAAAGTCCTTCCTTACTAAGTTACAGGGCGTAAAAAAAATGAGACCTCTTCGATAAGTACGACACTGAACAATATTATTTTGGTTCTAATACCAACAAATTGTAGCTTCCTTATAGACTTATTAACCCACCAAATTTCAAATCTCTACTTTAAACCGTTCTGTAGATACACTTAAAAAATTATTTGGAAAAATATTTTTTAGCGCCCTGTAACTCAGTAAGGAAGAACTTTTGGACTAACGTATGCTTGGTTTAAACGAATTATTTTGAGCCCAAAAATTTGTGGTAGGATTTTGTAAAAACCTTTTAGAGACACCCTGTATAGAGTATGATAAAATAGTAAATAAAAGTTAATTTAAATCATGATTCAGGTTTTAGACTCCAGCATCATAAATATATGAAAATAATTTATTTAGTTGTGGTTCAGTTGAATTGTGTGTGTAAAAATATGATATCAATATGAAATTCATGAGGTTGGAAAAATAATCGGCAAGATTTGTGGCATTGACAATGGAGGCATTATCAGATCCCATACGCGCACACAAAGGCTGACAATTACTAGATTTAAGGGAATTTCAGCCATCCCACAGATTTCAATTATAACTCCAGTTCCAAAACCTCAATTCCATTCAATGTAATTGACCAGGTAATGGCTTTACCGACGGCTTCACCTTACATAGACAGAAACAGCAACCCTGATGCTAGTTTGCAAACCTCCTAAATCATTACCATTATGTTAAATCTTGCCAAACTCGTTCAACACTCCACTAGGAATATCAACAATTTAAACCAAATCTAAAGTATATAGTCAATGTTGATTCGAATTTGTGTAAAATATTAATGAAGTAATTAAAGACGTTGAGAAGTACCAAAGAAGGTTTTATTTACCCCCATTAATTTGTTTACATTATTCCAGCTATTTACTTTGACAAATACACTTGAGTTGTTATTGTTTCAAGGAAAACAATCAACACTAGTAGGTCTTTTGTACTTACTTTAAACATGGTAATAAAAAGCTTGTGCTGAAGATTTAGCACCACAATTGGAATTGTTTAACGTTACTCCTCGTACTCGTACAGAATTCTTCGATGTTCCTGAATTTATTAATATTAATTCCTGCTTAAAGAAGTCAATACATATACATGGTGAATTTTGTAACTTCTTGATTGCTTTCATGATTGATGATGGACCGTATGTCTAGCTAGGGGTAGGTTCGTTTAGACAGGGAAGCGTTCAGCGGACATTGGCATACAAGCTGTGGAGTATCTGGGGCGAGCAGAGATTAAAGCATTATTACATTAGGGGAATCCCTGCTCCTGCTCCTTGCTTCTGTTCTGTTCCACCCTCGCTATCTGCCAGTTCTTTCTCCAACTGCCTAAGCCTATACAAGACGCGATTCTACTTAATTCCACTCTCACCAGTTCTGTCAAATAAAATTTTAAGGAAATACCTTTCCACTTTTCAACAACAACATTGTCACATCATTCGTTTTATTAATTTTATTTGCACAGTGCTTGGTGCCTTTTGACACTAACAACACACCCTAAATTGTACTTAGTATTTCATGATTTGCTTCCGAAGGAAAAATCAAAGCGATAATTTTCAAAGATTCAATGTAATTGGAGTTAAATTAGTTGGTGGAAACCGTGGCGGGATTAAATAGACACTTCGATCTTGTGTCTGGCCGTATAATGAATTGTTCGTGGCACACAAATCGCTTTTTTGTTTGAAAAAAAGATCTGTTAGTTGCCATTCGTGACTCTACATATATTAAAAGCATTGTCTGCGTAAAATATGGTTTAATCCAATACATAATTCAATCAGAGGTAGCACAATAATATATTGTCTAAAAATCATGAAAACGCCAGGATATTTTTTAAACTTATCTACTCGTGCAATTTATTATACAGCCTACTACTCATGAGTCTGACTATAGATTAGAACTTTCACTTAAAGAATTTAACATAATTCCAACAAAATTGCGCTTAGGTACCTAACATTATATTTAACTTTTAGTCAAAGTTCTCGTTACAAAAAGTATCCAAAAGCATTTTGTATGGAGTGTGTTCAACAAAAACCGCCCTAAAGGTTTTTTGTGTCAAGTAGTTGTGAATGAATAACGAACGCATTAATAATTAACTAATTTGTGTTTTAGTCTTTGAAGATAAGTGTACGAGGTCCCATCCAATACCATTATTAGGGTTACTCTGGTAATTTGTATTAAAGAGGAGATGGGGCAATATCAGTTAAAGCACATGGTGTTTAAATAGGCCCAAATAGGATCTTTAGTTCTTGACGTAAACGAAAGGGTATTTTCAGTCTGTTCTATCTAGAAATCTGGGCTTGCTTTAGCTCAGAGATTAATTCATCCCCTCGCTCTACAGAGTCAACAATTATGTTACGTTTGGTAATTTGACTTTTTCCACGTTGACTGCAGGGATAATCATTATTCATACCTTCAGATTTCTTCGCGCATAATTTAAACAAAATTAAAGACAGTCGGTATTAAAAATATGCCAACCTACCTAATCAGCAAAGGTAATGGCCTAATTTAATTATTTAGAAAATCAACATTTTACATGCTTCAAGGAATCTTATTTCCGTCTTGTGTCTTTAACTCCCCGGGATATTTAAGTTTACCGACAAAATTTATACATCAAACTCAATAATGCAAGCCAGTTTCCTTGTTACATCTTTCAAATGAATTACGACATATTTCCACCAAAAAGCTTCCCGCCGTGGCCTCATCTTATTACTTTCTGTTTAATCTGGTAATTAATTTTCACTAAATTATCCAACAATCAACGAGGAATTCACTAAATTATAATTATCCGTATACATTTTTATCTTAACTATTACAATATTTATAATCTTGTGTTAAAATAAAAGCGTCAAGTTATGAATCACCCTGTATAATTAACATAACAACTCGACATGTCTTTCCTCGTCGATATATGTTAGAATCTTTTAGGGGCACAAATAATCCACAGCAAAACATTTAACACATGTGTCATAAACTCGGGGTCGTCGAAATGATTTTCCACCAGTACGGTACTGATTGGACGACCGGAAAGGAATTGAAACAGGGGCATGTCCCTCACAATTCCTCGACGCATTAAAGGTCCACTTGATTGCGGCCGTATTTCTTCTCAGGGGGTCGAGCAGTTTCATTAAGCTCCCCGCCAATGCGGTTAAATATAAGCTATTGTCGAAGCCCAAAATTTCCAATTGAGTCCCAGGTCATTCCCTAATAACAGGTAATTCATTTCCAGTCTAAGTGTATCTGGCTTCTTGTGTTAGGTGTGACGGGAACTTTTCTTTTCTTGGCGATAACTCAATTTGTGAAATGTTATATTGTATAGGGTTTTTAAATAAGGCGTTTTATTTGATTCGTTTTTCAGATGGATGGTCTGATTTTTTTAGGTGGAAATTCGTATAATAATAAATCAATGATAAAAATTGTTTTATTTTCAAGGACTAAAACGAATTATTACTCATACAGTGTTTTTAGGAATACAAATACGAATTTCTTTTCGTTTGTACCAGAAATAAAATGTGGTGAAATCAAATCAAGTTTTATAGGAACTTCCGCTATAAATTTTATCTTATATTGTTCCATTTGCCTGGGGATTGTTTTTTAAATTTTTAATAATGGCTTTAAGTGGTCACTGCCGGGAGTAAAACCGAAGCCGAGGTACATAAAAGTAAAAGACAAACAAAGAGCAAAGAGAAAAAGTCAGAAATGAGTGGATTTGAGATAGTGCGGAGCGGTATTGGTTTTTGGTGACTACGCCACTGTTTCAAATTCGAACCCTATACACGTGATTCCGGTTGTCGGTAAGACTGAGTAGGACAGCAGGCCCTTGTGGTTTGAAGATGAACTTTGACCCTCTGCCTCAGGCCATGCATTATTATTCGCTGCAGCAAACTCAATGTTCGGATGCTGCAAACTTTTTTAACTACCAGAATTCATTAAGAATTTCTCTACTGATAAAAGTAAGACGTTTCTACGTTTCATTTCACTAGAGGTACTTACGTATCACACATACTAAGTAGTACATTAGCAAACAATACCCAACTCCTAACTACAAATAATTTTACTTGCAAATATTTGCAAACAGAAATAAAATTTAAAAAAATAACTGCGGAATTGCTCCCAGACAATTTGTTTATATAGTAGTGATTTTATTGCTGTTTCGTCGGTGCGCGTGTTTGCTTTTTGTTTTCAGTTTTTACTGAAATTCAAATTAAATTTCAAATGAAACTCTATGAAAGCACGTCACTAAACATACTGGAAAACTACACCTTTGAAAATTAATAATGCCTCAATAAACCCAAATGGTTTGTCTTCGAATAATTGTTACTATTTATTGAAATAACTTTGAATTGAATTGTCGAAACTATAATCTTCTAATGAAGCTGAAAGCGTATGTATTAAATCAGCGGATTCTAATTTAGTTGATATCTAATTTGAAATTGCACTTGATTTAATCTGTTCTGTAATATTACGCAAATTAAACTCGGAAGCAAGAATGAATTAGTAATTTGCTGGAAAACAAATATGTATTTAGGAATACAATGTTTAAGTAAATCGTTTAAGTAATATGTATAAGCACCTTCAATTAAAATAGTTCATATAAATTATTAAAAAAGATTATTTTGCTGGTTTTACTCATACAAAAATCCACACATTTAAAATACTAAAATAAATACACGTCAATGCCAACTAGCCGACTGCTAAGACAAAGACAGAGAGCAGAGCTTGGGTGTACGACCGTCTCACACAATCGTTGCACTAGTAGGCGTTTGATTATCTGTATATTAAATTTATTTAAAATACTGTTTTTTCAAAAAATCAGTTTAAATTTTGGGTACTTAAATTGTGCATTTCATTATATCATAATCCAAAATGAATGTTTTTCTGTTTATCTTATCACTCCTCGCAGATTGAATAAGTTTGCAAGAAATCATGTTAAGGTATAAGATTGTTAACTCTTTAACTTAATGCAAAGATAAAAGTTGTAAATTGCAAAATTGACTTCTATTCATACACGATATAAACAGTAAAGCAAAATATTTTCCCCAGGAAATATTTGAGATTTTCAAATGATACAGAGATGATTTTTAAATAAATTTATGTATAAACTTGGCCATCAGTTTGTCGCATATCCATGTTGAAATACATCCTCTTTTGATCACATCTCGTGTGGAACACACACCCACACATGCACAAATATATATACATACAAGGCTGTGATTTGCAAGGTGATCGAATAACGATCGGGGGAACCTCTAACATGAACATGTGTGCTTCAAGCTTCAACTTGTTAAATTATACGGTGTCATCGCAAAACCGAGCAAACTCTCTATATGCAGGACACGTTTCAGATTAGCCGCGACGGCTACTGAGCCAGTCTTTTGAAGTTGCGACACCTACATATTAAGATAGGTTTACACCATAACCATCATTACAAATTACTAAGTCTTGCACAGTAAACGATTTGCGAATTTCAAGCAACAACCGAAACGCGCTAGCCTGGGCTATCTTTCATGCGGCGCCGACTTTACTCACTAAACTTACGTAATTTATGTTCAAAGCGATATCTAAGTGCTCTTTTTTGATAGAACGGGATCGCATCGCGTATTTCCAATTTTCATACAGTATCTATTACCTACGTTTCCGAAATTTTATTTGTTGTTTAAATTATTATTATGTGCATCCTCACAAACTTACTGCTTGAATATTATTATTAATTAACAAGCGAGATCTACCTTTCTATGGTAAAACGCGCTGAATATTGCAAGTTGGGTTTCTATGGAACCAAGAGATATACGATACGATATGTAGTATAGCTTACAAAATAAAACCCACTTATTTTATTGCAGTGCTGCAGTTCAAAGGAATTACAATATTTACTAGTAGTTTTGTTTTGTATCGTTCCTCCAAAACTTTAAACTTCGGTTATTATTACAGTTTCAAAGAAAGTTATTTATACAAGTGGAACGACATTGTTATAATATTGGCAACAGAACATATATACCTCGGATATATTTCACATATTGCAACGAAAACGCATTTAAATAAAGCAATTATTCATATTTCCACAAGAAAAAATACGAAAACTTGAAAAAACACCACATAAAACTTTGTTGTAAAAATGGCGGATGCGCCGGGATCAACTAAATTTTTCAAGGTTCAGTTTTCAAGTTTCAAGGGGATAGTTGCCCGTCGGTTATTTCGGCATTAGTTGGAAATTATGCGGCGGGTAAACTTGGTGTCACAGTGTAAATCCCGGCAAAGAAGACAAGTGGAGGGTGGAAGGGGAAAAGGGTTTGCTTGCCCGCATCTATTGACAACAACCACCTCCATACCTTTTCTCTATTCTGTCACACTTGGATCATAATAGCGTGAAATCCACTTCGGATCATCTGCTTCGCAAGGAAACCGTTTCCGAAGATCAAAGACTTTATTACTCTACCTGTTTCCTGATTAGGGGTTCAAATTATCGACGCTTATCTAACTGAATGCCTTCTAGATGGATGATATTAATTATAATAATACTTGACTTGACTAAACTTGGGTTGATTTGAATAAATTTTGTTATGGAACTATGCTCATGCTCAGTTTTAAAACTAGATTTTATTTCCGAGTGAAAACAAACATTTGAAACTTTAGCAATAGAACTGATTGGTTTTTGTGTTATTTGCAGTGCCCCCTAATATCGACGATTCGCTCAGCAGTAGCGATGTAATTGTAAGGGAAGGAACCAATGAAACTTTAACCTGTAAAGCCACTGGTTTTCCCCAGCCAGGTGTCAAATGGAAAAGGGACGATAATTCGAAAATTAACATAAATAAAAGCCTCGCAGGTAAACAAACACACACATAATCTTCTTTCAGCACCATTCCAACTTATTTTGGTTTTAGTAAACGAGTGGGAAGGCGAAAACTTGGAACTGACACGAATTTCCAGACTGGATATGGGTGCCTATCTCTGCATAGCAAGCAACGGGGTGCCACCTAGCGTCAGCAAGCGAATTAAAGTCAGCGTCGACTGTAAGTACAACATTTTTATCACCACTAACACTAGATTTTTCCGATGTCAGAAATAGTGAATCTAATATCTGTTTGTGTTACAATTGCGGTGTACAGTCCGCAGCATAAATTAGTATCCATTGTATAGCAGGAACCGGCTAGCAATTCGGACTGTCAAGTTCACAATAGCAGCGCGCGAGGGTGAAGCGAAATTATACACACTGCAGTTGTACAATGGTCAACTAATGTAGAGACCATTTGTCCATGTTAAAACTGGATAGCTGCGGCTAGTTAGCATAGTGAAGGACTTCTAGAATACTTAATTATTTGCATGGTTTATTCTCTTCCACCCGAAATGAACAAAATAGAATTACTGTATTCAACCTCAAATTAGCCTTTAACAGATTGTTTATTTACTTAAACATCAACGTAATTAAACTCGAAGTTGGCTATTTTATTAGGTTAACACCAACCGGAGTTTTTTCAGAAATTACATCTGTAATTACCACTCTAACATTATTACTGAAACCTCGAACTAGAGAAAAGAAAATCTAAAATACAAAAATTCTGAAATTTCAGTTTATTTCAGATATTTCAGGAACCAATGAAGATATTCTACATTTCTTTTCAGGATATTGTTGGGCAGTTATCTAACCAACTGAAAACTATCTAGTACGCAAAATAATAAAAGTCTAAGTAATGTCATATCATACAGGCTGTTACAAATTCAGTAAAAGATACAAAACGTCAAAAATCCTGTAATTTCAGTTTATTGTAAATATTTCAAGAACTAATATATTTCTTTTCAGGAAATTGGCACGTAATACGCAACTTTGTTTCAGTTTAACCAAATCGATATATCTTAACGTTTCCTATATCGCTGGAATTTGTAACAGCCTGTATACTGGTGTAATGTTCCAATCGCAATATTTCTCCCAAAATCTGAACAATACAGCCTTAGATTACATTTGTAGCTATTATATTACAATATGATACATAATCTATACATATCTATGTAATATTATAATACAACATAAGTTTTGGTATATTAACAATGGGGTAGATCTTTTTACAATACGGTCAAAGAGAAACAAGACCGACATTATATTATCAATTAATCACACGGTGAATATGATGTCAGCATGTAGCAATATGCTGTACTCCTATAACAATCTCCTATTGCAATTAATTATTGACGAGCCTGGAATATTCGCACAAAAGAACCATCGCACTTTGCCTAACATTATGTATAATATGCGGTGTTGTTTTTTGCTTCAAGATATTTAGTTTCGTCAGCTACAAAATATATTAAACATCGGATAAACTAGACGTAATTATCTTGGTTGAAAAAATTTTTTAGAGCTCTGTAGGAATCCTTGATAGTAAGCGTTTTCTAAAAATTATTTTGAATTAGATAACCAATAATCTAGTAAGTTTTTGGTCACGAAAATAGTATCTAACATTTTTCGAAAAGTGATTTTCAAGTAGGAATTTACTATAGTTTCCTGGTTTATTAAAATCTGGTCTGGGCTTAAGATTAATGAGGATTCCGCATTGTTGTTGCATAAAGAGTTAATAAATTCTAGCGAGATTTGTAATATTGATATGGTGTGTAATCGCATTCTCCCCAAATGAGCCTCTCGAGATCTGAATCTGATTGATAGCTATTAAAATTGTTTAAATGCAAAGTAGTATAGGTTGTGTGAATTCGAAAAGAGAATAGAAGGTAATGTGGAAGGGAAGAAAGATCACCAACATTCGTCTTGTCAACAGCGTAGAATAAAATAGGGAGACGGTACATTGAGCTACCGTCAGAGACCATCAAGAACGGGTTTGATTCGAGGGTGTTGCAGCTTCTAGCGGCTTCTAGCCAAGCGTCTAACGCGGTTGCTCTTGTCAGGGTATAAATGTTACATTAGACCTGATCTCAGAGTGTTTGTATTTATCTCAGAAAGGCAGAGACGGATTCGACCTAGACAGGGCACGACAGCCGACATTTCATCGGTGCGATTAGAGCAAGCAAGAAAGCAACTTCAACTACTTGTATGTGAACAACAATTTGCATGTGACTATCTTGTATTCATCTCGACCCAAGTTGCGTACCATCACAGCTATTCTTGAAATTCTAATGAATTTTAACATGTGATGCTTGTATGCAAAACAAACATGATGTAGGTTACAAGATGGAAATGTCACGTAGTATATACCAACCAGATGTTCCCAGTAATAATTATTATATTGGAATAATTTATGGAAAATATGTTGAGTGGAATTTTAAATACCTTGAACCGCTTCGCCTGAACGATTTGGATGAAACCTTGGAACAAAACATGTCCGAAGTTAGTTAAGTACAGTTCACTAAAGACTTTCAGTTTGAATGCCCCATCAGAGATAGGTACAAAATCGACTTCGCCAGGCATCTTTATACGAGATTGAAACGCATTGATTAAAATGTGAGTTTAACCCCGAAAGGTAGTTTCCGTTTGCCTTTATCATTACATTTTCAGGTTTATTCGTGATTTTAATTAATAGTCAGAATAAATTTTAATATAGGAGCGCAGCTCATTTAAATATGTTTGAAGACAGCAATATTTAGTCATATGTCTTAGGCTTAGGTCTTATCCTACTTATAAAATAAATCTGACTCATCTAAAGGAGTAAATGAAAGACGGATATCCACATCAGACAGACAGACAAGAACCTACCGGAAGGATAGGGTAGATAGGAAGACAAGCAACCAGGCAAGCGTTCTTATAAATTAATATTAGATAGAATTGATTTGGTTGAAAATGGAAAGCAATTCCCAAATGTGCGACATTAAGTATCGAGCGCGGGAATGTTATGCATTTAAAGAGGTTACAAAGGGTAAATGATCATGTAAACAGCTTGGTGGGTTTCCTGACTCAACCTCAGCCTGTGTGACTGTCGCTCAGAGCGCGCTTTTCCCGTGCAGGAGTGTGAAATATCACCAAACGAACCAACCAACCACCCACTTAGTCGAATACGAACGCGTTACACCTTCCAGCTCAGATCAGCTTGGCTCAGCTTCCAACTGCCAGCTGTTTTGCATGCTATAATGAAAACACATTTAGCCATTTCTGCGGGCCGGAGCGGGGATGCTGAACAATGTTACTATAGAAAGTCAATTTCGAACAAACAAAAAGTACACACAGTTAATCGATTCATCGAGGGAATCGATGAGGTGATCCCAACATTTCAGGGTTACTGACTTTTGTTCTATCTATTTAGATTTTTAATACCATAGTTTACAAAAGTCGTAAATACTCGCTTATATCTACAGAGTGGCTTAAATTAGTTTTGATATAAAGTTGGTTTAATGTTTATAAATTCTCTTTGTTTGTTATTACAGTTTCTCCAATGCTATGGATTCCGCACCAGTTGGTGGGTGCCCCACTGGCATACTCGGTAACATTAGAATGCTTCACCGAGGCCCATCCTAGTTCCCTCAACTACTGGACACGTGAAGACGGGCAAATGATTCATGAATCAAAAAAATACCACGCCGAAAATATTATCGGCACTCCGTCATATAAAACTCACATGCGTCTGACCATCAACAATATACAACAAAGCGACTATGGCACGTACAAGTGTGTGGCGAAGAATCCTCGTGGAGAGACGGATGGGACTATACGGCTATACAGTGAGTATCCATCCACTAAACGGAAAGCAGCGGAGATCAGATCATCCCCTGTCTTCCTCCCCATTGTACGTTCGTTCGATTTCCTCGAACCAGATAATAACAGACGCCGCTGCTCTCGCGCTCCCTAATTAAACTACGTAAAGTAATTAAGATTAGACATTGCACTCGGTATCAGTAACATCTTAATATTTGACTCTGAATAGAATAAATTATTTGTGCGGTGGTAAGCAAGCCGTTAGAAGCCATAAATTATCCCGTTATAGAGCAATTTGTCATAAAAGTGGAATCGCCGCCGGACGGCAGCGTGTCATATATCTGATATCCGTTAAAAAGTACTTGGCGAAGAAACTTTTCTACAACAATAACTTGAACAGATGTGCGCTCGTATTTCATTTCTTATGAATGTTGTTAGTTGGCGGCTTGGCTTAAGAGAAACCAAACGATGGACAGCCGTTTCGTGGTGATTGGTGACGTCTAATAATCGCGCAGGATTCGAATTGCTAACACCCTGCCGGGGCAACACGATATTTCCATTTATCACCAAATTCATTTTCCACACAATATATATTTCACCTTCTAATAGCGTTTCACAAGACAACATTTTTATCAACTAAACTCCAAAAATATAACAGGGAACACTTCTCTAGTAATTCTTCTTCCATATAGTTCACAAAGTACACCAAATACTCAAAATAAAACTGAAAATTGACGCTTTTATCATGAAAATCAAATCAAAACAAATACAATTAATATTTTGCGCCCGTAGACACATCAGAAAAGTCTTTTTTAAGATAACAATGCATGATTGACAAAATTATTTCTATTCCTACCTTGCATTTAGGAGTTCAAGAAAACTCTTGTGAAACCCTATTGAGAATTTAGGAAATACTGTTGTCTCGCCAGAGTTTGATTTGATGTCAAATCAGCATGAAGCCGTGTAGCGTCTATACTAATTATATGGACTACCTTGCTCCTGCTGCTTCCGCTATAGAAGTAGAACAATGTAACTGTTAAATGCGGATGACAAATAGACACGCGGCTGCGCTGCATTAGCTGCCAATCCGCAGCTCTAAGCATGGTTAGGATGTATTAAACCCATGTTGTTTATTCGTGTCGACAACATCAAAATGTTCTGCCACTGTATGCATGTTAAAGTGTAGAAATCCTAGAATGCTCTCATATTTTTATGCAGAAATATTAGACACTAGACTACTATACTATATTTTGTAATATACAAGTACAGTCATCATTTCGTAACATTTATAGCTCTCAAACATGCATTTCCAGACATAAAGCAATAATTTGCATAGTAAACTTAGTGTGCATTTGTCCTCGTACTTAGATATGTGTTATTGTGCATTCGCCGATTTACGCGATTTAGAAGTAGTTCTAGAGATGAATCAACTAGACGCGACTGAACCACCATCTTTGGCGTGCTGAACTTATCCAAGGTAAGTGCTGTTAGTCTCTACCTATGTTTAATTCATCCAACATTGATGATGATTCACTTGCATCCGCAATATCACTTCCATACATCAACATAATTATAACGCGACCTCTAGATATCTTCGTATAACTCGCATATATAGCAATTCCTGGATGGAAAAATAAAAAACTCATCTCAAGGGCTGTTCTCTCCACTAGCATAAACCACCTCGTTTTGTGTCTTTTTCCCTGTTAATTAATTTGCTTTTTGTGTGGAAAAAAGAGAAAAGCTCAGTTATGAGCTTTTCTAGCTAGAAAATCGTGTAAAGCATCCGACACAAAAGCAACACGTGTATTGTTGCTTGGGATCGTGGTGTTGCGGTCAGACTTCGACGTTCTGGTTTTCTGGTGGTTGACGAACAACATACATTATGAAGCAACACCACCTGCCACACTCGCCCCAATACATCCCTTCGCCCGCCTGTCTACCACCAAACTTTCCTGACGATGGTAAAAACTTGCCTCAACACAAATTTGATTTATGGTCTTATTGTCGATTTCTTTGTTTTAGTTGCTAATTTCCTTTAAACTATCTATATGTATGCTAATGGACACAGGGGGGTACGGTACAAGAAATTCATTCAACAGAAGTGGACATTGTGAACTTATTTTTGACTCGGAAAATTAGTTTTCAACAAGAATATTTATTATTAAGATTAGACGGATTTTTGTTCAGTCATAATTTGGTCAAAAACTTCTATTACTTTTTGAAATTTACCATGATGAATTATTTTGAAAATTGATTTTAATAATGAGGTTTTGGATTCCACGCCACTTGGAGAATTAGAAAGAAAAATCTGGCATAGAAACACTGTAACATCCAGTGTGTGATGCCGCCGCCGCCGCCGCCGACAGTTCGTCTCTTACCTATATCCTATATATCTATAATATGTTGTGCTCAATTGTTTTCCGAGTCTGTGTTAAACATCGAGCGTCATCTCAGTTTGAGTCAACCTTTTCGATCTGCTTGTCTCCTTCTGAGTTTCCCAAAGGCCCCTTTTCATCTCATAACGTGACAAGATTCACAAAGTAACACCATGCTCAACACGTGTCGTTACTATAGCAACAGTTTGGCCTAACGTCCCGTTAGTTGCTGACTCTTCTCAGACGTTCTAAGGATCATTCCAAAATAATCCAACAAATGTGCGTTTTCACTTGAAAAATTGCTGAATTACATAGGGAAAAGAATAGAGCGACTTCCTTGGATGTAGTAACTTGTTTAAGAATTCTGTGATTTGGCATGCGTGATCCATCATCAATTATCAAAATAAAATCATTTCATGTAGTTATAAGTGCGCGACTCGCACCTTGCATGTCACATAATTAATTGCTTTATTGTCATAGCTGTAATTAAAAGGTGTAGGCAGACTTGGCTGGCTTATTATTACTGACGTTCATTCATTCATAACTGAACTGAATTGAACTAAAAGTGGATGCGAGGGGAGCTCTGAGCATTTTCTAGCACCCACACCTCACCTCACTCGTTCAACACCGTATCTAATCGAGTTGTACCATTCAATCAGTGTCAGTGTTCAAATCCCGCAATTCATCAACGATAAAATGAAAATGAATATGTCGCCATGCGGCGGCAGATTGTCACATCGCGGTAACGACCAGGTCGGCGCGGGATGCATTGAGCTTACGACAAAATTTCAACATATAGCGCTGAATTTTCCTGCAGCTATAGCACCCTTTATAGCAGCTTTACTAGACTGCAGCGGACTTACCCTCGTCGCATACTATTATTATTATATTGTTTCCCCACATCGTACACGGAAAAAAATCCATGTAAAATTTCAGACATTTCCAGACGATTTATTAATATTTTTTCCCAATATATTTAATAAATTAATATATACCTACAATAAAACCTAATTATACAATCGAAACTGTTGAAAAATCTTGTACAAAATTCTGAAAATCTTGGAATTTCTTGTAAAACTTATATAAAAAATTGTCGCATAGACTCATCCAAAATTTTGTGAACTTTGTATTCTATCACATTCTTAGTATCCATAGAGAACCTGAATATTTTTTTGAAAAATCTTATTTCAATTTGGGAGTTTCTATATCATGCATTTTTTTCCTAAGTATTACCAAAAATGTAAATCGATGAGCAATTTGTAAAGGGAGCGTATGCAGTACCGACTGGTATTTGTTATTTAGAAATTAAAAAAAAAACACCTCAAATAACGACCTAACCCAATCGAATAAATAATAACAATGTAGAAAAAATTTTTAATCTTATAAAAAATGAAAAAATCTCAAATATCCTAATCAACTCGAAATTATACTATTTCATAAATATTGCTGCCTTTTTAACCATCTAACCTCCCCCCGACCTCGAAATTATGGTATGTACTTAAAAAACAAAAAAAGTAAATGCTAGCGATTCGAGCCCAAATATTCTGCTTAAATAGCCAGACATTGTGACCACTACTCCAACAAGCCAGGTTGGATAGAACCGCTAACAACATGACATATCGAGTGCCTAACTCACAGGACGGTCTGTACAGCAGACACTCCCATTTGTATAATGTTACTGCAACGCATGTTACTATACTTTGTTCGTCGATTTAGATGCAAATGAGGCTTATTTCTCGACGAACTCTGTATACTAAGCATGACACGGCCGTTATTTTAATTTTAAACAACTAAACTAAATGTATGTTGTTATAATTAATAAAATTGTTTATTATTTTGTTCACACTGCAAGCAATTCGCACTAAACGTTAACACACCGACTTTCTTGGCTTCTAGCGGTTTTTCTACAATAGTTGTGACTCAGCTTTTATTTTTGAGACTCACAGTATACAGCACAATTAGAATTGCATTAAGGCTGTGTTGAAGAAGTAAAAATTAAACCAACTGATAAATATAGTTAATGATTTTTTGGAATATTTTAAAGTTGGGTTTATCGTTTGGTTTAATAACCATGTCAGCCTTATTGACTATACTTAGTTGAGGCAAATTGATGCATGTTTTTGTCGCAGCTTCATCACCACCGACGACGTCTCCAAAGCCTACGACAACGGAAACCCCAAGTCGCTTCAAGGACATTTTGGGAAGTGGTGATCTCAACAATTCGGTTTATGGAAATCCGTCGTCTCTCACTATTCATCTTGCCGATAAAGGTATCGAAATCGATGATGCATTTAGCTAATCACAAGCACAGTGGCAAAATTATTTTTATACGTTGTCCACACGATTATTTCACTCGAAGTAGAGGAGCGACGAAAGCACTGACAATACAGCCAAAACACTTTTATTATTTTATCATGTAATCAATCGAATGATTTTCAATGAATTCCACTCGGGTTTATTATTGTCAAATTGAAAAAGTCGTCTAAATGGATTTTCACCAAGAAAAAAATTTAATACGTCAAGTGCAATAACATGAAAATTTTATTTTTAAATTAGGGATTTTGATGAAAATTTCAACCTCCACAGCCAATATTCATTTACAGCACAACGAATTTAAATGTAATATATTTTCTCCGTTAATTATACTCACAATTTTCTCTTTATTTTTATTCCAAAGAAAACGCATAGAAATCGGATTAAAATCTAATTTTAACTCCGAGTTTTTTTTTTAAGTAAAAACCGTATTTTATATTCCTAAATTTGTCTATCCTACAAATTCCCACAAATCTCTAAATTTGTATCGTGCATCTAAAAATTAGATTATTTATTGTAGTTGAAGGAATAGATGAGTTCGAGGTCTACTCTAATTTATGTTTTTTTAGATCGTGGATTCTTATTGATCTGTTTTGTGCCCGTGGTTAATTGAATTTTAGCGAAAACAAATTAAGGAAGGTAAAATAATGGTAACGTTTTGAAAAGTTGTCTGAACAGAAGTTTAAAAGTTAGAATAGTTGTATTATTGTAGCCCAATATGGGAGCACCAATAAACAACGTAATAAAAACAGTTATTTTCAGTGATAAATTTTATAGGAGATAAGTGAATGTTTTTTGTTTGGAAAACTGTTTAAAACTTCTAGACATTTTGAACATAATATCACAAAATGTATCTATTCCTACTGTACATATTCAAAATAAGATTCTCTTAATCTCAAGATCCATCGGTCCGAATTTCCCTCGTTTGCCCCAACAAACTAAGACGTTATTTAATCTGGAGTCATCTCGAGTTGTACCTCTAGAATCTAGATGACTAATTCAATAAGCTGATTCGACATCCGACTTTTCCACAATTCAACCCCCGTATTCATGCTAATTGAAACACAAATATATAGGTGTACCTTAAGGAAACCAAGATATGGCAATTACCCCCGGAAATTTTCAATCAGGGCCAATTAAAGGAATTTTCTTTAATTTCAGCTGACAAAAAAAATTGATTGAAAATTTATAATGGATAAAATTAATAAATTGGGTATGATTCCCTTTAATTAACAATTCAATAATACGCCTAATTAGCAAATCGGATTAAAGTTGGCAACACAGCCGGTTCGATTAATAAGCCCAGTTATAAAACCTCTCTCTGATAGCAATGATAATAAAAACATGACTGGAAACGAATGTAAAGATTAAAACTGATTTTCGCCTCGCCTTTACTGGCAACTCGATGAAATTTCCTGCTACAGAATTCAGAATTTCTGAAATGGAAATAAACACGTGTGGATTTATTAATTGAGAACAATGAAAAGTTTGCTTTTGCTAATAACTAGAACAAAATATATCAAAGGGCAGTTTTTCGTCCACTAATATTTTTCTTTGAATTTTAATTCGGTAAATTGTGGATTGGCTTTCACGATTATTATTTTTGTTCCCCTTCTGTGTATTATAAGAAGTCCAAAGAGCATCATCGTGCAATTAATGTTAAGTGGTAGTGAAAGAACTTTTCATTAAAAATCTTTAAAAGTTGAGAGTTTCAAGTCTTTTATTGGCTCGTCTTGTATTTTAAAACACCGCTGAATGGTCAAGTTGAAGCTTCGCGTCTGAATTATGAGGAATATTTTATAATGCTGTGCTTTTCAATACAACACAATGAGAAACGTGTTCAAACTTTTAACTGCAATTAAAAAGAATAAATGAAAAATACTTGTCGAGTTTCTAATAATAAAAAGCAAAACTTGTAATGTGTTTTTTCCGTAGGTTCTTTGATTTTCCCACGTGTAAAATCCAATAAAAAAACATTGCTTTTACAATCAGTGTTGATTTGAAAATGTTGTTTTATATTTATAGGCTCCAAACATCAATCAAATTTAAACGATATCGACAAATCAGAACAAAAATCTAGCTCAGATTCCAACAGCAAAGGTGGAATCTACGGACAAATTGTGCCAAACACAGGAGTATCCCTCAATGGTAAGTTTGATTTAGTGTAGCATTAACAGAGTTATATAAAAGACGAAAGCGACGGTCTATGATACGTGTATCCGTTTTACCCGGAGACATTTAATATGCAAATAATAAGAATGATAAGAAGGCAATTTAAAGATTGACCCTTTATTCTAGGCATACAAATGTGGTGCGCGAGACTGGGGTACATAATTCAGAAAAGGAATCGTACTGTGCTATCCTTTTTCCATTCAGTTCCAAGTTTTTCCCTTGAGGATGACTTATCTGACTACCAATAACATATATAAAAGATCTAAAGTAGAATCATCGCCCTTGGTCATGTTATTCGAATATCTCTACCTACAGATATTTTAGTTTTATCGCCCAACTCAACTCACACTGATTATGGATTGTATGAATTATTTATTTAATCCCATAACATTTTATTTCCCTGGCGCCTCCGCCATAATTTTAATGAATGCATTCTTTTTATAAGGCTCTTTAATTTTATTTATTGTACAATACATCGATGATAAAAAATGTGTGTAGCAGCCGCCCTCGCGCTAAACGTTTTGTATGGATATTTTCTAACATTCTCACTGTCACATCTTGACAAATTATCCCCGGCGCCTCCGCCACAGCCTAAAAACCCTATTGATTCGTCAATGTCACTTTTTATCCTTCTTCCTGAGCGTGTAATGTGAAAATACTGGCTAATCCGGCTCTGGTAACACACGTCGGACAGAAAAAAAGTCAACACCTCTCTGACAAGTTTTTTATCCTTAGTCCATTCCATTCTAATACTGTACAGTTTGGGGTTTTTGGAAATATTGTATATATACGGTATTATTTAGCGTTGTGTTGAAATATTAATGTTCAAAAGGAATTCATACCCTCAACTGTAAAAGGAAAAGCCGAGGGATCGTCTTAGATTTAGAGTTTCCAACACATATTGTCTTTGATGTGTTTTCCCTCGTCGCATATAATATTCTCTTTACTGAGGGCGTCCACTTTACATTTTACCAAGTGTACGGTTAAATAATGCTTTATAGTATATGTATTTTAAATAAATTGATTATTGTGTGAGTTATTTTTAACTTCCGAATCCACAGTTTAAAATTTAATACAACATTTAAGGTCTTTTATCAAATTTTCGTTTAAACTCACATATACGCGATGTAATGTACAGTTCAAAACACGTCTAAAGGTCGTCGGAAATGGAATTTTCTCAATTTCCTATGAGTCATATTGACCTCTGTATGAATGCCCAAACAGACTTTTGATGCCTTGTCCACATTTATGTCATGTCAGACGACGCTAGTTCATTTTTAAAATAATATTTCACACGTTTTCTGTTACAGTAAACAAATTATACATGTTGATTCTTCCTGCACTGTTCTTCAGAAGGCTGCGGTGAACTAACCCAAACATTGCGTTTGTGTACACAATTATGTTATTTACTGGTAGATATATATAACAATTAAAAACGGTAAGTTCAGGTTAAAATCACAAAAACAACTGGACGCTTAAACTTAAAGCATAAGTGTAAAATTGTTTATATGTATAATCTAATTTAAACAAAGACTGAAAGAATCTATATAGTTTATATTATTACAACTAGTAAAATAGCCAATACAACTGTATACCGCACTTTAGTGGTTCTTATCAGGATTTTATTTGGTATATAAGAGAGAAAACACTGGAAATAAACCAGAAAAAAACAATGAAATTAATGTTATAATAATTATATGGCTGGGATATTTTTAAAAATTACTAGTAGTGGCAAAGGAAAAAAAAACGAAATTATCATATGTGTAGCTTTTGTAGCGTCCAAAACAATGTTTATGTATGTATTGAAAAAACATATGGGTCTTGTAAATAATAAATAATATAAAATAATAAACCTCCCTCTTCCCTTGTCCCAAAGAAATCCAGATGTAACGCAAAAAATTATTGTGTATGCATGTAGGTTTCCACGACTGCTAGTATTCAAAGGATAATTTTCTGGGTCTCGACGAAATGTCAATGGAACCCAAAAAAATTCTTTGAATGTGTATGCAACAAATGAATTTAGAAATTTTAGAAAAACATGTTTTATTTTGTATATTAGACGGGGACGACTGCTAAAACTATAAGATTCTCAACTAGCATATCGTCCTTTTATACCTTAAAAACTTACAGGGTATTAGAATTTTTTAGTATACAGGATTGTAAGGATTATTTCTAATCTAATTTCATTTGATGTCTACGCAATTTCCAAAATAAAATAATAGATAATGCTTTATAATAAATTTAATTGAATGAAATTCTGATAGAATTTTAATATAACGGTTATTTACTGATGTATTAAGTTTATTTTTTAATAGTCATAATTGTTATCTATCTAAGAGAAAATAATGTTGGGGTGATATGATTTTTGTGCTTGAAAATAATATGAAGAACGGAATAAACAGAAAAAATGTACGACAAGAATTTGGAATTATATTGTATTTGCATATATAAACAATGTATTGAAATGTAAATAATAAAGATACATAGATATATACCCTGCCTTTCATTGGACTATATCGCTAAGTCAACACTCGTTTAAAATTAAAATGAATACTAAATGTGCTCATTGTACATTTTATAAAAAGAAGATTAAATTAAATTACATAGAAATGTTGAAATTTTTCTTCATCCCGCTTTGGCCCCTAAAACTAATTTCGTTTTCATTTTCACAAGATAAATGTAGAAATTATATGGGAAACAAAGGTAAGTGCACGGTTTTCTTTAAGTTTAGATTTTTTATCACACAAACAACTAATAAACAAAGTCCTGGAAATCTTGTTACAACACGAAATACATTATAATTTGCAAGGGTGTCTCCTGATTTATTTGCCGCGCTTTTCAGCGAGGAGACACTTTTTATGAATAAAAATTAATTATCTTCATGCCAGTACAGGAGACAGCAGGATTAGCCGTGTGTAGGAGTCAGAATTTTTCAGACATTAACCTCGTATAAAAATATAATTATTATATTGGTTCCAATTTTTTTGTATGCATGTTGATAAAATTAATTATTATATTCATTAAAGTGCACTGAAATAATCTAGGTTGAGTTTTCAGCAGGGATATCGATTTCCTCAGGTATATTTTCAGATAAAAGCAATAAAAATAAATAGGAATCTTTATCGGGCTGCAGCAGTTGCTACTTCCTGCTCCTAAAAAGATTCTATAGGACGTAATGAGCATTCAATTAAAATAGAATTGATAAAAAAATCAATTGAATACATTAAGTAACCTTCTACAACTAAAGTTAAATCTATTTTAGATTTTTAGGGCAACAATTTATTTTGTCTGGGAAAATTTCACATATTTTTTGTTTCGCATAAAATTTTTTAATTACATTTGAGGATTCCTCGAGAAAAGTTTCAAAGAGCCGAAAGTTCTTGTTTCCAGTATTTCCTTTTGTTCAAAGGGATACCTGATGCATATTTTTATTTTAGCAAAAACCTTGCGACTTTCAATGAAAATATCAAAATTAATTAAAATTAGTTCTTTCGCACAAAGTTTGCAAAAACAATTTATTCAACAATGCTGATAATGTTTTAATGGTTAAATCCCGCTTTTATTATTTGGGGTGAGAATGATTTGAATTCTGCGACGACGTCGCACCATTTCTCGTATGTCGAACATTTTTTTGTCAATATTTGAACATTTACCCTCCTGAAGGTTTTTAAATTTAAATCTAATTTGGCCATTCGACAGATTGAACGTCGGAAAAGACTGTTTCTCGTGTTGTGCAACTTGACAGCCTAAAAGACGGTTTTTATACAATTTGTAACCAAAATATTTCAGTGTTTTTCTATTTGAGAGAAACAAGAATCCCCATTTATAATAACTTCAGGTAGAAGTTTCGTAGCAAAAAACTAATATAGAAAAATCTTTTATACTACCGTGCAATAAAAAATTTATAAGAATAGGCTCAGGAATTTGACATTTGTCCAGTTATACTTTGTGACATTTGCTAAAGTAGCCTTATAGTCCAAGGAGTCGTAGCCTATTCTATACTGTAATTCATTTGAATCGCACGATATTATTGTATTTAGTGGAAGTTTTTTTGTGTACATCAGATAAGAAGATGATAAACGACATTTTCGTTTCAGTTAAAACTTAGACTGTTATTTCGAAATGGGAATACCGTGTGCAGCAAGACAATGATAAATAAAAAGGCGAGATAAAAGTTAGTTTTGTAAAAACTGTGACGGTTAAAAAATTGTACAATAAGTGCACTTGAAGAGATTGTTATTAATTTTTACACATTACGCCGATGATGATTAGATAGATTAGATAAATACTTAGGAGGATTTTATTAATTGGGTATAAAGGTGAGTTATTGTAGGTTTATTCTGTAAACCAAAAAAAAAAAGGATTTTCACAGTTGGGTTTTACGATAATAGAAAAATTTAATTAAAATCATACATAAAATTTTTAATAAAGAGTCCCTATTCTTTGTTATGTGATGGAATTTAATGGTATCGAAATACCTGATATATAATTATAAAACTGAATAATAAAAAAGACCAATAAAGATTTTCATATTAATTTTTCTGTACGTAGATGTAGCAGATAGAGCACCAGATGTTATAAAGTCTATAATAATCACTGAGTTCACATGTTTGTAAAGGCAATACAATGCCGAATTGTTGCAAATAGTCTTAAAATTATATTCCCTGAACCCGCCCCCTAGTTTAAATCAATATCATTAGGTACTTAATAATATTAATAAATCATTTCCATCATGGTGAAATATGATGGCTATGTATTGTTGTTTAACCACAAGCATCAATAGGGAAAGCTAGTCTAGTTTACTTGGTTTAAATACATTCCATTTCATACCAAATTAGAATCTAGACAACCACAAAACGGGAAACTGGCTATCGCCATAGTGTGATTTGGGTTTATGTAATATCACCATGCGGTGGCGATTTTCAAGGATTCAAGGTAGGTATGCCATAGGAATTTGATAATTATAATATCACTTTATGAATCGATTTCCGCTCACGCTGGATTTTTGTTCCCTTTTCGATTTGCTTGGTTTTTTTTTCTCCAAATATTTTTCCTTGAATAACTCACATATTTTATGCGGGGGCAGGACTGTGTTAGAAGAAACAAATAATACTGAAATGAAGTCTAAATAAAATAATTATACGGTTTGGATTCCAAAAGCAGGACAAATAAATGTATTGTTTTATATTAACTATATTTGACTAAAATCTGTCCCCGAATCGACACAGCTAAAAGTCCAAAAAAATCTGAGAAGTGCATTTCTTTCCTGTAATCTTGCCCCGTTTGGTTAGAAAGTAATTTTTGTCCTGTTTTAAGTGGTAAACTTTTAAATAAATAAGAAGTCTTATATTATGAAAATTAAACAGTTTTTTCAAGGATAAATTAAGAGATAATAAAATATAGATCTGACCTTTTTTCATTTTTAGCAAAAATCGCGATTACAGACATTACACTCTCACTGCACAAAACAATTTTTTATGTAACAACAAGTTCTATTTAATATTTCTGATGTCTTTTTGGGGACTTTACCTCACCATAATACAAAAAAGTTTTAACTAAAAACTAAATATTCTGTACACAAAAAAAAACGACGGATAAGTCACGCCCACATTCAAATTTTTTTATAACTGGACACGTTAAAACTTCGTACAAAAAAATTATTTTAACAGAATACAATTTTTGCAACATTTGCTAGGATAGTTTTTTTAGCATTTCACATTCTCAAATGTTTTTAATATTATATTTTTTGTGAAATATTTTCGTCCTTAGAAAAAATATCCAAATCTTGATCGACTTTTTCCTCATACGCCTCCTAGAGATGTTATCTAAAAGTCCTTTAAAATTAACTAATAAACAGTATAGCTTGAAAAGTTAGCTACTTCATCCCTTAAGTAATCTTACCTGATTGTATCGCTGTTCGACCAAAGCGGAAACAGTGTACACATCCACAGTTTACCAAACGTAGTTTACATAGCGGTAAGTTAGAGTTTGTGTAAAGCACCCAGAGCACCCTTTGCATACAAGAGCGAGATATACAAGTCGGCAAAGTATTCACCTTTATATGACCAAGTTAAACACTTCGTCTAAGAAATGGAGATAAACCTTATATAATTCCCCAGCGTGTTAAAGATGGTTCTACGCAACATTTACCAAACATACTTATGTACTAGTAGTGGGACTAGAGATTTTACAGTTTACCCTTACATTAAACCTAATGTGTTTGTATATTAAAACAATTTTCATTGATATATTTCACTATTATTATATTGTATAAACAAACTGATTGTTATTCCTGTTACTGCCACTAAAATGCGTTTATTAGAACGGTTTAGAACCAAACCATAATATGATAACGTGTTGTGGATTTAGTTTGTAACAACCGTAATTTATTGTTTATTGACTAGTTGTTATATTGTCTCATAATTAATTGCTAATTCATATACAAACATTGTAACCGTTTGTTATCTGACAATTTCAAATCCGTCGCTTCCAACCACCAACCAGCCCTTAATAGCTAAACAAACAAACCTAACAAAGCTTGTCTTATATAGTATTATAAGTATATAAGATGTTTCTATTTTTAGGCAATTTTTTCACACAGCTAAAGAAAGAGATCACTAGCAACTGTGGAAATTCGTTGTGGAGGATGAATGCTGACACATCAGCCTACTTATTGGCGGACAAAATTCTTTTCATAGATTAATGGTTCCGAAGCTGTAAAATACCGTATAGGGACAGCTTAGATCGACTTTGACAGACTCCATTGGCGAATCGCAAATTCTTGAATACCGACTAACTTCTCCACATAAAACCACTACACTCACCCACGTAAACACTCACACCATTTATCTTTGTTACATATGTGATTAATTTTGACAAAGGACCAGACACTTCGTTCAGTTTTGATCAATTTATTTATAGCTCTGCATAAATTACTCCTCGAACTTGCCCATTGGATATTAAAGGTTTCATACTAGAAATCGAGTCATTATTTCTTAGTGTTTTTAGAAATAAAGCTCCTGCATGAAACCTGAAAAAATGTTTAACCAAAAACATTACGGATTTGGATTTTTCGTCCAAAAATATATAAAAAGCAACCTAATATACATATAATTTACTCTGCATAAATCTGCGCATCTACTGTACTCAAATTATTTGAATTTAAACAGTTTCGTACAAGATTCAAGTTGGAATTGTGTCTAGTACATATTTTAGAAAAAATTCATCAAGAAGGAACACAGGTTCATTTAAAAATTTCAGCACGAGTTTTTTAGTGTATCCTAATCCAACTTTATTATTCTATTTTTCTTCGTTTAATTTATAACTTTAAATCCATAATTAATTTTGGTCTATAAATTATAAATACAGACTAGTTTCGTTAAAATCCTGCCGCGTTTTTCAGCGGCAAAAAGGACGTAAAATTAATGAAAAGTTTTATAAGATACTAAATAATTTTGTCCCTTGTTACTTATTTCTACAGCTTTCAATCCATAATTACTGCGACTTTTGGTGCAATTCAGAATTTTAGAACATTTTCTGGCGTTCAATATTTCAGCGCTAAGAAAAAAAATATCGAGTAAACTGTCGTTATATGCGATTTCCAGTGGTTTTGAAAGGGTAATTTAGCAGCAAAAGAATTCTAAGTTGAATTGGCACAGCGGGGCGTGTTAAAAATTATAAAAATGTTGGAAAAGAGGAGAAAATCAGGATCATTGGTAACGAATCGTGAGAAGCAGCGAGGCTTCGCTATAATATTAGGTTACTTAACGAACACCAGATGAGCAAATGAATAGAGCAAACTGACAATATTTTTATTATACCTGCCTTCACAATCTAACTTAATTTGAGAAAAAAAGTTGCTGACTTTAAATTTAATTTATTGTCAGCGTACAAAAATGTTGTATCAATGATAGATTTTGGTTAAAAACGACAGTTGAGGGGATGAACCCCGTTCGGGTGGCTATAACCATTTAAACTCCAATTACTACAAGTTCAGTCTTACATCCACTTAAAACGAGCTCACTGTTTAGTTTACATGAATATTGAAAGTGTAATCTGGACACCGTCGTGTTTTAGGGCAGCCCCCGGCCGCTTAATAACCCTCTATTACGAGCACTACTTCTAACCAACTTTACGAAATTACCAATAAAAACCGGGTTCTAAGCTGTTTAAAGTTAATCATTGTTTCAAACTTTTACTACAGATATGATGAATGTTTTAATATATATTTTATAGAGCAGACTCCGTTGTTACTTGGAACAAATTGCACTTCTTCAACATTATATTCATCAACGAACGCCGATTATTTTAATACTCCCTACACTTCCTGCTAATAGCGCGCTCGTTATGTTTAAACTTTTTTTCGTGAACCCCTCTTCCCCCCAGATTCAAGACACAAAAAACCTTGGAATAAATACTTACTATACATACAGTGCAATAAAGCATAATTGACCTAGAAACATTTCGCAATTGTTCAAAACACCTGGTTTCCTCTGATAACGTTATTCAAAAACATATTTATTTGCTTTATATATTTATATAGGTACTTAATTAAATTAAAACTTCCTAAACCACTAGATATTTTATTTTCAAGTTCAGGATAAAAACCCATTTATTTAGTTATCAATCTGGAGCAAGTTGAATAAGTAGACCCTTGGAAAATCTTAACTATTGATGGAAACACACTACACGAACGACCCTCAATCCCTCGCAATACTTGTCTAATGAGACACTCAAGTCGAAGCTACGACTGTCAAGTGTGTTCGTCACATGCCTTGTAGTCTTGAATCAAATGTGGTATTCGACTTAACTTCCTTTCTGGAATCACTACAATTCTCATAGCGACTTATTTAAGGACACAATTTTGTTTCCAGATTTGCGTTCCGTTTGGTTTCAAAACAAACTAATTTGATAATCTAGGTTATTTTTTAATGAGAAGCGTCGTAAATGAACATTTTATTTTAATGAATTCTTAAAAGGTCAAATAAACTAAAGGTAATGGCAAGTTTTTCCCAAGTTTATGAAAATATATAATCAACGAGACTGTCCTTGTTATCTATGTTTTCCTGCAAACTTTTCCATTTTTTGCAATTTTGGACTATGCTACATCTTCTTTGTCCATCTTCAGTTGGTAATTCTTGCTCTATCAAGTTTCTTAACACACACTACTAAATTTTAGAAAAAATTATGTTTTTTTATCATATTCGAGTAGGTAATAGTTTTCCCAAAGTATTGTACTTAGAATTTAGTCTAGATAATCGTTTATACAACAAAATTTTGAAAAAAAAACCTATTTTTAATTCTGCAAAAAAATGTGTATAAAAAATTGTAATATTCATATAAACGATAATATATATTTTATTATTCTTATTTTAAAGGACCCCTCAAAAAATAAAAAATATAGGAAAACTTTTTTGTTAGATTAGACTAAGTATTATCTTTTTTGAACCTGACACTTACAATTTCCTTTAATAACAATAACAAGAAATAACATTATTAATAGATTTTTTGTCAATTTAGTTGAATGATTACAAATTGTCTCAAGTGAATATTTTTCCAAAATTCAATATATGCATTTAGATAATGATCAAATAAAATAGTATTTATACCGTTCTAAAATCAGATTTTATTCAAGTTAATAACGATGACTTTCCCTAAAGAACTTGCGGTGCTTTTCGCCTTATTTGTTGTGGTTTGTCAATCGGTTCCAGTTTTAAAGTCCAGTGATCACAATTATAGAAATTGTCTAAATGAGACAAATCCCGGGTAAGATAAATTCAATAATAATATTAATTATCCTCGTAATTAATAAAAAATATTTTACAGTACGTTGTTGGCTAACATGATAGTGAATAAACCAGGACAAATGATGCATACAATTGTATACGATGAAGAAATTCCTAACACAGGATCAAATGATAAAAAAATTAATTGTATTTTTGTAAGTAAACCAAACATTTTCCTGTAGTATGTTGTAATATAGTATATTTTTTAGATCACTGATCAGGATAATGATGGAACCGGAGGTTATCCAACTATTACAGACGGTGGTGTCGGCGATTATTTCGTTGAATTTAAACTTACATCCCAATCTGGATGCGGGTTGCACTTTAATGTTGAAATTTATGTAACAGAAATTTAACTTTTTTATTATGTTGTATAAATAAACGCATGTTGTTAATGAATTGTTATTTTTTTATTAAACGGGGCAAACTGTTGTGGTATAATAATTAGAGTGGGACGACTTCAGGTACATGAAATTATTTAGACAATTTTGGCGAGTTCACATAATTTTCAAAGATATAATTTTATGACGGAATTATTTATATTTGAACCACAATGACTACGGAGGTTATCCTAGATTGCTTAATGGTGGAATTGAATATAAATTTGTAGAAGTAGAATTGACTTCAAAGCTTAGCCAAGGATTAAATTTTTTAAATCAAGTATATTCTTTTAATCTTAATTCTGCAAAAAAAAATTGTAATATATTTGAGATTTTGCAATACAATAAACCATAACATATAATTTATTATTCTTATTTTAATGGACCTCTCAAAAAATAAAAAAGTATAGGAAAACTTTTTTGTTAGATTAGACTAAGTATTATCTATTTTTGAACCTCACACTTACAATTTTATTAAATAACAAAAACAAAAAATAACATTAATAATAGATTTTTTGTCAATTTCGTTAAATGATTAAAAATTGTCTCAAGTGAATATTTTTCCAAAATGCAATATTTCGCATTTAGATAATGAAATAAAATAGTATTTATACAGTTCTAAAATCAGATTTGTATCATTTAACAACGATGGCTTTCCTTAAAGAACTTGCGGTGTTTTTCGCCTTATTTGTTGTGGTTTGTCAATCAGTTCCAATTTTGGAGGTCAGTGAAAACAATTATAGAAAATGTCTAGATGCTTCAAAACCGGGGTAAGGGATTCATTCATCATTATATTATTTAATAATTATCCTCGTAATTAATGAAAAATATTTTACAGTACGTTGATTTATAGCGAAATAGTGAATAAACAGGGGCAATTTATGCAAACAATTGTATACAATAAAGCATTTCCTAGCATGGGAATGAATGATAAAAAAATTAATTGTATTTTTGTAAGTAAACCAAACATTTTCCTGTAGTATGTTGTAATATAGTATATTTTTTAGATCACTAATCAGGATAGTGATGGAAGCGGAGGTTATCCAAGCATTCTAGACGGTGGTGTCGGCGATTATTTCGTTGAATATAGAGTTCTATCACAAAGGGGAGGCGGGTTGCATTATAATGTTCAAATTTATGTAACAGAACCTTAACTCTTTATTGTGGTATATAAATAAACGCATGTTGTTAATAAATTGTTATTTTATTAAACTGAGCAAACTGTTGTCGTATAATAATTAGAGTGGGACGACTTCAGTTAGGTACATGAAATTATTTAAACAATTTTGATGAGTTCACATAATTTTCATTGATATAATTTTATGACGGAATTATTTATATGTGACTGATTTGGACCAAAATGGCTACGGAGGTTATCGTAGATTGCTTAATGGTGGAATTAAATCTAAATTTGTAGAAGTAGAATTGACTTCAGAGCATAGCCAAGGATTAAATTTTTTAATTCAAGTATATTCTTTTAATCTTAATTCTGCAAAAAAATGTGTATAAAAAATTGTAATATATTTGAGATTTTACAATACAATAAACCATCATAACATATAATTTATTATTCTTATTTCAAAGGACCCCTCAAAAAATAAAAAAGTATAGGAAAACTTTTTGTTAGATTAGACTAAGTATTATCTATTTTTAAACCTCACACTTCCAATTTTATTAAATAACAAAAACAAAAAATAACATCAATTTAGTTAAATGATTACAAATTGTCTCAAGTTTTTCCAAAATGCAATATTTCGCATTTAGATAATAATCAAATAAAATAGTATTTATACAGTTCTAAAATCAGATTTGTTTCAATTTAACAACGATGGCTTTCGTTAAAGAACTTGCGGTGCTTTTCGCCTTATTTGTTGTGCTTTGTCAATCGGTTCCAATTTTGGAGGCCAGTGAAAACAATTATAGAAAATGTCTAGATGCTACAAAACCGGGGTAAGAGATTCATTCATCATTATATTATTTAATAATTATCCTCGTAATTAATGAAAAATATTTTACAGTACGTTGCTTTTTAACAAAATTGTGAATGAACCAGGAAAAATGATGCAAACAATTGCATACGATGAAGTATTTCCGAACATAGGAGTAAATGATAAAAAAATTAATTGTGTTTATGTAAGTAAACCAAACATTTTCCTTTGCATGTTGTAATATATAGTATATTTTTTAGATCACTAATCAGGATAATGATGGAACCGGAGGTTATCCAAGCATTATAGACGGTGGTGTCGGCGATTATTTCGTTGAATTTGAACTTAAATCCCAATTTGGATGCGGGTTGCACTTTAATGTTGAAATTTATGTAACAGCTTCTTCGTCTTCTTCTCAACCTTCTTCTTCTTCTCCCTCTCCTCCTTCTTCTACTTCTCCTCCCTCTCCTCCTTCTTCTTCTTCCCCTTCTACTCTTCCTCATTCTCCTTTTATTTTCTCTTCACTTTAATGTTGAAATTTATGTAACAGCAGCTTAACTCTTTTATTATGTATGTATTATATATAAACGGATGTTGTTAATAAATTGTTATTTTATTAAACTGGACAAACTGTTGTCGTATAATAATTCGAGTGGGACGACTTCAGTTACATGAAATTATTTAGACAATTTCTTAAAATTATGTGAGGTAATTTTCCAAAAAATTAGCTTAGAAAATATTTGATAAACTAATTACTTCATAAGAAAATAAACAGTAATTATTAAATAATCCATAAGGTTTCTTTTTACAAAAATATGCAGTTCAAAATTAAGTTCTGATAAAATTGTCACTTTTTATTGTTCATTAAGATTTTGCAATACAATAAACTATAATATATAATTTATTATTCTTATTTTAAAGGACCACTCAAAAAATAAAATAATATAGAAAAACTTATTAGTTAAATTAGACTAACTTTTATCTATTTTTGAACCTCACACTTGCAATTTCATTTAATAACAAGGACAAAAAATAACATAAATGCATCAACAATAGATTTTTTGTCAATTTAATTAAATGGTTACAAATTATCTCAAGTGGAACTTTTTCAAAATTCAATATATCATTTAGATAATGATCAAATAAAATAGTATTTATACCGTTCTAAAATCCGATTTGTTTCAATTGTAGATGGTGGTCACGGGCATACTTTCGTTGAAATACTAATGGAGTCACAATGGTGTAAGGATCTAAATTTCCTTATTGAAATTTATGGAGAACCATAAGCTATGTTGTGATGAATTAATGCATACATAATATTGTTGTTACAAAACTGAAAAAATGTATTGTTTAAATTAGAATTAGCAAACTTTTGTCGTATAATAAAATCCAATGGGTATGACATGAGTTTAATTTAAAATTACGTTTTGCATTCATTGTGTTTGTAGCCTACTTTAAACATCATCAGATGAAAAAGATAAAGTATTTTTAGCACTACCTACATTAGTCACAATTTTTAGATATTATCTATAAAGTAGCACCATGTGATGTTTTTTCTTAACTATTCAATATTGTACTCTTATATTTTTAAAACTCACCTAGTAACAATAAATTAGACAATTCTTAAAAGCCTTACAAAGAGATTTTGAAATAGTCGCATTTAAAATTTATCGGTTTGTCTTTATCCACAAATTACTGAATAATATTAAAATATACAAAAATCAATTTCATCTACAACAATTTCGATTAAAACAAAATTAATTATAGGTGCCATATATGCAATAAATAATAAATAAATAAAATAAATAAACAGATGGTAAACCAGGTCTGTATAAGAAAATCATTCCAAATCAGATTTTTATGTTATCTAATCTACTAATCTACTCGTACTATGACATTTTTTCCAATTACACAAAAAATATTTCTAACCCCTCGAGAATCAGACTAAACTAAGCAATAGATAATCAACATAACAACGTTATTTTTCCTATGATTATGTAAACGAAACCATTACCTTGATCGTAATCAAAATCACTGTGATGTTGAAGTGATGACAATTTTTTTTATTAATAGATACGCAGTACTTTATTAGTTTCTTCAATTTTATCTACAAAAATGAGTTTTGTTAAAGTAATTGGTGTAATTATAGTTACATACATAGTGGTTTGTCAATCGGTTCCAATTTTGCAAGATTATGACAAGAATCTCTTCCAATGTCCCGAGCCAGTAAAAGCGTAAGTAATTTCTATATGAATCACGTGGATTAATAAAATATCATTTTTGTAGTACCTTACTGCTTTATAAAGACACAGTTCATGAAAATGGGCAATTTTTAACTATACTTATAAAGGATATACTACTTCCTACAATTGGAATCAATGTTCCAATTAATTGTATTATGGTAAGTTCAACTCGCATTTCTCAAACTTTGCTTTAATCAGATCTTTTATAGGTAAGAGATTTGGATACTGATGAAAGCGGTGGTTCCGTTAGAGTTGCTGATGGTGGCCTTCAACAGGTTTCTCTGGAATTAGAATTTAAATCCCAATCTGGAGGCGGCTTGAATTTTGAGTATGAGATCTACGGGGAAGCTCCGTCATCGCCAGAAGATTAACATGAATAAATATTATGATTCATATTTTTTGTTTTTTTACTTACCTACTACAAATGGTTATATTTTTAAAAAAGGAATGTAGGCAAAATTTTGGATTAGAGTATTTTGTTATAAATTAGATTAGATAGTCCGAATGTTTGGAAACTTTCTGGATTTTTTAATTACCTATAGCTTTATCAAAATGCCTCGATAACGGTGCTATTGAAGCGCCGACAAGCTAACCTGTTTATATAAAAACACGCAGCGATTTTTCGTTTCTTAAATTTGAAGAATTTGATGCCAAAATGATTTTTCTAAAAGTAATTTGTGTAATCATTGCTTGTTATGTGAAAGCTAGTCAGTCAGTTCTAATTTCGGAAGTCGACAATTACGTCATCCAATGTCCAGATCCCAGTAACGCGTAATTAATTTCCATCACGTATTTCACTATTATAACTAATTTAATTTTTTTTTAGTACCTTACTGCTTGCAAAAGACATTATTCATGAAAGTGGGCAAGTAAAAACCGTAATGTTTCCTTCAACAGGAATCAATACTGTACCAATCAATTGTATTCTGGTGAGTGTCCATATTTATCATATATTTTTGTACTATGCATCTCGTACAGACGAGGGATTTGGGAGATGGTGGTTACGCCATGATTATTGATGGTGGTCTTAATCAATATTTCGTGGAATTACAATTTGAAGCCAGATCCGGAACCGAGTTGAATTTTGAGTATGAGATCTACGGGGAAGCTCCGCCAACACCAACACCTCATGATAATGAATGAATTTTCTTTTGCTACAAAAACAAACCACAATTCTAGTTAAATATAACTTTTATTATGCTTATATTGTCACACAAAAAAATAAAATACATGGATAATCAGATTCGTTTTTGTTAGTTTACTTATTATCAAAAACCTGAAAAAACTGTGTTATAAAATTCATTAAGCCACTTCCGAATAAAATTAACATGAAACTTCCGTGCTTCTATCACATCTTCCGAATCATCTGCATTGGCACCACGTAGATCAAAGTGATGTGCACCATTTGGTATGACTATAGCCACGACCTTTGAAGAAATATTACCAAGAACTCCTCCACTTGACCACGGGTCCATCAAGCCATTGCTAAAGACTATATTCGAGGCATCTTTCAAATCTTTTCCACCGTATTCCAAAATGACGTAATCTGGACGAAGTGGACGCACTCCTTCTCTTAGAAAACAATCATCGGAATATTTTTGGTAGTTCCAGGGAACGCTTTCAAACATGTCTTGGCTGTTGGAGCACATTGGCATGACCATCTCGGTGCAAGCCTTAAAAATAAAACAGTTTAGGTTTCAATTATAAGGTTTTCACTTTATTACCTGGAAATTCCATCCAGCTTCACCCAAATCAGCAGATGTTGCGTTTATATCGGTGCATTGAGTTTTTCCGGTAAAATTCGTGTACACTTCTAAGGCTGCTGCCAAGGCTGTTAGCACATCGTCATTGGTGTTAAGATCGTGACTAGTAAGATTGTTACAGAAGACTTTTACAGGATTAGCTGGTAATGGTGCGAGGAAATTTGTTGGGTACGGGTAATTAACCATGGCTAAGTTTGTGTAAATATTACTAAGCCAATTAGCGAGTTTGTCTACTTCGTAGTCTTTAGTTAAAGGAGCGCACAGTTTCCATAATTTCGATAAACTTGCTTTGCCTTCATCGGTTTTAGCCTTAGAACTAAAAAAGTCAAAAATTTGTAGGTATACAATTTTTACAACTTTGGATGCCTACCGGATAATATCCCAAGAATTTCCTATAGTTTCGCTACATTTATCACTACCAACGACTTGGAAAACATTTGTAACAATTCTATAAAAATTCTCGCAAGGTGTTAAGTCCTGAAACTGCCAAATCGGGGCAGATGATGCTATCGAACCAACAACAGAATGTGGGTATTTTATTCGTAACCATGATGATAACATTCCACCATAAGAACCACCAAAAGCTACTACTGGTAACTTATTGACATCAGTTACATTTTCCAAGTAGGTTCTTTGTAGAAAATCTATTAGGTAAACATAATCGGCTAAAGCTTGAGATGATGTTAAATAGCCTAAATGTGCCGGTGAGGAATATGATTCGTTTCCAAATGGTAGGGACTTTCCATAGTACCTAAAATTGAAACATATTAATTTAACACTTGAAACGAAGGTATTTCTTCAACAATAATCGAAGTTGACCTTAAAATTATCTATAATTTATCAAGGTGTAAACATTTTCAATTTTTATCCACTATTTGAATTTAAGTATTTCAATACCTGTGCTCAGCAAATACAATAAGGGCGTTAAATTTTGGAGCAATGTCGAACATAAACCCAGTATTTTGGGCGAACATAGAAATGTCGCCTTCATTTCCAGTATAAAAGAAAATAGGACTGTATTTAGTATAATAATCATCATTCACTAAATATCGCAGCTGAAAGGTAGCATTATTGCTAAAACTACAAAAAAGTGATAATTATTCCTAATAAATAACACGAGTTATCATAAATTTACCTGAAATGATCCACTGGTAATTCTATCCATTTTGTAGTAAAATTATAGTTATCATGGTCACTAGCCAATGCTGTAGTTATGCACAGAAAAATTATAAACAAATTCATTATTTATTAAAGCACAGGAAGCAATATAGATGTGATATGGTTGCACTTTGAACTTAATTTAGCAGTTATTGGACTGTATATGACACTATTAGATCTGTTCACGTATCAGTTGAATGTTTGGCTTATAAAATTTTCATATCGCATTTAGTAAATAATTATTGTTTTTAAATATCAAAGCAGAAGTATGTACTTATTGTTATGATTTATTATTTGTTGATATCTTAATATTATTGCCACGCATGTTTATGATACATTATTGGAATATTAATGGAAAAATGTGGTTTTCTAACTAAATAATATAAATATACAGTAATATTCTCTTTACTTTTGCATAAATTTTTGATTATGTAGTAATTTTTAAAAATTGCGCTTAAATATGCAACATTTCCATCTATGATGTAAACAATGTATTACTTATACTAATAGATCTCTGTTTTATCCAGCACATTGCTTTCAAGATGTTTTCTCTTCTCTCTAGTAGATGGCGATAAGAGTTATTTAATACAAAAGTCTATCATCTGCTCAATAGATGTCAATAAGAGTAATTCGGTTATTACAGTCATTCGGTATTACAGTAGCTGTATTAAATAATTTAATAAATTTAATACAGTCACTGTATTCGGTATATACAGTAATATTCTTTACTTTTGCATAAATTTTTGATTATGTAGTAATTTTTAAAAATTGCGCTTAAATATGCAACGTTTCCATCTATGATGTAAACAATGTACTACTTATACTAATAGATCTCTGTTTTATCCAGCACATTGCTTTCAAGATGTTTTCTCTTCTCTCTAGTAGATGGCGATAAGAGTTATTTATTACAAAAGTTTATCATCTGCTCAATAGATGTCAGTAAGAGTAATTCGGTATTATGGATTCGAGTTTAGTTGCGTTTTCAAAAATATAATCAATACAAACTGAACTAAACTAATAAAGGGGATAAAGACAAAGTATTGAAGTAAATGTAATATCCGAAATTTTATTTTTATCTTTTTAATACATAAGGCATTTGAAAAACATTTAAAATTAAGTGAATAATAAAATATAGGTTACGTTAACAATAAATCATAAAATAAATTTGCACTTGGTATGTGGACTAAAATTAAAATAATTGAAAATATAGATAAAATATTTTATACACAACACTATATAAAATAGCAATATTGCCACACAAATTAAACACGTAAAATATCCCTCGGAGTAAGCGGAGAAATTGACGTTAATTTATAAAATTGTCCATAAGATTTTTTCTTCTTTAGAAGCAAAAAATACTACTTGAAAAATATGTTTTTTGTTTCTAATTTAATATTCAAATTTCACGCCATACATACGAAGAATTCGATTCAGACCTATAAGTGTATAATATTCAAAATGCCTCAAAACATCCTACTACATACTTTAGAATTTATCGAACAATCAATGTAAACAACATGAAAACTTGATAAAAACATTGTAAGCTTATTAAAGAGAAAAATAAAAAATTTAAATATAATTATCTAAAAAAGTAAATAAAAATTGATGGTGTCACAATTTTTAATGCGCAAACATCACAGTCTAAAACGTTGAAACATAAGCTGTTAATTGGCAACATTGCATCATCAATAATAATGTAAAAAAGGGAACTAAATACAACTAAAAAATATCACACATCTAAAAAGTCTTTTAAAAGCGTAGTTCGCCGTTTTTCCGCAATATCCATTTGATTCTCCAAATCGCCACGATCTGTCGTTTCAGCTCGTTCAATTTTCCACGACAAATTTTCAATTTCCGCCTCCAATTGAGCCTGCTGGTACTCAAACAGCTCCTTTCTAGGGCCCGTGTCCATATAATAGGCATATGGATATGTGTATTGGAGGGTATAGCGACATTTCGCCAATAAACCAGCTGCGCTAAACAAATACTGCCAGTCGATCCACGTGCCCAACCCAGACATCACTTTCTGATTGATTCGAGTTCGCAACTTCTCCAAAGTTTGCTCTTCGAGTTTTAAGGATTTCGAGTGGTTTTCCCATCGCTCGTAGTAGTGCAAATACTTTTTAAGTGCTTCTCGTGCCTGTGGAATTTTGACTTTGACAAGTTTTTCCACACCAAAGAAATTTCTCACCTGTGCATTTACCGATTCATGGGCAATGTTTGGGTTTTCTCGGTACCTGGAGCATTCGTAGTATTCTGAACCATGTGATTTCCAATCACCTAGGCACATCCAACAGAAGTCGTGTTTGCAATTATAACATTGCATATGATTGCAACCGCCATTTTTTTCAATACAAATGTGGCACTTCGGACAGTCTTTGGTATGAGCGCTAATGTAATTGGCTGTTTCACTATCATCAGCGCACTTTGTTAGCCATTTCTTGATAATTAAGCAATCGGTTGGTGCATGATAGTCCATACCACATCTGGAAAAGTTTAGTAATTTAGGAAAATTCTTATTACATGATTTAAGGTTAACTCTATCACGTGGCGTGATTAACTACGGCTTTGCTTACCTGAAACAGAAAATTGTTTTGCATTGGACACAAGCTGTACGTTTCGCCTTGATCTCACGACTATGTACAACAATCGAGCAGTTAGGTCCCGGACAAAATCTCAACTCAGGATGAGATTTTACATAATCTTGAAAAGTGAACTGTTGGTATTTTACACGTGTATTGGGACGTGACAAATGCCTAAGTACAAAATCCTCGGGAGCAAGAACTGCACAATCACGCGCCATGCAACTAATAGCTGTGGATATTCCCTAAAATACAACCAGGGTCCTTCAAATGAAAATTATGTTATATTAGCAAATTACCTGATTGATTTGTACTTCAAAGTGCATTGTCCAGCAATCTTCGCAGAACATGTGTGCACAAGATAAACTAAAGAACCTTTCGAACGATTGTGGTGTAACACAAACTGGACAATTTGTATACCTAGATAAAAGGATAGTACTAGGGGAAACTGCTGGTTGGATTCTGGATGTAACCAACAAGTTCACGCGGTTTTCACGATACTTGTTAACGATTTCTTGCACGTTCCAACCATGACCATGCAACAGTACCTAGGAACAAAAAATTACCACATGCGGAAGATTAAGATAAAATAAACCAAAATACCTTAGCAAGGGAAGGAGTGATTTGTACAGTATTACTAAGAGTTTCCACTGTTTCATTTAGCAACCTTTCAACTTCCTCCTCGAACAAACAGCGGAATTCAAAATACTCAGGATCTATTTTACTAGGATCGATTTGTTCAATATCACTGTCGTCATTTAAATAATATTCATCATAACATTCATTATCGGAACATTCCATGTCTGATTCGCCACCCTGAGAACCATTAATCACTTCCTCCATTTTGCTGGAATTGTATTTACATGTAGCACAAATGCAATTTTGACCCAATACACTATAACATCTTCGTGGGATTTTAGCAAATACTAACAGTGTTCAAGCAAATCAACAACCTGTTTACCAATGTCAGTCGTCCATCGCCATTTGCAAATACATTTGACGGACGTGAAAATCCATAATGTTGGAGCGACATCTAGTTTAGGGGGGTACAAGTTTTGTGTTGGGGGTGTTTGGCGCTGGTGTCGCGTTGATTATTACCAAAATTTATTTATGTTATTATCCTATAAACTCTATTCAACACAATAATAGTACAAGCAAGTGAACTAAATGAAATTATCTACAATATAATTTATTGTAAAGTAATCAGTTTTATTGTTGACGTTTGTCCCGTGCGTTTGTCAGATTATTACTTAAGTTGGCAACATTTGTGATGTAATAATATGGCGTTTAGTTTCATGTATTAGCAATTAAGGAATAATAATTTTTTTAGGATTAAAATATGATATATCCAGTATTTTTCAAGAGTTTAAAGCATTATGTTTAGTAGACGTTGGATCCGCAGACGAAAACTAAAATTTCGTGCTGACGGTAAATGGTTATAATAATTATTAGTCATCCATCATTCTGTGCATATCTGAAGATAATAATTATATAAACAATGTAAGTAACAATTCAAATTGTTGATTATTCCATAAACAGGTAGATAATAATTGTAGTTGAAAGAACGCTGTTTGAGAGGAATGATCATTTATCGTCCAGATAGTGGCAAGAAATTTATAAACAATTTATTTCAGTGACAGACCATGCTTTTAAAAATAAGTTAAGATAATTTAATTATGAACAACTAGGAACACCTTTGGAAGCTGAACAGTTTTTCTTTAGCAAACAGGTTCGTCTTCATGTGTTACATGTGATTTTTTTTTTGTTCCCACTCATAAACAATTCTAATGATCATCTTAGAAATCCACGTTTTGTGTAAAAGAAAAGTGGAATAAAGCTATAAAGAGCATGTTGAAAGTGTTTGGATTTTACGAAAAAAATATGCCTTTGTATGAGAATGAAATGTATATAAAACAAAATTTTTTGGTGGGGAATGTTTGGTATTACAAAAAATTTTTGAACAAAATCCAGATAAGTTGTTTGTAAAAGTTGTCATGTAGGTAGGCGTTGTAAACTCGAATAGAAATATTCTTTAGATAACAATAAATTATTATCACAGTTTATTGCGTTGATGACTAAGTCAATGCGGTAGGTTATTTATTCATTCATAAGTCAATTTGTTTAGTTTACATACCGTCTAAAGTATCTTTGAATGGTTATTAACACAGTTTTGTTGTTGTAGTTGGTCGCCATGGCTCAAGGTGTGGTTCAAAAACGTCGAGGAATCAGTGGAAACACCGAAGCCCCAGCGTCTTCGAGTTCATCAACCCAGTTATCAGCAATCGGTGCAGCCGCCCCCGGTACCCTTACTGACGAATTAGCCGCCCTTTTCGAATGTCCAGTATGCTTTGAAATAGTTTTGCCTCCAATTATGCAATGCCAAGTGGGGCATTTAGTGTGCGCCAGTTGTCGTCCAAAATTATCATGTTGTCCGACTTGTCGTGGTACCCTCGGCAACATTCGCAACCTCGCAATGGAAAAAGTTGCTAATAATTTAATGTTCCCATGTAAACACAAAGCAACAGGCTGTCGAATGTCCCTCGGACTGAACGAGAAAGCTGAACACGAAGAAATCTGCGAATTTCGTCCATATAGCTGCCCCTGCCCTGGGGCCTCTTGCTCCTGGCAGGGGCAATTAGATAAAGTAATGGTACATTTACAACACGCGCATAAAAATATTACGACTTTAAACGGAGAAGACATAGTATTTTTAGCAACTGAAATTAATTTAGCTGGTGCTGTTGATTGGGTGATGATGCAAAGCTGCTTTGGTCACCATTTCATGTTGGTGCTAGAAAAACAAGAAAAAAATGATGGTCACACACAGTTCTTTGCTATTGTCCAACTCATCGGTTCTAGGAAACAAGCGGAACATTTCGCCTATAGGTACAGTACCGAAATACAGACAATGAAACAATTATTATGTGTTTAACGTTGCAGACTGGAACTTAATGGAAATAGACGTCGCCTTATTTGGGAAGCAATGCCTCGGTCGAGCCATGAAGGAGTGGCTTCAGCTATTATGGGGTCCGACTGCTTAGTTTTCGATAATTCTATTGCCCAACATTTTGCAGATAATGGAAATTTGGGCATTAATGTTACCATTTCATTAGTATGCTAAATTTACTCTTATTTTTTATCAAACTTAGTCAGAATTGCTTGGACGCATATTCATTTTTTTTTGAAATTTTCCTCTGAACCAGTTTTCAATTTAACTTGTATAATATATTCAAACTACGATTTTTTTTATTGTTGACCACAAAGAATATGAAAGGGAATTACAATTACGAGTAAAATACGAAACACCAATTTTAATAAACTTTTTATTTTTTTACTTTTAACTGATAGCCTTGCGCTAAATTCGTTTGAAATTTTATGATGATTATTGATTATTTTAGCGTTAGAATGCCTTTAAATTGTTTTTCGAGATTGTGGGGATATAAAACAGTTTTGTTATACTGATACGTTTTAACTTATAAGTAGATGTGTATATTTCACAATATTTAAACCACGGACCAAAATTTCTTTTTGTAGTGTGGTACGAGTTTGTCTGATATAGAAACTTGAAAAATTGCACATTTACGAGAACATGCTTATCTCCCAATAAGGCTAACTAACAAATGTGATATAAAATTATTAGTAGTTAAGTTAATAATATTTAAAATAGTTTGTACACAATAAATTATGAATTCTTTACAAATATTGATTTTAATACCATTATTATAACTTAAATATTGATTTTATTAACATTATACACTGTAACAATTAAAGATGACAGCCTTTTTTTATTTATAATAATGGATGTGTTCAATGTCTCAATGTTTATTTCATTTTACAAATAAATATAGTTTAATTAATAATTGTATGGGTTCTGATTAGCTTCTTAAGTAAAATATTGTATGTATTCATTATTTGCAATAAATCATTTAACGTTTGTATATATTTATTCTTTTTGAATTTTTAATCAAATTCCTTACTGCCGTAAGACGTAAGGTAACAACGCGTGGAAGTTACAGTAAAAATCTTTGTATCAACGGAGTCACATTAAAAGTTCAGTATTTTAATATTTTTAATGGGGCTTAAAGGAAACAAATTGTTGGTCCCATTATTTATTTAAATACAAATCGAACTATATACACTGTATGACTAACACTAGTTAGATATACAAAATAAGGAAGGTTAAATGCCAAGATTATTCGCTTTGGTATTCGAAGTAATCCCATTTTTTACAGTAATACAATTAACTAAAAATCATCTTAATACTTAGGCTTGCAATGCAATCTTATTCAAAATATGAGGTTCAAACTTCTCGTACTCCTTTTCAATAACCGCCTGATCCTGATTTGCGTTAAGTACAATAACTGGTGCAGGACAGTTGTGCAAAGTTTTGTAATACAGCCAGTCTTCATGTAATTCATGCAGTTGTTGCAAGTACTCGATCGAAACGGACTTCTCTTCAGCTCGATTACGTTTCATCATTCGCTCGTAGACAACTTCTGGTGTCGTTCGGAGATAAACTAGCAATAATTAAAAAGTTATAGCACCCTAAACAGAAACTAGAGAACTACCCTACCAATTAAGTCTACATTTATTGGGGAGTTCTGAGTTACCCATTTGAACCACTCGTCAAGAACGGCTGCGGAAGGAGGTGCCAGGATTCCGTCTCGTTTCATTTTCTCAACGAAACAGTATCTAGCGCTGTATACAGATCTTTCCATTAGCTTCACTGGGTGTGGTGTTTTCTTCGTATGTTGTTCAACCATTGTCAGTTGAACGTATGACTGGAATGTGAAGCTCCATTTCTTGGGGTCTTCGTACATTCGAGCCTTACAATAACAAGTATTTACAAGGAGAAGACTAAGGAAGTTTCAACTTACAAACAAATTATGCCCAGCGCAGTTCCTCCACATTGCAATAGGTTCGGCTAGGACACAAATATTCTCATGCTTCTTAAAATAATTCAAAAACGTCGTCTTTCCACTACCAATATTCCCCTCAACAATCACAGTAAACGGTTTGGGAAAACTACTTTTCGAGGAGTTTACAGCTAGAGCATTAGCCATTTTCACTATAGTTTTTTCTACTAAAATAAAAAATGTTTATTTATATTAAAACCGGGAAACCCACAAAGATGCTTGTCAGAAATTTATAACTATGTATTTAGTGCTTAACCCGCCAAAAGCCATCACGTCTACCACTTTTACTGATAGTAATTAATTCTTACCTAGTCGTGCCATGGCTAATACTAAAATCCATGCAGTTTACTCGAGCAATAGGGCCAAAACTAAAACGATTTACTCTGTTTTATTATCTTCTTTGCGGAGATGTAGGAGAAATTTGAATGTCTTAGAACATAACCTATAAAAACAAACGTATTTTTGTGGTAAACAAAACTTTTTCTAGTTGTGTTGGTCACCCTGATAATACAAACCACACCAGAAGCGCCACATCCATGTTAAACTACAGCAACAAAAGTGACATTTGATTTGAAATAATTCTGTCTTTGTTGTACATACACCCAGATTATAAGTTCATCTCCCTTCATTATTAACACTCATACCAACATTGCAAATACTAGGGGATTTCGAATAGACACAATAAAAACACAGCGTTGTCAGATTGTTTTCTATTTGAGAAAATCGAGACCGTTTTAAATAATTAATTTGTTTTCCTGCAACGTAAAATCAGAATAATTTTTTGTAATAATACGAACAAGAGATTGAAAATTATTGCGGGAATCTAGATATTATATAGAAAATTACACTGTAAATAAGGCAACGCTGTATTCTATTTTATCCGCCATATTTAACATGGCTTGGTGAAGGCATTTCTGCCCAATTCTATTAATTTAAAATTATTATGATAAATACTAATTGTGTGTGAATGTTATTAATTTGAAACCCAACTTATTTGTGATATTTTAGTTAAACAATTATGATGATGTAAGTGTTGAAAGTGTAAATAAGTCAATGCCAGGCAATCAAGAAAAAAGCCGGGAGTTTTAATTGGAAACATTTATTAATTTGAGATTAGTTTGTAGAAGTATTAATTCCTCACGAATAATTTACTATGTATAGTTTACAGTCGATTTGGTAAGGCACAATTATAATTGTCCAAAGTATCGTATTTTTTCAATTTTATGACATTATGACTTGGAAATTAATCAAAAACACGTTGATAACTAATTGATTAATCCAAACCAAAAAATGGATAATACTTGTAGCAGTACCAGCATTGATGATAACCAAGCAGAAGGAGATAAAAACATGGAAGAAAATCTTACATCCAAAGAAGATTCCAACAAAACATCTCCTGAGAACAACGAATCAAATAAAATACAATTAGACGAGTGTACCTCCACATCGAACGAACAGAATGACACCACCACATCTACAGAGGTTCCAGTTACCAACAGCAATGAAATCTCAGACAGTAGTTTAATTGCATCCACAATAGAACCTGAGAGTAACCAAAACGTTGACTGCACTGAAACCAAAGAGGAAGAAGTGAAAGAGGAAAGTGTTGAAGAACCAGTAGGAGAATCTAGTAAGGAAGAAACTCAATCACCAAAAGAAGCAGAAACGGTTAAAGAATCGGTGGAAGAAGCTGCTAGTGAGGAACCTGAAACGGTAGAGAAAGCGGAAACTATTGAAGAAACTAGTAAGGAACCAACAGCCGAAACTGAATCATCATCAAAAGAAGCGGAAGCTACTAAGGAACCAGCAGTTGAAATAGAATCATTAACAAAAAATGAGGAAGATATTCCGGACCCCTCCAAGGACAAAACTGAGGAAAAAGTATCAGAAATCTTAGAAGAAGTCAAAGACAAATCTCCAGAAGTTCCTATAGAGGCCCCTCAAAAGGAACCAGAAGAGAAACCTGCGGAAACTCCTGAAGAAGTAGCCGAAAAACCTGCCGAAGCTGAAAATTCTCCAGAAAAACCTGCTGATTCTCTTGTGGATAAGCCACAATTAATCTCTGAACCAGAAGCGGGTCCTAGTGAGATTTCCTCTGAGAAAGACGTGGAAAAAAGTAAAGAGAAACTCAATGAGACTGAAACTGTTGGAAGTGATAAACCTTCAGAGGAGGAGGACAAAGAATCTAGTGGTTTGCTTCCAATTGAAAATGCCTTTGTAGAATGCGAAAATTTCGATGATAGTGTTTATGGAGATAAAACTAGTGAAATGTCCTCTTCGATGCTTGATGATCAATCATCTAAAGGCAAGAATAACGAACTGCGTTTTAGCAAATTAGTTTAAATCGTCTTTTTCAGATGCTGAGGATAATCAAACAGTTTTCGTCCAAGTTAACTCTGAAGAAGCGGAAAAGGAAGCTGATAAAGGTAATAATTTGATTATAGTAAATTGCTTTCATCAAACTTTTCCTTTAGATGACGTAATGGAACGGGACCCGATTGGCTCAGATGTTTATGAGAGTTTGGGCGAGGACAGAGAGGGAGCTGATGAGGAATTATGTATTATCCCTGACACAGAACGTGTTTTATCTCAGGTACTTAAGAAAATATTTTACATAAGAAAAAGTAAAAACATTTTGGTTTTAGGCTGAAAAAGATGCCGCATCCGTAATTCCACCACTACGAGATATTACAGCAGCTTCAAGCGAGTCTTTGGAAGAAACCGCTGTTCAGAGCTCGTCGAGTGAAGCGCTAACTGAAATCCCCCCAATTACCGTGCACAAATATGAAAAGGACGATTTGCAAGTTTGTTCTATGCCTCGTTGTATGCTGGTAAGAAACGCGCATTATTTCCTGTTTCTTAAATATAATTGAACCAATTTCCAGACTCGAAAAGTGAAATACAGTTTTCAAACTGGCGATGAAGCTCTTGGTTTCCTTTGCGACGACAATTGCCTGGAGGACTTTAAGGGTGAAAACGACAAAGTAGTGATGGCTTGGGAGGAAGGCAATCTGCGAGTGAAGAACTTCACAACAACAACTAGCACAACCACAGCAGGTAAAGAACTGGTAAATTACGACAGAATCTGCGCGTCTTGCCAAAGTATCGTCGATGATGCCGATACAAATCTCACATGGGAAATAATGGATTTCTGCAACGAACAATGTCTAACAAAATATCAAAAACAAGTTGGAGCGCACTGCTCCAGCTGCAAACGAGACGTCAAAACTAATTCGCTTGGAAAATACTGTGTGCGTTTTGGTAACGATATTCGACAATTCTGCACTAGCCACTGTTTGGAAGAGTACAAAAAGGGCTTGAAGGTCTGCTCATATTGCCAGCAGGACATGTCAGGAGGACCCGAAGGATTCCTTGCTCCAGTCGGCGATAAAGGGCAGTTTAAGGATTTTTGCTCTCAACTTTGTATGGAAAAGTACGACGTGATGACGAATGATCGCCCTCCAAAAGTTGCTCCAGGAACTAAGTGCTCTGTTTGTAAAGCTGATAAACCTATCAGTATCGAGTTTGAACTTGATGAAAAAAGCAACTATTTCTGTGGAGAACCCTGTTTTGTAGCGTTCAGTTTCGTCAACAATATTTCACCTGGGAACTGCGCGCTTTGCAAGAGAAGTTTCAGCAAAAGCATCCTGGAAAAGAACACGATGTTCTACGATAACGTCCAACATAGTTTCTGCTCAAACAGCTGTAAAAACATCTACATCATCGCCCACAGGAAGATTGTCCCATGCAGTTGGTGTAAAGTTAAAAAATATAATTTTGATATGATCCGAAGATTTGCTAAAGATGAACCGGAATTCAATATGTGTAGTGTTAACTGTTTAAACTTGTATCAACTTTCAGTTAATGCTGTTGCATCAAAAAAACAAACTTGCAACTATTGTCAGAAAAATTTGGCACCTATGTACCATCTGACTATGTCGGATGCAACTATTCGAAATTTTTGTTCTTATACCTGCGTAATGACTTTTCAGAATAAGTTTTCCAAACCGATCACTTTGAATAATGTAGATGATCCTGTGCCAACTGGCGCACCGAAGAAAACCAGGAAAATCAATAGATTGGATGAGAATGGTAAGCTAAATAAAAATTTTTTATTTTTATTTATACGAAATGATTTTATTTTTTCGATTAAAGGTCCAGCAGCTTCTACCACTGATTCTTCCACTTTACCAGTCATAACTAACGTTCAAAGTTTAGCCAATACTAACGGAGGGGTTCCCCCACTTCTTCCCACGAATCAAAGTTCCATGACCACTAGATCAACGCGTTCCAAAGCATCAGCATCACAAGTTCCTCCTTTGAATTCCCTACCAGATATTCCAGTTCAAATTCAAGTGAAACAACATTTTATAGTCCGACCAGCTCCTGTAACACAACAGCGCAATGTGAGTACTATGTGTTCTATAAGAAAAACTCACAAATCTACAATGTCTAAACCTATAATGGTAAATAAAGAATGCTCAACTGATAAACGCGAAGCGGATAGAATCTTGATTCCGGTTCCGGTTCCAATTTATGTACCAACTCCGCTGCATATGTACGCGGTACCGGTACCAATTCCAGTTCCCTTTCCCATTCCTATTCCTGTCCCGATTTTCATTCCGACAACTCGAAACTCCGCTACAGGTATTATGAAAGAAATAAAGAAAATTCAGGTAAAAATTCCGACTGATCCCTACGAAGCTGAACTGTTAATGATGGCTGAAATGGTTGCGGAAGAAAAAAAGGAAGAACATACTGATTCAGAAAGCGATGTAGATGATGCAGGTGGTGCCGATGATAATTTCAGTCCGGAGCCAGTCGATGCTAGTAATACTTTTGGTGACGATATGTTGCAAATGGCCTTGAAAATGGCTACGGAACTAGACGAACCCGCAGTCGATCTAGAAGGTGCCTTGACTGCTAATACTATTACTGCGCCGCCTGGTGGAGAGCCAGCTGCGGACGAAGCTACTGTTGAGGGGTCGACGCCCATAACCAGTATCATGGATAGACCAGCGGTTCGAGGACGAAAACGCAGCGGAAGACAAAGCCGTGGCCAAGGGGCCAAACGAGGACGAAGAATGTCTCATCAGGTAGATATTCCGTTGATTTCCCAACCAGCTCAGCCAGCTGCTCCACAGGAACCTGCTGAGAAACCCGACGCGAACATGTGCCTAAAGGTAGGAAGCATTTCAGGGAGCTGAGTTGGTTAACTTAGCCTTGGTTTTTTCCAGTACACCTTCGGTGTAAACGCCTGGAAACAGTGGGTTACCACGAAAAACACCGAGTTGGAGAAGTCTACCAGGCGTGTTAAATTATTCAAAACCGAAATTCTTCAATTAACCGCAGACGAATTGAACTATTCTCTGTGCCTGTTTGTGAAAGAAGTGCGCAAGCCAAATGGTGCTGAGTACGCTCCGGACACAATCTATTACTTGTGTCTGGGTATTCAGCAATACTTGTTTGAAAACGGGCGTATCGACAACATTTTTTGCGATCCGTATTATGAGAAATTCACAGATTGTCTAGATGAAGTTGCAAAGAAATTCTCGGTACTTTACAATGATTCTCATTATATTGTTACTAGAGTGGAAGAGGAGCACTTGTGGGAAAGTAAACAACTTGGCGCACATTCTCCACATGTCCTCTTGAGTACTCTGATGTTCTTTAACACAAAACACTTCAATTTAACTGTAAGTTTCTTTAGACCAAATATTTTTGAATTATCGTTTTTGTTTCCTAGAGCGTTGATGAACATATGCAACTATCGTTCTCCCATATCATGAAACACTGGAAGCGTAATCCGAACCAACCAGGCGCGTCTAAAGTTCCCGGTTCTCGCAATGTTTTATTACGGTTCTACCCTCCACAATCTGCTATTCGTAAGTTACATCAAATATTTTTCCTCTGAATAATCCAATAATTTTTTCCCTAGAAAACAACGTAAGGAAGAAGAAAGTCTATGAACAACAGGAAAACGAAGAAAACCCCTTGAGATGTCCAGTGAAACTCTACGAATTTTATCTGTCAAAATGGTTCGTATAAAATTGCCTTGGTTTGTTTGTATGTTTTGTAATGTTTCACTTTGCTGCAGTCCTGAAAGTGTTAAAACTCGTAATGATGTGTTCTATCTGCAACCGGAAAGGTCTTGTGTCCCTGATAGTCCTGTTTGGTATTCGACAATGCCGCTTCCGAGGGAAGCCCTCGAGAAAATGTTGCATAGAGTCAAAATGGTGAAAGAAATTAATGTTGCTCTTCTCACTAGCTAAACTTATTTATCATCCGCGCTATATTTTGTATATTTGTACTTAAAAATATAGATTATGTATAGAAAATATTATTAATTGATCGAATACGTCGATAGTACTTTGAGTTTTTTTTGTCTTGGAACAACTTACCAATGTTCAAATTATGGTCAACAAAATATGTTTTTTTTTATCAAACATTCGTTTATCATTTGAGTTTTGAGTCTTGCTCAAAATTAAATAATTTTTAAATAAATAAACAAACTATTAATGTATCAATTATGTCTCACTATTCTTATTAATTAATAATGCGCCTTGCTATGTTATGCTTTAGTTATATACACATTATGTTGTGAGTTCTTTTATAATTATCGATTAAGTAAACATTGTTTAATTTCCTAATAAAACTCCAAAAAAAGTTTTTAGTTGTTTTTTTAGTACCTACGAAAAGAAACACATAAGTATATAGAGTATAAAAAAGGATCTTTTATTATTTAACAAAATGTTTTGTACATAAAAACTGTATAAAAACCTAATTAATACATTAAATTTGTTTTAAAAAATTTAGGCTAAAAATAATAGTCAAGTATAAAAACATTCGTATATTATTAGAGTATATAGATAGTTATGGTAACAAAAGTAAGTTACGAAATAACAAAAACCCACCAATAACCGACAACATAAGAAACAAACACTTGAACACCCTGAAAACTCTGTATATGTATATATTATCAATAAAGATTGCTTTAATGTTATTAGGATTTGACTAGAGTCCAATTTTTTTGAACTTATTTGTGTTGTTACGTAGCGAGTTATACAGTATATTGTCCTCGTCTGCGACAGCTTCCTTAATAGTGAATTTGGATCAGACATTTTTTTGAAAAAAATTTATGGAAATTACAGCGAATTTTGACATGGGCAGCTGAATCTGAAAATTTAACAAAAGATTCTGTTCCGGATAACCCATTGGGCAGAGTAGTGGGCGTCGAAACTATTTGGGGCTCCCGTCCCACGAAAAAAAATGTTTTAAGGCTTTTTATCGATTTTTCCAGAAAATGTTTCATTTTGGAATAAATGATAAAATAAAAAAACTGAAAAGCTATTTTGCGAAGGGCGCCTCATGATTTTGATTGCCTAGGGGCCTACACAAGGTTTAATCCGGCACTGAAAAGATTGTGATGTAGATTGTAGATGAAACTAAACTGCTGGCCAATTGAAACGTACCAAGCGAGTTTTTAGGTTGAATTTAAAGTCAAATATTTTGAAAAGGAGAAAAGATATCAACATGAGGTTTTCAGGATTCAAGAGATAATTTTATTGCGAAAGCAATTGTGTGACCCGATTTTTTTACTTTGAAATACGTTACTCTCTACAGGGTATGAAAGAAAGTCGTCTTTTTTTTCTCAAACTTTATACCTACCGGAATTCCATAAAAAAAATTTATATTTTTTTGATGTCGATTTTTTTAGTCCCTGGTTAATGAGGAAAAAATCTTATTTTATAAGATACCGAATTTTTTATTAAATTTAATATTGTTGAACAGGTTTTTACAATAATAATTATGCTGCCATTTTGAAAGCAAATGTTATCATGTGATATGTCGATAAAAAGGTAATTTTAAGTAGAATCTAATTCTTACGGAAAAAAATATACAGGGTTGTTTTAAAATTTTTTGAAAGTTAGTAGGTGGCCCTTCCGGTGAAACCGGAAGTGTCATCAGATTGTTTTAAACGTCAAAATGATTATTCCTTTCAACAATCAAACCGTGCCAAATTTCAAATTAATACAGTTAAATGTAACAAAATAGTGGGGGTTGTAAAACGATTTCGTAGCCACCCGGTATACACGAATATGAGCAAATTTTTGAAAAAGTGAAAAACCCGTTTCGAGGATATAAGTCACTTAAACCAATGGTGAACATAAACTAACTAAATTCCATTCTATTCCATTAAGAAAATAGCCTCAAAAATGAATTAAAAAATTTACCAATTAGCGAACGTGTACCGATTTTTGATAAGCCACTGGTTACCAATAAATTAATGAAAGTACAAAAAGTGTACTTTTTATAAGAAAGCCATTCATAAGGTATTATAATCAACTACAGAGATTGGTTCTTACAAAACACAATACGGCCGAATGACAAAAAACAAAGAAAACATCAAATTTTCAGCAAAAATTCGGTATCTTATAAAATAACAGAGATATCAAACTTTTGAGAAACAGGTTGTTTTCTCATTAAGTAAGGACTAAAAAAATCTACATAAAAAAAATATGAAAAATTTTTTGTGGAATCACGGTAGTTATAAAATTTGACAAAAAAAGAAGACTTTCTTTCATACCCTGTAGATAGTAATGTACTTCAAAGTAAAAAAATCGGGTAATACTATCGTTTTCCCAATTAAATTATCTCTGAAATCCTGAAAACCGCATGTTGATATCTTTTCTATTTTTCAAAATATTTGACTTTAAATTCAACCTAAAAATTCGCTTGGTACGTTTCAATTGGCCAGCAGTTTATTATTATTTCTCGCCATGCCATTAAATATTGAAATACATGTTTTTATGTTACTCTGTACTGAAGGCCAGCTTTTATTTCACACACAAATGCGGAAACTAATATCGTGCGACCAAAAAAAATATTTTTTTAGATCGTACGACAGTGAAATTTGGGAACCACTAAAAAAACTTATTTTCCTAATTATTACCTATTAGTTTCTAATGGAACATTTGGACATGATACAATTTCACTAAATGATACTTACCTAGTTTTATTGGAATATCCCCAGGGACCCGCAACACAACTCCTAAATTCAATATTATTGAAGCTGCTAGACGAATAGAGCCACAAAACATCCAATAATATAAACAAACACAGCTAAAAATCGTGTATAAATAACAAGAAACAAAAATATCTGTACCTTCATTGACCAGCGTTGATAATATACTTAATAATTCCTCTTGTATAATATATATAATATAAATCTATTGACTATTGACTACCAACTTTATGTATACTAACTGCCCACCAGTTCAATTCTACGATATTTTTTCCTTTTGTTGGACACAGGGTCTTTGAATAACACTGGATCTAAACGCAAATTCGACCTTAACAAGGGCATGTACCCAAACACTGCTGCAAATGTATTTAAACAAGTTTGTCTTTGGATAAAGTGATCTGGATCATTCCAAGGCGAACGACTACCAGCACTTGGTTGCTCTTTATATTGCTTCCGTTGTGTTACTTTAATTGGAGGACGTCTTGTAACATGACTAACTAAAAAATTCATCAAAATATCCTCACAATTCTGGCTTTGTTCCACCGTTTTATGCAAAAGTGGACTCAGCCATTCCGTATATAAATAATTGTAGTATCGGTGATAAAACGCGGCACCTGTCAAAACAATAGAATAGTCATTAGTCCATTTTGACGTGTACCCCCAGGTGGATTTCGAGTCTTCCCAATAGTGAGACCGTCCTGGATATCCCACGATTCTCTCCGGAAACTGCTTCCAAACAACGAAAGCAAAGTCGATTTCATCCGTAGTTAAAACAGTGTCTTCATCCAAGGATAAAACAGCAGATGTTCGGATTTCCTTGTGTGGGTAAAACCGCTGAGAAATACTAGATTTAACTTGTTCGTTCCCTGAACCTGTTTGTATAGTATTTAGGGAAACATTCGGTGGTAAACTCGGCCAACGATTCCGACTTGGCGGTCGTTTTTCGTTTGACCAAACAATTAATATCCTTTTAACGTATCTACTACGCCCCACATTGCTAACTAAGCGATAAAGTGGAGATGTATTCGATAAAGGAATACCTAATTGACAATAGATAACTGTAGTGAAACCATCAGCTTCAGTCGATTCTAAATGAAATGGAAAATCAACTGTTGAATCGGAGTAAGTTGAGAGGGTGACCAAAGCTCCTGGGAAGTTGTTCCAGATGGCGCCGTCGCGTCTCGGTTGTTTCGGCAGACGTTCACGTATTATTTCCAAAGTGGTATAGACGATTTTTTCAATGGAAGAAAAATATCGATCCCAAAGCACTTGGGTTTGTTGGCGAAGCTCTAGGATTTTGCTTGGAGTTAACGAGCGCACTATGTGAGGTACCTGAAAACATTCTAAGAGTAACAACCAGCAATTAATACGTAACTAAGCATACTTGTAAAAGCAGTCTTTCATCTGCCCATACAACAGCTTTATTCCAGTCGATAACTTCGGAAAACGGCAACGCCCAGCTGTTAGACAATAAAACCGGAACACACCCAGCTTGTAACGCTTCTAAGAATCTGAAGGAACCCAAGCGACGCCCGCGTGGAACCAAACAGAACGTCGAGTTTTGTAGTAAAGTTTCATAGTCATATCTGAAAAAATAATAAAACTTTTGATAATGATAAACTCTTAGAGATTTTCCCAACGAACCGATCGTATTCTTTATTGTCTTCGTCACAGCGTTCGTCCTTCATTTCCTTCCAACTCTTCCCATGCCGACATGTGGTGACCATAATCATATCCTTTCGGTTGTGCAAATGATACAGGGAGTTTCTGGTGTCTGATCCAATTCCATGGACGTACCTTTTACCCTTGAATGCCAATAAATAGGTTTTCTCTAACGGGAAGTTGTTAGATAAAACCGAGCCGGGTTCGCCGCCTTTTTCCGGATGAATTTTGTGGAATAATGGAATGCTAATATCAAAACCCGGCCGAATATGGTCCTCGGACATACTGGCTTTAGCTAGAATAGCCATTCCGTAGTTAAAATCTAGATCATTTTCCGTGTAGTTCGGCCAGGTGCCCGAGTATAAGTTGAAAATTATATGATTAAGGCCGTTATTCCAGTGAGGTAAGCGTTGTAGTTTTATTTGCAAATTTCTTACATAATCATTGCTAAGACTATCTCTGTCCAAAGTGTCTATACCCAGTACAAAAATGCAAGCTTCCTTGGGATCGGCAGTGTAATATCTAGATTCCAACAGGACATTCAGCAGCTTTTGATAGGACGGACTAATGCTGCTACTCGTAGTTTCCTCCTGAGGATACACGTAAACTTTGAACTCTCCCTCACATCGAGTTAAGTCAAAACAAGTTTCCATTCGACAACGGTTCTTATCTTCTATTGATACAGGATGACGTTCTTTACCATTCACTAAATAACCAGTCTGTATATTATTTAAATTAACGTAACTAGACAGTTCTTCTAGACGAAAATGCTGGTCTTCAGTATGTCGCAAATGGTACGCCCCAAAATACCAAAATGCTAGAAATGCACACGAGACAAACACTAACAGATACCGACGTTTAGCTTGCATTTTTTTCTGTTTATGTTACATATTTCCAAGGAGTTTGCCGATTTTAAAAGTTTATGTTCTATTCCTAAAATTTTAAATAAATCACGTAACACAAACGATAAGTCACAAGTTTTTGGAGAGAACTTACATCAGGAGATAACTCAATTTCCTCTAGGTCCCCGTTTTTCTGGATAGTTTAATCCAAACTCAACCCCATTGTCAAAAGTGACATTTTAACGTCAAAGTCAAGTAGAAATCTGTAGCAGTAAAGTCTGTTCGATAATTGCACTACTTTGTACGAGCTTATGTGATAAAAAGAGAAGGAAGTATTTAGTTCATGCTAGCGAACAAAGCATCAGGCTAGCCAACGCGCAAACGAAAATATTAGTGTATTGCTGGTTGCCTACTTTTGGGTTGTCATACAATAAACCAGACAAATGTGTTAAAATTACATACAAAAGGATAATTTATGGTTCTAAAAATATATATGTAGCTTCCCTGCAATTTTTTTTTAATGTGGTTGAATTTTTTCTGCTTAAGTACCATAAATTAGAGTTGTATTTGCCAATTAAATTATATTTAAGGACAATAATGCAGTAATATTGATGGTCTGTGACATAATTATCTTGGCTAGCATGTGTTTTTCGAGATCAATGACCCTAATAATTTTAGTCAAGGACAGACATGTATTTTTAATTCAAAAATCGGTTTGGTTACGAATAATTGTTTTGGCTTAGGATACATACTGAAAGTGAACTATTAGGTTTATTTACGATTGTGCTAGTATGTAAAGAAATAAAATTTACTGCGGTTAAAATGGGATTCTAAAAACCAAGTAAATTTGTTCATAAAGTATTAAAGTTTAAATTTCGCGCTTGTACAGTAAACAAATCAGATGTAGTGTTGCTAAACTTTAACCTGGAGATGGCGCCTCTAAACCGAGTGTTATAGAGTCCCTGTATTAATAGAGAATATCAAAGTTAAGCGGCTCCTGATTGGCTTAAAGTTATCAAAGCCCTCTATTAAATTTATAAACCTTGGTATTTTAGCGTGATCGCTGATTGTCCACCATTTATACTCAGTTAGTAGATGAATTAATTGCGGTATACAGTGTATGCAGTGACTCTAGGATGTTCTGTGACCGACAGAAGCCGATGCCCCTTGTCCAAGTCGAATTACAAGTGCAGCGCCCTCTGTCGCCCCGTCAGGTCCACAATTATAGTCTGTCCGAAAATATGGCTGTAAAATAACCAATATCCCTTTGTTTCATCCGCAATGTTTTCACAGCTACCGTCAGAGTAACAATCAACTGATTAAACAAAAACTGACACACAACCTGCGATAATGTGCGAGTGATTGTGAGTGAGCTAAGAAGAAGAGCGAGTGGTTCTAAAAAGTGTGGTTGTTGGAAAGTTGTCGTGGTGGCGACAGGAGGATCTACAGGGGGTGAATGTGCTTTCGGCCACGGGCACGTTGTAAATCTAGGAAGGGGTGGATGGGCTCGCTCTGATGGTTGGTCATCAACCTCTCGGATCCCCAGCAATAATGCTCTAGAAATGTCTAGTGCTGCAGTGGTGAATTCAGGAAAAATGCCAATGTCTCGTACGCAATTGCTACCAGTTTCTCAACATTCTTACGTACAAGAGGGTGATTTTATCCTGTTGAAATCCGGTGGGAAGATTCGGATCGACAGTCCACCAGCCGCTTCAACGGCTTCGTCAGCGAACTCTGCAGGCCTCCCAGAGCTGACCATCAGCAGTTCCAATCTCTGCGCCCAGTGCTTCGAGCCCCACAACCGCTCTGGAAGCAGCACCGATTGTAAACCTCATAATGTCAGGGCGATGGTCGCAAACCCGGACCAAGTCATGAAGTTCTTCATGAGTAAGCTTACCCCGTACGAGCGGCATGAAATCTACAACTACCCTTTTATTTACTTCATTGGAGCCAACGCGAAAAAGCGCCCAGGGATCCTTGGGCATCCCAACAATTGCGATTACGACAACGACCAAGGTTCTTATATACATATTTCCCACGACCACGTCGCATATCGATACGAAGTACTTAAGGTTATTGGCAAGGGCTCCTTCGGACAAGTGGTTAAAGCTTACGACCATAAAAACCACATACATGTTGCCTTGAAGATGGTGCGAAACGAAAAGCGATTCCATCGGCAAGCACAAGAAGAAGTTCGCATTTTGGAACATTTGAAAAAGCAGGATAAGGACAACACGATGAATATAATACATATGCTTGATTCATTTACATTTCGTAACCACAAGTGCATCACCTTCGAACTTCTTTCCATTAATTTGTATGAACTTATTAAAAAAAATAAATTTCATGGATTCAGTCTGCAGCTGGTACGGAAGTTTAGCCACTCGTTACTGCAATGTTTAGATGCGCTTAATCGTAACAAAATCATACATTGTGACATGAAGCCGGAAAATGTGCTGCTTAAACAGCAGGGACGAAGCGGGCTTAAGGTAAGTTTTCTTAGAAACTGTAGACTTTTAACTACTTAGATTTGTAAATTAAATGTACAAGACTTTAAAACCATAAATGTCTTTAGTAGGTACCAAAAACACAAAATGCACTTACTATTTCGTAATGGATATGATAAATAAACACAAACAGTCATTAAATGATAACTAAAAATAAACAATAAAGAATTAAAGTTCATCACTAGTGAAAATTTTTCAATTTAAAAATTTGTAAATATTTATAATAAATTAATGTAAACATTAATCATACCTAGACAGATTTGCTTAATAACAATAATGATAAACTAATTTTAAAATGAAATCAAAATTTGTTCAGAAAAAGCTTTTTTTGAGCTATTATACAAATTATTTACTAATATTCATATATATGTAATAAATTGTTTCATTTTATTTTAATCGGGTATGTTTTCATAATGTTTTAATTATTATTGTGCTTAATTATCTTATTATTGCACCTGGAGTAAAAACAAACGTTGTTAATGTATACAAATTGCGTCATTTCATTGTGGATACAAACATGAATTTATTTGCTAAACACACGCTTTTAATAATCCTACTACATCTAAATAATTTCTTTTCTACGTTAGGTTAGCTATAAAATCAATAACATTTAGCCAAAACATTTGATCGTTAACTTGTGGTGGATTATTTAGCCAAAAAAATACGCTACTGGTGTAAAAATATCATAATAATGATAACGGTAAATTGTTTTTAATAATTTATGATTATCTAATCAGATAATCGAGGCGATTTCCTGGATATTTATCGCCGAATCAACAGGAGATAAAAAATATTGTTTTATTAGGATTCTGTTGAAATTGGAAAAATATTCTACGCATATAGTATTCCAAAAAAGAAAAAAATAATCTCATTCTTATAATCATAATAGTCTGAGAGAAAAATTTTAATACGACAAAAAATCCCCCTGTGCGAGGCTAGTGATTTATTATACTTCGAAAATGTTCATATTTTATATGTAGTTTAGTAGCTAGCCCCACGCAAGCGACTAATTTTCGAAATTTTAACAACACCCTGTTTAAAAACTGTTTGAAGATTCTGTGAAGTAATTTTGAACCACCTTTTTTGAAACAATTTAATTTGAGACTAGTATTTCGTAATACAAATTCAGTTTGTATTTATTTTTGTCAATTAGATAAACTTGTAGATTCCAACCAGAAACCGGATGTACGCAATGGTATTAAATAGTAAAATATATTAGTTTATGTTGAGCGGAATCGACAGGCTATTTTGTGTAATGTGTATTTTATTTTAATGTTTTTTATTATATGCAGTGTATTTTTATACTGTGTTCTTTTTGACCTATGTAAATACAGACCTACGATATATCCGCAGCTAAATTCTCTGTGTGCATTAAAAAGTCTTATATATTATTTATAAACAAGTCAGTCAGAGTTACGCAAATATAATACATCAGTGTGTGCAAATTATCTTTACTGAATTTGAATAAAACAATGTCAGGTTAATTTAACTAAAATATATTTATTCAATAAAGCACCTTATTATTTTTACAAACCAATCATTCTTTTCATTCATACATGCCCTTCCAGATACATGACATCATACTAAATTTAGCTGACTTTCTGTTTATAAAAACTAATAACATAATTTGGCGCCTAAACATAGATTTGGAAAATACTAACTAAAAATATCTGATGTGTCCAACACATGACTTTCTTATACCTACGGATAGTACCGCAATTACTTTTCCTAAAGAAATTAAGTTAAATTGCTTGTAAAAATCTTGTTTCAATTTTGAGCGTTTCCAGCAATTTTCAAATAATTTTCGAAAGTCTCTCTCGAACTTATTGCAATACGCATAAATCTCTCCTTATTCCACTCACTATAACCGAATTTTACGACAAAAATATGTTTTATTTTTTTGAAATTTTTTTGACGGAAATTCAAAAAAAAGTTCAAGCAAAATTTGTTCAAAATTCAATTCTAAATCAATGTTAAAGAATAAAAAAATCTCGTAAACTGTTTATTTTTCAAAATATTCCTAAAAAGCCTAAAAATGACTTCAGGTAACTACCACTTGTGTTGGTGCTAGATGAAAAAGATTTAATGTGGCATTCACAAATTTGTTCAAACTCTTAAATATGAAATTTGAATCTAATCCGATAACTCGTTTTTGAGTTATGGTGGATACAGACAGACATCATGGCGAAAATGGGGGCCCTCAATACGTGTAAATCCATCAAAATCTCGAAGTCGAAAAAAATCACGATTAGTAAATATTACAACAAGTGGTTTTCGATATTTTTGTAATAACGAATGGAAAAAGAGGAAATTAATCACCAAAAAGTTGGCGTGAATCTTTTACTTAGTTGTAAAATTTGATAAATATACCAATTCTAAAGAATTTTGGAAAAAGCTGATTTTTCTATTTGTTCCAGGTCATCGACTTCGGTTCTTCCTGTTTCGAACAAAACCGCGTCTACACTTACATCCAGTCCCGCTTTTACCGCGCCCCTGAAGTAATACTAGGGGCCCGATACGGAATGCCCATCGACATGTGGTCATTAGGTTGCATCTTAGCCGAACTCCTAACAGGTTTCCCCTTACTACCCGGTGAAGACGAAGCCGACCAACTCGCCTGCATCATGGAGCTGCTAGGAATGCCACCACAACACCTCCTCGACCAATCAAAACGCGCCAAAAACTTCATCAGTTCCAAGGGGATCCCCCGCTATTGTAGCTGCACCCTGTCAGATGGAACAGTCGTCCTATGCGGAGGTTTAAGCAGAAGAGGCAAACCAAGAGGACCTCCCGGTTCCAAAGACTTAAAACGAGCGTTGAAAGGCTGCGACGATCCTTTGTTCCTTGATTTCATCCAGCGTTGTCTGGAATGGGATCCTGAGCAACGAATGACTCCTACAGCGGCTCTAAGGCACGCTTGGCTCCGTCGAAGACTCCCTCGGCCTCCCAATGAGAAAACTGAACAAAATGGGGCAGCTGGAGGCGGAACTCCGCATGATTCGACTCCTACGTGGCCGCGTGCAGGTAAACCAGGCGGGGGCGCCACCAGTACTGTAGTGTTCGCTAATAGTAATAAGGTTCGTGTCCAGTTAAGTGAAGATCGCTCGTCTACTATACATTCAGGTTCCGGGAAGCTGCCACCAGTCACGTAGCCAAATCCAAATCGCAAGCTTCCTTAGTGTCCTCGCCCTGAGCGAATGTAAAATGAAGATTTTGGAGTGTTTCTAAACATTCCTCGCTCTACTGTCGTTTTTTACGTGTCTCATCGGTACATAATGATATTTATTCATCATCCTCATCAAGTCTCATTTGTACAAGATTTGTGCAATATTTACCGTACTAGCGATGAATTTCAAGCCTATTGCGCATTTCTTCACTCGAATTTATTTTATTTTTTATGGCATCATCGCTCATCGCATTATTTATAAACAGAAACACAACTGAATGAAAGCAACATTCAATTTATAACCTTACTTAATGTTAGTAGCAAACATTCAATCTCATTATTTATTATTTAGTTAATTTTATATTTATGTGTATTGTGATGTGTTGCGCGCGTAACCGTGACGTTAATTTTATCCGCGAAACAAATTGTTTAAAATCAAAATTTTTCGAAGAACAAATTTGACGAATAGTAGAAACTGTCAGGATTACAATGAAATCTACCAAATATCTACCTGAGTGTAAATTCTAGTTTTATTATTGTACTGTGCTCAAATAATTTTGCATTTATTTAAATGAATTTATTAACTTAACCTATGAGAACTGATGGGATAAATTGGATTATCCGAAACAACTTCGGATCCAGGATCATATCTACCAATGAAAATATCTTTTGGTTGTAGTCTCTCTCACTCTTGTTTTTTAGCACAACGACTGGAAACATGATCTGTCAAAATAACAAAATGGCCTGCTTAGTATAATAAATAATGTTATATTTGAATGAGAGATGTAAGAGCTTTAATATTTTTGTTTACCGATTACATAGTTATATGTGAAAAACTGTAAAGTGATACTTAGAAGTATAAAATTAGACACTTTTGTACTGTTGATATGTTGTATAATGCTTGCCTGTTTCTATCAGCTAGAATTTGAAAACGATTTTCAAATTCATGGGCTATGTTAGTGTAGAAAACAGACTTGGTCAGTGGAGTTTGTTATGGACTAGAAACACTCGACTTTGAGAAAATTACACTCGACTAGAATACAAATTTTGTATTTGTTGAAAAAAAGTGTTTTTAGTGCGTAGCACCTTTCCTGGCTGTGTACAGATAGTGCCTATAGCAATCAAATTAGTATCTCTAAGTTGCACCGTGAGAAAATATATCGTGTAAATATAATGTTAAGACGAACCGAGGATGAGTCTCGGTTTAATAATATAACTATAAACTAAAAACTAAAAACAGTTTTGTCTGTCTATCTGTCTGTTTAACGGTTTTGTGAACAGACAAACTTTTTACCTCTTGGCTCCTGATTGTTGTTGGGTTTGTTTTCCTGCGGCCTTTTTTATTATATGTATGAGCACTGCGTACACAATAATGTTTTTTTAGGTAAGTTTTTGACTGAGAATGTATCTCGAAACGCACATTATGTATGTAATATCGTTACTTCCCGTTTTGTTTTATTTTATTTTTTGTGACCACACATCACTTGTATTTTAAAACACTGCTGATTTAGGACAAGACATGTGATAAGTAAATGTATCTGATTTTTATTTGTCCTGTAGAATAAGCAGTATTTTTTAATACGGTTTTCAACATGTTTGGTGCTAAAGGACCACGCAGCTCTGGCTCTAATCAGTCGTAGTATCATAAATAGTCGGATGAGATTTAAAAACTAGTAAATAGTCTGTGTGATACATTATATTTTATAATATGTTGCTTTAATTTGTGTACCTAATTTATTGATATGAAAGACTGATGGCCTGAGGAGAGGAGTGCTGGCAGTCCTTTAGTTTGTGAATTAAGCGCTTTATTTATTCAATTTATTGACGGACAAACGATTGTATCTGGCTACTTATAATTTTACCCAATAGCACAATAGTCTACTCTGCCTTAAATTCCGTCAGATACAAGACACCACCAATGTGTTTCAAATTAGTTCGGCACTTTAGAAATCCAAATTTCCTACTCCAATGCACGACGATTATGTCAGAGTAGACCAAATTTTTTTATTTATCTCAAAGAATATTAGTTTGATTTAAGTGATTAGTTGTAGTTAATTGTAAGTCAATGTAGGGGCTCTTTGTGCTCATTTGTACATATTGATATGGCCCCAACTGCCGACTGCTGCAAAAGGGCTTGATCTCTTTAATGTTACTTATTTTATGTAGCGCTGCCACATTGGGAAAAACTTTTTCAGGCCTTTAAATCAACTACACATTAACCCTACAGACAAAAAATAAATGGGCGTTTGCAGTGTTCTTATTTTCCGGATTGAACATCGCAAGATTATGATGAATGAACGTAGTGACCAAAGATTTTACTTTTTTTTCCTTTTTTGCACTTTAGAAGACATTTATGAATGTATTTGCCTGTAGTTTGGTTGAATATGCTGTGAAAGCCCATTCGTCGACTACATAGTTTTTTTTAGTCAATTTTTGCAACAATACAACTTAACCAGCTAAGTTCAACAACTAATTGTTTAACTAGCAAGATGTGATTGTATGTAATTTTAAGTCATGTTTATATATCATACTAATAGGATTTAAATAAATCTTTCTTTATTAATTTATTGTTTTATTTTATCTAAGGAACTCTTTAAAATAAGTAAAAGTGTTGCGTAAGATTCTTATTGCCGTCTATGTTTTTGTAGAGGAACTAATAATATTTCTACAGAATTCTAGTATCTCACCGGAAAGTTTCAAAGTTTTTACAAAGATGACGCACCCTCTGACAAAAATATAAAATATTGATGCAAATTCAGCTAATAAAAGTACAGTCACTGAGACTATAAAAGACTAACTTTTATTACATTTCTTGCACAAATTACAGCCTTGTACAAAAAATATCTGCTTACCATTCAAATCAGTACAGCTAAAAATGAGACATTAGTCCGGTTCTGGGTGGTATTTCTAAAGATAATATATGCAACCAAACTTATACATGTGTATTGTGTCTTGCATATATTCCAGAAACTTGTTTGAATTTTTGTCGTTGTTGCGATTTTATCTTGTAGTTATAAGGATCGACCAAACAAAATTTATTTGGTACTTACCTGAAGACTTTATTAAAACAATTTTGTACAATTAATTTTTGTACGTAATTTATAGATACCTAGCGAATTTTCGGACGTGCCCTGTATAAAATTAATTTCCCTATACTTTTCCTAATATAGGTTTTTTAAGTGTAACTACTTCATTAGCACCTGTTGCACGGAATGTTACCAAACCCTTGCTAAATTTACACACGTATATACATTCCCAAGGGTCTACTAAATTTTTGTTTCTACGTATATTGACCATGCCACAAAATTACCCTTTCTGAACGTTTCTCTTTAATATAGGATAAAATTAATAGGCAAATATCATTCTATAAATTGTTTAATTTGTACCGTATAAAGTCTGACAAGTTAAATAAAATATTCCGAATATACAGGGTGGTTCAGGTTAAACGTCATTAATTTTGGGAGGTGAAGAACAATTTAAAATATATCGATAAAACTGTAATAATTTTTTTCTAGACAAATGCAACAATTCTCTTTGTAAAACAGAAAATTTTATCAAAATCTGACCAGAGGTTCTAAAAATATTGAATTTCTAAAGTAAGTTTCTGAAAATTTGCTATTACTTTCAAAATTCCTAAGAAAAATTGAAAACATATCGACAAAACTATAATAGATTTTTTATAGACAAAATCAACAATTCGCTTTGTAAAATAGGAAATTTTATGAAAATGCGACCAGCAGTTCCAAAATTATTGCATTTCTAGTCACCTCCTTGAAAAGTTGTATTAATTCCAAAGTTTCCTAAAAATATTAAAAATACATCGATAAAACTCTGGTACATTTTTTCTAGACAAAGGCAACAATTCACTTTGTAAAACAGAAAATTTTATGAAAATTGGACCAGCGGTTCTAAAAATTTTGGATTTCAAAAGTAAGTTTCTGAAAATTTGCTATTACTTTCAAAATTCCTAAGAAAAATTGAAAACATACCTATCGACAAAACTCTGATAGATTTTTTGTAGACAAAATCAACAATTCGCTTTGTAAAATAGGAAATTTTATGAAAATGCGACCAGCAGTTCCAAAATTATGGCATTTCTAGTCACCTCCTTGAAAAGTTGTATTAATTCCAAAGTTCCCTAGAAATACTAAAAATGTACCGATAAAACTCTGGTACATTTTTTCTAGACAAAGGCAACAATTCGCTTTGTAAAACAGAAAATTTTATGAAAATTGAACCAGCGGTTCTAAAAATATTGGATTTCTAAAGTAAGTTTCTGAAAATTTGCTATTACTTTCAAAATTCCTAAGAAAAATTGAAAACATATCGACAAAACTCTGATAGATTTTTTGTAGACAAAATTAACAATTCGCTTTGTAAAATAGGAAACTTTATGAAAATGCGACCAGCAGTTCCAAAATTATTGCATTTCTAGTCACCTCCTTGAAAAGTTGTATTAATTCCAAAGTTTCCTAGAAAACTCTGGTACATTTTTTCTAGACAAAGGCAACAATTCGCTTTGTAAAACAGAAAATTTTATGAAAATCTGACCAGCGGTTCTAAAAATATTGTTTTTTTAAGTCAGCAAAGTTTTTTCTTGAAAGTCTACTTTTTTTTGGATGCTCTATCATCTCTTAAAATTAATGACGTTTAACCTGGACCACCCTGTATTTCGAAGCTTCCAAGCTTACTGATATTACGAACGTTTGGTTTTCTAGAAGGAAATGGGCTTAAATTCTAGTGACACTTCAACTATCTGTATTCCAACTCTCAGAATTCATATTGTAAGTGTCACTTAAATTTAAGCTTACGCTCTTATGCGCTTTGTGGGAAATAAAATATTTTATTATACTGAAACTTCAATATCGATCAAAAATAATTTACCTACTCCAAATAGTTGACGTACTAAGCCCCGATTCCTTATTGGAATATACAATAAAAACGTTTCCTAATACCATCCGCATAGTATACGAGTATTTTATTTAATAATATTGCATACATACACAGTTGTAAGTTTATTCTTTTCTCGTTTTCTCCCCAACGATTACAAATGAAATCAGCGATTTCTAAACATGACCATTATACTAAAAAACGCTCTTATGTTCAAACCAATTTATTCTTTTGTATAAATGGAATATAAAACCGTAAAGATGTGGGGGAAAACGAAAAATATAAAAATAAAATGTCATGAGCATTCCCGGAATTTTATGTTATTAGAGATGCCTCCGTGCCGTTGGTAAATTCTATTTCCATGAGGAAACTTTTCAACATTCTTAAACAAATAAATTTGTCATGGTTATACGCAAAAATTCAAAATGCAAAAATCTGCAATAATGATAATTTTCTTAACGGCACTTTTCCGAAGCATTATCAGCTTGGAATGTGCGTTTTTGCCTCTGCATTCCTACAACTCAATGACGAGGATAAAAAAACGTCCTCTTCAGCTACATTCCTTAAAAATAAAACAATCTAACGAATTTTTGTTGGAAATTTTTATTATACTAAATACTTACAATTAGTATAAATGGATTTGCCACTCTTACAGAATTGTTAATTAATAGTGTTTAATTTAGTGAAATTGTTGCTATAGATAATTACTGAATTAATGCATGTAGTTTGGATTAGAACTAGAATTATCGATAAACATGATTTAGCCAAAGGCATTCTAGAGAAAAGTTTAATGTATTATTACCATAGTTATAATAAAACTTGTTATAGAAAGTTTGACAATTTATTTCTACCTAAACTTAATTATTTATACTAAGGATATTAGTTAGAGACATTAATATCTACTTAGGAAGAGAAACTATATTCTATGACATAATTTGAATATGTACTATTTACCTGTCTAACGGTCAGTATCAAAATAATATCCAATTTATGAGAGGCAGTCTATATACATAAAATAATTCTATAGAATATAGGAGTTGAGTAATATAAGGAGTGGGATTAGTGGAGGTCCAATTTAGGTGGTCCCAATTAACCGACTCTACTTTTGACAAGTAACTTCTAAAATTGATGAATTATCCCTCATCCCACCACGTTGACCTATTTTTATTACCAATGCACTCTCACCCTACAATGAGTAATTCCTTTTAGTTTGATTTAATCCTGATGATGGTCGTGAAATAAATTTAAAATTAACGAGCTATGATGGATTTATTTTCCACTTTAGTACAAAGTACAGTGCAAAGGTGATTTAATTTTCGGTTACATTAACCAAAATTCAAAGGATGTAATATGTAAGAAAAATACCAGCTTGGGGTATATTGATTTAATTTTCTCTGGGTATGTATATAAAACTAATTAAAAAAGGGACACGAGCAAGTTTAAAAGCAATCTCAAAGACCTCAAAAGCGTATCCTGATGGGAAAGTTTCGGAGAACAGAGGACATAATTACTGTTAAACAATTCAACAAGTGTTGTCAAAGATCGTTTAATAACAATAAAATGCGCACAATTAACAACATAATTTCATTATATTTCGCGTAATTTCGTTATGTTTTGGGATGCTGGTGTATATTTAAAGCCACGAAGGGGTATTATTGTTTCCAAATTATTATATCCAGGGCCGTATTTACCAAAACTGTATGAATTCTTTTTGTGTGTGTCTATATCACAAATTTGGGTCAATTACACGGTCAATGATTCGTATCACAAAAAAATTAATTGCCTTATTTTGGGCCGCATTAAATTTTTTTGAGCTCTAGCCGTTTTTTGGAAAAATGGATTTTTCTTGGTCGTACTGACATTAAATAATATAACATCATAGAAGTAGATATGCTATATTTTTGGGGTTTTCTAGGGCTTTCAGGAAATTTCGAAAATTGATAATATCACCAAAGAAATTGATAATATTTTTATTCACCGATTTCCAGCATGCAATGGAATAGTTTAATTATCCCGGCGCATCCGCCAAAATTCTAAATGGCTCCCATTCGCATTCGAACCAAAGCAATTTATTTTTTGGCGATTTAATGACCTGAAAAGGAAGCTGTTACTATTATTCGCTGATCCAGCGATAAGTTGTCGGCAATCATCTATCTATCTATATATATACACTCGACTAAAAGAAAATTCAATTGGAACTAAACTGGAAAAAGTCGTGCGTTTGGCGGGAATCTTTTCCAAGATTCTTTGAAAGCTTATCCGCGATACAGCTACTAAAGAAAAACTTTTAATCCAGTCAAACGTGTGAAGGAAGTTAATCCGTATCTGGCGAAAGAAACTATATAGATACAGAAACAGAAACTGAATGTCCAAATCCAAGAGTTCTCGTTTATAGGTGGTAGCACTTTATATGGGTACGGTGACGACGTATGTAAGGGTAAATAGCACATGCGAGCGTAGAATATACAGGTGAAGAGGTATGTTCATATCGATAGGTAAGGTGATGATGAAGACCTGTAGCGCTTGCGTAAATCAATGTGCGCCGACCCGGCCATAGTAAACCCGCCGCTTCTGCTCGCCGCCCGCTCCCAGCGTCATCAGAAAGACGGAGACCGACGCTAACGCTAACGGTTGCCGCCTCCGTCGACTCGACTCGACTGTGAAATAGTGCGTGTGTTGCTCTCCGACCAACCGACATCGAGTCCCAACTTTCAGGTAACACAATATTACGATTATTGTAGGTTTGATCCAAAAAATTTTTTTACAAATAAATTCAGTATTTAAATTTAAAAAAAAATTTTTGGACTAGATTTTATATGAGTTTTAAAATTAAGGACCAACTTACCGCGCACCAAGAAAGTTTTAAAACAAGTTAAGTTGAATATATTTTAGTCATAATTTTGTGTTTTCACTCAAAGTTACTTTTTACAATCTGCCATGAAGTTTGTTTATAAAAACGTCACTAACTTGTAAATATTTACATCATTAAAAACAATCAAATTCTATAAATATATACAACATACATCATACATAATATACGTTCAAATTACTGTTAATTTTCACTTGTAATTTGTTATTAGGTGTCATAAATATAAAAACTAAACACTTTTTCAATCTAATAAACTTACCTTTTACTGCAGCTATGTATTTTATGTTTGCAATTTATATTTACAGCGTTAATATTAATAACAATAAAAACAAACATTGGACTATTCTGTTATTGCTAATACTAATAAAGCTTTCAACAGTAAAATATCCAATAAATAAACAGTTTCAAGTACTTTATGAAACATTCAATTAGCAAATATTTTTACAAAAATAAAATGTACAACAAATATAACTGTTTTGTATATATTATACCTATGTAAATAAAATTGCGTATCGATAATTTATTATAAACAATAACATTATCACCTAATAAAACATAATTTATACATAATCAAACAAAACCATCATTTATATTTTGTTGTGCATAAGGTTTGATGAGATTAACCACACAAAATTAATTTACAACCTATACCAAAAATATTTGTTCTAAATACATTCGAATATTTTTTCATCTTTTTATAGTCACACCTGTTGCATATCTGATCAGATTAATATTATATAAAATTCACGCTTAATAATCTTATATTAAGTTAGGTTAGTTTTGTTATTAGTTGCTCGAAGCAATTTTCGTGCCTAAATCGATCTTAATCTTTTAGCGATCACGCATTCCGTGGCAAATTGCACCGGAAGAAAAAATGTGTTGGTATCTGCTGGAGTTTCAGTTGAATTCTAAAAATTCCTAGGACGAAAATATAGAGGAAATAAAAGTCATTTTTGTGGTGATTAAAAAATAAAATTGGACCGCGTTTTTTATTATAAACCTTATAATTTACTTTTCTGTCTACAAATCCTTTTTTTGTTCTACCGCCACATTTTTCATGCACCCGGTATTTCTTCGTACATTTTCGGAAATTTTTACCATTTCGCTAAATAGTGATAAAATGAGTCCGATGAATTAATTCGTTTTTCTGAGAGAATTCGTGTATATTTCCAACTCCAATAAAGAAAATTTAGCAATTTTTTAACTACGGTAATAAAACTAAATTGTCGTCATAAGAAACTCCAACTTGCGATGATTTTCCTATAAAACAATACTGCATTTCCTCGCAGGCTCATCATCCTTCATAATAACGCCATATTGAAAAAAATTTCAGTTGAATTCTAAAAATTCCTAGTACGAAAATATAGAGGACATAGAAGTCATTTTTGTGGTGATTAAAAATTAAAATTGGACCGCGAATTTATTTTAACGTTTTTTATATATAATAAACCTTACAATTTATTTTTCTGTCTACCGCATGCTGAAGTAGAGACCACATTTTTCATGCACCCGGTATTTCTTCGTACATTTTCGGAAATTTTTGCCATTTCGCTAAACAGTGATAAAATGGGTCCGATAAATTAATTACTTTTTCTGAGAGAATTCGTACATATTTCCAACTCCAATAAAGAAAATTTAGCAATTTTTTAACTACTGTAATAAAACTAAATTGTCGTCATAAAAAACTCCAACTTGCGATGATTTTCCTATAAAACAATACTGCATTTCCTCGCAGTCTCATCATCTTTCATAATAACGCCATATTGAAAAATTGGCTTCGCTCCAAAATCCTCCTCTCGCTCCCATCACAAAAACTCATGATGAATGAAATTTCCTATTTGCGAAATATAGTAGTAACTTTATTTTTTTGTGGTTGATCCATTCACGCGACGCGTACCTCAAACCTCAAGTCAAAAACGTTTTCGTTAGTGGAGATGAAAAGCTCTTAAAAAATTATGTTATAGCAAGAGCTTTTCTCTAAACGAAACTGAACAAGATGGAAGGAAATTAAAAGCCACTTGTATCGAGAGACTATAAACTTGCTGCATTATATAAAATTCTTTATGTTTGAACCCACCTAGGAAATGGTCATGTTTCACAGGGATAATCTTAGTTGCGCTTTAATTGAGCTCCGTTTTGATCCGGGTTGTAGGATTAGAACTTCTAAGGCTGGGGCTAAGGTTTAATTACATTCAATTTTATATTAGTTGTTAAACTGGATTTATTGTGGCATTTTTTGTTTTGTTGAACTTGAAATTAAAAAAATACACGCCGCTATGCTGGTGGTATGTATAGGGAAAACTTTGATAATAAATCAAAACTGTTCTTCAAAACTTGGAACATACTCTAGACTGCTGTTCAGAAAATATTATTTATACATTTATGGAATAAATAATTCAGTAAGTGTGTAATAACGACAGTTTGTTAAATAAAGAACAATTTCCCGAAGTTACGGTGTAAATTATTTATTTTTTCCTGCATTTAGAGAATAATAAATGGGGGAGAGAAATAGAGTTAAAATTAGCATGGAAAACCTACTAATACACATAAAAATACGGTAAATTGAGTTCATAAATTTATTTCGCTAATAAATGTTTAGGTTAGATTAATTTCGAGTTAGAAGGCATATTATTTCCAAAAAAATTGTGTAATGAATTCAACCCTCCGTATTTATCTAATGTGGTATAATTGGCAAAACGAAAAATAAGTGGACTGAAACAAACTAATTAGCTGATAATTCTATAAAAGAATATCAAGGATAATTGGGGGAATTGGCGACGGACTCTAGTATAACACAGAGGGCATTTGCCACGTGACTAAAATAATAATTATTACAAGGATTCCTTTTTATACTTTTTTTCGTAAACATACAATAACAGGTGGGATAAACATTAGGAACAACATTAAGGGAAGCTATTAAAGGCTCGTGGCACAATAGAACCAGAGGGTGTAATAACAATAACAAAATTTCCAATATATAACGGATTTAAGGTTTCGTAAAGCACGCGCAACTCTATTTATATATGTACACATCATTTGATAAAAATATTATTACTTATTACGTCATACGAATCCTTTTTGTTTTTTGTGCCTGGTAAACCAGATTCTTTACTTTGAAAGGACGAGACGTGTCTAAAGCAAAATGTTCCTTTAAGTTAAGGTATCGGGAACATATCTTATTTTATTTGTGCCATTTATTATCCTTAATCCTTTTCTTCGTGTTATCAGGTGTAATATGGGTATCCGTAAAAGACCTTAAAAGTAGTCCAACGGGAAACCCTTTCAGTGTTTTTCGTATCAGATTCATCGACTCAACAGTGTATTATAATGATAGTAAAAAGGAGAACACAACAAAGGGGCACGTAATTAAATTAGAACAAAAACTAATTGAAATACATGTTGCGACATAGAAATTTTCAGTTTTTCCAGGAAATTTACTTTAGTAGTTTACGCTACAACATTATTTAATTGTTTAGAAATTTTATATATAAAAATTGATGACGCGTTTAAATCTCTAATAAATCAATAGGCGAGAACACATCACGTGAAAATTTATCAGCGATTTTGAACCATAACCATAATTTATTGTTATAAATATCACAAACTTCAAACACAAATCGTATGACAGACTTTACCTTCGACTCAAAGCCGCGGATAAACCTTTACGTGTATGTCTAGCTAATATAAAAAATAAACTATAGTTAAGTGGAAGAATTTTGATATATTTGAGTGGAGTTGACGCCTTCGCACCAACGACTACATGTTCTATGTTCTATTTTGGATAAATTGTGTATACGAAGAAATCATGAAGTCAATTCCAAGAGCCTGTCTGTCTCTAAACAAGAAGGATTTGTGCCGCTTGTCTCCGGAAACATGTTTTATGGGAAAACCATCAATATTGTATAGACAGCAACGCTCTTGGATCTATTTAGTTTAATAAATGTGGTTTTGTGAGGTACATAGTTCAAAAACATGCATAAAATAACTTTGTGGTGGTTTTTACCTCAACTAGCAACCAGCAGTAACAGTGTTTGTCTTGTAGCGGTGTAGGATTATTTTTGTACTACAGCGAATTAAACCTGCGCTGGGTTCGCTGTAAAACGGAATTATATCAAAGTGCAAGAAGGGATGCTGTTTCGCATCCACGTAAATTTAATTAAAACCATAACATGGTAAATTTACAATAACACACTTTTTTCCTCGCAAGTATTTGTTGACAAGCCCAGCAGGAATTTCAATTGCATTTTTTCCCCAACCTGCCAAAGCAAGAAGGATAAATTTTCAATACAGTGAGAAAATTAAATTGTAGGCGGTAATTGAGTCGTATTCATTTGGAAATTAGATCCGATCCTATTACTTACTTTATCCAAAGACATTTTCAGTAAACTTTATTTAAAAATCTGCGCTTAAAGAAACTGGCATCATTTAAGAAATAAATTCGTACGCGATTTAATAATGTTATGGTGGTAAAAAGCGGGTGATAATTTTATGAATTAAGTCGCTTTCAAAATGTTTCTAACTGGTATATAAGGCCTGTCCTAAAATCTCGAGAAAAATCAAACATCTGGATGAAAATCCGTTAATAATTCCGATTTTTATGTAAAATAGTACTTTAAAAATCTGTCTAACTCTACGTAGGACTGAATTAAAATCTCTAAAAATCAACAGATTTCGATTTGAAGTTTTTCAAAGGATAAGACTCTTTCTACGAGAAATATTAAACAGATTGAAAATCCGTTAATAATTCCGGTAGATATGCATTTATCTTTAAATTCACTTTATTGCAAAATTTATGCATTAAATCAATTTTCCCTGGAAACGAAGTAACATCCTTACTTGTCATTCGTAAACAATTTTAAAATTTCACTTAATCAATAGTTTTTCTTTTCTTTTAGACCCTTTATTGAATAAAGTTGGTGGGGTGAGGCAGGTCGCACGACTTCTCAACAAAAGTAGGTATAGAAATTGACTGATACAATAGAAAGTTTTTTCGCACAAACATCACAACCACAACGCAGACAAGATAATTATTATTTCATCAACTTCTGATTTCGTATAGAAATTACTGTTTTCAAAGCGAAAATACAATACCTTCGTCGTGCTATTATATCTTTTTCTTCGAAATATCAGCAGTCTAGAAATGTACACAAAATTAAGGAACGTGAAATTAATTGAATTCATGCGACAGGCAGAAGACAGTTTAAGACAACACCTAATCTGAGTGGATATTATTTTATCAAATTGTGACGAAATTGTTTGAATTTTGAATATTTTTTTTGATGAAGTTTTATGTTAAAGCTGCGTTTATACACAGTATGCTTAAGTAAGAATCAAATTGCACTTTAACATGCCGCTGTTATATTTAAAGTTGAAAGCACTTTACTGCGGATAACATAAATTGGCAAAGGAAAGCACGTTATTGCGGAGAATTACAAGAACTTACCCTTATCTGTGCCCTATAACCATATCTCCATGTTAATGATACTAGAAGCGTGTTTGTGTCGGTAAAACTGTACAGACGTTTTTTTCGTATATTCCCAAGAAAGCGCTTTACGGCATGTGCAATTGAGAAATTTTCCAGGATGTTCCATTAGAGTTGGAAAGAGAAGGCGATAAATTGCTTGAGTGTAGAAAAAATTGTTTAATTGGAATTTTCTGTTGGTTTCAGATAATATACTCGAAGGCAACCTGAGAAAAATTGGTGATAGTCAAATTACTAAACCTGTGATAGAAAAGCGTATAATGTTGTAATGGTTGTAACTTTTTTTGGGAGGCGGTGTCCACCACAGAGGTAAAAAACAACCATATATTTGCTTTTATGTTCTAATCCTGACAAGTTTATAAAATAAATTAGTTTAGTAATAACCTCGGAATTTTTATGAAAATATTTATAGTAGTTTAACATTTTTGAATATGTATTCGATGAAGCTTTCCAAATTTTATTTATATGTGACGAAATTATTCAAATTGATTTTGTCATGAACTGAAGGAAAAAACTTTATAATCCCTATGCATATTTCATTTCCATTATTTCCGACAATAAATCGATAATTTAAATCACATATTTGAACTTTATTTTTTCAATAAATTAAAACTGAATTCATCAAACCAAAAACTTTCCCCGCCTGAACAATTTTATTATTCTTTTTGGCGACTTGTTGTATATTCTGAGGCGAGTGGCGAATTCAACGTGCATCCTTAGAGAATATAATACTTTTCAAATTTATCCCTTCGGGTGAATTTCCCTTGAAAAGGGATTGGACCAAAAACCACACTAATCCGTTCTCAAAAACCTAACAAACCAACTGACCCTTAAATATATTGTGAGAGAAACCTATATTATTACAAAACATTATACAGACCGTCCCAAAATTTCAATAAATAATTCCCAGAGAGGAAACTACTGACAATAGTAAGACTGGAGAATTATTCGGTTTTTTTATATCAAAATCTCCTCCTCTGTAGCTAATTTTCTACTTAATCCGCGTGCACGGCACTTAAACTAAAAGTTTCCCTCAAAGGGTCTCCTAAATCTTGAACATGCTTTATAAAGTTTATGATTCCGTCGCACGGCCTCTCCGGTTAGAAAGCATTTTGTGTGTTAGGAAACTTTTGGCCAAGACGACGTTCTTTTGCTCTGTGCTTTACCTGACCAGAAATCCTTCGGGAAAACGTCATCAACGTCAGAATTATTAACAATATCATGCTGAAAAAATTTGCTTTGGAGCGTGTATTAAAGTTTTATAGAAATATTAAACTGTCAACATCAGCTGCAGGAGTATCAAGTTTTTAGTTTGTTTAAGTAACGGTTAAGGAGCGGTAAATTGCGCGGTTGCAGGTTGTGGTTTACCTGACCTAGGGCTTTTTGCAAGCAACTGGGGTTGGCCCGGGGTATCTTGTGGCTTCATTAAACATTAAATTCGGCTGTTACGAATTTGCAGTAAATTCATATTACAACCTGATGTGAAAAATCTTAAACAACACAAGTAAATTTCGTGGTAAGATCAATTATGAACACATTTTTGGATCGCCCGTTATTATTGACCCTTCAAATATTCAACAAGACAAACATGTGTAGCAACAACAGTAAACTGGTGTTTGTTTTATATTTAGCAGGATAATTTTTCATGTTTTGTAAAGGTATTCAGGCTTTCGCTTCCTAGAACTCAACATGCTATAAAAGAATGACAAAAGATGGAAAAAGCGGGGAAGAAATTAAAACTGCAACCTTTTGTTGTAAGTGCAATGGAACTTTAGTAAACAATACAACTTTTAAAATTGTTTGATGTTTGCTCATAGAGCTAAATATTACTATGTATTATTCTAAAAGTTCTTTAATTTTAGTAGCGTACATTCCGAAAGAAATTAATTAGAGTAGGCGATGCAAACGAACTCAAGTCTTGGTTTAATACAGAAAATTTGTCTTTTATATTATTGAAAATTGTTTTCATAGCCCCTAGAGCCGATCCTGGACTTGACGTCATTAAACCCGACGCGCCGCTGTGCTAATTAAATAAAGTAATTGAGGAGCCAAGACTTGAGTTTTTTTAGTGGATCACGCGATTAATAACGTTGTTTAAAATTTCAGGTCGACATAAACAAATAAAGCAATACTTTTAAATATATGGTGAAGTTACAAGATATTTTATAAACTAAATAAAATTGTAGTTGTTTTATATTATATTGAAAAAAACTCCTTCGTATATACCTACCTTAACTCTTGACAATCGCTTGATGTATAATATAGATATCTCTATTTTAAAGAAGTGAACTATATTAAATTTCTATTATATTCCTAACATAATAAATACATATAGTATAATGAAGAATAACGATGAAACTATTTTGGAAATCCTCCAAGGACACAAGACCACTAAGTGGCCAACAGCAAAGCTCGTTAAAATATTCATCGCAAGTACTAAACCAGGTAAGGATGGATATATGGTATAGAGTTACATAACAGGTGGTTAAATTTACAAATGGGGTCTGGCTAGAATCTAAAATATATTTGAATTACAAATTTTTATTTTAATGTTTCTACCAACACGCGATCCGTCCGCAAAAAAAAAACTCCTTTCCACACTTAAATCGCTTGTATAGTTTTGTAATAATTAGACACCATGCACGTACTCACTTGGAAAAATACCAATTTATTTTTATTATTATTGGAAGAATGGGGAATTATATCGGACTACACAATCAAATATAAAATTCTTTATAGCCTGCCAACTTTATTAAAGAAATATTCACAAAACGAGTCATTTGCCAATAATACTACGGGAATGGAGTAAAATTTCGGAGATAATAATATATTATTTTTAATTTAAAAACCCCATCGTAATTACAAAAAAGGTCTCCGAAAATATTGGTGAATTATTACTGATGGGGAAATGGAATAATAAAGTTATTGTAATTTATATAAATGGAAATTCTGTGTGTATATGCTTATTTCTCTTGGGAGCTAAAGTTAAAACGATATTTCGAGAAATATCAACAACGAATTTGTTTATGAACGATGACAATTTCTGCGCAAAGTATTCTCCAAGTGAATTTTGAAATTAGTGTAATGGCATAACACCTAGATTAACGTAATTGTAAATTATTTTAAGTATTTCTGTTTTTAAATATTGTACGTGTAGTTTCGTGCAAATTTTTTGTTATCTACGAAAAACGCATCTGGTGTCCATTACAAGAAAGTTTTGTACACACGGCCAAAAAGCGCAGTATTTAAATAGTTAATTATATTGAACAAAGAAATCTAATACAAACCTCTTGAAAGTCGAGCAAAACTATTTTAATATAAAACATCTTAAATCTCCGGTATTATATTTCAGTCAATAAATTCAAAGCACTGGCGTTATTTGTGCAAAATAAAAACTCAACTCAGGGGGAAAGTTAAATTTAAGCGTTTGTATAGCGGATTTTCGGGTATGACATTTATAAATTTTACACCATTTATAACCCTCATGTTATCATCGCCTCCATTAATATTTACGATTGAATAGATATGTTTGCATGAGTTAGAGTTAGATCGATCTAAATTTTCGTGTAGTACATATTACAGGCTCCATGTTTCACTATTTGTTCTTGTTAAAAACGTTTAGTTATGCTAGGTAGTTAACTCTCATCTGAAATACACAAATTTATTATTTATAATTTTATCCTGTTATGTTATCGCAACAAGTCCCAAGGATTTATTTAATGTATACCTACAATTATTAACGTGAGGTATTATCCATCGTATCCCATCAGAATATTAAATTTTAATATGACGATGGCAATTTTGTTGAGGGTACCTATACCCACTCTTTGTTATATGGCCACAGCATATTGAAACTCAAATCATAATTACACCCCATCGTTGGTTATAAACTTATAAAGCCCACTTATTTATTTAAAGTTGTTAATGGAGAAAAACCTAACCAGTTTCAATACAATTCTTTTACATCGTAAAATTTTTACGCAGCGAAAATAAAATAGTTGTTTATTTCGTTTAAAATAAATTTTATATTTCATTTTAAATTCCAAATGGCAATTAAAGCCTGTTATGGGCTTTTATACATTTATGACGAACCTAAATAAAATATATAGTTGATCATCTAATTGTATGGCTAGACAAAACTATATTAACTATAAAAAGTAACGTTCACACATTTAGCTGATGGAAATTTCAAATTAAACTCAAAATTATTTTTCTAGACTAAAATTATTGAAATTCCACAATAATATTCACTAAAACAATGCAGAAATTTTTTAAAAACCGGCGCATCCACCAAATTTACAATTATCTTGTTTTTTCCCTAAAAACTTGTTTTGCTGGTCATGAAAACTTTTGTACGATATTATAAATAAAACTGTGCTTTACAAGTAGTTCGAACAAATGTGACTAAACAAACAAAATTTTCGCATCCATCAATATAACTTTAGAAAAAACTTTTGTGTTTGTTTTTGTTATTGTTGGAATTTCGCATTATATTGTGATGATAAATCACGAACAAAATTATTTTGTCGAGTTGTATGAGGTTTTTCTTTGGAAAATAAAATAATTATGGGTAATAATGGTAGTGAAACATGAAAACATTTTATGCAAGTTTTATTGTACTCCCCCATTCCTTCTAGCTGTGTATATTTGTTAAGGGTCATAAATACGGTTACGATATTGGAAGGTAAAATAGTGATTAGAGTAATAAAAGTAAGTCTGGTGTAAGCTGTATTTATGGCTAATATTAGGGGTTTGAATTTATTGAAGTAGAGTTAAATTAAAAAAATACCTAATACATCCAAGGGTTTAAAAAGAAATGCCGTTGATTAGAAGCGATTTAAATAAGCCAGATCCCGTTTGTAACAACCCGTATATATTCGAATTCGAAAGCATTTAACGCAAAATTCCAGACTTTATCGAGGAAAGACGCTATATACTTGAGTTTGTTGGTCCTGAATTACAAACGTTATTTGACGATCACCAAATTGAGGTAAATCGTTCCCTTTGTACACTTTTCCAAATATTTTAACTATATTCATAGATTGAACTCGTTGACATGCATTTTGGGGCAAGTGATAAAGATTATTTCGATCCGTATTTATTTGAAGATCATTTAAATGAAATACGATTATGTCACAAGTTGTCTAGGGGATGTTTCTTTGTGGTAAGTTGGATGTTGTTTGTAATGCGAATGTGGGAGAATTTATGTTTATGTTTAGAGTTTAGTTGGAGATAAATACGAGCCACTTATTGCGCCCCCTCGAATAGAAGCCGAAAATTTTTTGGCTATTGTAAATAAAGCTGAGGAACTTGGAATTGAGCACGAGCTTTTAGTAACATGGTACACAAGGAAAAATGATCATTATGTTATGAAGGATTACAGGTAGATATGACGGGTTTTCAGCGAAATTACACAATCCAAATTTTCGTGCTTAAACACTTTTTTCGTGTCATTCATTATGATTTGATGGGGTAAAATATAAATGGAGCTGCCCTTAGGTTATTAATGACTTTTTGCGTGGACCATCTCATGCAAATGTCAAGCAAAAAAGCACAACATTAACTCAACGATTATGGACACGTTTCAAATACAGTTCAGTAATTATTAAAATTTGTCTTATACAAGAGAAAACTTTTTCCTTTGACAAAAATTAATTACCATCCATTCCATTAAATGATTTCTAATTTCTTATTCAGAAGCGGACTAGCCCAAACTGTTATTTATTCATATTCTGAATCTTTCAACGTCTTAACACTCTTAGCAAGAAATACATTTTGTACAATATTTAACGCATGCAACCGCCAGTTTGAGCTTGTTGTGAATTCACATATAAATATTTATGTGCGAGTTCATTGCTGGTATGTATAACCTTACCCAACCTTGGTGATCTGTGGCTTACATGGAATTTATGCTCGGTGTAACAGCTGATCGCAGATAAGACAGTTTGAGGAAGGAAGACAAAACAAGACAGTTTGTCTTGGGAAAATTGGACGAATTTTAAATTTCACACATTTCTTATTGGAGTAGGTATACAAAGTTAAAACTACTCAAACCTCAAAATTCTACAAGAAAATCGAATTAATAATTGTGGTTCATCACAGGATTAAAACGGGAAAATCAAAAAAATTTCCTTGCATGACTACTGTTAATTATTTTTGATAATACACTTTTACGAAAATTAAATTTCTTCAATTAGCAGAACCTTTGTGTGTTGCATAAATTTTCCCTTGGTTTCACAATAGTAAAAAATATGGTGCGCCATAAAAAAGAAGTTTTTATGAAGTTCATTAATGTATACGGATAGGATTATAAATGAGCTCTCCTCTTAGATTTATTAATGTGTTTTTATGTCATTTTATTTGCTTCGAGTTTATCTGAAAAAGAATGTATTATGTAGTATTAAAACGCATTAAAGAGATTAACTTTACGGTATAAAAATCAAAAACATAGCGAATTCCTGGCAGATTTGTGTCTGGGGTAAAATATAATATATTAATTTATGGCATAGAACCTTTAGGTAAAAAATACGTTGAATTGGACAAGTACTTTTTGTGACAACGTTTTTATTAGAACTGATTAAAAAAATTTGCAAATTTCTTTGATCGTAATTTGTTTTTTAAATCATGTTACACGCCCTGCTGAGTTCCTAAACTGGAACGGATTATAAGGGATTAACGCTTATTTTAATTTAGAAAAGATACCAGCTGTGCGCAATTTTAAGTAACACCTAGTAATTACATTATACGCCCTCCTCAACACGATAATGTCCGCTACCGGATCTGACAAATACAACCTGAATTTTACGATATTTACTACAGTATTATATCGTACTAGGAAATAAATTATTACTGTGGCGCGGCGTATTTTGAGGCCTACATAAAAAATCATCATTTATATTGATGTGGGAAAAGGTATTTTCTCAGCGTGGAGCTTTTCAATTTATATCAATAAACCGTTTACATCAAATAAATTGTCGATATCAAAATGATATATTATTTCAATACCATCGAGTAATGAATTATTATCGCTTCGCCTCTATGTCTATATTATAACTATTAGCATTGCTGTATTTACAAAATAATATAAACATTACTTCCACAGCTCCATAAAATTCAAACGCATCACACGATTCTTATCTACTTACACACAAATAAATAATTTTCGATATCCAAATAATGGTAATTATCCTGTATAAATTATTCAATCCGGTGTATTTAATGACAGCACATTAAAGATTGATCTGCTACCTACCATCAAATATTTATTTATGAGACTAATGATGATGTTCCGTAATTCTCGTGCATTTTGTTATTTACCCCTGGGGTAATCAATAAGCAAAGTGATGGTAATTCAAATTATTTTCTTAGCGCTTACCGAAATATAGATGCCTAAGGGCAAATCTCGCGTTCTCTGACAAAGGCGTTAATGAAACAGAGGACTGTTATTTAACATAACACCCCACAAATATCGTAAATGTATCTAGAATCCTGATACTGAAATTTGAGGTGATGGTGAACAAGATAATTAAATTATGATTAATCGTTATTTTTTAACTCAACCTACATTCTTGTCTTGTGTTACTTTTTAATTTGGCTAGACTAGTATGCTAAAAATTTTAAAGGAATTTAAAATTAGATCACTGTTTTTCTCATCACTAAGTACAGTGATTTAAATTCTGTATAGTACCTCATCATTTTTACCTAGTCTTCTTTTCTTCCTCTCCTTGTGCTCTCCATTCCACTCCAATCATGGATTATAATCCAAAGTCGACTTCGAGTATATGATTCAGAACTGAGCATTCTTTCAGTCTTCTACATATAACAGTTTTGCATTTCTTGTTTCCATGCCTGCGAGCCTCTATTTATCTTAGGAAATGATTTTCCAAGTGGACTATTATCCTTGCGGCAGCGTTGTCTCATTGTCGACTTACTTAACTAATTAATAGTCATAATTAATTGTTTTTTGTGCTGGTGATAGAGTATAATCTGTAGGGGGTTTCATCTTTGCATTCATTTGGAATTTATATACGTGGCGCGGCGGAGAAAATTTATGAAAAAACTTTGGTAATTTCCTTGAGGGGAAATAATTTTGAAACATGCGGATGTTAAAAAGTTTTCATACACAGTTTTTTTTTGTTTATTGAATTAAGACAAACTCTTGAGCGGGCGCTTTGGTGAAATGGAAAACTTTCAGTAACCAGTAATCCCATTTCTATTATTTCAATATTTAAATATTGATTTATCCTTGTTTGTTCTCCGTTCGACAATCAGCTATAAAGCTCTTCTATTGTCTCTTTTTGTAATTGCAAAGTGGTTTTTAATCCAAAGAATTTTGTCCGAATGCAAAAACTTTATTAAAATCATTTACAAGTGTCTTTTTGTGCTAATGCGGCATTTATTACCATGATGAAATTTGAAGGGGAAAATTTAGCGGCTTATGAAGCTTTGTAGTAATCGCGTTTCATTTTCAAGGCAATTATGTCATTAAGGACTATTAATACAACTAAATTGAAGTAATAAAAACAGTTTCATTTGGTGCAAGATTGAAAATATTAGCTGGTTATTATGACGCTAATGCGGTATTATTTTACCATTATAAGCTTTTAATGAAGCTTGAATAAGAAAATTGAGTCAAAAATTAAATTTCAACAACACCAACTAATTACAATAAGTTCGGCTGTTGTATGTAATGTACATAAACGTGAAATACTTTTCAACCGCAGTTTAGTAGACACTTCATAGAAGCTCATATAATTAATTAAAAGTCTACACACTTTATATAAGCGGTTTAACATCAATTTTGTGTGATGCTTGAATTTCCTTTGGTAATCCTACAGATCGTTTCAACGAAAAAACCCTCAATATTCAAGTTAACTCTATAATACAAATTATATTAGAGTTAATTTGCATGTTATGTAATTTTCTATTGATGTGAGCTCTAACTGATCCGGAATTTCATGAGCAAATCCGTTTAATTATTTACAACCTATGCAATTGATTTCGTCTGATGGTTCAGCACCTCTTCTATAGGGAAATCAATTTGTTTTATTGATTTTGTCAAACGATAATAAATAAATTATGAACGGTTTTTTTTCAGCGATAATACTATACGAGTAGACGTGCGTTTATCTATAAAGAAGCGATTAAATTTTATTTATAACTATCCACTTGTCACGAGCGAAAGCAATTAAAGATAATCCAGCCTAATTTCTAAAATAAATATGGAAATTTGCAAAATATTTTGGATAAAACGGGTTTGAATCTAGGGTGGATTAGTTTGGATTATTTCATTAAACCAGACAAGTTTATTTCCAGATTTTTACAAAATTCCTGGAAACAAAATCGTGTTAGTACAATAAACCTTTATCTCATGGATGTAATTAATTGTAAACTATTTATACCATCGAGTATAAAACAAAACTTTATCTACACTCGTTTCCATGTTTTATTATGTGATATCTATCAAAAAGTTTGAATAACACGTCAATTTCCAACTGACAGAATTTCATATAGGTACTGAATGTTTTATGAAATTAACTCGATATGTAGTGTAATTAGTTTTATAGTCCGTAAAATCTATTCACTATTCGCTATACACATATTTGATATTTTTCTATAATTATCCTAATAATATAATAGAATATCGTTCGTTTTATCTGCCATGACATTTAGTAACATATTGCTTTTGCACAAAAAGGCTTTTCCCATAATATTCACTACAGTATTCAGCATCAAACAGAAAGAACGAGAGTATAGGTAGATGAATATAAAAACCCAACAAAAGAATTTATTTTTATTGGTATCAAACTTGTATGTGATTTGAAAAAAGAACAAAGACCACAAAAACTTTTTACCCCATAAATATCTAGCAAAAGCAATATTGTTATACATTGGAAAGAAAATCTAATCATTTACTTTCGACTGGTGCATAAAAAACGAAGTTGAGATACATCCTATATAGGCTAATTCAATTTGTGCATGCAGACATCTCTCGAGGAAAAAATATTGAATGATGGATCCTTTGTTTTGTTGTGTGAGTGTGTGGAGATACAATGTTTTACATAGAACAACAATTTGCCTAATGGGGTTTTGTTATAATACCATTTCAAAATCTAACCTAACTAAAAATTGCGCTAAGAACCTCTTAAAATAAAGCTGTCGTGTTATTACTTTTATTCTTATCTCACAGCTAAAAAAGGCATAAAAAAGCGTATGATTTTTATTCTTCAGCAAGCCACAAACTTTATATATGATGATAATAATATGGGGTTATGCACAGCGTGGTGGAAACAAAGAAAAAATCAACACTTTAATTTGAAATGACTGCGAGTTGTGCTAATTAAAATTTAGTTCATTAAAATTTTATTAAATCAAACCAATACATTCTCAGCTGTTTTCACGTTTAGTTTGACTTATTTTCGGTATATAAATGAAATTAATTTTAATCTTGTAGAACCCAATTTAATTTTCCTGTCAACTGCCAGATAGAAAATTTCTTGGAACACGATGATGTTCTAAAATTATTTTATTAAATATCAGTTTTTGTTATAGTATTTTACATAAATGCATTTTGCTGTTAAAATGTGCAAAACAAATTCAATTTGCATTATAAAATGCAATAAAAAATGCACTTAAAATAATTGAATTTTGTACATACATCAATAGAAAAGCAAATTGTTTGAAAAATACTTTAAATTGAACTATTGTGAATAAATCGATGGCAAATATTTGAGGTAAGGGTGAATTTTAGTTTTGTGGAACGAATGATTGAATAACATCGATTAATTAAAAAATAATGAGGCAGTATGTGAGCAGTCACTTTAAATTAGGAGAATTTCAAAATGTGAAGGAAAAAATCTTTCAGTCATATTATTCTGAGTTATAGTTAGTTATTATTATTAAAATAAATGTTAACGATGTTTCAGTTTTTCAAATGAAATATATTTTATTATTAAGCTAGAAAAAAATTCAATAAATACAAAAATAAAATTCTCTGCAATGCTAACGGATTATTTATTTATTTTAAAACAGTTTTCAGTAATTCTCGAGTATAATTCTATTCTAAATTGCTTTTCAAAAAAGCTTACCTATATCAAAGAGAATTTTTCAACCATTTTACAGCGGACACATATTTCAGATTTTTATTTCTATACACGCATCCTTTTATATTTCAGTATGTGACTTTGCAAGAACTTTTAAGAATTTTTCTAAATTGTCACCTAAACAGCAATTTTAAGAGACGCTGAAATAAATCTACATCTATACAGGGTGTCCCAGTTTATATAGTCAGGATTTCACCAGTCCATAGTTTAACGAAAATTATATAATAAACTATGGTCGAAGGTTGCTTCCTTTTTGACGTAAAAAGATCTATGCAAAATTTCAGAAGACTAACTTTTTTGTTATTGATTTATAGCAAATTATTTAAAATAATTTATTTTCTTTAATGCCCTGTACTTCAAAAATGAAGCAACATTCGATCATAGTTTATTGACAAACCACCTTTAATGTTCGCTAAACTATCGACTGGTGAAATCCTGACGATATAAACTGGGACACCCAGTATTACTATATTTGATTTGAAATCGCATTCAATTCGAGTTGAATACTCTTTTGATTACTTACAATATGTTCCTTAAATCCCTTCGTACCGTGAAATATTACATAAAATTTCCTCCAACACTCTCGTTGCGTATTAATAATGAAAAATACAGGACCATTTAAAAAGTAAATAGAGTAGCTTTTGATCTCAGCTCACGTCCCAAGCATTTATCAAGATTTATAAGACAACCGTGTGCACTCACATTAAATACATATGCGATGCGTATAAATTGATATTTCATTGTTATAACCACATCAAACCCTATAGCCATTTTTTAGGTATATATAACGGTAATTTAATTACATTATTAAATTCATATTATACACGCGTGGTGATTTACGACGGAAAGAAAATTAAAAAAAGCTTGGAAAAATATGACACCGGAAAAGCCATGTTAGAATTATAAGCGTGGTTCCGTTTGACTGGAATAACCGATATCCGGTAAGCTCATTTGATTTCCACAAATTTCACAGTTTCGAATTGCCTCAATATCTCATTACTAAACCGACTACTCAATTCCCAAACATACGTGGATTCAAAGATATTTACCGTGGTTGTTCAACAGAAAACCGGAATAGACATCCAGCTGATTAGATCTTTTCTCCAGGAATAATTAATTGGATTGTAGTTGCAAACAAAAGAATTTCATTTAGAATATTAATAACAGAAATACTTTATACAAGTCAGTTTTTAGGAAAGAAATTGCCACGACATTTTAATAATAACTGACGTTATTTTCAGTAGACATGTGCGTTATTGCACTCTTTCTCTCTCGATAGACAGCGCGACTATACTCACTAAAAACATTGTTTCAAATAAAAGTTGAGCTCCATACTTTGCTTCCCATTATAGCACATACATAAGTACATAGTTATAAAAAGCGCGTAATTATTTGGATTGTGTAGCTTCAAATAAGCTCCCTTGAACATGAAAATAGTACTGAAATTTTGTGCATTTTTAGTAAAATGCACGTAAATGACTGGAAAGAAATTGCCACGCAAATAATAAATACTTTATATGATGTAACGGTTAAAATGAGTGATAACTCTAAGAAAAAGATTAGCCAACTGTTAAAATCAATAGTAGAACAGCAGTTTAACTATGCATTAGGTAAGTATAGGTACATTGTATTGAAATATTGCATCCATTCACAATAACCAATACATTGTAATTTATCAGCTTAACCCAAGCGTATCAACTTGCTTATTATGGAAAATGTAGCTTGTTCAAACTATAGATTAAATTATAAATTAATTTATTGAATCTCCTATTTCGATTATTTCCACTAAACAAAACAATTTTCACCCATCTTGGAAAATAAAGTTGAAAATTCTGTTCAGTGTTAATTCACTTAGAGATATGCAAAGAATTTTTGTTGTAAGAATAAAACACCTTATTCACAGTGAGACTGAGGGAATTTATATAATAAATATTTTAAATATTTCTGTTCCTTTACATCGTCACAAAAGCTCTCTAGTTAACTTGTATAAAATAATGTACTTATATAATTGTTTCGTACTTAGTTTATAATTAGATTTCTAAAGAACTAAAGGAGTTTCATACAAAAGTCAAAATACAACAACCATTTTGAACACAATCTATTTTTATATTTGTTTTGAAACTTGTTTACAAAAAGAAAAGTGATCCTGTTCGGTGGTTTTTTAGCCGCAGGCCGCAACGGAAAATTATTCGGTGTTCAACGAACCGAAAATCTTGTATGGCTCCATTTTACAGACCCATACAAACAGCTTTCTGTAAATTAATAAGATGGGAACTGCATGAAAACCACCACATAAACAACAATATTATTCGCGTTTCAATTAAAAGCTGGGATATACAGGGTGTCTCTAAAAGGTCTTTACAAAATCCTACCATAAGTTTTTGGGCTCAAAATAATTCGATTGAACCAAACATACCTTAGTCCGAAAGTCCTTATTTACTGAGTTACAGGGCGCTAAAAAATATCTTTCCAAATCGCTTCCTTATAGACTTATTAACCCACCAAATTTCAAATCTCTACTTTAAACCGTTCTGTAGATATACTTAAAAAATTATTTGGAAAAATATTTTTAGCGCCCATAAACTTGTGGTAGGATTTTGTAAAGACCTTTTAGAGACACCCTGTATAAGAGTATATCTCGATTAAAATCAAAAATATAAAAATGAAAGGATAATAACGTTATTCGTGAAAAATATTTTTTAAATCATATATTTTCTACTGCAAAATCTAACATAACCTCACTTAGCCTAACTTTTAGGCACTAGTTTCCAAAGTAGACAACAAATCGTGGATTTGCAAGAAAAAAATCGTTTCAATTAGAAGTTGGGTTTTAAACTTCTCCCCCTTAATGTATAAGTACATAGTATAAAGAAAGCACTTTCTAAAATAACTTTTTCTTATATTGTCTAAGTTCAAAGAGAGAGTAAAGAGTAAAATTAATTACATTCATTCAAGCGGATTTTTGTGCTGATGACGAGTTTTCCCATCGCAAGATGAATGAAATAAAATAAGACACACAAAACGAAACTCATTACGATTATTATCGTTCGGTATTTTATAATACTTATAATAGGATAGTGTTTGTGGTGGAAAATGAGTATCTGAGATGAATTCCAGCGAGATCGAAGCACGTTCATTGTCAAATTTCCGCTTGACCGTGTTACACTTTGAAATGACCTGAGAGCAGTTTTCTTATCAAATATTCGAGTGGATATCGTTTACCTTTTGCCTATGCTCTTCATATTTTCCCATTTTACTACGCGCGAATACACAAGGAAACTTTTCGGATTATCTCTATAAAAAGGAAGAAAAACCCAGGCTATTGTAGTGGATGTTTGCAAATAAATTGAAATTACATTTATTTGTAAAAGTGACGTAATTGTGGGGTTTCTTGTTGTGGAAGTGGACCACCGCCGTGTGATTTTATTGATTTGAATGTCCGTTGATCTACTAAACGAGGCGTATACTCTCTCGTAGATGGGTGAAAATTGAATAATAATGTAATGTGTCAGAACATATAAAGCAATAAACGAGGGAAGGTCGATTTAGTGGAACAATAGCAAACCATCATTCTACCTATTGTGTTATGTTTAGAGAACGGAAAATAAACAATTTCATCAATGTATTGAATTGCAGGTTTAGCACCTGGTACAGCACATCACATGTTAACTGTAATTCGAGAATGGGACAATTCTCAAGATGCCAACGAGTTTTACAAGGTGAATGTTGCTTGCTACCTCGTTTTCCCAATATCGCATCACACAATGTCAGCTCCATCATGTAGATAAAAAACATGTTTTTGTTTGCCCTTTTATAATTTACACCTTTTTTATACAGCAGGATTAAAATAAGCCAATTTTGCTGCGTTGGCTCAACCCTTCTTCAATAACTAATGTACTTGTTTGCCTTTGTATACAGAAAATTGCGCTATTATTTTAGTATTCTTGTCTTAAACAAAATTTTTATTCCTGGCTCATGTTTAGAGTTTGACCTAATGTATAAATAAGGTGATAGATGAGAAAGTTGGCGATTATCGAGCGAAGGCTTAATCTCTTAACGAAACATTGTAGAATCCTTGCATGTTTAATGGAGCCTTTTGTATTATTTTTAATCCTTTATAAGTCTGATATTTTGGAGATGTTCTGCATAATAATTCAGAAACTCGTGCTTTGTTTTGTTGTTCTAGTAGTAAATTAGAACAATACCTTTAGCCTTTTGTATTTGAATACAATATTGAAAAATCCTTATTTGTTTGCAGGGCAATATAAATTATACAGAAAGTGTGAAAGAATATTGCAAAGAGCAAATAATTGAGTTTCAAAACAGCATCAAACTGCAAATCCCCGAAGAAAATAATGTTTACTTTACGTAAGTTACAGTCAGTTATCAAATTATTGCGCAAATTTATTATTCGAATGATAATTTAGAGTGCCTTGGATTGACGGTGGTTTAAGCGTTGAGCATGAAAAACACGAAGCATATCTGAATAAATTTAAAAATAATATTTTTCATAAACTAAAAAACATGATAAACAAAAGTTTGGAAGAGGAACCAGAACTGAAGTCGCGCAAAAAGATAGTGGAGGTAGGTGCAAAAAATCAATTACCTAAAACCAATTTGCGACTTCCCAGTCCTTTTGATGATTTTTTTATGGGCGCCTCCAGGGGGGCTCAAGTTTATTTGTTTTGTATTGTAGGAAAATTTCCAAGAAAACATAACACATTTAACGATCTGTTACGAGGATATAAAACAGGACTTTACCAATTCAGAAACACTGGAGAGAATCAAACAAATAGTACAGAATAATAATAAAATTCGTCACAATCCGATTTTAATATATGGAAATTCGGGGTCTGGCAAAACCTCCGCCATCCAAACCATATACAGAAACTTCGAAAATTGGTTTCAGTGCCGAACTTTAAGGATTGTACGTTTTGCCTCGCAAACACCGCGATCGTCCTACAATCTCGAACTACTCAGAGTCATTTGCCAGCAAATTTGTATTGCGTTAAAATTACCTGAAGGTTTTTTACCTAAAGACGCCTCTTTTGATCCACTATACATAAACAACTGGTTTCAATCGCTGCTCCGGAACTTTGAGGAATTAAATCAAGTTTTAGTTATGTTTATTGACGACTTACATCTACTCAATCCACTTGATTCTGAAATGATTTCAGCCCTCAGTTGGTTGCCAATTACGTTGCCGAAAAACGTGCACATGATTTGTACAACTTGTGTAGATATTGACAGTTTAAGGTTGACGCCAGTTCAAAGGGAAAAACTCAGGCAGCCCGACTCCTACATTGAATTGCCATCCGCTGCTTCATTTGTAGGTAAGTTTCAGCCTGTTTCACTCTGTAAACAACTCCACGTCTTAGATCTTGATAAAACATTAAATCATTCGCTCTATTAGCGAATTTTTTTATTTGATCAGAAAAAATGTTGGGTGGTTGGTTGTCTGAAATTAATATAGTGGGGCCAGAAAAACCAACTTTATTTAATAACTCAATAAATTGGCTATAATACATAAGATAAAAGACGGTAGATTAAATTTCTCTTATTTTATTTTTGTCTAAACTTTCCTCTAATTTAAACGTAAAATTTGTAACCTAAAAAATTGTTATTAAAATGTGCAAATGCGCATCCTTTGAAAACTCCTAGATAAAATTTTGCTCTCTCATATAATTCTCAAACTAAGGTCAGTGAATGTTGCGTAGCTGACTAATTTCTCGAAATAAACTAGAATGAACAGTTTTGACTTTTTTCGTGGTTGTCCAAAAATTGTAATCAATATGCACTGATGTAATTGTATAATATTGAGCTAGCTATTTCGAGAATAGTAAACAGAATCAGAAGGATTAGTAATTACGTTAGGCGGACAATAGCACACATTGAATAGTTAATGGTTGAGTAATTACTATATGAAGTTAAATTATCCCATATAGTATGAGGTTAGCCAAGCATTGTAGGATACGGCATTTAGCAAGGGCTCGCACAAAAATTTTAACGAGATATTGTTTGAAAGGACAACGTGGGTGTGGGTTAAGTTAAATTTACTTGTTTATGTTGTCGCAGCTAAACAATTCATTCATTGTGAGCCAGTTAATTACGTAACTGCGATTTAGCACACTTTGAGCCCTTTGTCCATCAGCCAAATTTGATGTGTCCAGGCATCTAGAACCGGATATAATTGAAATGTTGAATAACCGGTTTTCGAAACAACGTCTGATTCTGACATTTGGTAGATTTTGACAGGGCCCTTGCTCCTTAAGTCCTTAAGGCTTTGATTGTAGTTTGCTTTGTCGTTTTATTTTGTAGCTTTCATGCTGCTGCATCTCTTGTTGTTTGTGTACACCAGCTACACCTTCAGGTTGTGCGCTCTGTGTATCTTAGCAAAGTTTGTTACGATCGTATCAAGTCTGGAAAGCAGTCCTAACGCAACTTGACGTGTAGCTATTGCATTAAATTTACCAAGTGACGTCGCGTTACATGTTATACTCCCCAAGCGCCCCATATGTCTCACGATTTGTTTTTAGAGAAACGCCTGGAATACATAAATACTTAATATAGTTGTAATTTCAGCTAAGCAACACTTTTCATGATATAAAAATTACAGAAGCGTGAATGTTTATTTTATATAAAAACCACCGACAGAAAACAGTTATGAAACTTTTATTATGCCCTCCAGATCGAATCGTTGTTTTTAAATATTTTACCACAAAAGTGCATCACCTTTTTCCGATATAACGCCGACATTGTTGTTTTATCAGACAGCGAAAGTTTCCCCTCCAACGTACACATACACATTTACCATTATGAAAAATAAATAACTTTTGCAATATCTAAAACACAGCTTTCATATGAAATATTTAAAATTAAATTTCTATTTTTATTTTTCTCGGATGCTATATAAGAATATACGCCGCGGAAAATTCGCTGCATCTAAGAGGAAAATGATAAATAATCAGTTATATTTAAACGTCATATACACCACCGCCGTACTGAAAATATTTTATAAACCATTTCACATTATATGGAACTTAAGAAAATACCTTCGCAAATGTGTCTTCCTTTGGAAATAAAATCACTTAAGGATTTTTTGCTGTTTGTTGAGGGCTTGTAGCAAAATGTGGCAAAAACATACTTTACATTTATTAGCTGTGACAGGCGAAATGGTGATTTACATAGAATATTCCTGTGATGATAAATAGAAAAGAAAACGTTCAATAACGTGAGATACACAAAGCACTTTACGGAAATTATCTAAATTTTGCTTTTATACAGGGTGTCTCTAAAAAGTCTTTACAAAATCCTACCACAAGTTTTGGGCTCAAAATAATTCTTTTAAACCAAACATACCCTAGTCCAAAAGTTCCTTACTGAGTTACAGGGCGCTAAAAATATTTTTCCAGATAATTTTTTAAGTATATCTACAGAACGGTTTAAAGCTTTTTTGTGAAATTTATATTATAATTCCAAGTTTAAGACAATTATTTTCAAAATTTCCGCCCTTGTTTGTTAAAAAATGGCTACACTAGGAATTCAAAAATTTGTAAAAAATACAGGGTGTCTCTAAAACAATCTTTACAAAATCCTACCACAAGTTTTTGGGCTCAAAATAATTCGATCGAACCAAACATACCTTAGTCCAAAAGTCCTTCCTTACTGAATTACAGAGCGCTAAAAAATATCTTTCCAAATTGTTTTTTGAGTATATCTATAGAACGGTTTAAAGTAGAGACTTGAAATTTGGTGGGGTAATAAGTCTATAAGGAAGCTACAATGTGATGGTATTACAACCAAAATAATATTGTTCAGTGTCGTATTTATAGGGGGGACTCAGTGTTTTTTTGGATATTTCTTGTAGGGTATTGAATTTTTTTTCAAAATAACAAAAATTATGATAATTGTAACTGTAACTGTAACTCAGTAAGGAAGGACTTTTGGACTAAGGTATGTTTGATTCAATCGAATTATTTTGAGCCCAAAAACTTGTGGTAGGATTTTGTAAAGACCTTTTAGAGACTCCCTGTATATGGTATTATGTAAGAGTAAAAGTTAAAAATTTACGACTAAGATCCTTCGATTTTCAAAAAAACAATAATTAATTCACTGCATATATAGATAAATAATATTGACAAATATTCGTGATGATGTAGTTATATTTTCCAATTAACCCCTGTGTTAATTATTTAATTTTGTTTGTGTTATTACTGTAATAATTGGACGATGAAATCAAATCCTAAAACTATACCTTTTAAAATGATTACGGGCTCACTCGACAAAAATTCTATTATTACAGGAATTAACTTTTATTACTCTACAAAATTACCGTTATTAATAATTAAAGCTAATTACGGTAAAATAAAAGCTGTCATAGAAGTGCAATTATCTGTCACATAGCTAAAGTTACTTTTCCAGTTCAGACGAAAATCACACACAGAGAAAATCGATGTTGACATGTCATTCCGTGATAATGATAATAATATTTATTTATGTTAATACTGTTGCTGGACAAGTCAATAAAATTATATGACAATACATCATGGGAAAATCGCGGATAAACCCCGAAATGTGATTTGGAAGGAAACGAAAATTGTATAAAATATTGCATATGAGATTCTTGTCGATAAATGGGCAATAATTTCAGTTGAAAGTAGTAATTTTTTTCGAATTATGGTGCGTTTAAAGGGTAGATTATGATAAAGTGCCGAAGAATGTTCTTCTGGATTTTAGATGAAAATAAAATAAGAATTAATTCCAAAAAAGAAATATTATTAACATTGTAAATTTCCCACAATTTTCATCCTATTGATTTTTTGTGGTCGTGGCAACTTTCCTAAAATATAAATTACCTGAAGGTTTCGTTACATTACATGCTATAATATAAAAAAGTGCGTAAGGAAAGCAGCAAAAACTTTTCGTTTATTTATTAAAAAACCCACAGCGTAGCCTAATGATATTTCCTACTTTTAGAAAAAAGACATCATGAAAATATTGTTAGTTTACGCTTTTACCTCGCAATTTTTGTTCCAGATTTTATTAACATTCAATTCGACCGGCTCGAGGAAAGTTTCAGCAGACCAGCTATAGGAAAGTTAGCATCTCTTATAACTTGTTGTGAATATGGTTTGACCGAAACCGAATTACTACAAATTCTAATGCCAACTAATAATAGTGAAGATGTAATATGTATAGAGTTGGCCAACTTCAACTTTTCTTCACTATGTTCAGTTCGTCGCCAAATGGGTAAGAGACTAAATTAGTTTACTATTATAATATTATAGACTAGGCCACTTACTAATAGAATCAACAGCACCCTCGTGATAATAATACACAAGAGAAAAGCAATATCCAACATTAGTCAAGCTCTGTTATAACCTCTAACTTCGTCTTAACAAACACTTTGGGAGTTGTTATGTTCACTCACTAATCATTAATTTATGTCAGGTCGGAGGGGGTTTATCCCATGTCTAGAATAAAAACCCTTATACCTTTTACAGTTTCATCAAAACAGCTGTTTGCAGAATTATTTTATTATTTAAACCGGCGCCTCCGCCAAAAATGCAAATATATTAAAATTGATAATTTGTTAAATTCCCTGCAATTTAATTAAATTTAAACCGGCGCATTCGCCAAATTTACCATTGTAGTTTTCGCTTCTGTTTTCCTTGTAGTTTACTGTTTGGAGAAGCTATTTTAATTAGTTGTGATAAAAACGGTATCATGCTGTTGTTTATACAGAATTTTAATTCGGAGATAAATTTAAATAATAGAAGTGTAAAAGCATGCACACATTGTTTACCCAGTTTAGAAAATGTTTCGTTAACATTTTCCATAGTATATCATGTAGGGGTTTACTCATATATCCTGGAGTTTGCTCATTATTTTCATTTTTCCAGTTTTTGTTTTTCCCCTAATCCCCTTCTAAAACTAAGTTATTATATTTAATTGGTTTGTCTGGACTAATATTCCGTTTCCCACCGAATTACGGTTGCGATATTGATTTGGAAGTTTAATCTTCACGATTTCCCAATAGAGCTACCAAAACGAGTCTACTAATCAAATTAAACCTCTATAATAATATATCAAAATTCGTTGTTTCATTTGTTAATAAGCCTAAAGGTATTTATCGTGCCCGAAGCTATGAATAATTTAATCGTGGCTGTATTTGTGCTTTATCTTCTCTACGACCGAGAAAAAATAATGAAATTGGAAAAACTGTGTTGTAACGTAGGTTAGTTAGTTAATTAACTATAAGCATGGATCTAGTGTAGGTAAACATGTCGTTTTATAAATCCGAGTTTTAATGAAATCCTGGACAGGTTTAATGAATTTTAATAATTATTATTACGATCCCGCGATACAACCGACTCCCCTTAGAATTCTTCCATAAGAAAGAAAATATTTTCAGTTAAATGATTTGCCTGTTGGGAACAGATCCCGGCAATATTTTCCCCTAAACGTTATTTGAGTCTAAAAATATAATATACGAGGTAGTTTATTTCAAAAGAAATGTACACATAGAAAAGTTGTTTTTTCGACGAACCAACCAGCGCAGAGTTTTAATTAACAATTAAATAAACATTGTGCACATCATAGGTATGACAGGAAAAATAAAATATTGAAAAGCTTGTTTACTTTGTGTATTTCCATATAAAACGTGCGGTTTCTCTCTGTGAAAGTTATTTGACATTTTTATTATTAGAGTAGAGAGGCTACGAAAAAAGCTCGTCTTGACTCACTATAACCCAACTTTTATCAAGTGTCACATTAAGCTTGACATGTCAAATTCTTTTTTCACGACTTTGTTATCTTCAAAAGAATTCACTTGAAGTACGCGTTGTTTTTGTCGCCATTTCCATATTTACGATTTTCAATTTAACGAAATTGAATAAATTTTCAGGATGTTCAAGTACCACCACCCTTAGTTTACTGAACTAATTTAGAGATTTAAATTTATTCTGTAAATATTTACACAATGGGAAATGGAACTTAATTATTATGAATTTTAATTAAGTTGATTTGGAAAATATACACCCTTTACAACCATCAGACGGATTAAAGTAAAGAAAGAAACGGTTTTATTAATTATTCTCCCTCGGCCGTACCGAGCAATTTTTTCGGAAAACACTCTTTGTTTGTTTGCAAATTTATACAGAGAAGTTGACGAGAAGTATCGTGTGATCCAAAAGAACTCCCAGTTTGTTTATCTATTAAGTGCCACAATATTTACTCTATAACAGTTAAGACTTCATAGTTTTTTATGGCATGATTCGATAAACCCAAATTTGCGTTTCTGATGTTCACCCCTCTAGGTGGTATTAAATTTGTTGAAAATTCAACCTGTTTTCGCATAAAGTTACAAAGCCTACACTCTACATATTAATTTAACTTTTCAACATAAAAATTGCGTGAGATAAACTTGTATACCTATATTAGAACAGTTTAATTTACCCGAAGTAATGCTAACTTCGTTAAAACTACCTCTTAACTTTCGAAATTAACGTGCCCAATTCTTAATAATTAAAACAAGTCTGGATAATGGTGTTTCAGGAACAAGTTTCCTTGTTTATGATTTTGACAGAATAGATCCGCAAATAGTAAGTAGAACATAATGTTGATGGTAATTAAAGTTACTTTGTTTTGGGTGTATACATATAATACAATGAGTGAATATAACCATAATTAATAATTATATAACATTTCAAGTCACCAGCGACACAAAACAACAAAGGATTAAAGCATTTTCCTCGTTTTCACCAAAAAATAACAACTGTCTGTCCTCAAGGTTAAAAAGTTAAAAGCGGCTTTGTTTTTTATGTGTGATGGAGCACTTTCCTGAATAAGGAAAAACGTTTTTTGTGTTACTTTTCCCATGTTGTTCTGGTTATTAACATTATAAAATTTGTTCCGTTAGCAAAATTTAGATATTTCATGAAAAAACGTTGTTTTCCTTTGTAGCGCCGCTTATTAGAGAAAAAGTAATGAGTGGTAAATTATTGATAGAATGGAGCCACGCAATGATAAATGATATTGTTATTAAAAGATATTTGTTGAGTCAGGAAGCGATAAAAAATATTCATGCCGAATTGGCGAATTTATTCTTCAGTGAGTTCTGCGAGGAAAACAGCGACTCGGAAGGGGAGCCAGGTAAGTTTTTGCGTTGTTTTCTATACATAGATTAAGATAAATTTCCTTTATTCGACTGCAGTTAATTAATTATTTTTATATTCTTGTTTTGACTCGATTCAATTTCGTGTTCTGGATCCCCCTTAAAACAAAATAAATTATACACAACACTGTCCTAAATTTCCATAAACGTTTCGCTAATGTAAAATTTGTGATGATACGAAAAACAATTAATACCAACGAAATTGTTGGTTACTTGAACACGGACCCTTTGGTCCCATCCACACATCAGCGCGCATTTCGTTGCCAGAGTGACACCGGAACCCTTGGGGCTACTTTTAAAAAGCGGAAAACTCGGACGTATATTTGGTATATGTAAACTTTACGTGTTGTAATATATATTTACTGCGTTTTATTGGAAAATCGTTCAAAAGAAGTTTTGAAATTAAAAAAGGGCTTTATGGCACCCGGAATTAAATTTCTTGTTAAACATGAAAAATCCATTTCTTCTAACGCCTGACTTTGTAAATAAGGTTATTAATGTTCCATTTACTTTTACTTAGCGCCCATAATTCTTTCTCTGGTAATTAAAATTAACTTAGTATTTATCACTTTGTTTTAAGCACTTTTACAGAAAATCAATACAGAAATTTATTCTCCGTGCAAAAAACTGTCACAATTTTATACTATAACACAGCAAATAAAGCTTTATTATGTTTTAGAAAATTTCATTACAACTCACTCTCTCGCTCTTCCAGTTAAACGCCGAGAATTACTAAAATAACTTTTTTATATCTATACAGCTTTTTCCCTGTACGTTAAAATTCTTTAGCAAATATAGTTAAAAGGTGTAAATTTGTTTATTCGCCGCGTGGCACTTGTTGGGATAAAGTTAAACCAACCGACCTAATGCATATCCAAACAGTCGTTATATAAATAAATTTCGATGTTTCTTTGCCGTATATTGTCAGATTTTTTTCGGTACGTAAAAATGATAAATTTACACCTGCGCATCCACCTAAATTCTAAATTTTGCTGGCGCTAGAAATTTATTAAGAATTTCTAATTTTTAGCACCTCTGATGTCCGAAATAAAAGAAACACCCTTCCAATCAACTTTACATAAAGATGTGACATATAGGCAAAGGCACGTGGAAGAGTCATGGATACATTTGCTAAAATCCGGCGACATAATTAAGTTAAAAAGTTTGTGTATGTGTAATTATGATTTCCTTTTAGCAGCGGTGAGTACATATCTAGTTTACGATTCATATGCGTGCACTTAGTTGAATTGAATATTATTTATTTAAAGCCCAGATAATAATTTTTGAGTAGGAAAATAGTTCTACAAACCCTGTGTGTGGTGTTGTTTTCTACAAAGTGCGGGTTGATTGTACTGCGAGCGCCAATATAGAAGCATGCATAATATGAAAGATAAAATAGTTGAATAAATAAAGCCAGTCCCAGCTTCTATGTGTAAGCGGTTTCATAAGTGCACACAGACAACAAATCTCAAACTAAAACAACGAATAATTACTATCCTCAGAAACGCGAGATAACATTTTCATTAAAGCTAAGTTATATAGACCACAGGGGTGGCTTTAAAAGTTATCTAGTGAATTTTTTAAATTATTTCATACTGCGAAATTTTGGAATTTATTTGATGATATCATGAAAATTTGTACACATTTTTAACTAAACTAAAAATCGCTACTGTTTACAGTTTTATTCAAAATTGTTATTTTTTCTTGCATTTTTATTCAGTTAACTTTTTTGATAATGTAAACAAGCTTTTTATCACCGGCGCCTCCACCACAATTCCAGAAGTAGTAACGTTATTTCCAATTTAATTTATTATCATTCCAACTGTAAAACCCAGTTAGCACATTTGTATTTCACACAGTTGCGCCCCATAAACAAAAAGACACGCCATACACATGGGATGATGAACTGGCGGACTTATCATCGCACTAATCCAGAATCCAGTCCGCAAATAACACGTGTTTTTTTTGTCACAGCTCCAAACATATTCCGTAAGCTATTTGCGCTGTTTGCTAGAGCATGTCCGATGTTATTTATTAGATAGAGAAATCGAACTCGTCTACTATTCCATAAGGAAATCAACCGACGTACTGACCAAAGACACGTATCAACTTGGTACACAAGTAAGTGAATTAATAATAATAAAATTGAAGCGGAAGTTAGGTTTGTTTAGTTGATAGCATGGCTTCGTCCTGTGACTGAGCGAAGTGGAGGCTTGATGGGGGCTTTGGTTACCTCAGCCATGGCCTGGTGTGATGGGTTTACTCTTCCGTTAGTAGTACCTTTAACTGATTGGCTACAACCTCCGCTACCTCAACAAGCTAAGTCTATAATGACTCCGAATGTTCGTTACATCGAATCAACCCCAAATGGACAGCACGTTATTTGCGTAGTGGACACCGATCCACAGCTGTGGCATATTATGACCAATCAGTTGATTTACACGTTTAAAGGACATAAAGACAAAGTTAATTGCATGGCTGTTACGAAACAGTCCCAATATTTATTGACCGGTTCCGATGATATAAGCATCATTGTATGGGATTTGAAACATTTAACCATGAAACAAAAAATCTGCGAACATATTGCACCTGTGTTATGCATAACAAGCGCTTTAAATAATTCAGTTATAATAAGCGGAGGAGAAGACAGCAGTATTATAGTAACATCCTTAGCTAACGGGAAAGTTGTTACGAAAATAGATCATCACCGTGGACCTGTGACATCAGTCAAAGTAACATTTACTGGTGATATATTAGTTTCGGGTAGCCAAGATGGAAGGGTTTGTCTTTGGTCCTTAGAAACATTCACCCTGCTCAATACAATTTCCTTGCAATCTCCAGTACAAATGATAGATGTATCAGCTGATTCTGTGTTTTTGCTCGCTTGCTGCAGGGATAACAATTTATATATAAGGACATTAGCAACTGGAACGGAAGTGCACAGTCTTTCTGAGCACAAAACGAAGGTAATTATGCGCGTATCGTACTTTATTTTAACTGACAAAAACACGATGATGAGTTGGTTTAAACAAAAATTTAGCTTAGGGCCAAATATTTAGCTTATATCCGGGCTTTGATATTTCTGGATTGCGCTCAACCGGAAAAAAAGTAATTGTGGAAAATATGATTAAATATTAACAGAGTTCCACGACTGCTAAAAGAGTATTGTTTTAGGTTTCATGTGCTCCATGTTTTTACTCTGAGGACCTAAAAGAGTATTCTTTTAATAATTTAATTTTTAAGATTAGATCCATTATAAAATCGCAGCGTAAATACTGCACGAACTGAAAAATAAATAAAATGAAAAGTTCTTTTCCAACACTGACTACAATCCTGTTAAAGTATATTAAAACTTCTCAAGCTCGTTTTCTTTTGCTAAAAGCCAGAAATGTCCCAGATTCAACAATTATTATTATCTTTCTATATAAGAAGCTGTCTGAAGTAAAATTTCCACCTGTTTGTACACAACCGCTTATCCCTCGCCTTTCTGTTTTCTGTTTGTTTACAAAACGAAATTATTTGGACAGGTTAAGTCCATTTGCTTAACACACGACAGCTGCAGAGCCGTGATGGGTTGTGCAGATGGAAGAGTTTACATCTACGATATTCACAGTGCTAAACTAATCAAGACGTTGTCAGGTCAAAACGGCGATGTAACCGCTGTACGTGTAACAGATAAAGACGACTTCTTGCTAACAGCGGGTAATTTACTTTTAACTGGAATATAGGTGGTTCATGAATAATATTCATAACTCGTTTGTATTGCAGGCGGAAACCGCGTAATTTTCTACCCGTTTAGAAGCGATGATCACATTAAAAGTTTTCTAAAACTCAAGAAAAAAACCCACCATCATTTGCAAGCCCACAGTGGATTTATCTCGTGTTTGGACATTTCCAGAGATGGACAATTAGCGGTCACTGGAGCCACTGATCACATTGTCAATGTGTGGCAACTGAACAATCAGGAATTAGTTTTAACATTAAACGGTCATTCTATGCCGGTCACATCTGTCAGTTTCGCACCAAGTGGACTGTTTGTGGTCTCCGGGTCTGAAGATAGAACCGTTAGGGTTTGGGGGTTGAATATGGGAACAATTGTCTCTACATTCTCAGGACATCAAGCCGCTGTTTCCACGGTTTATGTCATGATGGATTCTACAAGGGTGATTTCCAGTGATAAAAACAACACGCTGTGTATTTGGTTGTCCGATAATGGAAATCTTATGCAGACCTATTCTGGACCAAGCGAATGTGTTCGAGTTACTAATAACATGAAGTACACGGTAAGATTTGAACAATTTATTATCCTAGTCGCGATATAATTTATTCAGCATTAAAAAAAATTCATAGTTTTGGAACCTCTGCTTTGTTGCAAAGCTCAATGTTAGTTTCATTTAGGAAAAAATTCCGCGCGGTTAATTTGATCGTTTTATACGATTTTTAGAAGTTTTAATATTGGTACCGGCGCCTCCGCCAAAGTCCCAACACAAATTTTTACTACGTCGTAGTTTTGGAACCACTGGACAGATTTAAGCCAAATTTACGTTCTTGCATTATTAAATGTTGGTTATATTTACTAAAAAAAAAAAAGATTGAATCGATACGTTCTATGTTTTTTTTAAGGACACAAACATGTAAATTGCTATAATTCATACAGATAACAGTTTAATAAATCATAGTTTTGGAAGCGCTGGTAGGATATTAGTCAAATTTGATTTGTTGCAAAGCTCAATGTTAGTTTCATTTAGGAAAAAATTCCGCGCGGTTAATTTGATCGTTTTATAAGATTTTTAGAAGCTTTAATATTAATACCGGCGCCTCCGCCAAAATTTTAACACAAAATTTACTGCGTTGTAGTTTTGGAACCACTGGACAGATTTAAGCCAAATTTACGTTCTTGCATTGTTAAATGTTGGTTATATTTATTCAAAAAAAACACGAAAATTGAATCGATACGTTCTATGTTTTTTTAAGGACACAAACATGTAAATTGCTATAATTCATACAGATAACAGTTTAATAAATCATAGTTTTGGAAGCGCTGGTAGGATATTAGTCAAATTTGCTTTGTTGCAAAGCTCAATGTTAGTTTCATTTAGAAAAAAATTCCGCGCGGTTGATTTGATCGTTTTATACGAGTTTTAGGAGTTTTAACATTAATACCGGTGCCTCCGCCAAAATTTCAACGCAAAATTTTACTGCGTCGTAGTTTTGGAACCACTGGACAGATTTAAGCCAAATTTACGTTCTTGCATTGTTAAATGTTGGTTATATTTATTCAAAAAAAACACGAAAATTGAATCGATACGTTCTATGTTTTTTTAAGGACACAAACATGTAAATTGCTATAATTCATACAGATAACAGTTTAATAAATCATAGTTTTGGAAGCGCTGGTAGGATATTAGTCAAATTTGCTTTGTTGCAAAGCTCAATGTTAGTTTCATTTAGAAAAAAATTCCGCGCGGTTGATTTGATCGTTTTATACGAGTTTTAGGAGTTTTAACATTAATACCGGTGCCTCCGCCAAAATTTCAACGCAAAATTTTACTGCGTCGTAGTTTTGGAACCACTGGACAGATTTAAGCCAAATTTACGTTCTTGCATTGCTAAATGTTGGTTATATTTATTAAAAAAAAACACGAAGATTGAATCGATACGTTCTATGTTTTTTTAAGGACACAAACATGTAAATTGCTATAATTCATACAGATAACAGTTTAATAAATCATAGTTTTGGAAGCGCTGGTAGGATATTAGTCAAATTTGCTTTGTTGCAAAGCTCAATGTTAGTTTCATTTAGAAAAAAATTCCGCGCGGTTGATTTGATCGTTTTATACGATTTTTAGAAGTTTTAAGATTTGTACCGGCGCCTTCGCCAAAATTTCCACTCATCAAAATTTCGATTTGTACCTCACGAAACTTGTTTATATAGCTAAAGGGTTGGCTGTATGTTTAGACAGGAATATATTTAGGTCCCTAAATAACCCCTTCATTATTACTAGTTGTCAACAAATGGTGACACATCGTTGAAAATATGGTCGATGTCCAAAGACGACGAGAAATATACAATTAATCATTCAGAGGAAATAACTTGTTTTGTCCTGACTATCGACTCGCAATATGTTATAACCGGATCTAAGGACATGTCTTTGAAGGTTTGGCAAGTTGTTGGCGGTAAACTATCTCAAGTATGTATCTGGAAAAGGGACGGATAATATTCTGCAAGGGACCCATATCTAAGACAAATGTTTTATTCTAGGTATTAATAGGACATACAGATTCAGTGACTTGTGTCGCTGTAGCTGTATCTGATAAAACCGTGGTGATATCGGGAGCGTGTGATAACAATCTCATTGTTTGGGATATTAATACAGGAGCTGATTTGCATACTTTATCCGCACATCTAAGTTATGTGACTTGTGTCAAGCTTTCAGGCGATGGAACAATTGCTATATCAGGCAAGATGAATTGGATTATTTCAGAAGGAGAATCCTGCGATAATATATTTATTTAACGTGACTTTACAGGTTCTGACGATAAAAACATTATTATTTGGGATACAAAAAGAGGCTTGCAACTGACATCATTACAATTACACTATCCTGTAATTAGCGTTGAACCAACGTCCGATTTCTCCCGGGCTTCTGTTTTATTAAAAGATACACAATACAGCCCCATTATTTGCCTGCACAACACCCCAGCGAAATACGTAAAACTACCCACATATTGTGCGCCGGATAAGGACATAATAGAAAGTAATTTCAGTAAATTACGGTTAATTGTTTCGTTTTTTTTACATGTTTTGTTTAGACCCCAAGCCGGCGCCTAAAAGACAGATGAAACGTCTGCTGAAAAAGGAGGTATCATTAGATACGTATACTTGGCAGAAAAAATACGCACATCTCACGTCGAATTTAGTCATTCCTGCTGTTGATGAACGATTCAAACGGCGCTTCTCCGTGTCTGCCAGCATGGAGGAGATATCAAAGATTCCACAAAACAAAGAGGGACAAGTAAGTGGGATTATTGTTTGGACATTCAGACATTTACATCTAAATAGATTATGACTGTCGCACCCTCAATTTTCGCTTCAATAATTGACTTTATACTGTATTTATTACTATGTATCATTGCCAACAATTGTTAGCTTAAATTAGTTTTAAACTTGCACAACGTTTTACAATTATTTCGAGAACTCTTCAAATATTTTCATTTAATTTTACTATCTTAAATTACTTTCGAAGTTGCACAACAGTTTATGCTTCGTTTTATATCTTTTAACGTTTCTATAATTTTCTATATACCTAACTGCAAGATGTAGTTTTGAAACTGGTGTTCAGATTCAAATTAAAATCGATTTTATGTTTAAAAAAATTTAACACCGGCGCGTCCACCAAAATTTTAAAACGTTCCTTTTTTCCAAGTCCAAGATTTTTTTTACATATTTTGTACATAAATTTGTATTTTTACGGGCGACGTAGACTAAAGATCAACTATTTTAGACAATAGACAACATAATATTGTATTTGTTAGAGTGGTTTAGGTCCGAAACAAGCTTCTCTAGCTCAGTCTCAGCATTTCGATCAATTGGAAGCTTTATGGAACAAGCGATCGCCGCCTCGTCGGAGGCTCCAGCAGGTAAATGGTACGGAAACATAAATTTCAAAAAAATTTTAATATATTATGTTACAGTCACTTTCCAAGCAGTCCTCGCTTGCTGAATCCCAAATATATTCCTCAGATGAAGAAGGACGTTTGGAAGATACAATGAATGGGAAAAAGAATTAAATTTTTGTTTTGATGTCAGTTGTTAAATAATTGTTTTTAGAGGAAAGCTTTCTGCTATGGATGTTGTGTAACAAATAGTGCGCTCTCGATAACTCGAGATTCTCCTGCAGAAATGACAAAACCTATACCTATATTGTAACAATGTTATTATAATGCAAATGATAATCTTTACGACATAAGTGCTTTCTTTTCCTTGGACTGTTTCTTAAACTCAGTTTCCTTATTGATTATTATCCAAACAAACGCACCTTATATCTCAGATTATCATTCCAACTGTTATGGTATTAAGTTTGAAAAATTTAGTTTTTTTTATTTGAAAAGCGTTGGTAACTAAGACTGTAATAATAGTTAAGGACCATCGAAAACTCATCGACTTTTTCTGTTTAAAAAACCTGTTGCATATCAACGTTTTTCATTGTAGATTTATTTTGTTAACGCGTCTTCCTGCGTATTTAATGTTCTCACTGCTTTAGTAAAAGCAAAGTTGGGTCGTTTTTTAAAGTCTATTAGTGGAAATGATCCCTTACTTTGTTTTAATTTCGTTATATAAATATTTAAATTTATAGATAATGTTCTCAGGACCAAGATATTCGTTTTACTATATTATAAGTATACATTTTTATTATATATTTGTATTTTTATATAATTAATTATATTTCTTCATTTCCGTCTCAGATCAACATGCTAGTATACTATACTAAACCTATATTAAAAAGAAACTAGTTTATTATCTAGTATAATAGTATATGTACAGGGTGATTCTTTTATCTGGGGAAATGCGTTTTTCTCGTAAACGACTCAAGGGAATTAAATTTTGAAAAAAGTGTTATATACCTACTGGCTGTCACTCAAAATTAGGATAGAAATATAGACTTTAATATGCATGACGCTAGGCGTCGCGACGCTTCAAAAAAATAATAATATTTGAAGGAAAACTCGGTCTACTGTTAAATATATTTCAAAATTTAGTTAGAACAGAAATAATTTAAATTGGATCATAACTTTTTAAAAAATAAGAATAAAAAAAATTGGTTTTTAGAAAAAAGACTCAAAATTAAAAGACCTTTCCATTGATATAATAAAAGTGGTATGTTGCTGTAAAAATTTTTTTGGAGCGTCGCGACGCCTAGCGTCATGCATATTAAAGTCTATATTTTTATCCTAATTTTGAGTGACAGCCAGTAGGTATATAACACTTTTTTCAAAATTTAATTTCCTTCAGCCGTTTACGAGAAAAGCGCATTTCCCCAGATAAAAGAATCACCCTGTACACTATACTATGTTGTATCAGAATCTAAATAATTTATTTGTGGACCTTATCCTGTAATTAATGTTTCGCAACTTTATTATTGTCTAAAACAATTCTAAATTTCACCTAAGCAATAAACCATATATAATGTACTGTAATCACTTGTAGACTAAATAAAACAACACACTGTCTAAATGGAAATGTTAATCATAATAAGTGTAATAGATTAGTGTCCACAAAATCTATAATAAAATAAAAAATTCAAATTAAAAGTTGCGTTAATTTCAACTCCTAAATATAGGCAACCATGTATACTCCTCACCAAAATTCTTTTTTAATGTAGATTATTATTTTTGTTGATATTTACATTAACACAGAATGATAATTTGCAAGGTTAATTATTTGAAATTCCTGTTTTTTCAAATAAATTTTTTGAAAACCAATTGAAATGTCCTAAGCTACCGGATTTTTCTGGTTCTGTCTCACTTTCGCTTACGCTCTCTCTCTTTAATTTCCCAGCTTGTTCGCAGCCAGACGTTTAATTTCTCAGTTGATTTGCCAAGAAAAAACGCAGTAAGTAATTGATTTGTTACAGTAAATTTTTTGTAAAATTGGCTGCTGTCCGATTATAATTCAATCGAATCCTGTTTTAACTCAACTTACCACGTGAACTATATGTGAAACATAACCTATAAACTAGAATAATTTTTCAGGAAATCATGAATTGTAATCAGTACTCCGATATTTGGCTTGGTAAGAAAATTTACGACGAAGCAGAGGAGAGCTATTACGCCAATTTAGCGAAGGTAATATTACGTAATTAGTTTGATAAGTCGTCATTCGTCTGGGTGATGGTTAACAACATTTTAATCATCATTAACATAGTTTTAAATGTCTTTTTGGTATAGGCCTCCCTAACACCTTTGGCTGGTGAAGTAGCAAAAGCACGTCAGCGATTAATTGAAAGTAGGGACACTATTACAGTGAGTACCTGCCAAAAAATCCACAATAACCCCATAATGAAAACGTCGATAAAAAAGCGATTTCTTGTACTAAATCAGTGGTTTTCAGGGCGGAGAATACGCCGACAGTTCTGTGGATCCCGGAGCTATAAAGTTTATTGAAAAAAAGATTAAGGAATACGAAAAATGTACGTGTAAATTACAACAGCGTCTCAATGAGTTTATTTTTTTTATCTCTTAGCTTTCGATGCGATTTTCAATCATATTAAAAACTTGGAAGGGCGTATAAAAGACTTGGAAGCCCTCGCAGCCCAATCCAGACCAGTTCACGAAATTCAAGTAGCTGCTTCTCCGAAAAAACCCCAACAAGTCGACGATGACGACGACGAAGTGGACTTGTTTGGATCTGAATCAGACGAAGAAGAGTCTGAGTCTGCTGCGAAAATCCGAGAGGAACGTCTTGCTGCTTACAACGCTAAGAAATCCAAAAGTTCGTCTTGAAAGCTTTATTATTTACTTACAAACTAATCGGTGTTTTGCTTAGAACCCGCTTTAATTGCCAAATCAAATATCATTCTTGATGTTAAACCTTGGTCCGATGAAACTGATATGAAAGCAATGGAAGAGGAGGTGCGGAAGATTGAATGTGAGGGTTTATTGTGGGGCGCAGCCAAATTAGTACCATTGGCTTACGGTATTCACAAATTGCAAATTTCTTGCGTTGTGGAGGATGACAAGGTGTCAATTGACTGGCTTCAGGAACAACTTGAGGAGATCGAGGATTATGTAAGAAACTAAGTTTTGGATTTTAAACGATGTTTCATGTTGTTCGTTTGTTTGTTTCAGGTACAAAGTGTTGATATTGCAGCTTTCAACAAGATTTAAGCCTCAAGTATCATTAAAAGTATATTTTCCATAAAAGGTGTTGTTTTTTCCTGGTTTTCCTGTTTAGGGTATCCCCGGATTGACGCAGTTATAGGTATAAATATCAAAAAAATTTGACCAGTTTTCTAGAATCTCACCCCAACTGAACAGACAATACTTTTTGATATTATTTTAAAAATTAATTTTGTCTTGACAACAAATTTTTCTGAGAAAGAATGCGATTTAAAAGATATAAACTTTCAAAAATAAGAAATCTTAACTATTAAAATTAAATAGATATTTCAAGGATAAATAAAAATCTAATAAAATATACTTCTGACCTTTTTCACTGTTTTCTTACACAGAATCCTCATGAAATTACCTGCATAACAATAAAGAAATTATTAATTTCAAAAATCTAAATTTGCTTAATTTTGTCTCATCTTTAACTTGAAGCCCCTTTATTTCCAAAATATCTACAAAAACGGTTATGTCATGCCCACATTCCAATTTTTTTATCTAGGTACGTTAAAACTTTCGTACAAAATTATTTTAACATTTTCCAGTGTATAACTTCTTGTAATCTATATTTTTTTGACCACCAGATCGAAACCTAATTAAAATATAAATTTCCCTTGAATAATTTTTTCCTAATATAATAAAAAAACTATTTTATTCAAATAAACTTACTTGTACTAACCAACTTCCTGTAAAACTACATAAATTACAAGAAATCGAAAAGTATACTCAACGACAAAAGTTTTGAGTAATTAACTAATCAATAAAATTTTTGGACGACTAGAACTCGACTTCTCCAGTTCTGAAACTTGCGGTATTTGCAGGAAGATGTCTCTAATTAAAAGCCAAGGCAAATTATTTATTAATTTAAAATATGTTTCACCTTAATAATACCATTGAAATCTGAAATTTGAATAAAAAACATTTCTTGCGACACAAAATTGACTTTGATTGAAACAGCATTAATAAAATACATTTTAAGGCAATGGGTAAAAATCTAAAACAGAATATGTTATTAAGTCCGTACAAAAATATAGCGTGTCTGATTGCCTGAGTATTAATTTTTCTAAATTACAAACAAAATTCTAATATTTATAGAAAAAACGGAATTTTTCCCATGCACAATAAATAACAATTATCTGAAAGAACAAACAATATGTTTAATGTTACGTACAAATTTTATTTAACTATAATTATTACCTTGGATACAATTCTATCTATACTCCTCGAACTTCACTTCGAATATTTATCATAATATTTTCAGTCTCTGAAACAATTTTTCTAATTATTTTAGGGCACAAATCCACAATTAACAGATTACCATTTTCAAACCGTTCACAATTATTTGTACAAGTTTCCCGTATATGGTCATTATTATTAATTAACAAAATTACCAAAAATTTGTTTGATCTTGTTGCAAGTTTGTTGCTGAATGGTTCTTAAATAGAGATGGTTTGCAGTTCATGGGTCTTTCCGCCAGTTTACAAGGTTGTCCACTTAAAACCGCTTTAAGGTCGTACAAAAATAATAATTATAACTAATATGAATTTTTTATTTACTCTAATAGTTTTTTGCTTCATATCCTTATTTTTTGTTTTTGATATAAATGATGATGCACATTTTTTTAATATTTCGTAACTTTCCTGTTTTTTAAATTATAATATAAGTACTTATGTTTGCCTTGATTATAAGATATTGTAAAACAGAATTTTCTTGAATATTTAAGCAAAAAGTTGTTTTTTTTGGGTCAAAAATGCATATATATATAATATGTAAACTAATCCAATCATTTTCGGCGATATTTATAACCTTGACATGGAAATCGACTACAATTTAATTTTAATTAATCAGGTATTTGGTAATAGTTCTAAATTTTGAATAAATGTCTTATCAATTATCATTATTACAATTTTATTGACAAATTTATTGTAGGTAATTTCGATATATTTACAAATCAGTTAACAATAAAATAAAATCCATTTTTTGTTTATTTTTTTATTGAAACAATAAAAGTTGTGAAACCACCAATTTAGCTGTTTAAAGTTTGTCCGATTCCACGATTGCCTCAAATTTATCCTTCATATACATGGAAGCTTTAACTGGGAGCAATCTGGAAAAAATTATTATTCACTAGTCACTAGTTCACGCAAATAAATCTCCGTAATTGTTTATTAGTTAATTATATAAACTTGTTCCTGTATTTACGTCATATAGCCTTCATTGAAAGTAAGTAATATTATTAAATAATTTAGCATAGTCCAAAAAAACAACTAACAGTAAGTACAATTACCTGCCAAAAAGCGTCAAGGATTGCAAGTAACCAGGAACTGAAATTTGTGGTATGTTATTCCTTTGTGCAGTCATAATTTCTTGCGCAACAATTGTTGGGTTTAACATAGGCATCAAGGAGCCAAAGCGAATTTTAGGATTTTTACAAAGTCCTGTATCGACCATATAAGGACAAATGTTGGTCAGTTTTATGTTGTTGCTTGGATTCAATCGCAATTCCTCGTGTAACGCTTCCATCATTCCACAAACTGCGAATTTGCTAGCGCAATATGGAACCAAGTTAACTAAACCGATTTGTCCAGCCATTGAAGCCAAACTCACGATGTGTCCATAGTTATTTTTTTTCATTGTCGGCAAAAATGCTTCTAAAGTCTGCAAGAAATAATTTTATTTATTTATATAATTAAGGATAATCGTTGAGTTGGTAGGTACCCAAAAGTGGGCCATCACGTTAATGCCCATGATTCTCTCAATTTCTTTTGGAGTATGTTCCAAAAACGGATGGCAAGGCATAATCCCAGCATTATTTATAAGTATCGTAACAGTTCCGACGTCTTTTTGTACTTTTTGTGCCACTTCTAACACGTTTTCCCGGTTAGAAACGTCGCAGCTAGAAAATTAATAATTTAACCAACTTCACTTAGAACTTTTACCTAAAAAAATTTACACATATGGATACGCTTTTGCACCCAAAGCTACAACTTCCTTAACAGTCTGTTTGTTATTTTCCTCATTGATGTCCCACGCAACCACAGTCGCTCCTTCTCTTGCATATAATAACGCTAGCTCTTTACCAATTCCATGTCCTGTGCCTGTTATCTAAAATCTAGAGTTAAAAGGCGGAAGATAAAAGAAGAAGTAACTTACAAGGACGATTTCTCCTCGGACGGATTTTGGAGGGTCTGGTTTAAATAATTTGTAGATGCTTTCGCCGATGTAGTAGAGGAGAATTCCGAAGAATATTAAGAGTTCTAGTAGGACTAGGAAGCCTTCTTTGATTTGTTGTCCTATGTTTGGTTCGTTTGGTCTATAAAGGAACAATTATTTTGGATTTTTCGCTCGTATGATGTTTTGGCTTTGATTACTACTATGTTTTTAATAATTTATAACACAAAAAATAAACTAAATATCAGCATTTTAAGTATGGCAGTATTTTTAGGATATTCCATTAATTCTGCTATCCAATATCCAAACTAGGATTCTTATGTATAAAAACTGATAAGATATCAAAAAATGACGTGGTTTTTGAGTGGTCTTAAAAAATTATAAAATATTATATTGAACGGGGCATTTTTCAAAATAAGAGTTATTTTTTGTACTGTATTATTTATTACAACTACTACTGCTTTCAAAGTTTTATTATTTGTTCTCCCGCTTGAAATTATTTTTATTTATAACAAATACATGCTTTGGTAATTATCAAAATATGTTTTAAATTGTACCTGCCTACATTAACACTGTACATGGATCAAGGTTTTTTTACTAGGTACATACACAAACATGTTTTTTGTCATTTTTTATGTAACATTAATCTTGAAGGTGATTTTGAATAAAAAACCGTAATTTTGTGAAATTATTTACTTGTATCATAGTTGATCCAAATATTTATTTCTAGTCTATATTTAATCATTAAATAAAGTTTATAAATGTGACAAATTCATAAAATTTTTCCACTTATGTGCTAAATGAAAAGTAATACATAAAATGAAGATATTTGTAAATATCTCTGTAATTGATCTATTTATATTATTATCTGTTTATCAAATTTGAAGGTGCAAAGTTTATCTTAGTATCTGATAACCTTTTTGGTTAAGAAACTTTTAAACCAAACCAAAGATATTTTGTCGAATAATTTTAATTATAAAATTAAAGTAATCCACAGTAAATAATACGTAACTCAAATAAAAATATTGCAGAAATATTTTATATAAAAATTAAATATTTACTTACGTTTCTTGCACACCATTAACTGTGACTGTTGGTTTTTGAATTTCAGCCATGTCTATATCTTACACAGTAATTGTACAAATTACTCCTTCAATTGTATTAATCAAACTGTTGGACATTAACTACTGATTCCACTGTTTTAATCTTACAAATTACAGGCGAACAGGCGTGACATTTACAAAAGCATTAAAGTTCAAGATAATAAAATAAATAAAATAAAATAGTCTTATCATTCCCTCTATTTGTTTATTTTATATAAATAAACACACAATGTTAACTAAGTAATTTTATTAATGTCCTCAATTTGAAGAGTAGAAAAAGGAAACTTCTGTCAATTGATCCAGTTTATTTTAAGCTAAGAGATCACAGATCTATTATTATATATTATGTAATATACAGTGTATGCTATGTTAGTGTCTAAAGAACTCGAGACTGTGTAGAAAAATGCGTTTTATTATCAAATAGAATTATTTTATAAATCAGATTCGACTCCACTTGCGAAGAATTTCCTAACGGCTTTCGTGGCGTTAAAAGGCAACAATCTGTAAAATTTAAACAACCAGTTAACTGTCTTTAAATCCAACAAATTGGAGTTGTACCTGCAGATAAAGTTGAGCTTCATCAGGTATCTCGGAATAGATATCCCCACCATATCAGTCCTCTGCGCCTTCATTATTTCCTTCGCAACATACTTAGGCTCCAAAAGCGCCATCAATTTTTTAAACTTAATAACCGGTCTTTTACACAAGCCTGTGTCCACCATATAAGGATAAATAGTCGTGGTTCTAACTCGGTTATTTGGTCGATGTTCCAATTCCTCGTTGACTGTTTCCATCATCCCTCGAACTGCATGTTTGGAAGCACAGTATGGAACCAAATTGTTTAAACCTACCAAACCTGCGATTGAAGACAAGGCGACGATGTGTCCGTGATTGTTTAGCTTCATTGCTGGCAAGAACGCTTCCAAAGTCTGTTGGAAGGAAAGTTTTCTAGGAAAAATTCTTGAATTCTAGTCAGCTTACCCAGAAGTGGGCTAGGACGTTAATATCCATTATTCTTCGGATTTCTTCTGGTGTGTGGTCTTCTAAAGGATGCGTCGGCATAATTCCTGCGTTGTTAATTAAAATTGTAACATCTCCCACTGTTTCCTTAACTTTTTTCGCGACTTGAAGCACGTCTTCTCTTTTGGAAACATCGCAGCTGAAATCGAAAGTTAATTAATTAAAAATTCTTAGACTAGAGGAAGTTTATACATAAACGCGTGAGCTTTTGGGTACCCAAGCTTCTGTATCTCTTGCACTGTCTTCTGGTTGTTTTGGGTGTTGATATCCCAGCAAACCACTGTGGCGCCTTCAGAAGCATAAGCAAGCGCCAGCTCCCTTCCAATTCCATGTCCAGCACCAGTTATCTAAAATCATTATTTTAGTAGGAGCACTTCTTGATGCGTTGCGTTGCGTTCTCTTACCAATACGACTTCTCCTTTGACTGGTTTCTGGGGCACGCCGGCGAATAGTCGGTAAATTGATATGACGGAATGGTAAAAAATTTGGGCCAACAGTAGGAACACCTCGGCAAGTATTGGCATGATTTCAACAATTTGTTCTTGTATAGTTCGCTGCCTGGGGCTGTAGAAAAAGATTCTTTACATAACTATTCGATGGATTATGTATTATACAGGCAGATAAGGTAAAAGTTGCTAATAGAGTTACAACATTTTTTCTTAGCCAAGTTAGATTAGTTGCGCGTTGAAAGAATATTAATTTAATTAATGCTACAGTTTTATTTCTGTTGAGGTTTTAGAATTTATCTGAATTATTTATCGATATTTACGGAAATATTGCACATGATACCATTAAAACAAAACCAACCGTAAATCGTATAAATATTATTACTTAAGTACCTAAATCAGGTTAAAGGTTAAAATTTCTTACGTAAAAACTACTGACAATTCCTGATTTTTTCCTACTCTCATCAAATGATTGTTTTATGAAAATAAACCGAATTTTGAAAAATATTTCTTTTTACGATTTTTTTAAGCATAAATTAAAAAGTACTAGTAACTATCTCATGCAGTTATTAGTTTTTTCAAATAATTATCTCTAGAAAACAGCTGGAATTTAAAAAATCGGAAGGTTGGTTCGGTTTTTACGATTTTTCAATTTATTTTGTCTAGAATTCGGTACCTTAAGTTAAACTATCTTTAAAAAATACTAACAGTTACCCCTGTCTTATCCCAGTTTTTATTAAATAAATATCTTTAAAAAACAGCCTGAATTTTAAAAATCGGATGGGTAGTTCAGTTTTTAAGATTTTTTAAATTTTCTTTTGTTCAGACTTCGATAATTTGAATTTAACGATCTAAAAAAATACTGACAGTTACCCTAAGCCGTCCCTATGTTATCCCAGTTCATTATCAAATAAATATCCTTAGAAAACAGCCTGAATTTTAAAAATCGGATGTGTAGTTCATTTTTTAAGATTTTTTAAATGTTCTTTTGTTCAGAATTCGATACTTTGAATTCAACGATCTAAAAAAAATACTGACAGTTACCCTATGCCATCCCTGATTTATCCTAGTTCTTTATCAAGTATATCTTTAAAAAATAGCGGGAATTTTAAAAATCGGTTCGGTTTTTATGAGTTTTTTTGAAACTTATTGTGTTCAGAATTTGCTAGTTTGAATTTTACGATCATAAAAAATACCGACAATTACCCCATGCCGTCTCTGATTTTTCCTAGTTCCTTATCAAATAATTATCTTTAGAAAACATCCGGAATTTTACTGGTTTCTTTAGTTATATCTCGATAATTTTTTTGAAAATTAACCCACTCGTGTTTCATAAAAATATGTTGCGTATATTTTTACGCATATTTTTAACAAAAAATACCTGAAGTCATACATTTCGAAACATCTTAAATTTGATGTTATAAAACAAACAAGTTTTCCACATAAATCTAGTTGTTGACCTTCAGAAAAAAGCAGGCAAAAACTTATGTAGTATACCTTGAGGGATTGAAGTGCAAATAAAATCGGAGTGGTCCATTGATTAATTAATTAAAGGTATATAAATATTCAATTGATTGCATGTTGACTATATAACAGGAATTTTCTGATAATAAAAAACGTCGATTAAAATACCACGACGAGGAAATTTTGCATATGGTATTATGATAATGCGACAATATAAACAGACAATTTTTCGGAATGTAATAAATAATTACAGTAAACAAAGCCGTTTCCTGTGAAGTTTGATTAGAAATTCACTTGGAGCTTCTTACTGCATCTTAATAGTGGTACCACCATGCTACATAATAATGTTTATTAATTAATCAATTTCTTGGTGTGACTATAACAAACATCACAACTGAAGGAGTGAAAGTAGATATAGTGTATATGTAGCAAGTGTATAAGCGAGTAGAGTCAATAATAATACAGAAATGTTTGCTTACACTTGCGGTGCAGTACCATCGTTGTTTCTTTTTTGTGGTTGAACCATCGTGCATATAAATTGGAAACTGAACTGTGAACACCACACCAGACCTCTACCACTACTGGATTGGACACCAGAGTCGTACTGGTAAAGGCTATATATGAGTGATTGCAAAATGCAAATAGATTCGTAAATGTTGCTTCAGGTGCAAGTCGTTCGTTGATGGTATGAGTCTATGAGGTTATCAAAAAATAAATAAAGGACGAGGTTCAGATGGTAGGATCGCATGGAATTTATGAAGATGTGGCGGCGGGGCTTTTTGTTATAAAATAGTTTTTATGTTCAATATTAAAATAAGCCAAAATTTTTGGAAAATTCGTAGCGCGGGTTTTTTTCCAGTCACAAATCTAATTTGCTATTTTCATAATTTACATAAAGTTAACGTTCGTTGCGGTTATTACAACAAAACTTCATATAAAAATACAAAAAATTTGAAACTGTAGCGTGCAGAAATTGTTAACTTGAAAAATGGTCAGTTTCAAAAAAATAACTCGCTTAAATTTAGACGAAGAACCCTCAAAATTGCTGCATTATTTAACAAGTTTATTTTAGGGCACAGGGAACTTTCCTCATTGTACTAGCTTTAGTCTCGAAACTATAGGACCAAGGGCGTAAATTTCACCGATTTTTTTAAGAAAACCTCACATTTCTGTTATTTTTCCTACTGAAACTTTTTTTTACCTTCTTATACGAAGTAATAAGAAAGTATAGTAATCGTGATTTTTTTCGACATCGAGATTTTGATGGATTTACACGTTACGACTTATAGGATTTGATTCTAATTTCATAGTTAAGAATTTGAACAAAATTGTGAGTGCCACATTAAATCTTTTTCATCTAGCACCAACACAAGTGGTACTTACCTGAAGACATTTTTAGGTTTTTAGGAATATCTTGAAAAATAAACAATTTACGAGATTTTTTTATTCTTTAACATTGATTTAGAATTGAATTTTGAACAAATTTTGTTTGAACTTTTTTTTAAATTCCTTCAAAAAAACGAGATATTCTTAAAACACTTACATTTCTTATAGTGCGCGTTGATCGTTGTATCCGACCGACAGTCTAGATAGATTAGTGACTAACGGGACTTGGCTGCCAAACGGAAGGTTCCGGGTTCGAATCCCAGAAGGACCATTATTTTTTTTATTTACTGGTTTCTATGGTATCGAAAACAATAATAATGAAAATTTTTAAACACGATTTTTACAAGAAATTTAACTTAATTTCTTTAGGAAAAATAATTGTGATACTATCCGTATAAGAAAGTCATGTCTTGGACACATCAGATATTTTATTTCGGAATTATAGCTTGTACAAAAACTGAACTTTTTATAAACTCTTAAACTCTAATAACTTACTTGTAGTGTACCCACTTAGATTTAGGATTTTTCGGGGTATTAAACAAACTTCAACCTGTACTCTTTATTATATGTAATCACAGTTTTCAACACAAACTTCTTACTACCATTACAAACAATAATAACAATCGTGGACTTTTAAACGTAATTATAAATGTAACTATTTAAGTTATGTAATTAACTAAATACGATAATTACTTAGTTTTGGTACCTACGTGATTTCGCTCACAATCAACCATAATCGAATAGCTAATTCCAAAAATTTACGATTTCAAGGTAGTCAAAAACGTGACTTTAGATTTTTCAGACGGCAGGCACTTTCCAAAAGCTTCTAAAAGTAGTGGCTCATTTTCCACTGTTTTCATATAGTCCTCTAATGAGACTTTTCCATCTTTATCGTTGTCTAGTTTTCTCATCACGATATCTACTAAATCTTTAACGCTTTCATCGGGGTCCTCTTCTTGGGGATGTTTAATTAAACAGTTCCTAAATATAAAAAAATATATAATATAGGTGGATGAATATTTCTTGTATCATAATTTAATTAATATGTCACAATCAGAAATCGTACTTGAGTAGCTGAAACATTTCGTCTTTGGTAATATAGCCATCGGCATTTAAATCGTACACAGCAAAGCAAAATTCGGTTTGCTTTGAAATGTTACCCTTCAAAAACAGCGATAATCCACCCAGCCAATTTTCCAAGGTAATTAATCCATTATTTTGCTTATCCCATACGCAGAATATTCTATCCATTAGTGTGTTTTCCGTAACAATATCAAATGTATTGTGTAATATTTCTCTGAAGACAGTTCGATCGATTCCCTTAAAACAAACATAAACAAAGAGAAAATCATCATAAAAAAATAACACGCAAATTTATTTTTATTTGAATCGTACTTCTTGAACGATCGTCGGTTTTCCAATAACCGAAGGGGAACCCGCTGAAGTTGGACTAGTTTTCCCTTGCATACTTTTCGATTTATTTATCGTTACCAGTTTTTTGTAAATTCGGTACAGCGCCTCGATTTCCGATCTAAAAGCAACTTTTTAATTTATTTATTTAACTATTATTAGGGGATTTTCTACCTGGAAAATAACGTGTCCCTCTTGGCGGCTTCTAATATTTTCGGGGAACATTTATACAAATTTTCTTTATCGGTCATTCTTTTCTTTCTTTGATTTTGTTTGTTATTGTTTTGATTCCTGCTGGCTTTATTGTTTCGAGCGCCCGCCAGGAATAAGGAAACACCTTTCATGACCAAAGCACCCCCACGCATGCTTAGTAATGGGGTGTTCTGTTTCGACATCTAACAAAAAAACATATAACACATCGTAAATTACGGGGAAAGTTTGTTTGAAAGGGTGCCTACTCCAGTAATCAAACCATTTTCCACGCGGAGCGAATTTAATTAATTCTTGCACCTCGCCGGATTTTATGTAAACAGTTTTTGTAAGGATTGAGGGAAAATTTAATATAGAGGGTTTCGATACAAGCAAATTTTTTATAAGCGTAAACATCGCCAATATTTGATATGGAAATACTTCATATTTATTTGCTTCAGCATACATTAAATTAACGCTCCCAATTTTTTTAATAAAAAATGTAGGTATCATAAATTTAAAATCGGCTTAAAAATTCTCTAACATTTTTCAAGAAATAATTATAAAGGACCATAAAAAGGTTTTGTAAACTATTAATCAGGACTAAATTATTCGAAAAGAAATGTATATTTTTATGCCTACATTTTCTAAAAAATCTCGCTCTCTGATTTGAAATTTGGTGGGTTAATAAGTCTATAAGAAGAGGTCTCAGGATTTTTTTGAATAATTTTTGTAGGGGATTAAATTTTTTTACAAAATAATAAGAATTATGATAGATACGCTCAAGACACGTAAAAAAGGTATACTTGTTTGATTTGCATTAACTCAACTGTTTGAGAGATATTACACTTTGAAAATTTTTTTTGCTATTAAAATGACAATTTGTGACACCCTGTAAAGTCAAAAATATTGGGTCACTCTAATACGGCTCATTCTACGACCAAAACTAAGCAAAATTTCTATCTTATACCGTTCTGTAAATATACCTAAAAAAGATAGAGGGCGAATAAAAAATAAATCTTTTAACACCCTGTATTTTAGTAACGAAAAATTTTTGGGGGTTGGTTTCTACAACCATTTATGCTTAGTTTTGGACGTAGAATCAACTGTATTAGAGTGACCCAATATTTTTTACTTTACAGGGCAAGTCACAAATTGTTTTTATAGCAAAAAAAAATTTTCGAAGTTAAATATCTCGCAAACAGTTGAGTTAACGCAAGTCAAACAAGTATACCTTTTTTACGTGTCTTGAGCGTATCTATCATAATTCTTGTTATTTTGTAAAAAAATTCAATATCCTACAAAAAATATCCAAAAAAACACTGAGTCCCCCCTATAAGTACGACACTGAACAATATTATTTTGGTTGTAAAACCATCACATTGTAGCTCTCTTATAGACTTATTAACCCACCAAATTTCAAGTCTCTACTTTAAACCGTTCTGTAGATATATGATGTACTTAAAAAACGATTTGGAAAGATATTTTTTAGCGCCCTGTAACTCAGTAAGCAAGGACTTTTGGACTAAGGTATTTTTGGTTCAATCGAATTATTTTGAGCCCAAAAACCTGTGGTAGGATTTTGTAAAGACTTTTTAGACACCATGTATATTAATAAGGCTAAATTATTCGAAAAGAAATATCTATATAATAGGTATATTTTTATGCCTAAATTTTCTAAAAAATCTCACTCTCTGGTGGCTATATTTTTTTATAATAAACTTCCTGGCAAATAAAAATGTGCCTCCCTTGAAAAAAACCGTTAAATTTGGATTAATTGAAAAATGTGAGACAAACTAAGCGACAAATTATTGTGTAGAAAATTTATTAGAACAACAATATTCATTTGAAAAATTGCCTTTTTTTCAATAAGTATAAAGGACCATAAAAAAATTTTGTAAAATATTAATAAGGCTAAATTATTCGAAAAGAAATATCTATAGTCTATAGGTACATTTTTATGCTTAAATTTTCTACAAAATCTCACTCTCTGATGGCTACATTTTTTATAATAAACTCCCTGGCAATAAAAATGTCCCTCCCTTGAAAAAAACTGTCAAATTTAGATCAATAGAAAAATGCGAGACAAACTAAGCGACAAATTATTGTGTCGAAAATTTGTTAGAACAACAATATCCATTTGAAAAAAGCTATTTCTCACTGCATTTACTCCTTTGTTAGTTGAAAAGGCAAATAAATCATTTCGTGTTGCCTGACAAAGTGCCATTTCATTTTGGATGTGTTTAAAAAGTAATTTCATCGCGCACCATTACGTAATTTCCTATTTGCCCTCCGATACTTTCAAGTACAAGGGAATTTACTTGGTCGATTCAAAAATTTTCAACACTCAAAAACCCACCACAAGTTAATTGCCACGCCTTTAGATTCCATGCGAGCTATTAAAGGATACGTATAGTATAATCGAATAATGTTCCGGTTGCAAATCGTTTAGTTTTTAGTTTTTTTTTGGAAATATTTTAAATCGCCTGCACGCGAGTTTCTCACACGCAATACATGTTCGGTAACTAGGGATGGATTTTGATATCAATAAAATCTTAACACATTTTACCTTATTACACCTAATAGCACTGAGTAACCAAAACCAATAACTTGTTTATTGGTCACCTAGCAACTCGAGGAAACGGCTGCTCAATAAACGTTTTGTTTTTATCGATTTGGGAGGGGTGGCAGGGACACGTTCTCTATCCCTGGAACATCCTAATGAACTCCTGGAGACTGGAAAGGATATTTTATTGAAAAATTACGAAGGTAAAACTAAAAAAAGATATTTTAGAAGACTTTTTGCAATCGCTTTGTATCTTGAGGGCGCAGCATGAATTAATTTTCGACTAGTAGAGATTTAGGATTAAATAAAATAAAACGCACAAAACTTAATGTACACATATTTGTATTCCACTAATATAATACATTATAAAATATTTACAAACAAAACTGCGTTATACAATATGAAACATTCGGGATTTTTCCTTAATTTTTGCATGGAGAGTATTCCATTAAAACAGAAAATTGAATGCAACAACCTATGTATTAAACAAATACATTAATTGTATAGTAACAAGAAATTAATTATAAAGGGAGTCCGATACTTGACGCTCATTCTGAAAACGCGAAGAACTTCTTCCAATAAATACAATTTAAACGCACAAACTTGGGCGTAAAATTAGTGATTCAAAATGGACGGAAATTTTTCGTAGATCGTCCATCCATTTTGAGTGTTAGGAAATTATAATATAAATATAGAAAGGTTAAGTAAATAATATAATAATCCAGCTCCCCCCAAAACTCTAAAAGCTAAACAATCATTAATTAAAAAAGTATAAATAAATTATATGCTACTATAATCACAGATTAATCAGTAGTAACACATGAAATTTTGCATTTTGCACATATTAGAATTTTTTGGAATTTTGATATTAGACGGCGATGACGATGTTGAGCCCGAACTTGCTAGAAGCTTTCAACACTGTTGGAACCAACTTTGAACAAATTGATACATATTTTATACGAATTTATCCATGCAATTCCCCCCACACTCACGCACACCTATAACTCCTCCATCTCTCCCTGGCTATATACATATAATATAAGATATTTATTTGTGATGTCAGTTGTGTTAAGTTCAAGTGGGTGTTGGGGTAGTTGAAGAATCGAGGTTAGTAAAGAAAGCAGATGAACGCATTGTGATGAGTTTTGGAGAATCAGTTATATCGGCTGGTGATCCAATAGCTGACGGTGGCTCATCTGCAATATTAATCATCTCATTCAGACTATTAAACAAGTATGTTATTGTGTGCTATAGGTGTGGGGCATTTACACAAAGCGGTTCTTGCCGACTCGACTCGACTCAACTCGGCAAAATCCACTTTGAGTTCTACTAGTTAAAAATCATGCAGGAGACGAAATGTTGAAGAAAAACATACAAATTGCCTCTTCGTTATTATAATTATAAAATAAACGCCATGCGGTTAGTTTTGGAACAACCCAAAGCTCCAAGTTTATTTCAGGAATTTCGTGCATGAAAAAACGTAAGCCAATAAATTTCTTTATAAAGTTTATTGCAAAAGGATAATTTACAACGAAAGAATTCTGTTAGAACAATATAAATGTTTATTAATTGTAATTATTTTTCTTATAAAAAAGAAATTTCAGTACAACACGGTTGAACAAGTATTTTTAACTCTTATCTATTAGAGCTAAAAAAATAATTATCTACTAAGCTGTTGATGCTTAAAGAAAAATGTATACAACAGCTAACTGAGGCAGTTATTTATATAATTTACATTGTTGTACATTTATGTCCCTCTTTATTAATTATTAAGTTTCATAAATAAACATAAATAATTTACAGTATTAATTTATTCCAATAATTTTCAATACATGATGACATAGAATCACTAGTAGTTAAAAATAATAAATCTTAAGAAACCGCCATACTATTACATTACATAATTAATTTATTCTTATACTTATAATATTATTACGTTTTAAACTACTATTAATTCTGTGTGAACAGTAATGATCAAAAATTAAGAAAATATTACAAACAATACACAAGAGATTTAACAATATTATATAGTACATGAAAAGGAAAAAAAAACAAAAAATGAGTAATTTCAAATAACTTTTGTATTAGGAAAAAATAATGGTAACAAAAAATTGAAAAACTTATAATAAGTACACTACATAAGGATAGTTGCATGAAACTAATCTCAACATGTCTACCAAATGAGTCAGAAAAATAATAATGCAAAAGTCATTTGAAATTGCACTTCAACTGATAATTGAAAACAAATTTTATACATTAAAAAATTATACCTGAATACATATTGGTTTATTTGAAAAAATATTGAACGGTTCTATAGTTTTTATGTGGATTCATTTTTTGAACTATTTTTGTAGTAAAAATAGTGTATGGCAAATTGGTGACAGCGTGGTGAAATGATAAAGTGCTTTACCTGCTGGCTACTCACCTACTCCTACAACAGACAGATTGCCTGTAAGTGGAGTAGGGGACGAAGATACTGCGGACATAATTCGGCACTGCTCCTTTACAATAGGATCTAAAAAAATGGGGAAATTAGTAACAATTTATGTTGTTACAATCAAATGTTCTTACAGAAATAGGAGTGATCCATAGCATCACGTGCAGTAAGGCGTTCTAAATGATCATAACGTAGAAGTTTATCCAAGAAATCTAACGCTTCCGGAGATACTAAATGTTGATTTTCACTATGGACAAAACGTTCCCATCTCTTCCGGGAATGTCTGCAAGAAAATCTAGTTAGTAGAGGTTTACATCGTTTGAATTCAGTATACAAACCTTCCTAAAATGTCATTGAATCTTGGATCAAGTTCTATATGATATTTATCAAGGTATTCAAATAGCTCTTCAGTTCCTAAAACTTTGGCTATACGGACTAATTGGTCGTAATTGTCATGGCCATGGAAGAATGGTTCCTTTCTAAAGATCATTGATGCTAACATACAGCCCAGAGACCACATATCTAATGAATAGTCGTACATCTGATAATCTACAAGTAGTTCAGGACCTTTGAAGTACCTAGATGCCACTCTAACATTGTATTCTTGACCAGGATGGTAAAATTCCGCTAAACCCCAATCTATTAAACGTAGTTTTCTATTTTCGTGGTCAATCATTACATTGTGAGGTTTTACATCCCTGGAAAAAGTTGTTTAGTCAAAAATTTGCGTTGTTATCCTAATATGATTATTTACCTATGCATTATTCCCATACTATGGCAATAATCTAATGCCTTGAGCAATTCGTATAAATAATAACGAATATCGTAGTCTGTAAGTGTTTGGTAAAGCTGTTTAAAATCTGTATTGTTTACATGTTCGAAAATTAACGCAGGTGTTCTAGACACTGCATCCTTCACAACAGCCTCTAATGTAATTATATTTGTACCACCTCGTAAATTTTCTAATATTTTTATTTCTCTTTTAATTTTCTTCTTCTTTACCGGCTGAAAGTAAAACAAACCAAATGTAGATAGTAGTCATACATAACTTAAGATCAATTGGATTGAAACAAACAATTTAGTTAGCAATAAATAACAATTAATGTGATAGAAAGCATTGCGATGTTGATTGTTTGTATTTTGGTCACAATGGGATAAAATACAGAAATTAGAAAACCAAACCCAAAACTGCAAGATCTAAGCCAGTTTACTGGATTATTGTGTTGCAACAGCCTTAAGGCTTAAGTTGATGACAGTTTGGAACTGCTGATGGTTCAAAAGTACAATTTTTACTTTCTTATACGAAGTATAAGGAAGTATTGTAATCGTGATTTTTTTCGACTTCGAGATTTTGATGGATTTACACGTTTTGAGGGCCCCTGAATCCATTTTGACCATTTTCGCCATGATGTCTGTCTGTATCCACCATAACTCAAACACGAGTTATCGGATTTGATTCAAATTTCATATTTAAGAGTTTGAACAAAATTGTGGGTACCACATTCAATGTTTTTCATCTAGCACCAAAACAAGTGACAGTTACCTGATGACATTTTTAGGTTTTTTAAGAATATCTTGAAAAATAAACAATTTATGAGATTTTTTTATTCTTTAACATTAATTTAGAATTGAATTTTGAACAAATTTTGTTTGAACTTTTTTTTGAAATTCCGTCAAAAAAATTTCAAAAAAACGAGATATTCCTAAGACACTTTATATTTCTTATAGCGCGCTTTGATAGTTGAATCCGAGGGTTTAAAAGTAATTATTGTGATACTATCCGTATAAGAAAGTCATGTGTTGGGCACATCAGATATTTTTAATACAATTTGACGAAAACAGCGACCATTGGTGGTATTTATATTTGAGAGTTGAGACACTCATCGATCGCTGTTCATTTATTATCGTTGTTTGTTCTATTTTCTTACAATTTCTAATCTAATCTGAATGTTTTTGCATATTTTCCAAAAGTTTGTGGTCTCATAATTTGGCCCATAAACTTTCAGAATTTGTAACCAGAACAAATAAAATTAAATAGTGGTTGGAAAAATATTACAAATCTTGAAAATCGTCAAAATTTCAACAGTGGCGTAATAATCTTTGTAGCTACGGTGATAATTCAACCAGAGGTTCCAAAACTGTACACGTTCCAAATTAGCGCTTTAATCTGCCACAATTTGGAAACCACTCGATTAGTTTTCGAGCAAACTCGGATATATTATGCCAGGAATAAAATAATTTCTGCACTATAACCGATTTTTTAACCTTAATAGATAGAGCATGGCATGAAATCAATAATTAAATACAAACGCTGACATTGATCTTTTTAACACTTCTAATCGTAGTGTGATTTCCTGGATATCTTTAATTTGAATTAAATATGTACGAGTACTCAAATTTCTAAGAATTAAGTGTGTAAGGTAATGTTATATAGATGCTAAAGTAAATTATTTGGTAATCAATGTGCTATCAGTACTGTCATCACCTTATAGAATAAGGAATATTAATATTGTATGATATTAATTGAGAATAGTGAGTCATGCAAAGTGATTAAGTATATATAATAAGAGTTAACCTTACCTTTAATATTTTAACTACACATTTTTCATTATTTGTGACATTGATAGCTTCAAACACTTCACTGTATTTTCCTCTTCCTAATTTCCGTACCAATTGGTAATCATCCTGTTGGCCCCAGTCAACAATGTAACTTTCGTAGTCCCAATATTCTCGTGGCTTATGTGAATTAACATCAGCATAAACCCTGGCTCGACTGGGTACTGCCATACTTTTATTATGAACTAGGCTGCTTACAAATTGTCGTACATAAGCCTGGGTAGTTTCGGCACTAACTGAAATAAAACAATCGTGAATAGTTAGTGGTTAGGGAACATGCTGGACGAAACAGATGAATCAAGACTATTCAGCTAACACTGGCTCAAGTTACCTTGTTTAAAGCACAGTTTTGCTAATCTAGAACATTTAATCAGCATAACTACATATCAGAGTCTTCAAATTTGTGAATCTCATAGTCATAGTCAATAGCCTTGTATAGGTAGGCACACGCCATTCCCCTTTACATACTAGACTTTAGAAAGAATGGATAAAGCCTACACTTAAATACATCATCATCATCATACCTAGTTCATTCCGTAGCCAACTTATAAACTGAAATGTCCGATAAAACGACACATATCAACTTCGATAACCTTTTATCTAAAATTTAAGTGTTTTTTTTTATTCACCACTAGCCGGCTTCTTAGCAAGCAGTCAGAACCAAGATGGAAGGAACATCCATCCCGCCACGGTAGAGTGGATTGGAGGCTAGTTCGCTAGTTGTAAGGCACTTATTTCAGTATACCTTATACCCCTCTAAAACTACATTGCAACTTCCAGCGGCGTACAACAACCACACATGCACCATGTGCTTCATCATTCAATCCACACAAAACACCCCAGCATGCTCATCACCCTCTCACAACTTAAAGCTAACTTATAAATTAATTATTTTATTATTTATGTTACCTTAAAGCCACTTTTGCTAAAAAACACGATCCACTGGGGAACACACGACGAAACGTCACTGTTTGCAGTAAAGGAGACTACTGTTACACCGGCCGGGCTCACAATGTTTAATTAGTGCTTTATCCTGCGAGGGCGCCACCAGAATTCACGGCGGGATTTTTAAATCGCTATATCAATTATGTACATATAAACCAAACTAGAACTCGAACTTATAATTACATGCAACTGTGAAAGTTCAAGGAAAATATCTTAAATGCATTTCAATAATTTTGCAGTGGAGTGAAAGAAAAAATCGTTATTACAAAATTATTATTTTATTATTTGTTAAAATTGCACATTTTAAATCTACTTTTTTGCACTTTTCAAAAATTATTCCTCGGCAGAAATTATAAAGCAATCCAAGCGAATTTACTGTAGTTTTTAAGCTTTTATTACGCAAATTAAAAAAAATTTGTGGAAGCGCAGCCATGTAATGAAAAAATTTCTCATGAACCAAAAAATATAAAAACGTTGAAATAACATCATTAAGTATGTTCCATTTTTAATTTTTTAATTTCATACAAATGGTTCATTAAATTATCGACGTAATTCTTACCGTTTCTGAGATATTTAATTTTACAACCGACATCGAGCCCCATTTGGCTTAATTTTCCACGTTTAAATGAATAAATTATTTTCGTCTATTAATTATGTACAACTTTCTTAGAAATATATTTTTTTTAAATCAATAGTTTGTCCAAAATAAATTCTATAAGGCTAAGAAACCCTGTTGGATATTTAAATATTAAATTATTTATAAATTCACATACAGATTAATATATACAGGGTGTGGGTGCAAACTTTAATGGTAGGTACATTGATTCGGAAAAACGTATATTATATACCTCTATTTCGATTCCTGAAATAATTGAGATGTGACCGAATTGCACGCCACTGGTGCCTCGCAAAATCGAAAATATCTTCATAAAATTGTCCTTAGAGAGGAGGGCAGGCATGCAAAATTTTGTTTGAATCCAAGCTTTTTTATGGAAGTTATTGCAAAAAAATGTTTTTTTCTTGTAAACTTCTTTCTTAGGAATATAGAAAAAATTAGCCGATTTTCTAGACGTATTTTATGTTTAGAAAAAAAATATGAAACTCGTGTGGGCTCTCTATGTATTTTTTTCCAGGAGTTTCAAATATAATTTCTTGTAAAATTTTTTTTTTAAATAAAATATTTAACTTCCCATAGAAATTGCTTATTTTATTTTAAATATGAACTTTAAAAGTATATTTTGATATGATTGAATAAGAAAGTTTGTTATTACGATATTTTATTTACAACAAACATTTTACAAATACCTATACTAAATTAATGAATAACATACCTAGTAACTTAAAAAAATATGAGCAATATACACAAAAATGCAAACTAGAAGTTTTTGACTGATTTATCCCAAAAGGTGTTTCAATTTGAAGTGCTTCAATTTCTTCCACAAGAAGAAGAACGATCGATCATCAGAAGGCAATGGAGAGTCTTCATCATCATTTCTATATCCATTATTCGTTGGATCGGTATCATCATGAGGGGCACATAAACAAAATGCAACCACCAGAGACAAAATAAACAACTAAAAGGAAATTATAAGTAGGTACCGCACTTAAAAAATTACTTATACACAATAAGAATTTTTTAAACTTACCACAACAATTACTTTCATTTTTATTTTAAATTGAGAAAAATGTTTTTATAATTCGACTGGAACTGCTAAATTTTATTTGGTACTGAAGAGGTCTAAGTTAATGTTTATATATCTTTTCGAGTCCCCGCCCGGTGGAAGAAGGAGGGTACGTCCGATTTTCGGTGTTGAAAAAACACAGAAGCAAATTATTTGATTGCAGTTTGTAAATCTGAGGGAGGGGGAGCTGAGTACAATATTCTCGATTAAAAAACATGCAGAAAAAAATTTATGACTGCTAAACTTTTTACATATAAATATTCATACATTTTACAAATTTCCATTTTACTGGAAATTGACTAATAAAGAATCTAATTGTTGATGCAACTAATTTTGTAAATGCCTGTTTAGGAGACATTGACTTTGTTTATCATAACAAGATTATGTACCAATTTGATGAAGCAATGCAAATTGACCGCTATTTTATAAGTGAGCCAGGTTCAAGTGCACTGTCGCTCTTTCCCTTACCACTTACCACCAGTAGTACAATAGCCACATGCATGCGCTTTTCTTCACGCCGCAATGTAGGTAACTAATTAATTAATTACAAATTATGTCGAAATGATGATATTTTCTATGTAGGTAAATTTTAGGTATGATTAAAACCGCGCAGAAAAAGCAGTTGAATGTAGGTTAATGCATTTTTTTACTTAATATCTATCTCTAATATAAAACAAAATATTCTTGCCCTTGATTTAAATGCATGTTACTCAATCAACACGCGCTGGCGATGAGAAAGCACATTTGGTGTTGGTACACTGAAATTTTTGGGAACACGATCAGATATTCTGTTTTGTCTTTATAATTATGACCAATATACCTAAATTCTACATAATGTAAAGGTCGTTCAGTTGCAATTTCGTAACAAATTATTCTGGAAATGTTTACCGATTTATAAATATCATTATCGAGTTCAAATAGAAATTAATTCTTTGTTAAGAACCACTTGCCAAATAAGAAATATGAATAAACATTTGGGTTTTAGGAAAAACTAAAACGGACGTTGTTATTTATATAAACAATAATTTATTAAGAATATTTACTAAAATTAGTATTTTATTTATATTAGATATTAGAAGATAATATATTATATTAAGGTATTGTAGTACAATTTTCCAAATAATTGCTTAATTTCCATATAATTGGCCTAAACAATAAGAACAACAGCAAAACAAAAACCTAGCTATCAACATTAACAACAATCAACGCAGATTGATTCTGAGAGGAATTCTGTGGTATTGACGGTTTACTGTCTAATTCATTAGAGAAAATTTCTAAATGAGCTCCAAGATCATAAGTCCCGGGTCCTGCTACCACTACAGATAGTTGAACTGAATCCGTCGACAAAGGCCGTAGAGATCTAACCAGTTTATTGTTACCTAGCCAGCCAAAATGTCCGGAGGCTTGGTAGGAAAAATTCCGGTTGTTTGAGTGGCCAAAACTAAAAAAAATACACGAATTTATTCGTAAAATATTTACCTAAGCTATTTACGGTTGCTTTTACCCCGTAACTCCTGTTAAAGTGTTAATAGTAGCTGTGAGATTCTGGTCTTCAACAGTACTATGCAACAGCAATTTCACCGGAACAATACAGATTTTATCCTTGGAAAAATCGTGCTTAACCACAGCCGGATAAACCAGATTATAAGTGACTTGTTTCATGGGGTTTCTTCGCTCTTGAATTTTCTCGCTTATGTCCATAGAAGAGCCGTTACTTGGTGACTTTTTAACCTCGTCGTTTTCCTCCTCCTCCCACTTGATTTCCAACGGAATGTGGCTTTGCCCGTTGACAATTCTCTTGCTGTTTGCATCGGTTATAAGCGCCTGCCACTGCAGTAGTAAAAGCCCCTCTCTGTTCGGTTTGTTGTGCCAATCCGAGTCATCACCGTCGAAGATATTTATAGCACGTTCCTCCGTTTTCCTAGCAAAACCTAAGTACGCCGTTCTGAAATTCTCCACAGATTTGTCGTCGGAAGTAAGAGAAATATTAGAAAATTCGCTGTGGTTTCGTAAAATCCGTTTAGCTTTCAATAAAATATGTGCCGATTCCTTGGAGTTTAAGTTAATGAATTTTGGTGTGACCATGTCTTTAGTTAGCGTCCAATGTCGGCTTAGCAAACAAACATTCAGTAGTCTAACCTCAGTGGAAATTGACTGGTGCACTTGGTTCAAGTTAGTGGCTTTAATGGCTAAGGCTAGTTCTTCTACGGTTTTTGAGTTGTAGCTGTTTTGAGTTGTGAGGTGAACTGAGATGGATTCTTGAACAGTTAAGTTCCAGCTGTGTCTAACTAGTCTGTACCTAAAACAAATCACAAGTTTTATCCCAAACATACTGTTTTTTTTTAAATAATTATGTTTTATTGAAAATGTTATTATTTTTATTTACCAACCTGGGAATGCTTTTGCTATCAATATTCTCGTAGTAAATCAACAAATCTATGGAAGTGGGCCCCTTAACAGTGGGCGCCTTGACCCAAATATGAACCGAAGTCGTTTCCCCTGACTTGAGTTCATTCCCCGCTAGAGGCACTGTTGTGATATGGTTTTTCCTAGCTAGTTTCTCTTTTAGGGCTGGAGTATCGGCCTCCTCACTTCCCACATTATTTTCAACAAAAGCTTCTGGTTTCTTTAAATCGCAATTGCAAAGTAAATGCGGAGCGGAAGTCGCCATATAAATATTTTTTAGAGGCACTGATCCTGTGTTTTGAAAGTCGATGGTTACTCTCTTCACTTCGTTTGTTAGAAACTCCAAGTTCATTTCGGAGAAAGTAATCTACGAAATAAAATCTAGAAGTGTGAAGGGGTTTTTAGTTTTTTTACCTGTAAACAAGGCGCGGATGGTACAACTGTAATTTCCAGTTGTTCTTTCTTCGAATTGTTCTTAATTACAGCCGAGATGTTAATTAGTTGTTTTCCAGTGGTAAAAATAGTTTCAGTTGCACTTGATCCAGACAAAGTATAGCAAATTCCCACGATTTTAATAGTTCCAGTCCTCAAGGGGGTTAGAGATAAAACCAAATCATGTTTCAAGTTCCCTTGGATAATAATCGATTTATTTATGTGGGTTTTCATGTATTTATCTGCACGACTATTATCAGTCTCATTAGAAACTGTCTCACCCATCGAATTAAAACACCACAACAAATAAATATCTTTCAAATTTAATACTGTTTGAAGCGAATTAGTTAATTGAACCGAAATTTGTATCGGTTCCTTGACTACGGCAATGGCATTGATTTTGGCTAATTGATTTATTGTGTACAAGGTAGTCATTGGTTTGAATACTACCATTGGCAGTGAGCCGATAGCTTCAGTCACCAGCATTTCTTCTAGTTTATTCCACTTGGCTTCGGTTGAGGCGTCTCCACTTGTAAAACTTATACCCAATGCTGGAACTTTTCCTGGGGTTGAGAGGGGCTGCGTGGGACCGACTAGTACTTTAATTGAATGCACATCTAGCTCCGGCACTGGTAAACAAGGCAACTGGTTTGAGTTTTCGTTTTTTAATTGATTCTGAAAAGAAGCCAGTTGGATGAGACGAATCGACAACAGAATATTTCAAATACTGTACCCCTAAAATTGTAAGATATTCTTTCAAAAATACTGCTTGCTGTTGCGCCGATTGTTTACTACCACCATTTAACAACGAGGAAAAAGACTGCACAGCCTCTCTGAACTGCTGCAAATTATTAGCTTGTCGTCCAATTGTATAATTTATATGATCACTAGCCAAATCCCATCCAGTATTCCGATAAATCTGATAGGCTTGTTTATAACACCTGAGGGAATGTTTCTTTTGCGCAGCTTTAGAAAATCTATGACCGGAAAGCACCATGTGAAACGCGTATTTCCTCAACATCTTTGATTCTAGGAAACAATACGCTGCTTGTTCTAGTAGCAACGCCGATCGCAAATCAGATTCTTCGCTGGTCATCCGAATAAACTGATGGGCAGCTTCGCCGAACATGTTTTTACTTTTCAGACATTCACAAGATATTATTGTGGCTCTTGTAGCAAATTGCGGCATCCTAAAAAACAATGTTAACTACAATACTTACAAAAGCAATTATAAATGTACAACTTACTTGCAAGTACTTAAATAAGTGGTTATGCTTTCCTCCATGTAATCACAAGTTTTTCTATTGGATTCATTAGCCATAAACGCGGCTAACGAAGCCATTTCTAAGGCCCCAGCGTAGTAAAGCCAAGCCTGGTCAGTGTTGTAATCTCTTTTTGCCAAATGATAAGCTTGAAAGGCCAGCGAGTAATGTCCAAACATAAAATAGAGATCCCCTAGTTTTCTCACTTGTAGCTCCGGAGAGTCTGGAGCATAACTAAGGGACAAACAAGGTTTAACTATCTATGATAATATAATAGAAAAACTAGTCTGCGCCCTTACATTAAATTGCTTACAGCCACCGAGCTTGCGCCAGGTTTATTAGGGCTAAACCAGCGTTTTGTTGCGCTAAACAAAGATTTGCTCATGCCCTTTTTGTTTGAAACCACGTCGCTTAACGAGGCTATTTGTTTTTCTATATAAGGCAGTAGACACGATTTCGAAAAATCTTGAATTAATAGTTTTACTTGTTCTATGTCGTCTGTAGATAGACAGCTTCCATGCGGTCTTATTGTTGCCTTAGTCTCAAGGGTTTTATCTAATTCTTCGGTTACTAAATTTCCAGCCTAAATTCAGATATTTTTTTTAAATATACTATGTAATTTAATTAATAAATTAATAAATACCATTGTTAGCTCCTCGTTATCCGGACTAAGTGGATGATAATTAACATTTTTGACTTCGTTGGCTTCTTGTCCAACTTCCAAAGTATTTCTAGAGAAACTAGGCGAACTTTCCGGTGTAACTTTATCTGAAAGAGAAGTTGACGTGGAAGCAGTAGCGTCATCTGAATCACTGCGAATAAACTGACTCCAAGGATCTGGAAGATGTTCCGTACTAGAACCAGGGGGGCGAGAGTTCATCCGTAACAGGAAACAATTCGTACTTCCAAAAGAATTTTTTAAGGATTCAAACGCCTCAATTGCTCTAAAAAATAAGATTAACTAACTGATTAGATTTCAGTTAATGTAGCTACACAACTGACCTATTTATTTCTTCTTGGCCTTCATTATTATCATGTAAAATAACGTAATATTTAAGCACGTTGGAGTTGAACCACTTTGGCAACAACTGTCCCGGAGCCATACTACTTTGTACCTGCATATAGTTGACTTTCTTAGCTAAATTTATGATTGTTTCCACTGGATTTGCTTCGGTTGAAGATACAACCAAAACACAAGCCAAAAAGTGCTTGGTGTACTCGTGATCCGAAGGATACTGAACTCGCAAAAATGTGTTTTTCCAAGCTTCGAACCAGGGCGTCGACGAAGGCAGTTCCAATTTCTGACTGGCAAAAACTAATTCTTTGGTTTTCGGTTCCGCCGCATCGCTAACTGAGCTATTTAAATATTTCCTAGCCAAAGCTGGTTGGGGTGGTTTTGATTCTACCTCGAGAAAATTGAGTTTTAGATCGCGGACACATACTGGGTTTCCTGTAGGGTCTTTGTAGTAAACTGCCAAAAAAGATGTAAGCTGTTATTGTTTTGTAAGTTTGGTTTTTCGCTACTTACGTTCGTAGTTTAATTTGGAAAACGGCTGAAGTAACTCGATGAAATTTAGGTTGTTTTTCTGGCAAATCTTCTCTGATGATTCAGTACACAAAACGGCTATTTGTGGTGTGAATGAATTTTTTATAAATTCCTGTGGACTTTGTTTGCATTGCGCCATTTTAGGTTAATAATTTTGCTAGAAAAAAAACACTGTTATAAGCACTTGAATGGCATAATATTGTTCCGTCTTTTCATGTAATACAATAATTTATAATTTCCATTCTGAATTCATTCAACGTGATGATACAAGATAACATACAAACTTTTATCAGCTGATTGACAGAATCATTAGACAGCTTTTTGTAAACTAGAAAGCCATAAAAATTACAAGTGGAAAACATCAACAAAAGGAAACTAATACTTTCTAAAAAATTACAAATAATTCTTACCTTGTGTCATACGTAAAGTAAATAGAAAAATTCCACAAATAATTTAAAATAAAACATCAAAATTCATAGAATGTTCAATAGGCAACCATACATACACATTCGTTAAGTGAAATTAAAGTAATTGATAAAACATTGTCGTTTGTTTTATTTCACTTATAAATATATCACCATTTTAAGTTATTAAAGGAAAACCAAAAAAGGTTTACGTGCTTTACAACTATTTAAAGTACCTGATTAATTTCTTTAAGTTGGGCAACACGTCCAACATTTTTGTATGTATGGTTGCCTAAGAGTTATTTAGTTCATTTAAAAACTCGCCAGGTGGTGCTGCATCACTTTTGTTATAGTGATTATAACGATCGCCACTAGAGGTCAGATATATTGAATTTCTTCAAAATCAATAAATTAAAAATTGTTTTTAATTCCGATTAAATATATTTTATGAATAACGCACACAGTTTTGGGTCAAAAAGAAAACCACAAGGTATTTTATTGTATTTCAATAGATAAATTTGTAAGAATCAATTCGTTGTTTGTCAACAGATGTCGCCTAAAAAGTATTTAGTTGTTCCTGCTTGTTGACAGATGGTGCTGTTGTGGAACATGCGCGATTTGTTTCAAGGCAGCAGTGGCAATCAAAATTTCCTATTGCGACTGACCTAACATGGCCGCATGCTAGTTACTGATTTTTCTTTATTGTTTGCCAACGTATGTAAAAAGATTTAGTAGTGGTGTTTGGACTAAAAAGTAAATAAAAAAATTGATACACATCAAGAAAAGTATATTGCAGTATTGTAAGGAAAGTGTCGACTGGTTTTTGTGGTAAAAAATCGTCGTGCCGGTTTTGCTTCTGCTGTTGATCTACTCCTCCCATTCTCCCGAAGATTTGTCAATAATATATTTCTTGATTTGTCGGTTTTTCTTATTTTCAAATTTATTATTAGAAGATGATTCAGGATCACCATCATCTCTCTCAGAACGGTATGCAAAGGAACACTAGGTAAAAACCAAAATGGGAAATATTTTTCAGAAACTTTTTCATTTTGATTAATTTGCTAGAATGGGTATGCAACAAATGGGCCCTCCACCGAATGCTAGAACACCAATGTTGATGAGTATGCCAGCAACAGGTATGTTTAGTAAAATAAAACAAAATCAAAAACCAACAACACGAGGAAAATATCTAATTTGGATTCTAATTTAGTAATGAGTTTGCAATGTTTTACTGAAAGTGGCTCCTTTTTCTGAACGGGACTAGCCGAAATTTCAAGCTGATGTTAACGGTTATTAAAAGGATCCATCCATATTTTAGGATATTTATATCAGTCCAAATCTGGTATTTCCTTCCGTTATTTTTACCCTATATATATACATAGTCTCAATGGGCAAAAACAGGGGAGTGCACAATATAAATTGTGAAACAAGTTTTAAAAAATATGCAACCAACCTGGCTTTTAATCCGGTTTTACTTTTAATCCTGAACTAGAGTAGTATAAGTAAGTAGCTCGACTTGTGGACTGATACAAGTTTTGCCTATAAATATATTTTTACTTACGAGCTAACAATTTTATATTTTTCATCTAAGAACGATAAATTTTATTTCGGCCCTTCATTCTTCTAAATTAACCATGATTATTTTGAAAATTACAGAAAAACATCGTCTAAATTCTAGACCCTAACTAAGAAAACGCAGATTTTTCTCTGGAGTTGGTCCACCCTTATCTTATGAGACTTATAGGAGTTGTATCCCAGTTTTCCTTTCGTCCCTTGGAAAACGTTTGATCACGTAGTTATTTGTGTGAATTCCGTAGAAAATTAGTTAATACACAATAAATGAATGAATATAGTAATTTTTTTATTTGATGTGTTTATGGATTAAATTGTAAGTTGGTGTAGGTGTTTTGGTATCGATGCCCCCGGGTCCAACATTGATAACAACAGCATCAATTCCACAGCAGCCCCAACAACCGAAACCAAATGTACAACAAGTATATCATTATGAAAGCGTTCCTCCGCCACCGCAACAGCAACAACAAGAAGCAGATCAACATAACACAGATCCACAGCAACATCAAAGTTGCCCAAACACTAATACTTCTTCTGCCCCGCCCATTACGTGTTTGGCAAACATAAAAGAAAAAACACCAATGTGCTTGGTTAACGAGTTAGCCAGATATAACAAAATACAACATCAATATCGTTTAACTGGGGAACAAGGACCTGCCCATAAGAAAGTATTTACTGTTACTTTGAAGCTGGGTAATGAAGAATATGAAGCAGAGGGGCTCAGCATTAAAAAGGCACAGCACACTGCAGCTGCCCAAGCTTTGGCCAAAACCGAGTTTAAACATCCACCCTCCAAGACGATTCGAAACCGACCAGGGATTCGCACGGTTAACCCAGGGATTGTCACCCCGACTGTTGAACTTAACGCCCTTGCGATGAAACGGGGGGAACGCACTGTATATGTTGTGGAAAATGGGACTACGCCACATCACTCACAGGTAAATTTTCTAAAATGTCCACTTTTATTCTTAATAAATTTTTGTATAGGGAGGATACATAACCCAGCCTGGATATTATCCTCGCCACAACATATACAACGCCCAAACTCAGCCTAGATATGGTTACGATGCACGTCGCAACATTAGAGGCGGGCATTTCGCCTATCATGACAACAGATATTACGGTCAGTATCGTCCTGGTGGCCCCCCTAATCCTGGTGATCCTTACACGGTACGTTTAAGAGTAGGTGAACGAGAGTATCCGGGACAAGGCTATACTTTACAAGCAGCCCGCCATGACGCAGCTGCCAAGGCTGTAGAGCACATTAAACAATTGGGCGGCGAAGGCAGTGACAATTCTTTGTCTCCAACTGAAGCAGGACAAGTACAAATTGCTGGGGAAGTTCAGTCACCCGGCAGCGTCAACAGCGATATTAACTCTGATCTCAAATCGCCTATTTCCCTTGTATACGAAATAGCACTCAAAAGATATCTGAACGTTATTTTCGAGGTTCTAAGTGAAAAGGTATGTTTCTAAAGCTTGCACGCGGTTTGTTTCTATTAGTTTTGTTTAGGGGCCACCTCATATGAAGGTTTTTGTAACACAATGTCGCGTTGGCAATTTCGTGGCTGAAGGCGAAGGCAACGGTAAGAAAATCTCCAAGAAACGAGCTGCTGAAAAGATGTTGGAAGAATTATCGAAACTACCCCACATCCCCTCCACTACTAACGTAGCCCAATTAAAACGCAAGCGAGTGACCAACAAGAAGAAAACCAGAAATCTGATCAAAGTCAACATGGATAAAACCGCGGAAGTAACTGAAGAAATCAATCCGATTTCTCGCTTAATTCAAATCCAACAAGCTAACAAAGAGCGCGAACCTGTTTACACTGTTTTGGAAGAGAGAGGTGCGCCTCGTCGCCGAGAATTTGTCATCGAAGCCTCAGTCAATGGACAATCTTGCACTGGAGTTGGTCCTAATAAAAAAGTCGCTAAGCGCAACGCAGCTGAAGCGCTTTTAAACGTCTTGGGCTTCGCTAATCCACCTGCAACCCAAACTAAACCCGCTTTGAAAACCGACAAAGAGTCCAGTGGTGAATCCAGTGGAAATGACAAAGGTCGAAAGGTGACTTTCGTTGAAGAAAAACCCGAAACCCAATCTAGTCAACCAGTCGGTGGTAGTGGCGGTCGCCAGTTGGTTCCTGGCGTTCTCCTGGTAACCGAACAAAACTCTTTCCAAACCACTAACAAACCAAAGGAAACAACTCCGAGCAACACAACGGAAACTAAACCACCTTCAGGACAATCACCTCAAGTGAAACCAGCTTCAACTCCTACTCAAGGCGTTCGTTCCAAAGACCAGCTGCTCTACTTGGCTCAGTTGATGAATATCCAGGTGCAATTCAGCGACTTTCCCAAAGCTAACCACGAGATGTATTTGACGTTGGTTTCGTTGAGCACAAATCCGCATCAGGTTTGTCATGGTGAGGGTCCTACTACTGAGGCATCACACGAAAAAGCTGCTTTAGAGGCGCTTAAAGTCCTGTCGGAATTGGGACTGGATTGCGCGGCTCCACCTGCGAAAGAGGTTCCTTCTTCCCCTTCACCTGGAGAGTAAGTAGAACCACGACAACAGCTGTACACAGGTTTTGATTTTTGGGTTTCAGTTCCTCCCCTGCGGTACCGGCGAAAGGAGGGATCAGTCAGAACGGTGTTAAAAAGTAAATAGTTAACTTTGAACTCTGCTTAGACTGTACCAATGAACATGCCATCCAGGTGGAGTCATCAAGCTAGCCGGATAGGGCGTGGCGCGCCTCTTCATTGGTACAGGAAAATTGTATTTGAGTTCCATGTGGCCATGTAAAAACAAAACAACTTAACATATTTCTAACAGAAAACTACATACAAAACAAAAAATAATAACTATGAATTATTGTTAACATTTTGTTTGTTTTATGTGATTTCATTAACATAAACATAATGTGTTGTATGAAATGATTTCATGTATCTATGTAATTCTGGTTATTGCTTGCACTGTTTATAATTCAGTGCTTTTACCCATTTTCTTTTTCCTGGGCAGAAAATGAATTCGGGTTACAGTACAGTTTCACCAGTTGTCTGTAGATTGATTTCGTATTCCAGGAGCAAAAACATAACATTTTCACTATATTATTATAAAGTATCAACATTTTTCATCATTGATGGTAACTAGTATTCGCTGTTCGTTCATTTCGAAATTTGTAGTGGATACATTTTTTTAATTGTTTGTTGTCGTAGGTTCCATTTTGACTTGTTTATTGTGGCTCTATAGCCTCCTTTGAATTTGAAATCAATAAACATTTTCACTCAAAATTTGATTTTTATTTACATTATCTACCCTAAAAAATATACAGGGTGTTTCAACTCAAAGTGGACAACGTAATAGAGGTTGTAGATCTCATCGAGACTAACACTTTTTTCTAATTAATATTTTTCATTTGAGCTTTTGTTTTCGAGTTATCGACCTTCATTTGTTTTTACATAAACCTCGTTATCTTCATTATTTATGGCCGGATTTTAAAAAAATTAAGTTTTTTGAAATTGTCAGTTTGATATCTACAATTATTTCGTTAAACATTTTTTCAAAAAATATCAACAAACAAAATGGCGACCAGTTTTCTTTTTTAAACTTGGATAGCTCTAAGTCTGCTCCAAAGAAAATTGGTCGCCATTTTGTTTGTTGATATATATTTTTTAAATTTTAACTTAAAAATTGTTATCAAACTGACAATTTCAAAAAACTTTAATTTTTTAAAATCCGGCCATAATTAATGAAGATAAAGAGGTTTGTGTAAAAACAAAAGAAGGTCGATAACTCGAAAACAAAAGCTCAAATAAAAAATAATTTGAAAAAAGTGTTAGTCTCGATGAGATCTACAACCTCTATTACGTTGTCCATTTTGAGTTGAAACACCCTGTATACCTAATTTTTTTGTTAAATCGTCCACAGTTTTATAAACAAGTGGATGTAGTGAAAGCTGAAAGAATTTTATGACTAATAATAACGATAACATAACATTAGTTTCTGTATTAGTTATCAGCTTATCACCAAGTTAACAACAATTATTCTAATTACTCAGTCATTCTTAGTACATGACTCACCGGAAGCTCGAATAAAGTAAACAATAATTCTACAAATACAAATTTTATTTGGGAATTAAATCAGACTTATACAGAGAGAAAATCATTCTGAACACAAAAATCAATCAGTGCTTCTTCACATAATAAAAGAGTATATAATTTAAGTGCCCAATTAATAGTAACTACCAAAAGCCACCGGATGAGAACCCGCCTGGAGGCACTCGGGAACGGGGCTCCGGTTTAGCAATATTCTGGTTCTCCTCTCCGTTTTTTTCCACCACAACCACCACTTCCTTAGGGGCTGTATTCTCATCGGCCGTAACCACAGTTTCGGGCATGCCGAAACATATTTGGGACGTTTGTTGTTGTATTCTCCTTTTAGTTGGTGTTGGTAAGCATTGATGCTGGTCCTTAATGCCGAATATATCAGAGTGGCCACCGCCTGGTGGTTTAAGAACACGACTAGAATTTTTCTCACCGTTTGTCAAACCAATATTAAAACCTGCCGAATTCATCCTGGAAAAAACAACCAGTAAATCTAAAATAATTTATATTACCTACTTGCACAAACTTACTTTGGTTCTGTAATTTAAACAATTATTTCACTTCTAAATCTAAAGTGACCGTTAAAATAAACGTCCAAACACGTTTAACAAACAATTCTGACAGAGTGGAGTGGGAATGAATTTTAAAGTTCATACGAAAGTGTTGTCAGCACTGTACCATCCATCCCTCTTTATGACTCATCCACCAATCACAAGCCTTCAAATCGGACACGCAACATACATGAAGGATGATCAACTTGGCGATTTGTAATTTAAACGTGACGTTTTCATAAATATTTGAATTGAAGAAATCGTAACGGTTTTATTACATGCAAAGTTGTAAATAAATTAAACAGTAATTAATAATCAAACCAAAAAAATTGTGGTTAGTGTATTATTTTAGGACGACGGTTCAATAAATTCTGGAGTAGCCTCTGAGGGGTTTATGTAATATTTATTGGTTTTAACCTAAAAAAACAATACATCGCCGAAGGGGAGAAACTTGTAGGCGATAAATAATTAAATAGAACTACAGGTTTGGGGTAAATTTGTAAATTTTTTAGCAGGAGGATTATTGGAATTGGACCTGTGTGCTGAGTCATTTCCCAAAACACTATTACTTGAAAAAGATAAACCTTGAATAAAATGTACTAGACTACTAAAGATCAGCATTTTCAAGAAATGTGATACTGAAATACAGGGTGTTCGCGCCAAGTGGCTCACTATTGCTAACTTCGTTATTATTGGAGCTACAAAGTCGGTTAAATTAGCAAACTAGTAGCATTTTTTCCGCTGATTACAATGGTGAAAACAGAAAAACAATTGACCATCTATCTGGTTTTCAAGATATTCAAAAAAATAACATTTTTTTAAATGGAACACCCTATATATTTTTGCAAAAATCGATGGTAAATTAAATTTTATACAAAAAATGTCCTCATGTTTTTGATTATAATTTAAAATAAGCGAGTTATTTTGAAAAAAAGTTTGCAATTCTTTAAAATCAAGTAGCCATAAAACGGAACAGTAATTTATTAAAACCAAACAATCGTAATTTTGAATTTGAGCAAGTTGAAAAATACTTGAAAGAATTACGGAAATATTGAAAATTTACAAAATTATAATTTTCATGGCTACTTGATATTAAAATTTTGAAAACTTTTTTTCAAAATAACTCGCTTATTTTAAATAATTGTCAAAAAAGCATAAGAACATTCTGTGTTCAGAATTTAATTTATTATCGATTTTTGCAAAAATATACAGGGTGTTCCATTTAAAAAAATGTTATTTTTGTGAATATCTCGAAAACCAGATGGTCAATTGTTTTTCTGTTTTCACCATTGTAATCAGCGGAAAAAATGCTACTAGTTTGCTAATTTAACCGACTTTGTAGCTCCAATAATAACGAAGTTAGCAATAGTGAGCCACTTCGCGCGAACACCCTGTATAAATAAGTACTAGTAGGATAAGAAGTACAAACCATTAATGTGATGATGTGTCTGATTACATTATTTTAGGTTTGAAAATTGAATCTAAAATGGACTAGGTATTTTAAAATAAAGCTTTGATTATAAGGTAGTAGCTATAAGAATAAGAAACACCCTGTAAAATGTAGAAGATGATTTCAACTTTATTATTATGCCGATATATTATCGATTTGTCCAGATTTCCGTAGTGCATTAAATCGTAACAACTTTTCCCAATACATTTCCCAGATATAAAAGGTGTAAATTTCCTCGCAGTATAAGCGAAGAATTTATATGATAATATTGTTCGATTTCTTATAAAATAGGTACCTATTAGGTACCATGCCGACGCCACACTCCACAAGATGGAATGAATATAAATGGAAATAATAAAAATTCTTCCTGGAAATGGAAAATCTCCAAAACTAATATCATTATTGCTTTAATTGGCAATTGTATGATACAAATTGTCTTCTGTAGTGAAGATAAGACGAAATATTTGAACAAGGCCCATTCCCTCAATTTTTCCCAGCAATAATTGGATTCTGAGACAGAACATATGAAACAAAATGAATAGATGGTAAATTACATTTCCTATGCTGTTAGCAGTTTTAATGGAATTTAAGTAATGTAGCGAAGGAGAATTGGATCAATACCATTCATTGCGTAGGGCGCTTTATACAGTATACAACACTTTTATAAAATTCTAACAAAAACGTTTGGAAAGTCGCAACAACATAAAAGATTTTATTATTTTACTACCAGCTGTAACAGAAACGATAAGAATTATTTGAAACGATTTATGTCTCAGCGTGAACTGCCTTAACTGCGCCTAGAAGAAAACCTAAAGCAATTAGTATGGATCCAGGGTGTTTCAGTACTTTGAGTAGTTGATATCCTCCACACTGTGTTGAATGTGTTAATTTGAAGAAGCGAACCTTTCCTACAGCCATGTCCTTTCAGGTCATCGTCAAGTCAAGCTTGATCTACTCATCCAGTGACGTAACCACCGGCGTTTACTATGTCTCTTTTATGCGCATTATCCTCGCATAAGACGCACTTTTTCCTCCAGCGAATTCCCCTTTCATGAGTTGGTTTATAATCGCAGAACTGTTGCGCTGTGTCGCTTGCGACTCATACGCAAGAGAACTGTGGGCTATTCCTATTGGTTGCTGGTGGATTCTGGGCGGAACTGCGCATGGATAAACCACAAGGTGGCTGACGGTGCGATCTCTTGTTGAACTGAACTGAACATAAACTGATAACGTTGTTCTAGACACAACATCACAACAACAAAGCAGTTGATTTTATAACTTTAATTATAATAATATGATGCTAACAGTTGTATAAGAGTCGTAAAGAGGCTATTTGTGGTTATTTCCCTTTGAAAAAATTGTGACTACGTGAAGTGCCCCTCGATTTCGTTTGAAGATGTTCTCGGGACTCACTAACCAGGTCACTTCGTGGATGGGCAATGTTAAGGGCGACCAGGAGGAGAAGGTTCCAACACCTACGGAGGACAGCAATGTTCTTATCAGTCCTGATAAGAAGGACGCGAGGTATGGTTGATAGTATTGACCTAATTTTTATTGATTTTGAAAATATTTTTTAACATCCCGCTTGTAATTTCTTGTTTTAATCCAAAGGTGATCATTTAGGATTTAACCGAAAGCTCCTAGTACTTATTAACAATAAGTCGGCTTTATTACATAGATACTTAAAGCTAATATCGACATTTTTCTACATATATATGTAGGTATATAAAAGTCATGTACATATACTGTTCCAAAATACTACATAGGTAATTAAAACAAATTTACTGCCAATAAAACTGTGGAATCTCCTTCTAGTTATTCCAAACCTACCTAATTTATTATTCATGAAGCTTTTGGAAGAGCAAACAAAACCATCGAGTACCACACTAAAAAATCTTGAATTGCGAACCAAACTTCCCCCGTCATCCCATCCCACTTCTACCAGAGTATTCTTCAATTTAATCCCCATGTCTTTATGTTCCCTTCATTCGCATTCGCATGCTAATTCTTTAGCGTTAACTATAACATCATTCCAACAAATATGTATTCTCCCCCGAAAACTCGTCTCTATGAATCAATTATTACGAATGGGAATTGGAATAGGAATCGTCTAATCCACATCCAAACTTTGATTTCATCCCCTAAATTACGATAAGCTCTGGAACGGTTAGGTTTAGGTTTAATAATGTAAAGGTTTTGTGACAGGATAATACCCGTAGTTTGGGCCTTAGACTACAGTTGTGGTTCCTTTGTGCTAAGCTGCTAAGTATTCTTTTTTCTACAGTAGCTATGAAGGAGATTTGTTTCGAATTCCACGCACAAGACAAGATACATTGAATTGAAGAAAACAATGAGGCCATCAGTGTGAAATATAAGAAGTCTAACAAAGGAAAAAGTCGTTTGGATGATGTTCTTAAGGGGATCCAAAAAATTAGATTAGATTAAGGAAACGTGTCCTTCAAATGATTCAGAAAAGTAATATAGAAGGATAATCTGTAGTTCAATGATACGAATTTTTAGAGGCAATTTTTTAATTTCTGATACTCTATCTAAGATTTATTTGATGACTTTGAGCTTTAAATAATTCCTCTTCTAAGGAACCAGCTAGTCCAAAAAAATGATCTTTAAAAGTGTACAAATTGGTTTCGATACAATTCGCTTCGGCTTCCTCATTAGTTGGTTTTTATCTCTCTTTCCCCCGTTTTTGCAAATTTGCGGTGAGATTTATTAGACTCTAAAAGGTTTTATTTCTTTTGGTCAGTCCAACAAAGCAGAGCGGCGGCAGTAGGCTAGATATGTTATCAAATGTGAAAAATCAAATAGAAGGTATCGGGGGTTGGTTGGGCTCCAGTATTCCCAAGTTGCGTAAAGGTGAGGAGGGTTTGACCGAGAATGCCGGCGAAGACAACCAGGGGGCTGAAGAAGGTATCACCTCAGCTTCAGCTGAATCCATCAAAGGTTCCCCCCAACAAAGAGACGACGACGATAATTCAAGGTAAGCCAACAAAACTGAATAAATTGTACATCAAAACTTAATATAGGAATTATAGTGCCACTGGAGGTGCAGATTCTGGCCCTCAATCAGCAGCTGAATCTCCAACTGAGGAAAAAGACGGTCAATTCGGAAACGGTATGTCCAAAAACTTGTGTTGTTGTGTCGAAAAGGTTGAAGACAAAGCTTTCATCATATCGCTAATTTATCTGCCTGTCTGTTCCAGTACAAAGCAAGGCTTTAGCCGGAGCTAAATCCTTTGGAAGCTTCCTGTATTCCGCTGTAAACAAAGCCGGGAAAACCGTCAGCGAGGCCAGCGCCAAGATCAAAGAAACAGTTGAGAAAAATGTAAGTTTTTTGTTATTACATACTTAAGAAAACATGATAATTTTTTTACGCATTTCTTCAGAGTATTTTAGGTGAGTTCAACAAAGAGCAGGAGGCTTTCGTCAAAGGCCAAGCTGGCAACACTGCTACTTCCCTACCACCTTGGGTTGGTTGTTCCAACGAAGAGGCTCTAAAAGACGAATGCTTAAGCTTATCCACTGATAAAAGGAATTTCGTTCGTAGTCCTCCAGCTGGCGTAGATTTTCAATTCGATTACGAAGTGTCTTATCCTATTGCCATGGCTATAATGGAGCAAGATCCCAATTTGGAAAAAATGCGTTACGAACTTGTGCCTAAATTGTACGATAGTATAAAATTTTAACCGAAATATTCTACACACATTTTTTGCAGAATATCAGAAGAAAACTTCTGGAGGAATTACTTTTATCGCGTAAGCCTAATTTGTCAGGCCAATGAATTATCGTTTATGTCGAGAGAGGGCGATAGTCAATCTGCTACGGAGACTATCACGTCAGATCAACCAATAGGTAAGCGAAGAGTTGATCTTCAGAAGAAAATCATTCAGTAGTAAATAGTAAGGCTGTTACAAAATTAACAGAATATATTATTGCTGCTCTTGAACATTTATTTATTAAACTGAAACTCACTCACTCATATTCCCCTGTTAATTTTGTAAAAGTCCTGTCCTCATAGTTTTACGCTTTAAACTGCCCCATCAGCATGCATTTCCCCCTGAAACATTTTAGTTTCGTTGCCTATCATATTTTTTATCGACAAGTAGATAATTCCAGTAAAGACACGCATGAGTTTGTTTCTGACACATTACAAGCCAGTAGGGAGGAGATTGTTGAGGTACAAGAAGGGATGAAGAAACTGGCCTTGGGTGCGATAAACAAGGGTAAGAAAAAATCTGGAAAATTGCTTTTGCTTTTGGCATGACCTCTTTATGTGTTTATTTAATAAGAATGGTGAAAATATCAGGTGTTAGTTTCCTGTTTGGTTTTGTCGCAGCTTAAGAAGATCAAGACGTCATCTTTGCTTCCCGTATATTTTCTTCCATATCCTTAATTATTGGTTATTAAATAACAAACACAGTGTTTCGTGGAAACTTTTACAGCTCCTACCTTTTAACCCTTAATATTTAGTTTAGTTTAGTTTAAATTGCTTCCCTTTTAAGAAAAAACGTTTAATTTCCTGCTTCACACACCATAGATTACGTTACGTAATAAACGAGTGTTTTAATATAGAAATTACACAGACATAGAACAGTATTAAGAGTTAATGATTATGTAAATCTTTCGTCACTTTTAAAAATTGGATAACTTTTCTAAATGGTGTCAGTAATTATTGTAAAAAACTAAAAAAAAAGTCCACTGTTTATGCATAATCTTGTAATTTCATCATGTAACGTAAATTTTTGTCGGACCTTCGACGGTTTTTGGAACGTAATTTGCTGAAATTACAAAATGTATCGATAAGTAAACAGTTGGGGACTAAGCTGTGTCCCTTGAGTAATTCTTGATGACTAAAGTACTTTTTCTCTTGTAAGTGTGGTGTATTTTTGGCAATATACTCGTAGGTATATTCATTATAAATGTATATTACCGTCTTCCCAAAGTTATTACAAGGGCACAGTCAATTTGCTTATAAAAAGACAATACATTTCTTGAATTGGTTGGTAACTATAATAAGAAACAAAATGTTAGTGTATTAAAAGGGCATTTTCAAATTTGAACTCAAGTTCTTCTTTGATTCTGCGCATGATCTTAAGGTGTGGACCTCACCAGTTGCTCAGAATTTCCTTTCTCCTGTGCGCAAACAGAAACAGGAAACTAACAAATCTGAGCATCTGGTCTAATTCCATGCAAGATTGCTCAAAGAAAACTTTACTCTTTAACCTAATCGGAATCTTACCTTAACCACTTTCTGTTTGTGTTTTGGTTTGTTTGTACATATTAAGCTTTGTTTTTGTTTTGGTTTATTTTGTGCCTATCCTTATCCCAAAAAATTTTTGACGTAGAAGAAGAATGGGAACGAGAATTGGAGGCTGAGCTGCAGGATTACGAGCTAGTTAGCGAACACAAATCTACCAATTCCAAAAGCGACAATTGGGAGCAGGAAATTGAGGATATCCTTCAAGATGATACTGATTTGAAGTAATTAAAACGGCTCTATGTACTTAAACGACTGATGATATGATATTTATCACATTCCCAATTATTCTAAATATAAATCGCTGTTTTCTAGTCACTAATGTTAGTTATTGTCATTATTGTTATAAAATACGATATTAAAACAAACAAATAAACAATCCATCAACGCATTCTGTTTGCCTCTACATATCTTGTTGACAAGATTTTTTTCCTGGTGAATCACGTGGGGCGTGGAGGTCTACACCTTTAATACAACAATTATCAACAATGATAACTAAATGATTATGCAATGTTCCATTTGCTCTGCTAATTTTAGGATTTGTTGAGAATAAAAGTCAAATTGTTTTTATATTTTTTGTAAATATGTATCCAGGTTTGCCCAGAACTGTTCTGTTTTTGTAAACTCAGAATTTTGTTAATATTTCTTTGTATATATCTATATTCTTGAATATATGTAATTATTTACAAAAAAATGTAATATAATATATATAATATATGATAATATATATTTTATTTAATAGTGTTACGCTGAAGTTTATAAATTATATTTTCCGTTTTTCGTTGCATAATTTTCAAAATATAAGCGTTTGTAGCTCTTAGTATGTAGCTTTTGTGTGTAACGCATGTTTCTCCTGTATTGTAATTGTTATACAACAAACATTGTTAAATATATGTAGCAAATGTGCCCACTCAAATGGTTTTTATTTCACTAACAAACACTCCTTTTATTTGTGGAAAAAACAGTAACTTTATCAGCAATTGATCTTTATTCAGATTTTCCTAAAATATCTACATCGTAAGAACTTACACCTAGCAAAAATACAAATTTCAATAACAATTATTATAAAGCCATTAAATTATCGCTCTACATTAATATTTTTGAACTAAATGAATACAGGAACTTAGTGATTAATCATCAAGGTTTGTCGATGGTTTTTTCATTGATCTCATCCTTCTGGCGAATCTCATCGTAAACAATCTCGTCTTTTTCATTGGGAATGAAGCGGACCAAATCCCTGTCCGCTATCGCTATACTAGCGCTCCTCTGAGGCAACTTCGGAGCACTAGCCGTTTTTAAATCAGTATAAATCTGCAAAAAAAATCTTAATCTTAACACTAATTTTTTTCTCCCCTACCTTTCCACTACTGTTGGCGTTTTGACTATTCAACAAATTGTTCGAATTTTTCATTTGCGGATTGGAGTTGCGGTTGTTCACTTCGAAAGTTGATTTAAGTAAAATTTTCGAATTGCTGCTTTTAGATTTCATCCCACAGTCGCTGCCTCGACGAATGCTATTACTTCGAGTTCTGAAGACATGCGTTCGGCCCAAAGACGACAACGAACCCACTTGGTTGTATTCTACGCATAAGCTAAGACGCTCGAAGCTAACCATCGTAGATTGATCCTTGAATTTTGGCTCGCCGTTAACTAGCTTGTTAGCTTCGGGTTCTGCAACAAAATCCAAAATAGTTTCTTTGAGTTTAATCATACTGATAATCCGTACTTTCCTCCTCTTCTTTTTCAATCACATCGACTTTGCGCAGCCAGAAATAATGCAGGATCGAGTAGAGACATCCAGATATAACAGCGACAAGACCCATGAGGCGAAATCCTTGTCTTATCCCGAACTTTCCAATGATGTGTCCTCCGACAAAACTACCACTTCCTCTTCCAATGCTAAAATGTGCCATTCCGCAAACACCTATAAGAGTTGCTAGAAGACCTTTCGGTGCTAACACAGCACAGTAGGTTGCTGCTGCTACCCACATGAGGTGGACGGACAAGGATTCCATAGCTTCGAATGGAAAGCACCACCAAGCGCTCCTGAAATCAAACCAATTGAATTTGCTGCTAGGGAGAGATTTAGTTTCGCTTACTCTATCACGGAATATCCAACTAATCGAGCAGCATGCGCGTAGAATGCCACAATAAAAATGTTGACATGTCCAATTTTCTTCGTTATATTATCAGCACCATACAGAAATGGTATGCTACTAATCGTACCTACTGTAACTGTAATTCCGAGTAGATAATTGGGGGCGCCTAGGTCCCGCAAGTAGAAGAACAGGAAGCTCTCTATGAACCCCCAGAGATTTCCCAGGATAAACAAGAATATAATAAAAATAACTACTTGAGGCATTTTAAACAAGTTTAATAAATCCCTGAATATATTATCGGCTGGTAGTTTGGTACCTAAAGGCATCATAAACACTGCAAAGGCCGAAACTAGAAGCAAAACATCAAAAGTGTAGAATGCTGCAGAGTAATCTGTGTAACCCAAACGTTGGCTATTTAAATCGATTAAAGCACCCGTAAGCGGTGAAAACAGCGCCATTCCCAAGCTGGTAAAAAGCCGTTCTTTACCAAACTCCCCACCGTACTTCTCTATCATAGTGAAGGCTATTGGATCCATAATAGTAACCCCCCCATACAACATAATAGTAGCGATAAAACGCAAAACAAAGTAAGTCCAGAAGGTCTTATTGTCACTTTCTTTGTAGTCTGGCGGACAAATTTCCGGACCACCACTATGAAATTGGCACTTTTGCAAAATGCAGTCGTAGGAGTAATTTTTCAAACGTTCACTAGTACTGATTTTGGCTGATTGTACTTCGCCTCCACAACGTAAATCTCGCATGTCTAACTCTGTTACATTCACACCGTATTTCTTCAGAAGTTTCTCGTTAAAACGCTTGGTAAAGTCCATGACTAAATCGTCGTCTTCAGCCGAGTCCAAGTCTATTCCAAATTGTTCTATTGGCTCGCCAAGGTTTGGATGCATGTCCAAAGTAAACCTCGCAGATTTCTCCTTGCTGAAAACAATCAACTCAACTCCCCACTACGGACATTCCTTCAACTTACCGTTTAGTTGTCTTGTTTCCTTTAGACAAATGAAAGTACAAGTCGTCGGTGCTTCCAGGATCTACAACAACTCCCCCGTTTATCTTACTATTTTTCATATCCTGCTTGAGTTTCTTCGCGTCTTTCAACAGACAATGATCCACGCACGCTTCCAACACAACATCCAAGTCCTCTTCTTCCGGACACTCGCGACTTGGACAAGGACTCCACCATACGTCCACGTATAGCTTTTTAGGATGAGTTATGACGTAACCAGCTGGCATAACTCCTGGTGTTTCCTGATGGGGTATCAGAAGAAGCGAGTGGTGGAGCGCAGCTGTTAGAATAAAGGATACAATGAGGACTGGTTTGTACTGGCCGAATTTATCCACGAGGTATCCTGTTAAAGGTGGTGCCAAGAAAGTTGTGAATGGTAGTGCTAAGTAGATTAACGCGATTTCCTCCATGGTTAAACCAATACTTTGCATGTGGATTGTTAGATAAGGAACCAAAGAAGAATTAGCTGGAATGGAAGATAATTCGTGGGGTTGCTTTTAGATGTTGCGTGCTCTTACCTCCATAAAGAAAGAACAGAGTTAGTTTTAGCATGATCAGATTTTTGTTTATGCTCCAGCGAGAAGTTGGTGGTTCCACTTCTTCCATTTCGGTTCCTGTATCTTCGCCCATTTTCTTTTTTTTAATAAATATGTATAATAAAAATTACGGCTACCTTCCACTAGCACTAGCACTGAAACTGATATGAAGTATTCTGGATAACTATTTACTTAGAATACAAGATAGTGTCATATACTCTTCAACTTGATATTTAGTTAGAGATTTTAGTGTCATGTTATGCCACACATTTATGCCCCTTGTGTGTGAATTTTAATTAAATCTTACATGAAATTGTCTGCGTACGACATTAATAGTGCTAAATAATTTGGAAGTTTCGTCTATTATTTTAACTTAGATTAAAACTATGTAGTAATTGTGCAATTATAAGTCTTAAGTATAGCAAAACTAATTTATAACTTAAATAAATAGCACGCGGTACATAGACATAATTTATTTAAAAAATCTTTATCTACCATTGTTATCTATCGGTTTTGTATGTTCATTGGAAAGAATAGAAAAATAAGAGGAAACATGCTTATTTGAATTTTGTTAAAAATATAATTTTCCACATAGGTACAGGGTCATATCATCAAGTCCTTAATCTTTATAGTTCAATTTTATGTCATAATTATTTTTTTGGAAATTGCTGAATTTTTCGTAATAATCTTGTTATTTTGGGATAACAATAGAACAAAAGGTCCAGAATAAAGCCATTATATACTAGGTTGAAGAACCTTTATTGCGGTCGGTCTCGGTACCATAAAATATATCGCTTAATGGTACCATAAAATGTACCATTGGTCGTTAAGGTGCACATCCTGTAAAAGTTCTTATTTGTAATGAAGAAATACATCATTAGAGCAAGTAATTTTTTTTAATTTTGCTCATATAGCCTTTAAAAAGGTAGTAGGATCCCAAAAATTGCGCTTGGATCCTTTTGCAGAGTCAGTATTAGGTCGTAGAGTAAATATTCCGTGGTGTCAGGACACCTTTAATTCTATCCACGATTGTCCTTGACCGATTTTGCGAATCAATCACGATCGCGTACAAGACCCAGATGCGATATGAAATGTTTGGGGTTAGATAACAAGGGAAAGTAGTCCAGGGTATTTAATTTACAACCCATTGAATTAAGTCATAAAATCCTGGAGAACAATGAGCGATATTTGGAAAACATTTTTTAATGTCCAAGATACGAAATTTAGGCCAGAAAAATCATTGATTGAATGGAGTGAAAACTCAGATGAATTATCGGCTTTCCTCTAATAATCTATCATTACATTAGTTACTTTGGTCCACTACCTAACTGGACCTATAAAAGAAATAGCCTGGTGGACAGACGGATATTTCTGTGTGCGCTCCGCTCTATTGCCTCTTGTCCTGGTGTTGTGCAAGTTGCCGATAAGAAAATCGCGCAGGTTCAGTAAAAGCAAGTGAATTTTCGTTGCTGTCAGTGGTTGGCCGCCCGGTCGGTCGGTGACGGTGTTTTAAGCAAAATCCTGCACGATGTCTGCAGGTTGATTTTTCGACTCGCCGCAGGGTTACTTTAAGTTGCAATATGCCCTTTTGCTTTTAAGATTACCTAGTTTCGTTCAGCTCCACAACTACATATCTACTACTACATCGGAAAATCATGGCTGGTATGGGCTTGAAGACCAAAACTAAGAACAATACGGTGATCCATCGGACCACAAGCGAGACTCTTCGCCTAGGAGACTCGGAGAATGTACCACATGGAACTGGAAGGGTTTCCACAACCTCCAACAACCTACGGAAGAAGTCCCAAACTTCCCCCAGCTGCTCCTTTCAAATAACAGGTGTTAGTCTAACACGCTGTGATTTAGGCGACGATTCAGCCGATGATTTGGATGAATCGCACACAGACGACATCTCAAGAGTAACAGACAATGAAACTCCAAGCTTTTCCGAGGATTCCAAAGACACAGACGATCATATCCCAACAGCTCCTACTGGAGACTTAAAATGGCAGGAACAAGACAATCGTGGCGACTTGGGACTAGGTAGGTTCAAAGTCGTCAAAATCGAAAGCGTAGCCCCGTTTAGTCGAGGCCGCTGGACTTGCTTCGATTATTTGGACCATTCAGAAAATGTCCCGAAAGTCTCTTATGTATACTGCAAACAACAGTTCGTCCGACAGGGTCAGGATAAATGTTCCAATTCTAACATTCGTCCTGCTAGCGCTTCCTTCACTGACAATAGCTTTGGTCCAGACGAAAGTCTGCTCAAACGAGTTCCCAATACTCAAGCGAATTTTTGGGAACCCGCCCACTGCCAAGAATATCTGTATCATGCAGGGACCATGATTCTTCCACATCCGATATTTGTTCCGATACCGCAAGCTAAGCCACAGAAAAACAAACCGAGACCTTCAAGCACTGCGACTGGACATCCAGATGAAAACAACTGCAATAAGGTTGGTGTTTTTAATTTTTATCCAGTATTCTTAAAACTCGCTTAAAATTATTTGTTATTGTTGCAGGAACCAGCTAGGAATTCTGGAAATCTGCAGAAACCAGATGAACCAGTAGTAGAACCCAAAGCTCCCCAAAATGATAATCAAAACCCAGGGTGAGTGTCCCGAAATTGTTCATAACATTTAGCACAGTAACCTTGGTTTTATTATAATTTATTGATCCAAAACAAACGGTTACACTTTGCAGATATTTATATAAATAAATAACAACACAATAAATATGCAGAACACATAAAACAGGCAAATATTTATTAGTTTATCGCTTGATAATATGGACAAGAAACCACTTAATTTACATCTGTAATATATTCGAGTTTTATAATAAAAAATCACAACCTTTAACCACTTATAGTGCAATAAGTTTTTAATTCTTATTTTAGTTTTATTTATAATATCGTAGTATATTTTTGGAATAAAATCTTATAAAATGTTTGTTTTTTTTCAATTTCTTAGGCAGTATTCGTATGTACAAAAATATTATATTATATTAAATTTGAAAAGATATTTAACATAATGAATTGTGATTATTTTCCAAAAAATTTATCTTGGTTTGGAAAATATTCAAAAAATAGTAATTTATGGCTTTTTTGTGAAATTTATATTATAATTCCAAGTTTAAGACAATTATTTTCAAAATTTTCGCCCTTGTTTGTTAAAAAATGGCTGCACTAGGAATTCAAAAATTTGGAAAAAATACAGGGTGTCTCTAAAACAATCTTTACAAAATCCTACCACAAGTTTTTGGGCTCAAAATAATTCGATCGAACCAAACATACCTTAGTCCAAAAGTCCTTCCTTACTGAATTACAGGGCGCTAAAAAATATCTTTCCAAATTGTTTTTTGAGTATATCTATAGAACGGTTTAAAGTAGAGACTTGAAATTTGGTGGGTTAATAAGTCTATAAGGAAGCTACAATGTGATGGTATTACAACCAAAATAATATTGTTCAGTGTCGTACTTATAGGGGGGACTCAGTGTTTTTTTGGATATTTTTGTAGGGTATTGAATTTTTTTACAAAGTAACTAGAATTATGGTAGATACGCTCAAGACACGTAAAAAAGGTATACTTGTTTGAGTTGCGTTAACTCAACTGTTTGCGAGATATTTAACTTCGAAAATTTTTTTGCTATAAAAACAATTTGTGACTTACCCTGTAAAGTAAAAAATATTGGGTCACTCTAATACAGTTGATTCTACGTCCAAAACTAAGCATAAATGGTTGTAGAAACCAACCCCCAAAAATTTTTCGTTACGGTATAAGATAGAAATTTTGCTTAGTTTTGGTCGTAGAATGAGCCGTATTAGAGTGACTTTACAGGGTGTCACAAATTGTCGTTTTAATAGCAAAAAAATTTTCAAAGTGTAATATCTCTCAAACAGTTGAGTTAATGCAAATCAAACAAGTATACCTTTTTTACGTGTCTTGAGCGTATCTATCATAATTCTTATTATTTTGTAAAAAAATTTAATCCCCTACAAAAATTATTCAAAAAAACCCTGAGACCTCTTCGATAAGTACGCCACTGAACATTATTATTTTGGTTCTAATACAAACAAATTGTAGTTTCCTTATAGACTTATTAACCCACCAAATTTCAAATCTCTACTTTAAACCGTTCTGTAGATATACTTAAAAAATTATTTTGAAAAATATTTTTTAGCGCCCTGTAACTCAGAAGGAAGAACTTTTGGACCAAGGTATGTTTGGTTTAAACGAATTATTTTGAGCTCAGAAACTTGTGGTAGGATTTTGTAAAGACCTTTTAGATTTCAACAAAAATTTTACGAAAAAATGCATATAAGGAAAATTACCAAGTTTATTTATTTTGGAATTTTTATAACTATTTAGGGATTTTTTATGGGTGGTTTCAAAATTTTCGCAAAAATCCCCATTTGTCGACTATTATTATGTTTCTTTTATTTTATGAAAAGTAGCGGGTCAAGGTCCAAATAATTTGGCTGCTTGTAAATTTTTAAATGAATTTTGATTGGTCAGTCGCAAAACGATTAGTTAAGTTACAAAAATCAATTATGCAAATTCTTTTGCGCATAAAACAATATGTAATTCCAGATGATTTTTATTAAAATAAATTCATAAAACACGCAGCGTGTCCGTGATAATTAAATAGTTAACAACAAATAATAATAATGGAATGTTTTGATTGGTTTTGGTAGTAGTTTTGCTTTGATTGTATTAATAAAAAAGATGAATCTGACACTGAAATCAATTGAAAAGAAACTCCGGCCGGCATATTTGAGCACATGTTGGAAGAAAAAACAGTGTGTAATTTTTTAATATGTATAATTGAATCGCAGAGCGATGTTGCGCATAGTTGATCGATAAATTCGACGCAGACGCTCCGCCGAAATTCCGCGGCACAAACAGAGATCCGAACAGTTCCAAATTTCACACTGGCTTCACCTGATCGTATCTCGCATCTAGTGCGACGCAATGATAATGTAGATGCAATGGCAACTAGCCATCATCGCTCTGTTGATAGTCCTTCCAATGGATCGCACGCCACAGCTCCGGCTGTGGATGCTCCAGTCAACGGATTACCTTTGGTGGTGTCCGATCTCGATTTTAACGAAGCGACTTTCTTCGCTGTTTACTGTTTTATACGCAATTTCGTAGGGTAAGCCTTCAATACAACTCAGCTCTACTCAATCAATTACTAGTCCAATTTCAAGTCATTGAACTGGTCTCTTTGCATTTTCCAGGGCTTCTGTGTCATGTACTGCTACCATAGATACCAAAATTGAGCACGCATTGGTAAGAGAAATTCTATTACAAACTCAAAAAACATTACAAAATTTTCCTTAGGACGTGGTGAAGAACCACCTCACACATGCAGTCCGCTTGGAAGTGGAGGAGCTGAAAGTCAAAATCAACGAACTAGTTGATCGCATTTCCTATTTGGAGTATGAGAACGATTTGCTAAGGGCCAATGTTGCGCCGGATATACTGGCCACCCTAAGCAACAATGCCAGGGAGAAATAAATATTTTCGTAAGAATCCAGTGTTTCCAAATAATTAGTCTTATTTTTTGAAAATTGTGTGACCAAAGAAGATTTTTTAATTAAAGGGAAAAGTGAATAAAAAGGTGAATTGGTGCTATGAAATTTGATATGTGATTGAAATTGGTTGTTTAAAACCTAGTCTTCGACCTAAAGTTCTTAATACTCACCAAAGACTTGATTGTGTTATTAATTATTACTACTACATACTACTACCTATTATTATTTTGGACGGCATGTTAATATTGCTTGGATTGGAAGTTTGACTTACTATTTATGGCTGTGCTACAAATGATAATGAATAGTACTATTCTTCACTGAATGCGTGGCTATTGTTTTTATTCATTCACCACTGAACTATTATATATTTTTCTATATAAGTTTTAGTTCTTTATTTTATGTATCACCTATGTATATGCTTATATAACTATTATCATATCGTGCGATCCAAAAGTCGCATAACTATAAACTTGATTTCACTTATTCACTCGAATTTTTTTGGATCGCACGATAATATAAAGATTAATATTCTTGTATGACTTGTAAATGTGAGAAATATCCGTTTATTTCCAATGATCTCTACGTAAAATTTCATGTTAAACTTTTAGTATTATTATAAGTATTATTAGTAGAATAAGTTATAGATTTGATTAGACTCGCTTTCTGTTTATTATTTAGGTAAACCTCTGGCACTTAGCCAGTGTTTTCTTAATTTGTTCCCTAGAACCCTTTTAATGGGCGCTTATTTTATATCGTTCCTGTTTTTCATGAAATAAAATTTTTAACTTTAATCACAATTTTATTTATTGGGAATAAAAATTCAATAAATCCAATTATTTACGACCAAAAGCAATTTGCAATAAATCATGTAAATTAAGTCATCTTTGCACTTTTTTTAATTTGCCGCAATGGTGTAGTATGACTCATGCTCTATTTGAAGAAATTACGTGCTACTATCAGCGAAACGGCTGCAAAAAAATTTTTACGCTAATGAATGAGGCGCCCTTTATTTATGTTAATTACAATTACCGTAAAAGTATAATATTTGCATTGTGATATTATATGAGGAAAGTATCCGAAAATAGAAAAAATATTTATTTTTAACATACAGTTTGTCACGCCAGTTTGCCTGCAGTATTACCATTGAAACACACCTATATCTTTATAGTTTTTTACAAAATAAATTTTTTCATAAAAAGTTACGTGAGCTGTCAGGAATTAAAAGAAATTTTTATTTAATTTATATTCTAGTAGACAAATTATCCTTTTTTTTATTGCCACTTAAATTTATTTAAAATTAAATCCATAAATGTAAATGCGTATGACCTTTTGTATTTAAACTCGATACCAATTTTCAGAATATTAACTTTGATCGCTTCCAAGAACCTTGCTAATACAACAAGATTAAGGGCATAGATAAGGGCCATAATTGAGGTCATATATAGTTTTTTTTAATACTAGGACTAGGAATAGTTAGTTTTTTGTCTCCTGACCTAAAAAAAAACAAAATAAATGCGTGATTCAATTTTATTGATAAAGCCAAAAAAACCGATAACATTATGCCAGTAAGTAATAAAATACAATTAATAAACTGATGCACAATAAAACACGCTTACTACATAAACATGATTACAAAATGTAGTTGATATGAGTCCACAACCGATGATTATGATTTATGTTTCATAAAGTAGGTATTGCTTAAAAATTACAAACAACTATGCAGGCTAATGCATCATAATTCAAAAGGATCAATTTACAAATGTACGTATGTATAAAATTGCTTATTTACTTAGGTCTAAAGTTAAATATATTATAAATAAACTGAATAAATTAGTGCTTGGTATCATTTAGCCTTTATTCTCGACAATAATCGTAGAGAGTGTCTTGTTAGGGGTGATAGTAGTTTTGAACTGCTCAGGAATCGGTATCTCAGAATAGTCTCCATTGCCTTTAGGTATCAAAACATTCATTTCCGACGATTTCGAACTGACAATTTCAACATCCAAAGACTCCGGACTCAAATAAATTTGGCAACCATCGGTTTTGTCCACAGATACAGTTGGAACTTTTCCAAACACCTACAATGGAAAAACAATAAATACTCAAACAATACGGATCATCATTTCAAGAACTTACTTGCATCTGGACGGATTGGCAGTTGATGAATTCAACTGCTGATACGACTGAATCGAACACTACCGAGGTTTTCTTACAGGAATCCAATGTGATCGAGTTGATTTTGCCTCTGACTGTTACGGTGGAATCGGAGCATCGGAACAAGTAGACCACGTTGTTCATTTCGGCGTTTTCCACCAGTAAGTTGTGGTTGCCTCTTTGGTATTCCTAGAAAAAGATTTGCACCGTTGAAAATTTAGAAAAACAGGATTTTTCAAGGAAGCATCAAATCTACACTTACAATCAGCCACTTCTTCCCATCCCGGACGAAGCTCGGCGGCTTATCCACAGATCCATACTGCACACCCGCAGCATTTTTCTGAGACGGAGCCTTGAACGGAGCAGGACCTTGTCGTAAAGTGGTGTTTTTATGAGTTTGCATATCCGAAGTGACTTTCTTCAAACTCCTTGTAATATTCTCGCCTTGGTTGATCTGAGCGAAAAGTGCGGATCTATCAAGGCCAGCATCGGCAGGAGCTGCACCAAAATCCATGACTGGTGGTGGTGGTGGACAACCAGGAGGTGGTGGAGGAGCTCCGGAAGACACTGCTGGTGTTTTACCAGCCCAAACCAAGCCAGTTGTATGTTGTTTTTTAACAAAGGCTTGCAACTCGGTTAGAGTTTGAACCCAGGCTTTGACCCATTCGACGTGGCGTTTGTCCTTTTCCTTCCAGTCCTTTAGAACTCGGTTGGTGTAGAATTGTCCGGCGTCGTTCATTTCTTTTACATAAGGCGACGGAGCGGGACTCTAGATTAAAAATAATAATAGTTTACTTGGTACTTTATTTATGTGTTAAATACGCACCACAGTGACCCATCCCAAAGCTGGTATACTTTCGCTAATGGCTGACAGATGATTAAAAAACTGCGAAGTGCGATGTTTCTCACGATAATCTTGTATTGCACTGATTTGATCACTTGTTGGTTTCAATAAGTTGATGAGATCGTTCTGGTTCTTCGGTTGGGCGGATTGACTGGCCAATTGCAGATATTGTAGTTGGGCATTGAAGGCTTGTTGAACAAGAGCACAATGTTGGGCAACATCCCCACCAATTTGTTGGGATATTGTCAGGTATTGAGTTAGTGGTCCTTGAACTATATCCGTGAATCCTAATACACTCATTTTTGTAATCGCTGCCTGTGTCCAATTCAAAAGGAAACAGAAACTATCTACGTAGTTGTGGTATTAGTTATTGTCTAGTTCTAGGTGTTCTTGTAGGGCAGGGTCACCAAAAACTACTGAAAATAAGGGAAATTTGTCAAAAACCAACGAATCACACTCTTGTATATGATTTTTTTAAAAATAAAATTCAACTTTTTACTTCGTCTTGTCACCTACTGATTTGAACTTCATATGTCGGTGGTTATATTAAAGAAAATGTCAACATGATCCCCCCTGGGAGTGTGAAAAATGTCGCTGAATCGAACGCCTAAATAAAAGAGAGTACAATATGTAATTATTATTTTCTGATAAGTATGTGCCACTTTCATCTACATCGAGATCTACATATTCTCATAATATAAAATCAGGAAAATACACAACATCCTTTTGGATTTAATTTATATCAAATTAGAATATACAGGGTGGTCCAGGTTAAACGGCATTAATTTTAAGAGGTGCTCTATCACCTCTTAAAATTTTTTTTTGGATGCTCTATCATCCAAAAAAAAGTAGACTTGCATGAGAAAACTTTGCTCAAAAATGTTTCCTAACAAAGATACAGGGTGTCAAAATTTAGTATAAAAATTCGTTTTCTTATCATAACTACTAAACCACTAGATCGATTTCCATTAAATTTCGCACACAGAGTAATGTAGTACATTTCTAAATAAGGATGATGTTTATTTTTAAAAAAATTCTCCAGTAGCGTAGTTTCCAAACCTTCAAACTCAAATATCTCAAAAACGAAACCTTAAATTAAAATTTTTCAAGAGTAACTATTTTCTATAAATTAAACAGACAATTCAAAAATTCAATTTTCTTCGCAATATATCCAGTGGCGTCGAAAAGTGGAGGAGAAAAGTGGAGCGGTCCCCCAGTATCTACGCCACTGGAAATTTTTTGTTATAAATGAACCTCATCATTACCTAGGAATGCTACATTACTCTGTGTGCGAAATTTAATGGAAATCGATCGAGTGGTTTAGAAGTTATGTTAAGAAAACGCGTTTTTATTTTAAACTTTGACACCCTGTATCTTTGTTATAAAACATTTTTGAGCAAAGTTTTTTAATAAAAGTCTACTTTTTTCTTGATGTTCTATCGGCTCCCAAAATTAATGACGTTTAACCTGGACCACCCTGTATTATCTACACAAATTTTTTGTAATACTTTTTTTTAAGGTTGTTATCAGTTTTGGAAAAAATGAATCCAAATGTATGTGATAATTTAAATTATTTTCCGAGCGTTATTCAATTTGTTTTTTGGGCACGCTTTAAGTAATAAAAATTAGAACCAAAATAGCAATTCCCCGTACTTTCGCAAATGCATTTGAATTAAACCAAACCATTAATAAATCCATAAAAATAGCCCGTAATAAATTCGTAATAAATTAACTAGAGTTTACAACGTGAATCTAAAAATAAATCATACCAACTGAATGCTGAATGAATTTTTAACATTTTCTTACATAACATTGTTATTCTACTTTATTCTACTCTACATATACTTACAAGGAGTGAAACCTTCAAAACGCAATGCATGAAAGGATTAATTAAAAAAAATCATTGATGAATTAAATCTGCAGTTTTTTATAAATTGCAACAAATCCACACCACGGTTAATAACTAACTGGTTCAAATGATGAGCCACAATATATTTTTGGAATGCGTTTGGCAAATAATATGTTTTGATAGTTTTTCGCGCTTATGCTAGAAATTTTTCAATTGCATACAGTTTTACGAAGCAATCTGTGTTAGCTTTGTGATATCGTTGAATTAAACAAATAAAAAAATGTGTCGGTTTTTGATAAATCTGATATCCGGTGGTTACAGTTGGGAGATGACCAATAGCATGACACATTTGGTTAACCTCCTAATATAGTCAAAATTATTATTTCTACATGAATCACTAACACGAAGGTTTTACATGGAACAAAATTATGCGTTTTTTGGTTTTTCGCTTTATAGACAAAATACTAATGCACTTTTAGTTCGTGCCGATTTACTGGTTTGAATACCGGTTCAGGACGAAATTCCTGCAGCCGTATATTTTATTATTGCTAAAAACTTACCAGTGCATGCTGTGTTTTTTGGGAAACTTTTCGTGTTTTTTCCACACAAATATTTATAAACTATTCCTGAGCATCAGCAGCTGATGTCACTTATTATTAGGGCGGCTGCCGGTTCGGTTCACTTTCCACTCCTATTATTTTGCTATCGTTGTCTTTACATTGGCGTACACTACCTCCGAAATAACCATTTTATTTCTCCAAAAAAATTACGTAAATCTCAAATAATTACTTCGACACTCACATAAGAGGTTATATAAATATTTCTCAAGACTGCTCACTGGATATTTTCTATAAAAAAAAATTTTAAACAAAAAGTTTTAGAAGATTTTCTTTTGATACGCCAGTGGGGAGTATTATGTTGTCAAAGTATACCATTCCGTCTCTCTTGTACCAATGGAAGTATATAAATCTATCTCGGTTGTGAGGGAAGATTCAAGTTGACTTTGTATGATTCATCTTTGTTGAAGATAATACAGGTAACTGCAATTTCTCAGTTTGTAATACAGACAACTGTATTTTGTGTTCTGAATGTAGTTCATAGATGGAAGCAGTATACAAAACTCGAATTTTCAACTATGTAAATATTTTATTTAAGTGTAAAATCATATAAATTAGTTAACAATTTCTATATAAATTTATTGCGCTATATAAATTCGAATAAAACTATTATACAATATTATTATGAAGTTAATAAATTATTGATAAAATCGTGTATCTATTACTAAAAACAGCTCACAGCCATTAAAATGTGATATTTCGGTTTTTTAATTATTTGTACTATGAGAAGCACTCTGCAATTTTCTATAAGTAGTAATTAAGTATTTTTATAATTTATAAGAAAAATATAAACTTGCACTAGATGATTATGTAGGTAGCATTAAAAGGCCTTCAGTGTGTCGACCTGAAAATTGCACTTACATTAACTATTAATTTCCAACTTGTGAGCAATTGATTTTTCTATAAATCTACGACAATTCCCCTATTGGAGCGTTTTTCAACCACAAATCGTGCAGAAATGTGTACAATCGATCACTGACTGCCACCTGAAACAAAATACATAATAAAGTTGCAAATAAATTCATATGCCACTATGATTCTACCTTAAAAGGCGTCGGATTTAAGTTCCTTTTAATATCCGGTCTCAAAGTTTTCAAGGACTCCTTAACCCTTTCACGAATCTGTTGTAAATTTGGTAGCTCCTGACAAATCGCCCCATCCTGCCAGTATAAAGTAAGAAGTTTCTGCACTCTAGTTGGAATAACATATGCTCTTTTCGACTCTTCAAAAGGATGACGACAAAGGACCTTTTGCTCGGGTTCAGGCGCCGGTTCCACGGACCTTTGCAACAAATCAACTAACGCATGTCCGCTTTCGCTATAAAGCCGAAACGCCTCCTTCTTCCCTGGCATTGTGACTTTACCCACGTCCTGGCTGAGCTTTATCCTTGGCTGCCCGTTGAGTTCCACCATTTTATAAACGCAACCAAGCGCTGGTTGTCTTTGGCAGGTTACTAAATGAGTTCCGATTCCAAAGCAGTTGATTTTGTGACCTTGGTCGTTTAAGCTTAAGATTGTTTCTTCGTTTATGTCATTCGAGGCCATGATCATTAGGTTTACAAACCAGGGGATGCGGTATTTTTCGCTAATTTCGAAGAAGAATTGGCGGGCGATGTTTGAGAGATAAGCTAAGTCCCCGCTGTCTAGTCTTATTCCTATTGCTTGGTATCCTAGGTCGTTTAGTGCTAGGGCCACGGCGCAGAAGTTGAGGAGACCGCTTCTAAAAGTAGAAAAATCACTTGGGGATGTTGCTGAGGATTCTAGAGCCAACCAGCCAACTTCCTCAACGATATTCTAAAATTAAGGAACTCGCAAATTATTGTAGTTTTAAAACAATTTTTTGATTTTTAAAAACAAATATATAGTTTTGGTTGGCTGGGAAGTGATGATGAATGATAAAGCGTTATAGAAGAGACTTTAGCTATGGTTGTGTTTAACATTGAGAATTAGTGATCTGAATTCATGCTGTAGGTGTGGAATTGGACCTCGACTAATGTACCAAGTGCTAGTGTGAGGTGCAGAGCGTACAAAGCCCGCATACCCAGCACAGGTTCGGTCACAGTCTGCAGGAATAACATGATATCCCGTGGGCATGCATCTAGTTAACCATTAACCGGGACTTGGTTACCTGTACTCAATATGCGAATGGGTGTTGGGAGTGACATTGCGCACGGGAGTCATGCGACTGGAATACCTCTTAACATCATACGTATCAACTAAGGCCATAAATCCATCGGGGAATGCTATTGCGAAGGATATCAGCGCTGATAGTTCACCATCACTTGCTTCGGTTGCTACAACATTGAACAGAGGGACTAGTTTGAGTCTCCAGTTTAGGGACAGTTGGAGGAGATCGCGTGGATGTCCACCGCCTTTTGGCTCCAGCTGGGTGTTTCGTAACTCGGAAAAACCGTTAAAGGAGGTTATGTAGGCGTGGGCGTGAGTGCCTTTCACTGGAATGTTGAAGAGTTTTCCTGCGAGAACGTTGCTGGTTCCATCGAATCCACCTGGGGGATTGCCAAAAATTATTAAATTATTAATATTTTGTTTTGAGCCAGGAATTTTTGATATCTTGGAAATTTCCCAAGATTTTCAGGCTTTTTTGTGAAATAAATGGCGATATTTTAAAGTTTTTTTGTGTTTTAACTTTTGAGTTATTTTTGGGAGGATTTTTTATTTGTTTAAAGTTTACCAAAATTTGGAAATTTTTTGTGGAATAAGTATTGAAAATTTTGAGAATATAATGGAAGTAACACTTTAATTATATAAGGGTCTTTCTTATTTTTAGAACTTTGAAGACTATATTGAACTTTATAATTATTTTTCGGATCACCCCTTTCAAAACACGCATAGTGGTTTTTCCTCATTTCCCTACGTGCCAGGCGTGTTTATTAACTGTTCAAAATTGCCGTTAAACTTGGCGGTTTAACTATTGATTAGAGCTAATATTTGACACCGTTGGCGCCTGGTACCAGCTCCTCCATCGCGTTTTTTTCTATTATTTTGTTGCCTGCCGCACATTACGTTCGATTTTCCACACTACCTACTTCAAAACTACTTACCGATATAAGAATATTTCGAGGCGGATAGACCACCATCAGGACCTTGGGCTCTTCTTAGACCAAACTCAAAAAGTTTCATATTGCCAGCAGCCATTCTATATCTAGCTGCGTTTGTAGCCATTAGACTAAAGATTAAAAAAAATTATATTCTATCTTAATATTTTGTGTTAAATATGCTCACCTAGCGTAATTAACAAGAGTTAAAAGCGTGGTTTCTAGGAGTTGCACTATGATTAAAGGGCCTTCTATGCGCATCAGTGGCACTCTAAAATATCAGAAAATTTATTAAATATTTTTCAAAAAAACTATGTATTTGGGTTCTCACCTAGGAAAAACAACCGATCCTTCTGCTATTGCATATAAATTAACATGTCTTGCAGAGATAGTGCTTAAAAATTCGTAAAATTCGTCCTCGATTGAGTGAGGTAATGTGTCCTTTAAATAAGCAAGGTCTGAAACAGTTTTTCTTATTTTCAAATTTTTTTTTATTTAGTTTTTGCTTACCGCTGTGAGAGTAGTGGAATTTTTCTAGGAACTTTAAACATTCCTCCAAACCGGCGAAGATTGTAAATTCACCTTGGAAAGGGTTTTTGCGGAAAAATAAGTCGAATACTGAGTGATCTTTGGTTTTTCCCGATTTCCAATAGGCATAAGCCATGGTTATTTGGTACAAATCTAAAAAGTAGTTTTTTAGTAAAATTCGGGGGTTCCATTGGTTTTACGCAACAAAAATGTAAATTTGAAAAAAATTAAATTTTCACCAAAAAATCTGTTATTTTTTAGATAATTTTACAAAAAATAATATTCTTTAAATATACTATATTGCCTTTTTCTTAAAAAACTAACGAAAGCGTTTTTTTTTTATTAAACAAAAGTTCGAAATAACTTCTGTGAATATTTCGTAAAACATTACAATATAATTTTTTTATTTTGACCTATATTATAATTTATTATTGCTTAAATTTAAATAAATATATGCGATATATTTTTAATGATTTCCGAAACACATACTTAGATAATTTTCAAAAAAATCCAAAAATATTGCATTATTTAATCTGTAAGTAGTCGAATAAAATCGCAAATAGTAAAAATTGTTTATAAATAAAATTGCCTATACTATACTATAAATAGTTTAAATCAAAGTCTAGTAAAAACGTAAAGTCATATAGTATCATAAATAATTTATTTATCTACGATAAAATTAGTAAATATTGGTGAGCTTCCCGTACCTGTTAACAGTGGTTGAACAATTCCATTCTGGCCCATTTGCCGATTTTGGCAGCCAACCGCCTGCATTTCTTCGGACATTTAAACTGATTTTTAAATTTCGCACTTAATGATGTCATCGACGTTTCTAACCTATAACAACGCACATTTCGTCACTACCCTACAGCCCTCTGTGTTCTGCAAACCTCGCTCAGCTCGGCGCCCAACTGAATGATACAGAATAGAATACAAATGACGACAAAAATATCGATCTTACATCTGAGAGGTCATCGAAGGGCACATAAAGATAAAAATGAGTGCAAGTTAACTTGTAAATTGAATTTACACACTCACATTTTGCTAATTAGTTAATTAATAAAAAATATGTTAAGTTTCTCACTGTTATTGTCGTCTGATCCGCACGGAATTTGTTCGATTTTTGCCTTAACGATGATAAACTGGAGATAACACGATAACAACATACTAAATAAATTGAAATAAGCTTAATAGGTTTTTGCGCAATGTAATTATAATATAAAGTAACAGTTTCACTTTGCGTATGGTGTTATTATGTCTACACTTTACAGTGGATTTAATGAGAGAAGAAAATAAACAGTTTAAGCTAGAAGTAGAACAGATGTTTTGTGCGCATTGTTTACGTTTAGTTTTCGATCATTCCCGCGTGAAAATCCTACGGAAGAAAAGGAAAATTTTTCAACAAAACCGTAGCATAAAAATTAGTTTTGTGAGATACACAAATAAACCAAATTTCATTGAGGTCGGGCAACATTTTAGAAAATTTTGGTTCTAAATACCCAAATTTTGAAAAAAATCGTTATTTCAGGACCATTGACGGTTTTCTAAGTTAAATGTATATTTTTACCAAAAAAATTTAAGTACTAATATCTAAATTCTCCTGTTTCTTTAATTTTGAAAAATATTTTTGAAAATTTTGAAAGTAAGTCTATAATCTAATCAATTTGTTTTCCATGTTTATTTACGAAATAATCCTGCAATTCCAAATTAACTTGTAGAAAAAGTGTCTTTAAAATATAATAAATTCTCGGGGTTTTTTAGTCTCCATAGATTCGTTTCTTCATCTTCCTTTATTTAACAACTTTTATTTACATTTTCTTTAACTTAACACAATATAATACTGATACGTTATCAGAGCTGTTGGTACTCCACATTTCACTTTTTTACAACTCACACTGTTTAAATAACAAATAAACTAACAAACAGCCTTTCATAGTTGAACATAAATCCGATGGTTTAATAAATAATATAATTGTAATCGTATAAACAAGTTCTTTAAAATTTCGAATTGGGACAAACTATTTTCAGTTGTAAGTTAAACGAACTTGTTTATCTGGAATAAAATTATTGCTATTAAACAATTATATAATAAATACATTTACGTATAGTACTACTATATATTTTTAAACTTACATTAATTTTAATAACTACCCCAGTAATATTAAGTGAAAAATTAAATGTCGTATACAAAATTCATCACAGTTCATCTATATGGCTAAAAAACTATAATAACCAGCATAGTTTTGAGTTTCCAGAGGTTCAGACAGGAAAAAATTACATAGGGCTTTTTTCTACTACTTACATGAGTACCCCAAATTTTTTTGACAAATGGTATGAAGGAAGGCATTAGGTTATGGGAAGTTCTACAGGATTTGGCTATTAATTATCGCATAATTTTCGCAGCACGCTCTCGATCTCGTTCCACTTCAACAGGATGCATTCGTTTTCGATGGGAAAAGCAATTTCCCGAACTAGCGAAGGCCTTCGGACAGTAAGGACATTGATATGGACGAGCACCAGTATGTTGGTTTATGTGGAACTAAAAAAAGTGTATTACATTTGAAATATGGTTATTATTAGCACCTACTTTTAAATCTTGGTTTCTTTTGAAGGTTTTGTCACATAAAGGACATTTATGTGGACGAAGATCACTGTGGGTTATTGAGTGGGCTCTTAGCGTGCTGTTAGTTGGGTAAACTCGCCCGCAAACTCCGCAAGGATACTGAATCCCACCGTGATATTCTTTGTGTCGATATAAATTGCACTGGGTCTTGAAACTGAAACAAATTTAGTTTTGCGATCCTTCAGACTAATTGCAAGTTTTTTAACATACATTCTTCCACAGATGTCGCAGCCATATTTCCCTTTAGGTCTGTGCGTTTCCAAATGAACTTTAAGATTACCCTTAGTGGAAATGGCTTTGCCGCAAATAGGACAAGAAAACCGGTTCTTGCACTCCTCATCCTCTGTATCGTCCTCATCTTCATCCTCTTCGTCGTTGTTTTGGGAAGCTTCTGTTTTGTCAGTCTGTTTTTCTCCTTCAGTCATTTGAGATCTGTTATCTTGCATGTTGTCCGAACTATTTAAGATACGTTTTGGATGCGGTGCATGACTCCACATGTGATTTTGCAATGCTAGCTCCGAGGTGAAACTGCGAGGACACACGGAGCAACTGTAAGGTTTCCGGAATTTGTCGCAGTTTTCATTTTCTGATAAATTATCCGGATTGTTGGTTTCTTCTTCGTCGGGGTCTTTGGAGTCTTCTTCGTCGTTGTCCAAGCAGCACTGCAGGATTATCATGGGATCCACGCGGACTTCCATTTCAGTCACTTCGCAATCTTGAGTATTTTGCTCTTTTTCTTTTATACCCTTTAAAAAACTAGTTTGAAAAACATCTGGACAAGGAGCAATGACGCTATTTATATTTACTGGAATTTTTATAAAGAACGCTGGAAAATTTGAAGAAGTGATTGGAAAAGGAGTGCATGCAGTTTATTTACGTCCCTTAGTAACTCGTAATCTGAGACTACAGACTACACTACATAAATTCTGGGCTTGGATTCATGAATAAATGAGGTTTGTTACCTTAGTTAAATAAGTATGCAACAGAGATTTGCTTTCGCTGTTCTTCTGCTCCATTATGGCGTATGTGGGATTAGAGCAGATAAACTTCGACATTTTCTCTTGGTTTCTTAAAGCCATGGTGGCGAATCTATGAAAGCCGTCCAGTTTTTTACAACACTCCTCACAAATCATTTTTGGCAATTTATCATCAACAGATATCTGAAATTTCCGTTTGGTTTCAAAATCCTTTTATATGAAATGTGTTTACCGTAAGAGCCAAATATCGGCGAATTTTTGCATGGAGAAAAGACCTTCTAGCGTCTTCACCAAAAAGATAAACACCAGTGGTTATTTCCATTGAACATATTCGGCACCATTTTGCTACTAGCACATTTGTTTCCATTTTGACACATTGGTTTAGGTTTGTCGTGAAAAAATTCCAGCCTATCAATAAAAACCCGCAAACTTAAGATCGGCATTTATGCAACATAACATCTCATAAAAACTACTGTGCTTAAACTTAAATGTAGCTCATTGCGCACCCACTCTACTACTATAGGTACAATTCATACAATTTCTATTGCGTACTTTTTAAAAAAGCTAATACATGCATTTGTCTACGATGGCTCGGGGAAAAAAATAATTCACCAAGAAATAATAAGCTTAAGGTGCCATACCATGAACAATCACAGTCTTCGGAGTTGGTTCTATCATCTCAACACAATTGGGAATGGACATGAGCTTGGAAGCTCAAAAAAATTGCTAGTTTTTGATTGACAGACGTCAAAGTGCACGTGTATGATGTTCCCGCCATCTCGCTATGGAAACGTCGATTGTGAGCGCTCTGTATCCAGCAAAAGCTCCGTGGGCGAGGACGGTAGTTGCTCCTGCCATGAGTTAAAATCAATACTTGCCACACTCCAGCTACCCCCAATTTTAATGACGCAAGTGCTTTATAATTGTGTATTTTTTACCAATCAATATCAATACTTCCGGCAGAATGAAGAGGCTGCATCTGAATATTTATATCACTGGTCTTAAAATGTATCCAGTTTTCAGATTTTTTGCTTCAAGGACATGAATTAAACCAGATATAAAGATTTTCGCTTTATTTATAGAATTTATCACAAACCCTCAGCAGATTACTCCTACTTACTTACACAACACATTTACATAATTCTTACAGACATTTAACATCACATTACACAAAAAATAATAGTAAAGTTACCAAACAAAATTTATTAGATATTATATACAGTATGACAAGTACAATTTACAATAAATATATTTTGGCCACTTGAACTTGAAAATTCACATTGTTAACATAGGATAAGAGGCCTAAGATTACTGTTATTTTTTTCGAATATTTTTAAGAATGATGAAAAAAATGTTCCTCTTAAACCATCTTACCCTAGATCTACTTAACCTATCGATAAATCTACTTATTTCTTCCCCTGCTATGAGTTAACCTTCGATATGTTGCTGCAGGATCGCGTTTTGGACCTGAAGAAAGAATTGTTCATTTATTTTATAAAAAAAGATTCTGATTGTTATTCTTACGATTTCGTTTTTTTCCTTCGACATATATGAAGAGTAATAGCTCCAGTTTTAACACTCTTAAACAGCAGCACTGCTTCAGCATGCGATATATCATGGCAAACTTGTCCATTAACTGCCAAAATTTCATCACCTATAAACCAAATAGTTTTGTCAATAATCCCTCAAGAGAAAATCCAAGAAATCTTACCAGCTTTTAATCGTCCATCCTCAGCTGCTTGTCCATTAACCATGATGGTTTTCACGAAGATCCCCAAAGCTCCCTTCGGAGAATCTCTTCCACCAACAATGGTAAAACCCAACGATTTCTTTCCTGCACCTTTTTCCAAGGTAACTGTATGAAAAGTGCAAATACTCGAACATGGCCTTCGAGGTAACGTACAAAAATTCGTTGTAGCGTCGTATTTTCCCAGCGGCTCTTTCGATTTATTCGGACTTAAGGGGATGTCTTGAGCTTTATTATGATTAACTCTACGCAAAACTCGATTATAGCTTCCATGAATAGCGCTGTTTTTCTGGAAATAATGCTGACGCTTATACAGGGGGCTTGAGCTGGTTGGTGGACTAGCAGCCAAAGAATGTCGATGGGAATTTTCCGAAGAATCCACCGAGGTTTCTTTCATGAACGTTGAACGGATTATAACTAGCTCCACTTGGACTGTTGAGGTACAAAGGGATTGCTTTGCTTCGGAAATGCTTAAACTAGCAATGGGAGTTCCGTTAACGCTGACGATTTCATCACCAACTAACAAAGAGTTGTCCCTGAAACGAATGAAGTTTATGTTAAGTGATAATATTTAGGGTGAAGAATTATTCTCTTACCTTGCTGCAACTCCATCAGGCATGATTTGGGCCACGATATAACTTTGAGCAATCAGCTTGCTCTTCGATATAAAAATCCCAAGCTCCTCAACTGGAGTTTCCTTGATAAATCTAACAACCATCACGTTTTTATTGTAACTACCACTGGAGTTACCCTCGTCTATATCGATACTTTCGTTAGATAACACAGAGTTTCTAAACAATTCCCTTCGATCAAGCGACAGCGCCCTTTGAGGGTGTCTTTTACCACGCTCTCGATCTCTTGTTCTGCTTCCGGAAGAACGCTGAGGTTCATAGTCAAGCTCCAAAGGAGAAGTTGAGTAACTTCCAGAGGAAAACGATGAATCATTTACCAGGATTCCACTGTCGGAATCTTCGTTGTCGACTAGAGGTAACCTATCGTCTTCATTAGGGGTTACCAATGCGGTGCTCTGGAATGCTTCTAAGTCTGGAAGAGCCCCGTAGGAGAAGCTCCGTTTCTTCGAAACCTTTTTCTTACGCTGGTTCTGTGGACTTGGATCGTTTAGAGGACCTGGATGGCTTTTGTACAGTTTGTTCAGGAATTTCCCTGTAGACGATTGAAGATATTTTTCCGACATTGCGCGTAGTTTGGCAGTGAAGCACGAGGATCTTGAAACACTATCGTAAGGTTGCTTATCGGTGCTAATGAAGTCGACTACGTCTATGTCGATTGTATCCAAGTCGTTGTCTTTAGAGTTTTCTAAAGACGGAGTTGCAACGCTACTACAAGATGGTAAGTCGTTGATAGTCGAGGCGTTAGAATTGGAACGAAAGCAAGAAAGTCGGGTATGTTTTACTTTATCCAAAAGAGGATTCCGCTTCTCCCGGTAATGTCCACTGTTATTATCCATGGATCTTGAGTTTCTTGGTTGGGATTTATGTCTTCGTCTCTCAGATTTTTCTATGATAACAACGCTTTCTTCTACGTTGTACAAATTGGTATCATTGTTGTTGTAGTAACCTCTAGCCCACGAAGACGGCGTCATGTCTTCCAAAATAAATTATAAGCGCGCTTGGTCTTTATTTTTTACGGTACTTACCTATTCTTGAACGATGCCTCACATGTGGTCTAGGTGTCCTACCATCAGCTTGTTGAGATTCCTCTTGAGACCCACTAGTTCCTTCAGTAGTACTCGAATCTGATCGCAAAGGTGACAAACTAAGCAGACGCGGGACTTCGTCTTGTTTACGGAACCACCTCATGTTCTAGTTCTGAAACAAGATAATATTCTTAACTTAAGAGTATTGTAATTTGAAACTGATGACGATGTTTCGCCATATGGTAAACGTGCTTCTTTGGCTGTGTTGAATTACAATTATATTTTTTTTGGTTATTTTAGTTTAGTTTTGTTCGAGATGGAATTGATGCAGCGTTATTCGTCGGTTCGGTTCTGTGAATCCAGAAATTGCAGTAACCTTGAAATAACTTGCTTTCTGCTGTACAATCAAAGAATAACCTATGTATTACGATAGGATGGGATAGGATAAGTATTATATTAACCACAGCTCAGTACTAATCTAAAAAGCTTTAATTACAAAATGTGTATTAAAAAAAACCTTAGCGCTTCTTGTTACAGGATGTAGTAGTCGACATTGCTCATCAACTGCCAGTGGCGCACATAATAATGGACAATTTGCATTATTTTCTGAATTATCTAGTTGGTTTCTAGTAATTTTTTCGAAAAGCGCAAGGTTTCTAAATTTGTATTCAATTGATTTGTGCAAAAACACATTACCTAATTGGGATTCTTGGAAAGAAAAAATTGTTAATTACCCACTCACTTTCACTAGTTCTAGCACAAGTTATTTTGGAGTCTAAAGACTAACTGCATAAAACCTAGCAATTGTTGCCATTTAAATACTCCAAGATTTGTATGTCTTTTGTAGGAAACAAAGCTACTTATTGTAGTAAATAGGTAAGTACTTAAATCTTTATGACCAAATTTATGCACAAAATAGCCACTTCGATACGTTAGGGAAAAATTCCTTATCGTTAAAATGCATTTAAAATGGTCCTGGACAATACTACTTATTGTTCAGTAACTGCTGTTGTTTGTAATATTTGTCACGGTATCAGAAATTGAACATGGACCTAATCTTATACAACAATAAAACTACTACTACCTTTTCAAAACACACAATTAAATGCTGCTGATTAGAAGCAGAAACAGGTGTTATTGAACCATAAAATCTTATGGTGACGATAAATTTTCTGTTTGTGCTGGATCCAGCCGCCGGAAATCATTTTAGAATTTTTATCATTAAATTAAACCGTTTCTCATAAATCTTTAGTTTAGTCACTGTTAGTAATTATTAGTAAATTTTCAAAAAAAATTACAAAAGTCTCAAATTTTGAATAAATTAGACTTTATCCAACCCTGAGTTCAACTGGTTATAAAAATTTATGACCTTGCTGTTGTCTTGTTTATTAAATGAAATTAATAATTACAGGTGTTTGGGTAATTTTTTGTCCGCCGAACGAAGATACTTTTATAATTACGTAATTGTGATGGCATCATTGGTGAACAAAACAGTTACAAATAAAAACTTGACACGAGTGTGAAAAAATATTTCTCTTATTTATGATTTTTTACACCATAAAAGTGCGGATTCCCGTTCTCATTATCTGAAAAAATAATAATAACTACAAACAATGTACAATAATATACAATTTATAATATAATTTCTACATTCACACGGTTATGATCTGATTTAGCTACAGAACCCATAAAGGATGCTGTAACTAACACAATTAATTTAAGGATGCGTTTTGGTTGTGCAATATATTTTCTCGTGGTATAGAAAGTTCTTCTGGAATTTATACTAGTATTATGTGACGTAATAAGCACCTATCGATAGTAATTATAATTAATAATTGAGAAACTTTTAACCATGTAGAATCATGTTATGTTAGTTATTACAATGTGTATTTAATATTAATTAGTCATCCCACAAAACACACAGTATTGTATGAATTAATCATTTTTTTACAATCAAAAGGCGGCAAATCACAAAAGGAGGAAGAAAGGAAGACAGTGGAGAATAATTTAAGGTTGTATTAGCTTTTGTGATTTTTTAGTTGTTTTTTTGTTTAACTGTAAAAAGTTTGAATTTTTTCTCAGGTAATTATCGCTAAAAGGACGATACATTTCGTCATAAACAAAAGATTTTGAGGCAATTATACTGTAATTCTTCTCAACAAATATCACAGTTTTTTTCCACCACAATATAAAAAATGTTGCAATATTACAAAAATGTTCCGGTTTAAATGTTTTATTCGCATTTAGGTATATGTACTTGAAAAAGTTGTCCATCCTGTATATTACCTTAGCGATTCAAGAAACTTATTTAAATTCCGTTCGACTATGATAATGTGTATTTAATTACATAGCGAAATTGTTTTCAAATAAATCGAAATTTATAGAAATAATTATTATTCATAGTCTAAAATTGTTTCATACTTACAATACGATTTTATTGTTTTATTTTTAGATATAATAGCATTTAATGTTTAATTATAGATTAATTTCAAAATATTGTATAAACAAATAAGTTTCTTTCTACGAATTTGAGGTAAATTTTCTCTACATAATAATTTGTTTAAAAAGTAAAAACCACATCGTTTAAGATAAAATATCTTGTGACATTCGATTATTTATTCAAATTTATTACAAGTGAACATAAAAAGCTATTTTATGTATCTATGTGAATTATTTATTTTTTACATAAAGGCTAAATATAATTTGTTGTATCCTTATGTTTTTTTTGTCTAATAAACTAGCAATTTCGTAGCTTTTCATTAAATTATCAAGTTCAGGTTTTTAATATATGACTAGATAAAACAACAGGAATTGTAGGTAAACTCACAATCAGTGTTTTTTAAAAACCTTCCAAAGCCTTGAACATTCTATTTTATCGAATATTTTTTCTCTCACATAACTCGCTAATTTAACTGTAATAAAACTATTACGTAAATTAAAATGCTGTAGGGCTAATAGCTAAAACAACAGTCGTTTTTGTGTTGTGTTGCATTAATACACAGAACACGATCAAACTGTACACTATACGATGTTTAAATATAACATACATATGTATAAAACAGGTATTTATTATAAAGAAATATATGACTTTTTTTGAATATTAAATTGTTAAATAACAGAAGCCGTGAGAACAAGATAGAAAAAACCGAACGTTAATTTAGTTAAAACAAATCAAATCAAATGTTAGTTATAATTATTTAGTAGCTATAATGGAAGAAAAAACTGACAAATGGTTTTCGGAAGCAGGGCGTGAACTTAGATTATAAATGCTTGTCAGGAATGTATGATTAATCTGAAGAAGATGATTCTTAAGTAGATTATCCTGCTATCCTAGGGATTTATCTCAGAAATGGTAGCCTGAAGATCGAGGTGAAACAGTAGTCGTAAGTTAATATTTATTTTGTAAACAGAAAATTGTGTAGCAAAAATTTTAGCGAGTTTAAATTTGATTGGTTAGAGGTTCTTAAATTGTGATAAAAATAGATCAGCTCCGTACATGATTTTGTAAATCACTATAATGTTCGGGCTTCTAAAAACGGAAATTTCATAAAAATCTAGCACCTAGTCTCAAAACTACGATTATTTAAAGAAATTACCTCGAAATTTTTAGAAAAACGTTTACTACTAGTTCAGAAAAAATTGAAAAAGAGGAATTTAAATTTGGAAATCGTTATAACATAGAGAAAACTTTCAGCTATAAAACAAAATAAAAAACTACGATTTTTCAAGGAAAGTAAATTCGAATAGAGCGAATCCAAATTTGAAATCCTTGTGATATAAAAAGCAATCCTTGTCTAGTAAAAAGGGAAAATTTGATAGGCTACTAGCTCTCAAACTACAGGCTTCGAAAACTGTCGTTTGAGCGTGATCCATAATTTTAAATAACTTCCGGAAAAAGTGCAGAAAAATCCTGTAATTTTGGTGCCCTTTGTGTTTTTGTGATTTTATTGGGCGTCTTTGCCGCCCCGACGCGAATTCTCACTAACAAGGAAATGATTTCACTTTTACGACACAACCAGTATTCAGTGGTGCAGCATTTTCAAATGGTATTTATTGCAAAATACTCGCTTTTTTGATTATATATTAAAACTGACGATATAAAAAAATTAAATACCAATGTTATAATTGCGGATCACGTTTGTATGTTGTGTAAAAGGTAGAAAATTTCGCTTTCATATCTGGAAGGCATTTATATATGTATGGAATGTGGTATAGTATAGTTGATAGTGGCTGTCCTTTATCTCTCTTGCGTCTGTCCTACAAGTTTACTTCGATTACTTCTCCTGGTTGTTTATACTTTTATTAATTATGCTGTGTATTCGCGAGTATTTTTCCTAGTTGTTCACAACGCCAGCGAATTTTTCTATGTAATACGAAGAGGTGAAAGACTCGAAGAAAATTCTTAGTCAGCATTTGGAATGGGCGCGCGAGTTTCACATCCATAGTGTAGGCTAATTAGGGTCAAATTTATGTACCTTGTAGGTTTAGCTTTATGATATCTAAATAATTTTTTTATGTAACACCGCTTTAACTGTGTCAACTGTAAACAAATTACTAAGCTAAAATGTTGTAAAGTACTTGTATTATCTGTGAAAGCGCGCTTACACATCACGGTGTTTAAAGTTTTAACTAGTTAGTAGTGAAGTCAAGAAAACTGGCTCACGACCAAATGGACTTCAAAAAAAACTAGTTACGCAAGTTAATTATTATTGTCAAATGGGGTTAAAAATCGCATTAAACTATTTAAGATGGAACAATTATGATTAGCCTTGAAGAAAATTTTAAAAGGGCTGACGCCACCCTGAAAAACCTAACCATTCTTAGAAATTTCGTAAAAATCAGACCGAAGGTCCAAAACTACGATTAAAATGTCACGCGAAGAGCGAAATTAACCTGAAGTTTGTTTGAAATATAGAAGAAATTTCTTGAAAATTCGAACAGTGTTTCTAAACTATAGTCTTGATTATTCAACATATTTTACGACACTTAGCTCTACAGCTTCCATAATTTTCTCATAACTGACTGTAATATTTAAGCTTTTAAGAAAGCAAATTTCATAAAAGTCCGACCAGTGGTTCCAAAACTACGATTTTTTAAGACAAAGTACTTCGAAAATTAGAGAAACTTATCCGGTTTCTAAGTTAAGAAAAAACTGTAAAAGAGCGAATTGAATTTGAAAATGTCTTTGGTTTCAAATAAATGAAGATTAGACCAGTGGTTCCCAAACGGTCATTAGATTAAAACCATAATTTAAAAAATTTCCGGAAAAATAGCTCCGGTGAAGGCTCTTTAACTTTAAAACGCCACTCTGCTTTTATTTACCTTTTAACTAGTCAAGAAAACTGGCTCACGACCAAATGCAAAAAACTAGTTACGCAAGTTAATTATTATTGTCAAATGGGGTTAAAACTCGCGTTAAACTATTTTATTTACTATTTTATATCGCGCCCTGAAAAATCCATGTCACGTTTGAGTCTGACCCCGTAATTTTAGAAATGAATATTTTATTAAGAGAAAATTATTCGCGTAGGCGAAACAACACACAATTTTGGCTGCGTATTTATTCTAAACATCGAAGTAAAATAATTCTAAAAATGACCTTAACCTTTTGCATTGCCCTTCACAAAATCAAAATTAACTTTCAAATATCTCACTTGTTTATTGTTAATAAATTCGTAATTTACGATCTTATGTTGGATTTTTAAAAATGTTTTTGAAATTGTTATGAAGGACAAGATCGCGGTCCACTGCCCCCAACAGGATTTTATTGTCTATCCATCGTTATTGTTATTAGTGCAACAACAAAAGTATATCGGAAGGCCGCAATATAATAGAACAATGATTTATCTAAAGTCTTTTAGTTTAGTTCCAACAAAAATTGTTGATGTCTCAATAATAAAATAAGTTGCAGTTATTGTATTCTATTGGGTTTTGTAAGAAACTGTCTATAGAAAAATTTATTGCTATTATATCATAAATAATAATAGAAATGTAATTTATTATTATATAAATTTTGGGTTTTGTTGTAAGTCTGGCTGAATATATGGTTTGTTTAAACAATATCATCACTCATCAGATAAGGAGCACCTTGTTTCCAAGGAAAAACTTTGTGTTAATTACCAAATAAACAATACAATCCCAAAAATTATTTTATGTAAATTGAACCAACATACCTTTAGTTGTTATTTGTTATGAATGATATTATAAACAATTGTAATCACTGTCACATTTATCCAAACCATGTCGTTCCAATCACTTAACTTCTAGTACTACTTCGCTCGGATCGTCAATAAATAATAATAATTAAAACTAGATACTATAATGTAGTGTTGTAGCAGTCAGCGCATATTACAACAAAAACAAAATATTGGATTGCCCCTTCTTCCAGTTCGGTAGCACTAGTACTACTTAGATAGATCTGTATCCCGAAGGCATATCACGACGGTAAATGTCACTGCCCCATAGTCTTGTATTCGTATATATTTAAACTTTTATCTGAAGGTACCGAACGACATGTCACTGTCATGCTGCATGCAGTACCACTGCTACATGGCACCTAGGCACCATCGCAGGACCTGGTTAACTATTCTACCACATGCCATGGTACCACCACCAGTACCGGTACTCTCCAAGCCATCCTACGTGCAGTTGACACACGATGCAAGCTGAATTCAAGTACGAGATTTTGGAAAAAACGGCTATGTTTTCGAAATTATCTTCTGAAAACAAGATAACTGAAATCTTCAATATCAGGACAATAGTTTCAGCAATCATTTTAAAATTTGGAAAATATTCAATCGAATAATTGGGAAAAAATACGAAATTTTGGAAAAAACGGCTATGATTTCGAAATTATCATTTCTGCAATGTCTTGAGAAAACAAGATAACTGAAATCTTCAATATCAGGACAATAGTTTCGAAATTATCGTTTTTTTCAACCATCATTTTAAAATTTGGAAAATATTCTCTAATTTTAGTGGTTTAGTAATCCTAAATGTTGGAGGGTTACAGCACGTCTCAACTCACTTAAATCGGTGCCTTAGTTTCAAAAATATAGTGTTTTATCAGAATGTCCTATAAATCACCTCAAATTATTTCAGAAACCATGTTTAAATTTGGAAAATATTCGGTAATTTTAATCGTTTCCTACATAATTCCTAACGGATCGCTGAATGAATTGCCTGAAATCACATAAATTTGGTGCCTTATTTTCTAAAATATATTCTTATTATTAAAATATCCTAAAAATCATCAATTGTGGCCAGATTTTTTAGAGTAGTTACGTACCTATACCTGATCGATAAGATATAAAATAATTACTTTTTTTAACCCAACCGTTAACGTGAAAATAAACTTATGAATTTTTTTACGGTTTATAATCGCCATCTGGCTAACACTAGAAAGTCCAAATTTTGAGATTGTAGTAACAGAATTAAGTCTAAAGTGTCCTATAAACCCTTATGCGAAAATTCTTGCTGTTTGAAGTACAAGACGAATAAAAAATAAGTTTAGCACCCTGTATATTCTCGATGTAAGGAAGCATTTTTGTGTCTGTTCTATAGGATAATCTAGGCTTAGTTTTGGTCCCAGAGCCTGTACTAGACCAATATTTCTGACCTAGGATTTGAAACTCAAAAATAATTTCAAAGTTAATTTTCTTGAAAACAGTTGGGTTTAGGCAGTTCAAACAAGTATAACTTTCCACGTATTTGTGCTTTATTTTTCATAATTTCCATTACTTTTTAGAATATTTTAATTTTCTAGAAAGATATGCCAATAATAATGGATCACCATAAATTCGCCCCTGAAAATTTATTTATATGCCATAAATTTAAGTAGGTATACCATACTTTAGACTAAATTTAATTTTTCTACCTTAAACAGTTTAATAGATACGCCCAAAAATAATTTAATAAAATTATTTTCAACCCCCCTGTATCTGAAAAACGAAGCGCTTTCCATTCCAACCTATATTTATATTTACTTTCTTATACGTAGTATAAGGAAGTATAGTAATCGTGATTTTTTTCGACTTCGAGATTTTGATGGATTTACACGTTTTGAGGGCCCCTGAATCCATTTTGACCATTTTCGCCATGATGTCTGTCTGTATGTCTGTCTGTATCCACCATAACTCAAAAACGAGTTATCGGATTTGATTCAAATTTCATATTTAAGAGTTTGAACAAAATTGTGGATGCCACATTCAATGTTTTTCATCTAGCACCAAAACAAGTGACAGTTACCTGATGACATTTTTAGGTTTTTTAAGAATATCTTGAAAAATAAACAATTTATGAGATTTTTTTATTCTTTAACATTGATTTAGAATTGAATTTTGAACAAATTTTTTTTGAACTTTTTTTTGAAATTCCGTCAAAAAAATTTCAAAAAAACGAGATATTCCTAAAACACTTTATATTTCTCATAGCGCGCTTTGATAGTTGAATCCGAGGGTCGAAAAGTAATTATTGTGATACTATCCGTATAAGAAAGTCATGTGTTGGGCACATCAGATATTTTAGTCTTAAAATGAAGTCTACTAACGGCTGTTGAAGTTAAACCTGCCAAGAAATAACATACAAGAAGAGTAGGTATTTTCTATTGATTTTCATCCAAAAATATCCTGCGCCCACGAAATTTTTAAATCCGTGCCTGTAGTCATAAGTCGTGTGGTTTTGGCGAGATGGCACCCCAATCGCTTTCAGCAAACTATTTTTGACAAACTCCTCCCTATTTCCCCAACAAGCTTCAATATTTTGACAATTGACATTGTTACCTACCCGACCCGTAGAACTGCTGCCAGAGTTTTCCAATTGTGAAATGTGGAAAATCCCTCGTTTTATCTAACTCATAAAGCAAAACCCATAAAAAACAAGTTGTGCTAATCAAGTGCTGTGTTTGAAACTGAAAATGGGCGAATCAACATCGTTTGTTGAGGACCTTGTGAAACAAACGTGTCGCAGGGCTGCGTATGAATGTGAATCAGTACCAAGGGAAAATCAGGAAAATGAACGAAAGGAAAACAGTATATATTCCTTGGAGTTTTTGAAATCCTTGCATGATAACCCTAAAGAAAACGTCCAAAACTTATTCAGGGTTCGATATAAACTTGCTTAATAAATACAACAAATTTTAGACGAATTATTTGTAGATGCCCAAAGATACTACCATCAACGGGGATGCTTTAGCTGTCTTCAACTTGCTAAACGACACAGATTTCGCCCGAGCTGAAAAGAAGTACTTTTTAGACTTTTTGAACACTATTAAGGATAAAGAGTCGAATAATGCCCAACGCTGGTCCGAATTGCGGCATTTTATGCATTATGCTTACAGAAATTTCATCAGCACTGATCCTAATCCTCAAACCGATGCGTTACCTGACTATATTTTGAATGAAATGCGTCGACTTAAGTCTTGTTTATGGAGAGACGATGAGAGTCAGATTATCTGCAGGACTTTTGCCCTGTTGAGGGACTACTGCATTTATGCCCATTGGAACTTTGCTAATAGTTGTCAAAACGAGTTGATGTCAGTAACAAGTAGGTTTAGGTTATTTTCGTTGAGGAAGCTAGATTTATTTACATTATCGGGTTTTCTTGCAGAAATGTTCTACTATTATGAGGCTATGTTAGCAGCAGCTAAGAATCTAAACAGTGTTTTCACTGATTTTAAACTGATTATGCATAAGAATTATTCAGTGTGTTGGATTGATTTCAATACGTATATCTTTATACATTATTTTTTCCAAACTAGCTTTATACAAAACCAAATTTTTTGTGTGGTAAGAATAAATATTTTAGTTTGGGGAACCTGTCCTCCAAAGGCTGTATAAGTGAAAATATTAACTTAAAATCGTGTTTTCGAAGTTGGTTGGAGTAAACAGCAATTTTACTAGATTTGTGGAAATTTGTAGTTAAAAAAAAAATATTTAACTTTCCAACTCTAATAGAAAGTAGCGTACTGAAATGTTGCAAATGTTGCTCCCAAGCCAGACGCGAAATTTATTGTTGTAATATTGTAAAAATGCTAATTTCCCAGTTACTAAATTTCTTGTGCAATTCTTTTATCTGGGGAAATGCGTTTTTCTCGTAAACGGCTGAAGGAAATTAAATTTTGAAAAAAGTGTTATATACCTACTGGCTGTCACTCAAAATTAGGATAAAAATATACACTTTAACATGCATGACGCTAGGCGTCGCGACGCTCCAAAAAAATTTTCCCAGCAACATACCAATTTTATTATATCAATGGAAAGGTCTTTTAATTTTGAGTCTTTTTTCTAAAAACCATTTTTTTTTATTCTTATTTTTTAAAAAGTTATGATCCAATTTAAATTATTTCTGTTCTAACTAAATTTTGAAATATTTTTAACAGTAGGCCGAGTTTTCCCTCCAATACTAAAGTAAATCTTATTATATAAAATAAAGTAGGCTTAGAAAAAACAAAACCTGTTATTTGTCAACATATTACAACAACAAAAAACTTATTAATACCTAAATTAAACAAAAAATTTAATGAAAAAGTTGATTATTTTAAGAATTGTTCAATATGAGTACCATTGTTATCTAAACATAAATTATAACGTTTTCTTATTTCATCCTACAACATTAGCATTAATTTCAGGACAGGCTTCGACAATCTTTTGTTTTAAATGATCTATATTATTAGACCTTGTTTCGTAAACTTTATTTTTAAGAGTTCCCCACAAGAAAAAATCGAGAGGTGTTAAGTCTAGAGACCTAGGAGGAAATTCTACTGGCCCGTAAATTCCCATCCACCTGTCTTCATATTCTATATTTAAATAATTCCGCACAATAGCAGCATTATGACAAGGAGCCCCATCTAGTTGAAGCCACAAATGTCTTCTAATCTTAAGAGGCACATTTTTTTTGTTTAATTTAGGTATTAATAAGTTTTTTGTTGTTGTAATATGTTGACAAATATCAGGTTTTGTTTTTTCTAAGCCTACTTTATTTTATATAATAATATTTGAAGGAAAACTCGGCCTACTGTTAAAAATATTTCAAAATTTAGTTAGAACAGAAATAATTTAAATTGGATCATAACTTTTTAAAAAATAAGAATAAAAAAAATTGGTTTTTAGAAAAAAGACTCAAAATTAAAAGACCTTTCCAGTGATAATAAAAGTGGTATGTTGCTGGAAAAAATTTTTTTGGAGCGTCGCGACGCCTAGCGTCATGCATATTAAAGTCTATACTTCTATCCTAATTTTGAGTGACAGCCAGTAGGTATATAACACTTTTTTCAAAATTTAATTCCCTTCAGTCGTTTACGAGAAAAACGCATTTCTCCAAATAAAAGAATCACCCTGTACAAAAATTTCTTAGACTTCTTAAAGGGGCGGTTCCTCTAATACAAGTTTTCCTCTTACTAAAAACTTTAATGGTGCCATTTTTTAGAAACAATTTAGTCCCTCAGACAGTCCAGCAATGCTAGGTTTACTAGGCGATCTTAAAGAATTGTGGACTAAAGAACTGCGACGAGTCAACAAAATAAAGTGCGTAAACTCGAAAACCTCTCACTAACTCAATTACATAATTTAATCATTGTAGCGATGCAGCTTTACGATCAATGTCTTCGGTTGAAGCGTGGACAATAGATGAGCACAAAACCATACTCAAAACAGACTTTTGGATTGATCGTCAAAGAGAACAGTGAGTTAGTTTGAGGGTGGTAGAAAGACTTTCATTTTCTGTGCTTTTAGTTTATCGAAACTACAGTTGGATAGGTTAGATCATCACGTGTTTCGTCTAGTCGGAGATAAAGCTATTCAATATCCCGATCCAATAATCGATGAAAGCGGTTGTTGCGTCTGCGAGGAATGTCTAATTAGCAAATATAAGGCTCTTATAGATTCTGACGCGATTTTAAATACAAACCAGCGCTTAATCGGTTGCCACCGATGCCACAAACTTATCGGGTTTGATTTTTTCCACATACACGTCGAAGGTAAAAAACTTAACATGCGTATTAAAAAATAACTCGTAAATTCCGTTACGTTTTAGAACATTTGACCGAAGTAGAAGATGACAGTAAACTAGACGATAAGCTGTTAGTTCAAAACGGAATTGACCCGCTTTTACCTGACGACTTCGAAGAACAACTAAGGGACACGATTTTGGTTGAATCCACCAGAGAAGCTCCAATGTCACCAGGTAACGCTTGGACAAGTGCGCACCAAACGCCAAAAACAGATCAAATTGTTCCAACCGTCAATAATTTCTCCTCCATTAACAGCGAATTAAAAATGAATAAAGGCAAATTGTTGAATATGCTAGTGGGTAGTGAATGTGAGGAAGAACTTGCTGCTATTAGGCGTAAAAGAGCAGCTATTGAAGAAATCGAGGAGCAAGACAAGAGGACAAGTGAACATTTAGCTAACACTAAAGCTGCGTTTGAGGAGTTTATGAAAACTAGAAAAGACAGTGAGGGGAAAGGCGAAAATAATCTGAGTAAAAATGTACGGAATTTCATCAAAATTAAAAAAGATATTTTTAACCATCCCAGTGGGAGTTTTGGGGGGAAAATATATGACAGCACCAGGAAAGAACCTCCAAAGGAACCGGAGCCGAAAGTTCCAACCAGCCCTAAGTAAGTTATTTTATATAAACTATAATAATTTTTAAAAAAATCCGAAACTAACTTTTATTAAATTTATTCCCTCGATAAGTATAATAAATAATGTTGGGCACATGTAATCGTCTAATCCTAAAAAAAATAAACTAAAAAATTTGTCTTAGCGAGTATTTTATACACCGACTCTATAGATAGTCGTATATTTAAAATCGCGCTTGCTAAGCAGGCTTACAAAAACTTTATTCGGGTTCTAATTTTTGGACAGTTCGAGAACTGTTTGTGAACCGCGCAGAACCGCTTGCGTGGTTCTTTATTTCGTAAAACCTATTCTCGGACTGTTCAAAGATAATCTTATAAATGTAAAAGCCCGAACACAGTTCTTAATTAAATCCGAACAACAAACTTTCAGTTCAAGGAGAATCCTAATTTCGTTCGACAAAACCCGAACCTGTTCATTTTTACTGCGCAAACTCAGTAGTGTTCTAGAACGATAACTGCAAGAACCCGAATAAAGGTAAAATTACGGGTTCTACAGCTGCATAAATAACCTGCACGCCTGTGATCGGGCTCATTCGGCGATTACAGCTGCGTGAGTTAAGTGAAGTAGTTGTCAAATTTTAGGTTAGCTAACAAATGCTACACCATGATAAGGTTGTAACCACTAGTACTTCCGATGAGGTGGTTCCTAGTCTATTTTGCTTATTTATATCTTTTTCAGAGTAACTCCAGTTAATAAACCAGTACCTACCCCGAAAGAAGTTCATTGTGACCACAGCAACTGTAAATTAGACCCTGATGATCTCAAATCTGGTACTACCAAGCCTTTAAAAATGCCTTACTAACATTTAAAAATAATTTTTTTGCAGAATTTAAGAAAGCCATTTGTCAAACGCGCTCATGCGAACATCACAAAGAAAAGAAATGCGACTGCAATTATTGCGAAGTTTTCGGAACGGTACTATCTTCAAAATCAAACTAACTACTGATTATTATTATATTAATTTTTTATATTAGGTACCTGCTCAAAACCACAAAAACAATGAATTAAGGGACAGGTTACGAATAAGACTACATCAAAGGCGGGAGAAACGAACGAAAGATTTTAGTTTTCACAAAACAGCAGCAGCTAAAATTAAACAGGTTATCAACAAAGTGGAGGAGCGTGTTCCAGCTCCAACACTTGCTCCAGCAGCAGCTCCAGTTGCAGAGAAACCTCCAGATAGAAAAATGACGGAAACTGAGATTCATGGACTTTTGAACTACATCGAAGGGATAACCAACTCAGATAAAATTGCACTAGCTGAGAAGAAAGCTGCTAAGAAAGCAAGGCAACGTGTTAAAAAAGTACGTAGCTAATATTTTTATTTAGGCAGCTAATTATTTATTTTAACAGGAGGAAGAAAGACTGAAAGCTGAAGAAGAACAAAAGCAAAAGGAACGCGAGGCGCGGCGATTGGAATTCGAACGTAAGAAAGCCGAGGAGCTTGCCAGACAACAAGCGGAAAAAGAAAAGCTCAATCCGAAGAAAGAGAAAAAGAAGAAACAAAGACAAAACAAACTACAACAGCAACAATTACTTCTGCAGCAGCAGCAACAAAAACAACAACAAAAACAGGAGTTTGTTGAGGAAACCATTCCAGCTATGGTGACAATTAAGCGGGTGATAGAAAATGACAGTGCACCACCAACTGTCACTATTACGTTAAAAGGTTCGACACCCGATCAAGATAAACTGTTGTATACTTTAGTGAATGGTGCTGATGAACAAACTGAAACAACTCAGAACCACAAAGGGAAGAACAAGCAGAAAAACGAACCCGTCCCCACTAAGACTAACAAGAAAAAGAAGAATAAGGCTGAAGATACTACTAGTAATAGTCAACAAGCTAAGAGTAGCAACAATATTTTAACAAAGGAGTTGAAGGTGACGCTTGCGTTGGATCCATCAACAACAGGTGGAAAAACAGAAAAGAAGGCTAAGAAATCCAAACAAAATTCCGAGGGTGCTAAAGGGGATAACGGAAAATCTCAGGAGAAAAACAAGAAAAAGGAAGAAAATGTCAATTTACCTTTATTACGACTACCACCGGGTATTACTATAACTAAAGTTGAAGGGCCTTTGTCCAGTCGCAACTACAAAACTACTAACATGCAAGACCAACAGTCTAATTCCACTATAAACGTCAGTAAATCCGGAGTAATTGTAGTCGATACAGAGAAACTAATCCAACAGACAAATCCACCTGCTCCAACTACTGGTAAGTCCAAACGCGGGAAAAAGAAGAAGAACAAGAAACCAGAACAACAACCCACTAGCTCCCAAAATGGTCAACAAATGATTACGTTGAAAAACCCCATTTTCCAGTCACTTCATCGTCCATCTAATGGTAGCAAACCAGAAACCGCTGAGCGTAACTCAGATAGTCAATGCGCTCCAGCTGCCATCTTTACAAGTGAAAACGGCATGGTCACCATAAGAAGCTCCAGGTTACAACAGAGCCTCAATGGTAACTCCATGGGGATGTCTTCGATGCTCTCAGATTTAAAACCGGTTGTTGGTCCGGATCTCCCTAACTCTTACATGCCAACTTACTCGACACCTGAACCAAAAAAACTAACGGCTTTCAACGCGCAAGAGATACTGTCAGGCTTGCCTGGGATTGAGATTACTAAAGTGGAGAAGCGCTCGAACAAGCCGGAAAGTGACTCGATTAAACCTTGCCAAACTGCTCAGGTATCCATTATACCCGCTGGAAATGACAACAAATTCAATCTTGACAAAGATGATTGGACTTACGGTAAGGATTGGATTTAACAATAGTTTTGTTCTATCTAGATGATTATTTGGTTATTTCAGACAGCGTTTTTGCACCACGGGAAATTTTAGAAGATGACATGGATGCAGAGGAACGCGAGTTGGAAGCATTCAAACGATTTTGTCAACAGTCTGTACCACCTAAACGTAAAGAAAAAGTTGCTCATCTAAATGTTAAGGACATTATATTGAAAAAGAAGAGTGACGCTAATTGTGCATAAATTTATTTTTACTTTATTCGTCGTCTTAATTAATTATTCGAAAAATCATGAGGTGTTATTAAGTTTATTTTTTAATATATAGAAAATTTGTGATAACTTACTTATTTCGGTCTATGTTTTAATGTTTTTAAATGCAAAATAAAATGTACAATGTCTCATCATAGCGTTTTTAAATTATTTTACTTGTCTAACATTTTTATCTGATTCTGGTAAGGAAATGAAACAATTTTTTGCGGACGTGTTATAATATAGTAATTTTATTTTATAGAAAAGTATAAATATATGAAGTCAGTCAAAGAGCATTAACTTGTAGAGTAACACAGAAGGTATTGCTAAAGTAATATATAAATAAATAACATATATATCTAATCTGTACGAAGGATTTACAAACACTAATTTAAATATAACTTAAACATCGATTCACAGCCGTTCATGTTCGATTTCTTTTATATTACTTGATATGAGGTAACAACACATATTTAAAAGTAATAAAAACAGTCTTAAAATATGTAATAATTGTGTATACATAGTGTATGTGCGCGGATGTGTCAATAACTTAACATTACTTCTTTAGAAAAATATACAATAATATCAGTGGATTAGTACTATAATTCTTACAATGTTTGTTTCCTTGAAACAGTAACATGCTTAACAGTATTAATTTTCGAACTAGCGTCTCGATATGCATCGCTCGGATTAATTAAACTATAATCAACCTCATCGAAAGCCAAAATTTTATCACCAACGCATAATTTTTGATAAACAGCTCCTTCAGTATGGACGTCTTTCACATAAATTCCCTACAAATAAAAACATGTACTCGAGTCAACACTAAAAAAAAAATGCTTCCATTTACCTCATTGTTGACCCCTACTTGAAAATCGCAGCTGAGTCGCGAGTTGGGCAGCTCCACTTCGAAAACTTGACAAACTTTATGCTGCCCGAAGGGCCATTTCACATGCTTCCCAGAATTGGCGTTCAATTCTTCGTTGTTGTAAGAGTATGGGGAAGTTGGACCAAAGTGCACTCTATGATTGTCGACAATCTGCAGAGTTGGAGTTGGGTTATTTTGCGCATCATTCCCTAAGAGTTGCTGGCGATTGTTAGCCAGTTTCGGCGTGGGCATGTGAATATTAGCCGGTTGTTGTTGGCTGAACTGCTTTGGTTGATCGTGAGGGCTCGGCGGGGATAACTGAGCGAACAAATGAGCGTTTTTAGAATAAGCTGCTGCTATATGATACGGAGGTGGCTGCTTTGGAGGGGTTTTAGTTGAATCTCTTGCAACCTCCTCGTTTTCATGTCCATTTAAACTAGATTGCGACGCGTTGATTTCCCCGGAAATATGCGTGACTTTTGCTTCTTTTATCTCGGAAACACTCGGTACTTGCGACTCTGGTAAATGGGTACTTCGCAGAATATCCCTCAGTCTCTTCAGCTCCTTATGATGCGGTGTTGGAGTCCGACTTAACGATAGAGAAGCGTCAGTCACATCCATTTCAGTTCGCTCAAAACTTATATGACAAGTCTGATTAGTTATAGGATTTTGAGTGGATGTTAACGGATCTTTTAAGGGCGCCTGTGGAAAAACCACAGAAGTTAAGACTATTTGCCCGTCGGGGAGCTGTTCGTTTTGCAAATGGATTAAAGGCTGGGTTTGGTTCGGGGTTAACCACAACGCCTTCAAGTTTGTTAGTTTCGAAACGGTAATCGGAAGATAAGTCAATTTGTTTCCGATTAAACCTAACGTTGTAAGGTTTTGAAGATGTCCAACCTCGTCTGGAAGCCGCTTTAGGTAATTGTTGTGGATGTTCAGGATGGACAAAGCGTAACAACTGCCGATTTCTGGAAAAAACTACAAGTTAACATATAGTTACATAAAATATAGTCTGGTACCAGCTGGAAGTTCCCGCAGTTTATTATCGGACAAAATCAGCGTCGCCAATTTTCGTAAATGTCCGATTCCTGTTGGGATCTTCATTAGAGCGTTTTTTTGCAAATTCAGCTCTTCCAAATTCCCTAGTTTACTAATAGTGCTTGGTAGCTCCTCTAAATAGTTGGACTCGAGTTTAAGTACTTGTAAATTACGCAAATTTCCTATAGCTTTCGGTAGAGAAATCAGATTGTTGAAGCTTAAAATTAAATTTGTTATTTTGGTCCAATGACCGATTTCTTTTGGCACCGATTCGAGATTATTATAAGACGCGTCGAAGTCGTTGAGTTTTTTTAGATGAGTTATAGCAACGGAAAGTTGCGATATATTGTTCCCGTTTATCCAGAGTTCCGTAAGGTTCCCAAGTGATTCGCATACTTCCGACTAGAAAACGAATTTTCAACAAGGAAAAAATCATCGATTCAATGCTTACCAATCCTGTGAGATTATTATCGCTCACATCTAGTCTTTGTAAGTTGGTTAAGCGCCTGATGGATTTTGGTAGAACGCACAGGTTATTGTCCCTTAATTCCAAGACTCTTAAGTTGGATAATCGTCCGATATTCGCAGGAACATAATCGATTCCAGCGTCGTTCAAACAAAGTTGTTGCAGGTTGATTAAACTCATTATAGACTCAGGTACTTTTCCCAAATCGTTCATACTGAGATCTAACATTGTTAATTTGGTTAGTTTATCCAAATTAGTATGCACTCCTTCCAAAACTAAAGCTACAACAAACCAGGAAATATTAGATGAAGAGTACTTAATTAAAGTTGTATTCACCATTTTTACTAAATATTAACACTTGTAAGTTAGCCATTTTTGATATTAAAGGGGGTATAGCCCGGATTTCGTTGTCGCTGACGTTCAAATACCTCAAATCTATACATTGGAACAACTGCGGGGATAAATCCTTCAACTAAAACCAACCAAATAAAACCATTTCTGTACATCATAATTAACCACTAACCTTATTTCCTTCAAGATGTAACACTTCCAACGTGGGCGAATTGGCATAAACTTCATTTGGCACTTCCGAGAGGCCACAACGGGAAAAATCCAGCTCCGTGATTTTCTCTTCCTTCGACTCACAACAACTTAACCACCCCATAATTATTGAGTATTTTTATATTATGTAATAATATCAGGTCATCTTCCGGGGCATGCGGGTTAATCTACATGGAATTCTGTACGGTTTTCCACAGCATTATATTACATTTTTCATACCCTGTTACGAAAATAAACATCATTTAATCTCAAAACGAAAGCATACTTGAGGTGTTGGGGGAAAAAATCTGTTTACTTTTGATGTTTGACAGCGGACAGAGGAGTCACTATATTTGAGTCACGCAAATCCGCCATTTATAGTTTCTGAATGTAGGCAAGAATTTATTTACATGTACTGTTGGTTGCCTAAATACATACGATGAAGTCGGTAAAGAAGATGCCTTTATGAATTGAAGTATGTGACTTTGAATGTTGACACATAGATGGAACAGGTGTACAAGAAAATTTAAATTTCTTAAAAAATACTGCAGTAACAAATATGGCATTGAAATGAGCATAATTTTCGAAAATTTAGTATTGTTCTAGTGACAATGGAATGTAATTTTGGTTTAATAAAATAATAATAAAGTACTTTACTAGGTCCATCTGTTTATTAGTAGCCAAACCAAGTAATTGCTGGTAAAAAAGGTGCCTTTATATTTTGAAATATTTTTACTTGAACAAGTGCAGACCAAATATGGTATTGAAATGAGCATAATTTTCGATAATTTAGTATTATTCTAGTGACAATGGAATGTAATTTTGGTATAATAAAATAATAATAAAGTTGTTTACTAGGTCCATCTGTTTATTAGTAGCCAAACCAAGTAATTGCTGGTAAAAAAGGTGCCTTTATGTTTTGAAATATCTTTACTTTAACAAGTGCAGACTTTCTTCCATAGATGGCGCTCTTTTGTTTAAATTAGTGAAAATTATTAAATTTCAAAATAATCAATTTAAGTCCGATGATAGAAAATTATTTGTCATTAAAAAAATTAGTTTTCAAAAATTAAATTTTTTAAAATTGTTTTTGTGCCATAAAACTGTTTAGAACACTTCCATAAATTTTATGGACGTTTCCTCGTTTCATTTATTAGAATAAATTACAGAAAATTTGTATTTTGTTTATTTTTTTCCTTCGGTATTTAAATTTAAACATTATTCAAAAACAAAAGAATGCAAAACGGAAAACCATTGTAACTTTACAATAATAATATATCTATTGTCTTTTCGCACTTTAAATATTTATGGTTCAATTGGAATCTGTTTGATTTCCGCTCCAATTTAGGATAATGTTGTTTTTTTTCCTCATTAATTTTTTGAACTAAATATTATCTGTTTACATGTTTTGCTAATGAACTTGAATGGCCAAAGGTCGTTATAGAAAAGATTTTGGAGCAACTGGGAAATTTTCCCAGCGAAAGTTACGGAGATTTCCAAATTACGTTTATGATGGGCGGTGTAACAAAAATTTTATAGGAAAATTTCAAGGATAAATTGTTTAGTTGTTTACCTATAAAAAACCCATATAGACAGTTTATAATTACATAATAAAGTAGTTAGTGTGGTAAATGTTCCACATTTTTTATTTTTGGGGACAGGATTTTTCCCAAAGAAATTTGGGTGGTTTTGGTTGTGTCAACATCAACAGAATATTTCCACGTGTGTGGTCAGAAAATATTATCTACTAATTAAATCAAAAAATTAGATATGTAAATAAATTTATCCATTAGTCGCGATGATGCTTATTATTTGAATCAATTCCTCGACACCCCGTAAGTTTATTAAAAAAAAACTTCAATTTATGTAAATAAAAATAAACACACAAAAGGTTATTGGGTTATTGCACATAACAAATGGACATGACGTACACAGTTTTAATTGTCGATGAAAAAAGTAAAGAATTACGCTGTTTGTTCCTGCGAAAAATGTATGTTGTACTGCACACCTTTAAGTAATTATCAGTGAACGCCAATTAATTTTAATTTTGTTGTAGATATAGAGTTATAGTTACAATAAATAAAGACGGAAAAAATTCTGAAAAAGTCAAAATAAGAACGCCGCGTTGTCGTCGTTTCCAAACATCCTGTAGGTACATTAAACAATATACATTTTATTATCAGTTTGGTATCATTATGTGTAAGTTTACGTCATTTTTCCAAAAGTGATTAGAATATACAGGGTGTTCGCGCGAAGTGGCTCACTATTGCTAACTTCGTTATTATTGGAGCTACAAACTCGGTTAAATTAACAAACTAGTAGCATTTTTTCCGCTGATTACAATGGTGAAAACAGAAAAACAATTGACCATCTGGTTTTCAAGATATTCAAAAAATAACATTTTTTTAAATGGATAAATATTTTTGCAAAAATCGATGGTAAATTAAATTCTATACAAAAAATGTCCTCAACTTTTTTTGATAAAAATTTAAAATAAGCGAGTTATTTTGAAAAAATGTTTGAAAATCTTTAAAATCAAGTAGCCATAAAACGGAATAGTAATTTATTAAAACCAAACAATCATAATTTAGAATTTAAGCAAGTTGAAAAATACTTGAAAGAATTCCGGAAATATTGAAAATTTACAAAATTATAATTTTCATGGCTACTTGATATTAAAACTTTGAAAACTTTTTTTCAAAATAACTCGCTTATTTTAAATAATTGTCAAAAAAGCATAAGAACATTCTTTGTTCAGAATTTAATTTATCATCGATTTTTGCAAAAATATACAGGGTGTTCCATTTAAAAAATGTTATTTTTGTGAATATTTTGAAAACTAGATGACCAATTGATTTTCTGTTTCCACCATTATAATCAGCGGAAAAAATGCTACTAGTTTGCTAATTTAACCGACTTTGTAGCTCCAATAATAACGAAGTTAGCAATAGTGAGCCACTTCGTGCGAACACCCTGTATATACCTACAAACTATAAAATTATTATATGAGTAATTATAAGAAAAAAATAGAGTCAGGATAAATTAATCGCAAGTGTGTTTTAAGAAAGATACAAATCAATAAACAAACATTAATAATAATTACAATGATGATAGATAAATTTTGAGTGTCTTGGAAATAAAAAGTATCTCGATGCAATCAAGTATTAAATTTGTTCAGGTGAAATATTTTCGAAACAATTAGTGTTGGATTAAAAAATACAAACAAAGGAAATTATAATAATTTTTTTAACTTTTAACTGTTAGAAATTACAGGTTTTTCCTGAAGTAGCATCATTAAATATTTCATAGAAAATCTCATTTAAATAGCGTAATCTAGGATAATAAGTGCTATTAAGATATTTGTAAGAAATGTCCCCCGAAATAAACTAAGGATTGATTTTTTCGCGAGACATCAATATCTTCAAGCTTTGGCGCTCCAACCTTGCAAAATTTAACTCCTCCAATAAGAGCCCTCCTTGTCCAAAAAGGACCAATCACAATCGCGAATTATGGTCCGACTTTTGTGGCTGCAACCCAACCCACACTCCTTAACCACTATTATAGTTTTCCGCCAATGTACCGGTAGATTTTCCTATCGGAAACCCACATGGAAAATCCCTGGTGATTACCGTTGTATTTTCTGAGGTTTTAAAGTGTTTTAATAGTTTAACTAAAAAGATATTATCAAGTTATCTATGAAATTGTATTGCATCCCCCACTCGGTTTCTATTGGTCAGGTGCGTCAGCCGACTCGTCGTCATGTATAAAATATAAAACCAAACCAAACGGAACGGATTATTTGTACAACGTGAACCTGCTCGGTTGTAGTTCAGTTTTAACAGAGTGTGAATTGGATTTTGGGCGTGCGGCTTTGTGCCCTTTCAATTCCCAAGGAAATAGACAGTTTACTGTGTTCTGTGGATTATTGCGTGTAGTGACTGTTATCCCGAATGGTACTTTTACTCCAACACTGTGAAAATCTAATCCTAACAAACATGAATTCCTCGTATCCAGAAAATATCACCACTAGTTTAGAAAATAGCAGGTATGAACTATTATACAGTACACAAAGTGAACAGTTCATTCATAGGATCATAGGGGATTTCTTCATTTTCAATTATTTATTAATTGTTGGTTAAGGTGAAAGCTTCAATTTAATTTTCCCACTCACTTTACTTGTTCTATTATGCAATTTTTTTAAGTGTGTCACAGTTTATAAACAATAATAATTCAGAAGTGTACGAAAATTCAGCACATTTTGCTAGAAATCCAAGTGGTTATAACCTACATAACCAAGAAATTATTGGGCGTGTGACCAAGAATTCCAAAATGAAAATCATGGAAAATGTCCCACTTCTTGGAAAAACTAAGAACCCAAAATATCCTTTGTAGAAATGTCAGTTTATCTTGTTACCTACTCGTATTTCTAAGCCAACTTTTCGGCTTATGATGATTAAATCTCTATATACAGAGTGTTCATTAGTTTCACAGCTACGATTACCTAGATAATGAGAAATACAAGGATTATAATTACTTATCTTGTACTTAGTGTCATTTCTGAGGAAATAAACTCAAGAGTAAATATTTACGATCTTATACAGAGTGTACAATCTATGTACATAGTTATGTAGAGATAATACAGCAGGTGTTGCTAAGAAAAAGTAATGATTAATATTTTATCTTGTTTTATTTCAAAGGAAACTTTTAGGTGATTCAAGCTGGATTTGATGTGTAAAAAAATTGTGATTAAAAGAACTAAAAAATTTGGTGCAGTTTAAGTAATAGTTAATTGGAAAATTGTCGTTTTCGAAAATAACTGCTTACTCCACTTGACGCCTATTACTCGGAAATAATTCTAAAAATAACCCACACAGTAATTTTGGCAAATTATTAATACTAACCGACTAATAAATAAAATTGTCGTTTAATAATCCAGCTGATAAGCCGTTTTATTCCTTGAATACTGGCTGGATTGGACCAAACGATATGATAAAGGGCTTTAATTCGTAAATGACACTCATGGAACGAAATCTACATGAGAGCCTCTTTCAAGGTTGCAAGTACAAAGCCACTCTTTCCGCTCAAAGGCAAATACTCACACACAATCAAAACGAAAGAAATTTGTTTTCGAATCAAATAAACTAGTAATGGTACATGCTTCTCAAATCTGTGTCGGCGGAACTTTTCACTTCTCGCATAACACAATAATTGTGTTAGTTAGGTTGCTTTAGCGCTTGATGATTTGTTTGATTAGCGTGAAAGGTACCTAGTTAAAAACTTAATTAGTAATTTCTCCATAGGACTAGTAAGTCTAGTCTCGTGTTTTTCGTTCAATTTAATCAAGGTTCCTATGAACAAAAACAAAAGTCTGTTGTTATACTATTAAATATGCAATACATAGCCATAGTTGATTATTATTTACCGTAGCATCTGTAGCCTACTTACTCCTTGTAAAGAATTTGCGACAGGACCTTGAAACACTGCGTAAGAATATTATAGTAAGTTTATGTACAAAACGGAAAAATAAGGTAGATTTTTTAACTTGGAAACAACCTGAAACTCATGTTTTTTTTTTATTCCTTATCCCCTTCTCTACTTTTGTCTGGCGATCACCAGTTTACGACGTGGTAGCTAAAAATAAACAAAAATTTGTTGTACTTTGCATTATTTCTTTCACTAGGCCGAGCGTCTGATCAATTTTTTATCAGTTCGTAATAAAAAATCATGTAAATAAATAAATTTTCTATCAAACTGTCGTTAAGTGTACAACATCGGGGTCAAAGAATAGTGCATCGCCACCACGCACTTGACAGATGATTTTAAATTTTAAATACTTGTGAGGTGAGGTGGTTTATTATCTAATTAATTGTGGGAAACTTCAACGATTTGCTCTCGAAACTACTGATAACATCGATATATAGTTTAAGTAGGTGAGAAAGTGTTTGACAACAAAACACAAAATTTGTAATATTATAAAAGCAAAAACTCAATACAAACAAATTCATTTTAAGAACTCAAATATAAAAATCTTCACCGCGTCTACAATAAATTCTTTATTTTCCCAAGATTTAATTTAATTAATTTTTCCACACAGAAGCGAAATAATCAAAATAAATTTGATTTGTTGGACAGTTTTAAATTGTTTTAATACAACAGCATTATGTAATTATTGTCAGGCTCGTAAATTTTATCTTTAGTTGCATATCATTTTTATTATTTTGTATTAAATTATAATTTTTACCTGATGGTTTTTTCGAAACATCAACATTTTAATAAATTACCTCTATGTTCAACCTTGTTTAAGTTTGATAATTTATTAATTAAATCAGCTGTTTTAAAAGTCATCATCAGACATAGAATGAACTTACATAGTAGTGTTTATAATATTCACAATGAAACTGCATATATAATTTTGTTATTGTGGAAAATAATAATAATAATAAAGTGTAAAGTTTGGTAAATATTTAAATTAATAACCAGTTTGTGTGACGGCGAGACATTTGATGGTATGAGGAAGAGGATTTTGACGATAGGTTGTTGTAAAAAAATAATTAGAACAACAGCTATTACTATTACATAAAAAACTACATATAATATAAATATTGGTAATTTTCCTCTCTAACTAATATCACTTAAATAGTTTAAATGTTTATTTATTATATATAATTTAAACAAATTATGTTATTTTATAAACACAGAGGAAGATCGTGATATAACTTTTATTTATCACAGAGTTTATATAAATATTTATCGATTTAAATTGCAATTAAGATCAGTATTATTTCATTGACACCTTTGTTTTTCACCACAAAATTGAGGTGAGATTTTGGGGGCTTTCCATAAATTATATATACAGACGTCAGAAATATTTGTGTGGTACAAATTCGGGTCTCAACAGGTGGAATCTGCTTTATAATTTGGTGCAGTCAATATTTTAGAAATTTAAAAACTATTTTTAGACTAAGGAAAATTAGGCGGTGCAATTTTTGAAACACTTTATTATTAAGTCGAACCTTGAACAAAACCCACAAAAATTATATATTTTGGTATTTCCACTAAATACGTTAGGGAATTGGGAAATTAAAAATGAACCTAATGACACTATTACGCCGTCTGTTTTGACAATTAATTAATCATTGAACGTTGAACCTTTCACATCTGAGAATCGGTCATATTTTTGTTTGGACTATGACTGGAATTTGCTGATATTGTTAATCTTTTATTGGGAATCAAAGTTGACATAATGTTTGTCTTTGTTGCAGAAATTGCTTACGGCGTATAGCTCGAAACGACGATACAGAGTGCTCGCACCAAAGCATCCTAAACGTAATGGAGAAGTTCGTGAAAACCGTCAACACAATGGACGACACAATCCTGGTACCATGCCGGTTGATGGACCTAAAAGTAGGCGACGAGCAAGACCCCGTCTGCATACACAGCAAATCGCCAAATTTAAATTCGAAAAACAAACACCCAGTACAGAAGTTGCTAAACGCCGCCGATTTATTCCAAATTTATAATATGCTACACACTGTCAAAGACGGCCTGCTATGGGGGCAAATCCAGGAAAGCGAGGAGCCATCTCCCGGGGTTCCAGCCATCCCCGCTGCGCCCAAGGGGCACGTCCGCAGGCCCTCCACAGTCAGCGTGACCTCCACCAACTCGACGGCCTCCACAATCAGCGACACCGAATCAGAGGCCGGCAGCAGTAATGAGAATGATTCAGGAATTGAAGAGGCTGTACAAGAAGGACATTTTGCTGATGCCCAAACTGAAAGGATTGCTCTCGATTTTCGCAGACATTTAGAAGGGTTAACGCGTTCTTTGAAACAAATGACTGAGGCTGCGCATTATCTCACTTGGCGCTATCAGCATGATATTGGTGGACCTGTCTGAGGGAAGCTCTCTTTATTGTTAGGTCAATGGACTGTCTGAAAAAATGTGCCTGTGAGGAGCGCGAATGAACCAGTGTGCTAGTGACTGTTTTGTTTGTTTTCTGTTTTTCCTTTTGTTTGAATGTGTTTTTGATTCTTGAAAAAGTGATATAATACTATAGCATCTTAGATGATTTTATTTTATTTTCTTTGTTCATTACTTGTTTGTTTGTTTTTCACTATTCTATTTATTTTTAGTGAGAGTTATATACCTCTGTATAAATTAAATTAAAAATAAAATATATTATTTAATACACCTTTGGTTTTCCTTTAATCCTCAATGAAATACGGATACAGACAGTTTAATTTAGTTCTCTCAATATGATGCAATACTTGAAACTACCATGCAAAACTACAAAATATTAGCTTAATCATTAAGAATGTTTAGAAGGTCAACGAATTAGGAGTTGATTGAAACAAGATTTTCTATGAAATTCAACATTGGATTTGGCGGTAATGGTGGGTGATTCATAACCAATAACATTTGATTTTTTATTCTTCACCTACAATTTTCGGGATGCAAGATAATCACTGCGCATATTTTGCGTTTGGAGAAGGACAAGGTTGGAATATTACCAATGTTTTCGTAGCATGAAGTTTTGATCATTAATCGGAAGTATGAAAAATAGCCATTAGAGTAGTATTTAAATTAGTTGTAAATTCTTTTATAGATAAGCGATTACTAAGCACTTTTTCACTTAAAATTTTCTATTGAGTTTTTTTTTTTGAAGAATGCTCATAAAAGACAAAAAATTAAATACCTACGTAGTTATTTGGCGTGCCGTTTTTCTGATATTTTTTTCAGAACTGTTGCAGTATGTTCTCACTTTTTTATAATTGTTGACTTTATAACGTTTATCTACAACGTTTGATTAACCTAAATTATATGTAAACACAAGTTTATTAATTTTTCCTATATCGGAGATAAATTACCAGAGCACACAAACCATTTTTTGCTTTATTTGACGACGCTCATCATGAATTATAAATGTGTACCATCCGAACGCTATAAAGCTTAAATATAATGAAAAATAATGGCAATTCAGCGATAAAATATCAATTTAAGTAGGCATAAATAAATTTAGGGAAAAATATTTACAATTATTATTGATGTACAGTCTTATCTGCATACCTACATACAATTGGCATTGTTTAATAATTTATCGCATATATTATACTTTTTACATAACATACGTCAAACTGGCTTATTTTTTCTAAAATATGTAGCGTTGGTAATTTCCTAGGTAGCTGATGGAAATAAGGCTTCTTACGTCGATTGGATTGCAATAAAATTTCCTACATCATCCTGTATTAAAAGTTGTTTTGATTGAGGATGAGGATGCCTATAAAGTATTTTTTCTACCCTTGTTTTTCTCTTAGATATGACGCTTATTATTGTGATGGGCGCGGCAAATAAACACTAGCAATTACTTAAAACGCAGTAGTTTCCCTCATAGAGGATATATTCAGCAATATGTCCAAAAAATCAAATGATGCCGGAGGAGGATTTTAAATTAACACAAAAATTGCTAACGCGCACCACAAAGTTGGTTAACTGGTTAAAACGATTTATATTCATACATTAACAATTTATGGTCACTTATTTCTTTATCAATTACTTCTAATATACTATAATATACATAATTAGGAGCATTTATTTGACCATGGAATTTAATGACTAAACATAAAGTCATAATAAAGATACGAAATTGTTTTTCGTTATGCGGCCAAATTGGTTGCAGTAAAAGTTTAGAAAATTTACCAATTATCTCACCTTAATTATTTGGATTCCATGATTTGGAATTTATACTTTGAACCTTAGAGTTCAGGTAATTTTGTGTAAATAATTTGGTAGACTGCAGAGTAGACTAAAATTTGTCTTCAATATTCAACGTAGTTTATGGAAAATTCATAAAACGCAAAATTTTTATTGTAAAATAATCTCCGGCAATTTTTAGAAATTTTTCCATCTTATACTTACGTAGATTAAACGTCCATTGACATTCCATTGTTATAAACTATTCCTATATTAATATTGCATTAAACCCAATTTTTTGTACAAACAATTTTGCAAGCGTTACTATTATTATTATTATTATTATTAATTTGGAATCAGATGATTCTTGCTCAATCCCCCACATGAACATGAAATTATTCCTTACACAAACATCTTCCGATTTTCTAAACGTTCGAGTGAACAAACACAAAACTGAACTAAACCAACATAACAAACGATTGCATAAGCAAAAAGAGAAGAAATGTTGTTAGAAAAATTAATCAGAATCAGACCACACTCACTATATTGTTATATAAACAACAAAAATGAAATTTGGACTAACTAGGTGCAAAGGATAACCACATGTAATCAATTGAGTTTTTTCCTTATTTAAAGTAAGTAAGTAGGTATGGTGTATGGTATAATGAAATAAAAAATAACACGTATTACTTTATGGAGCTTTTGTTTGTAGTATTAACATAAAATGCCCATAATAATATTATATTATATTATACTCGTCAACAACTCTTATACTAATATTGTAAAATTGTGTTTTATATACCTACAAGAATAAATTAGATTTTTTATTAACCTGACGCATATGTAATACACTTTGTCTACGTCAGTATAATTAGGAATCATTTCAAATGCAATTATTGCTCTAGAAACAACAATTATACAATAATCGAATTTAAGACGTTACACGGAATGAAGACCTTCAAATACGATTTTATTTGCTTTTTCTCTATTATATTAATATATTTAGTTCGTGGTAAGGAAAATAAATATTCAAATGTTATTTTTCTAAACCTATATTTACAATTTAATACATCGCCCTGTATAGGTACATTTTTTAGTTTGTAAAATTCAATGAAAATTCTTGTAGAATAATTTTTTCTAGATATAGAAAATCGATCCATATGAAATTTTTCGGCGACCTCCGAAAATTCTGGTTTAGAATTCCTTTATGTCAAAAAGGACTAATTTGTGATGTTACGGTATCTAACATATAAAAAGTTTGTCTATTAATCGATTCAACATGCGAGCCTCACGTGGAGATCACGCTTATATATCTGAGTAGAAACAGAAATTAAGATTAAAATGATATGTAAATTATAACTGACATAATATGTCTTCTTTAATAAGAGTTTATTAGAATTGTAGAATTGCTTTTAATTATTAATCGAGACACGACGGCTGGTTGATTAATAAATAATGTAAAAACTTCATCGATAGGAATTTTATTTCAGTTACATTCACCTTAATTTGCTTTTGTTCCTATACCTACGAGTACATCAAATTATAATTTTCTTTTACCATATAATTGATTTCTTAGAACACAGACAACGGAAATTGTCTTCGGTGGTTTTCTTATATTTATAAAAGCGCACTTTCTACTAGAGTCGTCGTTTAATAATGTTACTAATTAGACATACAATACAGTTATTAAAACTGAAATTTTTATTCCCAAACTACTTATTCAAAACCTCTTACATCATAGGATAATTGTTGGTTTGTCCTTAGCGTAAAAACTGTCAATTCAGTTTTATTATTGGATAATTACAGAAAATTTTATAGTCGAAGACGAAAGTCATTTAATTGATTCTATTAAACTTTTTATGGATCAATTAACAAATTTTGTGTGACAATTCGCAAGTTCCAGCATTGAACATTTTGCTACTTTGTAAATTATATTGGAACCAAAAATTTTTTTAACGAGATTGGCTGTTGTTTAATAACTTAAGGAAACGAGTTTTGCGTACGTTTATAGTATAATCACCCAGTGGATTTTTCCACCTCGTGGCAAAAACTAAATTGTAATTTTATAAACAGGTAAATATATAATCATCGTAATATTTAATTTCGTAAAAACATGTTTTCGCAATTAATATTATTATATTTTTAATTATTTACCCTCGTGTTGTTGAAGTATGGACTTGTATACAAAAATTTAATTTATTTTTGGTTTGCTTGTTAGTGTAATTGTAATTGTGTTGGAGATTGCAAACTTGAATTGTTTACAACTTGAAATATATCTTACAGTTATCGATGTAAACTATAAAGTATATATCGTTTATTTTTTACAGAATTTGTAGCAAAAATTTTGTTCGGAAATTCAGAAGAATTTTCCTGGATTATAAGAGCCTTATTTCTAAATGCAATCCATCTTACTCCCCTGAATTAACTCCCATCGGTTTATTTTATTTCCAAATATAAAACAGAAGTTTCGTTATTATGTTTTTTTATTATTCTCTAAAAGGTCTTTACAAAATCCTACCACAAGTTTTTGGGCTCAAAATAATTTTTTTAAACCAAACCTACCTTAGTCCAAAAGTTCTTCCTTACTGAGTTACAGGGCGCTAAAAAATATTTTTCCAAATAATTTTTTAAGTATATCTACAGAACGGTTTAAAGTAGAAATTTGAAATTTGGTGGGTTAATAAGTCTATAAGGAAGCTACAATTTGTTGGTATTAGAAACAAAATAATATTATTCAGTGGCGTACTTATCGAAGAGGTCTCAGGGTTTTTTTGAATAATTTTTGTAGGGGATTTTTTTTTTTACAAAATAATAAGAATTATAATAGATACGCTCAAGACATGTAAAAAAGGTATACTTGTTTGATTTGCATTAACTCAACTGTTTGCGAGATATTTCACTTTGAAAATTTTTTTGCTATTAAAACAGCAATTTGTGACACCCTGTAAAGTCAAAAATATTGGGTCACTCTAATACGGCTCATTCTACGTCCAAAACTAAGCATAATTTCTATCTTATACCGTTCTGTAGATCTTTCAACACCTTGTATTTTAGTAACAAAACATTTTTGGGGGTCGGTTTCTACAACCATTTATGCTTAGTTTTGGACGTGGAATCAGCTGTATAGAGTGACCCAATATTTTTTACTTTACAGGGTAAGTCACAAATTGTTTTTATAGCAAAAAAAATTTTCGAAGTTAAATATCTCGCAAACAGTTGAGTTTACGCAACTAAAACAAGTATACCTTTTTTACGTGTCTTGAGCGTATCTACCATAATTCTTGTTATTTTGTAAAAAAATTCAATACCCTACAAAAAATATCCAAAAAAACACTGAGTCCCCCCTATAAGTACGACACTGAACAATATTATTCTGGTTCTAATACCAACAAATTGTAGCTTCTTTATAGGCTTATTAACCCACCAAATTTCAAATTTCTACTGTAAACCGTTCTGTAGATATACTTAAAAAATTATTTGGAAAATTATTTTTTAGCGCCCTGTAACTCAGTAAGGAAGGACTTTTGGAGTAAGTAATTATTTTGAGCTCAAAAATTGTGGTAGGATTTTGTAAAGACCTTTTAGAGACACCCTGTAGAAGTAAAAAGGGAAAAATCTGTTTCATATTTGGAAATAAAAAAAATAGCTAGGAGTTAAATCAGGAGAGCAAGCTGGATTACATTCTAAGAAATAATGCTCTTACCTAATTATTTTAAGTGAAATATCAATGAAAGGATATTTATTACTTATAATATCAATTATTAATAAAATATTAATTAAATTTTTGGTAATATGGTTAGTTCGTTTTATACAAAATATTACAGAACAATTTTTGCATATATGCGGATGACGTTAATGAATTTTTATATAATACGCACGATCAGGACTCATTATTCATTTATTTAGATAATGCCGCAAAAATTCAAAAATATTCCGAAAATTAAAATTTCCTACTAGTGCATCCATCTATACGTACCCTGCCAAAGCTTGAATATTCTTTCAACCCCGTTAGATGTCGCCTACCATGGCGTGAAAAATTAATGGCATCCTCGCTTGTTTGTTGTACGTTACTGGTCAGTATGTTAAAAATATAACAAATTTCCGTTAAATAAACCTCCTACAGTTGAAATTGAAATAACACCCGCGTACTTCAACCATTAAAACATCGGTCTATCGTAAAAATGGCATTAAACTGTGCGTTTAACTCAAAAAATCGTCCAAATTGCGATGGTTAAATTAGTGTTTTTTCAAAATGGTGGGTGTTTGTTTTTGGCTTGTGTCGATTATTTTGTTGGTTAGTTCTCCAAGTTTTGCTAAGTTAAAAGATTGTCCGGAAGTTTGTACGTGTTTAGGGACTTATCTAGATTGTGCTGCGAAGAAATTTGATACAATTCCAACGAGTATTCCAAAATGGACAACGCACCTGTGAGTAACGTTTTGTTTTTGTTATTGTTTTGTGTACACCTGGACGCTTGCTTGAACTATGATTTATTTTCACAGAAACCTGAATAATAATTCTATTAAGGAGTTGAAAGATGTTGACTTTAGGAATTTGTCAGAATTGACTGAACTGTCTCTGAACAAGAATAATATTCTTGGGATAACTATGGGCACCTTCGAAAATCAAAAGCGTTTAAAAATACTGTAAGCCTGGTTGATTTTACGAATTTTTCTACATTACATTAATCGTAATTTTAGTGAACTAAACCGCAATAGGTTAAAAGTAGTTGATGCTTTAACTTTTCAACCCTTGGAAAATCTAACGGTTCTGAAACTGAAAAGAAACCACATTACCCAACTTAAAGACGGCGTTTTCTACGGACTACTCCACATTGAAAAATTGTAAGTTTTTCCTAAACCCTTCCAAAAGAAATTGCGTTCAAATAAACTTTTTTCTAGGATTTTGGACTATAATTATATACAAGTTATTTCGAAGCGTTGGCTTTATGGTTTGGGCTCCCTCAAGGAACTGTCTTTAAGCCACAACCACATCAATCACATTGAAAGTGATGCTTGGGAATGCACTTTGCTAACCTTTCTGTACGTATGCTAAAAGCAAAATGTGACAATTTTACAATTTTAAATATTATAGTGACCTCTCGGCAAATAGACTGGAGTCCATCGAGGCTGACACTTTTAAGAACCTCGGTAACCTGCAGAAATTAATCCTAAACAACAATAGTATAACTTTCATAAAGGAAAATGCCTTTGATCATTTACCCAAACTAAAAGTATTGTATGTATTTTGAACTTTAAATTTTCAGTATTTTATTTGGTTAATTTGTAGAAACATGAGTTACAATAGAATTTGGTGGGCTGTCGAAGACGCTAACGGTGTTTTCAGAGGGTTGAACGATTTAATGAAATTCCATCTGGATGGAAATAACATTAAATCGATTAACCAGAAAGCTTTCGCTGGGTTGAAAAACGTTACGCATTTAAGCCTAGCTCATAATAATGTGACTTCTATACAGTATAATGCATTTGATGAGATTCCATTTTTAAAGGTATATAACCTGAATTTTTTCTTAATTGTTTCTCATACAAAATTTTCGCAGGATCTTGTCATGAACACTACCAGCTTAATATGCGATTGTAATTTAAAGTGGTTTGTGGAATGGCTTGCTGTGAAAAGCTTTAAAGTGCAGGCTGTTTGTGCTTATCCGGAGTGGCTGCAAGGACACTCGTTGTTCAACGTCGCCACGAGCAACTTTACCTGTGGTAAGTCACATTTAACAAGAATGACAGTGAGAAAGCCTCGTACTGTATTTCATGTTGTTTTTTCCATAGACGATCAACTGCCTAAACCTCGTCTCATCGAAGAGCCCGACTTGGAAATAATGGCGTTAAAAGGCGAAAACATAACCTTAAACTGCAAAGCAATGTCCAGTTCTAACAGCGAAATGTCCTTCCAGTGGAAAAAAGACAACATGGACTTGCCCAACGCGCAAGAAATCGTGAAAACCAGAACAGAACCCGACGGAAAAATAACCGAGACGAGCTCCCAATTGAATTTGCTTTGGGTGAAACATTCAGACGCTGGAAAGTACCAATGTTTAGTTTCCAATATGTATGGAACGACTTATTCTCAAAAATCCACAATTTCCGTGCTGGTTTACCCGACTTTTACCAAAGTCCCGAAAAATCTTACGGTTCATGCTGGGGAAATTGCAAACTTGGCTTGCGCAGCGACTGGAGAACCTTTACCGGAAATTGCTTGGCGTAAAGATGGAGGAAATCACTTTCCAGCTGCGAGCGAAAGACGAATGCATGTGATGCCTACAGATGACGTTTTCTTCATTGTCGACGCCAAGCCAATTGATATGGGAGTGTACAGTTGTACAGCTCATAATGCCGCTGGTACAATAATTGCAAATGCTTCGCTTACAATTGAAGAAAAACCCTACTTTATTAAATCAATGGTGGACAGCGAGGTCTTCGCTGGGCAACTTGTCGTTTTGCAATGTATGGCTAAGGGTGTTCCGAAACCAACGATATCTTGGTTGAAAGACGGAAAAGCGATTCTCCGAACGGAGCGACACTTTTTTACAATTGAAGACCAATTGGTGGTTATAGTTGATACGGTACAGTCGGATTCAGGCGTGTACGAGTGCCGTTTGAACAACTCTCTGGGGAATGTCACTGGAAGAAGCAAGATTACAGTTAAATCCAGTAGGTTGAGTTTTGTATATCGCAGTTTTGCTATTTTTCTTGTATTTCCAAGCGTAATTAACTTGTCTTTTCTTAGATTCCCTCGACACCAACAATACGATGGGTATTTTGATCATCGCTGTGGTCTGCTGCGCCGTGCTAACCTCCGTCATTTGGGTCGTTATAATCTACCAAACTCGCCGCAAGAACCCAGTACCTCCACACCAAACCGAACTGCAAGAAATACCGGACGTAAGCGATAAAACCCACCATCTACAGCTGCACCAGTTCGCTGACAATGCTTCCGATCACTCGTCATGCAAAGACAGCGGAACTGGTGACTCTGCCAAGAGAAGCAATGATGATTTAGTTCCTGATGAGTTTACAATGATTATCAACGGGGAGGGGGAATGTGTCCCCGAGGTAAATTGTTCTCATGTGCCTTTGTTGCATTATAACCAGACCAATCACGATCGAGTTGAGACGGTCAGTGGTGGTGGCGCTAGCAATAGTAGTACTAGTAATAATATTAATAGTCCTGGCCAAGTTGACATTGAAGCAACAAAACCAGAGGATGTTTGAGCAAGTTTCCTAAAACGAACGCAACGGTACAATTTTCTTGTATTGTACATAGTTTTGTATTCATTAGTTCCTTTTTTTAGATTTTAAGATTCGACTGTTTTTATGTTGTTTATTTTAACATGATGATTGATGTTGTCTTTGGAAATTGTGGAAATTTTTTACAATTTGTTTTTAATAAGTACCTTGTGATATTATGTTTTAATAAGGTATAATGGCTAACGTTAAATGTTTTGTACAAAGTGTTTTTTTATACGAGTATGTATACTGCCCAATTCTACAACTTTTTTGTTTAGTTTTAAATCCTGTAGATATTTAAAAAACTAGGAATCAAACGTTCAAACGTAATATTATAGAATAAGTAAGTGTTGTATGAGTTTTTTTGGATGTATGCTTAATTTATTAAAATTGTGTGTATGTTGCTGTGCGTGCCTGTTTTATGTACATTTTAATTATTAGTTTTAAGTTTGATTGGATCCAGATATATGGTAATTTAAGCCTACACACAAAACCAGTTATAGGTATTTATTTTTAAACAGATTTCAAAGTATTCTTTTTGTAATTTTTTTGCATTATACTCCTACTTTATAGTATTATTAAGTATACCTCATTGTGATTTATATTTTTTGTCCAAAATAAAATTATTCTATATTAATTTTTACAATTTTTTATAACCTAATCACTTTTGAACAAAAATTTTTTTGGTTGTAAAACTATTATTCATAGATTAAACATTCTTGGATGTGTAGACGTAGGTCTTGTTTCGGTTTAGGCTCGAATTTTAGTTTTTGATCAAAATCGGAAATTTTGATTGAATTTATCCGGATCAGTTTAGACATTCACGGATAGATGGCAATGTAACACTAATCAATCATAATTTTCTTAAAATGCGAAATATTCAAAAAGAATACTATTATTCTAAAATAGTGGAAAATTTTCAAAAAAAAAATTTCTGCATTAGAACGACAGGTAGAAATCTTTTTTCCATGTAGCATAAGCTTAAGTCAGTGATTGATAGATGGAGCAATAATCGATTTTTAGAGCGAATTTTGAAATTAATATATTTAATTACCATATTCAAGACGCTGCTTGTGAATCTGAAATGACCAGTGTTCTATATCAATGCTTTTAAATTTTTTCACTTTGAAAAATGAGCGAATTTTATTTAATGTACTCGTGCTTTTTGAATTAAAAAAAATCAGTTTTAGTGTTTTAGATAATGCAGGCTTCAAAATGCGATTAATTTTATAATCGTATTTTTTTTATTTATTTTTTTAGCTATATAATATAAACAGATGATTTTTCACGTGTACATTTTAAAACGTCCAAATACTCATCATCATTAAGTACCTACATAATTTATGTTCCAAGTAAATTGCCTTCAATTAAGATTAGTTATTACCCCTAAACCCTTTAGTCTTTCAGTGCATTTTACTGTCCTCCGCTGCAGCGAGCGAGTTGCGAATATCCCTAGCGCTAGCGCAATTCCCCGTCGGAAAACGCTCAGACTTATAAGAGTTTCTTTGGTTTGATATCCCCTTCTGTAACTTCTCCTTTCAGAATTTCCTGTAAGATGCCTACAGTGTGAATGAATCTACCTGTCGTGGGAAACAACTATGAATTTCAATCGAGTGGCACCGGTGCTAACACCCCTACTGGAACTGAAACCATAAACGCGCAAAAACTCCAGGTAAGAAATCGTCATTTCAGCATGAACCTTACTAAGTTTTAGTTAGTGTCTAAGAAAACGTTAAAGTGAGATAAAAGCAGCTTTAAATTGGGCGGTGGTGGTATTGAACGACTAGCTGTTGCATTTCATTCACAAAATTCTAGGGTTCGTGTTAGGGAAGTAGAGATGGGAACGACGCCCACTTGTCCTCAATTCTAAAATCAAAAGATTATCAGTGTTAAACCCCAACGGCCACAAAATAAATTTTTTCAAATTTTTTGGACTAGAGTTGGAACGACGCTTGAAGCTATTCAGTTAATTCCGCGTGTTGATATGAAGGAGGTGGAGACAAAGGGGAATAATTATATTCTCGTATGCGTATATACCTACGGTGATCTTACAACAATAGCTGAATATTCTCGATTAGGCCTTAACTAACCTCTTTAGCTGACAGCCAGATTATTCCACATTTCTCATTAAATTTAAACATTCCCTTCCAGTTTATGCATTATACATATTATATTCACAGGCAGGTGTATTTAAACTATGTTACTGTATATTGCGTGGGTCTAACAGCTTATACACAATTAACATCGGCGTGTTTTGATTAAACTCTCTTCAATCAAATTATGCTGGTTATTCCGATAAAAGTATTTAATTCAGAACTCGTCGCGTCTTGATTGGAAGAGATTGAGACCATCTACATAGCCTAGGTCACTTCTGATTTTCATTGATCACGCGACCATTGATAGGGGCCAAATGTACGAGAGCGGAAAGGATCCAAATCATCACTCAACTGGGATCATCCATAAAAAACCTAACTTACTTCACAAAAAGATTTTATAATAATACGAGAGCAGTATATAATAAAAAATACAATAATTTGCAAAAAAGAACTAGGAAATAGTATATAAGAACCGCGAAATATATTTAAAATATTTCCTGGATCATTTAAGGAAAATTGACGGGATCAGTTAATTACGGAAGCACCTGTATATCAAGCACTTTCATTCTAAAATAACTTAATTTATATTAATAGATTTGAGCTTTTCTTAAATTAATAAGCGAGATGTTTGTAAATTTGGCGGATGCGCCGGTTATAAAAATTTGAAAATTGATTAAAATTTTTATAGTAAACTCCAGTTGTAAATTAGTTTTGACTAAATTGCTAAACATCGTTGCCCAAATATAAATTAAATAACCATACGAAATATTTGCGATTTTGGTGGATGCGCCGGTGCCAAATTGTTTCAGCTTTAATAAGTCTCATTTTAAATTAATTTAACACTTACAAAAGGCAATAAAAGCCGAACGCTTGAGTAAATTTTTCCTTTGTAATTAAAAACACTTAATATTTGAGTAAAAGCCCTAGTCCCTAGTCGACATTAATTTTACAAGTGAGGATGAATCCAATTTCAATTTTCACGACTGAAGTGAATAATTTTTGGTACGCGCCACAAGGCATGGGTCAGTCGTCAGTCCCATCACACCCACATTAAACTTGTCTGTCTGTAACCGTTTTTATATACGAATTATCCTCATCATCCTCTTTCGAGGAATTCCTTATCTGTTTAATAAAGTGAACGCTAATTTGCCTCCTTTGAAGTTATTCTTTTGCCTTACCACTTCTAGGTATTCTAAATAAACTTTTAACAATGGCATTTCATTTAGCTTTAGCTCCTATTAACAATTCAGTTGGAAAGCCGAAAATTCTTCCGAGAATTAGCACTTTTTATGCGCCTATCAAGCTCAAGTTACCCTTTGTCCAAAGTGAATTAGATATAATTTGGGGGCGAAAAATCTCGTGTATATATAGCTATCCAACCGCTGCGCTGGGGTTGTTTTGTGAACATCGGGGTAATTAATAAGAAATGAATTAACTCGGCAGAAATTTGATTTCACAGGTTTTAGGAATTTCATCATTTATGCGCAACATTTAGTCCTGAACGATAGTTGAAATACCCAATTGCCACAATCGCAGGGTACGGAAGTTCCATCGAACATTTTCTATTTAGTAATTAGTTTACATGTACTACGCAGAAAACTATTTTCTACCGACCAATGCAATGATTTAAATTGATATTGAAATACGGGGGCGAGTTAAGTTTATACTAACTAAATCGCTTTAGGAATCCATTATTTTTCCTGAGGGAAATTTATAAGAAATATCGTCTATTGGAATCGATAAGTGACGAATTTTTTTGTTGAAAGCGACTCACTTAATTAACATGTTATTTATCTGGCGTTGCGATCCACGTGTCTCGCTATACCCTGTTAAATTTGTAAAATCTTGAGTTATACGCGTTACTTTCTGCTTTATTATAATTGTTGATTCAATTATTAACATAAAAGACCTAACGGAAAAAATAATTAAGTTAGCAGTGAAACTTTAAGCCGAGGCGCGTGTTGGGTCGGGTCGAGGACAAATTTCAGAAGAATATCAAGTAATTTATTTAGAAAGTTCGCGACTGCCTATTGCGTATTATGCCTGACTACAATACAAAACGCTTTTCTGGTCCAGTTATAAACTTATGTAACCCGAAGGAGAAAATCGAGAAGAGAAAAAGTCATAGATTATTTCTCGCTCATGTGGAAGATCACGAACGAGAGAGCTTCAAATAACCTGATAGACGCATTGTGTGCTTTGAAAAGTTAAAGAAAAACAAATATTATTCGCGTGGAATATGAATGGAAACCAAGTAATTCGAATTGGATTGTTTCAAGTTCCAAGGACTTATTACTTTTCTTTTACACACTCGCACTAGCCTGCGAATTGTTTAAGGATTATATATTAAATTTTGCGGCTTCTCAACCATCAAAAATCGCTGGCGACATATTTAACACATCCTACTTCATTTTCAGCACTTAGCAAATATTTCATTTTCTAACGGCAGAGCTTAAAACACATTCTGCAACAGTTTTATGTTACTGCTTTGTTTTAACCCCGGTTTTACTCTAGTAGCACACACCCTGTATGACTAGAGTTTTCCCCCCTCGAAAGTTTTTTTTAACTTTGAATTGCTTATTGAAAACTAGTTTACGCGACGGACGCCCAAAATCACTTTTACATGCATTTTAAAAGTTTCCTCCTAACAGCTTAGAACTTTTCGGGTCAGCACCGAAGAATACGACATGACATCATCAGGAGATTGTATGGGCGTTGCGTTGGTAGAGTTTTCCAATAACCGGAAATGTTCATCGATGACCTATCTATCTTTTCATTCACAGAACGTTTTAATTTCAATTCTCTCTTGGAAATATCGTTTTGTAGCAGTGTCATTATCCTGTCAATTTATTGTTGGCACGTAATTTAATATAGTAACGTACATAATTTTTCATTGTATACCTACACAATGTCAAACTTTCGCCTTTTCCAACGCTGTAATGTAAAAGTTTTAGGGATGAGTCTGACAGGAGTAAACTTAACTAATTATGCGACAACTTCTTCTATATATAGCTGTGTTTTAAAAATCCAATCGATAATTTACGGGAAAACCGGAATAATCATTAAGATTTCCTCAAAATTATGCGTAATTGATTTGGAGTTTAATTGCGCATAAGTTTATTTATAAACCTCTTACATTTGGGAAAAATAATTATTATGAAAGGTGTTCAAAATCCACAATTATTGCGTACAAAATAAACAGCTTCTTAAAGGCAATAATGGTGTGGGTATATCAAATAAACCATTCACCAAAAAATTTGTATTCAATAGAACATACAGGCGATATATTTTTTCTTTTCAGTTTCGCTTTTCTGAATTCGGTAATCATACATAATTCAGTATACGGAATCAGCTTTTTTGTATATGGGTATTTATTTTCGTACAATTGATGATATATATTCAATGATACTGTCAACTTTTTTTTTTAAATGCCACGTTCAATATATCTAATACGACCTACGTAATTCTTCTACAAATCCTGCCATGAAAAACATATTTAAGAGGTTTTTGTATAGAAAAAGCTACTGATAATGATTTATTGACACAAAAATTATTCCACTTCCTCATTCATATTGTGTATTGGTCCAAAATTCAAAGAGCCGAAGGGAAAAATAAAGTTATACAGGGTCCACAAATGTTAATTTTATAATTCCAGCTTTTATGGTTGGAAAATTTTGTGCTTGACACTGTATAATTTCTATATTAAAGAAATGAATATTTTTAGATAATGATTACAGTATGATATATAATACCGTCTGATTCTTTTATTAATATTGTAATAACATTCCGCATTTCAAAGAAATAAATTCTAAATATGGAACTTAATCAAATAAGGACGATACGATAATTAATTTCTTTTTTCCCTCTAATACATAAGTACCTACAAATTTAATAAATTCTACTTCATTCCTGCTAGAATGATAACTGTATCGAAGCATATATTCAAGAACAGGAAACATAAAACAAATAAATTATTATTACTTTATATTAAAATATACACGAACGCTACCATCCGTTTCGTTTTATCCAGGACAGGGGATGAGGGTTGATTAAATTTTGCCAACCAGGCACGAGGAAAAATACATACACGTCGAGTTAATTTTTTCTTGCTAGTTGATGGAGTTCATAAGTTTGTCAAACTTTTTTTATTAAAAATAACTTGGAAATCTTTATATTTGAAATCGCTTAGAATCGAGTGGAGGAAGGAAAGGGTTTTGTAGGGAAATTGACGCGTTTTTGTTTAATATATAAACGAAATTTAATTACGGAATTTTGGCTATTATTTCCAGTTTTGGCGGAAGATTACGGTGTTCTTTTAAAAGGACAGTGGCAGAATGTTCATGAAATTTTTCCAAAAATATTTTTCCAATTCTGTATGGAAGTAAAAGTCTATTTAACTAGATGTACAATTTCAAAAACCGTATAGGAAAATTGCTGGTATTTATACGAACAGTGTTCAGGGTTGGCTTAGGTTAGTGACTAGTTGTGACAGGTCAGTTTCAATTTTCCAACAAAAAATGTAATCTGCAGATTGAGACAAAGTTCCAAGACCCAAATCAAAATTTTAATTAAACGCGGCGTTTAACAGCGCAGGTGATTAGGAAAACAGTTAAGTAGGAACATGTTGATGTCGTCATAAATGGGCACCACCGTAGACCACCACATACGTTTGGCAAGCGGCGAATTTGCCCGTAAACGGCGAGCTAACTCCAGACTCCCATCCCCTATACACGAAGCTGTTCACAAACGGCACTATTTAGTGTGTAGGCGGACCAACTCTGTTCTAATTCGGTTGACTTTGCGTGGCGTTCACAATGTAGGCGTCATTCATGATTTTCAGTTCACACCGTGAAACTCTAGTTTTTTTTTGGGTAAATATGAAGTTACTTGTAGCACAATCTGCTACGTCCCACTTAATTAGATATAAATACAATGATGAATTGTGTACACATGGGATGCCGAATGTGACATAATTAACAATAATTTCATTTGGTATGTTAATATTTGTGTCATGTGTGTGACCTATATTTTAATTCATAAATTTAAATTTTTACCATAATAATTTAATAAAAAGTGTTTTAGGGCTAGATGAGGTTATGTTAGAATTCGTGCGGTAATTATTAAAAATAATGATCTAAAATTAAGTTAGAAAGTGTGATGGATAATCCTTAGATTTATGTGACCTAATCTCCCATCGCCTTCAGGTCCTTTTTCTCACGTCAGATAGACTTATAATTCCAAAATGTTCAAGCACTTTTGATATTAAGTAAAAAACGTAAGTAGCTTAAGTTATCAAGTTGGAAGTTTTGTGACGGTTCTCACGCAACTACAAATATTTCGTCATGAAACAAGAGAAAAAGGAAATATTTTTCCACAAGAGAAATTTCGTAGTATGGTTATAAAACAAACGCCTGGTGCGTCATATAAAACTCTAATCAATTATTATCAGTTTGTATTATTGCCTGATTGTCACTTTTAATAGCCGCGCCATAGTAGAAAATTGCGGCTGTCATTTACGAGCCTGTCGTAAAAAGAAAATGTTGACAATTTCTGTTTAGGATATATATTCTTGTTTTTCCGGGTTTCGTTCAATTCTTATACCTACCTCTTTTATTTGAGATTAAATCCCGTAAACATTTACTCTATAAATCATATTCACGACATAATTTGAAAATGTCTAATTTGCGGGGGTGTTTGTTATACCTACATAACAGTAAATTTGAAAACAACGTGGATAAATCAGATTTACAATTGCAATTTCGCCACGCTTATAAGGGGATTTTACAATTTAATGGCTCTTCAAACGGGCTGACGTTTGTATTTATTGGTTTAAAAATTAATATAAAATGTTGTTTCCAACCAACATAATTCGATTATGACGAGTCTTTTATTGCAATTTCAACGTAAATTGTGCTCGCTGAAAAATACCGCAAATTAATTTTTCTTTTCCACTCAGAATAAAACGCATTAAAAGGAAATTTCAAATAAATTCATTAGTAGTCATAAATCTGCTGTTTTTTATTTTTATACTGAGCCAGACGTTTAAAACATCCCCTACGATTTGGGTGTACACGTTAAGTTCCGAATTTAAAACCGGCGCATCCACCAATATTTCAACCGGTCAGATTTACAGTAATGCATAAGAAAAATGTTTTACAGGACAATGAAACACTATTATTAAGTTAGAGTTAGAGATCAGGACCCGTGGAAATCCTTGGAATTTCTCCGCTCATTTCGTAATTCCCAGAAATCTAGGAAATAATGACGTGCGTTTTATTCTAAGTACATATTACTTCCCAAACCAAATCATTTTGAATATATCATCAGTTTTTAGTTAGAATAAAACGCATTAAAAGGAAATTTCAGATAAATTCATTAGTAGTCATAAATCTGCTGTTTTTTATTTTTATACTGAGCCAGACGTTTAAAACATCCCCTACGATTTGGGTGTACACGTTAAGTTCCGAATTTAAAACCGGCGCATCCACCAATATTTCAACTGGTCAGATTTACAGTAATGCATAAGAAAAATGTTTTACAGGACAATGAATCACTATTATTAAGTTAGAGTTAGAGATCAGGACCCGTGGAAATCCTTGGAATTTCTCCGCTCATTTCGTAATTCCCAGAAATCTAGGAAATAATGACGTGCGTTTTATTCTAAGTACATATTACTTCCCAAACCAAATCATTTTGAATATATCATCAGTTTTTAGTTAGAATAAAACGCATTAAAAGGAAATTTCAAATAAATTCATTAGTAGTCATAAATCTGCTGTTTTTTATTTTTATACTGAGCCAGACGTTTAAAACATCCCCTACGATTGGGTGTACACGTTAAGGTCTGAATTTAAAACCGGCGCATCCACCAATATTCCAACCGGCCAGATTTACAGTAATGCATAAGAAAATTGTTTTACAGGACAATGAAACACTATTATTAAGTTAGAGTTACAGATCAGGACCCGTGGAAATCCTTGGAATTTCTCCGCTCATTTCGTAATTCCCAGAAATCTAGGGAATAATGACGTGCGTTTTATTATTTATTATTAGTTTTAAGTTATAGAATTTTTCCTCTTGTTTCCTTGAATTTGTCGTCGTTATAAAATTATACTCCCCTAGATATACAATTTGTCTTCCATCAAGTTTCGTTTCGCAAACAAATATTCTGGAAAACATACCTACTTGTTGTACAATCATCAATCTGTGGTGAGTTTCGGTTAGATGCGTTCCGATATTTTGATTGATGGTCAGCGCTTATGTCAGCTTAGTTGATGAAACATTTGTATTAATTTTACGGGAATGTACTCGAGCACGCATAAACCACCCCTGTTATAATGTAAAGCCACATCAAACCAGTCCCTCAAATAAGCCAAAACGTTAAATTTTAATTGAGACTTTTAATAATTAAACTAAAAAGCGATGTGAATTATTATTTCAAACGCGGTGAGAGTAAACACAATTACTTTTGATTTGGTGCATTTTTTCAATTAAATCCCAACACGAGATTTTTCAAATTTATTCAACTAGATGGGAAATTTCGGCGTTTAATCTGTGAAACCCCGTTTAATTCCTGTTTCTGATGTTTTCCTATCGACTTTTACGTCAGTGGAAATCCGTATTCCCCCATTAGAACTTCATTATCACTGTTTACATCTTTCGCGCAAACCCCCCGAAGGATTGTCAACCGCACACACACACACATACATATAAATAGATAGATTTCATGATAAATAAACCACTTTAAAACGATTATAATCTTTTACCTTTCATTGCCAGGGGAACAATGGATTTGTTTTTCCAAGTATTTTCCAACAAAGGTATCATAAGTAGCATTTGCTTTAATATTATGTTGTCTTTATAAGCTTATGTCTTGTGGTTGGTTTCGTTTGCATAAATCGCTGTTATAAAATGGAATAAATTTAATACATGCAGACAAGTTTTAAGTCATAATTTTCGTTGTTAATATTGTTATAATATAATCGGCTGCCGCGCCGAGTCGGCGCATCTTTACTCACATACGGCGATGTTCTCGATTGAATAAGTCGCTTATTAGTCGTCAAAACCGCACTAACTCATTTATAAGATAAATAACGTTTTTTCAAGGAATTAATTGAAAATTCTATTATGGAACATTGTTTGTTTAAGGCAGCAGCGGTAAAGTTAATTAGGTTACACTTTACTGATAATTAAACTGATATATAAGCTAAAATTCAGTTAAACACCCCCTATAGAGGTGGTATATTGTTTTCAAATTGAGGCTGCAGCAGTCATTATTTAAGCATCATATATTTGCCCTTTTACGCAACGATTAATTATGAAACATTCATTATCAGTTTGTTCCTATATAAAACAATCTAAATGTTAAAAAAAAAGTTAAATCTCAGGGTTCAAGTTTGACAAATGTTAAAGTTGTCAAGTAGCAGTGGTGTGACGTAATTACTGAAGGAAGGTACATAAGATTCAAAAGTTTTTTTTTTTATTTTATAATGAATTAAAAACTGTCCCGGTAATAAGGTCACGGTTACTGTAATTGACATCTTTATTAATCTTTTTCATAAGCTGGTATTTACAGATTATTTAATGAGGTATACAAGAATGCGTTATTTGTGTTATTAAACGATTGCTTCCTTCTGTTTTACGTATTTGTTTTCATCACAATGTACCTAAATCAAATTAATGTCAAATAGAGATGAAACATTTGTTTGTTTTTTGAGGGCTTATACATCACGGGAGATACCGAGAAGGTTCCGAAGTGTTCTAGTAAAACCCTAGTTTAAATGTGTTAGAAATTTATTTAAACGTCAACTTGTTTTGGAACAAAAATAGAAACACCTAAAAGTAAATCGGTATTTTTCGATGTTGTTTACGTAATATCACAAAGAAACTTGATCGGAAATTGGAAATACTAAATACGTACATTTATCCATAACCATAACGGTAATATAAATACAGTGACAGCCGCCGTCGCTGTCCCACCTACAAAGCACCCTAGCCCTTCATTGGCTCTTTTTAGGTTTCAGTAAGCCTCTAAGCTCTATTCACATATGATACAAAATACGGAAGCGTGGGAATTGAACACAATTCCAGAATGCTGTTTCAACCTTTATAAGTAATTCGGATATTTTCCATTATAAGGACATAATATACCTATACGTGGGTACGAACAATCGTTTTCCACAAATAACATGTGCAATGAGGGATATAATTACAAACAGGTCAAGGATTTGTTGTGTCGTGTTGCGCTAGATAAAATCTTGATAATATTATCGATATTATTAATAGAACACAAGTGATAAATTTAGATTATGTCGAGCGTGAGAGTACGTAAAGGTAAAGGATTTAGCTCTATGGCATTCCACTTTGCCATGCCTTTGTCAGGTGTGATTGGATCAATTCAGGTACAAATGATTAGCGTTCCAATCTAACAATAATTGAATTACTCACAACAAGGTGTCAAGGTTAAGTACACCTGCATTTTTGAATAGACCACGAATCCTGATGGTAAATTATTCAGTTGTAAGCGGCTGCTTTACAAAATATTTCAAATTGCAGGCTTGGTTTCGTTCTTTCACCTATACCAACACTTTTAATGTGAGTTCCTCCCTCACACCCGTTTCTACCTTCTTATACGAAGTATACACACGCACTTTTAAATAAGAATCAAAATAGAACTTTCTAATCAACGCCACAAAAACCGTACATTGCGTCTAATTTCTGGGAGTTTTTGTTGGACTTGTGAGAAATGTGAATGTATAAGTAACATTGCCAATTGTACCTAATAGTAAATCAGCTCAGAACTACGAGCCCTAACAACTAAATGTTCGGACAAAAGTAAATTTGATTGTCTTTTTTCCATACGCGCAAAAGTTATCTAAATTAAGTTCCATAATATTGATGGTTGTTTCTGTTATAATGCCAACATTTAGTTATATAAAAACGTAAATTTCGTAAAAATCCGCTCGGCGGTTCCAAAACTGTGGCACTATAACCCTGCAGGATGGGAAAATCGTAGAAACAAAGAATTATTATTTTCAAAACGTTGGATCGAGTAGTCGGATTTTGAAGAAACTTACTTTATTGCAAAACTGTTAGTTTTCTTTACAAAAAAGTTACACAAGTTTTTATTTGGTGATTTTAGACATTTATCGGAGCTTCAAAGTTGCACCTTTAAAAATGATAGAATTTTCTAGTAACTGTTTTAAAAAATCACAGTTTTGAAACCGCTGGTTGGATTTGTGTCAAAAAACCTTTAAATCAAAGCACAATAATCGTACCATATTGAAAAAATGCTGAAATGTTAATATTTTTTTTGCATTTTTTTCGAGTTCCACAGTTCACTTTTCAAAAAACGTGTATTTTGAGGGTGCTACCCACATTAAAATAATCACAGTTTTGGAATCACTGGTTGAATTTTGGTAAAATTTACTTTATTGCAAAGCTGGATGTTGGTTTTATGTACAAAAATATCTGATGTGTCCAGCACATGGCTTTCTTATACAATACGAATAAGCTTCTGTTTTTTGTTATTGTACTTAAAGCCGTTGCCACGTTAAAAAAACGCGCCTAAACTCTACCTCAATGGTGGTGAGGAAATGAGTTGTATTACATAAAAGAGAAATATTCCTTATTATTTTGCAACTAAAACACCATAATAACACTAATAATCGATCATAGAAAAAAAATCACGATTACTACACATACTTTCTTATTACTTCGTATAAGAAAGTAAAAATACGGCTAGGCGTTGTTTACTTTATTTACAAGAATATTTCTGTTGTTGGATTATTATAAAATATTACAAATTTGAAGAGTTGGCAGAACACGCATGGTACCATGCCAGAATATATTCGAATGAAATTTATTATTTTTAGATGTTCCTTGAAATATCAACAAAAGGTACACAACAGAGTGTTTGTAGAGTAAAATGTAAAACATTTAATGTTAAATCCGATAAATAATTTTCTTCCATGCATAATATTGTTATTAAGACTTTATCTTATTGTATTATTGTTTACTAATTATTTGCGTGAAATTTCCAGTTCTCCTTTCATACTTCAAAAATTTACTTTTGTCCGAACATTTAGTTGTTAGGGCTCGTATATCAGTGTCGTATAAGAAAGTGGCATGCTGGACATTTTTTTTGTTACAATAGGAAATTGGAACAATTGGGCAAAACTGGAAGGTTATATATCTCATCACCAGTTATCTTATATCGTCCAGTGGGCGATTTCTCTAAAGGGCAAATCCAACTTCCCTCTTGATGTCCACAACTTATTGTCCCTCTATCAAGTTCCGGTTAAAGTGTACACGAACACCACGAGCTTCAGGCATTTGAAACAATGTTATTATCCTCCAACTATAGATAAGTTTTCGAACCAAGCGTGTTTTATTATATTTTTATTATGCGACTCGCGCGCGAGGGATAATATACAGTGTGATCGAAAATTTCCTTGAACTATTCTAACTGGAGCTAACTTAATTCCATTTTTATGATTTCCAAGCCAAATCAATCACATATTCATATTTTCAGCTGCTTTAGTACGAATAATTTCTTTGCTAATCACAGCTATTTAAACAGAAAGATTGATTCCCACCACGTGATTAATACGTTATCTCTATTCAGTAAAATAAATCAGTTGTAATTTGCTATATTCACACACAAATGCACACCGTGATGTTTATTATTATGTAAAGCGAATTTCTAGGAGTTCTTAGTTCCTCCCTCGAGCGTAGATTGATCGCAAAATTTTGAATGAATGCAACGCTCTATGGAATATGGACTGTATACTGTATTCAAAGTAGGTTTATTGTAATCAGTTGCAAACTGTCGTTGATGTTTTCCCAAAGCCTTTAAAAAGCTCGTAAATTTTTTTATCGTTGTTTGTATATAAACACATAGCGACAAGTTTAATGAAATTGCTTTATTTAACATAAAAAGATTATTTTTTTAAGAAGCTGTATTTAAATTTATTTCAAAGGCGGGTTTTAATGATATTAAGAGCCTCGTTTTTATGCATAAATATTACAACAGGACTTTTTTCATTAATCAATATTATATTTATGCCTGAGATTTTTAATATAATTCTCATCCGATGTACCGTTAATTAACAAACCGAACTCCCACTGGTTTATTTTTTGTACCTATTTGAGTGGAATAAAAAATAAATCTTGTCAGCTTCCAAAATTAGTAGAGTATTCGCACTTAGACTAAAGGATCTTTTTTTTATTTAATACCTCAACATCTAGGAACTAGATACATCGTAAATTTATTCAGCAAAAGAAACTCAAACAAATTATTGCAGATACATAGTCGTATATCATGAGATATTGAATGTAAAACGTAATTGAATTTTAGTAATGTAGTTTTATGAGCGCTAGTGATTTCCAAAGATACGGGCTGTAAAGTAGGTTATATAAATTCTAGCCTACTCCTTCGATGTGTCCAGATTGACGCGAGTTTGGAATAACCATTTGGCATCGGCAAGCTGGGCTATAATTTAGGTCACGTAGTAATTTAAATTCTTTTCCTGCAATAACTTTTATAACAATCCTTTTATATTCAAATCTATGTTTTCCTTAGAACATCTAAGGCCGGATTTTTCCAAGTGGCAAGTTTAAAAATTCGTTCCGCATTTCGGACGACGAGCGTCGAGGAAAAAGTAAATATAACGTCGTCGGCGAAATCGCTTATTCCTCAAGGTTTCAGTTTTGTGTTTTTATCATGTTGTGATGTTTGTTTAGTAAGGCTACAAAAGCTTCAGCTTACAATAATATACAACCGCAATTTATTCCATAAAATTATTCGAGGGGGATTACTTTAAGCATATATAACTTGTTGGAATCCATTGTTTGTAACAAGCTTAACAAACATAAAAATCCAGCGTTTAAAACAAATCTCTGGTTTATAAACTGTGAAACAATTAATTAGAGAATACTAATTTATTCACGTCCCTCCTCAACGCGGCGCCCGTTCTCCATCAGCCATGATCTAGATTCAATTTTAACTCTCGAAAGTAGTATCTCGATAAAAATTCACACCCTCTTCTCTCTCACACCCATTAAACGAAATTCAATAAAGTACTTTGAATATTAACAATTACCGTCGCCGTATAAAAAGGGTTCATTAGTTCAAAGATGAAAGGGAATAATCCATTATAATATTACTTGAACTGGAATGTTCCGCCGAATTTGTTTTTTGGGGTTTCGTGCCGTAAATTTTTTACATTACATGAAAAAAAGGTTGGAAATGTGTGTGAGTTATAACTTGTTTTAATTTATTACAAGTTTAATTTTTTTCGTGCTGTTCCGCGTTTTAATTATTGTTTAATTGGACTTTAATTTCCTCGCCCTTTCAGATTGTTTCATTTCGATATAGCATTAGTAATAAACTCGGGGCTAAAACCTTATAAACAGTGAAAAAGCCAATTTATTGTTCGACGTAAATTGTTAAAGCAGAAGTTTCTCTGGGGATTTTTTTCATAAATTTATGGCAACACTATGACCGTTTGTTCCACTTGGTTTTTTACCGTCATAATAACAAACTAAACTTTTCTAATACTTTTAACCTATAGAGTACTATATACCAAAAACTTTAACCCTAGAATTTACAGTATTTTTATATAATGACGTAAGTGTCATTCTTCTTCTAGAATAATTATGCCAAAAGCATTTATGACACATTAAAATTAAACGGACAAACTCGTGGGATTTCAGGCTCGTAAATAAGGCTAGAATTTTATGTGTTGAAACCTTCAAATGTTAGGAAGATGGAACACTAAAGTTCAGTGTATCATTTGATACATTGTTCAAAGGCATAACTAATAATAATTCGTATAGGTATGAATTTTGATAAATATCCGAATCGAGATATAGAATTTAATTATTTGGCGGATGCGCCGGTGTAAAAAATGCGAAAATTAGAATATATTATATAAAAATGGTAATAAAATGTATAAAAAAGTGAAGTTAAGTGAAGAAGTCGAAAAGTGGAAATATAGTATAATTTAGTAGGAGATCAATCAAAATCACTGGAGTTTGTTCAGGACTTTTCCGTGACTCCTGGCAAGCTGTTCTACTCAACGAAATCCCACGGTCCCACCTTAATTTGAAAACCTCTTCGTTTCACGTGGAAAAACTCGTAGAAAAGTTAGCAACACAAACTTGTGATATAGATATCGCACAACTACCTAATAAATTCAGAGCAAACTAATACGTTGAATTTATGAATGAACATGAGCGGCCGGTAAAGTTTACGCACAAATTATAGGGGAAAGTTGTATTCCCCCGCGCTGGTGCAGGAAACAGGTGTATGTTCGTTTATTGCGGTAAAAAAATGTTTGGTTTCGAGTGGTTTTTCGGAATTAGCATTATCTGCATAATTGTGGGGGTAGCAAATGAAGGCTACCGTGTGATAACGGTCGCCCTGAGGGTGGCTGGTGACGGACTTTGGGGGCGCACGAACTTTGGGGGCGGCGACTGAGAGAGAGAGATGGGGGCGGGAGTGAGAGCGGTGAGGTATTTGCCCAGGAGCAGCAGCCCTGCTAGCGCAACCGGCAACCCCATTCTATGGTTAGTCTTTCGCCAACCTGTCTGACATGCAGTCGTAACTTGTATATACTGAAACATATCCTTGTGTACGTATCCACGCTATTAACTTTGAGAATGGCAACGCTTTATTTTACTTGATATCATCAAGGGCGCACCACAGATATAATCCATTAATATATTATATAGTGCACTACAAGCACGATTTTTATTTCATTTATGCATCACAATGATATTTATCAAAAATAAAATATTTTTTTTTAATTGTTGCACTTTTTAAACTGCACAAAAGTAGTTCATTTTACTACGCACTGCACTGCAGCCAATCACTGAAGTGGCTTAACTTACAAGGTAACGTACCAATTTTCTTATTTATTATATTCTACTATATTTTAACAACTCTCATTCATGTTTTGTATTTTATTAAACCTGTCTAGTTTTAATTACATACTTTTATTTTATTTAGGTACAAACACATCCCAAACAACAAATGAAACACTTTAACAAATTAAAGTTCTCAAGTTCAGTTGACCGCATGTAAAACACGAGCTCAACGACGAAAAAACTCAATTACTTCATTCACTTTGAATTTTGTTCATTACTACGGCTTTTACTTTGGCGCAACTCCCATATTTAAAACTTTTACAAACTTTTTCAAACTTTCGCAAGCGCAACTTTTGATGCATTTTTTACATATAGAAATATTTGCAACTATCGTATATTTATTTATTGGGTCACGATATGTTGCGATAATATAAAAAAATGTCTACAGTTTTTTTTCGAATTTTTGAGCTGGAAAGTTAAGAAAATTTACCAAATTAAAACTCTTTCACTTTATTTTAAGTTTAAAGGTGGTTTTTGTGAAAGAAATTATTCTATATCATTTTTTGGTTTTCTAAACCTCTATTTTTATGAAAAAATTATAAAACTGAAAAAATCTAGTTCATAAACAACTAGCCGAATAGTTAATGTCTTTAGACATTGAGTTTAATTAATTAACAACCGAATATAACAAATTTTCATGTGATATGAAATTTTGGCGGAGGCGCCGGTCACAATTTTATCATTTTCGAAACTTAAATATTTTTAGTGTGAGTCTAATGCAAGTTTCAAATATTAGAAACTTTTTCAAATGTATCGCAGCGCATTTTACCTCCAGACATATTTGCAACTTTATCGGAAATTTGTTTATTGGGTCACGACTAGTTGCAAAAATAGCCCAATAATATAAAACCAAACTGCGTCGCTAAATTATTAAACGGAATTCATTACCCACTACTGTTTACTTGTTTATTAAAAACGTTTTACTGGTTTAATTACTTGACAAAGTATGCGACTTTGCGTTCGGAATATTTAATTAATCTAAACAGAAACTTACGATAACATTCATGCAACATATACAACATTTGACAAATGTTTTTCTTTGAGTTTTACATATTAGGTGATATTTCACGCGGGATGTGTCAGGAATATCGCCCACTTGTTTATTATATTGTGTCTACCGACACGAACATTTTTCTTGTAAAAATCACAGGTTTCAGCTTTACGACCCGCACCGCCAGATAAACTCAATTTATATCCTCAAAAGTTCGTTAATTTATAACATGTACATATACAGGGTGTGGCATTTGTCCTAAGACTTACAGGCGATTATGGACTAGGTATATTAATGATTAAAACTGTAACAAAAAAATATCTAAAAACAAATTTTGTCTATGTAAACTTATTTTTGTTGCCGCCGCACCCTGTATACCCATTAACTCAACTCTATACGAAACCTCAAAAATTTATCTGGAAATCCGACTAAATACACGTATGCCCATTTTTTTATGTTTGAAATATGCAATCAATCATTTGCACTGTCAGCCGAAGAGATGCGGCAGATTTATCACACACGAAAAATATAATAATACGAAATACATAAAAAAACCAACGTAATATTAACGAAAACAAAACAAATTGTGTTTCGTGTTTGATTGTGGTGATAGAAACGTTATAATTACATTTCATTTCACGCAACTAATTTCATGGAAACTGATTTCGTTTTATAGGAACAACAGACATCGTTCACGGATGAAATGATTTAAGTGACGTGGCCAATATCCCGTAACCCTTTTAAGTTTTATCTTTCGATATTATTAGGTTGACAGGGAAACTCATTTTGTGCTGCCGAGTTTTCCGATATTTTATTACAAAGGTATAATTTAACTGTGAAAATCGTAACTTTAGAATACATTGTGGCGAGTCGCCCCTAACATTTTTAAAACGAGAAAATATGCGAATTCCCTACCTATAATCTTCACCTAACTAGATTGTCATTGTTGTTGAATCCATACAAATCCTTACGTTGTCTCCTGGATATCCTCCTGGTTCCTTGTACATTTCTAAAAAATACCCATGATCCTTAACGCTTTAGACCCTAAAGTCTCACGGAAGAGTTCGTTCTCCCTAACATCTATAAATCTATAGACAACCTTCTTAGAAGGAAGGGACGACGCGAATCCCAGTAGATGTATCAGAAAACAAGCATTTGCAATTTAAGGAATTCCTGTGGTCTCGGCCGGAAGCCTGAACAGCTTAAATTATTGTAAGGGGTGATAATCGGACAGATGAATAGGTGGTAAGTGAATCAAAAATGATACCGCAGGACTTTTCGTGAAGTTTTATCTTGTGGGGGCTTTTTAGCGTTGCCTTTAAGGATAATATCAGGATTTTGTGGGAGTTTACAGCTGTTGAAGCTTTTTATTTTTGTTTCTCTAATTATAAACATGATATTTCTTTAATATTTATTAATTGGTGTAGTTAGAAAGAGGCGAGGGCGTGGCTTATTTTGTATTTGGCAAGGAACGCCCATCCTTAAGTTCAATGAGCTATTTCAGTTAAAGATTATTTATTTTACTTGAGAGATAATCCGAAAATATATTTTAAATATTGGTGGATGCGCCGGTTATATTTGTTTGCTTTGGCGGATGCGCCAGTTCCAATTTTTTATTACATGTTGTAATATAAAATATACATACATATTGAATATTTTATGTCATTTTAACATTTGACTTTCAAATGAACTCAAAACATGCGGGGCGCTGTTGATTTTATTAAATAATTTTATTCATAAAAACCACTTTAATCCTTCCAAAACAAAAATAGCCGAATTTATTAACGGTACTTACATTAAAAGTGTACAGGCGTTAAATGTTTGTATAAAACTGCTCAATTAAACAGGATGATCATCGGAATATTTTAATTTCAAGGTTGATCTCAAATATAGATTTTCATAATAATGCTTATGCATGAATGTTTTGTTTGCATTGCAATATGCAATTTGTGTGTGGGGTTGTTTACTCAATCAATAATAATTGTAATTTGATTTGAGGTATTCGTTTTATATCGACAAAGCGATATCTGTGCGAAATATTAATTTTTATTTGAAATATCTGAAAACTTCGAGGAATTCTTGGTATTTCTCTGAAATATTTTGGAGACACTCCGCAATTATTGAAGTTATTAGAGGAACGTCCATGTTAAGCTGTTTCATTTGTTGTTACGAGATGCTAGGAGATTTGTCATTTATGCTACATTTAGTTTGGAAAAACGAGTAAAATCGAAGCCAGTTTTTAATGAAATTGTTTAGTATTTAAAATGTTTTCGTAGAAGACAGATTCGGTGTCAAGTTGAAAATAATGACAAGCCAGCTCGTTTAGCTTAATTTAAATTTCAGTAATACGAGAGAACTTGGTCGCATAATCATAGGTCCTTATCAGAAATAGTTCAACACAATTTACATATCCCCTCGTACTTCAAGTGAAAAATGTTTCCAAACCACCAGTTTACTTAATTGTATTTTCCTTCCCTCAATGTCAATTTTTCCAATCCCAACAAAACGAACTAATATTAGCACAACAAGATTGGTTTGTCTTTAAATAGAATACGCGGAAAATATCTTATTCTTACAGCAATTTGAAAACATTTCGTAATTTAATTTTTTCTCAAACTCGCGTCTCAAATCAAATTTAACATCTTTAAAATACATTAACAAAGCTTTTTATGAGATTTATGCCTTTGTTTCGCGTATAAATTTACGTATAGAGCGAGACGAACCTCAACACAAAAAATGTTATTTCATTTCAGCGAGACACACCGGAAATAAATGAATAAAAAGGGGGGATTTGTATTGACGAATGAAAATGCGTTTTTTGTTGAGGTAATCGAAAAGGAAAATTAAGTTACAGGCGAGAAGTCGATAGTGGGATTACATACTTAGCATAGGTTCCTATGCAAATATAGTTCAATTCTTCTAAGAACTCTTTGACGTCATAAGTTTGCTAATAGTAGTATATATAGATAGTAGTATATTTTTCGTTTGTTATAATATTATCAAATACGTTTTATAATGTTTTTGAAGGATTGGACTGTAGTGGTTTAAAGACATATTTTATATACGTAATAAAATTGAATTCTTCCATTCAGTAGTAGAAGTGCTCTTGTTTCCGAATGAAAACGGAACTAATCATTCGAAAAACTTACAATTCTACGAATTAACTTGGGATAATTGATTTTGTGAATTGAGTGGGCTCAATCGGTATTCTAAAGAAAGAAAGTCGAAACATTCAAACTGATTTACAGCTTTGATTCATGGATTATTACAATGAACAGTTGTTATTGGTAAAATTGTAAAAGCTATTGATTGAACTTGTGAACCTCCATAAAAATAAATGGACGTGTAAAAATAGAACATCACATGCATTAACAGAAATAGTTATGAGTTGGATGAATTATAGTATATTCTTGATAATATCTCATATATTATTGTACTAAATAAGCTGACATTATGTTAAACATATCGTGATATGTTCGCCCAAACAATTACCCAAACCAGTTTCAAATTAGATTCCATACAGGATACTCGAGCCACCAAAAACGTACTGAAACTGAAATTATTTAGGTAAAATTATGATCTTCTTTGATTAATTGAAATTTTCAGATGCACATTAGTTCACCAGTTGCAAGCATATTTATATGGTGGGTTTGTTGTGGTATAACGGCATCAGCATTTGCCTTACCTCGAACAAAAGAATACCGCGGTTCTAGTGAAGTTGTTGCGAGCAAAAATGCAGCGGCAGCAGAACCGACTTGCGAAGAGTTGAAGGCAATGTGGAGGTTTTCTAAACGTCAATCGAGAGCTGCTGAGATTACCAATGAAATACCCATGTATAGAGATCCTTTCTCCGATAATGTTTGGGAGCCTTATTACGCTACTTCTAGAAGCATGGGAGGGTAAGTAAAGTAAATACTAACTGTCTTTTTTAACGAAAACAACTCTTTATATTAAGTATTGTGAGATCCAAGACAAAATGAATTTGTCAATAAGTTACACATGAATCACGGATTTTTTTTGGGAACACGATAAGGAATATATTTTTTTACAGTAAAAACTGGAGGACAACAAGCTCTTGGGTCTTGTTTAACTTGTGTCACTTTTTAAACATAAAAATTCTGCTGTAATTATTTTTAAAAGTGAAATTAATCTCTGGTTTAATTAATTCACTTGTACACGATTATGAATTTTAATTTATTAAAGTGACAAGCACTTTAAAAAATTGGTTTTTATCCCAACGTTCGCAGTTATTAAATTTAATGGAAAACAGAAATTAAATTAATCAATTTTAAAAGCGAAATTTGACGTTTAAATAATATTTGCAGATAAATTCTACAAATATCTGTTGCTTTTCGGAGAATTTTTACGATTTAATACCACAAACTAAATCCGCGTTAAATAGGAAGCATTTACGATAAAATCAAATAATTTTCCAGGATAATTACTTCATCGCCAACAAGTAAATAAAATGAGCGTTATTCGGATTTAATGCCATCGATTAAGGATTTAGGTATAACAAATAAAGCTGAAACAAATATGGAAAAAGAATTATTTCATTTTGGAGCCAATTTAAGATATTTTATTTCACAGATATTAATATTTTTTAAATCAACGAATAAAAAATTATTTGATGAATAAAATCTTCGATTTCTCTTTCAGTTTAACAGCGATGAATCACGATATACACGAGATAATTTTATATTGTTACTTGTTGTGTCGTGTCGCTGAAACTTGTAAAGAAATATATTTTAGGAGGAAATTTTGAAATATGTACTACGAGGCGCAATCTTGTATCTAACACACACATAGAGAGAAATATTGTACGTGTATGTCACGTACGCTTCCAAAAGCACACACTAAATGCGTTTTAATAAAAATTCTTTGTGGAAATTTCAGATGTTACAAAAGGTACCAACATTTCTGACAGTTACATTTTTGGCGAGTTTTCAAACAACAAAATTAATATTATTCTATTCATTTGCTAAACAGTTTTGGTGATAAACAGCTTAGGAAGTTTTATTTGTTTAAAACTAACTTGGAGGAGTTTACGTCGTTATTTTGTATATTATAATCCTACAAACTTTTCCTTGTACTTGCCGTCGAATTTAACACCTTAACCTCAAGCTAATCTGTTATTTTTTCTCATGTTTGATTATAAGTGCTTTACACGTGGAAAATGAAATGAAACCAACGCCTTCATCCTCAAAATTTAACATTTAATTTTCATGCAAATTTCCTTACGACCACGCAGTAAATTATCCTTGATGCGCTAGGTACTTTATCTGTCTCCCCTCTCGCTCACTCTACACAATTTAAAAATGTTTTGTGTGTTACATTAAGGTAAATTGCAAAATCTATTAGGACTTGTAATTAATTTTCAAATTAATGCCGGTGTACTCACGCGCCCCATATTAACCCGTTTATTGCAAATTTCATCTCAATTAATCCTCGTCTATTAAATGCAAAAAATTTATGGGGCGAAGGCGGTTGGAATATATTTCATATAAGTGCGCGCGGATGACGGTTTGTAAAGCGAATTAAATTCTTTCTGTAATTGGATTAAGACGAGTAATAGATTTAAATAAAAGTTAAATAGCTTTTAGCTTAATCAACTTGTCGCCGTAAATGGATTTCCATTAAAATCAATCGCATGCTCGATGTCGATGTTATTATTGCATTATTTAACAGTTAAAGATAAAGAAATTGTTGCAGATAATTGGGTTAGCTTGTAAATTCTAGTCTCAGCGTAGATCCCTGAGGAACTCCAGTCTAGACACTAAACAACTTATCCTTTTATATCAATTTCAAACAGGATACGTTGCCCCCTTAGGCCTATTGAACACAATCACGTCTTATTAAAAAAAATGAAAATAAAATGCGCGTTTATAAAGACGTGCTTATTTCTTTCATTTCCTTTTTACCTGGCATTCAAAGCAACAGTTTTTTTATGTTATTTACCAAAAATATTCGGTAATGGAGAAAACAGCTTGTTATAAAAATATAATAATTTCCACTCTGGGAAAAATTTCCGTTGGAATAAAATTATTTTTAACAGAGTTGGTACGGTAAAAGCTCTATATGTGACGTGTCAAACCAACGTATTTAACTATAATGGATTTTGATATGGACAAATTTCGCTATATAGATTTTGCAACATTTTCAATAGTTTATTTAATTACTCACGTTGCGCGATGTTAATTAATTTAAATTAAATTAAAATAATTTCGTGCATATTTACGCATACATTTAGTAAAACCGCATGATAAAAAAATAATTTGATGTATGTAAGTTAGAATAAACGGAGCTAAGCTTTTTAAGATTAAGGTATTCTATTAACATAAAATGTTCGCAGCGTAATTTGTAGATAATTTGACGCATTTTATGTAGTTTTATTGGATTGATTCTCAGTATTATTTCATTTGCAGCAGAAATGAAATGTTCAAGCTCTAAGTCCAAACAAACAACAGGCTGCAGCTCTACAATTAAATTTAAAATGTAATTCCTTTGTTTTAAAACAATTAATTTAGTTCAGTCTGGTAAAAAGTATTTTTCCACTTAATTCCCTTGAAAATGTAGCAGAAAGGCCAACAATAAATTAATTAAGAAAATGACTTGGGTAAGCTGGTACGCAAATATTTGTTAGCACATTTGACCATTTTCATTTAAAACATCTTTCCACTTTAGAAAGGGCACTTACTTTAATTACGAATGTAATCCCAGTTATGTGTTATAATTTTAGCCACCAGTGTTGAAATTCCAACTAAGAAACTCAAAATTGTGCAACGAATCTTAGGGAATTAACATTAAATTTAGACGTAAAAAGGTGAAGATGAAGGAACCAGCTGACAGGGTCGCAACCTTTTACTTCGGAACATTAAATTACGAATACATGACAGTCTACGCAAAAGAGCTTTATTTAGGAGGTATCAGAGCGAGAAATTTATTGCACAGAACCTAATATAAACGTTATATTATAGAATTACCTGTAGAACTTACTACAAACTTTGTCTAAAGTAACTAACTTACAACAATTCTTGATAACTTATTCTGAATATTCTATTGTTGAATACAAAGAATGGATAAATATGTACTTGTAAACAACTGTAATCATCTTAGGAAAGTTTTCCAAAGAGCTTACTGTAAAACACAATAAATGTTTAAAACGTTTGGGGCAAAAAACCTCAATAAAAGGCAAGTTAACATCGTAAAATAGCCATTGGAATTTTGTTATCCGATAATTTATGTATCTATAATAGTGCCATAAAACTACTATGTACAAATTAATATTTCATTTTTCATAAAGTTATGTAATTAAAAAAAATCCGATTTCTAAAAATGGAAAATTATTTTTAGTATCAGCCTATTTAGTATAGTCATAAAAATGATAACATTGCAATAAATAACACTAGTTTACACTAAAAATGTACATTTGATGAGAAGTGATGTATTTTCTCCTACTGAATTCGAAAATCAAGGTTAAAAATTTTTTTATGGAACAGTTTTTGAGATATTGTAATTTTTTCATTTTTTCGGCCTTTTTTAATTTAAAAGTCATATCTCGAGCTAGAAATATCCGATGTGGTCATTCTTGGTACCAAATGAAAGGTATTAAGATGACAAACATATACATATAATCTTTAATTGGTTAAGCCGTTCAAAAGATAAGTAGAAAAAATTAAAAAATTACAATATTTCAAAAACTGTTTGAAAAGCCCCCTCTCATCAAATGTACATGAAAAAAATTTTATTTTGTAAACTAGTCTAATATGTAAAAACATAGTATGTTGCAAGAGATTAAATCAATATACAGCGCCAGCTACTGGATTATGGTCAACTACTCGTTCTATACCGCACCTTAATCCAACAAAAACCATGTACCCCAGAAAATAAACTAGTAAATTTATAGTTTATCGTGAACAACAAAAACTTGCGTCAAAATCATTTTCTATTAAGTTGATAAATAAGCTACAAACTCAACTCAAAGTTGGTTTGCTACAATATAACATTTGAACCTGTTGATTTCGTTGATAAAAGCAACAGCTGTGTGTAGATTATTACCTAAGTTTCACTTTGAATTCAATTATTTATTCAGTGCTGTACGCCAAATATATTTATTAACTACTTCGACAATAAATTATCTTCAATAAAGTTATAATTGTATCCAAAAAATAAGTTTGAAAATGATAAACGATGCAAAAGGGATGAAATCAGTTCCAACAATTATTAACAAAACCATTTGTTATGTATTGTGTTTATCAAACCATCTTGCTATTATAACAATAAACAGAAATTCAAAAGGATCTCGCCTGCGAACCCTAACCACTTAAATTCTCTTAAAACAAACTAAACTATCAGAGTCAAAAGCAATTAAGCATTAATAAAACAGCATTTCACCTCAACTTCCAGTTTACGTTTGGCAAGGTTGAGAGGCCGTCACGGACCACCACCAATTTATGGAAAATTAGTCCATAAGCCGCCTCATCCTATCTTCCGACTTCCTAACGATCCTGGTAGGACCAAAGCATTTGAAGCATTTTTCGACAGCGTACAGAAACAAAATGGACCTCGAAGGAGGTTAACTACATTCCGATTACCAGGCGGTGGTTATCCACCACAAAGCGGCAGTTTTCAGCATCTTAAGGTAGGCGATGACATACACAGTGGTTTTGGCCGACTCGGCAGGAAATAGAAAAATAAATTCCGATTTTAGGAATTAATTAAAACAGAGCGAGCTCGTGAATTACAAGAACAAAGAATGGCAGAAGAAGTAGCAGTGCGAAATGCGGCGATCAAAGAGTTATCTGAAAATGAAGATCACAGAGGGCAAGGGTGAGTTTATTTAGTTTGCTTAATTTATTATATTGGAACACGTGTTTATTTTTGAATTGGAAGGTGTGATTTAAAAATTTAACACCGCAACACGTTCCCATCTCTAGAACGTTACGTTATTGAACATTTCCTCCTCCCCTTTCACTAGAAAGGCAACAAGTGACAGATTATGCGACGCTTTAAATTGCTTGTGTGATAAAATTGTTTTATCTAGATACAATTTAATTTTTTGAATTATCACGGTGGTTTAATTATTTTGAAACTTTTTCAACTTGTACAGCACAAAAATAAAACCACCAATTAATAAACAAGATTTACTTAATTAATTTTGGTCATAATCTTGAAATATGCCCTCTTTAGTTTGTCTAAAGCCAGAACAGCATCATTTTACGTTTTAAAATTGCGCGTTTGCTTATTCTAATTCATTTTGGTTAAAAAGGAGTCCACTAATTTAAAGATAAGCCGTAAGTGGATATGCTTGTTATTGCTCATAACTTTTCCGAAATGGCTCAACGCGACTTCAAGCTAAAAGTTAAACCAGGAGATTTTTTATACCAAATAGAAAATATTGTCGAAATACCTACAAATTTGTTGGATTTAATTAGCTATCGGGACGTAAATTACAATTACGATGTGGACGACTCCCTGGACGAGCATAGTAATTACATGGGAAATCGCGGAGGAATATTAGCATTTCCAGACCTATTGGCTCCGGCTTCAAGCTCCGACCGAGCAAATCGAGGTGATGGCAGATTTATGCAAGATTATTCATACACGAGCAGGGGCAGGCCTAGGTCTTATAGCACCACACTTTTTGATACCAGTTCATTCAATGTAAGATAAATAATTAAATCTAAACGAAATTGGTATTGGACTGATCATCAATATTTTCAGAATGGCTACATGCTGTAGAAGTGACGGTCAATGTGGGCCTGGCCCATATTTCTGTTGATGTTTTATCCACCGCATAATCCTCTGCTTTACTGCTTTTTAAGAAAAGAAATCATAAACCCAATGGAGTTTTGTGCTATTACAAATAAACGTATACAAATATAGCCCCATATTTAGTCCTATCTATTATTGTATAAATATAAGAATATAAGAGAATACAAAGTAATGTATAATGTAAAAATTTCGAAAAATATGTTGTTGAATCTATATTATTATTATTACTATTACTATATCTATTATAAATGTTTTATAGTCACATCAGTAAAACCAAAATTGTAGACTGAATTAGTCGCTATAATATAATGCTGGCCTGGAAGTGGATGGATGCTATTTTGATAAAAATTTTCGTTGGAGCTGAGTGTTTTACTTAACTTAATGGATCTTTCGGAGGCTGGAACGATCCACTATACTATTGGTAGGACGATTATTTTTATCACAGTGCTCTCATCCCGAATCAACAAAAACCATGTGTAATTAATACCATTTTGATAAGAAAAATAATCAACAAACAAGGAAAGAAAAATTCAGGCATCGGATAATTCTAATAATAATACTAACGCTAATTGTACTATTTTTTTTTTATTTTGATAACCATGCATGGAGCAAAATACCAGAGAAGGATTTTGGTCGTTTTAACACCGGTAAAAATCATACTGCTATTATAATAAATAATTAATTAATCAAATCCAGACGAAGAATATCAACTGTATTTATACATATCTACGTCTAAAGTCAAAAGAAAACTGTTGCGAAATCAAAAATATTCATCAAAATGGCAACCATGGAAAATGTTGGCCTATTATATCAAACCGTATCAATGAATGTTAATTATAATATTTAAAAAAACATAAAAGTCTTCCTAAATAGTATAGTAGAAAATATCCATAATGTTAAGTAGGATTATGGGCGATGGGGTGTGAAATATAATCGCTGGGAGAAGTTAGTTTAAGAGGGCAATTGAAGGCTCTCGCCAAAATTTTACAACCTCATATCATGCTATAGAAATTATTGCAAACTGGCATCCCATCATATATTTTTTTATCCATATACAGTAAGTAATGTTTTCAAAAAATATTTAGGTACCTATACAAAAACTGCCATCGCCTATCCACTTTCCCATCAGACAATTTCCTTCCAGTAGCATATTTTTGACGGGAAACCCTCAATTCCCTCGCTTTTAATCCTGATGTACGAGGTCGTTTTTCCGTAAAAACACACAGCAAATAATTCGTTTACGGCTTTATAGCCAGCAGAGTGTACTAATCCTGCAAATACACTCCAAAGCTGCAAACGTGATTACTTGCTATAGCACAGAAAAACAAGTGACAATCCTTTGTTGTTGTTAAGTTCAGAAAGGGGCCAGCACGATTCATTTCAGGGCTGTTTCACCCATTGGAAAATAACACACATATATACAATAGGGGATGATTCCTTGTCTTTATATTTCACTACCTACATTCACCCAAAAAGAATGTTTAGATATATATAGGGTGGCTCAGGTTCGGGGACCACAACTCAAAATCCAGAGAATAGCGATTTGGAAGCCAGCTAAACCAACAATGTTAAATCGAATATAATATTTTAAAGTTTTAAACGTTTTTAACCGATTTAGTAATAATAGTGGTCCTCGAATTTAAAGCACTCTGTATATAAATATGTAATATATATGCAGCATAAAATTGTTGGTTTGGATATAGGTTTATGTTGTACTGTGCATTCAAACTTTCAAATTCAGACAGAAAAATAAAGCAAATATTAAAAACCGTCTAAAGTGCTGCAGGATTTTGGTGCCTTTTACATACAAAATAAATTTTCAGCCCTATGGAAAAGTTGTATGTTAAAAGGTGCGCTACTCGAGGTAAGTTTTTTCCTAGAACATTATTTTATCAGCTATAAAAATAGTGTTTATGGGGAGAACTAATCAAAATTTTGTATCGTTCCACCATAATTAATAATTATGGTAAATATCATGGCAAAATTTTTCTTGCGTCTTTTTTATGACCATCTTGGTTGGGGATGGTTATTGATTTGACAATTTACCAGATTACACCTGTCATTCTTACAAATGAGATATATTATGGCTGGATGGTTGATTTTTTATTCCAGTGGCACTTTGGATAATCTAAAGAACTTTCAACAAATTCTGTTGGTTATATAATATATTTTTACCATCTGAGAAACAATATGGGTTATAAATCAAGTACAAAGCACTGATCAGGTTTGAATAAAACAAACAAATCAAAAACAATAATAATAATTCTAAATATAGGAATGAAATATGTACCTTACTAGGTTCTTTTGTTATTACTTATATTATATTATATATTTTATATCAGACGTAACCTCAGCATATAAAATTTATATTTAACGAGGAATGGTGTAAATTATAAACATGTGATGAAACCGACAATAATATAGTAAAATGTTTTTCTTCAACTTAAAATAATTTCCCACAAAATGCAATTTTCAAATCTAAAACAACTTAACGAGTACGTAGAGCGGAATAAACTGCTTAAAATAATCTGCAGAAGTCGCCCACGTCCCAACAAAATAATCTATAAACGAAAGCAAATTATTACATTGCATTTCACTTATATATGTTTCGTCTTATCATTAATTTGGAAAAGCAGATTTGCAACGACAATAATTTTTAGTCAATTTCACCTGTAATATTAACTGAAACTTGTAAAAAAATACATATTTATATTAGTGAAATTCATAGGGCCAAAGCTTTGCTAATATAAATAACTAACAATAATCAGTGAAAAAAGCTAAAGTATATATGTATTTTTAATAGCTATACATTCCGAAAAAAAAAACTTGCATGAATTTATGATAATTGTGTGTCCTTCCTTACTTCCTATAGAAGCTGTGTTGCCCCTTTCTCTAAAATCTTACCCACATATCTTATATTATATAAAAAAATATCAGATCTTGGAAAAAAAGGAAAACAAACCAAAAAAAATCCACATGTACTCTGTGATGTATGAAATACTGACAATACATATTTACATCATTAAAACCGATTCAATTACTTGAAAAAAAAAAACACTTGATGTAGCAAATTATTTTATATGTAATATTTCTATGTACCCATACGTACCTATTAACAAATAAAATTATATAATATTAGCAAGCATCAACTAGTTTGTTTTATTTTGTGATCCTGGATCCTTTTCTAGTGAAATATCAATTTTTTAGAAAGAACCCGAAATAGAAGGATTTTACAGAAAAAAATTAAAAAATTAAAATGTTAAATATTTATTTGATTTAAAAGAAGCGCGATGTTTTAATCTTGAAATGGTTTACTGGCTCCACCTAGAAAACCTTTCCAAAAATACAGAAAGATACCTTCAATTTTCTATTAAGAAAATTTTTCTTTTATCGATTGATTTTACTGGAAAGATTCCTGTACCATTCAGTAGAAATCACGGAAACTTTTCTTAGCTAAATGTACTAGTTGGAATTTAAATTTCATATTTGTTTGAATTTTAAATATGCAAAATTCCAAAATTTAGGGTTTGCTGATAATAAAATAGCTATAAGAGTATTTTATTAAAAATTATTATTATTATACATGTAAATTAACAAAAATCACTGACAAAATACAATTTCAGCTGTAAAAAAATATAAAATAAGGAGTAAATATATTATATTGTATAATTGGGGGCAGTGCTCTACAGGAATGCATTGACCTTTTTGAGTACGTATTATAACAATAACAGAGAGCAATTTACATAATTTAGTTGATTTAATCATAAGTAGTATTGCGTTATTAGGTTAATATAAATTACTTGCACAATTGTGTTTTATTTACAGAGCGAATTATTATCGGTCAGGTACTAAAATAAAAAAATACAAAATTTGAGCATATATATTATATGTATAGTGGAATTGCTGTGATACAAATTTTAGTTTATTTCCCTTTGTAAACAGGTTAATATATAAAATACAAATATATAATATGTATATAATTTTATCGCTGCTTCAGTAAAATATTTTTAGTTAATCCTACGTTTTTGGCACATAAAATGGACTGTGTGAGGATTCACCTCATCATAATTTATTTATTAATTTTTTGCCAATTCTTATTTATAAATTTATTATGTGGCAAGTAATTGATTTGGACAAATTATTATTAGCACCTTAAAAATCAAAACCCACTTTTAGCATATTTATATCAAATTACCAAAGCAAAACAAACCCATCTTAAAACAAGAAAAATTAAACACACCCCACAATTTATTACAAATCATCATCACCGATACCCTCGAAAGCATGATTTTCGATAAACTCTTTTCCAGTCTTAAAGGATACGATGGAAAACTTCTCCTGGAGTTTTTTTATTGAAAACGATTCCTGATATTTCGGCTCCTCAATGTCCTCCTAAAAACCTCACAAATTTTCTACCATACAACACAAATAATAATAACTTACGCTAGTTTCATCTTGATCACAGTTGTCTAATGAGATTAAATGACTTGAGCCGTCCCTTTTCATGTAGGACCAGTTTCCTTTATTGGTGTGCGAGTGTTTTTTCCGCAAGCCGCTTTTTTTCATCAAAAGTTCGTCGACTAGGGATTGAAGACAAACGGACATTAATATTGCTTGTTCACTTGATATAGTGATCCATTGTAGCTTGTCTTTGGACATTAAATATTCAAAAGACAGCTCCAATCCTGAATTGTTTGATCTACTATTAGCAGCTGTTTCCTGTTTGTTCTACAATTAGGGGAGTTATCTAAGATTCTAAGAACTAACATGTTATTTATTAGGTCTTACATGTGTTGCAGTGACTCTCCAACAGCGCATTCGTGTTACTTTAAAACTTCCTTCTTTTACTAGTTGTCCAGGTCCGAACAACCTCATACTTAGTTCTTGATCGCCTATTGCAATTGATACTTTGGTTTGAGCTTTTGGATAATCACAGTAACATGGCATGAATTGGATAAATCCATAGTATTTCAGTGTGCGGGCTAACTCTATATAATCACGTTTAACTAATCGCACTTGTAGATTAGTTAATTGAGATTTTATGTCTTTCGTAGAAACTATCCAGCCGCGTTCAATTTCTGTCAGAGTTTGGACGTAAAGTAAATTTAACGCTACAGGATCCTTCATTAATTCGAAATCTAAACTGTTGTCCCAAAAACTAAAAAACAGTAATTATTATTAATATTAAATTTCACAGTTTTTGTGTGGATTCTTCACCTTTTCCGTATGACTATCCTATTAGGTTCTCTAATTGATTTATGCGACATATAAGGAGACTCGAAGTCGAGGAGTTTACGCAAAATTACGATATCACCACTGTTGTCCCGTTTTATTAAAAAGAGACCAAAGTATTGAGTATATTCTAAAGGCAAGTTAATGTGTTTAAACGTTTTGCATAGCACTTGTTCTGTACGGTCAAACGTTGAAACTCTCAGCGAGATTTGATAATTGTTCATTGTATAAATATCTAAATTGACCTCTTTCTTCTTCTCACAGGTCGTTTCCTGTTGGGCGGATAATAAGAAACCTACGATTAGTTCAGACGAAACAAGCCTAGATTCTTGTCCAACTAAAACACAAAAATTTCATAGGAATTCATATGGAATAACTGAGGGGATCCACCAACAAATAGACAAAATAAACAGTGGATGCCCCTCACCTCCAAACTAATTATTACTTGTTTGTATATATTTTTCTAATAACATCCTTCGCTCCTCCAATTGTCCGCTAGTTAAAGGTAATAATTTTTTTGGAGGAAATGATGGAACAGCATCGTAACCAAATTCCTTCTTCAATTGCTCGTTTAAATTGTGTAATTGTTTGTAGCGGACTGTACAATGGAATACGCCATTCAAATGTATATTGTATCCCTAAAAATAGCTCAAGTCAAATGCGATATATAAATATTTATAACATTTCCTATTTTCATTGTAAACATACAATAAAAGTTGACCCATTTCCTTCGTTTAACTCTTGAGTATCGGGTATAGAAAAATGCATTTTCGTCAAAGAAACACTAAAAGAACTAAATACAACAAACTAACTATGTTTAACATAACAAAGCAACGTTATTTAATGTTAAAAAACATTACAATTGTACACAATTTACTCCCATTTCTGATTAAATGACAATGACATGCACGTCTACCAACTGTTAAATCATAGTTGTGACATTAGCGACGATACATGGTACCAACTAAACTACAGTAGAATTATTATTTTCGTAGGAAAATCACTTGAATTTCACCTAGAAATTATCTACTTCTGTTTTGAATAATTCCCTAAAAATGTTATGCGCCTGCATGAAATTACAATTACCATTGGAGATTTGAATAAATTCTAGTGAAAATCGACTTAAATTCCATTTGAATTGCGCATTTATCTGAATAATACAGTTTTGTGCAGCTTATTTTTATTTGAAAATTAGCAACACATTTCAGCCACTTCAGTTTCAGTTCAATACAATCAGCAGTTCAGCTGGCAATCAGGGAGGGTTTACCTTGTGTTTAAAACTTGGAAACTTACTTTGGAGGGGGCAGCAGTAATTTATAGTGAGTTTGGTTCGGTTGTTGTGGATCTACTGAAATTTGCGTGGGTTATTCAAATTTTACACGATATATTTATTAATGTTTCTGTGTAAATACCTGATACTTCGTTTATTTTCATTTGTTCTACATTCTACGATTATTTTTATTGTTTATACTAAATAATTTATACACGAATATAACTGAAAAAAAGAATGTTTGAATTTCGCGCTTTTCGAAACACTTGCTCATGCGCAGTTATTATGTTGCCGTGTTTTAAGTTGAAGATATCGCTTCTTCTACTGGTGTATGTTTGTGACGTCTTGTGGTCCCGTGCCGTGATTACCGTGTCCAATGTTGTGAATGCACATATTTCAGTGTTTTAATCTATATTATTATTATTGACTAACAGACGAACACCACCACTTATAACCATGTCGGAAAACATAGAAATCCGAGCTATAATAGGCAATAGGAATTTAAATTCATTTACAGACAGTCCTGTTACTGATCCAGCTTCCGGAGCCAAGGTTTGTCTTTGCTTATAATATTTCCCTTTTCTTGCATTAATTACGGCTTCAAACCGAATAACTTTATTAGTTTGTTATATTATTAACTGGGTCTTTCCCTTGTAATCATGGTGGCGTTTTATACAAATTCCTGTGGAGGAACCAGTTTTATTTCATTAATTTTCTGACGTGACATAGTTTTATTTTATGTTTTAAAAAGTTTATTGCAGACCTAACCTTGTACACGGCGAGGTGATATACGTTTCGGTTGTTGATGACATAATTATTGTACCCATTGTTAATTAATGTGATGCTACACGATTTATTTTTAGGGTTTGGAGGGAAGTAATGCCTTTGTCAGCCAAAGATCAAAGTTGGTAAGATATACATGTAACTATATGTGTATGCTTTACCTACTTTAGGTCTTTAATTTTGTTGATTATTTGCATGTCATACGGATATTTTCCATGCTTTCATTTTATGAAAAGTTCTAGCTGCACTTGGACTTAAACTTGGACCTGAACTTGGACGGGTTTAGTACCTTTCTGGAAAACCATCAACAATCAGTTCGTTTTCCATAAAGGAAGCTCATGTGATGCAAACAAGATAAAAAGAACTACAATCTAGTCATGCCTAAAAAAGCAATAATTTATCTTGCTAAGAATTATCCTAGAAGTTACTCTTGAATCTCGTTTGCACCAGCACGAAACCCCAAACAAATGCCATTTTTTCTTCTATTCAACATCCAACTACAACACATTTTTTACACGACTAAAGCACTCTAATTTACAACAAAAAAGTCCACAAGCATTGCTTTTTGATTTGTGCAATTATTGTAGCTTAGCGAAAGTGTCTAAAATATTGTATAAGTATGCAAGATGTAAAATAAAATCACCAAAACACAGTAAAGTCTCCCATCCAAATTTTTCTAGCATTGGGGATTTTACAGTACATCCTGTATAATATATGTTTGAACGTGAGTGAGCGATAACTAAATCGTTTTTCTCTAGTTCCTCAACCAGCGTTTAGAATTTTTTTAATGTGTTTGTATTTTAGGATTCTAAATCTTCGAGTGCTTTAAAAAAGACTAGTAGATATAGAAGTCGATCACTTTCGGCCTCATCCACTGATTCCTACAGTTCCGGTAAGTATTATTGGGTTGGTTTTAAATAAGATAAATTAACAGTTTTTTTGTTTTCAATTTTTATGTTAAAACAACCCGCCTTAATGTATTTTATATTTGAATTGTGAAACGCTGCAATTTATTATTATAAAAATGTAAGTAATTTCCGAACTTTTATTTTTTAGTCTCATTATATTAATTAAATCATAACATAAAGCACACGTTACATCGATCGATAATTTCCATTATATTATGCGCTTTTTAATAATACATCGTCAATTTTGTGCTTACTAACACAATTTTTTCAGCTTCTTGTACAGGGAGCAGTTCAGAAGATGACGACATTTCCCCTCGTGAGAAAGTACAGAAAAACTCGGCTGGTAGTTCTGATTTTTGTGTTAGAAATATTAACCAACATGCTTTTGGACGACGCGAAATAGACATTGCTGAACAAGGTGCGTTCTATTAGAATAAAACTAGCAAGTATTATTAACTTTTTTGCAGAAATGCCTGGAATTATGGCGTTGAGAAAGCGGGCAGCCGATGACAAGCCTTTAAAAAACGCTAAAATTGTTGGTTGTACTCACATAAACGCCCAAACCGCAGTTTTAATCGAAACACTGTCGGCTTTGGGTGCTAGTCTAAGATGGGCAGCTTGCAATATTTACTCCACGCAAGTACGCATTTTAAACCGAAAGAATTCAACTGAAAGTAAATTATAAATTAATTCTAAACTTTTAGAACGAAATAGCAGCAGCGTTAGCCGAAGCCGGTTTTTCAGTTTTCGCCTGGCGTGGAGAAATCGAGGAAGATTTCTGGTGGTGCATAGACAAATGCGTTAACGCCGAAAATTGGCAACCTAACATGATTTTGGATGATGGAGGCGACGCCACACATCTTATGCTGAAAAAATATCCTGCCATGTTTAAATTAATAAAAGGTCCGAATCTGCTCTACAGGGTGTCCCAAAATTAGCCTGCCAAAGTGTACCAGCTGATTCTACGTTCAAAAATAATGCAAAACGATTTAATAAATATAGACTGAAAAATGCTTCCTAAGGGAGCTACAGCGGGGCCCCAAAGAGGAGTTTTCTGTAATATCTTTGCAACTGTTTGAGGTAGAAAAAATAAAAAATTATCCACACAAAAAATATGGGGCATAATTTACCAAGCACCCACCCGGTATGTGACGCCCCTGACAAATTTTCTTAAAATTGGAAAAATATGTGGCTAATTATAAAAGCTTCAAACACAAAATTTCATGACTCTACCTCAAACAGTTGCAGAGATATTACAGAAAACTCCTCTTTGGGGGCCCCCTTTCGGGGGCTGTAGCTCCCTTAGGAAGCATTTTTCAACCTATATTAATTAAAACTTTTTGCACGTAGAATCAGCTGGTACATTTTGGCAGGCTAATTTTGGGACAGCCTGTATATGAATTCGAAACTATGTTTTTTTATACAGGAATAGTTGAAGAGAGCGTTACTGGGGTGCATCGTCTGTACCAATTATCCAAAGGAGGAAAATTAACCGTCCCCGCAATGAACGTCAACGATTCTGTCACAAAAACTAAATATGATAATTTGTATAGTTGTCGCGAATCAATTATAGACAGGTATTGTATTGAGCTTGCCTGAAAATTATGTAATAAAATAGTTTTTAGTTTAAAGCGTTCAACTGATGTTATGTTTGGTGGTAAGCAAGTTGTTATTTGTGGATATGGTGAAGTTGGTAAAGGTTGCTCACAGGCGTTGAAGGGATTTGGCTGTGTTGTTTATGTTACTGAAATCGATCCTATTTGTGCTCTACAAGCAAGGTAGAAGAATAATTTGAAAATTATTTTTTATATTTTTATTTCACCCTTGTAGTATGGATGGTTACCGAGTGGTAAAACTAAACGAGGTGATCCGCAATGTAGACATAGTAATAACGGCCACCGGCAACAAAAACGTGGTAACAAGAGAGCACATGGATAAAATGAAAAACGGTTGCATCGTCTGCAACATGGGACACTCCAACACTGAGATAGATATTGTGAGTTGCCCCCCTTCGGACACAATTTCAGTTAAATTCAAATTTTATCTCCCAACAGAACAGTTTAAGAACTACTGATTTGACATGGGAAAAAGTACGCTCGCAAGTTGATCATGTTATATGGCCTGACGGTAAAAGAATCGTACTATTGGCTGAAGGAAGATTGGTTAACTTGAGTTGTTCAAGTTTACCATCTTTTGTTGTGTCTATTACATCTGCAACTCAGGCTCTAGCGTTGATAGAGCTGTTTAATGCTCCGCTAGGACGCTATAAATCCGACGTTTATTTACTACCGAAGAAAATGGGTAAGACAGCGATGTAATAGCGTGATATTTGGATTAGTTTGGGTTTTTCAGACGAATATGTTGCTAGTTTGCATTTGCCAACTTTCGATGCTCATTTGACTGAGCTGTCGGATGAGCAAGCCAAGTATATGGGGTTGAATAAAGCTGGACCCTTTAAACCTAACTACTACAGGTTTGGTTTTAAAAATCGTGCATAACACGATACTTTTATGGTTTTGTTTCAGGTACTAGTGGAAGACTTCAATTAAAAACGGAAACTGCGATAGAATAAGTCAATGTTGTTAGTTGTTGTCAGATAGTTTCTTAAAATCGTACAGAGTCAGTAGAACCCAGTTATTTTATATCGTTTACTATAGACTACTATATGCTTTAGTAATTTCTTTTATAGTTTATACAGTCTGCTCAAACTCAAGTTTGAAACTAATTTATTTATTGACGTTATTAAGTCATCGTGTGTTCCTAAACTTCATTCTACTTTTTGTCGGGCTAAAGTTGAAGCTTGGACAATCAAATGGTTCTAATAATTGACATGACAAATTTATTTTTTGTGGAATGCACAGTATTTTTTAAATTATCTAACTATGTACTTAATTTTGAGTTAGTAGTAGTTCGTGGGCGCTGAAAAAAAGATAATTCCCGATATAATATTCTAAATCTAAATAATTATCAATTAATTTGGCAATCAAGAAGTGGATGTTTAATAAGTTGTTCATGTTTAGAGGCCTAATAATTGATCATAACTAGGTAATAATAAAATAAAGCAATTTTGTTATGTAGCAGTATTATTATTGTAAAATTGTTATATTTTTAAATTTGCATGTAGTGCAAAAAACATGGTGTAAGGACAAACCCAACTTTGTATCCCACAAATGGGATAACACTTTTATTACTTAATAATTTATTATATTTTATCTTGTTTGTTAGTGAGATTTAATTAGTTGTCATAAATAAAGTATTATTTTTTCGTATGTTAATTGGTGCAGTACTTATACTGTGTTAGTCAGAACAGGCGAACTTTTTTAAATAGTTTCATAATTTACATTGTTACGGCCACAACAGTAAAATAATTACTTTATAATAATCGGTCTTATGTAATAATCTAAGTCCGACTGTTAAAGTTAAATTGTATACACATTTTATGTACTTAATTAGGTACAATAAAATTAAAAAAAACATTACAACAGTTTTTTTTTCTGAGTTATTTTCACATAAAAAAGTTGAAAAAGTAGCTTTATTTATTTAAAATATAGTGTTTTTAACTAGTCTCAATAAATAAAAATTTTCAGGACCCCTGAGTGTGCTAGAGTGTCTTTTTGCTAAATTTTTACTTTCTTATACGAAGTAATAAGAAAGTATAGTATAATAGGTTTTTTAGGAATATCTTGAAAAACAAACAATTTACGAGATTTTTTTATTCTTTAACATTGATTTAGAATTAAATTTTGAACAAATTTTGTTTGAACTTTTTTTTGAAATTCCGTCAAAAAAATGAGATATTCTTAAAACACTTATATTTCTCATAGTGCGCGTTGAATCCGATAGACTAGTGACTAAAGGGACTTGGCTGCCAAACGGAAGGTCGCGGGTTCGAATCCCAGAACGACCATTATTTTTTTTGTTTTACTGTTATCTATGGTATCGAAAACAGTAATAATAAATAAATAAATGTGATTTTATATTAATAACGTATTGAATGTCGACTGCGTGACAGTATGGGCTACCGCGTCAGTATTTTCCAAAGATTAAAACTGTATCATGACAATGTATAAGAAAGTCATGTGCTGGACACATCAGATATTTTAATTGGCTTGTTTGCTTCAAATACCCTGTATATGTGGTTGCCTACCCTAAGTTCCTAATTTCATGATCGATGTCACCCATGACTTTAATTGTCAAATTTTTTGACGTTTGCTTGTAATACATTAGAAATTAGTAATTTTTAGCAAAACTTAAATGAAATGTATATAATAATTGTGTTAGCTTTAAATTTTGTGTTAAATACTCGTGCAGACAGTGTATTAGGTTGTGGTGGTTTTATAAAAAGCCACGTCCCGATCGACTTATCCAAAGTAGAGGTTAAATTGTGAGTATTTTGCATTATTTATTTAAGCCGTTTAAGCAAATAAAATACATCTAGATTCACTAAAAATGGTATCCTAAAAGACAAAACCAGCTGCGCACCTAACAATGGTTATTACTTCGTCCCATTGTACGATAAAGGCGAATACATTTTACAGGTTAGTTTTGAAAATCTAACCATCCAAAATAACAAGGAAGGGATTTTTAGTTGGAACCACCAACCGGTTGGAGTTTTACTCCAACGTCCGTTACCGTAAATGTCGATGGAGTCTCTGATGTTTGTAGCCAGGGAAAAGATATTAATTTCTCGTTTAAAGGTTTCGGAATAACCGGTAAAGTGGAAAGTTTGGGGACGAATACAGGCCCAAAGGGCGTGGAAGTTGAACTTAGGTCTAATGCAGAGGTGAGGACGACTGTTACGGATGAAGGGGGCGCGTTCTTTTTCACGCCGGTTTATCCTGGAAGTTACAAGGTGGCGATTTCGCACCCAACGTAAGTACTATCAAACCTGTCAACTTTTTGTTGATTTCATACTGGTTTAGTTGGAAAATCTACAAGAAATCTTTGGACGTAGTAGTAGCTCAAGGCAACACGGATTTACCGGCGAAAAGCTTCATTGTTCAGGGCTACGATGTCGTAGGTGCCATAAATAGTAAAGGGGAACCAATCAAGGACACTACTGTACTTTTGTTCCAAAAAGGCCAAGTAACTTTTGAATATCTTCGTAGGGATATCAAAGAAATGTGTTATTTCAGAATGCTAATGTCTTAGTTGACGGTTGTGAGAAGGAGCAAATTCCGAATTTAAAAATGAAACAAAAACCGTTGTGTCACATCACAACTGACGAGCAAGGGGTCTTTACTTTTGGAACAGTCCCAACTGGAAATTATTACTTAGTTCCGTGGTTTAAGGAACAAAATATCCATTTTAGACCTGATAAAATCGAGTTTTCTGTTCAGCATAATAGTTTGAAACTACAGGAAAATTTTGAAGTAATATTACAATAAAACTGAAATTATTTGTGTTAATTTGATTTTTATAGATAATTGGGTTTAGTATTGTTGGTCGCGTTTTAAAGTCTCTAAACGGCGCTCCTTTGGCTGGCGCTAAAATATTCCTCGATGGAAAACAAATAGCCAAAACCGATGATAAAACTGGCGCATATAAATTAGAAAAACTCAAAGTTGGGTCTTATAAACTCCTAGCAGAATCCGGTGAGTTATTATTTGATTTTCTGAAACTAAAATTAATTTTGTAAACTTTAGATGGTTTAATTTTCAACGAAATACACACGAAAATAAATCCAAGTATGAAACAGTTGCCTGATTTAATACCATCAGCTTACAAAGTATGTGGAAATGTCTTAAGCGACCAATCGCAAACTGTCACGTTTATTAAAACCGGCTCAACTTTCCTCGTTACAAGTAAAACCGACAATAAAGGACTGTTTTGCGAGTATTTACCTCCTGCGAAATACGAGGTACAAGTCGTGGTTAATAATGATAACAGACAAAAGGGGCTACAGTAAGTTTTTTTGGGGGGGTAACACAGAAATATTAGTTTGGTTTCCGTAGATTCTTCCCTATAAAACAGTCGATAGAAGTGATTAATGAACAAGTTTCCAATATAATTTTTTCCCAATTAAAAGCAACAGTCACAGGAAAAATCCAGTGCATTCGCCCAGGGGATTGCGAAGGATTAAAAGTCAGTTTTAAACCGAGTGGCAACGACGCACCAGATCAAAACATAATCTTAAACATCGAAAGTGAGTATAGTATTAGAGCCATTCTAAATTCTAAAGTAATTTTTGATTTTTTTTCCTTAGAAAACACGTATAGTATTTCGGATGTTTACCCAGGAATTTACGAAGTTTCCTTAGTTATAAACAAATTTTGTTGGAAGGCTAATATGGTTGAGGTTAACGTAAACAGTGCAGCTATTACTGTTCCTACTTTTATTCAAACTGGTTACAATGTTCAGTTTATTTCGTCTCATAACACTAAGGTGAGACGGGATTTTCCAAGAAAATATTCTACTTCGCATTTTATATAACTACCTGAATTCTGTAGGTTCTCTATAAACAATCTGGAAAATCCGAGCTGATCTCCCACGCAATACCTAAAGGTTTCTCAATACACTGCGTGCCCTCTGCCGGCGAATACAGCTTCCAACTTGAAAGTTGCCATACTTACCCCTCAGACACCATTATCTTTAACACCGAGGGTCTTACAAACGAAATGATTTTAAATGCTTTAAAACACAAAACGACTTTGGCAATAGAATCTGAAACCAACCAGGGAAAACTGCAGGTTTCCGTGAAAGTCTCCGGGGAAAAACATTTGATAGACGCAGCGTACAACAAAGGACTCTACGAGGTTAATCTAATGTTGAGTCCTACGGATTCGGCTGTGGTTGTACCTCAGTCAGATATTTTGTATTTTACTCCTCCGATTTTGTCGATTAACGGAGGCGACGACTGTGCTAACTTAGGTGTGAAATTCAAGGCTGTTAAGGGGAAAGTATTTAAAGGTAAAGTCACCCCAGCACTTGCCGGAGTTGTCGTTACAGTAGAAAGTGAAAACACTGAAAGTTTATCGGCGGACACTGACGAGAATGGCCTGTATAAATTCCCACCATTAGATGACACGAAAGTTTATAAAATAACCGCTAAAAAGGATTCGTATGTGATGGTTGGACCGAATAACGAGGGGACGTTCTTCGCTCATAAACTCGCGGAAATTGTGGTGGAGGTTGTAGATGAAAACAAGGCGCCACTTCCGGTAAGTAGACCAAGAAAAACCATGACGAATAATTAGAAAATAATTTCTAGGGAGCCTTACTGTCTCTATCAGGAGGCGAAAGCTACCGAAGCAATTTACAAACGAACGAAGATGGAAGAATCACGTTCCATTCCTTGAGCCCCAGTGAATATTTCCTTAGACCAATGATGAAAGAATACAAGTTTGAACCAACTTCCAAGATAATCCAAGTGAAAGAAGGCCAAACAGTCCACGTACAGTTAAAGTACTAACCTCACATTAAAATTGGATGAACTAGGTAAATACTGAGATTTTCAGGGGTAAACGGGTGGCTTACAGCGCTTTTGGCCAAGTGACATCCTTGAATAGTGCACCAGAAGACAACATGGTCATCCTAGCTTCAGGCGTTGGAAATTGCAGTCATTTTTCCGAGGAAACTACTTCGGAAAGTACTGGGCATTTTAGGATACGCGGTTTGCAACCGTATTGCTCCTATGTGGTCACTGTTAAAGGAAACGGGAACCCAATCGAACGCTCGGCGCCTTCTCAAGTGGACATCACAGTAAACTCTTGGTTTTCTCAATCTTTTCCATGACTTAAAGTATTATTTTTAGAGCATCGACCGAGACTTTGAAAATATTAAACTAATCGTCTTCCGCCAAGTTTCCACCATGGATATTTTAGTGAAAGTCTTCGCTGAGAATCCTGAGCATTACAAGAATTTACGAGTGAAATTATTCCGGGAATCAGCACCGTCCGCTGTGATTCACTCGTCTAAAGTTGAGTTAAGTTCGATTAAAATGACGAAGAAAAATAATAAGGGGATTATGTTGCAAATGCCCTCGGTTCCAATCGATGGAAAATCTTACAACGTCCAACTTTTGTCTAGTCTACCGCAAACAGTTAAATGGGTTCCCCAAGCTGTTAACTTTAACGCAAACGGGACTTTTAAGTATGTCGAGTTGAGTTTTGCTGTGAAAACACACGTTGCTGAGCAGCATATTAAACAGACTTCTGTTTGGACGCTGTTTCTGATTTTTAGTATTATTGTTGCTTTGTATAATATCGAGATAATCGCTGCGATTTTACGCGACAAGTTTAACTTTAATATAACGGGATTAAGTAATTATGTTACCGCAGGAAACGCTGCGAAAAAACCGACGGAAGTGTTTAACAACGCGCAGATCGAAGAAATTGTACAAAGTATTAATAATCTTAAGCGAAAACCCAAACCGAAGAAAGCGTAGAAATCACGCGGGTTTTTGTTCTAAATTTTTGTTATTTACAGTATGATTTACTGTAAAATAGAATAAAACCAACCTTTGTTATATAATGCTTATTTTATTTTTAACTACTCAAAATCAGTGTTTTTTAGGTTCCAAAATTAGCTCAAAATCCTTGCACAATATCAGCTTGTTTAGCTGTTTGAATTGGATTCGAGTGCTGAAAGTTCCTTCCAAGAACATTTTTACCTTCAGTTTGCTCAAATCTAAGTACAGATTTTTCACGTAGTGGTCACCCTAGAAAATAAAGTTTTCAAGGGAAATTTACTTACTGTATTAAACCTTTTTCATTGGACATTCTCCAGGCGGAATACCAATTTTCCTCTGGATATCATTCCAAAACTCCCCCACGTATCTATTCATAGTCTCGCAAGCATCTTCCTCTTCTATTGTAAAGGCGTTTTGTACCTTATTTTTGTCTGTTCTTGAAGATTTTAAAGAAATCTACAAGTTTTAAGTAGATATGTTTGTAAACTAATATAACAAGAAACTTACACCGACTGAGCTATCAAAATCGATAGGAAAAGTTATATTTACATCTAGTAATTGAACAGTTTTATTGTACATATGCAACTTGAAGACACTCTTCATTGGTAGGTTTTTGTATTCGGGACAATCATCAGCTTTAGTTAGAGTGACTTGAGCTGGACCGATGATCTACTAGCAAAAATGAGATAAAAGGAAAAAACTCGTTATTTATCTTACAAAATATTTTGCAAATGCCAAATTGAAGAGCAGCAAAAACACGATTACGTTGAGCATCTTGAAGCAGCAACCAATATTCTGGTGCAACTAAAAGAAATGTGTGTTAGGATGGAAACTAAATGCAGCATAATTGATTTTAAATTATTGGTTTGGTGTAGTAAAATGCCATTTTATCTCAAATTAAATCACGTAATGTTATCTAATAATAATAATAATAATATACCTGTGATGTTCATTATTCCTATTTTACGTAAACACAGTCAATTTATCTGGTGGTTAAAATAGTATTTTATTTTTATATAATGAAAGAAAATATCAAATGCGAAAGTTTGTACTTTTTTCAAATTTTAAATTTCCCGCGACAAAAAACCCGCTGTTTAGTACTAGATCCAACAGATAACTGTAATGTATTTGTACAGGCAAACCACAGATGGCGACAAGTTCTAAATTTATAATGAGCAAAATTTCTATAACTTTAAACATTTAATTTATTACAATAACAATAATAATAATATAAAAATATTGTATCGGGTGTTCATTAAAATTTCACCTCAAAGTTGGTGTTAAAGAGTCGTTTATGAATGAAATGAGGCGTCACACAAAAGTTTGTGTTGGACAACCTGGTAGATTACGACCAGCGTTCAGTAGTTCAGTTACGTCACATTTCTAGCAATGGTCACAGTTCAATCCCAATCAATTTGGAAATGTAAATTTTATTAGTCGTTTCATATTAGTGATTGTCTAAACGAGGTGACACAAAATTAATTAGCTTTGGCATGCGCCCTTAAGATAATTAGCTACAGTTACAGTGACGAAAAAACCAAACTAGGTGGATAATGAAACGACATTTGTGATAGTTCCAAAACAAAATTACAACAAAGAAAATTTGGATTTTGTTTGTTTTTTTTCGTTGAAAATTGCGGGTTTGTTCTAATGAAAAAGCCAATTCGTGGTGCTTTTGGAAAATTTTTGTGTTGTGTTCTGGTTTCTCTTTTAAATTGAATGTGTATCGAAGCAATTAGTACCTAACTGCTTTTTGGTATTTCTCTGTGATATTTTCAATAATACATTTATTATTAAAAGTAATTTATAACTAAGATAATGCCTTCGAAACAGCGTAAAATAGCGGTGATGGGCTATAGATCCGTTGGTAAGTTGGTTTGATAAATTCCTTGAATCATCAAGCTAATGGTTTTTTCTCGTAGGAAAATCATCGTTAAGTATACAATTTGTTGAAGGACAATTTGTTGACTCATATGATCCTACCATAGAAAATAGTAAGTACATTCAACCAGTAATTTGAGTGGTTTTAACTCATTCATCAATGTCCGAGCTATTTTTACCCAAAAAACTATTACAGCTTTCACCAAGTCCACAAGAATAAATTCCCAAGACTACGAGCTAAAATTAGTTGATACTGCTGGCCAGGATGAATATTCAATATTTCAATCACATCAATGCTACATTGACGTTCATGGATATGTACTAGTTTACAGCATAACCAGCGTTAAATCTTTCGAAGTTGTTAAATTAATTTATGAGAAATTATTAGACATGACTGGCAAAGCGCAGTAAGTACTTAATACGTAGTTGAATGTCGTCCATTACTCTTTGTTAAGTTTCTTATCGATATCACCAAACCAACAAACTGTTTACTTTATTTTGGATAAGCTGCGAGGCGAGCTCAATGTTTTGGTTAAAATCATTCGTGGCGTTTATCTGTGGTTAAGTGATATCTTGTTTGGTGTGATGTAAAACAGTGGCAGTTTTAGCCAATTTTTCTTTTGGTTCTAGTGTACCTGTGGTATTAGTAGGAAATAAAACGGATTTACATTTGGAAAGAGCCATTTCGGCTGAGGAGGGGAGAAAGTTGGCAGATGAATGGAAAGCTATATTTTTAGAAACGTCCGCTAAACAAAATGCCGTAAGTTGTTTTGATTTTTATCTTAAATCCAAAGAATATTCTTCTGGGTTTTACGAGTTCTTTGACGAAACCCAGAAGATTATTCAAGTGGAAGCCTACATATTTATTTTTCCCTTCCAGTCGGTTTCTGATATATTCCATATATTACTAACTGAAATTGAAAAGGCCGACGGAAATATGAACGAAAAATCAAACTGTTCCATTTCTTAATGTTCAATATAGGAGGATAATCTCTTTCTCTCTAACCTAGTCCGATATGTTAAAAAAAGGCATTGTTAGTTAAAAAGTTTTACCAAAAAAATTTATAGAAAATTTAAGTAAGTTTACATTGTTATATAATTTGTAATAGTTTTGTAAAACTGGATGAGTCAGACATTCCCCAAGTAGACTTCTAGCTTCGCTTCGTAGAAAAAATCGTCTGCTTTAGCATATTGTAGCTTTTTACAACATATAAAGCAAACACAATTTCGATTCTACTAAACTAAACTAAAAGGTTTCACCTTCAATAATAATAATATTGTTGCACATATCTGAATTGAAACGGGTAATTACGGTGAACATCTGGCTTGTGTCTGCCTCATCCTGAAGCCATGTCCTGAAATTTTTGTTTCTTTTACGTCGGATGTGGTCTTTAAATGTTTATTTTTATGTAAAGTTTTCTACAACAAAGAAATATTTATTGTGCCCCAGTGTATATTTTGTGTTAAAACACAAATTGCTCAAGTTTCTCAGTTGCAATTCACTTAAAAAAAATGGTTTCCTTTTGAGGAACGCAGAAGTTTATACTCGTATTTATATTGCAACTGTTCAAATCCATTAGTGACGTGATAGTTGTAAGGTGATAACTAGTTTAGGCATGCAATATTGTTTATTTATTAAACATAATTATCCCGTATCATTGACACATATATTATTATCCCTTCATAAGATTTATAACAAAACTATAAATAGTTATTAGTAGTTAAGATTTTTTTGAGCCTATATTTTTATACCAATTTATTTAAGTACAAACTAATATTTAACTAATTTTCAAACAGTTGTGTGGAAAGTGATTACTTACACGAATTACAGTCGTATTAATAATTAATTAAGCGCCTTTAATCCTGTTAATTTGCTAATAGAAACGCAGTGTATCACCACGAACCTCCCAGTCCCATAACAATTAATTGTATGGTTCTCATGTAACTTGACTTCATATTTAAACGACGTGATAAGATAACCAATTTATTAAAATAACTTAATGGTACAACCACCAACTTTAGCCTTTAATTCAGCGTGAAAATGCAATATATTTGTCTTTCAAAATGCATATACATATAAAATACGTTATCGTCCGATCAGAAGTAATTAATTAGAGTAGGCTATGAAAACCAAAAGAGGGACCTCAAATTCTTTCATAGCCTTCTCTAGTTAATTTCTATTATAGTGCTTTACTGCATATGTGTATCAACCCTTTTTTGGGGTGATTAAGCTCTCAAAACCATTCACGTTTTCTAGTTCTTAGTTAATGTTAGTGATAATTTCCAATAATAGTTAATAGTAATATATTCACAAAATCAGATGTCCTGTTTATTAATACGGCTGCTATATTATACACATGTATTTAAATTAGGTTTAGTAAAAATATTTTAGTGTTCATTAGTTTAATTTTATGTCCGCTTTAGGGAGACTTAACCTATTACATTTATTTATTTTTTTAAACGTGTTATATGTATTATTGTCCTGTTTTTTTTTCTTGTTGTTTTATGTGAAATTTAGCACAAAACACTACTACTCCTCAGCTGATGTGAAGCTGTTAATGTAGATACGATGACTTAAGGGGAAATGTAAAATGGGGCCATGAATAATCATAATAAGTAATATTAAAAGACTATATTATATCGGTGTGTGACTTGGACAAAAATAATTGAATTAGAAGATGCCTTATTTGGACAAATAATTGTAATATACAGCGTGAAGTGTTTACGGCAATTTAACTAGAATCTGTTTTAATAAATATTTGAAGAATGGATGCAATATTTCTGCCAAAAAGCTACTTCAAACTGTTTATTACTATATTTGTTATTAATAATATAAATAAATTTAGTCATATCAAATTTTTCTTGTACTTTTTGGTTAACGGTTTGTGACTTCAAGCTTAAGTTATACTTACTTAAACTAATAATTATAATTGAGATTATATTCTCTGAAAACTTAATATTAGAAACTTGGAAACTATGTACTAATAAATGTTTGCTGTAATTTTATACATATATATGAATATTGTGCAAATTATTAATATATGTGTATAGTTCCAGGCAATAAAAATAGGTTAACTCTCCGTTTACTTAATCAGATATTTTGGTTTTTTATTTTTATGTATTCTGTATTACAATAAAAACTGTTTATACTATATTTATTGTGTTTTTATTGAAGGGATCCAGGGGAAGAAAAACCACTTGTATAAATTTTTATTTATATTATATAATAATTTTGTATGAATATTTGTTTATGAAACGTTTGTACCCATTAACTTTCTTAAACTTAGATAATTGTGGAACAAAATAAACAGGTAAATAAAAAAGAATGGGCCAACAATTTTACAATAATAATTATTATAATAGCAAGAAAAAAGAAATAAAATATTTTAAAGCAACAACATGAAGAAATGGAAGAGTTTCAAATAATTAGAAAAGTTTTGGTGACAAACTTACTTATCTATCATGAATTCAAACAACACTCCAAGCCATTAGAAAATTGTGTAAACTGCAAAATATATTATTTCTTATAAATGATTTTTTTATAGTCTATGTGTGTAGAAAAAATAACACTGAGTCTTTACATTATGCTATGGTTAAAAGACTACAAAAAAACACACGAAAAAAATAACGTAAAAATACGTGTAATATTAATAAAGTTGTGATACTAAAAATATTAAATAAAATAAAAAATTGTTTCAAAGATTACACGTAGTAACTTATACATATAATATATATTAAAATATAATATAAAATATAAATTAAAAAAAGTAATATAATGTAATAACTATAATAATATCAAGTAAATTTTAGAAAATACACTGTTTTTAATCTATAATATTCACAGCCTAATAATATTTTACTTTTCTGTTGTTTCTTTTATGTTGTCATGTGCGATTGTAAACCAGTTAAAAAATATTTGGCATTAAAATGTTTAAAAACTAAATTCATAAAATGATGGCACAGAAATACCATACATTAGTTATATAAAAAACAAAAACATCAATCAAATAACAGGCAAGTATACATCATTCTCTCTTTTTCTTTCAAAAAAACATTTCCAACCCCAACTTTTCTCATGGGGTACCCTGCGCGAATGTGTGTCCCCTTTCACGTAAAATATAAAAATTAAAAGAAAACACATTCATTCAAAGTAAAATATGTAAGCATAAAATACAAATAAACAGCTGTTTGTTATACATAAAAACATAAATGAAACACTTGTGTTGTGTTTTTGGTGGTTTTTTATTCGATACCCCTAGGACCATCTATGGGCATGGTGTGTAGCACCTCATCGAGTAACTGAAGAGCCCGATGGAGGTGCACCTCTATCCAACAGGGCGTTTCTTTTATCGACTGTCTTGGGTAATCTGGACCCCATCCCTTCACGAAGCTCAGTCGTAGAATGCAGAGCCGCCGCAAGTCGTCTACCCCAATTCCCGTTGCAGCTGATAGGCCTAAATAAATTGTAAAATGAAAAACAGTTAAGTTACAGCCGGAAATATATTTACTTATAGCTGGAGCAATTCCTCCGACTGAGTGTGGTCCTGGGATATGTCCAGCCACCGCAGCTGCCTGCGCCGCAGCAGCTGCTTGAGCAGTAGCCGCTTGTGTGGTCATTTGATGGTGACATTGCCTCAAGTCAAAAACCTACACAAAAAACAATAGAACCTCCCAAAAAAACTGCTTCAAACTTATTTTACCTTGATATAGGCGGCTGGGTAAATCTTATGCACAGCATCACCAGGTTGTCTTCCAGCCTCCCTATCCAAATAGTAACTCTGGACAAAAACCGAATGGTCGCTTAAACATCTCAGCCAAACATCGCCCTCTCCTCTTAAATCCAACTGAACACCTTTTCCAATATGAAGACGAGCTCTCTCGCTTTGCTCGGTTCGATGGACGTTGCTTAGAGCCCCCAGGCAAAAACGATTGCCTCCAGATGGATCTACGTAGCCATCGATTGTGACATTTGGACAATTTGAAGGTACTTTGAATGTTTCTCCGACTTGGGTGTCCAGTTCGAAGTATGCAACTGAACACCAGTACTCAGGAGCTGGTTGAGTGGATAGCAAACCGGCGATGTTTACGTCGGTGCCGATTTGAGTCGTGGAATTGTGGTTCCCTAAGAAGAATTTGTCGAGGTGTTAGAATGAGGAAAGAAGAAAAGATCATAAGAAAAAAAACCGAGTAAGCATGAAGTATTTTTGATCGCTGCACTAAGTTGCCAAATTTTCTTATGGAAAAAATCATAACATTTTCGTAAGTCCCCCAGAAAAGTTGATTTCTAGATTTAAAACTTGTGCAATTTTCACTTACAATAAGCCGAGTGGTGATTGCGATTATCTGGCGGTTGCATTGACTGAGTATAAGTTAAAGTATTCGAACCAGTCCAAGTGCCTCCAGCTCCTGTAAATGCTTGGCCCATGGTTGCAGATGGTTGAGTTCCACCTACAGATCCACTGCCACTAGCTGCAACTGATGCACCGCTCGTTCCACTAAAACCGTTCTGTTGCAAATGAGGCGACACAGGGGAGTTATTACCTATAACAAAAAAAAAACAACACTCACTACTAAACGTTAAGAAAATTGACGAAAATTGTAAGAGTTGGAACCTAAGGAAAAATCTGGCTGAAGACACAAAAAATTATCCAACACCTAAACAATTTATTTAAAAAAATCCGTTTTTTCTCACACTTCCTTCTTCTCCGACAAATTTTCCGCAAAATTCCCGGAATATTTTCGACTACACTGTTTGTTTTTTAAATGAATTAATGAAATTAATTTATGACCACTAACCCATATTAGTCGGAATGGAATCAACTGCTGGCCGATCTTGCACACTGGAACTTTGTGAGGTATTGTAGAACTGAGCCTGATTATTGTGTCCTGGAGGAGCGACGTGAAGCTGCTGCGTTGCCGAGCTACCACCCGGTTGTTGTTGGTTATTCACCGAAGCTACTTGCGTTTGATTTGCATGACCTGCAATATTACGTTGATGTACAGCAAGTGACACAAGAGCTGCTGCTGCTGGAGAGAATAATTACAACCGTTTTATATACATAAATAAAACAAACAAACAGTTTTGTGGAAGGAAATAAACAACGATCTAAAATATTACAACAACTAGAAAAGAAAGGGAACAAAGAGAAAGAAAAAAATAAAATAATCTTACGATGCAAATGCATGTGCGGTAACCAATTAGATCTTGTACATGCGTCTGGTCCCCCTTCAATTTTAGGTACAGCAGGAGGCCCCAAAACTGGTCTATTTGTTGTGTTATGCAATCCAGGAGCACCTGACGTAAACAATAGAAAAAAATCATGCATAACTCAAAAAATTTAAGCGGAATTTTAATCGGAAATTGCACTAAATGTAATAAAAAGCAATACTAATACATATTATATTTTAAACAAACTAATTCAACAAAACCAAAACCCATTCCGAAAAATTTAGATCTCGCGCAAACACGACTAAAGAACTACTAACGAACGAAGTAACGATTCTGATTGTTTTGGGAATTTTACGAGGTTCCCAACGAATATTAGTTTCGAATTCACAACAAAGTTATTTTAAACTTATATAACGAGGAAATGCATTTAATCAAAGCTGAACATGTTTTCAGGGGCCATACAAAGGGAATTTAATGAATTACGTAAAATAAAATTCTGCGAAAAATTATTGGAAAGTGGAAGCTTCCATTCGTTAATTTTAATATAATATCAAGCCAATTTAAATTTTCCGTGGATACAACTCAAATATATCAAAAAAATGTTATTACATTACTAATCAAACTTTATTTCATATTTAATGGGATACTTTTTAAATTGGTTTGATTACTCATGACTGAAGACTTCAATTATAACTTTTTTAAAGTACAAGGACACGCAATTCCGTCCTTCCAGTTTCAATTAGTCGGATAATTGACTGATTAAAAGTTATTTCTAACGAAGAACATTATTAAATTAAACGACCCCTGGATATCGTAAATAATATGTATGTGTAATCTGAACTATTTCAGCTGGAAATTTAGTAAATTTATTTTTTTATGTTTTGATTTACTCATATTTATAATTGATTTTATCTGTACCAAATTTTAATTGATGATGGATTTATTTTGTATATATTGTGCATAAGAAGCAATTAGTTCCGATGCTAAACGAAATGTAAACAATTGAAACCTTTTATTTATCAATCCAAGAAGACCACTAAAATTTATATAATGCTGATATTTTTATGACTGTTGGAATTAATTTGTTAGTTTTGGATGATTTAGTTTAATGGGCATGAAAATTGAAATTAGTGCCAAACTAGGAGACATCGAATTTTTTTAAGTGATTTATTTTTTTTAAATATTTTTAAAATAGACAGGAAGTTAGCTTTGAATAAGTTATTTTCAATAATTTTATACAAATAAACTAACAAGCTCAAGCTGCGTTATATTTTGGGTTAATTCCTCCCCTCTTGTCCAAAATAAAACCTCACAATTTCGCTTTGATTACAAAATTATCCCCACGTGGGGTCCGAAAACACCAATTCAATCTAACCCCGATATTTCCTCGTAATTAGTGGTTATTACGTAGAAAAACCAACTTAAGTATAGCAATTTCAATCACAATTCGCCCAAAATAACTTCTACTTACTTGTGGGGGGCGGTTGTAGGCCTGTTAGACTGAAGTTCTGCTGTGGCGGATGATGCTGGATGGTTTGTGAAACAGCCATACCAATCTCTCCGTCCACTTCCATACTGCTGCCCGGTACCGGAGCCGTTGTATATTCATCTTTAACAAGTCGCGGAGTCCCGGATTGAAGAGTCAACCCCGAGAGGTCAATCCCAGGTGACACAACGCGTTCATAATGATAAGGATTCACACACACCGAATCACATTTTAAATCAAACGCAAACTGGCAATACTTGACGTGCTTTAACTCGTTTTTGTGCAGATCTGGCCATCGCCAGATTCTTGCGTAGATTACATGTGGGAAGCCCTTTCTTCCTGCCACCTGAAGGCGGCCGTCGAGGGTGCGTTGGATGGTCACACATTTACTAGGATGGGACCCGCTGGTTGTTATCGCTGTTATCAACGAGTCAAGTTCGTCGCGTTTTTCTTTTAGTTTTTTGACGAGGGATTCTATTGCGCGCTTGGAAAAACCCTCATTTTCACCACCTTGTCTGTGACACATCAGACTGTGGACTATACTCAAACATGCATCAGCTGATGAGGGGGCATTTGCTGCTAAGCCAGACATGTCGCGTACTAGAAATAATTCACAATAATTATTGTAGTTGCCGGATTTTAGGAATTTTTACAAAGAAACTAAAAATTACATAATATGGTGTGGCAACCTTAAAACAAACAACATAAAGTTACATGCAGGGTTGATAAAAATGTTAAAATTTATTATTCACTGCTGAAAAAAGGTATTTAATATTCGATCACCAAATAAAACCATTTCCGTTTTCATCTCACATTCAAAGAACTTTGGAATTCCCAGAATGCTTCGGAAATTGATTTTTATCACTATATTAAAAAAACGAATTCCAAGCCTCGATAATCGAGGTAATGACTGCGTATATTGTATAATTCTTATCGCATCGCCGTCTGGCAAATTTAAACTGACGATTATTTAGAGAGTTTAGATAAAATTTGACTTCATAGTATATTAAAAAACCGCTAATAGTTTCATCTAATTGTCTCCAAAACAAATTAAGCCATTTCAAAAAATCATCCGTTTTTATTAAATTAATAAAAAGAAATCTCATCAATCGTTCTAAATCAAAATTAAATTATTTTAAAAGTTCAATTTGATAAAACTGGATAATTTTATTTTATATCGTCTGTCTGCATAAAACCAAAACTACATGAAGTTGTTGAACAGTTTTAAATTTCCAAAACATAAACATTAAAATAAATAAGATTACTGTGGTGTGTCGACAAAAAACCAAAGGGTCTAAATCAATAACAACAATGAGTCACTACTTCCAAGTACTTGATTTTTGTCGTGCGCTTTTAAATTATTGAGTTCAATTTTATTTGCAAATTTATAACTTATCAAATTTCAATGGAAATTACGTCGTGAATCATGCTGAAGAATGTCAAACATACTAAAAAATTACTGCTGGAATTCAACTTATGAATATACAAGGTGTCATAAAAATTACATAATGAAAATAGCTCCAGAATGTTGGATTTGAGAATTTAAATTGTGCTTTTCAAAACCAAAGATCCAACATCCTCGTGTGTCGAATTTATGACTTGTATATGTTGGCTTTATTTTAGAAATTTCCAGTTTCGTTCGTCAAGATTTAGCTTTCGCTCTGTATAGCCAGTTTTAGGTCCAAAAGTACATCTGTAAAATTTTGTTTGATAAATATATTTATTGTGGAATTTCAATACAATTTGGAAATAAATTAAATTATATGCTTCATAAAAATGTTTTAGATTTAACTACTTGATAAAACTGTTGCTAGTTTTAAACTGCAATTGAACTAAAGCCACACACAAATATTTGTATTTTAAATTCTTGATAAACTGTCAACTATCACCCAGGAACAATTTTCTAATGTAAACAACAGTGGTAATCATACAGGTTTCCCGGTATTGTTTCTTGTGAGTATTTAATTGATGATTAGGATGAAACCGGCGTTTTTCTAAGCAGTTAATAAGCAATAAAACTAAACAAGAAACACTGAAAACAAAGTGATGCCTACCTCAAGCAGATCCGAGCTGGACATAACCCTTTTTTATTCCAATAGTGCTAAATTAACAGCACTAGGATATTACATGACACATTCTGGTTTTTGCACAAATTTTATATTATTTAATGAACGCGTTTCTTGGGATGCCTCCCACCACCATTAAAATGTCACTATCCAATCAATAATAGAACATTTTATTTATACATAATGAATTATAGATACCTTCTTGAGAAGAAACGGATGGATAAATGTGTCCTCCAGTGGAAAGTCCTACCATTCTTCCTTTTCATTAAACATCAAACTGTTTGTATTATTTCTTATGTTTTATTACTGTTCAACTTGCGGGAAATTTTTCACCTTGGAACTGACGCTTTCGTCTATCAAACTAACTTCAGTTGCCGTCAAAATTTTATATATACCGGTGCAGATGAACTACTCGGGATGTCTACGAGAGAAAAAAAACACATCTACATAACATACACCTCCACCTACAATTTCAAATACAAGCTCTGGTTAAGCTGTCAATTACCATCAACAGCGAAACAAAAACAAAATTGCACATAAAAACGAAATCACGCGAGGAGGTCTAGGTAAAACACGATCCCGTATTCGTTGATTATAGGCAACGCTCAAGTGCGGGGGCAGGGGTCATTTACAGGGGATTTCGCGTTGTTATTGTGTCCATTCCGAATTTTCGTCATCTGGATATTGCAAATTTGTATTTTGGACATAACAAAGAAAAACCAACTCGACTAATTTGTGTAATAATTAAATAAAAAAATTAAATTTAGTTAAAAAATTTAAATTTCGCGCTTTTTTGCACTCGCTCTTGCGCAGTTAAAAAGCAAATACCACATGGCGTTGCCACAATTAAAGTAGACTTGCACATCTCATGTTTTGTTACCGAAAACATGTTTAGTGCCACTGGAACATCTCAAAACTATTTTACACAAGTTATTATATTATTGTTTGAATTCGTTCACAAAAACTATTAGTATCTTTGTGTTCACTTGTAACTACATAATAGATGCTTAAACAACTAACCTGCCTTATCCTCGTATATTTCGGCTAACAATAACACAATGATAACAATAAACAAAACTAATTTTCGCACAATGTTTTTGTATCTCGTGCACGTTATTTCAAAACTATGTCGCAATTTTTTCACATATGGAACTTACAATTTTGTGTGAGTACGTAGACCCCAAATATTTGTTGTTCGTTTACTTCAAAAAAATAAAAAATAAAACAAAATGAAGTGCAGAAGTACACAAAAGCATATAGATTACTGTATTACCGATAGTAAGTTGGCAATTATATGAGGTTAGCTACGAAGTAGCGGCGTTTATTAACCGTGTGTAGATTTCCAAAAATAAACTCTAGAACGATTTTCAGTTATGTGACTTTGTGTCACAATGACAAATTAAATTAAATTTCGTTGTGCGATGATCTGATCAATTCAAAATTTGCCGCTGATTGTCACGGTGCGACATTAGGTAGGTAAGTACGTTGCTAATTTCTCACAATTAAACTAAAAATTTTTGTAAAAAAGGTCAAATAGGACAAACAGGTGACAAAAGGACGTTAATTATAATTGTGATTTTATACAGAATGGCTACAAATTATGCGTAATTAGTGATTTTAACCGGTGTGGCGCGACTGCAGCGCCATCTGAATGTTTTTTTTCATGTGTCACTTACTAGGAAAAGTTGATGTGTAAATAGGGTGTTTTGCTGTCACATATAAATATAATTTATCAATATTTCAATAATTATTTAAGTAACCTTTTAAAATATTATTAGTTTCTAGATATAATGTAAGTGTGTGATTTATTTTCGTTGAAATAAAACTAAAACACCTGTTAAAATTAATATCTTAGGGGGAGGGTCTCAATTACAATCATTGACATTTCAATTGTATCATGGGGATGAAACGGTGTCAGTAGTTCCAATTTTTTTTCTTTCAGAGTAATTCCATTAATTAAGACGGTGAAGTCATGCCGGCAGTTCGGGGAGATGGCATGCGAGGTTTGGCTGTATTTATTTCAGACATACGAAACTGTAAGTAGATAATTGCATTAAATTTAAATTGAGTTCCATTCATGTGGTCCTTTAAAAGGTAAAAGTAAAGAAGCTGAAATAAAACGAATCAACAAGGAGTTGGCGAACATACGCAGCAAATTCAAAGGTGACAAAACTTTGGACGGTTATCAAAAGAAAAAATATGTGTGCAAACTATTGTTTATATTTTTACTGGGCCATGACATTGATTTTGGTCACATGGAGGCAGTTAATCTGTTATCATCAAATAAATACTCCGAGAAACAAATAGTAAATTGAACCAAGCATCCGGCATTTCAAGCCTTAACCTCATATTTTTTAGGGCTACTTGTTTATATCTGTACTAGTCAATACCAATAGTGAACTAATCAAGCTTATTATACAAAGTATAAAGAATGATTTGGCTTCAAGAAATCCCATACACGTCAACCTGGCTTTACAATGCATCGCTAATATTGGCAGCAGAGAAATGGCGGAAGCCTTCGGAAACGACATCCCAAAATTATTGGTTTCTGGGTAAATTAAACCATTTCAACAATCTTTAGCTAGTCCTAATAATCTTTCTAGGGACACCATGGATGTTGTCAAACAAAGTGCAGCTCTTTGTTTACTGAGATTATTCCGAACATCGCAGGAGATCATCCCTGGAGGCGAGTGGACCTCAAGGATAATTCACCTTTTAAACGACCAACACATGGGGGTGGTAACAGCCGCCACTAGCTTAATAGACGCGTTAGTTAAGAAGAACCCAGAGGAATATAAAGGGTGCGTCTCGTTGGCGGTTTCAAGACTAAGCAGGGTGAGTCACGATTTTTCTATGAGTTTTCTTTGACGACACTTCCTTCACATGATTTCAATTCCTTCATAGATCGTAACCGCAAGTTATACGGACCTTCAAGATTACACATATTATTTTGTCCCTGCACCATGGCTCTCAGTAAAACTCTTACGTTTATTACAAAACTACACACCACCAGGTAATATTTATGTTATAGTGAGGTGAAAACCAAATTTTATCTTACGGCTAAGGTGGCAGTTTTTGGGAAAATGTTAGTTAGTTTTTCCATGAAAACTGTCCAAAGGCTACTTTTGCTAATTTGTAGACTTGTAACTTGTTTTCCTGTTTATCCTAGCTGAGGACCCCGGTGTTCGTGGGCGATTAAACGAGTGTTTGGAAACGATTTTAAACAAAGCACAAGAACCACCAAAATCGAAGAAAGTTCAACACTCTAACGCTAAAAACGCGGTGTTATTCGAGGCAATCAGCCTAATAATCCACAACGACAGCGAGGCAAACCTCCTGGTTCGCGCTTGTAACCAACTGGGACAATTCCTAAGCAATCGCGAGACGAATTTGCGGTACCTCGCCTTGGAATCGATGTGTCACCTAGCAACTTCGGAGTTCTCGCACGAAGCAGTTAAAAAGCACCAGGAGGTAGTAATTTTATCCATGAAAATGGAGAAGGATGTGTCGGTGAGACAACAGGCAGTTGATTTACTCTACGCCATGTGCGATAAGAGCAACGCCGAGGAAATCGTACATGAAATGTTGAACTATCTAGAAACAGCCGACTATTCCATCCGGGAGGAAATGGTGCTGAAAGTTGCGATTTTGGCTGAGAAATACGCGACGGATTACACGTGGTACGTCGACGTGATCCTGAATTTAATCCGAATAGCTGGGGATTATGTCTCCGAGGAAGTCTGGTACCGAGTGATACAAATTGTAATAAATCGCGATGAAGTTCAGGGGTACGCAGCGAAGACAGTTTTCGAGGCGCTTCAAGCGCCAGCCTGTCATGAGAATATGGTCAAAGTCGGAGGGTACATCCTGGGCGAGTTCGGAAATTTAATAGCAGGGGATCAGCGATCGTCCCCAGCTGTTCAATTTCAACTACTCCACTCTAAATATCATTTGTGCTCTCCAATGACGCGAGCACTTCTTCTGTCGACTTACATAAAATTCATTAATTTGTTCCCTGAAGTCCGCACGCAAGTCCAGGAGGTCTTCAAACAACACAGCAATCTTCGCTCAGCTGACGCAGAGTTACAACAGAGGGCATCCGAGTATTTACAGTTGAGTATCATTGCGACTTCCGATGTTTTAGCGACAGTTTTAGAGGAAATGCCGGCGTTCCCAGAAAGGGAAAGCTCTATACTCGCAGTGTTGAAGAAGAAGAAACCTGGACGGGTTCCAGAGAACGATATCAAAGAGAACAAAAGTCCTACTACTGTTACTAATCACAACAACGATGTTAATAATACCAATAGTGCGATTTCTGGAGATCTTTTAGGATTATCCACTCCACCAACCTCGCAGCCTAACTCTGGAAATACAGGGGTTTTGTTGGACGTCTTAGGCGATATTTACAGTGGGAAATCCTCGATTAATCTTACAACTAACGCAACTCAAAGTCAAATGTACAACCCGAAAAAGTAAGCCAACCAAAAACTTAATTTATTGTTTTATTTTCTGGTTCTCGCAGGTTTGTCTGTAAAAACAATGGAGTTCTCTTCGAAAACGATTTAATCCAAATAGGAGTTAAAAGCGAATTCCGCCAAAACTTAGGGCGGTTGGGTTTGTTCTACGGGAATAAAACCAATGCTGCTCTGCAGACTTTTGTACCAACTCTACTGTGGTCTGAGGAACAAGGTGCTAAACTCACCATACAAATGAAACCAGTTGAACCGCTTTTGGAGGCGGGTGCTCAAATACAACAAATGATAAACGCCGAATGTGTTGATGATTATACTGGTAGGGGTTAAGTTAAAACACTGCTAAAAGAATTACGTTAATCTCAGGTTTTTTTCAGATACTCCAAGTATAGTTGTAAGCTTTGTCTATAATAACGTACCTCAAAAAATCAACATAAAACTACCGTTGACCTTGAACAAATTCTTTGAACCAACTGAAATGAACGGCGAGTCATTCTTCGCCAGGTGGAAGAATCTTGGAAGGTTTGTTTGGTTTAAATGTGAAAATTCCTTATAAAAACCTTTTTCTTTAGTACAAATCAACAAAGATCTCAAAAAATCTTCAAAGCTTCTTCTCCAATGGACCTACCAGCTGCTCGCACAAAGATAATGGGTTTTGGAATGCAACTTTTGGACGGAATTGATCCAAATCCAGACAATTTTGTTTGCGCCGGGATTATTCATATGCGCTCGCAACAAGTTGGCTGTTTGCTTCGTTTGGAACCAAACAAAAACGCTCAGGTAACTACCTTCATTTAAATAATATAGATTAAATATTTATTATTTTGTTTTTTAGATGTACAGACTGACAGTTCGGTCAAGCAAGGAAAGTGTCTCAGTGGAAGTGTGTGATCTCCTAGCGGATCAATTCCAAGCTAAGCCATAAATCGAAAAAAATGACAATTAGTTCGTATAGAGTGCGCATTCCAAACTTAGTTTTAAGCTCCAAAAAACACCGTAATTATTGACACACACCTGAATATCGCGCTCTTTATTTCGATTCCTAACTTTCCCAAAAAACAAAGCTTATATCTGTTATGTAGTAACTGAGACAATATTGAATGTTTGCGTGTGACGTTTAGATATTAATTGAATTTTTTGTTTCCTTTATATTGTTTATTACATGGATATTTATGAAAAATGTTATACATATTCATGTATGGTGTAAGATCTGCTTAAAATACTATACAAGGGATTTTTTATGACCCCCTTCCATAAATCTACTTTGTATATATGTATAATTAAAAACAGGGTACAAATTTCGTTTATGTGTTCATTTTTAAACTTCAAAGCAAAACTTGACGAAACTACATTATAATTGCGTGCGTCTTAAAAAATCCCTGTAAGTAACTAAGAACAATTAGTCTTTGCAGTGACTTTACAATAATATAACTATAATTTGCCAATATTATATTTTCGTTATTAGGTAATGTTCTGTCCAAATTATCGAATAAACTAAGATGATTTAGGATAATGTATCATTAGAAATAAGCGACAATATTAAAATTAACGTGAGTGATGCCAAATTTATGTTGCTTTTAAGACAGAAACTGGTTGAGATTTTCAATAAAAAACTTGTACAAATATATTTAAAAAAGTGGAAATTATATTATTGCAGGTCTAAACGCAAGTTTTCTGCGTGTCTGTGTTAAATTTGGTAACACTCTGTATAAAAGCGAAATCGCTCTAACTGAAAGTGCATGATAAACTGTCTCTAAGTCTATAATTTACAATAATAATGACTATTTACCAAATTCATTGTTTATTTAACTATGATAATGATATATTAATTTTAATCTAATAATTGAAACTGATATTTTAGTTATTAATATTAGATAAATCAAATCCTGTTAATTTGTACATGTTGATTGTAAAAATAAAAAATTGCTGTAGTTTATGATGATAATAATAATAAAATAAATAAGTAAAATACAATACTTATAATTATAAAACCCTGTTTGTGTTGATTGCTTTGAATTTGTTAGTTACATTTATAAGTTCCAGTTTTTATATGATGCCCTTCCACATAATGATTCATGTAAAAAACAACAATGTATTTGTGTAATATATTCATTTTAGAAATTGTTAATCTTTTAGTTTCTTCTTAACCTTGTAATAGAAAATTCTTTGAGAGAAAAAATGAGAAAATAACTGGTTAAAATGCAAACTAGTCGAGTTTATAATTATTTGCCGTTCAATTAATAATTCCTTATCTCAGTTATAGAATTTATTACCGTTTCCAATACAATTGATCATGACTCAAGTAAATTTATTGAAGGTTGGTTTGCTTTTCTTGAATTCCACCACAATAAAATTTTTGGGTTCATCTAAAACAGTATATAGTCAACCACTCTTACCTTAGCAGCCTCCAGGGGCCATGTCCTTGAAACCAAATCCAATTTCTCGCTCGTAATGACCTATTTAATTTATCTACACTGGGTTCAAAAATATCCAGATGTTGCAATTAACAAACACGTGGAGGTCCAAATGGGAAAGCAGGTGGAATAAATCGCCAAGTATTTTTTGGAAACAATCCTAATCCTACAGACATACATTTTACCCATGGGCATGGTGTCGTTCGTGTGTTGGAATTTAAATTATTCCACGAATTTTCGACCATTATTGGCACTCCTATATTTGGTTATTATCTATTAGTAAAATGAATTGAATGGGTGATTAGTTTAGTTTGTTGCAATTTTCTATAATACTTATGTAAGAGATATTGGGATTGGCATCGGATTTTCCCACACCAATAAAACAAAACAAACGATTATTTTTTCTAGCAGATTTATCACCAAAAAAAAATGTTGCTAGTTTTCATGTTTATTTACGATGTGTCCGTATAGGGGAATATTCAATTATTTTCGGATTTAAAGATAGAATTAATAAATTTTGGAAAAATTCATAGGCACTAGCAATTTTGGTAAAAATTATGTCTAAGGACAGTTTAGATATAAAATATTTATTTTTCGAAAAATCGCCGAAAAATAAAATAAATATTTTTGGGAACCTTCAATGTTTATTACAGGAAATTATTTGCTTATTTTTATATAAAATAACAAATATTTCAAAGATCTACATGAAAATTTACCAGAAATATCCGCAATATTGGAAAAATATCGACTACATACGGAAATTTGGTGTTAATTTTCAACAAACTATTATTTTAACTCGAAATGTTATTAGAACCTAATAATGTTGAATGCAGCTAATTATTTGGACATTTTCTACATAAAATCATAAATATATTTTCGGAATCACCATAAAAATTTCGCAAAAAGTAAATAAAAATAAAAAAATGTGTTAATTTCAAGACGACAGTTTTAAGGAATAAAGACAATCATTTGCATATTTTCTATGTAAAATAATACTGAATAATACAGAAATAAGTGTCAGCTTTGAGATTTGTTTTTGTCCATAAATAAGGATTCATTTTCTCAAAAAAAAATTGAAGTACAAACTACATTTCAAAAAATTTTAGTTAAAGTTATTACTACAGGGTGTCCCGGAAAAGTGGGAGATCTCTCGGATTCAGATAGGGCATAAAAAAATAAGATGACAAGTTCCTATAAAAATTTTTTTAAATTTTGATTTTTTTCGGAATGAGACTTTCTTTTTTTAATGACTTAATAAAACATGAATTCGTTTGTTATTCTTTTTCTCGAAAACGGTCCACTTTATCGACAATAAACAAGAGTAGCTTTTCTTTAGTCTAAGGTTCAAGCTACCCGATTTTGTTGTTTTAAGTCTTTTTCACACAGGGTGTTAAAAGTTTAAGCATTAAGTTGTAGAGCTTAGTCTGCCCCTGGTAAACTAAACAAGCTAGATATGCGTCAAGGACATTATTTCAAAAGGTCCTTAGTAGTGTCCATCATATTAACTTTTTATAAAATTCTATTAAATACTTTAAAAGTTATTAAAAAAAAAACGATTTCTAGCGACGCTCTTCAGGGATATCCTATCTTCGTAGGGAGGGCCTGTAGGAAAATTTTTTATAGGAACTTGTCATCTTATTTTTTCATGTCCTATCTGAATCCGAGAGATTTCCCACTTTTCCGGGACACCCTGTACAGAAATTAATTAAAAGTACCATATTTTGGACTTTTGTCACAAGATCCACGTCAAATATTTTTGGGAAGTTTTATAATTATAAAATAAATATTTTAAAGATAAATTTTGGGAAAATTTAGGTGGGGGAGGATAATTACTCTTTCACCCCTCGTATAAAATAGTTCCCTTGTAAATTTACCCCGGAAATGACGTCAGACCACCCTACCTTACCCGAATACAATAGCTCCGGTACTACAATATGACAATGGTACCCAGACCCGAAACTACCTTCCCACACAAAACGATTACTCATCAAATGCATTATAAATAAATTATATTTCGTAATGTTTTTATCGTTGAATATGCTGGTTAAGGTATAATAATAATCACTTGAATGTTTATGTTGTGGTGTTCGTGTACTAGTAGTACCAGGAAAAAGCAATTGAAATTGATAAAAGTCATAGCATGTGTGTGCTGCGAGCAGAAGACAGGTGTCTAAATGAAACCAGGCAACCAGGCACCAAGTAGCAGAGACCTGAGACCTGAGACCTGAGAGGGGTACCGCACTCGCACTTGGACACCATCATCCAACCGCTGGCTTTCTGCTTCAGCTTTCAAGATACAAATACAACTACCTGTTCCCTCTCCACTGCCTTCACCATAATATACGTCCGGAATATAACTAGTAAAGTGACTAAACTACACACCACAAAATGAATCCACAGATTTTTCTCCCGTGTTCTGCGTCTTTCAGTTAATGGATACGGGTTTCCAACTTAAATCGCTCAAGTTTAGAGAGAAAACAAACTTGGAAAACTATGCTGGTGGTTTAATATTTGTGTAATTGTGTGTGTTGTGTTGGTTTGATTTGATGATTCAAGGCTGTTGGGTGATGTTTTTCAAAAATGTGTTTGTAACAACTTCTTCGGGATCAATGGCATGCACATGTCGATAGGTACGTATATTATAAACTTTTACAATGGAACACTTTTTTCTGTTTGTGTTTTAATTAAACACCTTGGCGGTGTCCTGAATATTTATACCACGTTTTGAACTCTTCTTATGCATTTTCACCATACGCTTGGTGTGCCCATTGGAATGTATCAATTCCCTCCGAATACCGATATTTTTTCCTATTGAATTATAGTTATTGCGTTATTTATCATCGAAAACAACGATAATCCTTTATGGTTTTATCTACGATAAAATTTCGCTTAAACCGTTTATACCTGATTAAATTTATTACTTATTAATTATTTCACAACGTTATTACATATAAAAATTCCTCCAAGGTATTTAAAAAGTGATAGTAACTATTATAGATTAGTATTGTATTACTAACCACAGTGTGCTTTAAATTCTTTATTAATTATGTACATATAGTTCACTTTTCGAGGTTCGTGTCTTAAGATAACATTGATGTCACTTAACCAATTTGCCTAAAAATAAAAGACAAAAATATGGCCCTTAAAAAATTATAGTGCACAACAGAAACGCTTTGCGATTTAAATTATATCTAATGTAGTGTTTTCTTGTTTAATTGATTTTACTTTGTGATTGTGTAGAATTTATTTGATTGAAATTAGGATGGTTTTAATGTTTATTCCTCGTAGATCCTTTTGGGTGATATTATTGAACTTGTCGAGAGAAACCAACAGAGACTTTCAATTTATTTATTGATATAACAAACACTAAAAAACACTACAAATAATAACCGTTAAGGGTTTGGTCAAGACCAGGTTTATCAGTTTTGTACTGGTCCAAAAAATGTACTTTTTATTAAGTATGTTAAGTTAATATTATGTGTTAAATGAAAATTGAACTAATGAGTATGAAAGATGGAAATATACTGTTTTTAAAATAGAATAAGTTTCGATGACCTGAAAGTCATCTCCTGAAAAGGCGGGGTGCATGGTTTCCGTCCCAACCGTAGGTGATAAATCTGTCGACTGGTCTTGACCAAACATATACATATTACTTACAAGTTACATATTAGAAGTTTAAAATTCGTGTATCAAAAGTGGACCTTTAGCAATGGGGGGTCGTCAAACTGACGCCATAGGCCACACATTAAGATATTGGCATGTGTTAAAATACTTAAAATGAATGTAACAAGTAAAAACAACAGAAATAAGGGCATAGAGGTAGTGGTACATTACACTAATCATAAAATAATAATCGTAACGGTGCTGAAATTTTCTTGGTCTGTGCAGGAATTTTGCGAATAATTTAGAAAAATTGAACTTTATTAGGACAGGCAATAAATTTGGTTATTTTAGAAACTAAATTTAGTTGATTATTATTTCAAGAATTTTGCAAAAAAAATGACGATTATCATGTTATTTTATTAGAACTTACAGTGATAAATGCAGATAATTATTTTCTATACATAAAATCACCATGAAAATATCTGAAATAAATTCGCAATAAAAAATTGTGTTACATTTAAAAGACGAAAGCTTTAAAGGAATAATACAAACACCATTTGCATATTTTCTACAATATGAAATAAGGAATATTTCAGGTATTAGTCATTCTACATGAAAATCTTCCAAATACAATGAGAGAAAAATTAAATAAACATTTTTGGGAACTTTCAATTTTATATATAAACTAACAAATATTTCAAAGATTCTACATGAAAATTTCTCAGAAACACTACAATAATGAAAATTTGTTTTGTTTTCAACAAATTATTATTTCAAGGCGAAATTTTATAAGAATTAACTATAACATGTTTTTTTCCAAATAAAAAGTGATACTTATTTTAGAAATTATGCCTTTGGACTGCTTAATTATTCCAAACAAGATTAACCGATAACTATTATTTACTTTCCAAATAAATTGACGAAAATAAAATCATTTAGTTCAAGTACCTAATAAGTAATTTTTTAAATAATCGAACCTACTGTCCATTTGTATTTGCTTTCTATCGAGCAGTAAAAACTCTATTGATTTGGACGCTGCGTCTAATTTTAACTTGTTTATTTTATAGCTTTAAATAGCACATACCTAGTTATAACAGAAATAAACATTTATGTACTAACAATTTAATTCAATTTTTCTAAACATCTGAAAGTAAGGAAAGCTATTATAATTGACGAATGTCTTTCCTTTATAAACATAGAAAAACATTCAATGTTTATTATGGTAATTTATTATAATTGCTGTATTCTCAGACTTGCGTTAACAAAACATACTATTGTGTTAAATAAAATGCGTGGAAATTGGAAACAGCGTCTTGTGGAATATTTAATGATTTTCCTCAATTATTCTGCGCAGACCAGTTTATTTGAACATTAACAGAAACGTCTAGAAATCTTGTTATTATATCAAAAATATCTTATATGCCCAGTACAAGACTTTCTTATACAATTACGATAATAATATGATATAAGTACCTATCCAATTTTGTAGAATTTTTTTGATTGATAATTTTTATACTTACCGAAAACTGTAGAAAAATCCAATGTTATTTCACTAAATTTCAACCATTGTAATACAGTGTGTCTCTAAAAGTTTTTGGGCTCAAAATAATTCGATTGAACCAAACATACCTTAGACCAAACGTCCTTCCTTACTGAGTTACAGGGCGCTTAAAAATATATTTCCAAATGGTTTTTTAAGTATATCTACAGAACGGTTTAAAGTAGAGACTTGAAATTTGGTGGGTTAATAAGTCTATAAGGAAGCTCCAATGTGATGGTATTACAACCAAAATAATATTGTTCAGTGTCGTACTTATAGGGGGGACTCAGTGTTTTTTTGGATATTTTTTGTAGGCTATTGATTTTTTTTACAAAATAACAAGAATTATGATAGATATGCTCAAGACACGTAAAAAAGGTATACTTGTTTGACTTGCGTTAACTCAACTGTTTGCGAGATATTTAACTTCGAAAAATTTTTTTGCTATAAAAACAATTTGTGACTTACCCTGTAAAGTAAAAAATATTGGGTCACTCTATACAGCTGATTCCACGTCCAAAACTAAGCATAAATGGTTGTAGAAACCGACCCCCAAAAATGTTTTGTTACTAAAATACAGGGTGTTGAAAGATGTATTTTTTATTCGCCCTGTATCTTTTTTAGGTATATCTACAGAACGGTATAAGATAGAAATTATGCTTAGTTTTGGACGTATAAGCCCTATAAGAGTGATTCAATATTTTGAGTTTACAGGGTGTCACAAATTGTCGTTTTAATAGCAAAAAAATTTTCAAAGTGAAATATCTCGCAAACAGTTGAGTTAATGCAAATCAAACAAGTATACCTTTTTTACGCGTCTTGAGCGTATCTATCATAATTCTTATTATTTTGTAATAAATTTAATCCCCTACAAAAATTATTCAAAAAAACCCTGAGACCTCTTCGATTAGTACGCCACTGAACAATATTATTTTGGTTCTAATAACAACAAATTGTAGCTTCCTTATAGACTTATTAACCCACCAAATTTCAAATCTCTGCTTTAAACCGTTCTGTAGATATAATTAAAAAATGATTTAGAAAAAAAATTTTTAGCGCCCTGTAACTCCAGTAAGGAAGAACTTTTGGACTAAGGTGTGTTTGAAGTTTATTTACCAGGATTTTGAGATTTTTTCTGAAATAAATGATAAAAATTAGGAAAATAATTAAATAAAATCCAATTTGCGCAAGAAATTTTCATTTATTGTTTATATTTGAACTTTTAAATCATTTTGCTTGAATTTTTATTTGCTTAAAATTGAGACTAGAGGGTGTAATTAATGTCCAGCACATGACCTTATAATTATTACTTCGTATAAGAAAGTAAATATTACACATTGAAACTTGAAACTAACAATTTCCCATCTTCCAATATCTTCAACAGAATTAATTAGTTTTTTAAACCTGATATTTTCTAAAAAAATTACAAAACCCCTTATATTATTGTTAAAATTATTACATGTCATGGTTTTTTTCGCGTACACATTGTACCCTCAATGAATCCATACGGCGCAGACTTTTGGAAACGCGCCACAAAAATCATTAATTTCCATCTGCTAGAGACGGAAACAGGGAGAGAGAAAAATGGGAAATGCTTGTACTCGTACTATACGACTACGAGAAAAGTTATTTTAATTACTTTCCAATAATAACACTTAATTCTTTCCATTGGTTGGTTTTTATTTAAATTCGGAACTATACGGGGTGTTTTAAAGCATTAAACCACTAAAACATTCTTTTTTACGTGCTTGATCGATTTGGCGCACAACATTGTCAGGAATATAACAATAAATAATTTTATTTATTTTTTTGTGACTTCCCGAAAATAAAAACCTCTATTTATAGTACGGTGGCTTCGCTAACTACTATTACAAATCCGTTATTAAATTCTTTCAAGCAGAAAGTCTACAATTGAATAGATTTAGTTTCAATGTCAAAGAAAATAACTCAAAGAACGCTGTTTTATTTTTCTCTTTTTGTCCATGAGAATAAATGATGATTTGTTGAATACTTTGCAATAAAATGAATTGAAAGGATGACGTTCTGATGATATCCAGTGCAATGTTCAATGAAACAAATTGCTTCTACAAGAATTTATAGTATTCTATAAGTACCTCAAGTTTTCTACTTGAGATTTAATCCAAAGGCTTTGCTGCTCCTTTCGTAGATAACAGAACAAATACCGAGATAATCCAATCCTAAAATAGATTGCTTAGTAATTTTTCTACAAATTCCGCACACCTACAATTTATTATTTGCAATGCATTCTAAGCCTAACACGTTGTTAAACAATATAACGTGACACATATATTACTCTGTACCTGATGTTAATTAAAATTCATTGGAGTTTCCAGGCAAAACAAGCACTAATACTATTGTGTTGTCTCTGATTTGTTTCTTTTATTTATAAGGCACAATTTTCATGGAATGACATGCATGATGTGTTGAATAAAAATTTCGAAAAAGTAAACTAAACCACATAGATAATGGTTTATAATTTTAACAAAACTGTATTATTGTTTTAGTTTAGCGCTAACTCGCTACAATATACGACTTGAGTACCTAGTATTGTTTATATTTATGTGGGTGTGTGTTATTGATGTGAACAGCAATTTCATTGAATGGAAGAAAAGGTATTTAAATTACAGGGTAGCAAAATATTTTACCAAAAATTATTGTTTCTTATAATATTAAATAAAATGTGTTAGGTATAAAATAATGATTCAAAGTTTGCGTGATTTTATTACAATAAATTCTGATTTCCCAAAATAAAATGCTTCCCCGTCAAATAAAACTTCCCAGCCACAACCTTCCCTATTTCCTGATCCTTGAGCATTACTAATGCATATCCTGACGTCGGTGAACTTAAAACTTATCCTGACGTTGCTCCCCGGAATATAACTTTGACGTTTTGTGGCACCCTCAGCTGAGGATTATGTAAGAGAGGGATGATGAGGGGGTGGCTTTCTCAATGCCGACGCCGGCGCCGTAAATCCAGTAGTACAATCTGATGGACTATCGTACACCGTTTTTTTACGATAACACACGGAAATGATTAAAACTGTAAAAACAGGGGTTTATGTGAAGGAAATAAATAAAATTTTCGTTGTTTTAAATAACTAGGATGTAGTGTAAATAATTAAGAATATAGTGTGTGTGTGTGTTAAGGGATTTTAATAATGACCTACATCAATAAATACCTGAAATAATGTTTTGTCGCCAAAGCTATTTAGAATTAGAGTGTTTATTTTTAAAAGTGGACAGGAGCCAAAGCCAATATAAGAACTTGACATCTATTTAATATCTTGTTTTTATTTGGAGGCGCAAAAATGTTTTCGTGTCTGTGGGAACTATGGGATTGGTATTTATAGTTTTTTCTATTGAACTAATTCTAACATATTGAATCAGTGTTTTGTGTAACAAATTTTTCTTTTGGATAGGTTGGACCCCACCAGTATGGAAAATAAAAAGGGTGTCTATCAAAATGCCAGCAATAATCTTCCACCAGCTAACGAGCAACAGCCATCAGTTAACGAAGCAGCAATTCCAAAACATTCCCACCAGCATAACACGGCACCTCAACATATACGCTTATTACAATATGGCCTAAAAATACCAGCACAAGCACCTCATGCTCATCAACAAATTAACTCCCCATTGCATCTGCATGTCCATTCGCACAATCAACAGTTGCAATACCAATCAACAGCGCATCATCGCCACCTGCAGACGTCCCCCGATTTTAACATCCAAAATGCCATCCTACAACATCCTCAACCTAACCAGCAGTTCATACATCAACATCAGCAGGCGCCCCAGCCGAAATACGCCGCTCCGCTGTTTCAAAACCAAACTCTTTACCAGACCACTCCACCTCCGTTACATCCGCATAGTCAAATGGTTCCAAATACCCCGCAAATTTGGGTTCCACATCAACCTCCCATCCACTACCATCAGCAGTCAAATAAAACTGAAAGTCAAAAGTCTACACCAACTACCCCTCGGGAGTCGCAGGCGCCGGTCAAGCCGATAAAGGAAGTTGTTGAAAGGAAAAAGTCTACTGGAAATAATTCGCATTTGCGATCACCAGCTGCTAAAAGACCGTTGGAGGCACCTGTTACTATGCAGGGTTGGTTACATAAGCAGGGGTCGGAGGGGTTAATGTTGTGGAAGAAACGCTGGTTCGTTCTTTCGGAATATTGCTTGTTTTATTACAAAGGTAAGTACAGGATCAAAACGGATTTTTCGAATTTAACTATAAGTAAAAGTAAAATTTACTAAAATTAAAAATTCGCTTTTTACACAAATTCCCAATATTCTCTTTGAAGGTTTGGAGGAGGAAAAATTGTTGGGTTCAATTTTGCTCCCGTCCTACAAGGTGTCAATTTGCGGCCCCGAAGACAAAGTCAATAAAAAATTTGCTTTCAAATGTGAACATGCTAATATGCGAACTTATATATTAGCAGCCGATTCACAAGAATTAATGTTGCAATGGATCCGCGTCCTGAACTTAGCTTGTCTATTACAAACAAATTCGTGAGTATTGCTCAAAAATTTCCCCACCGGATCTTCTGTTATAATAAATTATTTGTTGTTTAGTGAAAACCCACAAACGACACCTGAAATTCTTGAGCCTACGTATCAGCAACACCACAATAATAGAACAACACCAGTCCATACGCATTCTTCTAGTAACACGACTGATATGAGCAATCCAAGTCAACAAGAGCTTTGCCAGTATAATCAGCCACTTTATGCTAATGCACCCCCTAAACCTAGACGATTAAACGATGGAAGTTACTCGTCTCCAAGTCCTGAAATCCTAGACAGATATCCTAATCTGCAATATGGTCAACCTCGAAACATTGCTAAGTCACCGGTTAACTATAATATAGTCTATAATCAACCGGATTATGTAACATTGCAACCTCATCGACCAAAGCACAAAACAGAAGAATATTTGTATAGTCCTTCAGGAGAAGTACACTTGAATATACCTCAAAACACTGAAAGGAGAACACCAGATACTTACGGAAGGTCTAAGTTAAACCCTGGAAAACCCCGCCAGTTGATCACAGATTATGAAGATGTTTACGCTGATCAGTTTGTGTATAAAAGGCCGTTAAGCCCCATAGCGCATAGTCACGTGATTAAGAAATCTAACCCAACGATTAACGCGGCTTATAGATCGTACACTCCTGTGAATATGATTGGGCCTAAGGATGTACCGGTACAAATGAGGAAGTCTCCTAGTTCCATAGCTAGACCACATAGTGCCGATTTTCTTGAATACGAAATAAACCATCGACAGTTAAACTCCGATGTATTAAATAAACAACAACCACGTCCAAAATCTAGTTTAGATATAAATAGGAGTACAAACGATAGTGATAATTATTTTTATTCCGAGGAAAGATACGCGGAGAAAATGAGGAAATCTGCTCAATATTTACATAAAATGCCAAGAGGTCAACAGTTCCATCCCGAATTTAAACCAACTACTCGATATGCAGACAACGACAATACTTTCCCTCTAATGCGATCCAATACCCAACCAATGAACTTCAATAATCTTCAATTATGTGATATGCAACCGATTCAACAGCCTACAAGAAGTCGAAGTGTTTTAAGCGAAGGTTCCTTGTCTAAAGAATTGGATATTGATTTGAGGACTAGTCCTAGAGAACGAATGGAAAAACAATCAATGAGTCCTTATAATTACCACCCAGGAACCTCGAACTCCAGAAATAAGGAATATGATCACTTTACCAGGTCTGCTAGTGCTAGACTAGCACAAACCACACCGCAAAACGAGAGAATGCAGGAGGATAGACCGGTTAATCGCGAAGGAGATCGCAAGGTAAGGGTTAAGGAATAGATTCATATGTTATTTTATGTAAGGAAAAATTTTGCTCAGGTTATAGGTAGTATTTTTTTGAAGATTCTTTCGCTCTCTCGTCTCCTTAGTTCAACTTTTCTAATTTTTTAGAGGGAGGAATCTATGAAGCGGTTGCTAGAATGGAAGCAACGTATGTTGCAATCGCCGTTGAATAGAAAAGTGCAAGGAAACCGGTGTTATCCAGGTAGACAAGACTATTACCACCCAAGTCAAGAAAATGAGTACCTGCAGCATCAAGCTCAAAAGTACATGGATGGTAGAAGATCTGTCACGAACTTACCTCAATATAACAGCTATTCCTCAGACGATGAAGGTAGGCTTGGTCTAAGAATCAATTTTGAGAAACTAAGAATATATTTTATATAAATCATAATATTCTCAGTTGCTCACATTTGTAAGTTGTAGCGGCTATTGTATTTATTATGGTGTGAGTTTTTGGGGGTAGTCTACACTGGTCCTTCCTGCCTGGAACAACTTTCTGTAACTAACACTTCGGTGTGATAACTATTTAACTTTCATCATTTCTACTAACCGTATTAATTTATTACTATATTTTTGGCGAGAGATCTTTTTGTCTTTGATGTAAAATTTTGTAAAATTTTTTATGGTTGGTTCAGAAAATCAGGAGGGAAGCAAGGATAATGTACACTCACAGGCAGGATGGACCTTGGACACATTTCCGAATAAAACAGATTCACTTACACCTGCACATATCACTTCTACCACTGTACTTAATACCCTCAAGGAACCTGATAAGCCATTTAACTTAACTCTTGATAAAATCAAATACAACACCTCAAATCCTCAAGGGGACTTCGAGGAGCACAGTCTAACCAAACCACTAAAGCAGTTCAATAAAGAGTCGTCGAATCTTGCACACGTTTCAAGTTTGAAGTCGGAATACTCCGGAAAATTCGAACAAAGTCCCAGTGTAACTGAAATCAAAAGTAACGGTGCACTTGTCAAGTCAATTCTGGCGGAATTTGAGAAGGAAAAAGAAGCTTCTTCCGGTTTGAACACGCCTACAAATGATTTACAGGCTATAATTGAGGAGAATTACATGACGATGACTCCAAAGAAAAGCGTGTTAGATCCGATGAATACAGTGGAGGAACCCGATGAAAACCCCTATGTAGAAATGACGCAAAACTTGAATAATTCGATTTTAAACGATATGCAACCTTATGAAATAGTTTGCTTTAGCGAAGGACGATTGGAGCCGGTTTACATGGAGTTAAAACAACCAGTTTCCTCGAAGTTTAACCAAAAAGATCTGCCGGATATTCTCCTGTCGCCCCAGCGAAACCCCTCAGAAAGCTGCAAGTCCGACAGTTCAGACGCCGACGACGAAGCCTCCAAAGACCTCGATTCTTTAGACACGCCTTCACAACCAAGGTTTAGTCTATCAGACAGTTTTCGGCCTGCTTCTTATTACTTAGGCGCAAGCCAAACCGTCCCTGAATACCACGATAGTTCCGACAGCGAACTAGTCTCACCTCCTCCTATTCCAACTTCGCCTCCTCCGCTTGATGATTTGGAAAGTCTTCAGTCGAAAAAGGACGAGAGTTACGGATTTTTACCTGAGAAGAACCCAGAGTTTTTTCCTAGCGACTTGGAGAAAAAACAAGGGTTCTTGTATCGTTCCAACGAACCTGACACTTCGTCCATGTGCAGCACCAATACAGATCCTGAAAGAAAATATAGTAATAGTAGATTGTCGCATAACAGCGATTCGGATATTGAAGTTAGATTACCTAGAATGTTGAATTTTGAAGATATGTTGAAACGCCGACCGCTTTCTGAGGAATTCTGCGATGAAATCGAGTCTATGAACCAATCAATTAACGATAGCGTTGATTTAGATCGATATTTAAGAGACTTGGAAAACAGTAATTTAAGCTTGAATGGACAGGATATCGTTGGGAGGAACCACGATTATGAAAATATGTTTGTAAACGAGTTTGTGAAGAAAGCACCAGTTAAGCCTTCCGAAGTTGTTTCAGTTGATTCATCGCAGGTTTTCGAGGATTTCCTACAAAGAGCTAGTGCTAGACCTAATAGTAGCGCCTCGACTTCCGCTGAAATATGCGGACTTTTACGGAATTCCAACTGCTCTACTCCAAGTATAAGACTTAACAGCTCGTTAAGTATACAGGAAGTTCCAACAGTTTCTTCGTATTTTTCCGATTCTAGAGATAAAAGCTCTAACTTGTCCTTCGGACAAACATCAGCACCTTATTATTACTCGGATCTTTCAGTCAACACTTCACATTCAGCAAAATTAACACTGAATAACCAAAGAGGTGTTGTGGTTAACAGTAATAAAAAGGACATAACTCATATTATAAATCCGATTAAAGAACCTTTCGAAAGCGCTGTCGACAGAAGTCCAATTGACAGCAGCACGTTTAAGCTAGCAGCTGAAGCTCGAAGTGTTTCCGTTGATTTTTTGAATTTAACGGATAAATCTGGGCATATCGATAAGAAGAACATTTACGAGTCTGATACTTTGAAAAGACAGAAGGCTCTAGACTCTTCAGTTGTGCTACCGTTAGATACGGAAACTCGCAATTTGTATCCAATGGGCAAAGGTGATAAATTCAACTCTACTGGAGGGTTGCAAATATCAAATGGTGTAGAAATTGGAGGTAATTTGAATGTCCGAAGGACCCATTCCTTGGAAGGTTTGCTAGAAAACGTCTTAAGCGACGCTCCGAATCAACTTCCGGAAGAGCACATGGAAACCCCAAACGCTAGTTTAGAAGGTAGTTACTTGTGGGAGGAAGACTCCATTTGGAGGGAACGTCTTCGCTCCGCCAGTCAACGTCACAGCAAATCCATGGAAAACTTAGACTGTATCGGAGAAGCAGCCAAAAAGAATCAAAGGAAATCGCCCAGAGGAATAACTCGTGGTGTGACATATGTCAACGATAATCTCTATAACATGCCTCCATGTCAAGAGAAGGACGTCGAAAAGTCCAAAAACGAAATTAAGAAAGAAGGCAGTTTTTTGATCGATAGAGAAAAATTGCGCCAGTGGGATTTGTTATCGAGTGCACCAAGCGAAAACCAGCTAAATAAGGCTATACAGGAACCCAGAGGTAATAACACTACGGTGGTAGAATTAGGGCAAGGGAGTTGTGAATCAACTGAAAATGCCAACGCACCCGAAGCAGGTACACACATTTCTATTTCCTACGGATTGTAAAATATGTAAATATATCACCATCTTCAATCATCAAAATCTTGTAAATTTTGTAAAAAAATTGTTTGTGCAAATAATCACCGTATCACCACCCCCCATGTTTTTCTCTTTATCGTTGTTACATACATAATATAATTTCACTTCGCAATTTACCAAACGACTTCTTGTAGCGTCAGGCTCAATTACAATAAATACAAGGGATAGCACTTTTCCACGAGCAATGTCCAGTAAGAAAATTTGGGCGTCGAATGCACGATCTCAAACCAATTTAAATAAAAATATTGAAAACGAACAAAATATGGGGTAAGTTATCTGAATCAAACTGAACGAAGCTTAGATTTTTTTCTTAATAGCAGGCACCAACAGCCGGGGTATTTCATAAATAAATCGTCGAGTCAACATGAACTAAATGCGGAAAACTTGTACGCTAGAAAAGTAAGTACTACTAAATCTCTTAATTTTAATCGATTGTTATGTAGAGGTCGGATCGGGGTCGTCATTTCAGGGACGAATTTAAGCTGTGATTCAGTCGATCGTTAAAAAACAGTCAGTCGATCCTAGTTTTGACGACTTGAAATCCGCTTCTACTTGAACGTATACAGGGTCAGTCATGAAAGAAAATTTTAACAATTTTATTCTCAAATCTTCTCTTGAAAATTTCCATCAAATTTGTTATTTTGACCACAAGAGCCAAGTATGTGATTTGTTTAAAATATTTACTTTTTGGTGACTCACCCTGTGTGTTATCTATTTGATTACAGTTCGAAAATTTAATAGTTTGAACTGTAATTTTATTGTTCAAAATTTTTATTATGTTGTTTTTTGCCAGGAAACTTGCTCAACATATAATGACAAAATGAATGTGTCTGCTGGGGAATTACTAGGCAGAACACACGAGGAATTAGTTTTATTGTTAATACAATTACGCAGACAAAGCGCGCACACTTTACAAGCCATTGAAAATTCTTATAATGAAATTGATACAATACAGGTTTGATTTTCTCAATAAGCAATACAATAAACTAACAAAAATAAAAAGGCTTCATTACTTCATACTAACAATAATTCAAGTTTCCTCTAAGTTTAACTGTTCTGTTGTACTAATGGGTTTTCCATCGACTAAAAAATCATTCTGGCACTAACATCCAGTCAGATTTCTCTTAATATTTATGTTTGTTTAGGCACAATTGCATATGATGGACCAAGCTAGACGAATAGAAAACCTTCAGAAACTCGAACAAATCAAGCAACATTTACTAGAATTAGAAAAGCAATACGAAAAAGGCAAACCCTTAGTAAATTTAGTCGACAACATGGTAAAACTGGGATCACTTTATCGAATTCCAACAGATCGCAATAACATAGCCCCGTATATACGAGATAGGCTAGAATTCAATCAACAAATCCAAGAACGCAGACTGTTAGCTGAAGAGAAACGAGACTGGAATCGTTTGACTCCAAATCATATCCAACTCCAAGAAAAAGTGCAACAACTTTATCAGTTAGATAGACTAATACAGGAGGAGTCGAGTATTTTGCAAAATCTTCAAAAGGACAAGGAGGATATTGAAAGGGCGCTTGGTGGTCTACGTCATCGTTTAAACAAAGGATTTAGTGATCCCGCGGAAGTTGAGCAAGCAAGAAAGCAACAGATTCTACTGGAAAACGAACTAAGCAGGGTACATTTAATGTTAGCAAAAAATTCTAAAAAACTGGAAGAAACTGTTGCTGGAAATGCGAGGCTAGAACAGGAGCTGCTGGTGTTGAAGCAGAAACTGCAAACTTCGAGGCAGCAGAGGAGCTCGCCGCAGTTTTCGAATGCAGGTAAACTATAGCGTCTGGGTCTTCCATATCATTTTTACTATTAATGCTAGAAAAATATCCGTAATTTAAAAATATTTTCAACTAGGTTGTATATTTTTTAAATTTTGGTCAGTTCTTAATACTTCTTCATACAAAGATGCGTATTCTTCTTAGGTGACAGTTTGCCGTGTGTGGTTGGTTCAAGCGCGATCCTCGAATCGGATTTACAAAAAGTACAAAAGAAAATTGGCGACCTCCAAAAGCAACGTCATGAATTAAGCATGCAAGTAAGACAGTTAACGGATCGCTCCAACAACATGTTCCAGATGAAGACAATGTCTTCCAGTGCTCTTCAAAACAACCAATGTAAGTTGTGTTAAATTTAATGTTTGGCGTGAAAAAAATTTAAAACAAACCAGAAAATTATCTAATAGTATTTATTATAAAAACATCAGTCGTTTAATTTGTTGTAACGTTTGTTGTAAACGCTTTTGCACGGCTTGCACTATTTTATATGGAAAAATCAGTGTTCTGGGTGGCTTTTCCTATGGAACCGACTATAATTAGAAAAAATGCGCGATTAATTCATTGAAATCTTTTATCTCTTAGGTAATAAAAGAAAGGTAACGTCTCTTTGGCGGGAAACAGATTTGGATACCATGAACATAATAGATCATGGTGATTCTTGGAACACCACAACACCTCTTTACATTAACACAGACATCAAACAAACTGCAGATGCGGATTATTATAACAGAACCATGAAATCCAGCGACTCCACTAGTGATGACGCTACACAAAACATGAACTTACCATCGGAAAAGCAGGAAATTAAGACAGTTAGGATTGTTAAAAGAGAATCGGAGAGGAGGCAAAGAGATCGAGAGAAAACAACGACAGGTAAATGGGATGCGCTGGTAGAAGAAGACGACTCGTCTCAGAGCTCCAGTATATTATTCCGACCAAGTCTTCAAAAAACCAACAGTAGCACTGCCATTTCTTCAGGATATGACACGATGGAAAAAAGCAGTGCCTTAACAAGGCAAAGCTCGATTTCAACTGCTAGTTTACCACAGCTTAACGACTCGAGCACCGATTTAAACTCTGAGAAATCCCCCGAGCTTTCTCCAATCTTCAAAAGCGAAGCAGCTAGGCAGATAATAACAGAAATGTCTATACAGGACGTCCCCAAGCAAACCCCCCCAAACAAACGAGCTGTTCCCAAAGAAAAACGTCGACACTACACGGCGCCCCACAACAATTTAATTATGAAAAGCCTGCACCAACTTCCAACAGACGAAAGTGCTTTCAATAAACTTATGATGAATTCGCGAAGAGCTAGAGATGATATGGATATGGAAAGGGCGTTGAGGCAAAGGATAGATGCACCAGATGTTGTGCGGTCTACTTTAAGCAATAAGGAGTTGAAGTATAATGAGAGCACCATAGACAATATCCTAGGAACACCAAATAAAATTAATATACCTGAGCGGTATATTCCGGAACAATTACCGCAACTATCCGCCGAGGAACAAGAGTATAGACTGAGGAAAGTTGAGTCAATTAAGAAAATGTTGTCCGATACGACGATTATCAGTGGTAGTAGCAGCAGCTCTGCCAATCCATCCACAGGTAATTAATATCAATTATTTCTCAAGTGATTTTTTTATCGATCACTCGGAAAAACGTGATTTTGATTTAATTGTTCTTATTTTCGTGTTTCAGACGATAAAAACATGGATAAACTGTCGAACAGTTTTACAAGTAAAGCAACGACAAAAATGATCGAAGAGAAGAAACAACGGGAGCATCTTCTGCAGCTAAACCAGATATTAGCTAAACAAGTTATGGAAATGAGTAAAATCGTTGCAGGTTTGTGCGACCAGTAACCTGCTAGCATGGGCATGTAGAAATAATTTTCGTTTTATTTTTTGTTTGTTTTCCTAGGTAACAACAATCCCGACGAAAAGGCTTAGTATTTGTTTTTGGCTGTTTGCTTATTGTTAAGGTGTGTTTTGATTTTTTTTCAATTTTTCTGTATTAGTTTATTTATATTTATTAACAGAGCTTAATGTATTTTGTGTAATATTTGTTTGTGTTTGCAGTAAAAGCACTGGCCAAATTGCCGCTTCAGTCCCAAGAAATAAATAACGAAGACGATGAGGATTCGTCACCAGTAACACCATTGCCTCTGTATCAACAACGTGATAATTTTTACAGTTAATAATGTGTACCTTAATTTAGATTTTACGTTTTATTTGTACAAATTTAGTAAAAAGGTTGTGTTCAAAATGTTTGGCCTGTTGTGTACATTTTGAATATATAACAGAACTTGCTGTAAAAACTTACAGTGGGATTTGTTTACTGATATTTAAAATGTAAGTATAAAGAACTGAGTGCCAGACAATAAAATAAATAAATAATATAGTACATTTTGTTGTACAATGTTTAAATTGTTGAAAATGTTAATTTTAATATTTTTTATGCTCAAATGTAACAAAGTGTATATATTTCTATGTAGGTATGTATACGTTATAAAATTATAGGGAGAGGTTTAACAACAAACTACAAACGTTCATGCTTCATATGTATAATATAACAATTTTATTTATTGAGGTGTTCATAAGTCATCATCTATACTATACTATACTATAAGATTTTATCAACCAATAGATGACTTAAAACAGGCTGTGGTTAATAGAAAGTCAATTTCTAGACATTGGAAACAAAACATCAATGGTATTCCCGTACCGATAAACAAAATTGTTGTGCCATTTGACAAAATGTACTAGTGGTGTTAATTTAGGCGTTCTGTGTTAAACTGTGCTTCAAAAATTAGTGGACTAGGTGTGTCCCTTTCCTCAAATCTTTTGGACATTTTCGTCGAGACGACGGTTTATATTCTAAATAATAATAAGGCTGAGGTAGAATATGGTATATATTAGTGTTAACTATTTGTCTATTTGTACAGGAATACCTTGTAAATTTTATGTAACTAAAACCAATTTATTGTCCAACGAATTTATGAAATTGGTCTATGCCACTAAATGTGTATCTTACGGTGAAACCAACTACGTTACTCGAAAAGTCTTTGAACATCTTTATATATAATAAACAAGGTACTAACACTTTTTACCTAGAGTTAACATTGTAAGTTAGTTTTATTAAAACGACAAATTTATTATTTATTGCCATTTGTATGTAACTAGAGCTTTTTGTAAAAGACATCTATGTCTAACAATAATATATATATAAATGAATAATAAACCTATTACACTACAACACAACAATGGGTTTCTTTTATTTCACTTTTACAACAAGTTTACAATAATTCATATAATTTTTTTTAAATAATAATAACTTAAAAAACTTTCACATTAAGGTTAACATATATAATTTATTGTACTCGTTCACTTGGCTTTTCCTTGATTAGCCACCGCTTCCATGGCCTTTTTCACCGTTTCTGGATCACCCAAGAACTCCAAGCTCTTAATAGGCTTCAAGTTCTCATCCAAAGTGTAAACAAATGGAATTCCAGTGGGAAGATTGAGTAACATGATATCGTCGTCAGTCATTTCTATTAAAAAACTATTACATAGTAAAATAACTAATTTTTTACGTACAAATCTTACGGTCGAGATGTTTAACAATTCCTCGTAAACTGTTCCCGTGGGCAGCGATAAGGACTTGTTTCCCAGCCTTGATTTGAGGTACGATTGTTTCATTCCAGAATGGCAGTGTACGTTCGATGGTTAATTTCAACGACTCGTATTTGGGGAACTGATCAGGGGAGGGCCCATTAGCATAACGAGCATCCTTTACAATTGTTTCGTAGTAAGGATGATCGGGTTCCATTGGCGGAGGTGGTACATCAAAGCTGCGCCTCCAAATTGCCACTTGGGCATCACCATACTTAGCCGCGGTTTCTGCCTTATTTAAACCGGTTAGCCCTCCGTAATGTCGCTCGTTTAATCTCCAAGTTTTCACCGTTTGCAAGTCGGTTTGTCCAATTTCCTTCAAAATTGCCTGCAGAGTAATCTGCGCTCTGGTTAAGACAGAAGTATAGGCAATGTCGAATTTATAACCGGCGTCTTTAAGTGCTTTTCCTGCGCTTACGGCCTCGTTTCTACCTAGAAGGAAATTGCAAAATATATATGTAAGGTTATGTTGGGAAGGTCATTTAAAGGTTACTGAAATATTTACCTTTTTCGTTGAGATTTGCATCGAACCATCCACAGAATAAATTCTTTTCGTTCCATTCAGACTCGCCATGGCGAACCATCACAATTTTGTACGGGGCCATTCTGGTTTTCAATAATTTGAAGAGCAGCTCTGACAAATTGCTTTCACCGGCACAAGAAATTCGTGACTGATTTTGATTTGGGAAAAAGTGTCAGTGAAATTAGATACAAATAGACAAGTGGCGGCATGGCGTAGAGAAAAGCTAAACTAAAAGTTGTCGTTGTTGTATTGTACAGTTTCCTGTACTGTGTACTGGTGAAGTTTGTCTAGTTGTTACAAGGTGGCAGCTGTTGTATAAAGATATATTTTTGAAAATTTTGGTTTTTAATAAATAATAATAAGTATCTCCTATATTTTTTAATGAGCTTTTTTAATGTGTAAAATTTTAATATTAATAATTTGATAACCATGATTATTGTAAAATTGTGATATTCATAATTCTGGAAATTTTAATTTATACAAAAAACTATTTAGTTTAAGCAGTGTTTTTCAAACTTTTTTGAACCGTGACCCCCTTACGAGGTGAAAAAATGTCGCGACCCCCTGAAGTCATATGCATATGGAGGGGCTAGCGCCGCGCCGCAGGCGAAATTTTTTCAAATTTTCAGTTATTCTCTTTTTTTAGATATTTTTATATAAATAATTGTATTTTGTACTGTCACATTAAATTCAAATTAGAAAAAGATTTGATTATTTGCGTCTCAAATATAGAACCACGATTCTAAAAATTATTAAAAGAAAAACAGGCACACCCTTCTCATTGATGTCTACAAGTATGTGTGTGTATATTTTTATTTTCGAATTTAGAATAAAAAGTTAAATAATTTTTTTGGTTGATTTTCTTTTCTTTCTTTTTTTTATTAATTTTTTTATGGTCACCCGCTCGCGATCCAGAATTTGAAAAACACTGAGTTTAAGGACCTGAAATATAAAATTTGGAATTTTTACAGTACGATAATTTTTTTAAATATTTTATATCGAAAACCGAAACTACTTTAGCAAATCAAAATAGCAACGGCTTTAATGACAAAGTTATAGCAAATGAACTAAAATTAGCTATTAAGTGAAAGTAAGATTGGATCGAGGGTTAGATTATCTTTTAGGTGCACCAGTCTCATGTTTCTTGCATTTACATCCCATCACCACGTCAGCTACGTTCAATATAATATTCATCAATCAATTAGAGATTTTTCAAAACTTCCCCCTTCTTACCCGTGAGACACACGAACCCTTACTACTAGACTATGGATTAAAAAAAATACACATGTTATACTTAGATAAATCTTTTCTTCATATTGTATTTATTTTGGATTAAATTCGTCGGTGCTATTTTTTGTGAAAAGTGGCCACTTTGCGGCAACTGCTTAAAATGGGTCACTGAATGATTTGATTTAGGTCTGCAATAGTAGGGCCACTCCAGCCAGAGTCCATTTAGCCGGTTTATCTTTGGTTTTTAAATTAAATGTCCAAACATAAGTGGGCCCTCTTGTGCGGGTCTTATAAACGGGACATTCATACATATTCCTCAAATCCTGTTTATCCTGTGTTATGGCTTTTATATTAATAACAGGCATCGAGGGGAATAATTCTTTTAATCTAGAATCCATTATAATACCAGCTTGGACGTCCCATCGGGCTCCTTCCATGTGAAGTCCATGGACGTACGCACCGTCACGAGGGGCACTCCTAAAAGAACCAAACAAATTCCACGAAGTGTATTTTTTAAAAACCTTACGTGAATTCCTCTTTTTGTTTCTTGGTGACGTCGCACTGTAGGCACATTTTGTCTAAAGGCAGCTCATTTCTTCGGGCGGTGCTTTGCATTATTGCTGTAAGAAGTGACTGGGGGTTGAAAAATCCACCAAGCCAAACAGACGCAGGTAGCTAGGAAATAAAAAAAAAATAAATTCGTTTGTGTTTATGCGTGTACTTACAACGAAATCTGTGGACCAAGTTTCTAATTCTCTTATTCGCAACAATAAGTCCACGAACCAAGTTGTTAGTCCTAGGAGAGAAGGATAAGCCCGTTGTGCCCATACTGGTGGAACTTGATCTAAGAATAAAGCATTTTCAAGATCTTCCATGTCGGATGTTATTGTAAGTTCCCCTTTCAATCCTAATTCGAGTTCCTTTAGAGACCTTTTAATTTCTCCGGTAAGGAAATTCATTCTTTCACATTCTTGAAATGCTACAATTACATAAGGAGTTCGCTCCTCAACTTTCCCCATTATTTCTAGCATATTGAAGTCTTCTGGGAGCTTTTCCATCATTTCATCCACCATTTGCTTCACCTAATTATTATATTACAAATGAAAAATGAATTTTAATTTCTGTTATAATCTCGTACTTTGTCCTCGCGGGTAATGGCCGCCCCTCCAGTGGAACCAGCGTCTCTTGGTTGCATTTCAAACACTGTTCGAAATAAATTATCGGCGGTTGTTGTTAAAAATCCAATTTCTGCGTTTGGATGCAGACCGTATAAATATGGTGACTCGGGGGGCATCGTTTCATCAATGTAATTGTGATAGCCAACGTAATCAGTATTCGGAGGGGCTGCAAATCCTGGTGCTAACAATAATTCACCATCAACCTATACAAATAAATTTAAAAATTCTTCATTTTATTTTATAGCAATTCAACTCAATCTAATACTCGTGCTCACTTAGCTATTTCGTATCATACAACCTAATCATTGGAAATTTGTCCAACATAAGAGATAAATGAAAGGGAATGATTCAACTACTACACCTACCTAAATCATTAACCAGATTACGCAATTTAATCTTACGGCGCCATTGATTTTCTAATGTTCCTACTAGTAAGTTAGCCCGTTAGTAGTGTTATAAAAACTATAGAACGAATTAATAAAAAGGATAAATATTAATTAATTCGTGCTAACGGAGATATTTTGGTTAAAATATCAATATAGGCCTAGATTACTACTGTTCATTTACTTGGTTTAATTACTTCGGAAAAACTCATTAAAATATTTAAATTTATGTTAAATTATTAATAGCACGAGTTGGCAATACGGATACGAATCACTCACATGTGAAATGTGTAAATTTGTATAAATTCTTAATTACTAAACAAGAATTAGTTTTATGCAAACATTTACTATGTTGTAGAATATGTATAAATGGGGGGGATTTTTCAGAAATATTGGATTACGGAGTAGTATAGCGTATAAGACGAAAAGTAAACATAAATATTTGTACACAAAAATGCTTCCTTACTTAGTTACAAGGTGAATAAAAACATCACTTTCAACACCCTGTATCTCAGTAATGACGTGTATTAAGATATAATGTTTTTAAAATTATAAAAATTATAAAAAATGTACCTAAAAATTGAGATTATAGTGGTAATGGGGAAAACTTTTATTATAATAGGTTCTAGATTAGAAAATTCGGTTGGAGCGTCGTTTAGTAACTTTGACTATTTGTTTTGTTAATTACTAGAGCATAAGTATATAGTATATACATGCTACCAACCGACATGTGTGTAGATATAAGAGCTGGGTAATTTAATACTAAACTAAGAGAATCTCATTTAAACTTTTAATTTTGTTTGTGAGTAGGTAGTAAAGTGATATTTGTGAAATTCAAACCCTATAATAAAGTATCGGTGCGGTAGGAGAGCATGCAACAGTAACTTTAAAACAATAACATCTCACCAAGTCTGGTTGTAAAAGTTCTTCTAAGTAAGTAATACATAATCTCCTATCCCAGTCATCTGTAATATGACCTCCGTACATAATTTCTCCAAATAAATATCTTAAATCTTCCCAGGGTACTTTAGAGTTCGCTTCTAAATAGTTATATAGAACAAAAACACTGATGGTTAAGTCGCCGACATTAAAGGGGTAAACTTTATTCCAGCCCTGTGGTCCAAACTTTCGGCGTTCAGCAACAACAGCGTGAAAATAACATAAAGAAAACAGTATGACTTTAAATTCAGCTTCTTTTCCACACTGTTCCAATGTCTCTTGATTGAAATTTGATAGAGCCTTGTGTAAATTCGCCTGCATTCCCGTTGGAGGTTCGTTCGTTATTTTTATTGATGATTCCAAAATTCCCTAAAATGTTTGCCGGCTCTTTTATGCGTTTACGAATTCACGATCCGATAATCACAAGCATTTTAATGTGTAAAGTGGTTGCGGCTGGTGGTGTTGGTGTTGCCTTCCACAACAAAACGCACCACATTAACACGTACACAAAGAAAATATTATGGTAATTTTATGCAAATCAAATTTATTTACTTTAAAGCTCTGTTTTGCCTTATTTAATAAAATAAAACTTGAGTCGAGTTTAAATTAATTTACCTGGGGTATAATGTGGGCTGCGGCGGTGGCGGCTGGTTCAGCACTCATAAAAACGCGGTAGCTCGAATGTGACCCTTCGGAATACCGTTCCAAATTCTTTTCAAGGGCTGGTAGCCACTTTTTTACCAGGTGGATGTTTTGCAGGACTACCCAGTGCCCGAGTCCAGCCGCCACTTCCATCGCCTTCTCAGCCACTACTTCTTGACCTTGGCCCAAAGATACATTGTGAAAATTTTGTTTATCTGATGTAAAGCCCAGCTTTTCGCCCAAATCTTCCACATCCTTCAAAGGATTAACGCCTGGAGATAAAATAAAGAATATCGGTGTCGATGGACTCGCCTCCTCAAATGATTTACAGAAATCCACTGTTTTGTTTTCCACGTACTTTGTTCCCAGTTTTTCTTCGATAAAAGCTCTGAAAGTATATAATAACAAAGCGCTGTCCACAAACGAAAATAACTAACATAAATAACAAGGCATGTTTTTTTTCTTCATTTCTATAACGTATTATTTCGTTTCATTAGCTAAGACATTTGTAACACTCGCCAATTTACGTCAACAATAATGAAGAACGTTGCATGGGTTAAATTATTATACAATAAAAATATTTACTATATTTCATTTTGTACAAAACTATACGAGATTTAATTACAAATTAATGTTTTTAATTTAAAATTGTTTTAAATTAGCACAGTTTTGGCACCCCGGGCAAAGGATTTAATCATTTTATGAATTCCATGTTTCTGTTTATACATAAAAGTTTTATAATTTCTGTGTACATGTGATCTAGGTTCTAAAACTGTCTTATTTAATTTAATTTGCAAAAAATTTTGGAACACTTTATATATCTATAAAAATAAACTCTGGCCAGTTGATCGGAAACTACAGTCAGTTAAATAAAAGTTTCCACTGTAAATTTCTGATATAATTGTTAATTTTTTCATTGAAATAACCCATAGTCGTATTATGTAATTTTATCGGGTTACAATATCCACAATGACAGTGATAATATCATAAAAGCAGCGAATATTGGTTGTTTTTAAAATTGTTGTTATTTAAGTTGCTTATTTCCATAACATAACTGGAAATTTTATTACGGAGAAAAATTTGCCATGTTTTGCGTTTATATCCAACATCAAACAAATGCTCAGAATTTATGTACTGAACATTACAGTTTGTTTTATCCCCCTCAAAAAAGTTTTTTTATGACAATAGTAATATACTACAGAAGTTACAACAAAAAACAAATGGAAATTAGTTTTAATTACACTGACGAAAATAGGTGAAAGCTTAATTATAATTTATGTAAAAAGGTCCTTTTGAATCTGTTAGTTTTTCATTATATTTTAAGGAATTTTTGGCGAGGTTTTAAGGGCAATAAGGATGAAAAAAATTGACGATGGAGGTTCAAAATTTAAATCTAACCTAAAACAACCTCGAAACGTAGGGGATAAATTGTAACGAAACTTATTTTCAATTTTAATATCGTATTTTCTGTGCCGCCCCCTGTATAATTTCCGAGCTACATTTGGGCAAATGATAAATGATGTAGCATGTAAATTTTAAAGTGAACTGCAGATATTTATCCATCTTATCCATCTTTGTGCTTTAAGTATAATTGTATATTATTACGTAATGATAATAAATAACTGAAAATGTGTATTGGAAATATTCCAAACTGTTATCGATCGAGTGAGCGCGGAAGTTAATCCCCTGTAAGCATTTTGAGAAAATGTGGTGGGAGGACCCTTTAACAATATATATTTTCTTCTGAATTTCATTTTTGAACACAGTAGGTGATGAAGCGGATGAAAGCAATGTAGAAATTTTATTATGCGGTGGTAAAGTGCGTTGGAAAATAGGGCATGTGGATAATGGTAGATAAATGAATGCACCTTTGGTTCCCCGTTTTTTTTTCTTATTGAATAGTTCGATTCTCTTATAAAAACTTTATTACTTACATCATGGCATAAATCATCCGGTCTGGTCTAAGAGCTCGCATCATGCACAGTCTCTGTAGAGCGGTTTTGCTTTTCCATTCTTGTGGAAACTTTTCTCGCTCTGGACATTCAGATTCAACAAGTTTCTTCCATCGTTTAGGTGAATTTTCTATGTCCCTGTCTAAGTTTCTAAATTCATCTTTTGTTGCCAGACTGCATATACCACCCCAACTTGTATTTGACAGAAATTCCACTGGACTAGTTACGTGGGGTTTTAAGGGAAATCTCAGCAGGAAGTCTAAGTCGGTTGCCATTATTTCTTCGCTCATAAGCAGAATCTGCAAATATGTTTAGGAATAAAAATCAATTTGTGCTTTTGATGTTTAATCCACTTTCGATGAGAAATTAATTCAATTTTGCGTAAAAAGGAAATTTATTATCAACTCCAATCGCATTTTGTAATTAAATTTTAAGCTAAAATCCTCGTGTATCGGTTTGTAGATTTCAGGTATCTAACACAGTGTTTGGTACCACTGGATTAAGGACGCCCTTGCTTAGATTGTCCTTAGATTATTTATACAATTACCATCTCTAACTTTACCCTATAAAGCAGGGATAACTTCATTTGTCCCCGAAAATTATAAATATGAAACAAACCGCACTATTCAAAGGGGCGCATGTCCCAAACAGAATCCCAAATATAACTTATAGTTTAATTATTTGACAACTCTATAGTATATAAAGTTATCTGGTGCCTAAATAAAAACAATTATATCCATGCAGAACTGGATCTAGCTTCTTAACATGCAGGCAGCCAACTTTAGGGTCAGTAGTTATTGAGGATTGCTTTCCAATATTTAACAGTAGGATTTAATGAAATGGCCCCACACATAGGGTGTTCCCCTTTAAAAGTTTCATCCCTTAGGGTGAACGCAACGCAAACATTCTCAGAAATATGCAATTTCCCACACAAAACAATAATCCACTTTGATAAGTTTGTTTCTTAATTATAGACTTCATGCTTGTTGTATTCGGTTTGTTGACGAATGTCGCCCGATAAATGCAAATTAGGCTCAAATTAATTAGCGCGCTTTGTTTTTCTGACAATGTTTTTTGTTTTGTTTGTGATAATTGACGGCAAATGTTGAATCAAAAAATAAATCGCTGGCTTTGATATCATTTTCTTGTGTTACAACGAATTTAATCCTGTAAGGAGCTTATATGCTTTTGGGCCAGATTTAATATCAAAAAAGCATGTAATTCGTTGGGAATTAAATACTTGCTGAGGCAGTAGCGTAACTAGGGAGGAAAAAAAGTATAGTCTGCATCAAGTCAGAAAATTTAGTATTTCAGATCAGATTAGATAACGATTTTTCCTACGCTACGCCACTGTGTGCTGTACAAATGAAATTAATGTTCCGGAAAATTATTATATAGAAGTGGATTATTGACGATTAAATTTTACCTGAAAAGTCATTTGAGAAGCAAATATTAATTTGTCACATTCAAAAAGCCCCCGAGTTGTGTATTGAAAAACTGAAAAGGAGATGCAGTCTATTAAATTATTTACTCTGGCCATTACGGAGTCGGCGGCTTCGGCCCTGGCAATGGCTTTTTGAAAGACCACGCTGAAAGCCTAAAATGAATACAAATGAATGCAAAAAACGTCTGGAAGAAAAAAATTAAAACAAATAATTACTTTCAAAGAGAATTGATAAATAGGGTTAATTGTATTTAATTCGTTGAGAATGAAGTATAGCAAACTGGCTCTTGCAGCCGCTGGTCTGTAATGCTCTCTAGCTTGATCAATTTGAATAGAAGTTATTTTAGCTTCCGCCACTTTTTGCTCAATTTCAGCCGCAGTTCGTTTAGTGGTTTCTAAATTCTCCACTAATGCAGTATCGCCCAGTAAATTTCCACCGGCTGATGATAAACGCGATAGTAGATCATCCTCCAGTGTTTTGAGCATTATTTTAAAATCATTTTGTTGCTTTGTTAGTTCCGCCTAGAATACGAGTTGGTGTCAAAATAAAACTAAAACAACAAATCAATAAACAATATAATATACTTTGAGTTCCTCCAAATCCGGTCTTTCTGCTTTTACAACTTCGGCAAGAAGTTGGTCCTCTAAACCGTCTCTAGTTACTGTAAAATTAATCAAAGTTGCTTGTGCTTGCATTTCGGGTTTATAATGTGGGTTGGCTAATTTAGTATGAAGTATTAATCGAAAGTTTGGATTATACTCAATCTCTTTATCACCGATTTTAATAGCTCTGAAAGAAAAACAAACTTTAATAGATTTTTTCTGCTATAAACTTTAACTTACTTTCCCTTTTTTATTAAGTTTCTGCCAAGTAAAGTGTCCAAAACTGGATCTACGGTCTCTTCAATATTTTCCACTAAAACTGTTGCTCCTTGAGTAATTGATTTTTCAATTACATCTAGATAACCCTTTTGTCCTAGACGGATCACCTTTAAATTATCGCCGTACCTTTGTTTAATCCATTTTATTCCTTGCAACTGGAAAGTAATCAATTACGAACTGAACGTAAAAAAATAACTACAGAATTTTATGTCACTTGTGGATCAATCATTAGTGGCCAGCGGTCCGAATTGGATAATATTGTGGCGTTTTCGGTTGACATACGGTCACTGGGCAAACCTTCATTATTCCATTTTGCAATTATTGTATCATCTGTTAACAAACTGAGAGGATCCAAATTTTCCGTAATTGGCACTGGTTGCTATAAATATATGGAAATTAATTCATACATAATTATGACGGGTGTTTGATCAAAGGCACTACATATTATATGTCTTAAGCACTAATTGAAATATCAAAGTTATATTTCATTCCACGAATTAGCAAACGTATGCAGAGGAGATGGAAAAAGCCAATAGCTAGTTTACTATCTAACATTAAATTGCCAAAACTAAATTAATTATATAGACTTCATACTTGTGTCAATTTTATGTGAGAACTTCTAACCAGTTAAATCAAAACACTTAAATTATAGGATAATTTTCTGTAAGTATCAGCATTATATAAGAGTGATGACGTTTCGCTAGTCGTGCTTCTAGCTTCATCAGATCAAACATCAAACGAAACCCAAAAGAACTGTTTGTATAAAACTTACATCTAACGTTTTTAAAAACGGCAGCCACATTTTGTGTAATAAATCCAATCGATACTGTTTAGTAAAACATCCGACATATGATATAAAAGCGGTGGTTAAAAGTACATCACCAGGCATCATTTTCCCTTGTTCCATAAAACTGAAAATAAAAATAAAATCAGCGTGATGTGTTGATTATTTTTTTTTTGTTTTATGAAACAATTAAATAAAGGTACTTGTTAACAGCCTCGGCCCATCTAACATTCTCGCTGGCCAAACCACCAACTAGACGGTTTGCTAGTTGAATGGTCGCATTAGTGGCATCCGCCTCTTGTTGACATAAAAGTTTCTCCGTTGTGGCTTTCTCAAAATCAGCAGTTAATTTAGCTAATTGTTCCTCTAAAGACTAAAGCAAACGAAAGAAAAATAAATTGTTTTTAAAATTAAGTAGGTAATTATCGTAGGTAGAAACGACTCATACAAACAGCACCACAAACAGGGATCTTGGTTTCATGATTGAGGGATAATAATTTCTATACGGTAGTTAAAATTGTTTGTATTTGAACTCTTGTGATCATTATTTTTCATATTTATTATCTGAATATTTAATATTAATTTTTTTATGAAAAATACTGCTAAAATAATTAACAAAAATACATACCGCAACTTTTTTCTTGATCCCGCTTAACTTTTCCTGAGCAGCAGCCAGTTCGGCATTGGCAGCGGCTAAAGCTTTACGCTTCGGTTCAACGTCACAATAAACTTCATAAAATTTTATAATGTTTATAACCCAAGCGCACAAACCGGCGGCTGCAGCTGATTTCGATCTAACAAATTCCGGTTCGAATTCAGCATCCTTTAGGTATGGTTCGATTGCTTTTATTATATCTGGATGTATGTTTTCTTTGTCATAGTGAATGAGCGCATCCAAGAAAGCATCAACTTTGGCCATAACGATTTTCGCTGCCTTCCAACTCCGATCTTTTGGTACTTTGGCAGCTGGCGCCAATAAAACCATAACGGCGGCAGTGACATTTGTGACGGCTCCTGGTGGTGATCCGAAGGATTTTAATTCGGTTAGGTTTGCTTTGTTGAGGGTATTGAGGGCTTCTTGCGCGGCTATTAGAGCTGGCTCGGCTTTGAGCAGGTCTTCTTCGCAGTCTTTTTGTTTTTTGCTTACTTCCTCGGCTATCATCGCAACTTTTTCTTCCTCCTCGTCTGCTAGCTTTTTTTCTATCGAAACTTTCTCTGTTTCTATTCCAACTATTTCAATTAAGGCATCTGCTGCCTCGTTTTTTTCTTTCAACTCAATTTCTTGTATTGCTAATTTTTTCTTTAACTCATCAACTTGCTTTGCTGTACTTTTTAATTTATCCAAACCATTTTCCAATCGTTTTACTTTACTATCCAATTCATTGGATTTTTGATTAAGTAATTTAGCATACAAATTAATTTGTTCCAAATAAGATTTTGGTGTAGTGTAGTTATACCGTCTTTCATTTTGTAAGAATACTTTCGATGTTAAGTTAACTGATGTGTGGGCGTAAGCCATAAATTTAGCTGCTGAATCTCTGACTGTTTCCTTGAAAACAAATACATACATAATTAATTTCGATTGATTTTAATTGCTTCTGCAGATTTTACCGGTAATACTTCAACTTCTTGTAGGAATCTAAGCGAAACTGAAACCAGCGCTTCTTGGGGCCACTCGTGAAACCAGTTGATTTGTGTGCAATTAATTATAGCTGGAAATTTTCTTGATCTAACCCGTAATGTAGAACCAACTGGTGAGAAGCATAACACAAGTTTTAACTGTCTTCTTACACGATCAATAAAGAATTTCCAACAGTTCTCCCTCGTATCTAACATTCCTGCACCCTTAACTTCATTACGTACACCTGCTATAATATTTTCTATTTCATCATCAGGAAACATATCGGGCACTTCCCCCGAAGCCAACATGTCGTTTATAAGAACCAGGAATTGCTCGTTGGGCACTTGAGCGTCTGTCATTAAAAACATTATGCCGACATTCTTTAAACCAGTTTTTAAAAACAACGAGGAAAGTTCGATACGCAAGTCTAATATTCCATATCCCTTTTTTAATTGTATCTGCGCTACTTCCAGTGATGAGATAAATGCAGCTAGTCGGGCTAAGGACTGCTTGCCACTTCCTCCCACGCCGACTAAAAGGGAACTGCCCCGGGGAGATTCCAATATTCGATTGATTCTGCAAGATTTTTTAAATTCACATTGCAATTTCATGTAAAAAATTCCAATACCAACAGAAGCTGTTAAAACTCTCCAACAGTTCCGCTTTAAGGAAGTGGAAGCAGAAAAGGGGGCGCAATTTGTATAAAATAACTCAAGACCTAACCGAAGTTTATTTTAAATTTTGGAAAACGAAGACAATTTTAAAAACTACATTAAATTTTGTGGTAAATAGTGACTAAAAGCACTAAGGGGGAACCAGTTGGAAACTTTTAACCGCCCCTTATGTTATCTGTCGATGTACCGGCAAACATGCATCATTGCATCTTCAAACAGAACTAAATTCATAGCTGCAACTAAATCATTGTAACTCGACATGGCCTCATTAAGAAGTTTACTTAATGTTAACCAATTTGTTATAGGCATGTATTTTGGTTCGCCAATACCACCAGCGAAATGACAGTAGATATTCGGTTTGTCAAACACAATGGATTCATCAATTTCCTGGAAATATGTAATGTATTTTTTATGGAATAATGTGGTATGTGGAGGGGTTGTAAATCAAAATTCATTGATATACCTCGAAATTCTTTTTGAATACATCCAGCTGAAGTTTGGCGAATGCATCAATGTCTTTTTCTTCTGTCAATTTGTCTCCATATACTCGCTGGCACTCGTGTAACCAAAGTCTGACTAAATCGCAGGGTTGATTTAAACAGTCGTTGCTGCTGAATAATAAACCCTGAACAAAAAATATGGCCATAATATACCGAAAGTTTTATTATAAATGCGACATATTTTTCCTATAGATTACAATATTCCGAGGCGACCTGTTAAATTTCTAATGATCCAACTTCAGCAAATCTAAACAAATCTTAATTGAAACATCTCCAACGTAGCTGCGTTTTGTATGGTATCAGATAATTAAAAAAAATATTTGGCTTAGGTTACTTTCTTTTTGTTTGATTAATTGTTTTTTAAATTCCGGACTGAAAGAAAAACCGGGATTATTTTTTACGGCGTTGGGGATGATTTAAAACATTTATTGCTTCTAAATAATAGCTCGTAAAAACTTTCGGGTTTTGGCCAATGAAAACAAAGACGGCGAGTGGCGGCGTGGAAGAAGTAAAGGGGCGAAAGTCATTTAAAAAATTAAAAATGTTGCTCTGATATATGAAAATAAAGTGAAAAGATAAATGAACCGGATGGATGGATGGTTGAAAAATGAACGGTTAAGAATGTGACAAAGTCAAATATTATTTTCCGTTTCTTTTATATGCACTGTAACTCCACCAGCATCCATCAGTTTATTCATTTAGAGAAGGAAATCTAATTAGGGGAATTGAACTTACTACTTTGGTCTTAATTAAAATTTCGAGGTAATAAAATAAAAACTGCCTAGAGTACGGGGTGTAATCTAAAAACACCAACAAACTAAACTAAAACTCAATATAAAATCAGAACTTCTATATAAATAAAATTTTTGAGATTGTACAATTCAAATTGAATAAACCTAACTTAAAATCGTCTTCCTTTTACTTGAAAAACAATAATTTCTATGCCACAATTTTATTATAGTTTAGGAAATAATGTAGCTAGTTAGTTTTGGTTTATTCCACCCTGTATGTTGGTTGGAGTGTTTAAAAATGAAGCTAAAGTAAATGGGTCCCAATTCTCACTTTAATTACCTGAAAAACGTTGGATATATCCCGTAAATTAAAAATATAATGGAATTTAATTGCAGTGGGAAGGAATATTTGTGACACTTTATGATGTAATGCCACTGATGCTAATACAATATTTTCACTAAGCTTCACAATAATAGATGGAAATTTATGTTCAACATTGGAAAGATGTTGACTTAAAATTGCGTGATAAATTGTCGTTAAAGCATCTGTTCCTGGGAAACTAATTGCAAATACATAAAAATGCCGCTGCAATCTGGGATTTATTGTGAAACTGCCAGCAGTCGGATTCATGCAGGATACATATTGGCAGTTGTGTATATCCTTCAACGTCAATTTGTTCCTGTCATACCAGTGATTGTAATCTAGATGTTGCCTTATCAACGTGTGGGGCTGTACTGTCCCGTAACCGTCCACCTCGGGCATGTTCATATCGTCGATAAAGTAAATTAACGTTTTATTTCCCGGTGGCCCATAATTTCTGCCGGCCTTTTTCTCTAACGGCTTTTCAAGAATCTTTTGCAACATCTCAGAGGTTGTGTAAAAGTTGAAAGGTACGTTAGTGACTGCGTAGTTTTCCGATAATGATACCAATTTTTCGCTGACTAGTACGGTCTTTCCGCATCCAGCATTTCCCACTAACATAACCGGATGACGTTTCTCCATTAACAAATCCAGGAAATATCGTATGCGGATTGACTCGGCCGTGTGCACCAATACCGCCTATAACAAAACAATTGGCTCGTTTAGGACGAAGGACACCGAACGGACGATAATTCCAGAAAGTCCATCAAGCGAAAATTTACTTACAATTATTGTTCAAAAGGTTAAAAAAATTAAGAAATGTTCTAATAACTTCTATGAAAATCACAATTCCGAGTGTCTGATTTTAGCTTGTAAGCTAAGTGAAATGGGAAAATTTGGTAGAGTTACGGATTTTTCAAATAATCATGCGTAAAATTGACAAAAATTTGCAATTCAACTTGAAATTTTTTTCTAAAAGACACGAAGAATTTAATACAAATCTGCATTATTCTGTCCATTGACTCATTTTTGTCTCCAATTTTTACTTTCTTATACGAAGTAATATGAAAGTATAGTAATCGTGATTTTTTTCGACATCGAGATTTTGATGGAATTACACGTTTTGAGGGCCCCTGAATCCATTTTGACCATTTTCGCCATGATGTCTGTCTTTATCCACCATAACTCAAAAACGACTTATCAGCTTTGATTCAAATTTCATATTTAAGAGTTTGAACAAATTTGTGGCTGCCATATTAAATGTTTTTCATCTAGCACCAACACAAGTGACACTTACCTGAAGACATTTTTTGGTTTTTTAGGAATATCTTGAAAAATAAACAATTTATGAGATTTTGTATTTTTTAACATTGATTTAGAATTGAATTTTGAACAAATTTTGTTTGAGCTTTTTTTCGAAATTCTGTCAAAAAAACACTTATTTTTGTCGTAAAATTCGCTTATAATGAGTTAGACAAGGACAGATTTATGCGTATTGCAATAAGTGCGAGAGAGACTTCCGAAATTTATTTGAATATTGCTAGAAACGCTCAAAATTGAAACACGATTTTTACAAGAAATTTAACTTAATTTCTTTAGGAAAAGTAATTGTGGTACTATCCGTATAAGAAAGTCATGTGTTGGGCACATCAGATATTTTTTATAAAAGTATGTAACTCGACCCGTGGACACATTGTATGGTCTTCTAACCTGTAGTGGTATATCAGGATCGAGTTCGAAGCGTCCAAGGCTGTCGGTCCAGGGAACAAACTGCTTGCTTTCATTATCTATAAAATAATCGAAAACGGTGCCCCCAGCTGGAAACTTGATTGTTTTAAATTCATTTATCCACCATTTGGTAAATTCCACTCTGTAATCGATCACCTAAAACGTTATATTTGTATTACAATATCTGTGTTGATTGAGTAAACAATGATTGTATAGAAAAAAAGACCTGCTCTTGAAACATCGCTGAACCGAACGCCCATACACAACAAAAAACGAAGTATAATTCATACCACTCTTTGGGACAATCTGTCGGTGTATTTGCCGGAGTCAATAAACACTCTAACAAATGACACAACATTTCTATGTGTGATGTTTCAGCGATCGGGGTGATTTTTTTAAATCTTGTCCGAACGTTCTCCAAACAAATCGGTATGTATTTGTCAAAGAGCATTATTAAATTTGATTTTTCCGAAGGCACTGAACGAGTTTCAATCCAACTTGTGACAAAACTAAAAAATAGAGCTGTTGGAGATGTGTAAATAGTCAGAAAGTAACATACGGGTTCCATCCTAGATCTTGCGGGTTTATATAGAGGATGCCGGCCCTTGAGACCGTCGCCGGAGTGGCAGTTCTTAAATTAGATATTTCAAAGAGTAATCTCATCGTTGGTGTTAACGCAATTCTCTCATTACTTGCCAAAGTAAGAACTTTGTTATCATCCATAACTGTATTTAAAGATTCTATCCACATGGGATCGATATCACCGTCCAAAACAATCCACTTTGGATTATCTCCAGATAAATTTGCTTGGTCTCTCATCAAAACTGACAATAATCCATCTTTCCATTCCCTTGTTGCTGGGTTTATTATTCCGAAAAGTTCATCGTTTGTTACTGCTTTCGGATTTAAATCGTTGTACACGGGTTTTCTTTTTATATTTACATATGTCCTAAATAATGTTTTCCATACTTGGGTTTTTCCAGTGCCGGCATTGCCAACGATAAAAACCGAGTGCCGCACTTCTAATAATTCCTCCAGTTGGACTACCTGTATGTGTGTATGCAAACAGTTTGTTGTGTTTTTCAAATGTAAATGTATAAGTTATGTACATAATAAAATATACACAAACTACCCAAAAAATATTTTCATACCCCAGCAAAATATGTTCCCTAAACAATGCTCCAAATTGGACTTAAACACAATGGCTCAACCGGGAACAAACAATATCACTTTACAGTAATATGACCCTTTGTTTATTTATTATTGCAGGATTTGTTACACAATGTCAAGTATAAACAAATTTACAGCATAAAGGTACATGAGGAAAAAATACCTTAATTCAAATATTATACATCTGTTGTAAATTTTGAAATATTCTTTGAATAATTTGAGTGTTTTTAGTACAAGAAATAATTTGGTCAGTCCATAAGTTCATAAATTTTTGCATGAAAATCTTTACGTCCTAATTTTTCAGCCTTAGAAACTGATAAAATTTTATAATTTGAGTTTAGAATAAGAACAAAAATGTATGTGCTTAGTATAATAATTATTCCATGACAACATACCTTTTCGTAAATAGTACGCACTTATGAACTGACCTGATATTAATTAAGCCGCGTCTTGCCTTCAAAATGAAATTATCCTCTGGCTGTAGCTTTAAATCCACAGCCGCTTGTTTAACAGTGCGCTCGAATTCCGCGTCCCTTTTCCTGGGCACTTCCAAAGCGGGAAATAAGTCACCAATAAGTCCCATAAATACCGGCGTATCATCTGTTACAATTTTCGGAATATTAAAATCTCTTAGTGCTCTCATGAGAACTTCTTCTTCTGGTCTACCGGGATCTCCTCTCTGAAAAATTAATACGATAAGCCGGTGACGTAATAAATGTGTTTATTATACTTTTAAAGAACCTGCGACCACTAAAACAGACTTTATGGCCCGTAAGCCCCAATCATAATGATCTTGTTTTGATAAAAGCTCCTTGCATAAAGTATAAAGTGTTATGAACTTTCTGGCAAGGATTTTAGCTTCTTGAAATCCCTCGGCCACTAACATTATTTCACATATTAATTCGAAATCTGGCACGACCATTGCACAAGGTCTAAAAATCAACATGTTCAGCTTTAAATTGTATTGCTGCAAGTTACTTACCTAAAGAGAGCTTTTAAATTCTCTGGCAACTCTGTGCGCCCTGCGTAACCCGGATTCATTGTAATAAAAATACCAACCGTGGGGACTAAATCTATTGGATCGCCCATGAAATCGAATGTGGTTTTTTTATTTTTAATCGCATCCAGAACTGACTTTACTTGTACAGCGACAACGGAAAGAACTTCAACTGATATTCTATTGAATTCATCAAAACAACCCCAAGCACCAGTCTGTGCGAGTCCTTTGTAAATATTGCCACAAGACTGTAGATAACACACACATACGTATATACTATGTCCACTTTTCACTTATTAAAATACACCACTCGAAATGTTTTTTTCGGGTTGAATTTAATAACATCACCAAATAAGTAAAAAACAGTTATTCCCCTTTAGTCGTTAGTTCTAAGTATAGAATCGGATACGGTTCTGATATTTTAAACTAAACAATTCGTTTTGGTGCGAGTTTTCCAATGGTACACTTAAAGACATCATTTCAAAGCCTTTTTGCAAAAGATTATACACGATCAAAGAGGTGAATAACCATCTTTTATCTTTTAGGTATACCTATATATGTATATACATACTTTATAGTCCATCTGCTCTGAACAATTGAATACATAAACCATGATTCCTAAGGCGCGACCTAGGTCCTTTGTAGTTTCTGTTTTTCCTGTCCCTGCCGGACCCGCCGGCCCGCCTCCCATTATTAAATGCAGGGACTGAAATAAATTGCGGTTCTGTTATTTCTTTGACACCAAAAAATATAACTTTATTGTTGCACGAAGTGCGCTCATAAAATATTTCGTAATTTAAATTCTCCTCTCTTCAAACTAAACAGAACAAATTAAATATTTATTTACATATATCTTACTTGAGTCAACGTAATGTAGCAACGGTCTGTTAGTGGTGTTATAACCAGTCTCGGTGTATTTCCTAAATATTCATAGCTGTACCGAAATTGTGCATCGCAAATATTAGCGAAACAATGCTTTTCTTTTTCATCCCATCTATGTCTTAATTGCGATACCCACTGAAATGCTAATGCTGTTTCAACTTTCATTTGTATTAATTTACTAACAACATCTCGTGAATGTACATCAATCGTGCAAATTGTCATAATTTTCTGTCGGTCTTGTTTGCTTAAGTCACCAAGTAACAGTGAGATTAATGTGCTTAGTTGGGCCACTTGTTTCTTGTAATAATCCCTAATTGCGTTATCGTAACCTTCTTCGAGTCTCGCGAACGCTAAATTCACTTCAGTTGTCCACCAGATCTGAGTTCCGCATAAGGAAACTTGAGCTGGGAAATCGAACAACCAGTGGTCTCGTGGCTTCTCTTCGTAGGAGACTACTCCGTCTCCAATCGCGGTTCTTATAGTGGCTCTCATTGAATCTTGTATACCATTCAACCAAACCTCTACCTAAATCCCAAAAAAAAACTGTAGGTATATACTTCTGCACCTATACTTATAACCTTCTCTTACCGGTCCAATGCAATCCGTAGGTTTATAAAACTCGACATACTCTCCATCTTTCGCATGCATTCCATAGATGTTCTTATCTAAAGTTCCATCTTCATTCGTACCAAAATTCAACTTAGCAATGGAGTCGAACAGTTTGGTTAAATGCTTTGCAACTAGTTTTGGTTGGTTACCATTAGACAAAATATCCAATAAATCAGCCGAGGAAACAAAGTAGAACCTTGGAAAAGCCAAGCGTTTTGTCTCCAAATAAACAGCCAAAGCCTTCTCGCACAAAGTTAAATTCTTCTGGAGCTCCTCCAAGTTCTCCAGTAAACCTTCTCTGTTAGTTGAGTCGATAACATTTGGTACTGTAGCCATAACGCTCATCAGCTCCTTGAAATCCCTGTCGATGTTATCGAAACGATTTGAATCATCTGGTAGTTGATTGCGAATGTCCTCAGAACTCATGAAAATTGACTCCAGGTGCATCCAAGTTCTTTGCACTTCAAACCAAATAGTTATAACTTGATCTGCGAGACTTAGTTTATTTTGCCATGATGAAACTTCTTTTAGAAAATACGCGATGAATTTCGAGGTAATTAAATTTTGTAGTTGCACTTGGTTGTCTTCTAAAGTTTCAATTAGCTCTTCGCTTGCTCGAAGGAGTTTACAACCGGTGCGTACGTGGATTTCTTGCTCGAATTCCATCGCGGACCAAGTTGTGTGTAGCTCACGCAGGATTTTTTCCATCGACATTTCTTTTACTGCTTTATCTACGATGTTTTTGACTTCTTCTTCGCATTCATGCAGGTTTAGCTCTAGGAGATCGGCTAAGGTTGTGTTGTGATCCATGACAATTTTCGTCTAAAAAAAACGAGGGTCGATGCAGTTTACTTCTTCGAAAGGGAAGGTTTTGGTGATTGGTTTATGTACAATGTTTGGGTAAATACACTTACCAGAAGGTAGTTTTAAATAGTAATGCAAACAAGGTTCGAGATTTAATTTTTTTGGCAAAAACTTCCTCAATAATTTTTGAAATAGCGAATATCGAGATTATAAGAACAGTTAAGTGGAGGTAAAATTGTCATTTGTAATTCCTGATTTTTTAGTGCCATTCTAGAATTTTTCGTTTTTATTAAATTAAGTCATTAGTGCCTTAGCGACATTTTAAATAAAAAATTAACACTTTTAGTTGCTGTAACCTCATAAATACCCGATTATTCCCTTCCGTGTTTGCACCACTAACTTTCTTGTGGATCGGAAAATTTTAACGTACTGTGTGGTAAAGTATCGGTAATATTGGTTTCATGCAGACGTTTACTTACGGTAAAATCTGGTGGAAGGGCTGCTAAACTCTGCAACAGATTGCATATAGCCACAGATAATTTTATTAAATTGGTAAATGTACACAATGGGAAAGAAAAGTAATTTAGTGAAAATGCGGGTTTAAAATATTTACATATTTACAGACGGTTTGGGGGAAATAGGATGATATTAACTTTGTACATGTTACAATGGAGAAACGAAGAATACAGATCTAATTTATTTACATATATACATATTTACAAAGAAAGAGCAATCGATTTTCTACCTTGGTTGATTTCATAAGCTGATTCCAATGTCGTTCTCTTATTGCAGGATTTTGCAACTCGCCAACGGCTTTCAAAGATGTCAATGTATTTTTTACAGTCGCCTCTAAACCAGTGTACGTGTCCCAAGCACGCATTTCTTTGTCTAACATTCTAATTTCCTTGGCGAACTTTTTACATTCTATGTCCATGTTTTCCACATCAATTTTCCTCCAAGGCGTCGTTTTCCAATCATTTACACAAGTGTGGACTATTTGGACGTAATCCCACAATTGCTGTAAATAAAAATTGTTCAGCAAAAAATGTATTTTAAAAATATTTGTTGCTATGGAAAAATTAAATTTTTTACCTTGAGCATTCTCAAATCTTTCCTGCATTGTTTTAATACTTTAAACTCAGGGACGTTGACTTCGAAAAGCGAGCCAGACTCGTGGATGTTCCTCATTTCCGCTTCGAGTTTTTCCAAATCGTTGTCAACTCTATCTATAATTTGATAGGGCAGCGGACAAGTGTATTGAAAAAAAGCGTATTTTTTAAAAACTTCACGGTAATAAATTACTCTGGTGTCAAAGTCAGAAATTCGTTTTCTGATAAATGTAACTTCAGCAGCTTGTAATGGAGCCACTTGTTGTTTAACTGTAATAGCTATTTTTTTGGTGTTGTTCCATTGTTCTGGTAATTCTTGTAGATAAACATTAATTTCCTCCGGTATATCTTGATCGTAGAATTTTAACAATTCTATAGTTTCTCGCAGCGGTCCAAACATTTCGTCGGTGGTCGTTTGTCGTTCTTTCACATGAAGTAGATACCCCATGACATTAACTAGAGCTTGATAATCACCTTCTTGTACTGTTTGCTGAAGACCTTCGTCGGCGGATCTTATAAATTGTCCTAAGTCGCTCAGGCTGTTTGTAACTGTTGCCACCAAATGTTCCTTGAACATGTTACCCCATTTTCGAATAGTGTTTAGTAGGGCTTGTTTAAACGGTTTTAAGTCAACTTTGAACCAACCGTTAAATATTTCTTCCGTTTGCATTCGTTCAACTTCATTGTAGACATTTTCGAAGTTGTCTATTTGTTCTCTAAACAATTCCATTTTAGGCGGCGACTGTTTCGGTGCTAATGCGTCTTTTAACATAACTAATTCCAACTCCTCATTACTTAATTGCCGACCGTAGTTTAAAAACTGTTGCAAGTATTGATTGCGATCCTCCAGCCACAAATACGAGTAGTTTTGAAAGTTGTCACAAAACTCGTACACTTCCTCGATTACTTTATCAATGTTCAACAGTATGTCAGTTTTTATGTCGTTAATATCGGGATTACTTTCGATTTCTTCCATGTAATTCATTTCGGCGTTCTTTGAGAATCGGCTGATTATCGACGAGGTTTGTATAATATCGTTTATCAAGCCAGCTACGAGACTTTTCAAACTATTTGGGTCGTTCGGGTCCAATGACGGTAGGAAAATAATATTAGGCTCCAATAGTTTTAACTGGGATTCAAATAGCGGTGCTAAACTGTTGGTTTCATCCATATGTTCGTTAATGTATCCCAAGCTGCAAATATTTAGAGTTTAGAGGTTACACTCGCTGTTTCATCTCATCTGTCTAACTAGGGGATCTTGGAAATGGTCTTAATTTCCATTTAATGGCGTTCTTTTAGTTAAAAGCTTTACGTAAATACCTCTTTCTTTAATTCATTTTAATCCCAGAATAGTAATTGGGGCATTTAAACTTTCTTTTTTTATTTGGGGCTAATAAATTCATTAATACATCGCCATCGGTGGGAAAAGGGAAATTAATTACCACCAAGCTATTTCCCTACCCATCATAATTACTTACCTGCAACCGACTGATTGATACAAGTAACTTAAGACAATTTTGTCTATGTAACCTATGTAATTTATCCACTTTGGATTATCCTGTTTATTTGTCATTTCAAACAAATTCATGTTCTGCTCCAACAAAATGGATATATTTTCACCAGCCCTTTTTAGGTCTGCATAACGTTTTGTTATTCGCTCTTCTCTTTCCTCCACACATAAAATTTTAGTCTTTTTACCGTCTTTACGCTCAAACAGTGGCTGTCTGGCAAATGGTATTAACAAATTTTTTATTTCATTTAAATTGTCTTGACACAACTGGAGGTGTTTTTGCAGATTGCCAACCAGTTTATGTAGTTTTGTCATGTACTCCCATAAACCTACGATATATACAGTATACAGTTCGTCACTTACGAATTAAGAAAATAAAACGATAAAACCTGCCAGAAAGAAAATGCAATCGACAAAAGTGTTGCACTTTTCTGCAGTTAGTTTTATATAAGCTACCGCTTAGCGTTTAAGTGTTTAGGTCGAGTGGTTCTCATAAAATATTTTTTGATACTTTAGTAAAGCTCCTAATGTTGTTTCATTATAAAACAGAGTTAGTTTTACAGAAAGATTGCAGTTAACCTACACTTTACACAATTTATATTATTTTGATTTCAAGCATGTAACACCCTGTAGAAATGTACAAATTCCGCCGTTTAATTATTTAGTTAATATTTTACAGTATTCATATTTGATTAGACTAACTAAACGCCTCCACGAAAGCCGTAAATAACCGTTTAAAAAATAAGGCGTCGTAAATGCTTGAGAAGATTAGGAAGCGAGGTATATAATAGAATAATCTTATTTAACTTTTATTACCCTCTGAATTCCAGTTCAAACTGTTTTGTCCCATGGAAACTAGCTTGTCGATTTCAGCGATATCATTTTGTATCAAATCAAGTTCGACGTCTTTGGTTGAACGTCTAATTCTGTTGTACCAATTAATTGTAGTGCTTAAATTTGACGTGTAGCTTCGAAAAGTGTTGTTCCTTTCAGCGAGTTTCAGCCCCATTTCAGGTATATCCTTGGCGGTCATGAGTTTTAAATAATGCACCTCTCGGAGAATTGCCGATAACTAGAAAAATTTATTGAAGCTTTGTTAATTGATTTACTGGTTTATACTAGCCTCTGGGTTAAAATTTAAATAAAGTTCCTTAGTTTTGATGTTGCGCTTGAGGAGACATTGATTTAGGTTTTTTTCGATTTGTTCCGGTACGGTTTCTGCCCACATTTTAAATAAATTGCTGTTGAAATCATTTATTTTATCCAGGATCCCATTGAATTTTCTTATAGTTTGATTCGCCTCGGAAGTATCCTTTATACTAAAAATAAAATTTATTATAACTAACTGAACTTTTAGGCATTTGTATTTATTTACGGATGTTGCAGAGTTTTAAAGCTTTGTATCGGGGCTGTTATTCGAGCACACAGATTACGAGTCCATCGTAAAGTACCCGCTACTGGAGGCATATATTTGTCTAAGATAAATTGTCCGTGTTTCTCTTTATGCAACATTTGTTCTTGGAACAGTGCCTGTTATTATTAAATATTATCAGTTTTTCCATTTCGAAAACATACAATAAACTTACTTCTGTTAGCAAAACTTCTTGTTCAAGCATGTCTAAAATTCTCTCGTATTTGTTGGTAAATTCAGCCTTAATTAACGGTCTTTCTAAAATACTTCCAACAATACTAATAAGCTGAAAAAGTGAAATAATTAAAACGCAACGAAATAAACACAATGAATTTACTTTGAAAATGCTTTCTAAATTACAGCAATCCTCGAAAGCTTGGCATAAAATAGCAGATAATTTCATATCCATTTCAAATATTTTCTGCTTAAAATTCTCGAAATCAGCTATAAAAGACGGATCATCTGGATCAAGTACATCATAGGATTTGCCTGAAAATACTGAAAAGCTCTGCTGGAAATCACTAAACACTTCTGTAACCCTCGAGCTTAATATTCGCCCTTTAATGCCGCCAATTTCGACTTTTTCTAGTTTACTAAATTCGAGAACTGTGTTGAAAAACCACTGTATTGTTTCGAGCCGTTGCAAAAACGCATTGAAACGTTCAAACACCATGTTCGGATGGAAATTCCAAAGCTCCGGTTCGCGATCTTTAAAAAATCTATTCAGATTACCCTTGTACATGTTAAATATATGTAAAAAGTGTTTTAGAGTTTTTATGCAAAGGCCGACTCGTTGCATTGCCTCGTCTACATCGCTATGGAATAGGGTTGTTGGGTCGAGGAATTTTTTTGTCTGAAATACATTCTACTTATAGTTTATCGCCTCAATATACTTAGAACTAGGCGAAAGCAGCTATGTAAATATAAGCGAGTCCTATAATAAGAATATTTGCTGAAATATTTTGAAATAACTCTCTTAAATGACACGTTATAAAAAATAGCTTCTGCTTTCGCACTGGATTAGATTCTTTACCTCCACAATCAGTAAATTGCAAATTTGTTTTAATAGTACAATTATCTTAACTTGGTCGTAGCATTTAGAGTTAGACCAAATTAAGCACACTACATGCATTAACGGCTTCAATAAAGGAGTACACTCGCTAAAATCGGTTTCCTCCAAAAGAGCTATATGCTTTTTCAGATAATTTAAATGAAGACAAATGTCTCTAGCCTCGGATAAAGCCAGGACGACATTCTTGAAGGTGTTTTTGAAACAACTGTAGTAAGCACTGTTGGTTTTCTCTAAAATAACCGCCATGCTTTTGACTTTTGATTCTTTGAGTTGGTCGAAGATGCATTGGAGATTTTTTAGTCGTAGGTTCCAAAATTGTAATTCTAGAACAGTAATAGTGTGTATGCTAGCTACTGTAGTATAGAATTTATATATTTTTACCTACTGATGGTCCCGGATTTTCGACGTTTCCAAGTTTCTCCGATGAATCATTAGCTATCACATCGTTGATTTGCGCCGCCCATTTAATAATAACGCCCTCTATAGCACTTTTCAAGTATAAATCGCAGATTTCCCCGTTACTTTCCAGCAGCGCCTCCTCAACTTGATGTACTTTTTCAACTCCCACGGGCATGGGGAGCACTGTTTGTCCATTTACCTGTCCTTTGACTTGGTACACAGTGCTTTTTAAACTGTGCACATGACGATATACGTCTTTAGCAATCACTTCTGGCCAGTTGTTGTGGTTGGATGAGTTTGATAAAAGCGGCACTAAAATCTTTTTTAATCGGGATGTATTTCTAGTGGGAAAAAACTATTTGACTTGGACCTACTTCATCCACTAGAGAAGCTAGTTGGTCAATAATTTTCGACGATAAATCACCGGCTATAACAGTTTCCGATGGGTTGGTCTTGGAAACCGGCGCAAAAGATTTCTTAATAAAATATACCCCTAAAAGATATTTTGTAAATTTAATACCGACATATTTCTATTGCATTGGGGTTGGCACCTTTGCTTTTTAATTGTGTTAGAGGAAATCCATTGAAAGCTACTAATTGAGCGGTGGGAGTTAAAATTACAACCAGTAGCACTGGGAAAGGCCGCTCTAAAAATTTCATAACAACAGCTTTGTGATCTTCGGTTGCCATCATTCTGGACCATTTTTCCGGTTTTAATTTCAATGTTTTTTGTACAAATATCCCGAGGAATTCCATTCGAATGTCAACGGGGTCTGGTACAGCAGTCGCATCCATTATATATTTTAATCTTAAAATTAAAATTCTTTATACAATATGTTTGATGCGTGTCCGCGAATGTAATTTCAGCATCATGTCGAAGATTTTCAGCCTTTATTTTCCCTCTCATTTATCAATAATAATACACAAGTAAAATATTTGTTTTCCATTAAAATAGAAGTGATTAAAAGTGTGTTTGGATTACAAGGAAAACACAAAATATGTTGGAAAATTGACGGACTTGTTTACGCTATAGTCCCCTTTGGAAAAATATCGAATATAATACAGTTTTCACTTTCAACCGCAAAGTAATATTTTTTATTGTTTATTTTCGTCGAATTGAGTGACGATAGCTAAATTTTTCCAAAATCGTCAAAGTTATGTGATTATTCGCCTCTAATGAATGACAACATTTTTTCATGTTGAGCTTTTTTCACACTGGATGATTGATAGTATAAATTTCTGACCATAATACGTGAATAATAACAATGTGTTCCGTTGTGATGATATATTTATTCAGTGAAAATGAAAATACAGTTGTTTGATATCAATATAATAAACTTATCAAAAAACTGAGCATCACACATTGCTTTTGTTAGTTTTTAATAAAATTAAACCCACAATGTTAATAAATCAAATACGTTGAACAAAATGAATAGGTTGACACATGTTACATAAATTTCTAAAGCATAATAATGAAACCAATGACCTAAAATGGTTATTGATCTAAACCCGAACAGGAATATAGTTTTCTTAATAAATAAAGTAAAAAAATAATTAACATGTCAGACTCAGTGTTAACTCACATGTCATATTTGGTCTAGAGTAGTTAATCACCTAATTTATAATGGTTTTGCAAACGATGACAAGCTTTGTTTTTGGTCATGTTGTCGCATGGTGCCTCTAGTTGAATGCAAGGGCTTCCAAACAATTTTAAATTAATTACTCCGTTTTCCAACGTTTAATACAAACACATGACAAATTAGGCTATGATACGAGATGCGGATATGCTACTCATTTAATTAATATTAATCTAGCAAAAAGTTTTATCAGATCCGATTACGTTTTAAGTAGAATTAATGTTAATTAAAATTGTCCTCCCTGCAATCTTTCTCTGCATATTTTATCGATTCTTTTGGCATCCATCCAATTAGATTAACTTTTAATAACATTAATTGCACCTATTTTAAACTAGATACTGAAATGGCTGTGGAAAAAATTACTACAACTAAGCAGCTTAGTAAATTCTAAGTAATTCTGTCGCCCTAACAACTAAATGTTCGGACAAAAGTAAATTTGATTGTCTTTTTTCCATACGCGCAAAAGTTATCTAAATTAACTTCCATAATATTTATGGTTTTTTCTGTTATAATGCCAACATTTAGTTATATAAAAACGTAAATTTCGTGAAAATCCGCTCGGCGGTTCCAAAACTGTGGCACTTTAACCCAGCAGGATGAAAAAATTGTAGAAACAAAGAATTATTATTTTCAAAACGTTGGATCTAGTAGTCGGATTTTGATGAAATTTACTTTATTGCAGAGGTGGATGTTGGTTTTCTTTACAAAAAGTTACACAAGTTTTTATTTGGTGATTTTAGGCATGTATCAGAGCTTCAAATTTGCACCTTTAAAAATGATAAAATTTTCTTGTAACTGTTTTAAAGAATCACAGTTTTGAAACCGCTGGTTGGATTTGTGTCAAAAAACATTTAAATCAAAGCTTAATACTCGTACTATATTAAAAAAATCCTGAAATGTTAATATGATTTTTTTTGCATTTTTTTCGAGTTCCAGAGTTCACTTTTCAAAAAACGTGCTTTTTGAGGGTGCTATACCTACATTAAAATAATGACAGTTTTGGAACCACTGGTTGGATTTTGGTAAAATTTACATTATTGCAAAGCTGGATGTTGGTTTTATGAAAAAAAAATCCCCAAGTCTTTATTCGTATTCTATGCAATAATCCACCAAGAACCATTGGGGACTTAAAGACCAAAATAGAAGAAATTTGGGACAGTTTCACGCCAGAATTGTACCAAAATTTGAAAAATACAATGCCTGCTAGAATACAGGCAGTTATTAAAGCAAAAAGAGACATAACCTCTTATTAATGGTCCTAAATTAAAAATTATCCCAACATTTAGTTGCAAATTCATTTTGTATAGTTTGCTATTTATTAAGGTTAAAATATAGTTAAATCCAATAAATAATTTTCTTCCATGCATAATATTGTTATTAAGGCTTTGTCTTATTGTATTGTTAGGTGTTTACTAATTATTTGCGTAAAATTTCCAGTTCTCCTTTCATACTTCAACAATTTACTTTTGTCCGAACATTTAGTTGTTAGGGCTCGTACATTTATTCTCTATCGATTACGATAAATATGGCAAATACTGATATGTTTAAGTACCGTTAATTCTTTAGTCGAGTTTTCCAAAGTATTTTGATTCTTCCAAAATCCGTAATTTTAATTTTTGATTGTTTTATAAGGTTCTTAAAAAAATCGTGTATTTTTGTGTTACGTGGTTAAAAAATTAAATTTAAGCAACACAGATAGATTTAATTTATCAAAATTTTCAAAGTCTATTACCAGAACTTTTTCAGTTAAATTTCTTGCAAAACTTAATGACTAAACTATGCTTACTTACAAATATCGTTATTTAAAATGCAACAGAATAAACCGACACTTTCTATTTAATTATTTTTTTATCCGCAAACCTGTATAACTTTGTTAATGTAAAAACTTAAATTCACTGGCATAAGTAATATAACATTGCATATACACAGTTTGGAACAATGTGGGTTAAACTTCACTGGAGCGATTTACATTTCTGAAAAGACTAAACTAACATATATCATGCCACAATCACGTTATTATATTTGCGTGGTCTCATCGTCTCAGTCTCGTACCAAGACACGCTCTTCCTTAGTTCAACTAATGACAACATAAATAAAATTCTAAAGAAACGAGAGAATGCTGGGCTGCATCGATTACTTTCCTCTAGTTTTTTGTCAACAAATTATCTTGTTATTGTTTGGTTGGTTTGTTTTAATCACACCTAATAGCAAATTCAGTGCATTAATTTACTTTGGCCCCTAAACAATTTTCTAGTATTTGGTGCTATGTAAATAAATCACATGGTTAACTCACCCTTTTAATTACATTTGCAATATAGTAGTAGTGTGTGGTGTGGTATTTATTATATGTACGATAGTTAGGCTTGTTTTTAATTTATTTGTCTTAAATGAGATTTAAATTCACTTTTAATGTACAGGACAGGACGTTTTTCCAAAATGAATTATATAATAAATTGTGGTTGATATAAAAGCGGCAAAGATAGCAACTGTCTTGAATTTCCGGTGTTTAAAATACTACAAAGTCATTTTTCCACTTTTCGCATGCGCATCGCGTGCACAACAAAGTTGACGTCCTTTTTCCATAGGAATTTTTCACAACTGTTACAATTGCATTTAATTGCATTGCATGGAATATCAATCAAACGCCTGATTAGTACTTTTTAGTTAATTTTAACAAAAACTGCACGATTCGTACAAAGCAACGATTTATTTATATTTAGTAACAAACAATTAACAAACTACAATACTTTTTTAGACTATTAACAGCTACAGTTATATCACATGTATTTAAAATACAACTTTTATGTACTATTGATTGAATTATACAGTTAAAACGCTACCACAGTACACATTTATCTTGTGGATTCATTGTCGTTCCTCTAGGACATTTCCAAGTCTCTGCAAATTCCTTGGAATTGGAGAGCGTCCCAAGGACTCGAATACGATTTGGACTGTGTACGCCATCTACTAACTTACTCTTCAATGCTCCTATTGTGGAATTTCCGCACCAAATCTAATTAAAAGTATTTGTATCAATTTCCAACTAGAATTTCAATAGCCCCCGCGTCGCGTTTCCTTTCAACCAACCATCTAAACACCTAACTCAATAAATCTTTAATTAAATCAAAATTAATACAAACAACAAACAAATGAAACCTGGAAAGGCTAAAAGAATTCGTATATATAGCATGATGAATTAGAGTAGAAGGTTATGAAAAAAAGTGATAGTTCTTTTTTCTCTATTGAGTCACTCGATGATTATTACTGAGAATTGTTTTCTCTGAATACATTTTCGCTTAAAAACTGGATAAATCCTTGAAACAACGAACCTGTGCAAATCCGAGAAAAAAGAGTTGATCTGTCGATATATCAGGGAGTCCTGGTAATCGTTGATGCATAGAATTTGAAAGAGCTGCTCGACGTTTGTATCCTTCAAAAGCAGCTCGAAGACCACCATTATCAGCTATATTTTCACCTTGCGTGTTATATCCATGTACCTGTTATATTTTCACAAAAAGACATTGTCATATTATGTTCGAATAAAGTGCATAAATGGATTTTTCCGAATTGTAATTACATAACATGATGTAATTCCCAAATGAATTTAAATAACCCAACAGTAATTTGATTAGGTAAATTATCATCGCATTAAACTATATAATTAATTTGTGTGAATTATTTTATTGGAACTTACGTGGAATGAATTGCCTAAATCCGGCATTGTGTAATTGTTATATTGATCAATTATACATTGGACCTTTTTGTGGTAATGGTCCAAAGTTGCCGAGGACCACCATTGTTTTAAATTGCCATGTTCATCGTATCTTCTTCCTGAAATTATTTATCTATTATGAAATAGTTGACATTATTTATTAAGTAGAATTGATAATGGCTAGAGTCCCATTAAGCGGTAGCCCACCAAGCACGCTAAACGCTTAGGTTATTTTTCTTACCTTGGTCATCAAACCCATGGGTAACTTCATGGCCCATTATAGCTCCAATAGACCCGTAGTCAATTGCCCTGAAATTATAAATTCTGACAAACTGACATTGAAAACTCGGTCCTAATTTGAATAAACCTCACGTAATAAAATTAATAAATAAAAACCGAGATTTTTATTTTGTAAGTTGCTCTTTTAACAATCGTAACAGTAACAGAAAATATGAAGATTAAACTAAATTAAAATAGTGAGGGGAATCTAATTTACAGTAACTGCATATTACTCTAGTGTAATGTGTGCTTTAATTTTCTAACATAATGGGTATAAACTCAAGTTGCAATAAATACCGGATAGTGTTCAGTTAGGTATATTTTTAATTTGTTAAGGTAGAAAATATTACCAGCAAGCTCAGTTTTACTTTAATTTATAGTCACTGTAAGTAAGATTTTTCATAATAAATTTATTGTGCAGTATAAAAGAAAATTTTAATAAGCAATTACCCCGGCGCATCCGCCAAAATTCCAACAAGGATTTATAATATTTACAGTTTTGCACCTCTTTGAATTCGGTTAATGGTTCAAAATAATAAACTAATAAACCTTTATGATGACAGTAAAACATTGTCGCGTAAGGGTGGATTATTTGTGGTTTACGACTGGATATAAATATTTAACATGCAAATGACATATCATCGAAAAGTGAAAATGATTTAATATTACTTACTCAATTCCATTGTCGTAAAATGGTGGCTTTAGTATACCAGCTGGAAATGCTGCAAATAGTTTTTTGTAAGAGATTTATTCCATAGGTGCAGTTTATTAGGAATATAAAACGACTTACTGACTGAGTTCAAGGTAGCTGAATAAAAAGCGTTTACTGTTGTAGCTGATGCCACCCATCTGAAAGCGTAAAATGTAATGTGTGTTTACAATAAAATTCAACAAGGATTTACCGGTTCCTATCTGGTTTTTTCCTTATACTTTGTAAATTTCTCTGAACAGCTGCATTCGTTAAGTTTAAATATGTGTCGAATAGGTTGCCTTCAATCACATGGGCCTGAAATAAATTCGTGAAAAAATATACGATGAATGTAAAACCAAAACCACGACTCGGTTTTTATGTAACATTGTAGCAGAGTGGAATAAAGATAGAGGAATTTTAAAAAGTGCATTGGACATTTATCCATACTTGTTTGTAGTAAATGTCAAGTTGTGTAGCATTCATAATCCATCCTGGGTATCCAACAAAAGCCCTGATTGCGTGTAATTTGGTCAGCATCTTTTCACGTGTCGCTACGTCCATCCAATCGAGATCGTGTACCGCTTCCTCGAACGCCTTCCTTATGTCCTCCAGCATTTCCAAAGCCTGCATGTGGAAATATGAGATGAGAAATCGCGATTCTCACTTTCTAAGCTAAATCGATTTACTATGAGATAGGACTGGTAAAAGGTGAGCTCCATACATAAATGTGACATTGTGAGAAATGAGCCTCACACTCTCTTAGATTTCCCGACGAGAAAATATCAATATTATACAAAATAGATGTATGTAGGTATTTTAAACTAAATGAATCTTATACTATGTGTGGTACGAGTATAGCACAAAGATCATGTTGTAAAGGGATGATGAGAAACGAGGAAATTTTGTTATCTAAGGCACGATTCTCATTACCAACAACACATCTGTAATCTTGTTTATTACAAAAGTGTATACACCCATGTTGTATTTAAATTTTTCAACAAAATTATTTTTAAGATTTCCACTTTGCAAATTTAATTTACCCCGGCGAAAAAACAAAAGGCGCGCGCGCCGAGTCGCTTGACAAAAGGTGAAAACCTCAAACAAATTTCCAACATGCTGAATTTTTAACCATAAGTGCTGAATGCTATATAAAACAACCCACTAAAGGTCCCCATCGATTCACATTAACTGTTTTTGCCACAAACTTTATTCCTTTTGTTGGTTTTTGTCTCTTTCTGACTCGACCATTTTTTTTTAACAATTCGGTAACGAAAAGTTTTCTTGTTAAAAATTTGATTCAGACAAATTAAATAAAATCAACTGACATGACGAAAATTCGCCACAGTCCCACTAATATTTAAACAGCGTCAATTATTAACTTTATGAATTAATTTTATATGGGGTCTAGACAGAGGCGGCTCGTGAATTAAACTGCTTTAACCAGGGGTGGCGTCAAGTAATTAAAACAGTTTTAATCAACTTCATTTCTAAAAACGTTATAACGCAACCTTTAAACAGATTTAAATGACCTCTGGCCACCTTCACATGAAAATATTTTTGACCAATGGCATTTTTTTAATCCCTTTATTGTTCAAACCAGATTTGTTATTCGTTTTAAATTAAATCATTGCTTATACCTTTTGGGGAAAAGGTTAAATTGTAATTTTCAGGTACATGCATTTAGCGGGTGTTTCTTTGATCTCCTGAAAACACAAAACATCGCAAAATTTGCTCTTTTAGTTTCAATGTTATGAAAATAACTCAATTAAATTTACGTTTAAAATGAAGCCAACCAACAGATTCATATACGTACGAAAAAATATACCACCTGGTGATAAGCTATTTAATTATAAAGAAAAAATACCACACTATGTAATTTTCTGTATTTCGGGAACATTTGGTTTGGACTTTTTAATTACATGGTTTAACTGCGAAATTTGAACCTTGTTGAAAGCCGAGAAGTAAATGAATAAATATTTGAATGTAATAATTTGACTTACAGTGCCAATAATAAGATAAGAATTTTAATTTAAATCTTAACGCAGCTCTTGGTACAGACTTTTTAATTAGTTCGGTTTCTAAAAGTAAACACAAGAATTGTGTCTAATTTACAACTCGCGGGAAACTGTATCTAACATAAAGCTAAAATTCTAATTTATTTCAATTATTTTTCGTAAACAAGTATGTGTAGACTTTTTGACAAATTAATTTCAGTTAAATTTTTGGGTAGGTTGGAAACGTTTTACCCGCTCTAACAAGAGAATTATTCGGATGTACTTTTGCACTTTCAATTTTTTGTCGGGGCATCCTTCAGTTTTTAAGTCGTCGTAAAAAGTAAAAAGTTTCAAGCTACATAAGTTTTTATGAAGGCGATCAATCTAAATTTAAGCTAGTATTATCTAGAGAGTGTAGAAATTTTTTAAAATCTTTACATTGACGAAACTTTTAAATTGCTTTTTACTTTAATAATTATCTTGTCCGTTGCGTGTGTGGCTTAGTTTTGTTGCAATATGATAAAAGTTAGAATTCATCAACTTATAAAGATAATCTATAATTTTTACAAAATGTGTCAAAAATTTGTTTTAACGTGAAAAGGAGGTAAATAAGGATTTTTTCAAGGAAGGACTAATTGGATCTTCATTCTGCGTGCAGGATATTTATGTATAATATTTTATTATAATTTTTTTTGTACTTTTTCGGTTAAAGGCCGAATATCGATATAATCTTGGGGACGATGTTTATTTATTATCTGTTAATTGGTTTGTTGAGGGCTTTGATAATTTAGGGGGTGAGTGAGAGTGGTGAATCTAGTCAATGCATTAAAGCGCGTTATTAATGTTATTTAGAGCAAGCTATTTAACTGTACACATAGGGGTCTATCTATTATCATAACAGAAACAGTTATAACCCAGGAAGGTAAATTATAGGTACCTTGTCCCTGTGTCTTTTGTCAAAGTGTGATTTTACGTAGAGATAGCTAAGGGCAAGTCCAAAATTAGCGTTAACATTGCTAGTACATCCTTTCCACCTGGGAGTTTTGGCTTGGAGACCCAACAATTGTTGAGAAAATTCAAATCCCAACGATCGGAACTTGGCTAAAGTAAGTGGGGCGACCGTTGAGAATACACTCCACCACAGAAACCTCTCTGTAATACAATTACACACATTACTGGATTCTCCATGGAAAACTGAATAGTCAGCAGATGTAGCAAGATTTACTTGACATAACTTATCAATTTACTAAACATGCCAAGATGTACTTAAAACAACTAGCGGAAAAAAACTGAAAGCGTGCACTACTGAAACCATTTTGTGCAGCTTTGGGGTATAATCAAGTTAAATTTTACTTACACAAATGACAGTGGAATGGAACTTACCCAGCACTAAATTGTCGGTGTTTCGTAAGAGCGCTGTTAGTTTTTTTAAATAACGCAAGTCGAGGAGGATGGCTGTGTCTTTCTTCAAATCTAGCTTAACATTGGTGTCGTTGAAAACTACCCTTAAATACTCGGTCCAATTCAACTGGAAAATCACTATAATTATTATCATTAAAATGTTTTCATAGATTAGGGGGAGCAACAGAGATTCAAATTATTTTCAGTAGACACCTAGAAGTCGAAACATTGTCACGCACATGTCTACTGAAAATAATCCTGGTAAAATGAGTTACTTTATAGTGTATATTTATTGTTAGAATTTATTGTATAATTGATTTAGTTGTTTTGCTAGAATTTGAATACCATGGCATGTAAAGTAGAAGAACGTCTCCTTGTAACTAAACTAAACCAAAACATTCCTAGAAACAAATAGTCCTTTTTTTCTAAACCAGTTGTTATCGCCTATTTGTTTCTGAACTTCTGGCTTCTTGGCACCCAGCAAAGTGCGACCCAGATTTATTTGAGTGAAAAATGTAAAGAAACTTGAATATGAGAGCATAGAATTTTTATGGCGGGTCACACACAGCAGAGAATTTTCATGGGGTCATCGTGTACTTTTTGTTAATCTCGCTTTCCTATATGTATTATGAAACACAATGAATAAAATACAAAAAAAACTCACGTATTTCCAAGAGGTATTGCCGAGGTCTGGTCCATTCGCCAGCTCGATGAGATTAACTTCGTGGAAAAGATGGTTAGGACTACGACGAGTTTCAGAGGGGGTCATGACCTGTATATAACGCTGATTTAGTATTGTGCCCCATCCGCCCACTTTTACATACATGTAACGTTGTGATTTATAGACCGTGTGTGTGTATTTGCATGTTGTGTTATACTGTGGCACTATGGCTTGCATATGATCCACAAAAACTAATGCAAATGCAATAATGATTAATTTGTTTATTATAGCGACAGACTTATTAATGACTTTATAAGCAATTTGTGCAAATTACCAGCTGTAACATAAATATGTCTTTCCTTTATAACTCGAAATACTGCGCGCACACTGAATTATTATTAGTATAATATTATTCAGTAAAACAAGAGAATGATGTCTTCCAATTAAGATATTATCTACTATTCGTGCAGCATCACAATTTTCCACATTTCAGCGGTTAGACAGTAATGTAGATTTAATTAAATAACAATCAACATTGTCTTAGTTATATTCCATTGTTACCTGCATGTTACAGTTTTGGATAATTGCCACAATTATTGAAATTTTCCTCCACTACTTATATCGAATATAAGCACAAACAATTTCCACAAATATTTATTCATAATTGAAATTTTTTGTTTGCACAGATGGGGTCCCTACCAATAGCAAATAACCAGCTTGTTCTCTGATCACTTTTTTGTTTTAGTAGCATCAAATTTGATTTGTTGATCGATTTAATATTTACTTTTATATTGGGGACCCACAAAACACCCACAAACAAAATGTTTCGTTTAAATTTTCATAACGCGTAAACAAAATGATAAAAGGATTAAACCCTCTGGATATAAGGATTTTCAATTAAAATCTGACCAAGGCAATAAGGGTCCTTATGGTTTCTCTAAACACATATAATATTTCATTTTCTGTTTAGTTAGTTTTAGTTTGCATTGTATATAAGAACTATACCTTAGCTATTTCCGTACTGAAATTTACAATGTCTTCAGCGAAATTTTTAGCCCCTGTAAAGTTTGTATACGCTGTAAGCATCTGGGTGATGTACTTTTTATAGTTCTTTATTTCTGTTGAAAACTTTTCCGTTTGCAGCAAATATCTTTCTCCAAATCCTGGAGATACTTGTTCGATCTGAAATGAATACAAAATGGCTGTTAGTTCGTAATAGCTAAATATAATATAAACAATTTTTTGTTTGTTTTAATATAAATACAGCCATGGATAATTAATTCGGTAATTAATGAAAATTCATATAATCAACAATAAAATTTATAAATATGTTGAATTAAATATAAACTTTTAATGATAATTATGATTAAATTTGTATAATTTCTGTTTTTGGACATTTAATTTTATGCAATTGGCTTGTTTATTTATAGATATATCTAGTAGTTTTTAAACAAATAACCAATAAACATTTTAGTTTGATTAATAATTTAGGGCCTCAATTATTGCGCGACAAAAATGAATACGAGTAGGCCATGACAAAACCCCAAGACTTGGAATATCAGTCCAAGTCTTGAATTCAATTATCATTCCTTATTCTATTTTTTTAAACGGCACAATAGAATAAAATAAAAACAAGCCTGTGTGAGTCGCAAGTCATGGTGTCTAGTAAGTATAAGTCTTAAGTCACGGGTCGTAAGTTCAAGAAAAAATAAAAACGGCTCTACTCACAAAAAAATATTTAGCAAAAAACGAATCCACTTTTGAGTCATTAGATTGAGTCGCAAGAACTACGACTGTGACTTGAGACTGGAATGCTAACCTCACATTTGCGACTAGACTGAAACTTTAAATTTCAAGTATTTTTTTTCATAGCCTATTGTTCGTATTATTAATTTTGTTATAAGGGCAGCACATAGAATAAAATAGAAATAAAAGTAACTGTATTTTATTAGGGTCTTTGTACTTACAACAATTTTGTTTGTTGATGAATTTCGCACGTCTTCAGCCACATTCATGCCAATTAGCATGCTGATACCCAACAAACGTCGTGTTTTCGCAATCGTGTACAACCAATCGAAAATTGTGTTATTATTAGAGTTATCATGTGGGGGATTTGGGGATAAACCAACGTTAGTTAATATTTTATGAATAGGGGATAGTCCTTTCTTCTCGAGCTCATCTAAATAAAATATAACACGAGTCAGTTACACTTTAGCACTAAACAACAAGCAGAGGGTAAAATTTAATTGGTAATTGTGAATGGAAAGGATTTTCCTTGATTTCAGGTTTCCACGCGGCTTCTTTGGAAAGTTAGTGGGTGTTGATGTACATTATATTATATATTTAGCTTATGCAAGGAGTTTTTACAGCCTTGTATAGTCCTGATATATCACGGAAACGTTTTATAAGTAACACAGAGGAGTAGTGTCTTTTTTAAAACGCTGTGTGTATAAAATGGTGTTGTGGAGTCAGCTCACGTGGACCATCGAAATATTCTGGAGCCGACCGAACGACATTCCTGCTATCAATCATCACCGTAGATCCTGTCATTTGTCACAGGATACGAGTTGTCGCAAATACTTCATTCGCAAATATCTTATTCTTATAATCTCGTATTTTTGTATAGCACAAAAAGGCTATAAGTATATTCACAAAATGAAAACCTATTATAATATGGAAAATATTTCTATTTTTATCACACGGATAATCCCAGGATATTCTCTGATGTCCTGATACACAAATATTGCTACCTAAACACATACAATGAATATTCATGGCTATTTAGAAGCATCTTGTTTTCTGATATCAGAATTTCAATTATTCTAGATAAACGAATTTTTAGGGACTGATGGCAAATTCTCCGAATAAAAACCTTAAAGAATCCATTAGAAGTGTACGAAAATGATGCTGGCTCCTCTTAGATAAAACCTGTAGGAATTTTTGGGGATTGATGAGCTAAATTCTAAAACAAATGGGCTTGTTTAACCTGAAGAAAAAAGAATAATAAATCATGCAGAAAAATGGGGAATTCTGATAAAATAATTATGGCCCGATCATACATGTGTTGAAAAATATCCAATATAACCATCAGCCGATTGCTATTTTATCGCTAACTCGTTTACAACACTTTTCCACTTTAATCTTGTGAAATAAAACAAACCAAAAAGTCGTCTATCAATAATACATGCCCTTGCTATAGATATCCTCTTACCTGTGTTTATGCAAGTTCTATACAAAGCTCTGGCTTTTCTAACACCTAAAGGTTCTGTAAAATTTCCGTTATTATTTTCATCTCCCCTTTCAAGTAACTGTCGCATTTCTTGTAGTAACGACTCTCTTAACAAAGCCAGACGATCCCAAGTTGCTGTCCAGTCTGGTACGGGATTAGACTTCATCCAGCCTCCGCAGGCATATTGATAAAAGTCCGTGCAAGGTTCTGCACTTCGATCCATTGCACTCAAAACCCTCGAGGCTACAAAAATTAAATATATGTAGTGTTAACAAAATCAAAGAAATATTTTGTAAAAATAATGATTTTGCTACTGAGTCGCTGTCTATGCGCACGTTAAGGGCGGAGCCAACGAAGCTAGCTTATACAAAGTCGCGTTTTCGGAATGTTAACCTGAAGATTAGGTAATTGTGTTTCAGATAGTATAATGTGAAATCCTACTCGTTGTTTCCAAGTGTAGCTAAACAATGTTTCGTTGATATATCTCGGTATCTATCAAATTAGGTAGATGTTTAAATGAATGAACCGACTTAAGCTTAGCGTATTCATTACAAACACTCAATACCGATTGTCTCCATTGAATCGTTTGCATTGAAGTTCCTTTATCGGTTACCTTCCTCGTTGTATAAACCGGGTTTAATTCATAGTCAGTGTTGTGTTTAGAATTGAACGAGACCATTACAAATTCAGCATTTAGTCAATTTACATATACGATATGCTACAGCAATTCATTTGTTTTGTTCGTCTATGTATAAGCAAAATAATGCATAGCATCTTAACAACACATTATTTGGGATGTATTATAGTGCAAATGCGCGGCGCTAGGTGTTTGTTTACACATATTTCAATTCGCACACATAAATTAATACGTTAGCCGTAAATACGTAACTACCAGTGAGAACCTAGCATTAAATTGCGTTAATGTAATGGAGTTGACAACATAAATCCAAGCGTTTAAACAAACTTCAAAACTATGTACAACTCACACACAAACTTATTTTATACCTTAATAACGTTAAGCAAAGTTTCACACATATTAAATTGTTTTAACGGTATACATTTAGTGTCAAAAAGACTGGCGTCCCATCCAAAAGACAATTAATATTATGATGCACTTTCAAAGGTCGTTATTTGCTTTGGCGATGTTTCAGGCGTTAAGAGATAGATTTGTTGCAGCGAGGCCAACGTTCAAAACAAAAAAAATACAACACAAAACAAACTGTCGCCTTTGACACACCAGCATCCCCGCGGGTGTCATTTAACAAATCGGGGTTGTAAAAATTACATCAACATTTTAGCATCACGGCAAAAATAAATGAATACAATTTTCGGTGTATTAAACGTAATTTAGGAGCGGATGGTTTTCCAAGGGGCGAATTTTCAACAAGATTTAGTCCTTATGTCCGAATTTATAATAATTGAAAAAAATTGTCATTTATGTAGTGTATGTTGTAACTAAGGATATCTAGTTTCACCCGACAGGCTAATAACAATGAACTAGCCGCAAAACATGATCTAGCAACTAGCATACATAATGAAGCACTAACCACTGAGAGGAGCTTTGTTTAGTCATAATTTTAACAGCTTTCATCTGGAATGGATTCATCAGGTGATCAGGCGCATTTTAAATGCCTGTTGATTTCGACAGCTTAATTAATTTTTATAGTTGGGGCGAACAGTTAGGAAAAGGTGGAAAAGGCGTTTTATTGTACGAATAAAAAATCTATTTTGGCGGTAAGTCGTATAAGTATGTAGGTTTAGTTATTTTGATGAACTGGAAATGATTCTAAAATAGCTTTTAATTACCTTCTTTAATAATTATTATTAATAAAAACTTTATTTCTCTCAACTCAATTTTTTTACGATGCGACAGTTCTGCGGCATTCTGTATGGGCACCACAGTTTTCTCACTTTGCGGGACATCCTGTATAAATATTCGAATTAAGCCTTTTTCTCGTATACCCCATAACAATTTTTGCAAGGTTAATATCCTTTTCCCATACCGTTATTTTTTATTTACTGCCGTTTTCCCTGTAACAAAAAACCGTAGTTTCGCCCCTGGTGCACTGATGTCAGAGGGTAATAGATAAACTTGGCTCCAGCCGGTGAGATAAGAAATTACGCCTAATTATTTTTGGGTTGACAGTACACTCGACTAAACACTGCTTTAAAAAGCAAAATTGACTAGTTAGAAACTCAATTCTTCCTAAGCCTTAGCTTAATACCGCGTGGCGTGGTTTTGTATAATGCTTATTTAACGTTTATATGATTTTAACTTAAGCTTAATTGGTGCCACATAAACTCGTGTTTAATATTTATTTTATAAGCGTCTTCAAGTTCGCGCTATTTTCTATGTAATTTCCCCATACATTTTGTATAATATAACATGAGATTAAGCTTTAAATATTTGAACAGTTAAAAATTTGTTTGGGAACAAATTAATTTATAATATTTTAGCGAGATTAGGTCTGCATATTTAAAAAAATAACTCTGAGGGCGAACGAAATGAAAATTAAATGACAATGTTTCTTCGTCTTTTTCTTTCAGTTTTCACGTGTTGTTGACTTACATATCAATTTTGATATTTCGTTATAATTTGTTATATAACTTTTGTGGCAATTACATTTTCTGTTCACGTAAAAATGAAGATTTATCATGTGGTGTCGTTTTTTTCTCAAAGCCAACTCACCTAAAATAACTTGAAAACTCACATTAGCTGTCGGCGTTTTCGGAAAGTCAAATATTAGCGCGATATGATTCTCTTGAAACTTTCGAGGATTTCCCACCTCGTTCAAATAAAAAATGTTATTGTAATTATTTCCTTGAGGGCTGTTTGGATTTTCCTGAAGATTTACGATCCTTAAATCATATTAAATAAGCAACCAAGTAAATTACGCTGTTAATGAATACTTAGTCACTTGGGATAATGAAATTAGTATAGAATAGAATATAAAACCTATATCGTCTTTTATTTGGTCAGATAAATTATCTTAGGCGAAATTTAAGACGCGCGCTTGGTTCGTCAGTTAATTTAAATGCTGCTATTATAAATTTTATTGAATGGCTCGAATTAATTCTCATGAAAATAATTGTCAAACTTTTTCACCCAAGTAATTATTCAACGAAATAAAGAACATTGTGCTCGCATTCAATGCAAGCCACGCAATTTTACTATACGAGTAGATGTATATTAATATTCGCATGTTATTTACGGTTTTACTAGAACAGAACCGTAATTAGCTATTTTTTTCTTGTTTGACGTTCAGTTTAGATTTTTTTACTGTGTTTCTGGTATTCTTATCTGCCATTACTCCCCATTTATCTTATTCATTATTTTCAGTGCCAGTTTGCAAAGGGAATCCAGAAACAAAGGAAATAATGATTCTGTTGTTAACCGCATAAATGCAAAACCCTTTTAAATAATTTCCTCCAAATTAATTTTTGTTCACTTTGTCATTTACACAAACAGATCACATTGATTTCGGCGTAATCTTGATGAAATTTTAATTATGCCGCATTAATTGCTGAGGAAAATGTGCTTTTAATAATGTTTATAAAGAATATTTTTAGATGAATTACTGTGATTATCTGGTTCGTTTTGGATTTAATCAGATTTGCTGGTAGGATAATTTAAACACCGATTTTAAGGTTTAGGACTCAAAAAGTAAAAAATTCACAAAATCGACTTATGTAAAGTAAGTAACAAAATCTAATTTTACAGAATGTCAAAAACTCAATATACAGGGTGGTTGAAATTCGACGGACACTACACTACTCACTTATTTAAATTATTCAATTAATTAGACGAAAATTTGGCTTTTTCTCAAAAAAAAGTTTCAAACTAGTTTTCAAAACCTACGTAAGGTTTAACTTTTTTACATGTTATATTTTTCAATTTTTATGAGGAGGGAATTTTTTACATAAAAGTTAATCGATGGAACAAAAAGTGTTGATGTTGTGGGTGAGGATAAAATAAAAAGCTCGGCGTAACAAAGAACAGTTTGAGCTCTATACATTTTAAATATTCATGGCTAATTACGCCAATAACTCCCTGAATTAATTGTGGCTTTATCTAATATATATGAAAAGATTAACTGTTGCAATGTAAAACTAGAGCTATCTGTTATGGCTGTCAAAAACAACACAAGCTGATAGTTTGTGAGTGAGTGGTCGGCGTTTTGTGTAATTACATGAAGCAATTTTCATTTTTAAACAAACCAAAAAATAATTAAAATATATCCGTATTTTCCACGACGTGATATAAAATAATCACTTTATTTGGCGTAGAAAATTAAAATCATCGCCCTTCGCTTTAGAATTGTTTGCAGTGTAAATTTTAAACTGTTGGCACTCATACTGGGCCGTTTTAGGTGGAGAGAATTTACTCTGGTTTAAATGGTATTTGTTGCAAATTAGTTTTAGAAGGCCAACCGACTGCTGGTTTGGAAAATTCTACTAACGACCACGAAGCGGACACCTGCAGTACTGTACAAATACAAACACGTTTGTTTAAGTAATTGCCCCTCTTTAAAAGCTTAACTTGTAATTTATCTTCACTACTTTGGGGTATGCTCTAATTTAGATTTAAATACAATACATTTACAATATGAAAAAAAATGCCTACATTATTTTATTGCCGCCTCATAAACACCACCTGAACCAGGTGGGCCAATGTAAAATTCAATAAATCGTCATTAAGCAATTATCTGTTTGTAAACTGAAACCGCTCGATAATAGTTAGGCACTTCTAGTAAAGTTTTCGATGTTGAAGCCGCGTCTGGAAGCCAGGCAATTTATAAAAGAATACACTTTTAAAACAAATGTAATACTTCTTTGTTAAAATTACAACCTGCTGGTTATAAAAATTATATACGAATTTTTAAAACAACGGCAAATTCTTACAAAATAGCTTTGAAAATTAGCCAGCCCCACAAAAAAAGTAGGTGTTCCAGACTAGTCAACTCTTATATTTTGAGTAGTTGAATTCGAATTCGGTTATGCTAGCAATTTTTAGCAAATTTATTATAGTTGCTAGCATAATAATAATGTTAATCGGTTTTTATTCGCCGAACCATATTTAATTAAATTAATAATTATACTGGTTTTATTTTAGATTCAGGCATAACATTTTCCTATATATTATACAGGAAATTATACCAATGTTCGCCCTTCAATTTAAAACAGATTTTCAGTTTATCTACCGAATAAATAATTTATAAAGTCCGACTGTGTATTGTTTTGATTATTTTAGTACTACACAACAAAGTGAAATTGACTAGTTAACTGTAATTATTGTATTTGATTATTTACAGTATTTTATTACTCATTAAAATCATGCACAAAGATGATTATATGTCATCGGAATTGTTTCATTAATTATAAATTCAATACGACTTATCAAATTACATAATGATTTTCATACGGGGAAAAAGTTTATAAATAAATATTTCCATTAGTTACGGAGGATTTGTTCTAGAAAAATCAATATAACTAATTAAGGTGATGTGTTACGTTGTTATTAATGACAAGATTCCCTTCTGTTGTTTAGAACTAAATTGAATATACATACCAGTGTTCACGCATTGTTCAGAAAGACAAAGATTTCCATTTTTGCTTAACATTGGATTCCACAGGAGTACAATAGCAGCTACTACGGCAAGAATAAGATTGACTGACAGAAAAATAAGCAATGGAAACTTCAGCGAACTATCTTTTATCCTAAAACAGAAAAAAAACTTGGACGAAATAAACAAATACAAATTGGAAATGTATTATATTCTTTTGTCTGGTGTAGATATTTAAAATGTCCTATCAAAATTGTTTCAAAATATTCTTTGAGTTATAACGATGTAAATTTTAATTGAATCACTCGCAACACAAGTTGAAAATTAATTGTAGGCGCATCATGCGAAAAAGTACAATAATTTAATTGCTAATTGTCAGCGTGTCTTGCCTACGCACATATTTGTTTGCTAGATTCCAGCGAAGCGAAAAAATTTCATTCATTAATTTTAATCAATTAAAGGTTTTTCCTCTGATAAACATTGGTAAGCTCTAAAGGGAATTACGTGTATTGTAGTTTAGGGCTATATATAGTATATGAGATAACATCCGTACGATCTTCTAATAAGAAACGAGCTTTCGAATACAGACCAATTATTTGAAGTGAGGAGATTAGTATGATGATTGGATTAGTGAGCGAATACCACCAGCATCAGTACAACTTATGAGCTTAAGCTTGTTTAGTAACGCGAAAAATTTCTGTTGTTATTAGGTTATGGTGTTTAGAAAGAATTAGTTTGCCTAGATATACAACAAATGTAACGGAAATTATTAAAAAATACTCTCTGCATATTGGTGCTGCAAAAAAAACCAGTGCTGTACGTTTTATTCAATTAAATGTTTTTGAAGAAACCCGTACGCACGCCTCTGCGTTTTAAATAAAATAATTACAACCACTATTAATAAGAGAATAGAAAAAAAAAATCTATGCAAAATTTCAGAAGACTAACTTTTTTTGTTATTGATTTATAGTAAATTATTTAAAATCATTTATTTTCTTTAATGCCCTGTACATCAAAAAGGAAGCAACATTCGACCATAGTTTATTAGACAAACCACGATATAAACTGGGACACTCTGTAGTTTAGAAAATTCTGCTGATTAATAAAAAATCTTTGATTAAACCTCTCTCGTATCGAAATATATGGTTTTTAGCGTTTTTTTTTACGAAAAATGTTTGGTATTTTCGTAAATTTTAATGTAGCATTGTTCGCCTTCTTCAAAGGACACGCGCCTTTGGGGTTACCCTGTATATGTGTGATATGAAATAAAAAATTTGAATTTCCTGTCGATGAGAAAGTTAACGAGAAATTTTGCATGCCTTTGGACCAATTGTAGCAAAAAGCAATTTCTCTATCACATTTTAGTTTAACTTGGGAGAATGGGTTGAGTTTTTCGGATAAATCTGACAAGGACAAGGAAAAGATCAAAGGTAACGGTTCAAGAAGTTTCGCTTGTGTGTTATATATCTATATGGTGTGTTGTTTTATTCCACGTGGTTATATGATAAGTTGTAATCGCACTTTGGAGAGCCATAACTTCAAAAAGCGTCAAGATAATATACTCTACTTTCAAAGACATTTTCAATGATGTCCCACACAAAGTGTGTGCCACATACACTACCGCCTGTCTAGTGAGCACCCGCGGGGGTGAGGGTGAAGTTCGACTTAACCAACGCGCTTCCGGATCTTACTTTATTTCGCGGATATATGCTACGACTACGCGCTTCTTTGATATTTACAACTGTAATACAATTTTACTAATTAGCTGTATGAGTGTGTTTGATTAGTGAACAGTACAACAACGCCTTTGTAGTCTCTGCTTCTCATCTGCCAAATCCTCCATGGGGATTTTTTTTATTTCACAAAGCGTATCAGATGTTGCGAACATCTTGTTATTGTGTTTGCATTATAAATTAGGATGTTTTAGGTATAAACGCTTTCTGATCCCCCTCTGGGTTAATTTGTATCAATTTGGATTCCCGCTGTAATTTCAATAGAAATTAATATTTATGCCGAAATGTTTTGGGTTAGGAAAAATTGAAACCTCTGCCAACGGTACTACAAGAACATTATTTTATGCTTCCTTAAATTCTTCACTTTTCGTCTTTTTTTGTTGTCATTTGTGCTCAGATTCCAGTCAAATTTTCCATGACTGCCCATTTTAATGTTTGTCTAAACTCGTGATGAATAATTTTCCTAAACTAAACTAAACACATTTTTTATAAATATTGAGTAAATTTTTCCGACTTTTGCCGTTGACACATTTCATATTATAAAAGTTGTAGATTTCATAATTTCACTAAATCAGGATTTTGGGTTTAAGGCATTTTTTCCCGTGTCCTTTGTATCGACTGCATCACGAGAACGAACAAACTTATTAATTACTTTTCCTTTCTAAACCACATTCACTTTCCGCCTTTTAATTTTAACATTTACCTGTACTGTAACTGTTACATTTGCAATATTTCTAGCGCCCTGCCAGAATAAAGTAATTTAATTAAACAATTTTACGTTGGGTATGTTTGTTGACAAAGTTTGAATGCTGCGTTTAATGAGAGCTTCTTTTCAGTAAAACTCTATATTTATTTCCATTCCCAATTAATTAAGTTTTAAGTCCTATCTACTTCAATAACACGGCTTGTCAAATGGCAATCATTAAGTAAATTCCTTTAACAAAGTCAATTTGTCGACTGTCCCTCCCTGAAGTGTGTCAGGAAATCTGAGTTATGTACATTTCAAATAATTACTGCAAGAAACCTGTTGGCAGTTCCCTAATAGCAAAAATCAATTCACTTTAAACTTAATTAATAACGCTACTTTTTTCTGTAATGGCTGCTGATATGATATTTTTGTCGCGTTTGTAGACAATGCACGGATATCGATGAGACATTTTTCCGAAGCCAATGCACGACTATTTAAAGGTCATTGTCATAATAAAAACCATCAAAATACTCTATGAAATTTTAAAAATTATTCTGTACATTTTGTGTAGCGTGTAAAAGTGGATGTTCCATTCGAATTGCATTCTCCTCTGATGGAGTTCGGTTGAATTTGGACAGAAGAGGTGGGTTCCCTTTCGCCGTTAATTAATCATCAAACTATTATTATTTTTTATTGATATTTTGTGTCACTTTCATTTTAGTAGCAGAGCACAGAAATTTAAGATTTTTAGTCGCCAAAATACTTCTCCATAGTGTAGAATTTGGATTGCTTATAATTCAATTATTGATATATCCGACTGAAAATTTTATTTCAACTAATTAAAAGTGCTTACTACAGAGCTATTAAAAAGATTTCCAACTAGAGCTTCGGACAAATTAATTTTATTTCATATTCTATCTTAACGTTTAAAACCGGGGCTGAACTAGCACCCACTTGTAAGAATCCTGACCAGTCCGTCTCTGATATAACGACCTGAGATCCGCTGTCTATTTCTGTTAACTTTGAAAAATTTGCATGACCAGGCCAAGTTAATATTCAAGATCTGCAAATGAGTGTTTATAGCGTTTGACAGAATTTTTTGTATACGCGATTTTCCGTTTCGGGTTAATGCAATGTAAATGTGGGGATTAATGGGATGTGGCAATAGAGAGGTGTGCTTCATTATATGTTAAAATTCTTTTATGACACCACAAATGTAAAGCTGGAGATATAAAATGTGTTTTGCGATGTTCTAATAAATACCGGGACTTAATGCATTTTTTTATTGATTTTATTTGGAGTTGTGGCAGGAAAATTGCACATAAAACGGTATTGAGTGTATGAGACAGTTGAGTGAAAAAAAACCCGGGGGCAATATAAGTGAGACGATGTTTTGCATTCGAAATTAGAACATTAAAAACGGAGACAATATTAATAAAAGCTGTACGCAGGGTGCGTCAAAGATCGTTAAGCAAGAGGTTACAGCTCGTTTACTATAACTAAACTTTTTATTTGAACGAAGAATTTCAGATATTTCCCTGTGCAGCTCAGGACACGCGGTGGACCCGTCAATTATTTAGTTCTAAACAACTTTGATGCTGAACGTTTTTACCGTATTTTGTGGTTATCCTACGGCGCTTTTGTTTAATGGGAAAGTTGCTTCGTTATTTATTTGATTATTTTTTACCGGTAGCTCTAATTGCAACTAAATCAAACTTTATTATGATCATTACGTAATGGCTGATGCAATTTCTTTGTGCACAAAAAAATAAGTAAATATTAAATAAAAATTCTTATGTAATATCTATGATAAATTCACTTTTGAAGTTCTTTGCAGGAAGCAAAACTTTGTGCGCGCAAGTTTTTCATTTGTCAACTTTACTTACCATTTTTTCTTTTTTTCTTTGTTGTTCTCGTTTTCGTCTGACGTTTGTGGAACTGTTACCTAAACAAAAAACTCCAATAAAATATTATTGTAATTTTCTTGGGATTATAAATAATAAAGCGGATGATTTCCGATTTGTGCTCCGTGGAGATTTACTGGAAAATGATTCGTACACAACGATACTCGAATCATATTCCCCTAATGCACCCAACTAAAGGAATTTCAAGTGCTTTGTTAATTAATCTAGATGAGTGAATACGTTATTTAATTTATTAAATGATTATTGAGTGGGGTTTTCAATAAATCTCTAAAACAGTTGTAAATTCTGAAATTCGAGGAAATCGTCATATAATAAATATATTATTAATGCACTGGTGAATTTATTATTATCTCAAATCAAGGGCGAGATATTTGAACTTTAGTTTTAGCTACTTTATAAAACCGAATATTTAATCGTCGCTTTTTTCAAAACTTTAGGATTAAATCAGGACGAAATCATTCTACTTCTCCAAGCCTTATTTCTATAGAAAGTAGAACTAATCCAAAAAATCCCTGCTTACATGAGTTTAAGTTGTCCATTTGATGTGACAAAATTTTAACATTCTATTCTCACTAACGTACAAAACTATAGAATGTTGAATAATAATTCAAACATGTTACAGAACTAGACAAATTTTGGAGAAAGGCATCGCTCTTGTTTTTTGTGTTTAAACAAACAATTTCATTTTAATCGAAAGTAAAACAATCAAGTTAAATTGTTCCAAATGAAAATTGGGTTTGAAAATTTAGCGACCCGGTACCTATAGGTGATAGAGTAAACTAACTCGAGCTCGAATAGTTTTACTTGAATGAGGAAACACCACAGTATTGCATTTGTAACTGTTTCTTTTAATATAAACAAATACATTTTTTGTGTTGTTTTGTGTATGTACACGTTCGTTGCAACTTTCACCGATATAATTTAAATTAATGGGGCAAACTAAAACATGCATTATTAAAGTATACGTCATATATGGATATTACGTTGTGTTTATGATTTGGAACACTGCGGTGACATAGAAACTTTTAGGAGATTTTCGAGTAATTCTATTAATAAATTGGAACAAATAAATTGATATTTGAATTTATGTTTAAATGACCGCGACTAAAAAGTAGGTGAGTGGATAAAGATGAAAGTGTGTAAAATTGGTTTAAAACTATTATCTAACAGTGTTGCTACTGTGTGAGTGTCCGTTTTTTTATCTTGGAAACAATTATATTTAGTAACAAGCTTACCCAGTAAATACCTATGGATTTTTTTAGAACCTTTTTCATATTAGAGCAAACCCACAGGGACGCACAAACCACATACACTATAATATTTTTCTAAATTAATTTCCTCGACAAATTCGAACGTAAACCGGGAAAGTTTTATTATTATTATTATTATTATTATTATTATTATGTATAGCAATCGCAAAAACACTATAATAAGTGAATGTTGCAAACTGAGTTTACGAAACTACACTAGTTATTATTTACTTACTTTGTAAATCATATTTTTGATGTTGTTATTTGTATTGATATTAACAAACTGACCGGATTCGCCCCCGAAACGAGCACGTTGGACATCCAAGATTATCCCCTCAATGGTGTTATGTGCTCTCTCCAAGAGCCACGGCCAATAATACCACAGTAGCGGTTTTGTACCACGGTTCATAATTTAAGAAATCAAATAAAATTTGTGCATCATTTACTTTCGTTATGCAATACTTATTGTGTAGTGTACAAATAATGTAAGAAAACTGGAAAAAGGGTTTTAGAATTACTCTTTGATGGTACTTGCCCCGCGCGTGCACTTTGCACCACTCTTCCAGTTCTTTGTGAGACGAAATTGGATTATTCCTTTTTTTCCGTATTCATTAATTTTTAACTTTTTAATAATTTCTCAATTTACTTTTCAAGGAAAGTGGGGGCGAAACTTTTATTACTGGAATCATTTGTCTTGACAAATAACCTCGTTTATTTTATTTCCAGATATTAAACTTTTCACATAATATTTACCAAGATGATTGAGTTAGATTTTCAAGCAAAAAGATAATTCACACTTTCGTTACTACATAGTTTCTTAGTTAAATTTGCAAAACTTACAGTGATACATTTATTTTAAACAGATTTCTATATTTTGGATTTTCACATGATTATTATAATTAATATTTGAATTTCAAAACGCATTCGGGATATAGAATATACTATTATCGGAATCTCGTTGTTAGTGATGCTTTCTGTCAAAATAACCTCTGAAATAATAATTCGGATGCGATAGGAACTCAATCAATCAAAAACTCTTCTGAAATTGAAATTGGGTTTTGGCAGTTATTGATTTGCACCACAGCCACTTAGCAAATTTATTTCTGTTTGATTTTTGCATTAATTTTATTGCTTAACTATTGTCCATAGCCATTTCCATATCGATGATCTACATAAATTAAACCACAAATCATCATGGTGAGATATAAAAAATAGAAGTACACTGTAAATATTTATGATTTAAATCTGTTTTACAAATATTTTATTGTGCGATACCCAAAATCTTATACCGAACATACTGTTTGTCCTTTAGCGATTATCTATACCCCCAATTACAAGTTGTTAGTTTGTTTTAACATCGGTTAAGAGAATACTGTATAAATATTGTGTATCCCTACGAAAATCACATCAATAATCGATAATGAATTAGCCCGCAGCCCTCAATTTGACAAATTGTAAAAATCAGTGTTTTTTTTACATCATCCAGAAGCACAAACGACTCGGCGGTGTAGGCGGTTTTAGGCTTTGCCCCAGTATTTAAATACACCTCGGGGGTTCAAATGGTGGAAAAAAATATGTAGCCGAAATTGTAATGAGTATCCATATATACCGCTGCGTAAACGAAACCACATGAACTTATTGCTCGTTTGATATTAATGATATTCCTTTTTTGGAGATATGAAACAGAATCTGAATTAATTTTCTTTTTAGGCAATCGTTGTGATTGATATGTTAACGTTCAGCGATGAATTTTTATCGTTGCGAGTTGGAAAACAGCGCCACTTCATATTTTTGTCACAAAAATCACTCGGAAAAATCAATAATCTGTAAATATTTTTTGTGTTTTTTTAGAAATTGCGTTAGAATTTTTAAAACATATAACAATAATTTTTAAAGAAAATTATTAGTTGACTAAGCTTATGTAGGATCCAGTAGTCGCCTCTTAACCCCCATTGATAAATTAAAAAGATTAATAGGAAGCCATATGTAAAAACTTGACCTTATCCTATAAACTAAAAAAAACTGTACGCCACAAAAATATTTACCAATTAAAATGTGTGATAATGAGAGAATCCACCAATATCAGCGTCTGGTGCTAATTAATACTAATAACTTTTTTACTGCTGTTTTTAATTGATTTTAATTATATACAACAATAAAAAAATTCATCAATTAAACTAACGGACTCTATGATCTAATGTACACAACATGTTAATATAAACTGTTTTGTTTTTTTGTTTGTTATCATAAGGGGGTTAAAGCTTGGAGCTGTATTAAAAATTTAGTATTAATAAAGCAAAACCCAGGTGATTGTGTTGTTTGAAAATAATGTCGTGTGTATGAGAAAGGTCCGGTTATGGTGCCTTGGGTGCCTCTTTTAATTATTATAAATTTTATCGTTATTGTTAACCAAAAATATTTCAAACAAATAGAATACTACGCCTGGGAAGAATTGTTTTGATTTTGATTAGATGGAATTTCCTGAAACGTCCCTTAGATACCAAGATGTTTTATTTATAATGAAAAACATCTCTTTATCGCAGCGCCGTTGACAATAATTAATGTAATTGTTATGAAATGCTATACGTAATAATATTGAAGGTGGAGAACGTGGAACTGGTTTCGGTTTTGCTTTCCTTCTCAAATGCATTCCGTCTGATGATGTTAGTGATAGGTTGTTGAACTAACGAGAGAAGCGCCGCCAATAAATGGTTTTGTTGTTCACTTATATCGAAGCAAAATTTATGGTCCTACTAGCCGCGAAATATATCTATTCTATTATTACATACCATTATAGTAAACAACGTTAATACAAATTGTCTTATATAATAATTGCGCACAGTAACAAAAATTAGTTAAAATGAAAGTCATAAAATATTAAATTACTTTCACCCAGTATATTTAGACAGTAATTGTTCTGCATTTATTTCTTTAATATCAAACCGATGTTTCGGATGATGCACTGTGCATCAGCCTGAAAAATTTTCCGTTAGATTTAATTAAATAAAACTAATTATTTGTCAGAAAATCCGTCAACTCATATATGTGGTAAAATGACCTCTTTATGGTTTGGTATTATTTAACCGGAACAGGAAGTGAGAATGGCAATGGCGAGTGGGTTTCCTGTTAGGAATCTGCGACACATCAATGGACAATGTTAAGTGTACATAATTTCAATATTATGCTTATGCCCCAACGCTTGCTTATCCTCCACATCCTCTCTTATGTTCACCTGGATACGTATTGTTTGGTTATACATATCAATGAATAATTACATAATTATTCGACTATCTTGTGATTAAACAGTTGTGGGTTTCGAGTTTACACCAGGATGAACAACAGTGTTTTGAAAAAATAGTTAGGTTTGGTTGGAGTTGCAATAATAATAATGCAGAAGAAAAACTGATTTATGCATATACAGGGTGTCTTTACAAAATCCTACCACAAGTTTTTGGGCTCAAAATAATTCGTTTAAATCAAACATACCTTAGTCCAAAAGTTCTTCCTTACTGAGTTAAATGGCCTAAAAAATATTTTTCCAAATATTTTCTAAGTATATCTACAGAACGGTTTAAAGTAGAGATTTGAAATTTGGTGGGTTAATAAGTCTATAAGGAAGCTACAATTTGTTGGTATTAGAACCAAAATAATAATGTTCAGTGGCGTACTTTTATGAATAATTTTTGTAGGGGATTAAATTTTTTTACAAAATAATAAGAATTATGATAGATACGCACAAGACACGTACAAAAGGTATACTTGTTTGATTTGCATTAACTCAACTGTTTGCGAGATATTTCACTTAGAAAAATTTTTTTGCTATTAAAACGACAATTTGTGACGCCCTGTAAAGTCAAAAATATTGGGTCACTCTAATACGACTTATTCTACGTCCAAAACTAATCTATCGTATCTAGCGTATCTATCAAAATTCTTGTTATTTTGTAAAAAAATTCAGTACCCTACAAAAATTATCCAAAAAAACACTGAGTCCCTCCTATAAGTACGACACTGAACAATATTATTTTGGTTTGCAAATTTTGTTGCTGTTCTACAGCGGTTAAAAAGCAATATTTATTTGCTTGAAAAATGTTCGATTATGGTATATATTTAATATGTGCAAATCGTATAAGCTTGTAATGTTTGAAAATAAGGTTGGGCACGTAGGTGTTGTAAATTCTTTTAGCATAAGCCAAAGTGTCAACCCTAGACTGTACTAGTAGCATTTTAGGCAGGCAAGAAATATAGCTAAAATCAGGAAAAGCTTGAGGGAAACCCCTGAATAAAGCCGGAGATAATACCGGCACACCAGTCATTGTCTCGTTTTGAAAATCGTGATAAGTAAGACGATTTGAAAGTTAATAACAATCGACTAATCTCGGCTTGGAGGCAAATAATCGAACACGCACCATATTTACTTCGCCCCGCCGAAAAGTTTTTCTTAATGAGCCTATTAAAATGATCTGTTGGCTGTTTTTAACAAATTAACTTAACATTTGCAAAAAGCATTTTAATCAATTTATGAATAGTTGCGACACAATTAGTTTTTGTGCATAAAAAAGCAATGAAAATGAGGAGGAACCCATTTGGTCTACTCGATTTAAGCAGCTTTATTATTTGATGAGATTATATAACTCATTTAGAGGGTAATTGAAGCGGTTATGTCGTTAATACGATTTTAAGAAGCTATGTAGTTAATGAAACGTTCAAAATTACGTCCATAGTAAATATTCCGTTCGTTATTGGAAACAATTAAACTACAATAAAATTTTCGCTCATTAATCTAAAATTTATGTGCGATAAAGCAACTTTGTCGCTGAAAACCAAGATAATTGATTTTAGTTTTCTTTTTAAATTAAAATACTACTTTTCCCCGTAAATATTTTTAAATTGTAAATCTGGCTTCTGGTGGATGATGTCATGTTAAGGCCATGTGAAGCCAGCCAGTAGATTGATGATGCATTTGCTTCCTACCTTCTTTGGTTTTTCCTTTGCACTTTCTTTCAACAGAAATAAAACGAAAACGATGTTTTCTTTATTTTAACAGACAATACGACTGGAATTACAAAGATAAGAACTCTCCACTGAACTCCAGAGGAATGATTGGCTTCGTTTTACAAATACACAGGCATACACTTGATGTCAGTTTAGATTAATCAGGCGGTTTTTTCTCGAATCTATTGCTAACTATTATTAGAACACAACTGTATTGAAAAACGATGTTATGTAACTAATAGTGGAACATTATTAATTTCCTCGATGGAACAGAAAGAGAGAAAAGAGGCTGGTTTATTGCTGTCACGTAATGTAAATTACTAATGTGGCAATTAATAAAAGAAATCTTGCAAGATAAATTGCAAAATTTTATTCAGTTCTTGCTACAATAACCAATTTTGTAAATAATGTGTTTTTCTAGTGAATAGTTTCTAATTTTTTTGAGAGCTCGTATTATGTACATCCTGTTTTTGAATGTGTCCTCAACAATATTAACATAAAGTTATGTAAAAATTATTTAATGGTTGTAATTTATATTTGTATTAAACTAAAACTAAAATCAATATACGAGTATGTATTTGAACATAAAACTGAATATGGGAATAAAAATTTGTGGTTTTAAATATAAAATAAGGTAAATATGTCTGTATTCAGAACAGTGTTATTAAAATTTCAAGACTGAATTTTATAAAGTAAATTTTTGTTTTTCTGAAAAGCTTTAGCAAGATATAATTTGAATAAAAATGTGACCTAGGACTTGATAACTGTTATTTCAAAACATTTTAGAAGAGGAATTCTCGATTTGGTACAGAAATCCCCTAAATTAAATTGTCAATCTCAAAACCTAACTTTAAAAAAATTAAACAGTGAAATATATTTAAGTACATCTTTTTCATTGACTATAAATTTAAATAATTTTCTTCTCCAATGATACCTCAGCGATACCCGCCAATGATAATAACGCATTGTCTTTCAACAAAACAATTGTTTAAGCTTCGAAAACCAACCAGTGAAATTTGTAATGCCACATGTTTGATGTGCATATTGTTGGATAATAAATCGAAAGTCCTATATATAATGGACACTTTTTTGTTGTTTGTTTCCATTATCCAAACAATTTATGTAAAAATATTCATTAATCGATTTAGAAAACTTTTTCGAATGGGCCGTCACAACATGTTCAATACTCACTCATATAACAAGAACATTTTGTGACACATTAATTTTTTGCGTTGTGTGTTAATGTGTTAACCGACGTAAACAACCCTATTTTGGAGCACTGTTAAAAATAGCTCACCCCTCTCAATTTTTACCCGAAGGGTAATTGGAAGCTAAATTAGAACTATTTAATTAAACTGTCACTAATGCTTAAGTTGATATCTGCTTGGCGTGAAGATTGAACATTAAACTTGCTGCGAATCTAAATTGTTGCCTTATAAAATATGATAGTTAGAAGTTCGTAAGTAAATGTTGCAAATCTTAAATCTGCTGGAATAATTTAGGATTCGAATTGTATTTTTGGAAATTGCTAACATAAGAAAATTTCGATTTAAAGCCATAAATTTTGCAAATATCTAATACAGTTGCTGAAAATGAGTAAGGGTAAATTTTCTGCAAAACTATGTGCAGACATCTTATTAATTGAAAAACTTATTGGACGCTGACGAAATAAATTCTAAAATGACCAAATTAAACGAGGACTTTTCGTTCAAAACTAAGAAACCCTAAATTAAATTGGTAACTTCGAAACTAAACTTTACATATTGAAGATGCTTATAATAAAATCGCTGCTGCAGAAGCATAATGACGCAACTGCAAAATCTTGTAAAAAGGACCTAACTATCAAGTTTACACGAGGCATTGGCCTAATCTAACCTAATCCTAGTTCCAATGATTTCATAGACGTCCGAATCGATAAAGTTAAAAAATTTCGTTCTTTTCTTCTCCTGTAAAATTGCTATTTCTAGCGAGCAGCTATTATGATGTGGATAAAAGCAACTTTTTCTTGTTTAATATTATTAAGTTAATATTAATGTTGATTTTGTAGACATGTAGAAGTTTAAAAATGAACTAGCTTTATTTGTTTTTCAGCAGTAAACAATAAGTTTCCCTTTGTTTGGTTAGTTGGAACTTGGAAGTTGAACAACCATCAATAATCTTGCGGAAAAGTGTTCGGATGATGAATCTTTAAAACCTGGCCTTTGTTGTCTGTTAGCCACGCTAAAAATGTTAATATTTCTGCTAATTTAATTAAAGTTAACGTGATGCGCTAACACTCCTGGCGAATACAAAAATACGTATTAAAGCACAAGATGAAACCGTAGCAAAATCATTAGAGAACCTCCAGTTGGAGAATATTATTAAACTCACACTATTCAGCTCACTAAAAAGCTGCAAGTTTTTGTTTGTGACGAAAACGAAAAAAACGCTCTAAAATCCATTTTATTCACAATCGCATACTGTTTTATTGCCCACTGTGAATGTCAAAGACAGGTTACCTATTTTTTAAATATGCAAAGACGCCGAGTTGGGTATAAGATTTTATATTTCACATAAAGTTTTTTAGTTTTCAAAGTAACATTTACGCTCGTTTCAAATAAGGATTATTGTTTGTATAACTGTGGTGAAAATTTTATGGCGTCATGTCGAAATTACCGGAATAACAATAAATATTATTTATTCGGATATGAATCTAATAAATCGCTTTAGTTATTTGACAGTTTTGTAAAAAACCCCAAGAGACTCAGGCAATTGAATTTATCTAATTAATGGGGCGTATTAGACAGTTGTAGCTTATGTAACATGCTAGCAGCTTCTGTAATGTGTCATAAGGGACAAACTCGTGTATATGTGTCTGGTTTCTACAATGTAGTTTAACTTTGTTTGGAAAATAATAACAGTTAGGATATATACTTACATGGCAACGCCTTAATTGTATAATTTCCAAACCTTTGTGTTTATTACCTGAGTAGGGTAGCCCATCTGCTTGGACCATCTAAGGATTTTTCCATGTTGAATTACTACTAGATGGACAAAGGGTCAAAAGGAAAACTTGTAAGATTACATATGATTTATTTTATTTATAAAACAACAAACAGTTTCTATAGTAATTTATAATATATAATATATGTTAATTTTCATCATATTCATCATCATTATCATCATCACAAAATGTAAAACATACAATTCAACATATTATTTTATATATACAGATAATAATAAGCGAATAATCGTTGCTTAGTTCTTGTCGTTGGAACTAGTTTTTTTCAAAGCTGTTCACAAGGATCATAAGACGTATTAAGTTTTATAGTTGGTATTTGCTAGCAGACGACAGCCACTCGAAAGTCTGTGACAGTAATTCGTTTAGAATAGCTAGGGTTGCGTTAAGCGAAGCCCGAATTTAAGCTTGAACAGGAGACTGCAATATTTTGAATAATTAAGTTAAAATATGGGCTCAGATTTTGGCATCGTGTTTATAACATTAACTCGAACAAATTGTTTCTTGTTGTTTTGCAATATTTGCTAAAATTCAATGTCAGCATAAAACATTTTGAGTTTCTTATTATTAAACTGAATTCCGACATTTTCTTAGGGAATGGGTATTTCCCAACAATTTAATATGTTGTTGAGAATATAACTGCAAATAAGCGTAGATATACACATACACAGGCACAGTTTCTGTTTTGCAATCATCTTTTTAACTGCCCCACTTCCCCTACTAAGTAATTAAGCATAAACCAAATATTCAATATTATTTAATTAATTATGATAAATGAATAATTCGTAAACAATTTAACAAAGTAGTATGTGTAAAAACCAAACTAACCTCTTCAATTACCAGATCAATATTGAGGGCTATGTTTGTGTAAACGTTACGTAAGTGGTTTCTGCAACTGTCTAGGATGCTATTTATCTAGCTAGTGAAGGATCCTTTTCTGACATCTAACATATAGAGTCAATCTGGCGAACTTGCAAATCTTGTTAGGGCACAACATCATACTATTTTCTCGTAATTGTTACGGAAATGATATCATTTTTGTTTAGAGTGATAATATTTTTGAAAAGGGAAAGGTGGAACTCAATTCTGAATTTATAGTCAGAAATCTAAACACGAAAAGATTTTTTATAAATCCAAAATTACTCAATAAACTAATCCAGAAAAGTAGAGTCCAACCCGTGTTATTACTATTATTATTATAACTTTAAAGTTATAATATAACTGTACCTGTTCAGTTCAGGAGACCACAGAGAATACAAATTTTTTAGATCAATATCCCAGCGAGTGACTCTATGCTCATAGATTTCCTCTAGCATAAAGGAAAATATTTCAGTTTTTGAATACTTTTACAGTAATCCATGGTATTTCCCTCGAGGTTCCCCCATACAAACATGTAATTAAAACTTAAGCACGTAATTTTGTTTCCAGAGTAAAAAAACTGAAAACAAGACCTAAATGTGTATAAAATTAAATTATAGGTTCAATATGCTCTGTGTGTGTTGGAATGCGATGGAACTAAAGAAAAAACTGTTCGTAAACAGCAACATTATAAATGGGAATGTTAACAATTTTATGAAGTTTTCACAAAACAGTAAAAAGTATATTAACTAATGTATAAAATACTTTGTAATCCAGGGATGGCATATAAAATTTGTTGAGTTATCGTAACACTTTTTACGGTTAATGCAACTAACGAACATTTTAAATGTTTACAGTCACATAAGTTTTGGAAAAATATGACTTTATGCAGGTTTGTATGTATTTTAAAAAACGCTTTTAGATTACCAGTAGGTAGGTTACGTCTAAATTATAAAACTTTGTGTGGTTTAGCATCATGAATAATTCGTGGAAAAAATAATTTAAATATTTTCAATTTGCAAAACAATTATACACTCTGTTTTAATCTGTAACTTATTCTTTTCAGACTTGATCGTTTTTATAAGTCAATTTAAATTTATTCCAAAATGTACCTTGTGGAATGGAAAAAACTGAATGAGTTCCATGGTTGAATAAGAGTTTTCCTAATAACAAATCAACTTTTAAATGAGATTCATTTGGTTGAAAAGTTATGTTTTAGAATAGTAATTTAATAAATTACAGTGATACGCGGTTTTGGGATTGAAATTTTGTTAGACCATTAGAAGCATACGTTGGCGGAAGATATATTTTTTAATTTTATGATTTTATGTAATAAAACTGATTTAGTTTAGCGTGGAGGAGTTAGGGAGAGGCACAGTTGTGTTAGAACAAAAGGAAATAGATAAATGATTTATGAATTAGATTTGGATGGTAGCTAACAATATCCGCAAAAATTCGAGTTGAGTGTTAGGTGAATTGATCAAAGCTAAAGCCTGAACCTTCGACGGCAGCTGTTAGATCAGCGTACGCGCCATTTAGTAGACATTCATCACTAAGCAACGGTTATTCGACTTAGGTTGTTGGTTTGGTAGTATCGTGTGCAGAAGTGGTCATGACATGTACAGTATATGTGTTTATTTACAACTTTCCATAAAAAAGTTAAACGTACCCTTAGCCTTGTGTCCATGCAACGGAATTTCTTTACAGACACACCTAATTGCACTTTTTCATCTACTTTACCCGTTACATGTTTAACATTTTAATTTTAGAGACATCAGGCTGTTCAATCTTCTATAACTTTTTTACTTCAGTTCTAAACCTCGGCAAAGGCCCAAAGTTACGACATAAAACAGAAAACGACGAGAACTTACCACTATCTACTAAGATATTTATTATAATAATTTTAGATGAAAACTTAAATAACTACATTAACTTACAACATTTTTAAACGGATGCACTTCTTTTTGACTTTAATCCTTTTATATGACAATACCCTGGCTTAGAAATAAAAAAATTCTCGTTTAGCTGAAACATGTATGAGTGAGCTCCAGCTCTTTGTACACGGATACGCTTTGGTACAAACCCGACGACATATTACTAAACTCTCACTGCTGATCCGTGATTTACCTTACAAAGTTTGACTCAATATGCTACTTGAGCCAAAGGCAAGATGCTTAATCCTGACTGAATCTCACAGGTATTCTATTTTAGTAGCGCCACTTGCATTTAATGTAACAAATTCGTGGTTAGGTTTGCTTTTACTAAACAGTCCAAAGATTAGAAGATTCGATGTGAAATTTTGTAAAATAATTAAACCCGACCCGGAAAAAGGACTAATAATCAATATTGGACTTGACACCCTCTCTGAATGTTTTGATCAAATAAAAGAGTTATAGGAAAACAGCCTGTAACAGCACCCAAGTAAATATTTGTTTTTCTTTAATACTGATGTACCGCGCAATCGACCACTTTATATCCTATATGATTTTTTGTTCACGCGATGATATAATCTTGTGGAATAATTAAGGAACATCTATTTGGTCATTTTGTAACATCGCAGGAATGAAAAATGAGTTTCCACCAAGTTTTAACTATAGAATCCGGAAAAATGCTAAAATTTTATGCAAGGATCCTGAAATAATGAACTAGAATCACATTTGTTTAAAGTGGTCGTTTAGCTTTATATAGTATAAATATTTATATATTTTTTCTTAACTATCATACAGCATTTTTAATGCTATACAAAATTCATATTTCGTAAATTTATATAAGTAATATTTTTATAGAACCAATGAGAAGATTAGTTTATTTACATGTTCTTAAACTTACTTCCGTTATATGTTGCTCAATGATTAATTATATACATATTTTCATTGTTTTTTCCACTAAAATCTAATAAATTCTGTTTTTTTTATGTACACTTTATTTGTCGATAATTATGGACTTTGGTAAAACATAGTAATTGAACTATTTTGATTCGAATTATCTAGGATTTTAAAGAAATTTTTGATTGAGTCCCCTCAGAATTGTTAGAGATTTAATGTAAAAACTTTCAAAGTGTTTGGCGGGAAATTGGTCAAGCTGCCAAACAGCCCCGATAATATCGATGATGCTGTCGGTTTTTGTTACAAAGTACTCAATGAAATTGATACATGCCAAGTAATTTCCCTGGAAAAAACCCTATTTGTTTTAACCGTGTCACAAAAACAAAAAATTACATTTCAAACGCGGTTTAGTTTAGATGAATAATTTTGGTTAGTCAAGTAAGCAACCACATTGGCTTTAAAATAAACACATTACACGAAATTGTTACTAATTATTCTCGCATAGTTACTTTGAGTGATATTTCGTTGATCCTTTGTTGAGGTTTGGTCAGTGCGCTTAGGCTTTCAGGTTTGTTGCGCGCGTGTTCCTTCCTTTGTTACATCTGAAGGCTTTGCATATAACCATAATATATTCTTTATATAAGTTAATATAAATGTTTCGGTATATTTCAGGGCATGTGTGTGAACAAGCACCCTAATTGTTGGGTCAACCCAAGAATAATTGTCAACAGTCTCGCCTGACGGAACAAGAGAAAGCTCTCAAGTAAAATTGACATGGGTGTTATGTTACGTTGCCCACAATGAAATTCATTAAAAAAAATTTACATGAAAAACCAAAGTCCATCAACCATTTTCGACAAACGCGGCTTTAAAATTTTAAATTACTCATACTATATATTAATATAGCTTGTAAGGTAAGCAAAAATACACCAATCTGAGGTATCTTCGTCAAGGGTTCCAAAGTTTTATTTATCCAATTACGTTGGAATATTTCAATGATCCAGCCGACACTTGATGTGGTGCATTATTAAATTTAAACGGTGTTTAAGCTGGTAAAGAGCAACATTATTAATATAATATTGTTGGTTAAATTTTCAGAACAATAATTTGTTTTGTCAGCATTTTCCCAATTATATAACGCGTTTAGATGCGGGCTTTACAAAGGAACCCTTGCAAAATTTTATTTCATTAGTACGATCCTTTTGGCAACAGATTTAAAATGTTAAAATGTTTTGAGTTTAGCGCCGATAATACACACAGCGGTTTTGGCCGAGTCGACCAATCGCTACGTGCTAAGATTATCAGAATAAAAAAGGATTTTTTTGTATTTTTGTTAATATTTCTAACCCCGCTGGGTGTACAAGTTTTTCATTATATCACAATGTCTGGTGGTGAGAAGTATATAATATTATATCATACAGATAGGAAATATTGACAACATAACGAATATCATTACCATATATAGTACATATATTTGTAATTACCATGACGTTTTACCACTTAGACTTTTGTGCACACGCCCAGTTAGTTGTCCGTGTTACTATTCAAAGATGATGTGAGTTACCGATATTTACATCACGTATAGTACACAATTAAAATAACGGGCTAAAAACACCGTTACTACACCGATTAGTTCATCAACAAGAAAAATTTAAGCCCATTATATTATATAATACATAAATTTGTGCATGTGCTAAGTGGTAAGAGTAATTAACTTTATTACTGCCCCAGCAATTAATTTGGTAATTTACCAGTTAAATTACCTTTTAACGCCACTGTTGCTAGTACTTTTAGAAACAAACGCTTTACTCCTTAAATATTAACAAAATTTATACTAAAATTAAACATAATTATTATTGGATATGCCTTTATATTTATAATGTAATATAATATATCATATAAATACGTGTCTTTTGCAGGATTCCACTTTGAAAGTTATCGTAAACTTTATGTTACGGATAACCTGAGGAGCTTTTTGATTTGCAATAAAAAATATATAGGAAACAGTTTGCTTTAGTTTTTGTACCGTTGGAATTTTTTTAATGTGAAACAATTCAGGCAGAGACAACTTTCAAAAATACCAACCTGCGTAAGAAACTTTCCCTATAATATGTCTTTAATAATTTCTTATATTCTAGAATTTTATCGATATAACAAGCAAACCACACATCTAATTTAGTAGTTGTTTTGTTAGTGCTGTTTTTTGTTGCAAGAAACTGCAGTCTTAATATGTTTGGTCCATTCACGACAGCTTGATATGGTATCACTAAAGTTTACTAGCTCGTTATAATGTAGTTGGTAAAATAGTATCATGAGACAGTTCACCATTGCCGTTCTATTTTGTAGTTACATGGGAATGCAAAAGTGACAAAATATTTGCAACAAATGTCACCTGTGACGACTCAGGAATACAGCAGCTAATAAAACCAATAAAACTCCAGACGATAGCTGCTTTGAAGCCACTCCGTTGCTATCGTGTACGGCGGCTGGTAGCTCACCACCTGCGGAAAAAGATACAATGCTATTATATTTACAACTAGGTGTTGAATTATTTATTATCGATTTATTTGATACTGGAATTTATCATAGTCCAACAATCGAGGAATATAATTCATTTTGTAATACAAATATACGAGACAAAAAAAAACTAGTTTTTGCGAGTCTCAAAATTTTCTGCTTTTTTTAGTTTTCAATATTTTAATTCTGAAATTTATATTTTAGTTTTAAAACATAACTGTCGCCCTATTTTTTATTTTATTATTATTCCATTTGGAATTTTACTGCTTAATAATACCAACAACTATCTATAAACTTGTATTTATATATAATAGAAAATCTAATGGACGAAATTTTATTATATATAATCACAAATTTCATTGTTTTATATATAATCTACAACATAAACATTTTTAAACGAATTCCGCGTCGATAATTGAAATTTTATTAATCAACTTGCTGGACATTGTTAAATGACCTGGCTTCGCAACAATAATTTGCATTGTTGTTACACCATGCATATTTTACTTGAGCATATTTTTCCTGGTTGATTAATCCTAATCCAGCCATAAATTTTGTTTGGTTTTGCAATGGGCGCTCGTGTGTATTTTCTTTTATTAGGTAAAATCTCTTATGGCAAATAAAAGAACATTTGCGGTTTTATGGATGATGAGTCGTCCAGTCGTCATAGATCACAAACGTATCCGTCAGCAATCGTCCTTATTTGATCGATTGCTTAGGCGTGGCATTTACAAGTGTCCCCAAGAGCTGGCCCCAATTTGACAGATATATTATTAATTTTTTATTCATTATTGGCATTTGTATAATAAATTCGACGAAAAGCCTTGACCTAAATAAAAAATCCAAGTCATAACCGAAAGAATAAGGAAATACAATAAAAATAAATGCGATTTCGTTAGGGGTTGGGTTATGCAATTTTCTGCCGGGTTATTTTATCGTCCAACTGTCTGTGATTTTAACAATATTAATTGTATTATAGTAATGATCCGAGGGTGGATTTGAAACTTAATATTGTTTTGGGTTTGTCTTTTTTTAATTAATATTTATATCCCCCGTTTACTGCTCAGTTATCTGTAGGTCAGCTTAAATTTGTGAGGCATGATTTCGGCAAATTGCCAAAAAGCTTTTGCAAGAAACCTCCAGAAAATAGATGGAGCTTTCGAATGAAGCCAGGCGCTTTAGTGTACTTCACTACTACACTCAATGACTAATTATTTCATATTACTCTCAGCCAAATCCTTCGAGCTGTTGTCATTTCTCAGGTGATAACATCACTAGGACTACACAATATCTGCAACATAATTAAATATATTTTGCATAAAATATGCTTAAATTTCGGTAAAATTGCGTTTCGATTCAACACCGGCGCATCCGCCATAATTTCATTTGTAATAAATTCCGTTTATTACGGCCGGTGTGACAGTTTGAAATAGAGATCCGTTATTTCTACATATACAAAAGACACTTATATAATACTGCAAATGTCATGGATTACTCACTAGGGCTCTGGCGTATTTCAGAGAGCGCACTTAACCTATATAAACCTTGTAGATTAATGAAATATTGTGAATTATGGTGTTGTACATTATTTTTACACAACTACGAAAAACAGCATTTTTCTTAATTTATGCTAAGTAATTACAGTCGGTATCCCAGTTTAATTACAAGTTAAAAAAGCGCACGGCTCAATGACTTGTTTATGGCCTAGCGGGAAAATCATTTTTTCTGTAATAAATTATATATTATAATACATCCATTACCGCTTAAAAAGTGTCGAGTGGAAACAACCCTCTTATTCCTTTGTTGCCCCGAGAAAAGCTTGTCATCCCTCAATTTTTTATAAATTTACCGGCAGTCGTTTCTCTATTAAATTATGTGAACAACATTATTATGATATCCTTTTACAGTTACGGAAAACTCTAGCAGTAAATGGATGGAGTAAAAATTTTTTAACATTGTTACAGACTACACTGGAAAAATAAAAATAAAATAATTATTACGTGATGCACATTCTTACAACTAACTATTTATTCTGTGCAAGTTTTCTTCGATACGGAAACTGTTTACACTAAATATTTGCTAAACTATCACAGACATGATCAAATTCAAACAGTTTCAAATTAGTTGCATTTGTAGTTTATGTTATAGGTAAAAATAAATTTGAAAACAATTTTTTGTACCCTTATTGAAAATTTTGTGCCTGCGCCTATGCGTGGTGTCTTAAAATATTTCTCTTACGTATCAATGACATTCCAGATCCTTTCATGTGGTCCCTTTTCGTTCCTTTTTCAATACCGCACACTCCAACTGAATTCATCGACAAGAAGAGCAAAAACCAAATATTTTCAGCCATAAATTTGCATCTTTAAGAGAAGTGTCTAATTTTTTACGTGTAAATGTAAAATAATTGTACATAAATTGTTTTTGGGTATTTGTATAGTATGGGGTGATGTTTGATAATTAATTATATTTGCCAACGATGCTCAAATGAAATATAATTTGTAATACTCCGGCCGTGAATGTGGAAAATAAAACAAATTTATCATATAACACGAATGTTATATATACATGTATTCCATACAGACCAATACAATAATCATCAATTTATCACATGTTCAACTAGATTAAAATTATTATTGATATTTCATGAAAACGGATTTTTTGTATGTTTTCTGTTATAGTGGGTTTAGTCTGAATGGTTTACAACTGCAATTGCGGTTTTCGGTTGTGTTCACCCAATTTCTATTTTTGCTGTCGCAGCGTTTTCGGACATTTGCTACAGCTACAACTCTGATCGCCAAGAACAATTTTTCCCTCTATAAGTTCACTTGTAATTAATCTCGAGGGATATTTATGTGTTAAAAATGTAATGTAGTAGAAATTTCAAACATATTTTCGGGTTACAGTTGACATATGTGGCGAAAAATCTAACACAATTCGTTAATCTGTAGAAGACAAACTGGCCATTGTTGTTTTATTATATACACACAGAGAGTCACACAGCCCCTAACTTTCCATGTTCGTGATATCACTGGGACAAAGCTTATTTTATTTTATTGGCCGAAACGAAATTTGTCACATAAATCTTTAAAAAAGTTTCCACTAACTTTCTAAATAAACTCGCTTTTTATGTAATTTACATGCATTGTAGTTTGGGAATTATGCTTATCAATGTAATTTTGGACAAGTTTAAGGAAATTTACGAGTTTCCTAGCGAAATTACTGTCAATTACAATGTAAAACTCCCCCTATTATCGGAGAGTATTAATATAAAATCTATTTTTAGCAAATTTCCGCATCATATTAAATATGCCCCTCTTGCTTCTTCAGTTCAGTTATATGGACCCCATCATCATCAGCATTTTCCACTCGCTCACTTCTCTCTCTGTCGTTTGTTTACATATTCTGATTTAGTTTAAATAGCTTAATTGAAATGAGAGCGACGCACATTCCTTTAGGCATACAAAACTGATAAGCAGGTGTCAAAGGAATGCTAATGCTGTTAGGAAAAACTGGGCCGGAGAATCCGATTTAAAAACCGGAAAAAGTTCAAGAAAAGAAAAATAATATTATATATCTACCTATTGAAAGTTATAAAACTGGAAAAATTTGAATTTTACAGTTTTGTGGATAATGTAGAAAATGTAGAGTCCAGTTTATTTTATTCTGTTATTTTTGGCGGATGCGCCAATGTTAATTCTAAAATTCGATTTACTCGCTAAACTACCTTTTCCAGGTGCACGACTGTTGATCGATGTTTACCAATACCCTCGCATCTATTTATGATAGATACTTATCTGCATAAATTGCTCCCACATAATTCGACTATAATAGTTTAATAGCCTTATATTCGATCCATCTAATCAAAATAATTTTGTTGTAATGGCGAAGTGTACGGTAATAGGGCTGGTTTTATTATATGATATGTTTGTGGTTTCAGTGGTCTTACAATTGAGATCCTAATAGCTGCAATTATACTTGCTATTCTATTAAATTATGTATATGCATTGGATTACTTAACCATTTCCTATTTAATGAGACAAGCTTATTATACGTGTAAATCATTTATAAAGAAATAATTGGGTTTATCCCCTACACCTCAACAACAACCCAGAACTAATCCTGTGTGGTGTATATAGTAATTAGCTTATTAATTAAAGGGAACTAACGCATTGGGTTGTTTTTGGAAAAACGACTCGTTTTAATAAACTACTTTGATTCATGCATATTTTATGAAATATTATCCTTCGTTTATAATATATGCAAATTCCTCGGAATAATTGAATTAAACAAAAAGTAGGCAAAAGGTGAATTTGGACTAAACGCCGGTTTATCAGACATGCTAAAAAGCTGGAGGAAATATATGTCCGTGCGCTCTTATCTCCGGTTAGAATCAAGGGTTATTAAAATTTGAGAATCCCCGAATGCCTCTGGGCGGATGTTAGTGTTTGACCTCGGGTATCGGAAACACTTTCCGTTTTATTACCAATAAATTCCAAATCTATCGGTCAACATTCACCAAACCAAGAATTGGTGCGCTGCGAAGCTTTTTCTTATACTCGTATATATATTTTTTTCCCAGCTTTTGGTCCAGATTAAGCTCAAACAGAAGGTAAAGCTTGTGATATTTAATGGTCTTGGCGCCATTTTCTTTATCGGAACCATTGGAACGATTTGCTGATATCTTATAATAAAGCTATTCTCGTATGAACTAAAGTGTTACTTTTGTCGTAGAGATAAATCAAAGAGACCGCGAATGTGGCTAAGACGAAGGTCCAATCCTTTGCAGTGGCTTCATTGATCGGCTAATGTGCGGCGAATCATGTGTATGTGTTAGTTCACTTCCCTTGTGTGTGAGTTCGGTTTTTACCCATTAATTTGTTTCACTAGATCTATCACTATATTGTTAGACAAGGTTGGAACAGACATGGGCACAGGCCAATTCGCATTCCACAAACTCGAACTTTCTCATAACTTAACAAAACTAACAACTTGTTTTTATTTATATAACTACCATAATCCTGAAATTAAATAATTATTATAACATCTGGAATATTAGAATATAGAATATTAGATAACCAACTAATTTTCTGCTCTGTCTCCATTTCTTGGTTATCCAGTATTGCTCTGTACTAACCCTCTATTTTAATCAATAGAAAGACTCATTTCAATTTACTGTGTAAGTGGTAATTATGGAATCCCAATCTGGCTGAAAGTAACTATATCCAACTCGCCAGTTTCAATAATACCCACAATTACATTCATTACCCAATTAGGAATTGCAAACACCCAGTATACTAAGCGAGCTTATTTATCTCCAACTAAAGACGAAATTCCACGATATTCTCAAATTTTAAACAATAGTTTCATGAAAAGTGGATAGGATGTCTAATTTTTGATCGTGTATTTAAAATGTAGTTTTATTTCAGGAACAAGACAACATTTTATTAAACTATAATTACATTCATTGTCTACGAAATAACCGTGGTAAAATTATTTTTTGTCATCGTGGTTCTGTGTGAGGCAATTAATCAAAACTGTATCTTTTTAATTCCCACTACCACAAAAAAACTGCGTATAATGGATGGGCTAACTTTCATTTTATAATGTCGCGCGTGGGTTTTTTCCTGATCCAAACTCTGACATTTGTTTAAAATAATATTTCGTAGATACAGGAGTTTCCAATATCTAACTGGAAAATCCAGCATTGTAAGTAATGGAGCTATTGATAACATTTGATATTTTATAAATGCTTACTAATGCTACACAACACAGACATTTTTTTAGTTATTGTGGTTCATTTAAACGAAACAAAAGATTGGTAAAGCTTTGTATGTAGTATATAGACGAGGTTTTTCGCTTTTGAAAAGTTAGAAGCGGAACGTTCATTTTACGCTGATAGTAGGATAAAACCGAACTCTGATGTATTTGTTTAATCTGTGACGTTATCGTTTAATACATGATGTCAATAAATATAGTTGTAAACCCAACGCGGTTATTCTATTTCACATCCGTTATATTAAACAAGATAAATGGTCCGTAGGTAATCCGAATTAAAGCAATTATTAGATTCTTTAAGTGCGTGGTGGGGTTTATTTTACAAAAAGTTCTGTGGTTAGGTACAATTACGTGGGTGATTTATGTTTTAATTAAGATGGAGACTCGGTTTGTTTCGCATATCTAACTTAATCATTTGCATTAAGGCGCATTGTTCTTGAAAATCATATTCGTGGCTTTAAGAATAATTTTTAACTGACGTTTCGACAATCTCGCTTCATCAGGGTATGACTAAATGGTGGATGAATTCCTTAATGTCTGAGCCAAAATTGTTCGGTTTCTATATTACTCTTAAATAATTAAAATAAGTTTTTTCTAATTAAAGAAAATAAATATTTCCAAATCTAACAAAAATAAAACAACATATGTCTAAGTTCCCATTATTATTTATTTAATCATTATCTGTATTAAAAACCGGACGCACTTAATATAAACAAACAAATCGAGCTGCATTCCGTTTGTTTGTTGCATGCAAATCACCGTCGGTTATTCATATTTACATATTAAAATCTCCCAACGCTAATTGGACATTAAATTTGCCATACATGCCGAATTGCACCGTTGACATTTATATTTGGTCCTAAAATGAAAGGTGGTCAAGGGGCTGGTGGCGGTGGTTCGGTACCTATAGATTTATTGCCGTTGGGGAGCGGCTAGCCAACATGTACGGACAATTTCCAGACATCCGCTACGGAAGTTCAAACCATAATAACACACCACCATTGAAATACTGTTTAATAGCGTGTAATCATATACCGCAAATTTGTTATGTAGATGTAGATTTTGTGGTGAATACACAAGAAAAATTGTTTTAAGCTGGGTTTACTCGAACATAAAAGCAGTGAAATGTATCATTCATTTCCACAACGAAATATTCGTTTGTGAATGCAGCTTAATACAAAGCTCTTGTGGCTAAATAATTAGATACCTAAATGTTTTAAATAACATGCACATACCAAGTGGTACAAAGCAAGATTCAGATCGGTTGCTTTGAGCCTTTTGCTAGGAAAATCGTTCTCAAAGGACAATTATTGTTAATATTGAATGCCTGTTAGGCATGAATTTAATTCCCAATATAATACCTAGTGCAATTTTTCAACAACAATTCCTGAACAAATACTCGAATTTCTCATCCATTTTTAATATTATTTATTGAATTAAAAAAAAACAAACAAATCCGATTGATGCATGGTTTAAATAAATGAATTGACTATGAAATATCACATTATTATTACGTGGATGTTATTTGAAAAATTTCACTAGTAATATAGATGAAAATACCAACAACCAACAACATACATTGCGTTTCATTAGAGCTCGTATCTGCCGTTGTATAATTTCATTTAAAAAATCCTTTGAATGTTCCATTGCATGAAAATCGAATTTAACAACATTGTTCTAGTATGCGATTTTTCTGATAATTATAACGAGTTGCTACTCGGTTTTCATCCGGCAGTATTGTGTGGGGTTCTTGGGTTTAAACTAATCTCTTACATTGAAGCCGTTGGAGAGAACTGGAGAATTATTCATATGTCCACGAACAATACCGCCTATCTATAAGCAAGCAATACCTAATACCTTCATACATTGCTAAATTGTTCTGTTCTATTGTTATTTGAGTTTATCAAATATTCCCCTCGTTTGTGGTACCTATAGGAAGGGATGTAACCGATACATTTGTATTTACTGATTATTATTAGTGACAAGGCTCACTTTGAGAAATAAATACAAATTTGATGTTAGGTAGAGTAATTTTGTTTTCTTATGGCACTTGGCCTTGAAGGAGTCTGCGCGTAGGGGCGGAGCTACAAACTGGGGAAATGAAACCTAAAAACATCTACTCAGTTTATATTGTTCGGGGCTCAAAGGACGATCGAGTTATTGGAGTGTTTAACTATATACAGGGTGTCCCAGTTTATATCAGGATTTCACCAATCGATAGTTTAGCGAAAATTAAAGGTGGTTTGTCTAATAAACTATGGTCGAATGGTGCTTCCTTTTTGACGTACAGGACATTAAAGAAAATAAATTATTTTAAATAATTTGCTATAAATCAATAACAAAAAAAGTTAGCTTTCTGAAATTTTGGATAGATTTTTTTTTGTATTCTCTTATTGATAGTGGTTGCAATTATTTTATTTAGAACACAGAGGCGTGCGTACGGGTTTCTTCAAAAACATTTTATTAAATAAAACGTACGCCACTGGTTTTTTTGCAGCACCAATATGCAGAGAGTATTTTCCATTCAATTTAGAAACTTTTTCGTTTCTTATAATTTTTTGATAACTTAACTCAAAATAACCTAATAGTACAGTAAATAAGGGAGAAAAAAAGGCTTCAAATAGACTTTTTTTACCCTACAGCCAATTTTTGTAGAATCTTGTAGAGGGTCACCCTGAAAGTTTTAAACAGAGTTTGTGTATTCGTAAACCCTAGACCCCGCTCTTCCTTCACCAGCCCTCAATTAAGGATTGGATTTTTTGTTTATTGAATAACTTTTTTCCTATTAAATTTTCTGGTGAAATCCTGACGATATAAACTGGAACACCCTGTATATAAAACTGAGAAATCCACGAAAACTAACAGACACTGTAAATGCAGTGACAAGAATGATCATGGCAGCACGCCAACTCGATGTTTTAAGGTCGGTCAATAAATGGTGGATTTAAGCGTTTTCAAGGCCAAAAGCCATAAGAAAACAAAACTGCTCTACTGTATTTTCAATCAATCAAAAAAATTTACAATGTCATATCTGCTTAGTAGTTCTGTAACGCGAATATCATAAAATAAACGCATAAACTTGCCAAGAGAAATCTTTAAGACGATTTTGTGATATAAAAAATATAGCAGCATCAGGTAAATGTTCTATATAAACAAATATAATAAAATCCGCCGAGCAATTTCTCGGAAAAAAATTACAATATTGTTGGATAGCAAAACAAAAAGCTATAACAGCGCCTCTGAAAGTTGATTGAAAAAAACCTATTCGCAGGCCTGTTTCTTATGAAATCTGAAATATTTCAGTGCATGTGGTTTTTCAGCCATTTTTATTGGATGTATTAAGTAAAAAACGAGCAAAGTTGGTTTGAAAGCGACAAAAAATTTATTTTTAAGGGATTATTAATTATTTAAAATAATTTATTTTCTTTAATGTCCTGTACGTCAAAAAGGAAGCACCATTCGACCATAGTTTATTAGACAAACCACCTTTAATTTTCGCTAAACTAATTAAATTTTCTTGCAGTGAGAGAAAAGGTCTGTTTCCTGAAACTACTCGCTTCAACAGTTTTTATCACTTATAATCCCCTATTTATATTTCTTATTCCACAATAAATATCTTTTTCGTATAATAAGTAAGATTTATTAGTGTTTGTATTGCAGTTTAACAAAAATAAATAAATAAATAGATGGCTAGGTTATAAATATTATGTTTCCCCTCGCGCGAGAGTTTTTTTATTTTACCTCAATATATTATAGTATAAAATAATGATCAAAACTTTAGTTTCAGTATTCAACGGTTGTACAAAATAGAGCTTCTTCACTCTGAACGAGGAGATCGTGTAGCTAACCTCCGGCAACTGCTTTACTTTTAAATTTACGCACGTTTCTGTTTTAGCCCAGCCAAGTCTTTCACTAGAAAGATCTTGTTTTCTAAATCCAATGTAAATCTTTAAGGGAACAATATGAAAAAGCTTTTATCACACAGAAACACTTAATTAAAGGTTTGAAATTTCATTCTATGTCCCTTGTATTAAATTTATTGTTATTAAGTAGATTTGTTGTTGAGTCTATTTTGCTTTATTTTTCGTTGCTTTGAATAGAAATTATCCTATATAGTGTTTTACAATCTTATTTACAAACAGCCATCGGAGAATTTAATACATTTAAGACGAATTCATTCGAAAGGGAACAAGATAAATTAAACTGTTTTTACTCAATAACGAGTTTTATTTTCTAATAATCACTATGTCGACTCGACGGCCGAGCCGGCATAAACGGCGCCCTATTAAAAATGTACATAATATAGGTAAATAAAGCTAACGCAATTATTTTTGGTGTATACACCTACTCCTATTTATACTGACTGGCATTTAAAACAAAACTGACGGGAAATGGTTTGTGTGAATCTTTAATCACTTGGAAGCGAGCACGGAATTAAAAGCGGCCGGCGTATCTCCTCGTTTTTTTATTAAAAGATATGTGTAGTACAAGTTTTAATCATTGCGTGTAATTTGTTAATTCGTACTGGTTTTAAAATGTGCTGCTAATTTGTGAAATTAATTTAAAAGGATTGAAAAGTTTTTAGTCGAGCGACGATTTCCATTTAGCTTTAAATGGTACTAAATAATTAAAAATAAAAGTAACCGCTTAATTTTTAATTAAACTTCAAAAGTGTTCAACCCTTCAATGAAAGTATTTTTCAAGTTTATTTAAGTGAAAACCTTTTAATTTACATTTAGGTATATGTTTTGTACTTATTTACTAAACTCATTTTTTGGACACATCCATCCAAGGAACGCTTTGTTTTCAATTTGTAGTCCACAAAAGAAGTTAATTATTAAATTTAATTAAATTACTAATTACTCATTTTTATAATCAGTTAACATTCCTTTGGCATGTTTGTTCTCATTAACAGTTGTTTTAATTCAAACGAATTGAATATAATCCGATACGATCCACGGGTTTTGCATAGTTCACTGAGTTACACGATCTAATGCCTGCTTATATACCTTTAGGAAAACTCTAAAGGGATGATGTATGCAAGACATAACTTAACAAGTGAAATTCTATTTTATCCCATTCTCTATTCTATTCAGCTCTATTCTGTTATAGGATTTATAACACAAAGTAGGTATTTATAAAGGTATAAGTTCCAAATGTTACGGAATAGAATTGCCATTAAAGTTTAAGCTTTATAATTCTTCATATCGTTTCGCCTTTGGAGTTTTTGTTTAGGCCCCAAAACATGTTTTCATCGCATGTGGATTGAATGACATGAAAAGAGAAATTTCGGGTTTGGCGCGCTCGCATAAAAGCAAACTAGAAATACTATTATATATTCGATAACAGGATAAAATTTCAATTAAGACTTAAGAGGAGCTTTTAGACGCTTTTCTTAAACAACTAGAAAATCTTGAAAATTCATGGTTGAATTTTTTGATTATATTTATTGTTGATAGTTTATCTAATTCAATTCTCTCACATCAGGTGCTGTCTGGGTTTCGTTTCGCACAAACTTTCAATGAAATTTCTTCCTGCAATTTTTCAAAACTTTCCCTAACTTTTGACATAATATTAAATCAAAGGGAAAAATTGTGTTGAATTTGTAAACCGGCGTTCGCAACAATTAATATGTGCAGGTAGTCCAGTTAGAGGGGTGGCTTATCGGGTTAACCGATCTTATATAATTTATTAAGTCGATAGTGGTCAAGTGAATAAATCCACAGCCCCAATCTGTTATAAGGCAGGTATAGCAGCTTCATATATATTTAAGCTTTATTCTCAAACGCCAAGGGAGCATTCCCTACTGAATCTAAACGTATCTCCGTCAAAAAGCCTTTTAAAATGTGCCTATATAAATAAATATTGACCCGTATTGACTAGTACATCAAAGAGAATTTAAATCAAGAATTACTACATGTTTTGATTCTATAGTTCTTTGGATCATTTACTTTGCCTATATTTAGTTTGCCGTTCTTCCATGAAATAACAGGTTTTAGAGTTGTTGAAAAAATAAATTACTGCAGGATATTGTTCAATTTACAAATAGACAAATACCAAGTTAGTTTTGGCGCTACTCCAGAATTTCAATTATATAATGGGTTTATCCCTTTATATATGTATACATAGCATGGTATATTCCCTTAAATGACAATCATTTCAACCACTATACTTTATTTAATACGGACACAAAAGCGAATCCATTTAACATATAAATGACTTTAACAGGACAAATTGATAAATAATAGCGGGTATAATGATTATATACTTGAAATAGAATCTAAATTACATATTGATCACACATGATTACTTTTACATGTATTTGTCAACTTGACAAACAAAAATAATCACAATTTACCCACTTTAGTAAATATAAAACTTACAAGACATAACCCAATGGCAATATTTTAAAACTTATAAGTTACATAAGCGGATATGACAGAATTACTAACTGCATCCTAGAGTGCTTTATAAGGAGCACGACGGGATAAGATCTCATTTATTTATATCCATCTCATCATAGCTTCTATTAAACGTGAAATACGCGTGACATTATGTAACTTCATTATATGTTGCTGATGTTGCATCAGAAAAGATTTTATAAAATTTTTCAATTATACGGCAAAATCCCGTTTGTACTGTAAAATAATTATTTCCAATTTAAAACAAAATTATTCTAGTTTGCATAAATATTTATATAATACTAATAATAGTAATGCATCAATAATAATAAATGATTTGTGAAATGAACTAAAAATGTTTTATTCAGTAGACAAAAAAATAGTTTGCACAAATTAATAATAACTGGTTTAATTTATAATTTAAACAAACAAAATAACAAAAACATTGTTTTGGCGTTTTGTGTTACAGAATTTTTCGTAATGATTCCCTATAAAAACGCTACTGTATAAAAAATACTCGACGGGTTTTCCTTGCTTCATCCAAGAGTTGAGGTAGAAATTTACAATTTTAAATGTGAAGTTTTGAGGCCCAAGAAATATGTCTCAAAATCTCACTTAAATAACATTGTAAATTCTATTCATATACAGGTTGTGTAGTCCAGTAGTAGACATGGTACAAATTTGGCAGAGGTGGGAGCAAATTATCTTATTTATAATGCGAGTGCTTACGAATTGTTGACAGATCCGGATTGATGACAGAATACTGACTTGGAAGAATTGACTTGCTAATAATTTAGAAAATATAATGTAACCACTTTAAATTACGCTTTAAACAATAAAGAGAATAACAAAGACTCTTGGCAGTGTATTACTGAATTTTCCTCGTTGAATGTTTTAAATTGCCAGCAGGCGTTCCTTTATAAAAAACTACTTAAATTTTTCGATTTCTTTCCTTATTTCACAACACACAATCCCATATGTTTTTTTATTTAACAGTGGCAGTTGAATATTTTTTTTCCATAACTATAATTTAAAAAAAAATTGAACACTCAATTCTTTAGTCGTGTACACACACCTGCTTCTGTATGCGGTATTTTTTTCGAGCTATTTGCTGGAATAAAAATGGGCGTTTTCGATTTCTTCACAAAGCAAGTCCAATCAAAGAACGTATTTATTTTGTATAAAAGAAATTCTGTTGCCTGTTCACACCTACAATGCAATTTTTTATTTACTATTTATTCATCACCAAACAAATGTGATATTTGTAAATATAAGCAGTTCTTTGTTAGTCAACTCGAATATAATTTTTGATTTCCCTTTCCTATATAATATAAAATAAAATAATAACCAGCCAGGAAATTAAAAGGAAAAGTTTTTTGTGCAGAAATTTCTTTGACTTTATTATATTTTGTTTGAACAAAAATATACCAACTAATTATCATGCCATAACAAATTATTATTGTATATTTGCGAGTTTATATTGTGCTTTCAGACAGTAATCTGTAAACAGAACTGAAACTAATATATAAGATTCAAGAAGTTTGTTGAGATGGGTTAGTGGTTATATAATTTATAAAGTTTTCCTGATAAAAGCATTAGAAGTTGTTATATTGTAATTATTAGCTAGTTTACTTCAGATTATTTAGGAAAAATTTCTTGAACACAACATAGTTTAACATAGAATCACAGAGTTAAGCTCTCTTTACAAACAGTATTTCAGGAAATTCTCCAAGTTTACATTATGGAACTTCGTTAGTAAAACTTACAGATTACAATTAATTAAGTAGGTAAATAAGTTGGATAAGATGCAGATATTGAAATACAAAAGTATTGCAGTTGTATCACCGGCTCAAAACAATTTCAGTTCCAACAACATACAAACCATCCCCTCAGACATCAATTAATTACCAATTCTGTTAAACTGTTGTAAATACATCGTATATTCTTGAGGAGTATTTGCTCAGTTATTTCATTCAGTGTTCTGATTGGTGACCGCGATCTTACCACAACGAAGCCAATACATTATTCTCTAAAGTTAAGATTAATGGAGAGATTTGGCAGATTTTACTGCAATAACTTACCGTTAAGAACGTGTACCACTACGGTCGCCAATGGTTGGTTTCCACTGGCGCACGTGTAGTTGCCAGAGTGCCCTTTCTCCAGTCGCGTAATGGTCAGGGTTATGTTTGTAGTATTTCTGGCTGTTGACGTGTTAAAACTGTAACAAATTTGTGTAATTAGAAATGAATAGCTTTCGCCGTTACCCTAATCGTTTAGAAATATCCTGAGGCTAGTTTACAAAGGATATTATTCCTACAAAGGGCATGTTGTGTAACTTGTTGCCTTGTTAAGATAAGACTAGAAATTGTTAATATACACTCGAGGGTTTACAGGATATATTGTACTGAAAACTCATCTTTGCCATTATTTATGTCTATTTCTAGGTACATTCATTCTTTTATTTCTCATACATGTAATTGATTTCCCACGAGTAACCAGCGTTTCTAAAATAACCAATCGAACCAACTTCTGCTACTTTGGGTCACAAAACCAAACAAATTTAAACTGGATATATGAAGAAAAACATTTAAAAGATTACTCTGCTTTAGGTACACAACACACAACAATTCAATTCCCATAAAACCGAAAACCAACAACTGCCTTTTGTGTTCTATACAATAATCCATATAATGTTTCATAATTACCTAGCTGGAAATAAAACGTTTTGTGGGGTACTTAGCTTGAATAAAAAGCAATTGTTTGGTTGCTGAAGCTATTCACTTTGCCACATTTGGCGCATAGATTTACACTAGAGGCGTCTAGTGTGCAATTAAATAGGCTCGCCTATTCATAACCTAAAGGTAACATTAACTTACATAACTCAATTAGGAACAGCGCTAATTTCTAGGAAATCATTTAGCAAAAGTGCTTTTACATACAAATAATAACAGCAACGGGAAGAGGACATTAAATCATTTGGTTAACAGAGGAATCTTCGAAATAATTATCTGCGATATACCAGCCCTAGAGTGGAAAAATATAACTTGTAGATAATGCGAGATTTTTCGAGTTTTCAAGGAATCTTAATTTTTTATCTATATCTAACCTAAGAAAAAAAATGTTTTCTTCTGGACTATATAAATTCAGATAGATTTAGATATGATTTCTTCAAACTTTCAAACGGTGTTACGATATCTTTACGGAATTGGAAGATATAAACTAAAATTTCACAAATTTAAATTATGGTGGATGCGCCGGTACTAAAAATTTATAATATGCTGTAACTCAGAGACGAATCAAGATGTTTTATAAGGATCAACGAAGATACATAGCTATTGGCTACATATTTAAGTTTATAACATAAAATTTTCTGTAATCTGGTTAATTTTGATTCAAATTGCATTTTCAAGGATAAAAAGTGATTTTTTCGTGACATTTTGTATATTTTAGCAAATATTTCCGAAACCAAGGGAAGTTCAAACCTGCTGATTGTACTATCGTAATCTAGGGAAAACTCCCTATAATTATGGTGACTAATCAAATTTGAAGACGTAATAAAAATTATGAAATTTCTACACTTTTTAAAATTATGCTATTTTCAACAACAAAAATTTTGGTGAAATATCACACACTAATTTTTAGCAATTTTACTGATTTTTTAATAAAACCATAGGTACCTGTTTCTTATTTACTTGTTTAAAGTAAAAAATAGATGCGTCAATTTACAGTTGGATAATATCTTCAAATTCTTCCTCTATGAATTGAAAATTATTCAAGCCTCGAGTGAATCCATCAGTATCAATCTTTGACCTCAAGTAATCGCTTTAACTGTCAGTACATAATATCGTGAGAGTCACTTTATTTTTCGGGTAATATTCCTAGACAGTGATGATGAATTTGTACACAGCCAAGATATTGATAATTTTAAAATAGTTTGCAATCAGAGGAATGTTTCCTGAGAAGTAATAACAATCAAGTAGATACGTAGACATAAATTTAATAACGAAGTTATTGAAATTTACGTGTCAAGTGTGCGCAAAGCCTCAATGGATTATCTTAATTTTAAACATAAAACCCAGAATTTAAGGAAGAACCAAGGAAAAACTGTGAGAATATGAATTGCACCAGATGGCAGTAAGAGTAAACTAAATGACAGTTTAAATGTAAATTTTATTTCGACCAACAAAATAAAACTTGCTCATATTTTTTTAAGGACTACAACGTTCTTTGATCATGAGCTTCAACTATGTGAAATTTCGAGGGGAGAAATGTAAATAATGGTTATTATAAGGGTTGGGGTGACAGTTGAGGGTGTTTGTGGTAAATGCTCTTACTCACCTTACAGTATTGGGGGGCATGACTCCAAGAATCCAGGTAATATTACCAATAGTACTATTCAATGCTGGCTTCAGATATTTCGCAAGACAAGTTAACCCAAGAGCACTGCCTGCCTTAATATATCTTTCGTCATCTGTCACATTTCGTCCTGATTCGTCCACTATCATGGCTTCCGGAGCTGTAATAGAATACATTTAGTAGAAGGGACCTAATTTTTTTGGCTGTCGGGGATTTTATTGCCGTTCCACTTCGTCAGTTCCAATATATTTTAAAAACCGTAAACAAAACGCCTTGCCCTAAATTTATATTAATTTTGTTAAATGTCTTGTAAATATTTCAGCTTGTGGCTGTGAATTATATCACCGTGAAACTTTAGGGATGAAGGGGTCGTCCTAAAAATACAATAGAACAAAACGCTGTTCGAGAGAGTTTCACAATGAGATAAATATTAAAACCTAGACTACTACACCAGAAAGACATTAAAGACACTCCATGAATATGCATGCCTACTTAAAGAATTTCTAGGTCAAATCAATGAAACTTTAACAACCAAAAAACGTATCCTGGAAAATCGGCATCGAATAGCAGGATGATACCGTGATTTGTCCAACATACATGTGGTTTTATTTTCGTTTTAATTTCGTCTGAAGGTGTACCGATAAATTATGAAATGGAAACGCTGAAAACGCGACGGGATATCCGTTAAAAAAATAAGTTATTCCCTTTGAGTTGTAATTTGAACAAGAGCAACCTTTTAGGATAAAAGTTGCGCTGTTGGCGCATTGGCTCAAAATAATTAAGATTTCTTGTTAAAACCCCTTTTTCCCCAACGCAACTATGTGCCGAGCATTTATTTTTATTTGTAAAGGCACAAGAATGAATTAATTATGTGGGAAAGTTTGTATTTGACGTTTTTTCTTTTGTTGAATGAACTGTGCTAGTACGAGATCGGGATGTGTTTACGAGTATGATTTAAATCACGAGTAAATTTCAGCCGGGTAAAGTAACCCGAAAATACAGGGGACAAGAATGTGGACCATAGTCAATCTGTCCCTCTTATCAGGCATTGTTTGTCGATATTTCGCATTCCTCTTCATTCGCATTCCTTAGTCGCGGATACCATTACCGGATAACAGTCGCCATCATCTCTTTTAGAATCTGGTATCGACGCGTACCATACCTTCCGCTAAAATGTATTACACAATGTGCTGGATATAATCATTTACCAGGATCCGGCTATTATCGTTTACCTTCTTTTAGCACGTTCCTAAACGTGATGCAGGTTATCCCAGAATATATCTTTTAAGCTATACTTAAAAAAATATTTTATTTTTTACATTCCCCTGAATTTATTCCGCAGCATAAGGATTTAAAATATTATGCGAATTTATTTTTGTTGGGACTCTCTATGCACTTCGTGTATGAAGCAGCAGATCAACAGATTGTCGCGACATTTTTAAAAAGCTGGATTACGTTCTTTGTAAATATTTTCCGACAGCGTTCCTCCGCATGTAACTAGACTAAATCCTTTCACTACTCCTCATCTCTGCACGAGTATCTGATTCATTTTTACAAATTAAAAAAAAACTGTAAACGAACATGATGATTTGGATGTGATTCATTCAAATTTTCCAACGATATTACGATATCTTTACGGTTTTGGAAAATATATACAAAATTAATAATTTTGATTATGGCGGATGCGCTGGTCTTAAAAAGATATTTTGTAACTCTAAATGAAATCTAACAATAAAATAAGATCGCAAACTTTGAAATGGAACAGCAATATGTAATCAAGACAATCTATAATTTCGATTGAAAGCGTCTCCCCTGAACATAATCACCTGCAGCTATTTTACACAGTAATTTTTAATCAACTAATAATTAAATTAAATCTAAACCACGGTGCGGCGATTACAACTAATTTGATGTTATTTTTATATCAATTAATCCTTTTTAGGAAAATACCTATGTTATTATCCTGCTTTGAGCAAGTAAAAAATGTCGAACATCTTCTGAAACAGCTGCAGATGTTATTAAACATGAAAATGTCGCTTATCTCTGGAGAATCCTAGCCCACGATATTTTGACATGGAATGTTCAGGAGAGGTTTTTTGTCTTTTGTAATATGACGCATATAGATATCCCCAGGTCCATATATTGGTTTATCCCAATATAAAAATAAATGTTATAGCTGACTAACCTGTGACTTCTAAAAATATTTTTTTAACCTTCGGCGGATGGGTTGCCACTTGACATTCGTAAAGTCCTTCGTCTCTTTTTGTGACATATACAATTTGTAAACGAAAATTGTTGGGGTAACGAAAGCTGAGTGTGATACGAGCGTCACTGCTATATGCACTGCGTCCAACAGTGAGAAGGTGGATGGAATCTTCTTTGTGATGTAGCCATGTCACCTGCAAAATACGTATATAATATGAAAGCTGAGTGGGATATTATTGAAATGAAAAGAGCGCGGACAGATATTTGTCAAAATATAATATGATGCCATCTAGTCAACATCATTAATGGTGGTGTTAAGTAAATACTGAAAATATTTTAACGTGTTTATGGATTATAACTGAACACACTGCTGTTGCATTTATTATTTATCATTCCAATATTGTGATGCGTAAATGATATTGATAAAATATTTAAAGAGAACTTTTCCTGAGCGCATTTACTATCAAATTTTATGTAATACCTAACATCAAAATGCACAAATGCACGAAACTTCAACATTTTATATCTTATTGTTTCAAACTAAGCAATTAACCGCAGTTTTGTTGTGCAAATATTGAGAAAGTTCATTAATTATTTATTAAATGTACCGTGTTTCCTGTTGTATTCGATTATAGTTTAGCGCAGTGTGCCATCATATAAAAAACTAAATACTTTTATATATTCTCATTATTTTGTTAATTTGAGCAACGCTGTGTTTTGTATTTGAAAAAGTTTTATTTTAAATACAGGAAACATTTATTTATAGCAATTAGTGAGAAAATTCCTGTTTTATAAATTTATAAATTCAAATAATTATTTTGTTTAATGAATAACACTTGCAGGCAGAATATTTTAAAGTTTTAAGGTGTTAGAAAAATAACCATAAACTTAAATTAAGATCATCTGTATGCTAAAATTTTAATATTTCGCGAAACATGCTTTTCAAAATCAAATACAAAAAGTTTATTTGAATCGTGATTAAAATTATTTGACTGCCAACTGCGATATTTATTAAACGAACATGTACATCATATATATTACATACCCCTTTATTGCAGATTTTATTAAATTATCCAGAACTTTATATAAAGCACAACTATTTCATCATGCAATTTTTTTATAAAATCAAAACAAAATCCTTCGTTCCCTCTTATATTTGTGTGTATGTGTAGCTTGATTAAAACAGCAATATTGAATATTATATTTTCTCTATTCGTTGGCATAAAACTTTTAATATGAATGTCACAGTTTGACCAGAACCACCAGTTCGAAATGCTAATGAAAATGTTTGAAAACAGCAAAGCTGGTCGGGTTGTGTCAGCGAGTTTCCGCATAGAAATTGTGACCAGAAAATATATTACTTTCCATAATACCTACAAGCACATACATAAATTCCTAAACTTTTGTATAATATTTATATTTGTATAAGAAATTATTGTCGGGGGGCAATTTGCTATTGTCAAAACTACAGAATAGTTCAAGATATGAATTTATGAATTAGTAATACAATAGGTACGTCTATAGGGTGGTTGTTAAGTTGAAGTGTGTACAAATCTCAGGAAAATAAAAACATTTTTCAAATAACTTCTTTTATTTAATAATAATAATAATTTTTGTTTTAATTAAAAGTTATTCGAAAAATGTGTTAATTTGGTGAGTTCCATGCACTGTTGAAGAAAAGCCGAACTTAGGAATCACCCTGTATTTGTGAGGAAACATTCTGTGGAAAGAACCATGTGCAATTCTTGGCTCTAAAATGAAATATTAATGAATTAGTTTTTTGTGTTGAGGTTGGCATTTTGTGGTTTATCAGCCTAAGGTGGTGATAACTCAAAGGATGTTAAGTTAAATTTAGACATTACTAGGTAATTTTATGTGTTATCCAAAGTTTAACAACCACTTTGAAGTTGAAACTAGCATTGTAAAACCGGCAGTTAATTGTATTGTAGCATTAAGAATTCTATTCTTGTACATTTAAGCAAGTTCCCAAGGAGAGGGCTACCTTATTAGTTACTTCTAATAAAAAAAACCTGCGTCGAACAATTTCGTGACAAAATCCAATGAAGCAGAGTCTGGTTGTATTCTTGCTGATTGGACTAGCGGAGGAAATCCGACCGAGTGAGCCTGTCGCAAAACGAGGAGGTTTTGCACGACCCTTGCCACAGCCGTTAATCAGTGTAAGGGCAGGCGGGCGGTCGCCTGGACCAGGACGACTAGGACTATACCATGCCGACCCCTTTTACTTTCTATCGTCAGCTCGTCAGAAACTCCCAGTTACCCGGCGCTCTACTCCAAGAACACTCAAACTTAGGTCTGTTGGGAGCAGCATGTAGTTGTTTAGCAAATGGTTTCAGATTTTCAACATTTATATACATTCCCCATGACATACATCTACAAATATTTACAATGTACAAAAAAGGACATTTCTTTGCACACACACACAAATTTATACCACTCACTTGCTGGAAGTACACAATCCGTACAAAAGTAACCCCACAAAAAGCCGCCCAAGAAAACCACTCTCAGAGGAAAAGAAAATATTTGCCTTCAGTTTATTTTACACTAAATTTAAAGATCGCATATTGAAAAGTATTATATTTACCAACTGAACCACGCCAAAATTTAATTCATTTTTGATAAAATTCTAAATATAAACTAAAGGTGGAATTCCGTTGAAATCGGGCCTTTACCGAAATTTAAAGATAATTTTCCGTTTGAGGCTCTTTAGGAATGTTTCATAACTTTATTTAGAAATTTTCTTATGCCATTCCTTCGAAAATTCCGCTTTGATATTACAGTTGAAAATTTCAAAATGTCAATTACCGAAGAAACTCTCGATTCTATTGCCCGTACATCGCCTTGTAATATATTTTCTTACATAATATTTATTATCCATTAGAGTTTTGTTTGTTTGCAGATAAAGTAAAGAGAGAATGTTTATAGTGGAAATGTTGTTCTATAGCTACGTTATACAAACATACGCGGTCCAATTTCTTCATATTTTTTGTCTAAGTATATCTGTGTATGTTAAATAGATTAAACCGAACAATTTGCATTTATTAATGAGTATGCATATAAACCATCCATATTATTACAATGATTTCCATGGATGACAATATTAAAACATTCTGTATAATAGCAACGAAACCATTAAGAAAGAAAATTGTAAAAGTCCAATACTTTTGCTGAAATGTATTTTGAAACATAACATGTGCTGGCTGCTGAAAAATATCATTAAATTTGATGGTGTTTGCTCGCAGGCAGAGTAGCTGTTTAAACCAAAACCACATTGTTCTATAAAGAATATTCATATTTACTTCTACACTTTAAGCACTAAAATTTCGAGTACAATATAAACATTCAGTCCGGGACGCTCTTATTTAAATTCTAGTTTGTAAATTGAATTTTATGATATGCATTTAGATGAAACGATTAAAATAAATTTCCACCGTGTAATTATTCACTATATCGAGCTGCAGACTTTTTTAGTTCTTTAAATGCCGTCATTACACGTACATTACTTCAGGAAACACGGTTTCTTGGATAATTGATGAAACTTCTTAAAATGCAAAATTTAAAAAAGAATTGATGTCATTGTACTACATAACTACAGAATAAGTCTCATATTAAAATATAGAAACTTTTCAGACTTGTTTGTCTTACGACTTTACCGCCATTTCCGACTATAAGTTTAGGTTTAAAATAAAAAACCCTTTTTGTATGGTTTAAAGATAATACTGACAATCTCAGCAAAATTGTGTCTATAATGTAAGACATGAAAGTTCAATGTTTGTTCATATCCGGGCAATGTCGTTAATAACCACGAGAAGAAACTGGAGAATATTACGGTATAAACCTCAATAAATTAATGGTGGAAGGGCACTGGTTGTCCAAACCAAATTAACTTTGGTTACCTAATCAAACAAGCAACTAATCCAGAGGGTAGGGACAGAAAGTTAAAGTGTAAATGTTCACTCATGCATCAGTGAAGTTGAGTTTAATAAAAATATGATACATAAATGCTTAACAATATTGACTGGAACGCTTAATGTCATCTTAAAGAAAAGACTATAAGTTGGAATACTGCCAATTCTGCAAGTTATCTAATCTATATGGAAAGGGAAACCATTTTTGGTCCTATTGTATTATTTCTCTCTTTTCATTAAAATTAATTTTGCTTAACTCGCTTCCGAATCACTAAACTAACAAAAAATCGAATGCCTTCGTTCCTTTACGAGAGTCTGTCTGCATTTTAATTTTTATTAAAACAATAATTTAAATTAAAGTTCTGCGATGTAAACTAATCTTATATTACTTTATTTCATAGTCTCCGAAGACAATTTAACAATGTGAGTGTATAGCAATGACATTCTTTAGTTGCCTTTGATGCTGAATATTGTGTTAAAATGGCTTCTGGTGCCTGACCTAGAAGCTTTCACTAAAATTACACTTTTTCGTCGTATTTAACAACTGGATTATTTCAAAGGTGCCGTCGCTTCTTTCAATGTTCTTTGTTCATGTTTGTTATTTTTTGTTTAAATCTTAAGGGAGAGGAGATATTTTACAAATAAGTAAGAAATTTAAAAAGTAACTTTTAAATTCAAAAACGATCCATCGTGAGAGGCGTATATACTTTAGTTGCCTATATGTTATGTGAATCTAATATTCCAAGCCAAACACGTTCTGCATCCATAATTTCATATCGTCGACATGGGCGCCAACTAAAATGTGTGTATGTATTGTCCTAAAGCACTCCTTTATTCATTATTCCACAATATTCTCATACTACAATAAGAATAATATGACAATAAAAATCGCTCGAGATTATTAAAATATACGAAACATACCCATCAACCCAGTTCTTGCCTTGATTATATGTGGAAAATTTTAATTAATATTCTAACCTCGTATTCTTAAGGATCTCGTCGAAGTTTCCCACCAAAACATTCTGATTCAACGGTTAAAAAACATAAATCATTCCGGTTTCATCCAAAAGGAATTGATAAATCGAACATTACGCAAGAAAGTATATTTTTATATATATACAATGACCGGCAGAAAGTGTGCACCAAATGGGAAAATTTTTTATCTTTAGAATTACCAAATTTATTTTACTGTGGAAAGGTTCTGCATGTCCTTAAACAAAAAAGAGCCTAAACAAAATCAGCAATAATTGCATCGTATACGAGGGAGGGGTGAAAATTTCAAATTTACTCAAGAATAAACTACCCTTTTTTTGCAGCGTAGAAAAAAATGTTATTAGGATAAGTTGTTTTTACTTAAAAGTTATCCCCGAATACCAAAAACAATTGAGATTAACTAAGAAGGAATAAATATAATGGTGGTTTGGATATTTTTGATCAAACCTCGTACTTATTTTATGATTTCTATTTATCTTTGCAAAGTATTTTTTTTAAGTTAGATTAAATTATGTTAAGCGAGTTTTAAATCCACGGTAAAATTAATACTTCACTTCATTGTAAAATAATGTTTCAAGACACTGTAAGAGTATCGCTTTTTATTAATATAATAATAATTCGGCGAACAATAATTTCCAAGTTGATGCTTTTTTGATACCGTAGCATTATGATCAACTGCCAACAGTTATTGCTTTATGTTTCAATTTTAAACTAAAGTTGTTAAAAATATTAAGAAAATACAATGGCAATATAAAGAAGTAATTCCCTTATAATACAGAAACAGGTCACGGCTGAAACAATTGAGCTGAAACTTCTGTTCCTGCTAGTTACTACTGGTATGAACTTTGCAATAAAGATACCGAGATTCTTTTTGGTTCTTTTTATAACTAGTTTTAGCGGGGAAACTTTTATATTTTCGTGGGACCAGTAACATACTTTTTGCATATTTTATACGGTAATCAACATAGAATATCAATTGTGTGATTTAATTTCAACTGGCATGCAAAATTCGTTTAACTTAACTATTTTAAAAGGACCCTTTGTGGAGAATTGAGGAACTAGACAAAAACTGCCAATCATTTGTAGGTATAAACTGTATGATGCAAAGCCGTGAAGTTTTCAGCAGCGTTTTGTCAGTTTAAAGTCTCATTTTATTCGGTGGTATTCATGCTGACATTTTGATTACGTAAATACTTAAGGTTTTGAAAGAGTCAGATTTTAAACATCATTCTGATGGTTTACATTTATGTGTCAGGCCATAATCTTTGCCGCTCTTCGTATTATTACTTAAATGAGCATTTCTCGTTTTAACGTTCAACTATTTCCTTAATACTTTAAAACTAAATAAAATGAAATGGGGGAAACTCCGCGACAGTAGCGTCCTGGCTTTAATAAAAACTAAACGCACGTCACAAAGTTTATCGTCAATTATTAATTAGGAAATTTAACTGCTGCGCTTGAAGTTAGAAACTAAATATCTTGTCAGTTTGATCTATGAAGTAACATGATTTTTCTACAGCAAAATCGCACCAAAACTGCAATTTTACAATACCAAAGATGACAATTAGACTCTACTCAACAATAAAATTAGGGCAAATAAATAATTGTGAAATCAATAATTAAATCCAAGCGTTCACTAAGAACTTTCCTTATATACCACTGTTCTCAAATTGAATATGGGCGCACATTTGAAGTTTGTCATTCGACGGTCGGGTCATTATTTGCAAAACCGTTTTAATTACCTTTGTGATTTTAGCTTCTATAGTCTGTATATGGCAAAATTTCAAAATTAATTTCATTTGGGATTTCACTTTAAGATGATCCTTGTTAAAGCTGCATGCCCAGTGGTGGCGTGCCGCACCGATAGTCTGACCTACACCACCCTGAGGACCTCGGAGACAGTGGCGTAGGTTTGAATAGATAGCAACATATCACGCAAGATTGTGAACACAATAATTAGATTATTTTAATGAATAGTTGTGATAAATGTTGAATGTAAATTCGTGTCGGATTATTATTATATCTCTATCTTTTTTCAATAGTTAATCGAAAATAATATCGCATTAATTTTTAATGGATGCTCTGATGGATATATTCCTCGAGCAATTACAGTTTAATTTTTTTCACACAAATCGACCGAACTGCCGGACATTCGTCCGGTTTGCTCCGGCACTCCGGGTCACCGCAACCGATATTTCCTTTATCCCCTAGTTCAGCATATACAGGGTGCGGCAGCGCGTTGACGACACACATCACTTGTAATTATTGCTTGCAAGCAGAGTTAACTTAAGCTGTGCACGAAACCATGTATGAAGATAACATTTACGCTATAAATTGAGATGAGTTTATTTTTAAAGTGAGTTGAACTAGGTCGGAAATAAATATGAACCTTCCGTCTAGGATCGTTGATGTAGCTATAGAATTTAAAACATAAATCATCGCCTTCATAAAAGGTGGATGTCGCGCTGCTATTCAAATAAAAAACCATATGTAGTCGAATGCAGATGAATATTCTCAATAGCCATTTATAATATAGAATATGTATAATAAAAGGATCCATTTTATGTCAATGACCATTTAATTCCATCGCTATCCCTTTTTCCATGCACGCGTTTTTCTATTCACTTACTACCTAAGTGTTTTCCGATACATTTTTTGTTAACATACTATATAGGTGTACAACACGATGGCGTTGTGACAGAGTATGCATGTGCAAGTGAGACTGTAACCACGTTTCATCTTCAACACCTAAATTGATGAACAATGTAATGTGAACTAGTAGAGTTTGGAACTGTTTCCAGCAGTCACAAAGGAACTTCCAGTTAACGTGACATATATACAATTACAATGGCCGTTAATGTTCCCTGACCTAAACGAATAATAAATGCAGAGTCCTTTTTAGTAAAAAGGATAATTAGTTGAGTGGAGTTTCCTTCAAAATTTGTTTTATTGCTGTGTTTTGTTGTCATAAATTTGTATTTTATCGACGACATGGAAATCTGTGTTTATTTCTATGGGCAAGAATTTATCGTTATGGTCTGGTCTTTTATTGTAGGAGAAGAAGCAGCAAATTTGTTGGCGCGTCCTCTCAATACTCTACTATATATACTGACTGAAAAGACTTTTTCTCTCGAAATAAAAAAGGGTATCTAAACGCATCGATAATGGGGATTTTAAAAGGCATAAAGGCAATTCAAGCATGTGGAGATATAATAATTTCTACTATATATAGAAGAAAGAGTGTCCTGCGCTTTTTATAACATAGTTAGCGTTTTGAAGTGATGACTTTGGATATTTCAATTTAGGATTTTAAACGGTAACTTTCCGAAAATATGTATTGGAAAATATCATCATTATACTAAAAACCCAAGTCGTTTTGAATTTATTATCTCAAATGTACAAATTGGCAACTATCAAAGCTTCTGAGTGATTAATGAAAAATATTTCCCGTCTCCCTTTTTTCCTTTTTATATTATGTAATACATTTGTAGTCTTTTCACTATCTAACAATAGATCTTTCTAAGCGGTTAAAAAAGCACTTTTCACAAAGTAATTACGCAAGGAACGATATTACGGGAACATCAGGTCTGTAAACTGACAAAAGCCACTGAATAAATGGAACGTGCAAACGAAATAACCAAAAAAAAAATTTCAACATGTGTCCTATAATAAAAGTTTGTTGTTGATTTTAAATACATAAAGTTGCAGGATAATATCCAAGTTCGTCGAACAAATACCAATACTGTCTTGGTTGATAATGAAATCACATTCCACGTTCCCTCGCGGCATTTTGCTTCGGATTCCGAACGTTCACTGGGAAATGTCTTCTTTATTACGATGATGTTACCTTCCCGACACTGAATGCGTTTTTATTCAACTTTAGATAGTGTTTTCTAATAGTGTTTATGTTAGAAACACTCGAAACTTTTTCTCATATATGTACTAACTTTCAGATATTTTTGAGTATATGGTTGACAAGTTCAAGCCGAGATTGCGAGATTGTTGCATACTGCTGGAAGTAATGGGACAATGCACTTTATTAAATAAAGAGGAAAGTATGTGAATGAATATATTATCCAAGTTGTTTAACTGATTGGCTTCCGCGAGGAAAAAACTTTTAGCTTTTTATTCAAAATCAATACTTCATTTTTGATACATACTAGGTCATTAAAACCCCATAAAAACTGTTTGAAATCTTATCATATTGTGTAAATCTTCGGGCGATTTTGCATAATCGCATAAAAAGATTCGGATGAAAATGTGACTAATAAAAAAGTTGTGAGACAAATAAATGCAATTTGCTGTTCGAAAATTCGTCAATGTAAAATGTGGGAGTATCAGATATTTTTGTACAGTTTCACTCTCCCCTCCACTGTAAAATATGCACTACAGCACAATTGCTTCATAAAATACAGGTAGAAGTTGTAAGCTGATTTATTGTTTTCAAAGTTTTTCTATAATCCCATATGAAACAGTTCCAATATAAATGTGCGCATTTTCGTTATAAATCTGAAATTACAAAATTGAGGAATGCTTTTTTCTCACAATAATCTTTCGTTAAATTGAAACTGTCTAGTGATTTATTTCTCTTAAATAACCCTGTTGTAAATGCAACATGTTTCAGGCGGATTTAGTTAAACTCCTCTACTAGTCTTAAAGGAGAGCCTTTTTGTCTCATTTTTATATTTGACTATTAGGAAAATTTCATTTAAGAACTAGAACGACGGTTCATTTAACCAAACTAACTTCAGCAACCGACATTTCTCTGCCAGAAATAGCAATAGGAAATGAGTCAGTTCACTTCAAATAATATATAGTGATTAGTGCTTTAAATTAATCATTATTTTCGTGGGTATTTTAAACAACCTGTGTTGTGGACGAGTTGTTTATACCTGCCCACTGAAGCATCACGTATTTGGTCTTATATTTTTTTCCTTAATAGATAGTTGTTTTGTTTATTATCAAAATGATTATTTTGTCGTTTGTTTGTATTATTCCTTGATGGCGATAGAAATTATGCCATTAGGAACCAATATAAAAATTTAGTATGATGTTTCTATAGGTATAAAAAACTTTCACGTGAGTTGTACAAATATTTATTAACCACAATAATATAACCCACTCTAAACTCACATAATATAGCAACATAAATCATAGATTGACCCAATTGCAACATAATTTATTAAACAATATCATATACATATAGATCATCTCACATAGAATCGAATACAGTAAATTATATTTTGTAACTAAATGTTATTGATTAAAAATAATGTACAGACGAGATAAACTCCAACTAGTGTACAAAGTTACAATAAAACAATGGGCGCATTTCTTCTCCGGTCTGTGCGATTCCCTTCAGGAACGAAAACGAGAATTGCGGAAATACGATATGGAAAAAAGTACAAGGCGAAATAAGCTAATCAGATATGAATGTTTTCAAATGCCACCCAGGATTTTGTTATCCTGGTGACTATAAAAAGAATTTTATATTGTTATTATATTAAATTTTGCATATTGTATACTATCGCTGCACAAAAAAACGAAAAATTCAATTATATGTTAAGTAGATTTTCTGTGTCAACGAACTTTAGAGTTTATAGACAAGAAAAATTATAGTCGATGATTGTTTTGGATCGACCGTGCATTTTCTTATTTATTTCGCTACGACCTAAACCCAAGAAAATAAAAGTATATGTACCCAAACCCAAACATGTCCACGTTATTTATTTTTTGTGAGCAATAACCAAGAAACTTACTTGTATTATTACATGTGTTAATCGTACATGTTATTTTAGAAAAATGGCCATAGTAATAAGACAAAGAAAATAATATTCCAGTATAACTGCGACATAAAACACAGTTGTAAACAATGTTGTGAGTCGCGTATAAAATGTGTTAGAACACATAACAACTCGTAAAGAAACATTATTTACGTATAATTTGTTTCGTGTATAATTTACCTTTAAGTTAATTTAAAGGATCTTTGCGCCATTTATTTTGAGCTACAGTACGGACAAAAATTATACCTAAATTTTAATAGTCTTTCTCAAGTGTATGTACTATGCGTTTGGTACACCATCAGGTACGAAGCGGCCTTTTAACGATATTATAATATTACTAAAACTAAATGGTGCTTCCTACATTTTTGCCTAATTAAATCTTCTGGATTTCGTTGTATAATTATTTTACATGATTGTGTTAGCTGTACGCTTGATAAAAATCTATATAATTTCCTGATGATGTTACAGTCTGCACATTTGTGTTATCGTGGCAGTTACGCAAAAATTACTGAGAAAACTTTTGAAGGGGTACGAGGAGCATCCAAAAACTTCGCTTTTGAACCCCATCACATAGTTTTCTTAAATGTTGTATACTTTTAAAAGTGTAATTTAGGGCCCTAAAAACTCGGAAATATTTTGTGTACTTAAACAGTTTTTACTTCTAAAATGTCTAAAAACATTTCTTTCAGACATGTACCTTATATAATGTTTATTTTCAGTATCTATACATAATTTAATTTATGTACTTCGATGGTAAAATTTGTGAAAATTGTCTGGGGGCCCCCAATTCACAAATTCATATGGAATTAGGTACAATTTAAAAATAATTGTTGTATCACCAGTACCTACAATTTTTCGATAAAAAGACAAACGTAATAAATACCACTGGATATATATTAAATGTTTTAGATAATTTTACTGTGAGATTATTGATATAATCCACATAGGCCTTCCCTCTTTCTCTTTCAGTAACAACTTATTTTTCTGATAACATTACCATTTTTAAATAACTGCATCTGAACAAATTTTTGGAGAAAATCCAAAAGTCTAATATATGTACCTATGTTTTATTATTTATATTTCTCCCTTATATCATACCTTTCCCATTGACACTGCAAAAAGTGCCATTAATATTATAAAATTTATCAACCCAAATTTGGGGTGAAATCTATTTTTATGCAAAAATTATGAATATGAAACTTATCAAGTTGTAAATAATTACATATATGCTCTATAATATTGACCGTGGATTAGGCCTCCTGGGGACACAACGTTAAAAAAACGCGCCTAAACTATAACCTCAGTGGTGGTGAGGAAATGAGTTGGTTGTTCAAAAAATTATAAGATACAAAATCGTTTCTAAATTGAATGGAAAATACTCTCTGCATATTGGTGCTGCAAAAAACCAGTGGCGTACGTTTTATTCAATAAAATGTTTTTGAAGAAACCCGTACGCACGCCTCTGTGTTCTAAATAAAATAATTGCAACCACTATTAATAAGAGAATACAAAAAAAAGATCTATGCAAAACTTCAGAAGGCTAACTTTTTTAGTTATTGATTTATAGCAAATTATTTAAAATAATTTATTTTCTTTAAAGGCCTGTACGTCAAAAAGGAAGCAACATTCGACCATAGTTTATTAGACAAACCACCTTTAATTTTCGCTAAACTATCGACTGGTGAAATCCTGACGATATAAACTGGGACACCCTGTATAGAAAAAATATGTGCAAAAATATTTTGAAATATACGAAGAGCGCATAAAAAGTTCAACATCTATTGTTGCATTATTGTATCTAATCTGGTGATTAGGTTATAGATAACAATAGAACATAAATTAACTTTTCCAATTTGGAAAATCTTTTAATGTCTCTTAGTGCTAGTGTTTAGTTAACTGATTGGGGTTGCTGTTGATGCATTTAGAACAATATCAATGTTTTCTTGTGCAGTTGGGCAAACAATGAAAATTCCTGCAACAGTTTAATTAATTTTCAGATAATTTCGAAATTAATTATAACAGGAAACAACTGGCCTAATAAATTATGAAATTAAAGTAAAAGGATTGTACAGCGAATATCGATTAAGTTCTATTTACTTAGCATTGTGCACACAAAATCTCATTAAAAATCATTTTGGTTTGTATGAATTATTGTGTGTCCAATTAGTGAAAGTATATATCTTTGTGTTGTGAAACTTTCCAAAACAATTGTGCTATTTGGGAAATTGTTAATGAGGATTTCAGGCTTTTTAGAATATTATAACGACAAAACTTCCAATCGACACATTTAGTGTAAAAGAACCCGGCTTTTATCATGTCGAGGGGTGAAGAATTCAAGTTTCGTTTCATTTAGTGGAAGCTGCCTGTGACACATCTTATGTGTTTGTTCACTTCTCCCTACGGTCTTCTAATCGCTAAAACGTGACTACCAAAGAAAGTAAACAAACATGCAAAACAGCGTTGCTACTTATCCTAAAATCACCCTTATTAAAACAATATTAATTACATTGCTAATAAACCGCAATTTATTAGTGGTTAAATTATATTTACATTCGGAACCCTACTGAACGGTTTCTGCTATCCAATTGGAATTATTACAATACCTGCACGTGATGCATTTGTGGGCATTAAGGTAAAAATTGCGCCCCTAGTCAATATTATTAATGACAAATTGCCCCAAGTTTCCACTAGTGGTTTAGGTGAATAAATTAGATGGGTCATTGGAAACTGCACCATCATTATTTAGCAAACTGTAACCTAGCAGCAGATTTCTTTTGGTCGATGAAACTAGAGCTTGAAATTGTAGACAATAACTGATGGGTGCAGTTGGAAAAAATATTGTACATTAACCAACGTTGTGAGTCCAATCAATAAATCAATCTTGTCCAAACAATTAATAGGGAAGAGGTTTATGTGGAATGAATTTCAATTAAACCTGTTGAGGTGGAACTTACAGCAACAATTTTAATCATATTGCATGTCAGGCGCAGTCTAATTTGCTTAACAACCCTCTTGGTCAAACTATGCAAGCACCCCAGCGCCAGACTAACATTTTCTTTCTTGTGCCGATTTGCCACGCGCCTCCTCCTCGTATCAAACCGGAATCTGTGCACTTTGCATGCACGGTTGAATCTTGAATCTTTGCTGTTTAGCAATTGAAATATATGTAAACTAGACCTTTACGTTTAGTATACAATCTTCCGTGGCACATCGGCTATGTTTAGTAGTTTGTTGACAAGCTGTATCGAGTATAGCGTGACTTTTATAAATTAAATTGCGGGGCTAGCTCCATTTCAATCATCATAATTATTGCTAGAAATTTGAAAAATTTACAAAAGATCGTAATTTCTTGATTATTTATGAAATTTGCCAAAAAGTCACGAATTTTTAAAAAGATTATACCAAATTTTCAAAAGTATTATTTAGGTAAGAGGTTTTGTAAAGTTAGAATCCATCTAAAAAATAATTCTTATCGTTCGGTTCCAAGTTTACACACATTTTTTATGCGCCACAATTATTACTTATATTTGTGGAAACCCTCCCTAACTCGACAAATTAAGATACTCACGGTTCTATCTTGCAGCATGCCGATCCGACAATCCAACAAGACAGTGGCTCCCACGCTGGAGGTGGTATTGTACGGGCCTTGACCTGCCTCAAAAAAAGGACCCCAGCGAGAACTGGTGTGGAAATGCGGTACAGGAATGCCGCGCCCTTGTCCATGCCGAACAGGCTCCGTGGCCATTGTTGTGTGACCCAGCTGGGTAGGAATCGTCGCAGCCGTCGATGATATCAGCATGGATGCAACTTCTGTAAATCATACAAACGAAAAAACTACTGGAGCTCAGACATAAATTATTTCCACTGACCTATGGATGATTCCTGGGGAACATCGGAGGAAATATGTCCCTGGTCTATGTTATTATTGTCAAGTCCCGGTAGCAGCACATCTTCAGATAAAAACGTTGTCGTCTCATTGTCTACTGGAAAAAAAGTGCAGCGTTAGTTTTGGACAATATCCTACATTTCATTTTTGGGTTTACTGATCTACATTTAAAAAAATAGGGCATTCTTAAACCCACTGTATTCTGGCGAATGAAATGTTCCATATTTCGAAACTGGTTTCGTGTATTATCCGCGCAATAAAAACCGTGTTCTTAATGTTAAAAATAAAACACGTTGAGTAACTTGAAAAATAACAAATGCACTTAGGTTGGACATTTTATTGGATTATTTTCAATGTATATTATTTTCAGTCACGTCATTGTAATTTCTTATAGTTTTTGAGAGGTTTAAGCAACCGAGCGTTCAGACGGAGCGTTTTTATTCGACACACTCTTTTTAATTTCATTATTTTTCACTTCTTTCGTCGCCACCATATTTTATTAAATATATCATATACCTACACAAATTTTCTACTACAAATAGAATCTTTGAATTGCAGATTTCTCTTTAACGTTTCACACAGCAATGCTTGCATATTTTGCAAAACATTCAAAGTAAATGTGTAACAAATATTCATTGAACTTCACAAACTGCTTTTAACTTTAGCAAATTCGATAAACCATTAACATGAACATTAATTTATATTTTCATGTTTATCACACTCTGTTTGTTTCTGTTATTTACAAGGGATTACGTTTAGAAGTCATACGTGCGAATGGTGCTTTAATTTAAATAATTTTTCTATTTTTTTCCGCATGAATTAATTCAGTACATTTGTAAAAGATTCAAATTTACTCATTTGCTCTTTGTTTCATTTTTGTACAATAAACGATGTTTTTTCAATTATTAATCCTTTAAGGTAAAATAAATTGGTGTAATTTAAAACATTAAATCTTGTATAATCAAAAGTCTCTTTGTATCTAACACAAATTTTCCACAGTGTTAATCACTGGACAAATAAACATTGCAGGTAATTAAAAAAACCAAACAGAAAAGGGGAGCTTTTATTTAGTTAAGCAAACACCTTTCGTGGAATTTAACTTTTTTGACACACAAAATTTTAATTTTCATCATTGATACAAACGTCTTCATGATGGCACATGAATAAAATAAAATATTTTCTCTACTAATAACAAACCATATTCTTTAATTACTGATATTTTTACTCAACAAATTTTAACTAAAACCAGCAGAGAGTAGGCACCATATAATAAAGTCCGTCGCAGGTGTGAATCTGAGATACTAAGCCTCTAAAGCTGCAGGTGCAATACTCTAATGGTATTACACTTCTCCCGTTCAAAACACATCATCCTCATTAAGGATACATACCCGGCTATCTTATCTGTGATGAGGAGTTTTTTTCGTTGATTTTCTTCCACTTACTAATTTAATTTGTGCATCAAGGATGTTGGGTTAGTATCCAGTTCGTAAGTGATTTTTCGGGAAATTCACTAAATGCCGAAATAAAACGATATTGAAATGGTGTAATAAATACCTAGGATCTCAGCATTTTGGTTGTAGTAGAAAATTAGATAAATTTCGACTAATAAAATATGCTAAATACGCCAAAGAAAATTTTTTGTTTCAAATTTTGGTGGATGCGCCGGTGTTAAAATGTTTTCATTTAAATCTGCTTTTTTGCCGTACCCTGTATAAAAAAGTATTACAGGAAAACTGCATTAAAATCCTACTTTCGCCATGTCATTGGAATTTATAAATAATTCATGACATTGTCGTGATTGTATGTACATTAATTGTGATTGCATTTAAGTGAAATCCTTGCGGCTGTTCCAAAAACTTTTCTACAGCAGTGCACTAACTTTTCAACTTTCAGCAAATTAAATATCATAATTATCAGCAATATATCATTGGTTCAGATATAAATGTGTGTAGATAATGAAACGGAACGTGAACCTGAAATAAAACATTTCATCGGTGATTCGGGTCGACAATAACTATCGTCGCCGGACTGAGATTCGAATTCAAATCAATTGAGTACTCCCCAATTCAGGGACCAAAACGGTCTACTAAATGGAAAGGACATTAGCAGTTTTAAAGTTGACATGTTTTGCCTCTGAAATGGCAAATTTAAAACAAATTGATTCGTAGTATTATCGAGGTTTTATTTATTCATTCAAACGAAGTGTTATAATTATTTTTCATGTGATATAAGAGGAAAATTCTTTTCTTTGCTTAAGCAATGCAAATATATTGACATATCAGATTCCAAAGCGATTTTTTGTGGTATTTCACCGAAGAAATTTTCATCTAAAACAAATAGATATTACGTATTTTGGTGTCCGTAGATAAAAGACAAAAATGTCTCGTCTTCTACCGCGTTTTAGAAATATTTACATTCTTTGTGTGTGCTTTATATAACATACCATACGATACTGTATTAAAAACGCGCGTTTTGGAAACAAAATTAAAAATAAAACTCGCAACGTGATGTGGCTGTGTTAGTATTTTTTTTATGTATATATGAGAAAAACTATATTAAAATATATACGTAAAAGAGGGTTATCTGCTTCCTGAATATGTAATTTAAAGGGCCAGGCTCCTGAGTAATGTTCTTTCATTTCAAATGCATCTATTATGATTTATATGTTTGTTAGCTTTAAAAATTTGTTAAAAGGAAAGATTAATTTTTTCTAGCTTATTGAAGTGATTTGTCTTGTTTGACATTTAATAATACACATTTGCATATAGTCCTTTGAAAAGCAGCGTGAGTTGCTCATTATATATCGATTTTTCCCCTATACAAAAGTTATTTATCCAATCTTGAAAAATTTTAATCAAGCTTTTATTCTTTTATAGAACTTTTGTAACTAACAGCGAACATCTGCTGTAATGAAATAGAAAAGCGATCCAGAACTCGAATTGCCTATTATCACAAAGTGCAGTTCTTAAGGAAAAATATAAAGAGGTCCTAAAACGTATAGAAAACTAATAAGCAGCCTCATTGAAAATTGAGATACTGTTCAAATAGAATTGTAAAAATCTTTTCGATGGCTGGTCTAATAGACGTGAGTCAAATTAAAAGTTAATAAAGCACTCTATATTGATGACATCTTTTATCCTATGTGAAGAAAATATTTGGACAAGTCAGTGAGACTGAGACTATATCCGTTGAAGACGCTTTTCCGTCACTATAGATTACCAAAGAAAACTTGGTCAGGGGGAATTTGGCTGAAGTGACCACTAAACTTTTCCCCGACAAAAACTAGTGAACATCCTTGTAATGTTTTGTTACTGATTCGAATAGCTATAAATCAAACGTTTTTAGAATCAGCTCTATTATTTTGACAGTACATCAATCACCCGATTTTACGTCATTTAAACTTGACGTTGTCGTTCGATAGAAGTGCTCTTAACATTTCACTTTACTCCTCCATCGCGTTGCGCTGCTGACTTTCCAATATTTCAAGAAATGAAATACACTCAAGTAGTCCTCGTTATAATTTTCCTTTTATTTATTTTTTCTCTTTTACTAAATCGGATTAAACTTTTACAAAATCATTTTAATTAATTTCTATATCGTGACTAAGGACGTGCTGCTGAAATGTTCTAAACAACTTTCCAGGAATGCATTGCGTTTTTCTCATGGCGTGGCGCGACGAACTTTTCACACTTTTCTTTCGGAAATCGACAGGAGGATGCATAGTTTCAGTTTATTTACCGGCAAAGAATTTCATTTAAAATTTGCACGATGGTTTTTTTGCTACTTATAACTTAAGTAAGTTTATACAGCGTGGTTCAGAAAATTTGCGATTATTATTTCCTCAGAATTTATTTATAGTAGTTAAACTATTGTGGGCTCCATGGTTTTTTTAGGCTTTTCTCCAAATTTATAGCATTTATTATTTATAAACACGTCGGGTAGATTTTAAGCGTAACAAGCAAATTTATACTTAATAAAATGGACCTGTTAAAGTGAACGTTCAATTGATATTCAGATCAAACACCCCGACATCAATTTTTCCACTAAATAAAATTGTTTATTACACTTTTTATCGCACCTCTTCAAGTGCGAAAGTTATTTCGTTGGAATTTTCACGCTGATAACCGGATGATAGCTTTTATTTTTTCCACTGTATCGGAAAAATACTGATGATGTGTTTCAAAATGACGCGTAAGTTAGTTATCTAAGATTAAACTTGCTTTGTTTAGATGTTATATGTATAAAAAGAGCGTACGTGGGTGTGATGAAATAACAATGAATTCTGCCGCTGTTATATAATTTTCCCCTTGGTTTATCATATGAAATATCTGGTGTTTTTATGTCAACAAGTCCTAAAATGCCATTGACAGCTACAAAATTGAGTCATCTGTATATTATGCTTTACCTAAAAAATAAATACGTTTTACGAATATTTTACACATAGCGCGTGACTAGAAACTAAGCAAGGAAAATATTATGCGCCTAAAACGCTATTTTTATGAAAAACACGGACAAAACGAATAGCGCGTGTCATAAGTATTTTCCAACGTTATATTGTATTTCAGGCCCACAGTATATTTTTATTGATTTCGATTTGTTGAAATAAGCATCCCATTTTATTTTTACTCCCACCAAAAAAGCTTTAGAAACTGATATTTTATTGATCGTATACCATAAGCATGGATCCAACACCATAAAACATCCAAATCAATTCGTCAATGGTTTTTTGTTCCAACATGTGGATTTTATAAAAAATGGTATAAGTTAGTTTCAAGTTTGTTTTCTTAAATTAAGGGTAGCAAACCATATACCTGATGCTGCTATCGATGTGGCAAACAGTCCATAGAAGAAAAGCAATCCGGCGGCAACCTTTTTAGGAATTCGTTCCATTTTCATTATCACACTTCTGAATTACTTAAGAACCATCTTCTTTCCCTTATTCATTCTGAAACAAAAATTAACCTGATTAGTTTTTACCTTCAATATTATAATATCAATTTGGGGAGATTTATTGAAAACTAATGTGTCTTGATGCTTTAACGCTAATCTTGCTCAATTTACCAGCCCTTGAAAAATCTCGTGCTAGTCCAGAAATTACTTAAATATTTAAGTTATCGGAACTGATTACCAAGATAAACATTGAATCCAGGCGTTTATAAAAAATCTATTATTTCCTGTGTGAAACTTTAATTAAAATGTTATATGTTTTTTAGAAGAGCCTTGTTTTCGTTTAGTTGTTTTGTTTACGCATTCGCAACATGAAATTTCATAGATTTATTCATTCCATTTGGGGGCTTCCCATATATGCGTATATTATCAAAAAAATATCATGAATCACTTGAGTGGATGCGCGGATGGCTTGTTTTTCATTTTGTTCCTTTTTCTGAATAAAATACATTATAGGGAACCACAGTATAGTACAGCCCCAATGCATAATAGCATATTTTAAGGTGAAATGAAAACACCCCAAAATACAGATGTTTAACAATTGACTGACTACATTGTTTGCATTGCGTTGAATGAAAATGTGTTCTTGATTATTTCGTGCAAACATTTTCGACGTGAACACACCGATGAAAGTGAACTGAATCAAACAATTCCAAACTATATCATCGCACTTTAATTGATATGTATTGCACAGTTTATGCACATATCTTTCTCATAAACTACATATAGTAGTGGCCAAGATACATTTACTATTTTATATCGATTTGTTCTGCGTATGAAGCTATAATAATACCGATGGGCTTTGGGATATTGTGGAATTTATATAGGTTATGAATAGTATAAATTCTGAGGATAGTTCAAATTTAAAAACTTTTATTCAATACTACGCCCAAGGAAGTTTTCTTGGAAAATGCATCAGGCACGTAATTTATTTAAATAAACAATATTTCCCATTCTCCTATTCAATTTGATTAATGTGTGTTGAAAAAATTAGTAGCTTAAGAAAACACAAATCTAAAATTAAATTGTTTTATTATTATATTGGAATTTTGTGTTTAAATAGTGATTTTTGTTAGCACTTAACTAATACTAATATAGTGTCCATGAATTGGTCGCACCCGCCATATTTTCAAGTTAAAGCAGCTTGTGTCCTTCCAAAAAAACGAAACAATGCGGGTTTTATACTAGAAGATCAAATAAAGCAGTTTCTATTAGTTTAGTTTTGCTGACTTTATTCGCAGCGAATTAGACAAACTGAATTGTGGATGGTGTGGGCGTCCTTTGATCTTATCTTTATCCATTGTGGGCTGCAGAGCAATTAAAAATATAACTAAGTAAGTAATTCCAGTTAAAATCGTGTGTGGCTTTTAACTACTTGGACTACAATAAATTTCTTGGTATCGTGGAATTTAAATCGAAAATTAATTATTGTATAAACAAATTTTCAATTCTGGGTCTGAGTTCTTTTTTCATATCCACGATAGTTAATTTGGATGTAATATACCTACAATGTGCATTGTTTAGTGGAATATGCAAACCAAAATTGTGGAACAATTTACATTTTCATTAAAAACTTTTCAATCAAACACTATAACATTTCGGATGGACAATTCAAATGAGCCTAATTATCATCATTCATTTGCACAGAGCGGAATGTAAATTGGTGTTGTTTTTTTTATCCAGACATAGTTGACAGCCCCCACCGTTACGGTTGTGTAATATTAGACGATAGGGCTATCTTACCCTTTCAGCATTTTTGGTTAAATCCACTCTTCCGTTCATTGATAAATTCCATCAAAGGGGAGAAGTATTCAAGCACTATCAAGATATGCTTTTGTGTCGCATCCAAACACCGTAAAACAACCGACAAAATATAAACATCAAACATGGCGTTTTGCTTGTTTCAGCTTAAGTCAACTTTCAATTCGACAAATATTTAGTTGCATATCCGTTAATTACCTTAGTAATTACAACTGCGGCTTGCTTTGCACCATTATGTTAAGTAGATTAGAAAGAAAAATCCATAACAAAGCAGCAAAGTTTCAGGGAACCATGAACAATGAACTCTTCAACTCTTAGAATAATTGTTTGAATCAATACGTTTCAATTTTCCTGTAAAAACATCATCAATAAACCAATTGGATATTGTTAGATTTGCCCTGGTCAATGTTTGGTTCAAACGCACTATCTAGGGGCTTAGGTTAATGTTTGATTAATCGATTTTGAATACAATACCAGACACATGGATTATATAACATTTAAATCGGTGCCTCTAGATAATAGTGGACAAAACATACATTTGAGGATAATAGAAAAAATGTGTCCATAACACAATTTCAATTGAAAATTTATGGGAGGAACAATATTGGTTATTTGTAGATTTGTTTTTATACAGGGTGTCCCAGTTTATATCATCAGGATAGTTTAGCGAAATTAAAGGTAGTTTGTCTTTATTTATGAATGTTTAGCACCGGCGCATCCGCCAGTTTTATAAATCTTAAACAAAGCTTCCAAGCTATAACACATGAATTTACTTAAGTGTCATTGTCATTAATCGAATGATTTGTCTTAGAGTTACCAGAAGAAGACGTTTGTTTTCGTGTTGGCAAGCTTAATTGACAAATAGTTCCTGCGGAAGTGAGTGCGAAAGGGAACTAGGTGGAATATAGATAAACCAGCGAGTCTTTCACGCACGCTGATTATTTTCTAATAAATGGATTTTATCAAAAAAAGCGTAATTTAACGAAAACAAGATAACCATGCAGTCAATCAAAAACTGCTGATACGTTTCATTTTCCAAAATCCATATATTTATTATAAACCATTCCGGGGTTGTGTTTTGCGGAAGTCGTTTGGACGTCCCCCCTCCGAATTTACAGTTAGTATATATGTTATCAACGAAAGCCCGCATAGTATACTATATGGAGATGTTTATATATTCAGCCAGTGACTGTTCCCGACGTGGAGCACCCAACTTGAATGTACCATGCTGGATTTTATCACGAGCTCAATTCAAGTCCGTTATAGTTCACTATTACCATAGTAATATTTCGTCTGCTTTTCTCTTAATGCCCGGAAAAAACTAAATCAAGTCATTAGATCCCCTTGTCATGTTTCACATTGATCACGAATAAAACAACAAAGTAAATGATGTGTTACGCGATGAAGAAATTCCAAATTCTTGCAGGCGCGGCGCGTTAAACTTTGTTTCTAATTGCGATGAAATGCAAGGAACGTCACACCTACAGGGCAAAAAATTAGTGTTTACTCAAAGGCGGAAAAAGTTTGTTAAGCAAATGCTAGTATATCGTAAAATAGGTATAGGCAACGGTGTTATGAATGGAGAAAAATGTATATGTAAATTTTCAATACAGTGTCAACATATAAAGGATCTGCATATTTACATATGAAACATCAAATTCAAAGATTGTGGAAATTGTTTGAATATATAAGCGTAGTGGGGGGTTCAAGTTCAGATATCACTGTACAAATATTGTATGTATACGAATTATTATTACTTTCCGCGTTTCAAGCCATACGATAATATCAGAAGATTTGATGATTACTGACCTAACGAAATAAAAAATTCCTTTTTAATATACAGAAAACTAAGTTCCTGAATCCTACGGAATGGTTTTTTGTGTATACGCACGTGGGAAATTACATAACACCACAGTGGTTGATACATAAAAAAACGAAAAAACGGAATAAAACGAAACGCGCCAAGAGAAATGAAAATATGGTTAAGTTTTGGGAAGAAATAAATTACCAAATAAAATTATATCGATGTACATTTTATGCTTTCCCTGCCTTTCCATCTGGAAGCAGCATATAGTTAAAAACATAAAATAAAACTTGGTGAAACATTTCATTTTGTGTTAATAACGTTGTGATATACCATACTTAAATGTATATAAAGGCGCAAATTTGTCGTTTTTGTTTAGAGAAAAAACAAACTTAAGTTAATTAATATACCTATGCACGTACCTACAACCAAGTTATAGTTCAGTTTTGTTATTAAAACATGAACATATTTATATACATCTGAATAGAACCAACCTAACGAGAATTAAAGCAATATTTGCTTTATTACCATATTATTTAATTATACAACCATCAGATTTCCCAATAAACATTGCAGGACTGTAGGAAATGTAATTTTATTTTACACCTAACACCCTTTTAGTAATCTGATTTATAGATAATGTTTAAGCTGGATAAATTCGATGGAAAATATATTTATTTAACTCTAAACCTTTAAAAACGTTTATTTATTTCCTATTTGTTAAATATTTTACTTAGGTTTAGAAACACTAGTAGTCATAACATATACAGGGTGTTCGAAAACGATAGAATAGGTTAGGTTAGAATACATAAACTACACACTAAAAACCCGTGTTATAGATTCATTTTCAAGTCGATTATAAATAATATCTAAGTACCCAACCAGAATTTTAAAATTTTAAAACTTGCATGATGGTACCCGAATCTGGATAAAGCCTGGTATTTTTTTTAAGAAACGATAACAGTTTATCAAATATATTTTAATCAACAATAGTTCAAAGTTTATCGACTTAGTTTACGTTTGAGTGCAGCTTCTGCATTAATTTTCAACCAAGTGCGATCCCATTATTTTGATTGATGACGTACATTGCATCTTTCCATAATTATTGAGTATTTAGGTTAAGGGAATATGTTTCTTATAAAAGATACTTAAATAATACACAGCTTAAGTTGTATTCACTATTAAATTAAATGTTTACTTTACTTAGTATTTATCTAGTTTCCGTACACTGTATACTGCCGCCCCCTGTATATACAATTTAAACTCGTGTTATAATAAAGTGAATTAATAGCTTTGCCGCTATTGTGAAATGGTTATTTAGTAACACTTAATTAGATAATTGAAAGTATTATTGGATAAATTCACTGTGTTCATATTTTTTTATCATATTTGTCGCAAAATATTAAATTATGAATTATTACAATTGTGTGCCAATGGCATATTGTGACAATGAGCGCTGTGGGATATGTAAATAATTAATCAGTTTTTTCTGTGGAAAAGTCAGAAAATGACCCCTGTTCCTTGTTGTATACACAAGGATAATTTGTACATATTATATTAAACAACCTCAGGGTGCATGTTTTTTAGAAACAGTCCCAGTAGCCAAATCCCAAAAACTCGCTTTTATAAGACTTTAACAAATATTAATTTTTGCTATGCAACAATAGTTTAAAACAAATTGAATGTTTTTTGTATGTAATGCGCCTTGACCCAAAGGTTGTGTAAAGCAATTTGTATTATTAGATTAACTAACTAAACTGAATGAAACCTAACTTAATTCCAATCTAATCTATAGAATAGGCCGCAGTACAAACACGAATGTCAACTGGTTGTGCCAGAGAATTTTAATTAAGTCTTGACTGAAGGCCTTCCACGATAATTAGCCACTTCTATTAGATTTTTTTGTGGGGAAATCTCGAAAAAGCCACAATTGTAATCTGATACACATTTAAATAAATTTGTGAGTGTGTGAGGCTCGTGCATATTAAAAAATATCGCATTTGTGGAACACGTATGTGTTAAAGTAATTATTTTATACAAAAGCGGTAATTTTAGCCCTTTGTATTAGGAAACATATACATTACAAAACCATGAACAAGCAAGTTTAACATTTTGTTTTCAACACTATAAAATGTTTGTCTTTCTATATGTAAATAACGCCATAGCAATGTTAGTTTTTGTCTACAAACACTATATAAGTTTGTACGTAGTGATTTACATTTTAATACACTATGCCGGGATGAAGAATCTAGATTGCTTTGTGTACTAACTTTAATGGATTTCAATATTTTCACATTTTTAATTTCTATCTGGAGATTATTTAACAATTCACTCAAGATGGCCAAGAAGGAAAATGTTCATAAAACTGCCTTTCTAAAACTTAGGTAGTGTGCTGGTGTTCCGCGGGACAACCCTTGGGAAAGCTAGTGCGGATTGGGGTCGCTAGGTCATTTGGGGTTCGTGAAGATATATTTATTCAACGGTTCAGATATTGTTCATCTAACCATTTCAACTTTGTTCCGACAGATTTTCCTTTAAACACGTAAATAGCTTTGTGAGAATATTTTAAATTTATTTAAAACGATCAATGTCGTGTATTTCATTTTTCCTTAAGGTGACCACACACGATGTAGTTGGCCATAGTCCAGTAGATGGCGTAGTAATTTATCATTTAATTATTTAAATACAACTTTTATTCCGTCTTTATTCCAAATTTCGCACAATTTTCCCGTCGTGACTCTAATAAATTTTTATTAATCATTTTCCTCAGTTGACTTTTTATTTCCGTCGCATCGAGAACTTTGAATATGAAAAGTAGTTGAGATGAAAATGCTAAACCGTATAAAGTAATAAAAATATGATCTGTAGCAACATAAAGGTGTATGTCTGTGGTTCTAACCCAATGCGCGATGTCAAAGTCAAAACTTCGCAATCAGAATTTACTTGGTGGAAGTTGCTACCGGCAGGAGGTCAGATTTTTTCCCCCTCGAGGCTTCCCCAAACGTCGCACGAGCGAACGTAGTTATCTACACGTTGTTGTACTTACATCAACTTTAATGTTTAAAATTAAATACTATGCGCTGGAAATGTCAAAATCCTGGCATCCACACACACACACATACCCGAAGCCTGTTCATGACTTACATTGTATAATGAATTTTATGTAACAAATGATTCTAGCTCATAAAACACGTATTTCCTTAGCGTAGTATTATAATTAATTACCCGGGTAATTCATAACGTACACAATATGTAACGGTAAAAAAGGGGAAAATAATACACCACTCAGGTGATTTTTTCGGCCACGCGAACCGAAATCTAATGCTCTTTTTCCATCAGGCACATTTATAATTTGAATTTGTTTCGCTCAGTTTCCAATGTAAACAAAAAACAATTATATTACAAGGTTAACAGTCATAGCTGTCGTCCAAATGGAATTTTTTACAGTCTGGTGTATTAATCTGTCAAGAAAAAGAAATACGTGGGCACCCGACAACAAAAAAGAAACCAAACGGGAAGAGGGAGAAAACTAGAAAATGTATTTCTAAAACTAAAAACTAGAAATTAATCTTTAAGACAACTAAGTATTCAAAATAAAACGAAACGTAAAATGAAACTTTGAAAAATTGTTTTAGAATATCCTACATGAAATCAAGAAGAAATTTCCTTGACTTCCATACTGGCAATAACTTCGAATCGATTAATAATACATTACTAAAATTATATCATCTTGTAATGGTATTTGTTTTATTTCATTTTCCGTCGTATTTTCCCTGGAAATCTCCGGCGCTGGAGAGTATGAGCCATGTTTAAGAATTATACGAGTAAAAGCAACAGTAATTTATATTTCGGGCTAGCACGTTATCATAAAATAACTTAACTGTAGTTTGTTTCCAGGCACTTAAAATAAGTTGCAGTTATTTATAAGCTGTGAAAGTTATAAAACTATGGTATTAAGTGGAAATTTAATTTAGTAAATGTAATTTTTTCTAAATAATTTGCAAGCGAATTTAAGAGAGGCGGCGATGTGGTGTATGTTAATAATTTATTAACCATTTTGTGGTGGTTTGCGAGACCTATTTTATACAACAGCAGTTTTATTGTTAAATCTGAGGAGAAGAAAAAATTGTATGGTCCTTTATTATAACAAAATTGAAGAAAATGATGGGAAAATATTACGGCTTTCACTTTGTTCACACCCTCTCATTATTTTCTCAAGTACTTATGTGGAAGCACCATTTCCCTTGCTGATTGATGCACACGTTTTATTACTTTATTTTTGGATGGTTATCACTCACAGCACCAAAGTCAATTTTTACCCTTCTTACTATTTACGTTTGCATTTGAAATAGGATACAAGGTACATATGTATATGATTTTAAACAGGATGTTCAAATATTAAAAGCGCTCCAGCACTTAATAATTCTCATTCATTTATTTATTAAACGAGTGAAAAAGCTCGTTTAGACCTAAAACTGGGGCACTTTTAAAATGCAACTAGGCCTGTTTTATTTAGGCCAAAACAAGCGCTAATTAATTGCGGGTTATAAATAAAATTAGACACACATGTAATTTTGTTTATGATGATAAAAGACGTTATATTTTATTAGTTAACTTGATGTAATTGGATACATCACTTAATAGGAGTAATTATGATTAAAATGTAAATAGATCCTCTTATCAACAAATTGAGACAGTGTAGTTGTCCTTGTCCATGTCATATGCAGAATTTGTCATCTAACATTAATGTTATTAACGTTCGACATTCTCCGGCTTTACCCTATATAACCATTTAACTGAAAATTGCTCAACTATTGGTTAACCAATTACACCGCAATTAAAATTAACTTATTCCTTTAGGATCATCTATTACCTAAAATGATAATATGTCAAGCTAATAATATTAATTAAATAAATAACATTTCCATTAGTAATTACTATTCAGTTCAGTGTAAACCCACCACCGCTCCAAGCTTTATGTTAATCAATTAAAAAATAATTAAACTGCTAATCAAATGTAATAATTGCTGTTTTCTTTTCATAATTGGAATTTATTCCCGCTTTTAATATTCTATAAAAAATAAACTAACCGATATTCAATATAATGTAGGCGGTGGCGATGATTGTATAATAAATTATGCATGTATAATTGGTTTCTTTATTTACTCGGCGTTGGTAAAACTTGGTCAATTATTTAGACAACCAACAATGTGAGTTTATTTATAACTAAATCGACAATACGTTGAAATTTCCATCCAGATAAAATAATTTGCAAAATTGGCGGATGCGCCAGGGTCAAAAACTAGTTTGATTTTTAAAGCGTAAGCAGGACTTAATCTTCTTTTACGCCATAGATTAACGATACACTCCCGCCAAATTTATAATATTGACTGAAGGTAAATTTTTTATTCGTTTAATACCAAAACTGTTTAATTATAAACTTTGTTCCGGAATAGCTATACGATTGGTAATTTAATATTTAAAAACAGTTCTAGAAATCAAACTCTATTATTTGTTTTATAAAAAATAACTACGTTGTTGAATATTTTATAAAATAATGATTTATGGAAAATTATATTATATTTTAATCTGTTTCAATAAATAATAAGTGATTTTCTATACAAATGAAATAGAGTTTAACGAAATGATTCTTCCGTAGACTGTTACTTTACAAGTATCTATTGATTTTCTTGTCTCGTTAAATTTCTTAACTGTTTTTCTATTTCTATTCCATTTGGTTTATGTGTATACATTTTCAGCTTTGTTATATCTTTTTTGCAGCTTGTATAAAATTTGACAAAGTTTGCATCAAGGGGAAATTAATTATTTCCTTCTGTTTACATTAAATTCTATTCCAATTTATTATCTCAACAAGCTTTATTACTTCCGATAAACTTTTTCGGGAAATTCAAAGTTAATTTCTAATCGCAGTAATATTTTTTTTACACTAATTTTATTTTCTACATTTGCTATTTCTTATCATCCTTTCTTCTTGACTTCTCTCCGATAAAGTTATTTGCGTTTAATGCCAACTCCATTTCTGCAGTAGACAATATATTCATGGGATGTTCCCTGTTCGTCCTTTGTTAAGGACAAAACTTCATGTTTAGTAGACCTAGAATCTCCAAAACTGTGTTTCAACACACTAACACACACGTCTTACGCCAAAATCACTTTATATCAGGTGAGGCGTTAACAATTTGCATTCCGGGGCTTTTCTACCTTTGCCGAAAAAACCCGACATCTTATTTGAGTTTCAATCACCAACGATATTACAGCTGTAGCACCACATCTGTTAAAGGATTATAATTAAATTGGCGAAAAAGGCGTTATGAGGTTTAATATAATACTCCTGTGGAGTTTTCAGAGGCTTTTGCACTAAGCATTTTTATATCAAAGGAAGGAGTGTTTTATTCAAGAATTTCTATAATATTTACCTAGGGGAATATCAAGTTTTACCGGGTTTTACTCTACTGTAATAATTATTAACAGAAGCTGAAATATAACATCACATACAATTCCAAATAGATTTGTAGTTTGGAACTATGACACACACGGCGTATTTGCCGAGTCGGCGAAAAAAATACTTATATTATGCACTATATAGTATAGTACAACTATTTCATAAAAATAATGTATTTAATCTTGATATTTTTAGAAATAAATGTATCTCTCGTATATATTAAGCCAAAAATACTGTTTTTCTTGGTGTAAGTAGTGCCGATTTTTCCAGCGTAAATTCACTTCTTGGAACACGTTATGAACTGTAGGAATTTACCGAAAAAATGTTTACGGTTATTTGACAACATTGGATGCGTGGGCGGCATGTCTAAAGAAAATATTTCAAGCCCCTTGTCGTTTTTTCTTGGGATATCATTTTTTGCCTAAGTAATAAACGAGGGAGATAGGCAGGCCCGGAGCACTTAAACTGAACACACTATATATTTATGTGTGTGTTTGTGTGTGTGTCATCAGAGGCGGAACACATATTTCTGTACATCCGATGTTGAAATGAACTGATAAGAGCGGAAGTTGTGCACATCCTCGAGCGGGATGTTTGAATGGATAGACGCAACGCGGAACAACCCCCCAACATACCCCTCTTATACAACCCAACGAGGTCGCCGAGACCAGTTTACTCAATAGATCTTATTAATAAATGTTGTATATTCCAGATTATACTCCGGAACTATTAAATTTCGTCAAATGATACACAAACTAGTTTCAATTTAATTATTATACTTGAAATGAGAATCAATCTAAATTATTTTATAGCGTATAAATGGGGACGTATGTCCCATAGATATAAACTAAGTAGATTGATTTTATTGCAACAGCTTATGTTATATTAACTTCGTGCGGTTGTCCTTAGGGGGTTTCAAATTCTGCCTGCATAGTTGTGGATTGTTTGTGACACTTCATCACCTAATTAACTTTATTTTATAAACCTGCTAACAATTATTGCAGTTGCTTGTTTCAAAACCCGACAAATTAATAATAAAATTTACGTTTCCATGTTGAGATTTTTTTCTCGTATTTAATTTTTCTTAGGGTGGGTCCACAGGGGTTAAATTCCACTATGGACACCCCGCAGGGCCGCCGCTGGTTTGATTGCATTAGGTCCGGTGTAGTAAGCTTGTAAAAATACGTCTAACTTGTCAGTTGTCAGATGAACAGGGTTCAACACATTTCTTTTTTTGCTAAAATATAAAAACTTATTTATCATTTATTTCCTAAAAGCTGATAGGAAACAAGTTTCATTTGTGACGCGGAAAAAACAAGAGTTTTATGTAGGTAAGTAGTTTAAATAGTGTAATTGTAGGGTTAATTCAATTTTGGAAAATACTGGCTAGTTCTAATTCTGGGTAACTTATTGCAAGTCCCAGTAGTCGACGTCCAATCAACGTAGAGCCAGAAGCAATGCGAACTAGGCCGCTATCGCCAGTTAAAGTTTTGAATTTTAAATGTTCTCTACAGCTCCCTCGTGGGTGAACAGACTCGACACCATGTCAAAATCTACACATCCTGTGCACCTTGGAGATTAACCCCATTCATTACGCAATATTTACAAAATAATTTACTAAGTGCTCATCAGAGCAAATAAATTAATACATCTTACATGAAACAAAAGCAGGAATTTATGGCGGTTTTTATTTCACAAACAAAACTTCCATAAATGTTACAGTAAAATTATTTTTATTAGATATATTATAGGGGGAGATGCGACTCAGATTACACATTCGCATTGGATGAGAAAGCATTTTCAGAGAGATATTTAAATAAAGAATCCTGCAGAGATATAACGTGATAAAAAAAATTGACATGGGTCTATATGAGCATATTAAGTCTTGAGATTAATTCGAGTGGCACTAAAATGAAAAGTGACAATTCTAAATGCTCGCACGCATATTACACAACGGAAAAAGATTAAATATTTGACAGTAATTCCCCCTGCGTATTTATTCTTAATCTTCAAACATTAATAAAACAGTTTAGTTTAGTTTGTTCCAGACGCCTCTCGGCCTTTGTAATTTTGATTGATTTTTTCCCAACGACAAAGCCCCGAATTCGGTTCTTTTTTTCTTTAGCGCGCCGGCGAGCTATTTATTTTCAACTTATTGTATGGGGTACAAACCTAAATCTTCAAAACCTTCATATAACACCCTGAGACTCACTTTTAGGATAATGTGCGGGCGATGCATTTTCCCTCATATCGATTGCTCAACCAAAGCTGGAGAGAATACTTCAGGCTGTGGAGGCGTTCAATTATAAAAAAGACAAGTGCTACCTCCTTTCTGACGGGCTCGAATAAATCTTGGCGATTTTTTATATGAATCAGATCAAGGGTGTGCAAATGCAAATAAGGATAATTTCTACAAAAATGATAATTCTAACATTACCGGCAGGATAATTCCAAAAAAATATTGTCACTTATTTCTGAAAAAATGTTCATTACACTATACAGGGTGATGCTTTTCTTTTAACTAAAATAAACACATTATTCAAAAAACTGTTTTTAATTAAATCAAAAATAAGGCAGCTTTAAAAAGTTTTTGAGAAATTTTAGTATTAAAACCTGTAAAAACCAATTTTCAGTAATAATTTCGAAAAAACCAAAGCTTGTTCTAAATAAAACAGGAACTAGTCGAAAATTTTGATTTTTGAAATAGATTTACCACATAACCATCTTAATCAACTAATATCTATAATACCTACAAGTTTTCAGGACGGCGTATCAGGACGAAAATTCTCCACAATGTGAACTAAATTTATTACACTGTCCAATCTTTAAGTTATTTATTTATTCACTAATTTAATAAAATAAACCAACTTCTATTCTAGTTTATGAAATTTTGAAGTTCCCAATTCGAGGCAGGAAATCTGGAGTGGAACTGAGACAACCAAAAAAGCTCAGGCACCTCCACACTAAATCGCTTTAGCACATGCGCATAGCAAAGGATAATCAAAAATTCTAAAGGACCATATGAAATTTTCCATAAAGAATTACGATTAGAATAATTATTGGAGCTTGTTGTTTCAATTATTTTTAAGAAAGTAATTTAGTTAGGTGAATTATAATTAAAACGAAGTTGCCTTGTTGTTGTAGCTATTTAAAGCAATAAGGTGTAGGTAGTTTAAATATTTAAATTAAATGGCATTAGTTCTATAAAAAAATTAATTGAAATTCTAATTAAGTATCAGCTTTCGGAAATCCGTGCGATTTGAAAAACCGCATAAATTTAGGGTGTTTTTACCCAGCGCGGCGTAATATGCAGAGCGATAGGGCGAGCATTTTGAAAATATTATACGCCAGTCTATGCGAAACAAACCAACTTTTAATAATCTTCATTGGTGTTGGTTGGCTTCTTTTGATGATGGAACTGTATGCAGATTTTCGTAGGAAAGTGTCGCTGCGTACCTTGATTATAATTGAATTTTTTTACGTATGTTTACGCACGGACTGACGGGTAGTATATTTTAACAAAATCCTGATTTGAATTTTCAATTGATAATGTTCCGAATTCCAGACTGAGATAGGTATTAATTTTAAAATCAATGATGGGATGGTAACACCAACTCCAGGCTATACAGAATATTATCCGGAGAAGAGTCTAATTCAGAATCTGACAGGCATTTCAAACATGTGGCTCTTAAATCTACCTTCTACATAAAACCTACAAAGCTCTAAACCCCTTTTGTAATACTTGCCTGTGCACTTGTTAGAAAAATAAATATACTGGTTTTATGTCTTTTATACGTATATAGCCAGTTTTAACCACAAATCGCAACGCCAACAACAAATTTTGTTTATTTATAACAGTTTTAAATATTTTTAATGTTAATATGTATTGCACCATGAATTATTTTTCATACAGGATTAATACAGTTTGAAAAAGTTGTAATGTAATAAATGTAAAAGCACTTTAGTTGAAAATCTGATATGTTAGTTCGCCCGCTGGGTCCAGTGAAACTTTTAGTCTTGGGATCAATTTCCGAACTGCTTGAAATGGCATATCAATTCAAAATGTTGAAGACTTTCATAGATTTAAAAGACATTAAACAAGAAAGCTATTTTAAATTCAATTTTAAACCGGCATTACGTGTATATTTACCAAATCAACAATGATTTAATTTGTTTTAACAATTCAAATAACGGTTCACACGAGATTTGAATGCGAAAGGATTTTTTCGCATTTCAAGAAAATGTGTTCGCAGGTAATCATCAGAACAAAATCATGTTCGGAATCATAAGATAGAATTTTCAGCAGGATACATTAGCGACAACACAAGCAAGCACCTTAGATGCTTGAAGTACTGAATTCGAATTACCGCCGCCATATTGCATTAATCAGTTTCCGGCCTAAGGCATACACATTCGTATAAATTGGAAGGCACAATTTTACTGCATAATTATTTAATAATACATAGAGCAGCGCTTTGCTTATGCTAATATAATAAAAATATTATGTTTATTTTCTAATAAATCATCATTTTCTATTCAAATTTTATTTGCGGCTTGCAACTTTTTCCTAGGTGAACACTGGCAGAGTTTTATGCAACATTTCTATACATTTAATACTTGAAACCTACCAAGAAGCTTATATAAAACTTCTTAGATCATAACGTTTTTAATAACTTTTCAGGTTTTACTCACAAAACATTTTGTATTATAGTATGATACCCATTATGTAACATTAAAATTTAATAACAATATAATACATTATTTAGTTTAATTAACAGGAAAGTTTTCAAGTTATCATGTGTTTTCACAGTATTGTATTGTTATAAAAGAACATCACTTCTAATTAAGTTAGTTTAGAGGGAGAACAAAGTTAAATAAAGAAATAAATAAATAATGGTGGTATAAGTTAAATGCACGTGTTTAGCAGTTGGAAGTTAATTAAATCAATTATACGTGTGTTGGTCCACAATGTTAAGAGGAAAGATTGCGATGAAATGTTGGTCCTGCGAGGCAATAAATTATGAACTAGAGTCTGCAGACAAGAACTAGTGATTAAAACAAAAAGCATTTGACAAACTCACCTCTCAAACTGATGCAACTGACAAATTTTAATCAGTCTGGTCTATGAATGATTCTATGATAATCAAACTTTATATTAAAAATACAACTAGCTAAACTTCAAAAATTACTCAAAAATAATCAACTAATTAACTCAGACCATTTGCAAGTTTTCCGAGCTAATGTTTATTAACTTCCGCAAAGTTGCGGCAAATTCAAAAAGCGAGTCATATAATAGAGCAAGTTCGCGGCGCACACGTTATTCTTTACGCGACGGATGAGGTATCTCGACGCGAGGCTGGATACAGCAGGACATCGACTAGTGATATCTCGATGTAGAGGCATTTTTCGAGGGAGGCTGGACAGATAGAGGCGCTTGCGCGACCTACGCCTAACGCGCTCCAGGAAGCGCTGAGCAGCCGTTCCGCTGTGGCCAGCACTTCGGTATAAATTATGCCATATAGCTTTTAATTTATCACTAAATCAACTACACTTCCAAAGCAAACAAAAAATCAAACCACTACTGAAAACAACACTAAGACAGTTTTGTTTAACTGTTGTTATTAAAACTTCCCTCTTCGTGCGAAGCATCCTTAAAATTGTCACTAAGTTAACTTGGTCTATTGTAGGAGAGATAGCTTTATTAAACCTACATTTTTTCTGCAGTTGGGCGACTTATGTCAAGTTTCAAACACACGCAACTTTCTGCGACCAGGAAAAAATTTTTGATGTTTGGAATTGTGACCCAACTTTAAGTTGACAACTTTTACATAGCGTTTTCCAATACTTTTATAGTTTACTTTGCATTTTCCGTAAAAAGTAACGTAAAATCAGTTCTAAAAGGAGACTTTGTATTGAACTAATTAGGAATAATTAACAGGATAAAAGTACCGGGTTACAACTTTTAGATACTTATAAATTCTATTCATTTTAGAAGTTGGTAACGTGGATAAACAATTTCTGACCGAATTTGCACAATAATTAACAATACAACTCGAAATCCGCGTGTTATAAGTACTTAAATTTTTGGCGGATGTGCCGGTGTTACAAATAAAATCTGTCAAATTTATTTGTGAGCAATTTTTGATTTAGTTTCCAGTAGATACAGAAACTGTCTAGTTTCGTAAGTTTCCCATTTAAATAATTAGACATTAATTATTTTTCAGATACGTTTAAAAATGAAATCAATGGAGATTTTGGTGGATGCGCCGGTTCCAAATATAGTATAACAATTTTAATATTCCGTATTTGTTATAAAATTGTGTTAAAGTTTTCCAACTACTTAAAAACAGATTTGTATTTCACCGAAAGGATAAACTGCTTCTTTTTAGTACATGACAAATCTCGATGACATAATTTACGGTTAGCGAATGAAGAGATAGTTGAGCGCGTGGAAACTTTTTTCTCATATGTGTTCAGGTCAGAAGTCGTACTGAAGTAAAATAGCGAAGTTTCCTGGATAATCAACTAAAACTCGTACATTTTTAAATTGTATGTTTCGCGTATTGAATCAATAAAAACCGTCATGTGAGTTTCAAGAGAAGAAAATTGTTTCTAACCAATTTTAATTTAAAATCATAATATGTAGTATAATTGGATTTCGAAGTAATTTAAGAAGAAGCAGTAGGAATTCCAGGTAAAAAAACTTTTTAATGATCTTCCATGTATTTTTTTGTGTAAGTATATATTGCAATTTTCGTTAAGTAATAACATCCATCTTACTCAAAAAGAAAATTAATCAAATTGGGAACTTCAATGATACGTAGGTAATAAAAAGCTAATTAGTAATTTAAAAGTTTGTTGGAAAAATCGGTGTTAGAAATCACCTCGATGTTCTATTTATATCTCAAGTAGAAATAATATTAAAGATTTTGGGAAAGTTATACGAACAACCTCGCAGGAAGTTATTTAAGTACTTTTATCGTAATACCCAACAAAGAACCGCGTTAATAAAAAATACATAAACACAATTAGCACGCGCGCCCGCGCTTTCCCTATCGGTATCGGAATTTCCTAAATGCTGTTGTCGTTAGGCAAATATTGACAAAACTTTTGTATTATTTCATATAAGGCTAGTTTTGTGTGGTTTAGGAAATTGTGCAGTGTCCTAAAAGAAAAGTTGTGTTAAAACAGTGACAGGTTTCCAACCAGCCAACCAACCAACCATGGAGTTATCACAAGACTTAACCAATAAAAACCAACAAAAAAGCAGTAAATTACAACTGGGAAGTAAATTTCCGTCAGGACGGAGAGATCGATGCAATCCCGTATACCACATCAAAGAAAATGTTGCTATTTCAATAAAAAAATTCACTGAATTAAGTCCGTCAACATCCATGTCGCGTTTTCAAGAAAAAGCAATTTACAATAAAATACAAGCACGCGGTTTGGAAACGGTTTATCCCCAATTATTAACGAGTATCATGAACGAGACTAAACTAGAATATTTACAAGTCACGTTGCAAGCTGGCAGTTTGACAAAAATCAAGTCTGAAAAACTCTATGCAATAACACCGTATAAACATTTAGGGAAAACTCCAAACTACAGCGAATTTCTAACTACAAGAGAGACAATTCTAGAAAAATTATTGTTGCCTCATCTAGTGATGAGAGACTTGTTAAACGAGTGTGTCTCAGAACTTCCTTACGAGTTATTTAATATAAACTTAAAGCGAAACTGTGTTATGGATTTAAACGATTTCGAAATTGTGCTGGAGGAAAAACTTAATGAATGTTCCCAGGTTCTTAATCAGTTTTACAACAAAATTTTAATAATGATAAATAAGCACCACAAGAGCAAGTTGGGGAAGCATGTGGATGCATCTAATTATTTAGGAGCTTGTACGGGTTTATTATCAGTTCATATAAGCAGAACTATAGCTCATACTATGTTACATGTCGTAAATTTCACTGATACTACAGCTTGTATGCCATATCTTAAGCTAAATGTTACATTTAAGGACGGGTTAATACTAAATCCTACAGCTGACGATGTTATTAACACCTTCAATAAGTTCATTGAAAACATTATTAACGTCGCCAAGGAACTACACTCGCTGGAATCGGAACAAAAAATCATGTACTTGTGCTTGACGGATGAGTTTATGGATATGTGCCGGGAAACTATTGCTGCAAACATTGGAAAGCTTTACGAGCCTATTCAAGAATTCCTTTACGGGGTTAATAAAAGTTTCGAAGAAATTTATTCACACATTGGAATTTTTAATAGATTATCCGATATGTTGTTCGAGGAGGGTTGTAAGAAAATCACTTTCTACAAGGGGTATTTATATAAAATAGTGTCAATAATCGATGTGGAGTTTTTTAAAATTGGACAAGTTTTCCTCTGTGATTATCGACAAGAACTACATACTAATTTACACTCATTAATCGACTGTATATTTGAAAATCTATGCGCTCAGCACTTTTGGGAATCCAATGATATTTGTGAAACCTTCCAGTTTATTTACTCCAGAGCTAGACAAATTCCTTCCACAACGGAAGAACTAATAGAAACTGGTAAATACATGACTTGGGTAAAAGACGAGCTACTGGAAGTACTAGACGATAGAGTCTCAACCTGTCTTCAATTACTAACACAATTAATTATGTTAGAATCTCTAAGCGATGACCACATCACTATAAACTCAAACGCCATGAATTGGCCCGAAAAAATCCAACCAATAGTCGAACAAAATTTCGTTGTTTTCGACCAGCTAAAATTCGAAGCTGAGGAAAAATTACAAAAGGCCACTGAAGATATGAGTGTAACAATAAATGGAGTTAAACCACTCTTAGTTATTTTGGATGAAATGGACAATATTTCCAAAGCGCATGTTTATTTGCACGAGATTACTTTACATATGAGAAAGATCAAGGAAATTGAAGACGAAATATCGTGGATAAACAAAGAAGAAGTTTGTCTGAGTTTTCCTAAATCCTCCTATGTAGAGTTCGATGAGTTAAAAAACTATGTGTATCCTTTTTATCACTTGCTCAAGATTTCTATTGACATCCAGAGGTATTTGTCTGTTTGGCTAGATGGGCAATTCGAGCTTTTAGTCTACGAGGAAATAACAGTAACAGTTGAAAGATTTTCCAAAGAATTTAATGACATTCAAAAGGCGTACAAAAAAACTTTGCGACAAGCTCAAGATGAAAACTCAGCGTTAAGGTTTAGGGGCACAGTGGATGATCCCGATATTCTCAACTGGCCAGCGCCTCTAAAATTATGTTCCAAAGCCATCCAACTGATCGATAGCTTCAAACCAAGCATAAAAATAATAGCTATAATGTGCAACGGTGCCTTGAGAAAAAGACATTGGAAAACCATGTCGAGTCTAGCCGGATATAATGTGACCCCAAACGCAGGAACAACTTTGAGGAAAATTATACAAACAGATTTGAAAAGAGATTGGAGCCAGTATGAAATCATCAGTGTCGGAGCTACTAAAGAAAAACAATTAAAAGACAAACTGCTAAAACTCGCAAACGAATGGAATGCTATTAAATTCGCTATAGGTAAATACAAAAGCACTGACTTCAAAATTCTTGTACAATTCGAGGATATTATTGCAGTGGTGGACGACCAAACCACGAAATTAATTAACTTGAGAGGCTCAGTTTTTGTACAACCGCACGAAAAAGATGTTAAAGCTTTCTTAAAAACAGTGGAAAATGTAAGAAAAACAGTGGAAGGCTGGCAGATAATACAAGAGCAATGGCTCAAGCTCCGCCCAATATTTAACTGCCAACATATACAAGAAATATTACACAAGGAAAACGAGCTGTTCGACAAAGTTGACGATTTCTACATCGGGTATATAAAAGAAATTCAAACGAAACCAATTGTAATGGAACTAGTCAAAGACACTGATATTTTAGAAAATATTAATATTTCCCTTGGGCACTTAGAAAAAGTCAACAAGGGGGTTATTGATTACTTGGAAAAAGTACGAGGGGTTTTCCCACGCTTTTTTTTCCTTTCAAACGATGAACTAATTGACATTTTATCTAATGGAAACAATTTACGTTTAGTTGAAACTTTTTGCAGGAAACTATTTCGCGGTTTGGACAAATTTATTATCGACGAATGTAACCCGTATATTATTAGCGGTGTCCTTAGTCCTCTTGATGAGCCCATGATATTCCATACAGCAGCTTGTGTGGAAACCCTAATAGAATATCCGGAAAAATATTTGTTGCTTGTGGAAAGCCAAATAAAACATTGTTTGGAACAACAAATTGCCATTTGTCACAGTAACTTCGTTGAAACTAAACATTTGTATGACGAATATTCCCAACAAACAGTTCAAGTGGTATCACAAATATATTGGACAAGGTCCGTTGAAAACGCTTTGAATTTTAATGGTAAGCTCTGTGAATGTTTACAACAAATAGAAGGCGATATAAACGAGAAATGTAAATTAGTCGTAAGTCAAGAAACTACTAGTTTGGAAAGAGTTAGAATTAGAAACTTAATTGTTCAAAGTATTAACACCAGAGCGGTTGTAAAGAGTTTAATGGAAAATAGAGAGTTCAATTTATTTTTATGGGAAGCACAGTTAAAGTACTGCTGGGAAAACGAGATAGTCCAAGTGAAAACACTGCAAACTTGCATTGGATACAGTCATGAGTATTGGGGAAATATGGATGAAATTGTTTTAACTCCTCTGACTGATCGCTGTTTTAGAACATTAATTAATTCCTATTATTTACAACTGAATGGTTTGTTAAAGGGTCCAACTGGTGTTGGCAAAACAGAAACAATAAAAAATCTGGCAAAGGCCTTCGGTATTATGCTTGTAGAACTTGATTGTTCCCCAGATTTCAACTACAAAATAATAGGAAGATTTTTAAAAGGCGCCGCGTTGTGTGGAATGTGGCTTTGTCTAAAGAACATTGATAAAGTTCCAGCAAATGTTCTGTCTGTTGTTGCTCAGGATATATCAGCAATATTAACAGCGGCTAAATCCACTTCGAAGGTATTTTATTTCATTGGGGATCAAATTAAATTGAATCCCACCTGTTTTATATGTTCGACAATAAATATCACTCATCGCATAAGTCGATCATTATTGCCAGATAATTTAAGAGTCTCGTTTCGGGCTGTAGCAATGATGAGGCCAGATTCGAAAATGATTACAGACTCGACATTGCATTCATGTGGTTTCAACCAGTTTAGATTGATGTCAAGCAGAATTATAGCCACATTTAATATAATAACAGACATTTTATCAAATTCAAACGCGAATAGTTGGTATTTTGGACTAAGATCAATAAAATCAGTTTTGATGGAATGTAACAGATTAAAACAGAAGCTCCCAAATGAAAACGAAAATATTATAGTGGCATCGGCTATAAAAAATACTGTTATTTCAAAGTTGTCACTATTGGATTTATCAACATTCGAAGATATTTTATGTGATGTGTTTGGAACAAAATTGTCCAATGAAGTACAAAACGAAAACCTTGAGGATATTATAAACCATTGTGTAAAATCTCATTTAGATCCCAGTGAATATTTCCTGAAAAAACTAACTCAAACTTGTGAATTATTAAACAAAACTAAACAAGGACAAATTTTAGTCGGTGGCTGTTGTACTGGTAAAACAACAACAATTAAAATTGCCGCGGCAATGTTATCCAAATCGCACGGGCAAATAAAATGTCAAATAATAAATCCCAATTATTTAACATACGAACAATTATATGGTACGTTAGATCCAATTACATTTCAATGGAGCGATGGTGTTATAACAAAAGCCCTACGTAATTTTACATATAACGAAGAAAATCAACGGTCTTGGTTAATATTTGATGGTTTAATGAATCCCATATGGATGGAAAATATAAATGGCATTCTCGGCGATAAGAAAAGCCTTTGCCTGGCATCAGGAGAGACAATTTTATTGAATAATCCTGCAATTCTTTTTGAGGTTAATAATTTATCCACTGCTTCGCCTTCAACTGTAAGTAAAATTGTTTTTTTTACGGTCAATTAACCTACTCCCCGTCAATTTGATATTTTTTTACCCAATATCTAACTATATATATTGAGAGAAAGAGAACCATGTGGATTTTCCTGCAAGTCAATACTTCAGCTGTGTTTGACAGTTTATCTTGATTTACTTACGCACGTATAAATTTAATTCTTATAAATAAATTCTACTAGCCACATCGATTTTCATTATACTCGCACTCGTATAGTATGTAATATTGAGTACATACAGTGTGTCCCCGGATCGAAAAATCGGAAGAATAACACAATTATTAAATAAATACACACCAATAAGCGATCAAGGCTACTCGCGCTCTACCATGTCAGTCTCGCTTACTCACGCGATCTCTGTCTAAATAATCTGCTAGCTGCTATTCGGCATACTGTATATTAGTAACAGAATAATTCTATTCTTAAATTCCTGCCTGTAATGTTTTAAAAAGTATCAACAGCGAAAACAACACAGTAATCAGACTTTGTAAATTCCTTAACGAGTTATAAAAGAGAATTTCTTTTCTTTATACAATGTAAATCGGAAACCACCATCTTAAATTACCTAATTATAATTAAAGCAACATAGTGATATGTACTTAACAATTTCTTTTACAGATATCTCGTTGTGGAATAATTTATTTTGATTCTACAACGGTAAGTTGGAGGGCAATGTTGACAACATGGTTGAGCACTGTAGAAGGTGTTTTAAAAGTTCACTCCCACACACTCTCTGATTTGTTTAATTGGATTATTCCTGCTTGTCTTGAATTCATGCAAACAAATAGTTTGGAATTATTCGAGGCAAGTGACCAAAATCTCACGAAAAACATCCTGCAATTGACGAAAATCTTATTGGAAAACGCTGTGAATGATGTGAATAAAAAAGACGACGATTTAAAAAATATTACCACGTGGATTCAAGCCACTGTAGCCCAAGCTGTTTCATGGGGACTTAACTGCGCCCTCGACTATAACTCAAGAATGAAATTTGATGAGTTTTATAAACAATTATGGAAAGGACAAAACCAGGTTTATCCATCGCCTAAAGTTCTGGAAATTAATATTCCGCAAGAAGGTTCAGTAATGGATTACTTGTATATTTATAAACAGCGTGGTAGTTGGAAAAGTTGGTCAGATATGGTAAAATATGAAAAAGTAATTGAGTCAGTGGGTCCAAGTGAATATTTAGTACCAACTGTTGATACCATGCGCTGCTTGTTTGTATTAAAAAATTACATTAAGTACAATTATCCCATTGTAATAAACGGACCCTCCGGCGTTGGTAAAACAATGTTAATCCAACATACTCTAATAAAAGATATTGATAAAACTAGTTACGATTACACTAGTCTGAATATACATAGGATATTAGCTCCGAAACAAATACAAGAATTTGTTTTATCGAAATTAAACAGAGATAAATACGGAAATTACAGAACTTCGAAAAATAAAACTTGCATAATATTCATAGATGACCTAAATTTAAATTCTTTTGTTGCACCTGCTACAGAATTATTACGTCAACATCTAGACCATAAAAGCTGGTACGATTTAAATAATTTAAGTATAATTTATCTTAATAACGTGTATTTCCTCGCAAGCATGAATTTACCGCTAAATAATCCAAATAATGTGTGTCCGAGATTTTTAAAACATTTCAGTATATTTTCAATAAGAGAATTCACGCATGAAACAGTATTAAAAATTTATACAGCCGTTTTGCAGAGTGTATGGAAAAAAGACGGTTTCCCAAACGATGTAACGTCAATAATTAACACAGTTGTATCAGCTACTTTTCAGGTTTTTCAATCCATTAAAAATGCATTAAAACCAACACTTACTAAGTGCCTGTACGTGTTTAATTTGAACGATTTTTGCAAAGTAATACAAGGTTGCGGCAAGCTGCGTAAGGAAACTTACGACAGTAACAAAAAAATTTATTTAAAACTGTGGCTGCATGAGGTATTAAGGACATTCGGGGACAGGATAAACAACACTGATGACAAAAACTTATTTTTGGGTTGCGTTAAAGATGCACTGCTACAGCAATTTAAAGACGAACTTAACGAGCTTTTCAAAGATAACCAAACAAATATTGACTGTTTTATCTCGGAAAATGTTCGGGTAATATTCGGTTGGTTCCCTGAGAGAAATGTTAAAAATTATGAAGAAATTCCAATCAATCAACTGTATGAAATAGCAGTTTCCGCTTTAAGCGAGTACAACGCGATATGCAAATACAAATTAAACATTGTGTTGTTTGAATACGCTTTGGAGCATTTAGCTAAAATATGTAGGATAATTACTACGTCAAATAATCATGCCCTACTGATAGGTTTAAGTGGTTCTGGACGGGAAACCCTAACGAAATTGGCTTGTTTTATGCACAAACAAAAATTGTTTCAACCGGACATTACGCAGTTTTATGATTTGGCTCAGTGGAAAACCGATGTAAAAACTATTTTAAAGGACTCGGGCTGTTGCAACCAACCCAGTGTTTTCCTCTTAAGCGAACAACAAATCATCCAGGAAGAATTCCTTCAGTATATCGAATATGTTTTAAAAACCAACGAAATGTCTAATTTATTCGATAGAGATGAGAAACAGGAAATTCTGGAGTTAGTACGGTTATCAGCCCAAGGGGGCAATAGAAACCTCGACATTTCTTCACACAGCGTATTTTTATATTTCAATACACGTTGCAAGGGAAATTTACACGTTGTATTATGTTTGAGTCCTATCAAACTCAGAAATAGACTAAACCAATATCCTGGTTTAATGAAATGTAATATTATTTCTTTTACAGATTGGCCTGACGAGTCCCTAAAATATATAGCCGAGACATGGCTAAAAGACGTGAATATTGATGACAATTTTAAACTTCAACTACCAAAAGTTTTCAGATATTTCCACAGACAGGCACAAATCCTCGCTGGGAAACCCGACGAAAAAATCCGATGTTACGTTACAACAAACTCGTATACACATTTAATAAAACTCTTTATCCAGCTTGTAAATAACAAACAAACTGCTATTACAGCTAGGCGAAAGAAATTTCAACAAGGCCTAGATAAACTGTCTTTTGCTTCTAAGCAAATAGCCGATATGCAAAGGGCCCTAGCCGAGTACCAGCCGCAATTAGAGGAGATGACTCGAAGGGCCATTGAAATGACCCAACAAATTGCTTCGGATACAATTGAAGTGGAGGAGGCTTCAGCGCTTGTGAGAAAAGACGAGAAAATCGCCCATGAACAAGCGACTGTCGCGCAAATACTAAAACTTGAATGCGAAGCTGATTTAGCCCAAGCAATTCCCATATTAGAAGATGCAATATCAGCTCTAAACACACTTAAACCGTCAGACATCACCCTAGTCAAGTCAATGAAAAATCCACCAGACGCGATAAAATTAGTCATGGCCGCAGTGTGTGTCATCAAAGACGTTCGTCCTGACAGAATTCCCGATCCTTCCACTGGCAGAAAAACAATAGACTACTGGGGGCCCAGCAAGCGAATCCTCGGTGACATGAATTTCCTCCAAACCCTAAAAGACTTCGACAAGGACCATATTAAACCCGAAATCATGCTGAAAATAAGAAAAGAATACTTGCCGCACAAGGATTTTAAACCGCATGTCGTCGCAAAGGCCTCCAGCGCTGCTGAAGGTTTATGCAAATGGATTATCGCCATGGACATGTATGACAAAGTAGCCAAAGAAGTAGCGCCTAAAAAAGAAAAATTAGAAAAAGCTGAAAGAGAATACGCTGAAACTATGTCCATTCTCAATCAGAAAAAGGAACAAGTGGCGAGGATCGAAGAGAAATTAGCTGCATTAAATGTACTTTTACAGGATGCGACGAAAAAACAGCGAAAGTTGCAGCTTGAAGTTGATAAATGCAATAGGAAATTACAACAGGCGCAAAAATTAATTGGAGGCTTAAGTGATGAAAAGATTAAATGGACACACACAGCGGAAAATCTTCTAAATCAATACAACTGTCTAACAGGTGATATATTATTATCCGCGGGTCTTATAGTTTACTTAAGTAGCTTCCAGAATACAACTCGGGAAATTATTATTATTGATTGGTACAACCATATTCAAGCTATGGAAATCCCTTGCACTCAGCCCGAGTTTGATTTGATTAAAATTTTATCATTAGAAGAAAACGAAACTGATTACTGGATTTTCAATGGTTTACCAAACGAACATTATTTTATCATAAATGCGATGATAGAGAAATTTTCACAAAAATACACAATTTTCATCGATCCACAATACCAGGCTGGGATGTGGATTGAAAACATGGAAAAGCAAAACAATCTCACACTCACCAAACTAACACAACGCGACTATTTAACGAAAATAAAGGATTGCATTGTACAAGGTAAACCAATATTATTACAAATACCAAACAATGAGCTACCAACGTGTTTATATGATTTACTAAGGAAGAACTTTTACATGGAAAATAACGAACAATACTTAAATTTTAATAACGAACCAATAAAATTCAACCAACTGTTCAAACTTTACATAGTTTCTTCTGCTGATTGTGTGGAAATTACTCCGGAATTATCTAAAATAGTTACGGTGATTAATTTTAAATTAACGCAAAACGCTTTGGAGGATATTTTGGTGAAAATTGTTGTAGACACGGAAAAACCGCAGTACAAAAAATTGCAATACGACTTAAACAAACAAAGTGTAAAACACAAGGCGCAACTAATGGCTTTGGATGAAAAAATATTGTTAACATTATCGAAACCGGAAACTGATATTTTAGAAGATGAGGAAGTGGTGAGAGTGTTGGATGAATCGAAGGATTCATCGACGATGATTCGACAAAAACAACAAGATCTAATCGAAAGCAATAATAAAATAATCCAATACAAATTAAATTACACTGAATTCGCTTCGTACGCATCAATTTTATATTTCCATATAGACAATTTAAAAACCATCCGACACGTTTACCAATTTTCTTTAGACTGGTTTAAGAATAGCTATTTTGTTTCAATATTAAATGCACCAAAAGCAAATTGTTTCAGAAAGCGGTGTGAAAATTTAATAACATCATTTACTTTCGATTTGCATAAGAATGTGACGCGATCGTTATTTGAAAAGGATAAATTGTTATTTTCTTTTTTGTTGTGCGTTTCCAAGTTGACTTTAAAGGGTGAAATAAACAAAGAAGACTATTTTACGTTTATAACAGGCCCAATTGGCAAACCACCAGAAAAATCATTTGAAAATCCTGTAGGGGATCTACTAACAAAGAATGCGTGGGAGAAATTTTCTCAGATTGAAAATATTCCGTTTTTCCACGGATTTATTCAGAGTTTTATCGATAATATTAATTACTGGCGGAAGATATTTTATGAAAATATTTTATTTAAAGAAGCTGCTCCCCCTGAACCGTGGAATAAAATCCCGTTATTTTATAAGCTAATGATTTTGCGTTATGTTAAATCGGATTATCTTTTATCCGGAATGGTGACGGTTATAGAAAAAACCATTGGTAAAAATTTTATTACCCCTACGAAATATAATCTAAGCGAAGTGTATCAGGAGTCATATTGTCTGTCGCCTATAATTTTTATACTCTCCCCCGATGTTTACCCAATAAAAAAATTAATAAACTTCGTCCAGCAAAAAAAATGTTTAAATAAATTCCGAAGGATCGCCTTGGGAGATGGACAGGCAACCGAAGCTAATAAACTGATTGATAATGGACAAACGGAAGGTTGGTGGGTTTTATTGGAAAATTGCCACCTGTCTTCCGAGTGGCAACAAGAACTTAATGAGAAAATCCTCCAAATGGACTATAACAATACACATGAAAATTTCAGACTGTTGATAACCACTGAACCAACTAATAAAATTCCGATAGTTTTGCTGCAAAATTCCATCAAAATAATAGACGAGAGTCCTAGTGGTTTTAGGGAACATCTCAGCAACCTCTACGAGGAGGAACCAATCGCCCTACAGGAGTTTTTTAATGGTTGTCCGGGAAAACAAACAATTTTCACTAGGACTTTGTATATTTATACTTATATTCACGTGTTGATGAATCAGCGGTTAAAATATGGCGCAATGGCTTGGGGGGGATTACCATACGAAATTCCCAAAGCAAATTTTGTAAACTGCATCAAACAATTGCAAATATTGATTAACAGTACTAATTATAGTGTTAAAACTCTTAATAAGTTTATTTACGAATGTAATTACTCGGAGGTTATTGATAACGAATGGGATAAGCGTTTATTGGAAGTTCTACTAAAGGATGTAGTTGAAACTAAATTTGCTTTACCAGTTAAAAATGATTATCAAGATTTTTTGCGTTATATCACAAAGTTGGATGATGATCCAAAGGAAACTTTAGGAATTCACCCATCAGTAGTGTACAATTACCAACGAAAATATTTATCTGAATTATTCGGTCGTATTGGAGCTTCAACTTCGACTGTTGATGCTAACGAAGATAGCAAAATTACCATTTTAAACAAAGTACAAGATATCCTAGGTAATTCCCCAAAATTATTTAAAACAGACCAGAAACTCGTGAACGCAGTTGTATTACAAGAAATGATTCAATATAACAAACTTTTGAAAATAATTAGAACGTCACTCATGAATTTACAAGATGTTCTAACAGGAGCAGAAGGAAATGTTCTGATGTTTTCTGAATTAATACACGAAGATGCTTGCAGAATATTAGATAATAAGTTGCCGAATCTTTGGCTGAAATATTCCTACCCAACTCAAATGAACTTATCTTTGTACATGCAAGACCTAACTCAACGTTGCAATTATTTCACGAATGTAAGCAACAGAAAATCGGGAAATAGTTATTGGCTGTCAGCGTTTTACTACCCGAAAGCCTTATTATCCTGGGCGGTGTTGAATTATTCAAGAAAATTTAACATAGCACTAGACGATATTACATTTGATTTTAGTGTAACTGTAATCGACGACGACAATGCAGGAGTTTGTCATGATAATATTATCATTACCGGATTGTTTGTTTTAGCTGCGGCTTTGGATAAAGAAACCGCTTCAATTGTAGACCTCCCCAATGGAAAACTGTATGATTCCATGCCGGCGGTTGTCTTTAAACCGATGGCAGAGGCAAAGAAACACCAGTACAAGTGCCCTTTATTCAAAATTTCCCCCTTTGACTGTCACTACAATAGTCGTTATTTTATCGCGTCAGTTTTTCTCAAAACTAACACCGACTTTTCGTTTTGGATCAAACGTTCTGTTGTACTCGTGACACAAATAAATACAATAGGAAAATTCTAATGAATAATAAGTTGATTTTGTGTAGTAATATACGTATATGAAAGTTCTACTTTATCATATTATGTAGGACACTACGTACACGCAATTAACATATTTTACACATCGGCGAACTTGGTAATCTGCAAAGCGAAACTGAATGATGATCTATGTGGTAATGGGCAAAAGTTCAACTAGGTACGTCTCGCTAGTTTACTACGGCATATTTGCCAGTTTAAACAAAAATGCATGGGTTTAACATTTTTCGCTTTTTTCAAGTGAAAACGCCGACATCGTAAATAAATAAATATTTTGCTTTTAATGTATTTTACAACATTCTCGTCCATTAATAATAAATTTACAAAAACATTTTTCCTGCTAAACCTACCTAGTTTTATAATCATAACGCCATAACGGCATTAACATTTATATAAATAAAAAATCCTGCGTCCTCATCATCATTGTTTAACCTGTTGAAATTATTTTATATACAGGGTATTGTAAAAAACTAAAGGATACATTATCGTGCATTAGTAGATAACAAATTTATAACAAAAAGTTCCCTAGTAAACCTACCTTTATATTCAAAAGCTCATGACAACATTAACAATGATATAAATTAAAAAAGCAAATTTCAATTTCATTCGTCACTTTATCCTGTTATATGCGAATAAATCGTTATATTTTTATGAGGCAAATCCACTTCTTCACAAGAGCAAAATCTAAAGGACTTAAACTGAAATTCTCGTCATCAAATATCGTTTACCATAAAATCTTATGTACACAAATGAGGGCTTTTCCCGATTTGATAAAAACCTTCTTCAACATAAGAAGCTGAAAAATTGTAATTATGCAGTTTTCCAAAAATATCCTACTGTATTATCCTTATCAGAAAGCAATGTGCCAAACTAAATTATACAATTGTGCGAGTATATCTGAAGCTTGTTCCATTTATTCATTAAATGCATTAGAAATGTTTCCTAGCCGTCTGACAAATTAGGAAGAAATAAGAAACTTGTTCTGGCGGGTAGGTTAAATAATTTTAATTTCGAGGCACAATGTGTTTTTTTAATTTATACAATTTCTTTGTTTTATCCTGATCGGGTGTGAAATACGTCACATAAACCGAGAGTAAAGATTTATCTTTTTAGAGATAATTCCCGGGCCCTACAATTTTAGACCTCGAAACAGTTCGCTGTTTATTTGGAGTGCCTACCCCATAAAACTGAATTATTTACAGCCAAATCACATACCTTACCCAAATAAAATCACTATTTCATCGTGACCAGTGTAATTGTCCACACCGAGAAAAAAAAGCAAACATGTTGGGTATTAAAAATTGATTAATAGAGATTTATTGCTAAAAAATATGTGTAAGCATAAAACTAAAATTTAAATTTAATAAAAATGGTGGGTTGTCGAAGGAGAGAGAGAGCGGTATAATTTTGATATATCGACGTGTAGGTTAATGATCATTTTGTGTGTGACCCAAATGATCATTTACTATCTGCGTACCTATAGTAATATCATCCCAAACAGCAAACACAACACCATATGCACCAATACCCGTTTTATTTTTTATTTTGCACGGCCTGGCAGACAGAAACTAATCAGAAGATTTTTATGTCTTTGCTCGTGTTGAATTGTCGAAAGAGTCAGTAAAAAAAAAGCTGCGGGGAATAAAATCTGTACTCCCAGCAACATAATCTGCATTCATTTAGATTGCGGTTCTACGCGTGTGGTTTGTAGATAACATATGTCTCAGGCGCGTCATCTACCTTCAAAGTACGCGAATTTCTAGTACACCTTTGGGAAGCGACAGGGAATTTATATACACGCTCTAGCCCTTGTGCTATTACATCGTAGAACGTCACTTCTTCAACTTGGCCCGTTTACCGAAACTATTTTCTGAACCCTTCTCTCCACGTTCCTCTACCTGTTTCAACCACTTTCCTGCTAACATGTTTGGTCAACACGCCCTAATTATAACACACATCCTTCTTAACCACTTAATATCATCCCTAATTTAATTAGCTCGCGTATTATTTGTTTATTACCGAACAAGAGACAAAAAAAATGTTATTACTATAATTTATTTTAAAACTACTATAGTGGCTAGAATCCCATTAAACTTAACACCACTAATTACTTTTAACTTGACGCAGTTTTGTGGAACTTACATAAGAAAAATCACACATCCTCATCGTGTTCTCATTCTCTTTTTTCCAGTAATTTGATTGGCATTAACATAAACACACTGTGCCCCTCGGTGTTGGATAAAATAATACGGATTTGAGGATTTGGTGAATTGAAAAAGTGTAAAACAAAACAGAAGGTAACGTGCACAATTTGCATGCATAAAGACAAAGATAGAGGGCACAGGATGTGACATGTACTGGTATATGGATAATCCTAAAAGGGATTAAAATTGGATGAATTCATGTGTGCGCTTTGTATGTGTATATGTAATGTATTAGGAAATTCAACCTTTATATCTATATTATTCAATATTGGCTTGATCTGATTTATTGAATGTGACACTTATGTATGTATGATAATATTGATGTAATATAAAATCTGTAAGTAATTTTTTAATCAAATAAATTTATGATTTATACATTATTTTATTATACCACCTTTCCAAAGTTTTCAGGTATTAAGTTCGTGAGGATAAGCATTTTTATTTAAACTGTAAAACCTAAAACTTATTTTAAGTTCACTTAACAACAAGAGATTATTATGTAATTTTCATATTTATCCGCCACACTTAAATCGATCAATTATGTATACTGATAAAAAATTCATCACGGATTTAAAACACGATGTGGAACATTTATCAAGTAGCTATAAGGATTTTTCAGATAAAACCGGGATTTAATTCGAGAAAATAAACAACACACTTTAGTGTTAGGTATTTTATGCAAAAAAAGTCAAAAATTGAATGAGGTATTATATGATATTTTATTATAAATACAATAAATATAAATTATATTATGTACATTTATACATACTTATATAAATTATTGTGATGAGTAAATGTTATTTTCCTACTTTATTATTTAAAAATGACGCATGACAATAAATCATGATATTTAATTTTAGTTAATTTATGTTATAATATCCAAAATTCTTCAGTTTAGAGAAATTTTGATATTTATTTTTAATATAAAGGATGTCCCACACAACAGAATATAAATAGTTTAAGTATGTAGTTCTGGCCTTCTTTTAAGTCGAGTAGTGGCCTAAAATCGATCGTTACAACAACTGCGTGGAGACACCCTGTGTAAAATATCTTAGTCGATTTAAATCATGATTAAAACTATTTTACGTAAATCCATCCAACCCTGGTACATACACAATTTATTATTCTTCTCAATGTAATTGATCCTTTAATCGCACAGACTTACCAATAAGTTTACTACCACAAACATCCTGAAACTTGTCTATCTCTCAATCTGATGTACCCTACCCTCTCTCCCACTAAACCTGCAAACTTACTACATTATACAGTACTATTGTATTTAATGATGGTTTTGTTGGTGTTCTTGTACTTGATTTCGGTGACTTGATCATAGACATCCGAATCGATTTGTCCTTCAGTGCTGCTTGATGGTGGTGAAATTTCCGGATCACCGGGCTTCACAAATGCCACTCCATCCTGTCCCATTCTCATGCAGTCAAAATGGAGAATAAGTACAGTTGCTTGTTGAATTCGCGTTTCCAGATCGAAACACATATGCAAGTTCTGGCCGGGTGTGTGTACATCGAATACTCTGGCACATGTTTCCACTGATAATGGGAGGTAAGGTATGGGCATTGGCAGGCATAATGGCGGCGGATATTTGGCTGAAAGTTGGAACAACAACATTCATTACAGAACAGAAACTGCAATGAAAATAAAAATGGATAAAAATATCTAAAATATTATCCTAAATCAAATTATAGTTTGATGTGATTTAAATAGTGACTAGAATCTTCCTTTCTACAAACCTGAGAAGCTGTTCGAGTAGACGCTGTTCTGGTCCATGTACATGTTCATGTAGATGGCGAAGTCCTGCGGATCATAGGTGAAATTCATGCATCCTGTAAATTCAGATAAATAGCGTGCGGTGTTTTGAAAATCGAGAGCTATCGAAATATCTACCTTCTCTATTAAAATTAAATTGATTTAAATTAATCCCAGCGCAACAACCGCATGTAAGTTCCTGGCACGTGCATCCATTACTTCTAAAGGCAGCCCTCCGGAGAATTCCGCTGGTCTTGGTTGATGATTGGTCATTCGGACCCGGCGTATTCATCAGACTATTCTCAATGGAAGTTATACGAAAAGGTAATCGAGATTTTGGATCGTAGTATATAGACATGGAAGATATGTCGGCATCTGTAACTCAAAGTGGCATTATAATAGATTGCTCCGGGCTCTACATCAAATCGACATGTTCCATTACATACATCGCTCAAATTTGTCTGTCGCGCAGAACCGCGCACAATACAGACATATATTTTATTTTTATTCCGATACATATATCCTTAATTATAATTTCATAACGCGCAACCCAGCGAGGTGTTTACTATTTATAGAATGCGCCAAAACATAATTATTAAACCACCGCTATGTGCAGAATAATTATCAACATCTCAACTTATGGAGGACACATGCAAAATTTACATATAATTTTTTTTTGTTCATACATGGTTTTAACAAAACGCGCATCTATTATGTTACATAATTTCCACTAAAATCTCTATTATTCGTGTAACTAAAATCATACATACATTTTCCAGGTTTAAAAAGTTTTAAACAAAGTTGTTTATGAATTATTTTACGTGTATTATAATACACCAAGGACTTATCTGTGCATTAACTTCAAGCCCCAAAAATTATACACGTTTACTTTAAAACAATACATCTGTCAAGGATTATATTGTACAACAGCGAAATGCCCCAAAGCTATAATGCTTTTTCAAGATGACAGCTCATCAAAAAAGTTTTCTGGATTTTAGGGCGAATTTGCCTCACACAACACAACAAATCGAGGGATTCATTCATAAATAGATTTACGTTTTAGAACATCGTGTTTACATGCAGGTCGCGATTTAGGTAAATTATTATTAAAATAATAAAAATTCACGCAATAAATTTCCTCACATTTATAAATTTATAACGAACTACAACAAAGTTATTTTGATACTGAAACGAATAATAGTAAAAAATATATAACAGAAAAATACTTTTCCTTCTTAAAAATACCATGAAAAAGCAATTTACCATCAAGAAACTTTAATTTTTCGATCCTTATCCATTCCAGTTACAATTCCACATGAAATAGTTCCACACATAAAGTTATATTATCCGAATTTCAATTTCAAAGTAAGTGAAGTAGCTTGTAGTATAATACAGTTGGGTGTAAATCTATTTCAATTATGGTTTTAACAATGAAAACGTCGTCTGGTGTGGTGAAATGCAATGCACCACATACATATAGTATTACATTCTGATTCTCTATACCTAGACAAGACTTTTGATATTTACTAAGTTAACTGAAACCTCCCATATAGCAAACTAATCAGATTCCATATTAGTTGAAAGTCTGTGTTATTGAGCGTATATTAACTTGGTACCTGATCCAGAATCTTAATTTCTCTATTAAGCTTATGTACCTATTCTAGCTCTAGACAAATAGACAAGTTGTTTGAATTATTTTATTGAAACAATTTGGGGTAAGTGTGTCCCCGAAGCTAGCGCAGTTTCATTGATCGATTATTGGACTAAATATATGAGAATTGTTGCTTAGATTGCACTTGCCCCAGATTCAGGCGAAGTTAATTTAAAGAAATGATAATGTCCTAGCTGCAGGTGCGTACTTGCCACCTTAGCTTATTTTGTGGATGTTTGTTAGAATTTAATTTAACTCACAAGTCAAGTAAAATTTATTAGCTTACCCAAACTGTCGAAGCTTCCATAAACCTCGTCGAATATTAGACAAGTAATTGTGCACAACACATAAATACCATAACTCATTTCGCTGGAATTTAATACAAATTAATTGATATTATGCGATTAATAACTAAACAGTAACGGATATATAATTATTATTAACAGTAATATATAGCACAAAATCAATAAGTCAATTGCATTTGAATAGGTGTGTAGCTCTAGGTACTTCTCAACTCGCGTGTATGTACATTTAATTATTGTACACACCAAGAAGATTCAAATGCGGATAGTTGTGGATATGTAGGGTAAAGAAAATTTTATTTGTTTTATATATATGGCCAAAAAACCGTCGTGTTAGTGTGTGGTACGTGATGAAAGTGGTTATTATTATGTGGAACGATGACTGTGTTTGCATGCAAGTTAATACCGTGTATTGTTTTTAATGAAATAAAGTGAATTTCGCCCGATAATTAACACTGTAGGGTAAGGTAAGTTTAGGGATGTGTGATCAAAGTATGCTTAATTATCTATTAGTGCCTAGTGGGTGTAGTCAGTAAATTCGTCGAGGGTATTGCTAAATTTACATACAGTATGTTTCACTACAACACACCCAAATTATATTTATATTATACAGGGCGTCTCAGAAAACATTTCCACAGCTCGACTGCAGATTATAAAAATAAATTTTTATTCATAAACACAAAAATCTCAAAATATTCTGAAATACCTTCTATGATTCTATCCAATAGTATTTATTCCATAATAGAAGAATAGAAAAACCAATTTACTATGAAACTGGCACATTTCTCACTTTTTCCAGTTTCTATTCAGCGAAAATTTCTACCATTAATTATAGATAAATAAAACAATATGACAAGTTGTTATATTGTATAATACGACAATTTTTGTGTTATTTGCGTAATAGAATTTGAGTGTTATTAAATAAATATAAAATTGGCGATTGGTTTGTGGATAGGAAAATTATATAAATTAAATAACTAAGCTGTGTAATCAGTCGGTTTAATTTCGATATTGTGAACATACCTACACCTAAACAATCTTATTCCTCAACATTATAATCCAATAAATATTTATTCTTGTTCAGTTTCCTAATTTGAATCAGTCTTTTGTCGGGTTTCCTCCGAGCGGCATTTCTAATATTATCCCCAAAAATAATCTCCACTTGGTCGTGATTATTATTATTATTATTCCAAGTGGTAACAACATGATTATTATTAATTTTCAATGGAACATCCCTAGCACTGTCATCGTAATCCTCATCGGTTTGATCAACGGCATCAATAGGATTAGCCGGAATGCCACCGCCTTCTTCAGGTCCAACAACAGCCACTCCAGATGCACCCATTCTTACACAGTCAAATGACCATTCTATCAATGTTATATCCTCCCAGTTTGCTTCTGCATCCATGCAGACATGCAAATTACGCCTGGCGACGTAGATATTCGAAAAATGGACACAGAATCTGATGAATTGTAATCTGGGAACACGAACACAAACTGGTGGTGGATTTTTGCCTGTAATTTAAGCATGAGTTTACGTTTAGTCTATGAGAGCAAAGCAAAGGTAGGAAATAAATTAAAAATGAATGGGATAGAGAGTGAGAAAAGGAAAAGAACATAGGTATTATCTAAATTACTTCAACAAAAGAATTTAAACTTTTGTAATGAAATCTCTTAAAGTTTAGAAATATTAGGTGATATAAATTTTAAGGGAAGACGTTGGGGTTGTTTTATACCTGCGACTGTCTACGTGTGATACGTAGTGTTAAAATATCAAATAAAAAGGAAATATTGAATTATTTATAGAATTTTCTGTTTTATTCGCCCGCGCGCTATGCCAAGGAAAATTTAAAAAGATTTAATGGAATGGATTAACATTATTTTAGGACAGGTATCGAGCACGTTTATTTATTTATTTTGAATTAATTTCCCTTGAATTATAATAATATAATTAAGGTAAAACTTATTCATCAATTCGGAAATGTTCTCGGGGGAAATTTGTTTTGATATTCATAAAACCAAAAGATACTGATCCTCGTTCCTCGTAAAACCCCCACCATCGCAAGAAGAACGTGAGCTTAACAACCAATTATAACATTCTTTAATTCAGGTTAAATTACTAGAAAATATTCCAGCGTGTAGGTATATTTAGAACAAAGAACTGTAAATTTTATATTTAAAACGAATTTTAAACTAAACTGAAATTAGGAAATGTGAGAATTATTAACATAAAGTACTGCTATATTGCTTGGTTTGGTATACGGGGTGTAGTATAAAATCTGTTAACAAATTCTGTGTATTTGATGAGTACAAGTATATTTTTTGATTTAACAATAATTTCTTTACCCGAAACGGTGTTTTTGTAGACAACTTTTCCATTCATAGACATGGCAGCACTGAGGGCAAATTCATCCGGTTCGTAAGTGACATTCATACAAGCCTTCTGGTTGAAACGGTCCAAGATATACCCGGTACAGCATCCACATTGTCCCTCAGCACAAGAACATGGCAGTCGTACACCTTGAAATAGCGGTTTACTCGTTGTTGATGACACAACATTTTGTACTGGAGCTACAGTTGTATTTTTCTGTTTTGTTGTAGTAGCTTTGTTATTGTTTGCAGCTGAAGTTGTGTAAAATATCACTATTATTAGCACCACACAGGAATTTACCCATGAATTAGTCATTCTTTCTATACCTACAAGACTGTCTGAGTTTTTAATCACTGAGGAGGAATTTATATTGTGATGTACCATGTACCACTTTCTACTGTTTAAACACTTTCTTTTAACAATATAGTATGCGGGTTAAGTATCAATTTCAGTCAGTGACACTTTGAGGCGGTTTCCAGTTATTAGTAAAGGCAATGTGCCATTAAATGTGAAAATAAATTCGGATTAAGCTTCATAAAAGAGTCCAGCTTTCACGGTTAGTGCAGATTAATAATAAAATTAATTTCCGTCGCTTGCATTTCCTGAATTATTAAAAACTGCCATATAGCAGTCTACTTAAAAATCTCAAGAATTTAATGGTTTATATAAAAGCCAGCTACCTAGTTTACTTAAAATCATTAATAAACTCGTGGGAATTAGAGTAAAGTCCAATAAAACTCTGACAACAGGTTTGACTTACTTTATTTTATAATAAAACAAACAAAAATATATAAAATAAATAATTATTTTATTATGTACAAATAAATAAAAAATAAATTATAAGAGCTTAAAAATGAAACATTTGGTCATCACAAAGTTTCTTCCTGAATAAAACTACCAGTGCAATCGATCCAACCACATATCTCGACTTTGCCTTCCTTTAAACCTCCTTCTATTCTTAATAAATCTTGCATCGTCTTCATCATCATCATCATCATCGTCGTCGTCTTCATCATCATCCAGCTCATCGTCTTCATCATTAACCTTATCGTTAGCTACGTTACTTTCAGCTTCTTCCGAATCTTCCCCAGTGAAAGTATCCACAACTCCATCAACTATTTCATCGAAGACATCCTTCGACTCTTTTTTAACAGTCGTGGTTTCAATAGTATCGTTTTTATTTTGAGCTTTCGTATTAGTTTCCGTACTTTCATCCTCATCATCATCATCATCTTCCAGGACCTCCTCGACTACTTCAGAAATTGGATCATCGTCATCTTCCTCCGACGAATCCTGTTCAGTGGTTGTTTCTGCTTCGAAGGTAGTTGTAGGTTCTTGGAAGATAGTCGTGGTTTCCATTGATGTCATCATTGGAGTGTTCGCTGACATCATTGGTGTTTCAGTTAACATGTTTTGTTTTGTAACATCAGAAACAGTTGTGGTGTTGACGGTGGTAACTGGACGGGGAACTAAGACAGGTTGTTGAAGACTTGCCATTGGTTGCTCGTCTGGTCTTGGTTGATTTTGCAACATTGCGCTGACAGCTGCGATGGATTCATGAGGAACGCTTGCAGGTTTCATTGAAATTTCCGGCATCTTCATTGTAGTTCTTGGAAGCTCTGTTGTGGTTGTCGTAGTTGTTGTAGTAGTGGTTCTAACAGTTGTTTTAGGTGTGGGTTTCTGTTTTACCACAACTGGCTTAGCAGTAACTTTCTTCCTTAGCGGTTTTCTTTGAGGAGTCTTATAAACAACCGGTTTTCTAGTAGCTTTTCGTAAAGGTGCAGCTGTTGTCGATTTGACTGGTTTCTTCTTTTTGTTTGAAGAAGACGAGCCACCTTGGAAGTACTCCCCAATGAAATCGTCGTCGAAAACACTGAAAGTTCCATAGTCTACTGAGTCAACATCGTTGTCTTCATCGTCTTCGTCATCGTCGTCATCATCGAAATCAAACTCGTCGTCGTCATCGTCATCATCATCATCATCATCGTCATCGTCGTCATCATCGTCGTCGTCATCTTCCTCTACAACAGGAAGTGGTTGAGCTGGTTCAACTTTGAGTCCGTTTGGTCCGAATCGAAAACAGGAGACTCGTAGAGCCGCTTCAACATCCTGTAAAGCTCGCAACTCCAGGCCGAGGCAAGCATTAAATTCCTCTCCCTTGCGAGCGATATTGTAAACTCGACCGCAAAACTTTGATACTCCACCAGGCAAAGGCATACAAACTGGTTTTGGTTTCTTACCTATACAAACAGAAGTGTATCACAACAAAAATCCGACCATATACCGCATTATGTATTCAGAATTGTTAACTAAATTAATGTAAGAATACGCACTAGATATGGTTGTGTTAGTTAAGACCCTCTCGCCGAAGCTCATCGAAATGGCCAGACGGTCCCCATTCAGATATTGCAAAGAGGCACATCCTGGTCCTTGTAAGGACACTACAGGAATGTTAAATTCTCTGCAGCAATTGCATAGCTTTGTCGAACAACTGCAATATTTATTTGTTGTAGGACTTTGACGATTTTTATTGGCTTTTACATGATGTTTTCTAATGGGATTTTTTCGTGTCTTTTTTGTATCTACAATAGAAAGCACAGTTAAGTTTTCAAATATTATCATAACTTTGTACTTGATCTTACCAATTACAGCAGAGGCTGCAAATGCTATTAAGATAAATATTAATAGTAGTTCGAATATGAAGGATAATTTCATCCTGCTCCGATGCAATCCTGGAAAAAATTACAGAATTTAGAAACGAAGCGTACGAAGTCTTAAAAGTGGAACTCATATTGGCCCACTACATTTACATGTACTCAATATTTGTTGAACTTTGGCTCCATAGACAAAAAATTACACCTGAAGGCTTATATTAAAAAAATATACAAGATTTTAATATTATTTTAATAAAAGTATTAACCATCTTTTCTTAAAATATAGCACATTAAGAATAAAATAAAATTACAATATATTTTTTGTAACTCTTCGAAGCATTATAAAAAACAGTTCTCCTCGTCGTTTCGTAAATGGTTTATAGAAGGAAGTGCTAAGGAAAGTAGACTACTTCCTCTCTTTCTATTTTCAGAAGGTAGCTAATTTTAAAATCATTAATGTGAGTCACATTATTATCTTATTTAAATAAGTTATTTTTACTTTGCGTATCTATCATGTTAAAATTGAAATAAATATTTTAAAGTACAATTTTATCTAGCTTCGATCTAATTCTGAAAAAAATGATCTGCTGTTGCTTTAGTTTTTGGGACAACTCATAAAAACCAATCTGCTGAATGTATAGTTTAATTATAACACTTAAATCATGATAAATACATTAAATTCAGCGGTATTTTACAGCTTTTGTAGTTTTATGATTTTTATTCCCAAGCGGGTTGTTTAAGTTATGATGTGATAAATAATTTTATTAGAATAATAATGATACTAAACTAAATTCACTAGGTACAATTTTACGAGCCAGCATTGTAAAAACCGTAAAAATTAAATCCCTTCCACATATTACAGTACATGCAGAGGTACCAAAAATTATTTTAGCACATAAAAGACGCTCAAAGGTCCAAGGGAAAAATATCCTTTCACGCGTCTAGTTTTATATATTAAATTATACAACAACTCACCCAATATTCTATTTCAATAAAGCGGAAAACACTCGCAATTTATTTTTTTTATAACACTGATAGCGTAGTGAGGCTCGTGAACGTCTGCTTAAGTTTGTTGAGTACTTCTTCGAGTACCCCATTGGTCTTCAGGTAGAAAGGGGGGCCACCGGTATGTCGGTCAACCCAGTTAGGTCATCCATGTTCATCCGGTATATACTTAAACATCCGTTGTATTTTCCTTCGGAATATTTAAATTAACCAGAATAATTTGAATATTTGTTGCAAACTAATAAAATTTCGTTGTAAAGTTGACAATAATCATTATTCTAGTTATACTATGATGTAGTTTTAAGTATTACGAGTTGGAACCGTGTCATTTCATTTTCACTGTTAGCTACTCGTGTTCTTAAGTAGGAAGAGTATAGAAGAAATCTAAAGTCACTGTCATTGACTGCTGAGGTGAAGATTTGGGTGACCTACTAACCTTCATAACGGCCAAGGACCGAAGACCGGCGAAGACGACCATCGACCGTCGTGTCTAGCATATTGAACTAAAGTAAATGCTCTACATGGGTCTACAAGTCTTCCATCAACGAAACTGACCAACTCAAACCATTGCAACATGCCACAGATTATTCATCACTTGCTTTTCTATATTGTCTTCTCGACAATTACCTTAACACTAGTTTCATCTGCTAATATCCTAGGTAAGTTATTTATAAATCCCCTTGGGTAATTAGTGCGATTTTTTTGTTTTTAGATTTTCTTTGGGAAGATGACGATGACGTACAATTGTCTTCAAAACAACGTGAGGAAAGTGGCTCGTCTTCAAACTCACCCACTGAAAGAAGCTGTGCTTGCAACGGTTCTATTTGCACTTGCTGTGTTGATTTTAACTTAACATATATTGACTTAGGTGGACCTGGTAATTATTTAATTTCACAAAATCCAAAAAATTAACACGAATTTTTAGGATGTGTGCAATTAAAGTATATCTCCCAGGCGGAGGGTTTGGCTGTAAACGTATCTTATGGGGAAAGCCTGCTGCATAGTGAGCAAGTGAAAGGACCTAACCCAGAGCCAACGTGCATGTCCCTGCTTGTTAATTTAGCCGAGGTGTGTGCCCGATTTTCCGACCTGCGACCTCACAATGACGGACTGAGAGGCTGTTTACTATTAGAACCGAAACTGTTGGGCGATGTTACAGCGAGTTTTAATATAGGATGTTTTACGATGGACCCTCAAGGTATGAGATTAGAAGAAAGCAATTCCACGGTTACACCTTCAACTGAAATTTTATCTTTGGGAAATACCAATTCAGCTACTTCTGCTACACAGTAAGTTTATTTATATCGGAAAATGCAATAAAATAAAACTAACTGTATTTGTGAAATTTTTTAGAAATGAAACTGAATCGTCCTTGAATGAAGAGGAACTAATCGCTGTTGTCAATGAATCAGCAGAGCAGGGATTAACTTTCTTTGGAAATTTGTTAGGTTTTGCCTTCGGTAAACCTAACACTAATGATACTGAAATTTCAAATCAAAATCCAAGCAGCTCCAATGACACAACATCATCAACGCTAATTAATTCAGAAAATAAACCAACCGTTAATTCAGTATAATATACGAATACAAGCAATTTTTATTTATTGTTAAATTAGTTACTAAGATAGATGGTTTATTTATGACTAAGTTTATTTATGTAGTTGATTTTATAAATAGTAGTTCTTCTAATAATAATAAATACATAAAATGTGACAGATTTTTTATTTCACACTGAAAGATAAGTTCTGAATATCAATAAGTTGACGGATTTTAAATAAAATTAAATAAATGTGACAAATTCTGTTTAAATGGAATTATGTTTTTTTGTGACTCAAAACATTCACTTAATTTTTTTCACAAACGAAAAACTTTGGAATTTCTAAAATGTTTTGCAAAAAAAATATTTTTTATTAATGTAGTTTCAGTGTTCTGCGGACAAAATAATAAAAATAATTTACAATAAATATCGCGTTTATTCGAAAATAAGTGAGATAATTCAAGACTGAATTTAATTTTTTTTACATTTTTAATTTCTATTTATTTCAATAAATTTATTTATATTTTTAAAATAAATAATTAAACTGAATGTTCAATTTATTTTAATTACTTCAGTTACTCTTTTTTTAGGAGCAATAGTTCGGAAAAATTAAGAAATGGATGTATAAAAAGAATCTAAATCACAAAATCCTTTTTAGTTCCTGAATTATCCTGAAAAAATTGAAAATAGATTTTTTTCCCTCTGTAGTTTGGTTATTTCGTAGTCGATTTTAATTTGATAAAAATATTATTTGAGCACCTTTTTACTACTAGATAGGAACATTTCATTTTGTCAGACTTTAACCGATTCTCTATCACCTATAGTTTCAAAAGTCCATAACGATGGACAAATTTGCAAGTCTCCTGTGCGTAAAAAAATAATATAATTCGGAAAAATTAAGACATGGATGTATAAAAAGAATCCAAATTACAAAATTCCGTTTAGTTCCTGAATTATCCTGAAAAACCTGAAAATCGATTTTTATTTTTCTTCTGTAGTTTGGTTATTTCTTAGTCGATTTCATCTTAATGAAAATATTATTTGAGCACCTGTTTATACTTCTAGATAGGAAATTTAGCCGGTTCTCTATCACCTATAGTTTCCAAAAGTTCGTGATGGTGGGCAAATTTGCAAGTCTCCGGTGCGTAAAAAATTATATAATAAAAATAATAAAACAACTACTTTTTCTGATAAATTTTATAACATAGCTTTTAGAGAGAAAAGTTTTCCTTTTTCAGAGCATTATTCAATTTTTCCGTGCTAAAAACTTAAAACGAATAATTTGTGTTTTTTATTTGAAGCACCCACGAGTTCAGTTAACTTCCTGTACTTCTGTTCTAAATTCCTGCATATTAAGACGAGGAATTAAATTCGTTCGTCTGTTATTAATTATTATTAGTGTGGGTTTGGACTAATTTAACGAAAATTTCGTTTTTCCGACTTTAAATGTCCTGAAGGTAGGCAACAAGTAAAACACATGTACTTTCAGTTATCTTCTAATAGATGGTGCTGAAAACCGAAACCGCAAAATAAAAAATATGGCGAAGAAACAAGCGAAAGTTCTGTTGTTTGGCATTGGTAAACGCGATTGTATGCCTTTATTAATATTGTTAGTAGTTTAAACAGCGGATGTGTATATTATTATATTAAATTAACCCCTCGTTGTTTTAATGGTTAAATCAACCGGTTACTAATTATTATGACCTTGGCGTTTGATGTCAAACCGCCATATTTGTTCCCGTTATTTTTCTAGAAGGGTTTCCACTAGTTTCTAATTAGACGCCCATTGTTTAGTCTATAAATACAATTAACCAGTACAACGAATATTAATAAAAATCGATTGTACGCAGAGTGAATTGTTATCAATTTGTTGTTGTGCAAGTGTTCTCGGTGAAACAAGCATTTCACTTGGCAAACGTCAGTCAACATCATCATTATGATGGAAGTTAGTACAATTACCAGCCCCATCCTATTAGTCAACATTATATCCCGAAATAAATTCATTCAACAACGAGTATGAGAGTACACCGAAAATGATCCACAAAACGCAGTGAGTGTAGCCAAGCCATATTATAACCCGTTATTATCGCTATGGCAGCGTTTAACATTAAACCATCCAGTGGGTGGATCCATTCCGACAAATTAATTGCGAAGCAGGGTGCCACATACGCTGTTCGAGTAAGTAGCCTGTACAATTTACAACAGCCCCATTTACAGTTAACTCAATATTTTAGTACGTCGGTTGCTTAGAAGTCAAAGTTTCCATGAAAACACTGGACTTCAAATCGAGATCAAGTGTGGCAAAGTATGTTTAACATTCCTAATTTATTACTCACACAAAAATTTATTTGAAATTCTGTTTGGCAGGGAATGTATCAACAGGGTGTGCGAAACAGCCGGATTGAAAACCGCAGATAAAAAACGGAAAACTGACAAAAAAGTATTGCGATCCATTTCGGACGTGCCTAACATGAACTATGCAGGAACTAATGTTAATTTGAAAGTATCTAGTCTTAACTTGTGTCTTACGTCGTTGGATACGAATCATGTGATTGCTAATCATGAAATGCCACGAATTTCCTTTGCTTCTGGAGGAGACAGCGTACGTTAAGGTAATTAAATCTGTTAACAGAAAATAATTTGTGTTTCTCCACAGGATACTTTGGATTTCGTGGCATACGTAGCAAAAGACGACGACGATCTACGAGCTTGTTACGTTTTGGAATGTGGGGGCGGTTTAGCTAAAGACGTTATCTCAACCATAGGACAGGCGTTTGAGCTGCGCTTCCAGCAATTCACTAGCAAAACACCAGTCAGGTAAATGTTATGAAAAACTTGTAGTAAGAACCACTTTATTTTGTAAATAGTTTTGTTAGTTTGGGGACAACTTTGGGACAACCATCGAGTTCAACTGGGGGCGACGCCGACAAAGACTATTACAACGACTTGCCAGGGAAAGTCCCACCAGATGTGGGACCACCCCCTGTACCCCCATTACCAGCACTTGTAACGCCATTTACAACGTTGCCACCTGTTACCTCAAGTCCCAATTTGATAGACTTGAATTCGGATGTTGCAGCGTCTCACGAACATGACTATGTTAATGATAACTTTCTTATCCAATCGAGGGAGAGGGATGTTTTCGATATGCGTAAGCATTTGAGTTTTGTCAGGTGTTTTAGTTTGCTTACAATTGTGGTTTTAGAACCGTTTATACAACCCAAAGGTGAGCAAGTTGACCATTTGGGTCAACTACAAAATGAGCCGTGGTTCCATGGACAGATCAGTAGGGCCCAAGCGGAGAGGTTACTGCTGAAAGACGGGGATTTTCTTGTTCGGGAGTCTATGAATACTATGGGGCAGTTTGTCTTGTCTGGGATGCAGGATAATAACAAGAAACATCTGCTGTTGATTGATCCTGAAGGAGTGGTAAGTTACATTTGGGTTTAAAGAGATAATAAAAAAATTGTCAAGCCAGAGTTTGATTCTGGTAGTTTGAAATAAAGTTTTTTAACCTTCCGGTTTTTTTTTGAACATAGATTTTGATGATTTTTTCGTGGTATAATTGCCACATAATTCAAATAGACTTGAGTTGTTTTTATAATTTTTTTATTTTGTTCCATTTTGATGTTTCAGGTGCGAACTAAAGACAGAATGTTCCACAGTGTGAGTCATCTAATCCAATTCCATTATGACCATGCCCTGCCGATCATCTCAGCGGAAAGTGCTTTAGTTCTTCGAAATAAAATAGCCAGAAGCACATCGTAAGAATATGCAGGAATTTGGTGAATATACCTACTGCTATTTTGCTTGCATATATTTATATACATATACAATTATATCTATATAGAGATATCGCTTGTTTAATCTTTGTATGATCGAGTGATGTTGAAACAACAAGGGAATTGTGTACCGGACGTTTATAAACAAAATTGTTAGTTTTTACCAAAGAATTTTCTAGTGACTTTCTGTAAACTACTACTTAAATTTTCCTCACTAGATCTGTTTCGTTCTCGTATTAACTGTCAGTATTATAATTTCTCTTACATTCCGATTGGGTTTTTGTCCGGTATGATATAAATAAACAAATATTGTGATTGTCCATTAACGTACAAGGGAGTTTGTGCCTTTTCGTTGTAATACTAAAACCAAAGCTTTATGTTTTAATAAGAATTTTTGATGTTTTGCTGAAAATAAACATTTTTATTGTCAAAACTTGTTAGTGATTTGAAAATCTTAATTATTTGTGTATGTGGATATTTATTTAAAAAACGAATGTATGAATGGACCTTTGTTGTTTTAAAGTTTGACGAATTATTATTATTATTGCATTTAATTGTGTGATCGATATGTACACACTGTGCCTAACATTATTGACTGGGGCATGCTTCGTTTTTATGTACAATTATAATTATATTGGATTGATTTTATTATATTATATTTTTTGTACCAAATAAATAAATTGTTGTATAATAAACAAGCTTTGTTTTTGTATCCAATATAATTTTAATTTTTTTAGTATTTATTGGAAAGGAAAGTGGAATTTCACGCCTGATTTTTAGTACAAAATTTTTATCGAAGGAAAAAGTGTTTTCCAAATTTGTTTTATTTTGAACAAAATTTTGTGCGTTCGCCATTGAGAGGAAAATAAATAAGTATGCAGGGTAGAAAATAAACCATATAGGCCTTCCTAGTTTGGTTGACTTAAAATTCTTATAAACTTTTCTTAAATCTGCTTTAATAACGAGATACAGCGTCGCGCTTTTTATGCATTTTTCTTGGAGTTAAACAATGATCCAGAAAAATTAATACTAAAATTTCAAAACAGTGATAGAAACAACGTGACTTTTTAAGGACGTTTGGGTGGTTTTTATTCAAACTTCTATATATAGTACCACCAAATTTGAATTACTGATTTAATTATTAATTTGCCCTGTATCTTATAATTACTGAAGCAGATTTGGAAAAAAGTTTAAAAGGAGTTGTAATCTTATCCTGAGTCGCAGTTTTAATTAATTTGGACTATACCCTGTATATGCAAGACTCTTTCCTTTAAACCGCTTGGTAATTTTGGGATATTCCACGTGATTTCTATCGACTTTTTAACTGGTGTGGTTTTGATCTTAATGGTGAGCAGGCGCAGATTTCCGGAAAAAATTACGAGAAAAATCGATTCCCTCTCCGAAGTATTTACCGCATTTAATGTGATTTCTTGTATAAAATGTATGATTTTTTAATAAAACAATATAAAATTATATTTTTGACAAAAACTGTTTTGAATTTGAACCTTGCCGCGAGCTGACATTAAATTCCGGGTCGTGTATAAATTTATTTTGTCTTCTGCATTGCTGTAATTTTAAGGGAAATTCACATTTAAGTGAAACGTCCATAAGGTTTTGAGATAACGTGACTAAAACATCTCCTAGTTACCGACCGGGCGCCGCTCCCTCCCCTCTCCTCCAGTGATCTCTCTTAAATCGTATCGTAGTGTGCGCATTTTAGCTACGCTGTCGTTTGTAATCAAATATGGCCGCAGTTAACTTGACGCGATAGTAGTCGATTATTCAAAACTTGTAACTTAACCTTATCTAGTGTTGATTTGTGATATAGAACATAAAAAGAGTATTTTATAAAATAGTGTTGAAGAAACAATTACGGTGTGCATTGAAAATCACAGGGAACATCCACGTTTTAAGTTACTTTCCCCAAGTACGTACAAAATGGCGTCTAGTCGTCCTCCTGTTTAAGAAATAACTTTAAACATTTGGATATTTTTGTTTTGGCTTAACCAAACTTGAAATTATCGTTATGAAAATAATTGCCAGTGTTTCTGTATTGTTATTAAAATATATTACAACATTTGGAAGTTGAATTAAGCGAGTTACAGCAGAAAATTAAGCAAAAGGATGCCTGAGGTAAGTTTACCCCCTTAAATTAATTATTTAATAATATTTCTTGCTGTAATTATTGTCTTTTCCTTTCCCCATGTTTGGTTTAATTGCTGCGTCAATGTGAATTCAAGGGCGTGGCTCCATTACACTCAGCATTATAAAAGAGTTTTCCTTTGAATATTTTTGTTTACAAGTGGTTTTTCTATAATTTCACCCCTTTCCAATGTGTGTTCCACAGTTTTCTTTACATAATATCATTCTTCACACTTTCGTGCACATGGCAAGCCAAAAAATTTCGATTTTTAAGATGGACCCTTTTGAGCAAATTTAAGGCAAAGTTTACACTTCTAGATGTTACAACATCCCCTAATGGTTCTCTTACAGATTATCAACGATTTCGCATTGTTTTCCCTCTGTTTTAGCGTGGATTTTGTTGTAAATACCTGCAGGAACAAAGCCATGTGGTGTTCACTTTAATTTTGGTAAAACTTTAACTTGGGGGGTGAATTTACTGGTATTTTTCACCTGGAATTTCGTAATAGTTTATTTACACAACGTTCAGTTAAGTTTACTTGGGTAAATTATTGTTAAAACCCACGTGGAAGAGTGTTTTTTAACATACAACCCATTCAGTTGTTTTCAAAATAACCCCCCAATATTTTAGCTATTTTTAATATTTAGACATTCCCCAAGGGAGTACAGCTGTAATTTTCTAGAAATTTCCATAGAAAAAGCATGTGGACATTTTAACGAGACCCCCCAAGCAAATCCATGAAAATTCCCTGGATTTTATTAACATTTTCAACAGGAACTTTAACATAACCTCAAAATTTCTAACCCTATTTATTGGTTTTGTTTCGATTTGCCTTTAGTATGCAAAAATATGTTGTGGGGGCTTGAATATTTGAAGTTTTCATACACGTATCAAGGCAACAATTCTGATTTTTAAGCATATTTACGGTAAATTTTACACTTTTATAGATAATAACCTCCCCTAATGTTCCTTTTGGATATTGTTACTGAGTTAGCATTGTTTTTCCTTTGTTTTAGTAGAGTTGGTGAGTGCACGTGTCGTCAAGTACAAAGCACTTAGTTTTCTCGTTGATTTTGGAAAAACTTTCGGTTTAGGGGTGTTTTTCCAGTTGGGTTTTCTAAATTTGTTTAGCTACACAACCTCTGCGTAAGTTTTATTGTTTAAATTGTGTTGAAAATCACGTGGGCAGGTTAAAAAAGCTATGAGGTGGTTTCCAACATAACCTCCAAAATGTTACATATTTTCGTAGGCACCAAAACATTATTCAAGGGGTTGTATGTTTAATTTTCTAAAAATATTCACAATAATCCGCGTGGATTTTTGTACAAACCCCCCCAAATAAACCTATGATGTCCTCTACATTTTATTAATAATTTTCAATAAAACTTGAACATAACCTCACATTTTTTAACCGCCATTTTTAGCAACTGTCAAAGGTCTTGTATGGTTACTGTCTTTGTGGTGTAAAAACTTGTTTTAGTAGCTGAAAGTTAAGTTGCATTTGTTGTTTTATTTGTGTTTCTTAAAATATACGGGGTGTTTTATCCTTTTGCATATAAATATCATAGATAAAAGTATAGGGTTTTCTTGTATCCATTTCTAGACTGGAGATATGTCTGATTCGGAAAATTCAGGCTCTGGTTCGGACAACGAAAGCAAAAGCGACTCATCATCCAACAATTCTGGTTCTGACAGGTAAGTTTATTATTTTTTAAGTCATTAACCCCAATATTTTATTTGAAAAATTACTAAAAATTATTTTGTATGGCGTAAAAAAATATAGACAAAACTATAACCTAATCCGACTGGATACTAAACATTAACAACTTAGGGGGTGGGGGTGGTGCAATTAATATTTTTTAATTAATTTAATAGCCTACTTGTACAATTTTGCACATTAGCACAAGTTAAGACTTGGTCTTTACCACTATTATTTACTTGTGGATAATCGATATTTTCTGATAAGAATTGGCGCGAAAATCAATAAAATTAAGATAAAGTTATCACAAATCGGTCTGATTTTCATAGTTGTTTTCAGTTGTTGGTATTGTGTGTAACGTACAACTAAAAGTCGCACTTACAATGTTCCTTCACAGTGACTAGGTGTTTTGTTAGTATCGTCGGCGACACCCTGTATTAGCTCATAGGTAATTTTAAAAATTACATCGAGTATTTTGTTATAGAATCGAGGAATTTATTTATGCAAAGAATATTTTTTCCAAATTTCACAATATTGTTTTTAATAATGTCAATAAAATAAACAATAAATTTTATTTTTATATACCTAAAGAAGTTTGAATAGAGTTGGTTGGTAATCTAATAAATATCATATAAACAGACACATGGAATAAAATAAATTATAACATACTTTTATTATGTAATTAATAATTATTTACTAAGCTTAATTGATATTAATCATTAATCATTAAAAATATACAAATTATACAATTTTGTGGGTTGAACCTGGTTTGTTCTGCTTTTAATCTATTCATCCCCCACTTTAATAAGATGGACCAATTTCACCTATTAATTAATAATATTCAAATAAATAATTATATTTAATTTAGTTTTTCGAGTATATTTAGTTTTGTCCACTGTGTTTGTTTCAGTCGTCCTATTTTCTTCTCATTAATTGTTTAGAATAGTATTTTTTGAATGATAGAGTATCAACTTGTGTTATAGTACGTTGTTGCATTGAGCATTTTATTTTTTCGTATAAAGAACTTGAACTTATGCGTGGACTTATATTATTAATATCATTTAATAATGGATCATAAACCAACAAAAAGTAGCAAATTTTTCAAAAATATTTTAGTGCTTCGGGCTCGTCGTCATCGAGTGGATCAGAGAGTGGAGGTGATAACGCCTCAGATAACGAGGAATCCTACGAACGTCAGGACACACCAAATCCAAGCAGCTCAACAGCGGAATCGCCCGATTCAAAGAAACGCAAATCGACAGATTCTTCAAAGGAGGTAAACATTAACAATTCCCATAATAGTAGTGCTTGCATCGTTGTAGTAAATCAGTAAAAAAACAAAATAATTAAAATGGCATGCATTTGCATTAAGAGTGTGTTGGTGTGGGGGTGTGAAGGGAAATACATATACCTAACTAAAACTGAGTGATTATTGTTTCAAATAGTGGGATGAAAACCCGGATGTGTACGGGATTCGCCGTTCCGGCCGCTCGCGCAAAGAACCAGATCGTCTCCAAACAAAAGAAAGCGATAAACACAAACGGAAAAGCGATGAGTGGAAATATAACGATGCTAGTTCTTCTGACTCGGAGGAGGAAGAACGAGAAAGACCTCCACCTAGTAAGCGAATGGGGGCAAAACGTGCAACTACAGCCAAGAAAACTATCAAAACTCGTAATCGGTACAGTTCGGAAGAGTCTAGCGTTGAATCAGATGACGATAAGCGTCGGAGCGTGTCGCGACGCACTGCAGCGGCGGTCAGTTACAAAGAAGCTAGCGAGGATGATAAAACAGATTCGGAGGATTTGTTAGAAGTTGACTCTAGTGAACAAGTCGAGGTTCTTCCGGAGGAGAAGTGTGAAACCATTGAAAAAATTCTTGGGCAAAGGCAAGGCAAAAAGGGCGTTACAGGCAATATTACCACTATTTATTATATTGAAGAAAATGGTGATCCAAATGTAGTCACCAGTGAAGATCTCACTGAAGATCAGTATTTAATTAAATGGAAAGATTGGGCTCATATTCATAACACTTGGGAATCAGATCAGTCTCTGAAGGAGCAAAAAGTTAAAGGTATTAAAAAATTGGAAAATTTTATTAAAAAGGATGTTGAGATTCAGCAGTGGATGAGACATGCTACGCCTGAAGACATTGAATACTACGAATGCCAAATGGAATTGTCCCAAGAGTTACTCAAGAGTTTTAACAACGTCGAGAGAATCATAGGTGGGTACATCAAGTGCTGTCATTCAAATCTCAATTTTTTTTGACGACACCATTTTTCGTGCTGTAGTCTAGTTTGTGTGGTTCCAAAAATACTGAACTAAACAATATTTTCGTTTTTTATTTCAATCAAATCACATTCACCTTCCATTGCTCCCTACTTGTATTATTTTACATACTTGAAAATCTTATTTCGTTGTAGCAAAAACCATCAAAACGGAAGGTGGAATTGATTATTTTATAAAATGGGAGAGTTTACCATACGCCGATGCAACCTGGGAAGAGTCAACGTTGATTCAGCGAAAATGGCCGATCAAAATTCAGGAGTTCGAAGGACGCGAACAATCCAAGCAAACCCCAACTAAACACTGCAGGGTGTTACGGACCAGACCGAAGTTCCACGAAGTCAAAACCCAACCAGATTACATGACCGGAAACGATCACAACTTGGTACTTCGCGACTACCAAATAAATGGTCTCAATTGGCTGATTCATTCTTGGACGAAGGAGAACTCAGTTATCCTAGCTGACGAAATGGGTCTTGGTAAAACCATCCAGGTAATAGTCTTTTCGAGGTAAATACAAAGTTGGTTTTTTAGATGTTTAATGGAAACTATTTTTTTATTCAGACAATATGCTATCTCTATTATCTCTTCAACACCCATCAATTACACGGACCGTTCTTGTGTGTGGTGCCACTGTCAACGATGACATCCTGGCAGAGAGAGTTTGCTCAGTGGGCTCCCAATTTGAACCTCGTAACATATATGGGAGACGTCCAATCTAGAGACATCGTAAGATTGTTTACTATTTATTTATGATCTGATTTGTGTACTATTTTTTATTTTTTAGATTCGCCAATACGAATGGTGCTTTCGGGGTTCAAAAAGACTGAAATTTAACGCCATTCTTACCACGTACGAAATTGTGCTCAAAGACAAAGCATTTCTAGGAAGTTTGAGTTGGGCTGCTTTGCTGGTTGATGAAGCACATAGATTGAAAAACGACGATTCGTTGTTATACAAGGCATTAATGGAGTTTGATACAAACCATCGCTTACTGATTACGGGTACTCCTTTACAAAATAGTTTAAAGGAACTGTGGGCGCTTCTTCACTTCATTATGCCTCTAAAGTAAATAAGACTTTAATATTTCAAATATATTCTTGGTATTTATTCATACATTTTTTCAGATTTAATTCGTGGGAAGAATTCGAAAAGGACCATGAGCATGCTGCCTCCAAAGGATATGGAAAACTACATAAACAACTTGAGCCGTTTATTTTGCGCAGGGTAAAAAAGGATGTCGAGAAATCTCTACCAGCTAAAGTAGAACAAATTCTGCGAGTCGAAATGACTTCGATTCAAAAACAATATTATAAATGGATTTTAACTAAGAACTACAATGCGTTAAGGAAAGGTGTTAAAGGTTCTACAAATACTTTTTTGAATATTGTGATTGAGTTGAAGAAGTGCTGCAATCACGCACTTTTGACCAAACCAACAGAATACGAGAACACACAAAATTCCCAACAAGATCATCTACAAACTCTACTACGTGGTTCTGGAAAACTAGTTTTATTAGACAAGCTGTTGATTCGTCTACGGGAAACTGGCCATCGCGTATTGATATTTTCTCAGATGGTTAGAATGCTGGATATTTTAGGCGAATATTTGCAATTGCGCCATTTCCCGTTTCAAAGACTGGACGGCAGTATTAAAGGGGAACTAAGGCGCCAAGCTTTAGATCATTTCAACGCTGAAGGTTCCCAAGATTTCTGCTTTTTACTCTCCACGCGTGCAGGTGGTTTGGGTATTAATTTAGCCACTGCTGATACTGTTATCATATTTGATTCCGATTGGAATCCACAAAATGATCTCCAAGCACAGGCCAGAGCTCATAGAATTGGCCAGAAGAACCAAGTAAATATTTACAGACTGGTTACAGCTCGGTCTGTTGAGGAAGAAATTGTTGAACGTGCCAAACAGAAAATGGTGCTAGATCATTTAGTCATACAGAGAATGGATACAACTGGTAGGACTGTATTAGATAAGAAGGGCTCTACCAATAATAATCCCTTCAACAAAGAAGACTTGACAGCTATATTGAAATTTGGAGCTGAAGAACTGTTTAAGGATGAAGACGAAGACGAGGAACCTAACGTAAGTTATGAAATTTTATTTTAATCGCGCGATTTTTAACATTTCTTTGTTTTTCAGTGTGATATCGATGAAATTTTACGCAGAGCAGAAACTAGAGATGAGGCTCCAACAATGGCAGGAGATGAACTACTATCCGCGTTTAAAGTTGCTAGTTTTGCGGCCTTCGATGAAGATACAGAACCATCACCGGTTGCATCATCTCAGCAAGCTGATGAAGAAAGCAAAGATTGGGATGAAATAATTCCGGAGAAGTTGCGCAAAAAAGTTGAGGATGAGGAAAAATCTAAAGAAATGGAGGATCTATACTTACCACCGCGTAGTAGAAAAACCCTTCAACAGATCAACCAATCGGAGAGCGATGGTGAGGAAGGTAGGGGTAAAAAGCGCAAAAAGAAGGATGAAGTGGATGAAACTGGTTCTTCTGCTGAAGCTGAAGAAAGTGGAGATGATGAAAGACCCAGGAAGCGGGGACGTCCACCAGCTAGTAATAGAGAAAAAATTAAAAACTTCACCGATGCTGAAGTAAGTTATTTTAAAAATGTTTCTTCAATTTTATTGTTTATTTATTTTTTCCAATAGATACGCAGGTTTGTGAAGAGTTTCAAGAAATTCAGTGCTCCATTGAAGCGATTAGAAGCCGTAGCTTGCGATGCAGAACTTCAGGAAAAACCATTAGCAGAACTCAGGAAATTAGGCGAATTATTACACGAACGCTGCAGGGCTTTCATGAATGAACAAACAAAAGAAAACAACGAAAGTAATAATGTTGATGAGTCAACTGGAACAACTCGTGGGCGTAAGCGCTTACGAGGACCTTCGTTTAAATTAGGCGGTGTTTCTGTCAACGCTAAAACGATGATTTCCTGCGAAGAAGAACTGGAACCACTAGATGAAGTGCTTCCCGCTAGTCCGGAGGAACGTAGTAAATGGCTGTTGGACGCTAGGGTGAAACCAGCGCATTTCGATGTAGAATGGGACATCGCCGAAGACTCCAAACTTCTTCAGGGTATTTATATATATGGAATGGGTTCCTGGGAGCAAATTAAACTGGATCCATCGTTCGGAATTGGTGATAAAATCTTGTTAAACGAAGACAAAAAACCCCAGTCGAAACATTTACAATCACGCGCCGAATATCTTTTAAAGATATTGAAGAAACAGTTGGATCTTAAGAAAGGCGTGTCGAAACCTAAACGACAACGCAAACCCAAAGAAATAAAACCACTCACCAAAGAAATTATTGAAAATGACTATATAAGTTCCAATGAAGATTCAGTCGCGACAACTCATAATAACAGTAATACCAACGTACCTGCTCCAACGAAAAAGAGTGCAAAATCGGCCAAGAAGGAAACAGAAGAAGAGAGTACTTCGCATCATAAACATAGCCTAGATAAGAAAGAACGAAAAAAAGAGAAGAAGAAGGAGAAAAAGGCAGCGGGTCCCATGCATTTCACGGCAAATAATGAACCTAGAGCGTTGGGTGTTCTAGGCGATTTAGACCCTGCCATTTTCAACGAGTGCAAGGAAAAAATGCGACCAGTTAAAAAAGCATTGAAAGCACTAGATAATCCTGATCAATCCTTATCTGAATCTGAGCAAGTACAATACACAAGGATGTGTCTCATTCAAATTGGTGAACAAATTAACACTTGTTTGACACAGTATACAGACCCCGATAAAATAAAAGAGTGGCGAAGGTATTTCATTTTAATTATTTATACCTGAAGTTACATTAATTAATACTATTTACTTTTTCTAGCAATTTGTGGTATTTTGTTTCGAAATTTACTGAGTTTGACTCGAAGAAGCTGTATAAACTTTATAAAAAGGCGTACAAGAAATCGGAGAAGTCTGAGAAAAAGGAAAAGGAAAGAGAGGTTTGTATTATTAATCATTATTGAATTAGGATATATTAACACAAATTTATTTCAGGAGGGTGCTTCAACCAGTCGTAGTAAAACAAAAAGTGAAAGCAAAGACGAAAGAGAACACAGCACAAAAAGAAAACACGAAAGTGATGCAGAGAAAGATGAGAAGGAATCAAAGAAACATTATTCGGAGAAGTATGTCTTTTATTTCATTCCTTTCGAATCGAAACTATTTTATCTTTTGTTCCAGGAAAGAAAGGCGCGAAAAGAACGCTGATAAGGAGCGGAAAAAATCCAGGGATGATCAAGGCATAGAAGATAGATACAATCGCCTGAGGAAAGCCAGTGGATCTCAAAAACAACCTCAATTCCGTCATGATCAACCAATGCTAGAACATGATCGTTGGAGTAATACAACACGCGATCGATTTAGTGGTGAACATAAACGTAGTTTCGACTATCAAAGACCGCCTGGATATCATCGAGAGCGAGAGTATTCTCGACAAGATAAACGGTGAGTGTAAACAAAAATTTTCGATGATGAAATTTTTACATGGAGAATTTTCAGTTCGCCTGACGCTAAGGACTGGCGGTCATACCAAAGAGGACCTATACATCCGGGTGTAAGGCCGATGTATTACGCTGGCTTCCCCCCGAATGCTCCGCAGATGTTTATGCAAGAACCATATCCACCTCGAGACAGATTCCCATCTGGAGAGTGGCGACCCGAAAGAGATTATAGAAGAGAATATGATCGAAGGCAACAGTAAAGAATATACAAACTTGTAGTCATTAAGACTCCAAATTAAATAACTTAAGAAAGGCGCATGTTTAAGTGTACCTTTAATATTCGTGTTACTAAATTTCCTACCGTTCGTTTAGAATTTGTTCGAAAAATTATTGAGACTGTTTTTACTTATTTATAAATCTAGAATTTTATTGTTTCTCGATAATTTTTCAAATGTTTTGCATTTTTTGATTACCAACAATTTTATATTCTTGATTTGTTTCTTTGTACATTTTATTCTTTGAACATAAAATGTTGGTAAGGCTGACTTATATAGTGATATATAATACAGGCCTAACAACATGTTGTAAAAATGATTTTTGGTGTACATACATAGATAAATATGTTTTGATATTTTTTCTTCTTTCATTTCGGAACCCTACATCAGCATTTATTTCCTTCATTCCTGAAATGGGTTGTAAGATTTAAAGGTTTTGGTATAAAAATAAAAGCCACACATTTTTTCAAACTTTTATGAATTTATAACAACAAATAGGGAATTACTTGTACACATATATCATATTCAATAAAATGGTAATAGTTTTGTATAAAGTTGAGGTACATCGAAGACAATAATCTAAGAACTGGGGAAATGCACTAGATCGGGGGTTTTTCCTTCCTTGACAATTCTTAAAGCTCTCAAAACAGAAACTTTATCCAGTTCTGCTTGAGACGCTTTTTCGTTGTCTAAACAAATATCTTTTGCTCGATCTCCAAAATGCTCAAACAATTTTATCCTGTAGTCAACAGCGGTTGCCACATTGTTACCAGTTAGCAACAAATTTTCAAGACAAGGAAAATCGCTAATATACTTAATTTCATCGAGTTCAGTTATTTTATTACAGCTTAAATCGAGATTCTCCAAGGAATATAATTTTGCAAAACCGATCAAGGTTGTTATGTTATTTTGAGATAAATTTAATGTTAATATATTACCTACTTTTGTATGCAAGTGATTACAAATAGTAATCAGATTATTGGACAAACTTAAATGGGATAAATTGGGCAAGTCGCACAAGTTGGAAATGGTCGAAATTTTGTTATCGTTTAGAATGAGAGTTTTCAGATTTGGTGATAAGCGTACTGTGTGGTCAATCTCGATGAGATTATTGTTACTTAAGTCTAGTGTTTCCAAACAAATCCATTTCTAAAACAGAACAAGAATTATGATACTGATATACATAAGGGGTTGTTTTGCGAATTTTATTACCGGACATCCCTGTATATTTTCTTTATGTATTGCATCGCACTGGAGTATCTGACAAATATTCGTAGCACTCGTATTGTGGACACAGAGTACTTGTAGAGTATTACGTAAGTTCCCTAAGGATGTAATGGAGCTTAGGGCCACATTCTTTATAATCAAACTGGTTAAAGCCTGAAGAAAATATCAACTGTAAGGTGAAAAATTCATAAATGTAATCTGGTTGTTGTTGTTACCTTAAATGACGACAACTCATAGGGTAATTTGTTCGGTATTATGTTACTTTCTAAAAACTCCGTGGCCGAACCAGCTATTGTTAATGTGTTAAGTTGTGAGCACAAATCTAGAACTGTGCTTAAATCGAAGCGGTTTTCCGCCAGATCGGTCATGGGGAAAGGTTTTCTTAAACACTCACTTATAGCATGCAACTAAAACCAAATTTTATCACACAAAATTCAAACAACGATTTCCCTTACCTCCAAGGGGGTGAAAGTGTAACTTTTGGACAACGACAAGATGTAATCGGCTTCAGTAAACAATTTGGATGTTAAATCCTGGAGGAGGAAGCAAATATCATACAGGTGGAAATTCAAAAACTCCACAAATACTTTCGGCATTGTTCTCTTCAAATACAAAAGTATTTTTCGCAAGTACTCCTCGAGCCCCTTCCATCGGTTTTCGATGAAAGCCGGGCATTTGTTGCGTATGACCTTTTTCGATGGCAGAATATCTTTGAAAACGCCATGGTCCACCACCAGTTGGTTGTGTAATTCGTAAAATTCATTGTAACGATGTGCCACAGTCCATTGAACATCGCCAACAGACACCTGTATTTTATAATATGTTACATTTGAGATTTCCTCAATGGATATTATTTCCAAATTGGTTTCGCTTTGGTCGTACCAAAAACAAGCCATTTAATTTATGTTGTTTTGGTTGGATGACACAAAAACATAACCTCAAAGTGTCAAGGAGAACTGACCAAACAAAAAAAAATCTGGATGTAAATAATAAAGTTGAAATAGCGTAATGAGATTTTATTGTCCCTTTTATAAATATTTCCGTGATGTAATTTAAAGCCATTTATTTTAATAGTTAAATAAATTGCTTTTCGAGGTCAAAAATAAAATTTTTATATCTACCTAGGATTTTCTACATTCCTTTTAAATTTAGTTTCTCATTAAATAATATAGTGACAAGTCATTCAAATAAGCATGATTAAAATATTTTATATAAATAAATAATAAAACTACTATTAAACAAGCTTTTTACCGCCATCTGTTTACAAAAAGCCAAACTATATCATGTCGGTAAAAAAAATGTCCTTGTGCTGTTGCACGTTCGGCTATTGAAACATAGATGGCAAAAGCAAGCAAAATTTTTAGTTTTTAATTAATATTTAAATAAGTGAGGTAGTTAGTAATATGTAAAAGCTCTATGCAATTTAAATGAGAATAATTTTCTGTAAATAATTTAATAAATTTCCTTAAAGTTCGTTTCTTTCTAACTTGATTATATAAACGGAAAATATTTGAAATTTTTGGTGGATGCGCCGGGGTAATAAATATACAGGGTGTTTCCTAACTACGGTACGAAACTTCAGACGGTGATTTGTTAGGTCGTTTTAAGAAAAAAGTTCCTATGAACATATGTCCGGAGTTGCTTCGTTTCTGAAGTTTAAAAAAAAACGGTATTTATAAAATATCATAAATATCCTTAAACCGATTTGGTTGAAATTTGGTGCAGTTATTTGAAGTAATAAGGCGCTAACTAGATTGAAATTATTAGGTCTAGTGGCGTCTCAGTGGACACCACAGCCAATATTATTGAGAAAAAAAAGTGCGCCACTGACTTTTTTGGTAGTTTTTTATTTTTTTAGATTAAGCAACTAAAAATCCAACTTTTTGGTCTCTTGTATTTTCTTCATATCTAGCTTAGTTTTCGAGAAAAAAAAATAAAAATCACCAGATCTACTTTTTTATAACAAATTATTGCCAAGTCCAATAAAGTAGGTACCTACCTACTTACCAGCTCACAGGTGATACTATTGTCATATCAGTAAAAGTCAGGGTTGTCAATTAGCAGTGATTCCATCATGAATAATTTTACTAACACTAATCGCTGACATGCACTTTATTTTTTAAAACGACCTCTGAAGTTTCGTACCGTAGTTAGGAAACACCCTGTATTTTCGGAACATTCTAACAGTTATTTTAACAGAAGTTTTACGTTCTAAAACTTGTTTTTTCAGCTAATGTTCTATAAGTTTGATATTTTTCGCGTTTTAATAATTTTTGTGCCAAAAACGCCTTTTTTTAATCGTGATTTTTTTCGACATCGAGATTTTGATGAATTTACACGTTTTGAGGGCCCCTGAATCCATTTTGACCATTTTCGCCAGATATTTTATTTTATTGTCCAACTTTAAGGACTATTATTTATACGTATCTATGTATCCATCGCTTAATATATCCTAAACACCAATTTTAAGGTCGCACTTTTCGAAACTTATTGTAGGTAGATACCTGCATAAAAAAAATAACAATAATATTTCACACTTTTTTGGCTTAACAATCCATAAAACATTTTTTATTCTTCTCTCCATTACGACGAACATTACTACCTACTAAATCAATATGTAGTTATGTAGGTACATAATATGCTTAGCAGATTGTTTATGTTAAATCGTTTAATACCCACCCCCATATTGTTAAAACTTTATAATATGTAAATAGTCTTACAGAAAATTTGACTACACGGCATTAACTTAATATCATTTTAATTACCCATGCATTATGATGAATAAAAACGTAGATAGGTATTTTTAGCTACTGCTTCACACTCCAATAACAGTTTAAAACTAATGGGACATTTGAAATAAATGACATATTGAACAGATCATATTTTTTTCTTTATTTAGTTTTGTTTTATTTTAATTGTATATAAGACGTCTATTCGAATTCGATCATGACGGTTGTGGCTTCTCTCTTACGTAAATTAGCGTCTTGAAAATAATTAAAATGACCCACGCTTAACGCACTTTCTTTTGTAAATGATTAATTTAAAAAACTTGTTGTTTCCAATTAAGTGTATAATTTAACTCGTTGAATAATAATATGATTAAATGCATCATAAGGGAGCTTTATGCTAATGTTCTACAGAGTGTTGTAAGAAAAAGGCCTGTAAAATTAAAGTTCAAACTTATTTTTCTAGATAAAAGCACTGTTTTAATTGGTAGATATTTTTTCAATAATTCAATCAATCAAAAAATATATTAAATTATTTTTTCTAGAGTTGAAAAGTATTGCGTGACATCATTTTCTCTTCCTTATAATTTGTCTTCAATTTTAAATATTCACTGGCATTCTGCGTAGATTTACCTATATAAGAACATAAAGTTTTGTCTTCATATGGTAATTTGAAACTAAAATATAATCCTATAAGTTTAAATCGAATAAGTTGCTATATCGTTGTAACGCACACACACAACAGCAGCTTAAAGTTTATTAGGAAAGGATACGAGTATCTAAAGTAATGAAACGATGTAGGTAGAATTATTTGTTTTGATACAATTTGATTTCTATGTTTACAGAGACAACAACCCATAAAATACTTGGTAGCTCTGGATAGAATATTAAACTTATTATTTATAGATATCATATAGCTACAATAACGTTGTTATGGCTTTTGAAACGGCCATAGGTCAAAATAATAAAAACTTACAAATATTACCTTTTGTACGTTGTACGTCTCCCTGGAATTAATAATTTATATCATTGTTTTATGATTATATTTATATACATGAGCCTGCGTTTCGAGTGGCAATTAAATGAACATTTAGAGAGGCTCTATGGGACTCCAATTTGATAGAAGTATTATTTTGTGATATAAACTTGATTTTGATTCGGTAAAAATATGCAATTTTTTGGATCGATTCATGTACATATATTATTATTTTATAGAAAAAAGTATGCATTATAATAGTTGTAGTAGAACAAAATAAAAATATCTGATGTGTCCAGCACATGACTTTCTTATACGATACAGATTTAATTCTGAAAAGTCTCCACATTCAATATTTTATTAATATTAATGCAAATTTCTATAATTATTGTTATAGCAGGTGAGATCGAGTGTTTTATATTTTCATATCAAATATTCGGAAACTATTAAACAATGTTTAGTTGTAAGGAAAAGATATTCGGAAAAAAATCAGAGGTAGTAATTTTATCAAAAAGACTTCAGGTCTATTCGGGTCTTTATGGTTGAATTTTTTGTTCGTTCAACTCGTCAATATGAAATTTGAATCACCGACAATCATCGTAGCGAAAATATAGTGAAAACGCGTAAATCCATCAAAATTTCGAAGTTAAAAAAAATCACGACTATACTACCTATACTTCCTTTTACTTCGTATAAAAAAGTAAAAACCCAAAATACTCAGTAGACAAAATACCTACCCACTGGTTTGGTTTTTCGCCTTGTTTTTTTGTTAGTTAAATCATTATTGTTAGTAGTGATTGATTTAAACGGAAATAAGTTTTAGAGATTCTCTGAAAGGAAATGGTCAATCTGAAAGTTTGCAGCATGCTTCAAACTTAATATTGTTGCTATATTTACAGAAGGGTTTCTTCAATTAATTTGATTGGTGGGGGCTGGAAACTCCAGCAATTGTCCGATGCAGGCGGGAGTATAAAAGTTTCAACATCCCTCCTGAAAACATCACTCGCTGAAATAACATTGTCGTAATAACACTTACGCTCTGTTATACATAAACAAACGATTCAAAATATATTTAAATAAATAAAAGTGAATATAATTAAAAATTAAAATAATGTATCGTGCGGTTGTAATTGTTGTCGTTTTCGTCGCTTTGGGTCTTGGAATTTGTACCGCTCAGCTGCATTTTACACCTAACTGGGGCAAAAGAGCCCTCAATCCGATGAATGGGGCTGAAAACGAAAACAACTGTAAGGAGTCAGTGGATACCATCATGTTAATATACAAAATGATACAGGTAGCTTTGTTATAATAATTCGCGCTTTTTGGAATTTATTCTTAATTTTTTTTATTTTCAGAACGAGGCTCAAAAACTGGTGGAATGTGAGAAATTTTCAAATTAAAAATAATTGATTATTAGATGTGATTATATTTTATTTTGTGCCCATGTGTCAATTTATTTGCAGTAAAAAAATAAAAACGGTTCATTAAATATTATTTGTTGATTTTCTTATCTGTATTACATTTTTTGACCCTATATATAAACAAATCAATAAAATACATTTATACGAAAAGCTGTAAAAAATTATAGTTTTTGGCAAGGATACAAAAGATTATTGGACCTTGTACAACTCAGTATAATTTATCTCAACTTTTAGTAATTTACTGGAACTACCACTTAGTTCCACTTAGGAATTTAAAATATACAAATAAAAAAACTCTTTGAGCGTTTTCCAGAAGCAGAAAAGTGATTGTGTGGTAATTTTATTTTAAAAGTGCCGAAAGTTTTTTTTTTCTATCATAAACCTCTATTACATTGGACAAAGCAATTTTAATTTGTTTGGCCCTATGAGTATTAATATCATTTAGGAATTTACTAGGTAACGAAAAAACCTTCATATAGCAATTTTTTAAGCATTTTTCAAACCTTATCTGAACAATAAATCACTCGTAAATTGGATATTGTAGTTTTATTTAGAGTTATTTTGTACATAATTCAGGTTTTTATTGTATGCATGGAATGCATCGAGTTACAATTAATATAGATATAAATGAAAAACATTTTTCTGCGCTCAAAATATAAATTCCAATAGCATTTATTTCCCCTTAAATGTAGGCAACCAGTATATCGCTGCGTATTGTTGGTTGCATAATTTGTAATGGTAATTACAACAGCCGCCACCAGAGGTCAGCCCCAAACGTCAATTTGAAATAATTAGGTTAACGGTTAGCAGTTTTCCGGTAATTATTGAATAAAAAACATCATGATGCAAAGGTTAGTTCAGAATTTCACAGAAAAAGATTTTCAATTTTCTTATATTATTTTTTAGATTGTGTTCGGACCCCTCTGAAAATAACACTGAGGAATTTTACTATAAGCCGGGTTTTAAAATAAATTACAGTGACACCAATAGCAACAAACTGAAAATACAGCAATCAAATAACTCTCAACAAACTAATAATATCCATTTAACTCGTGAGGAAATTATGGACAGATGTAGGGTTAGTATTGAGGGACGGAACAACATGGTGTCCATTGAAGGGCATACAACTAGTAACTCAAAACCTAAAAAAAATAAGTAGTAGTTCTACGAACAAAGTTAATTATGTATGAAGATGAATATTTAAAATAAAGTTATATTTTGACTAGATTAGTACTACATAGTTATTTGTTCAAACAAAAATCCCCTAGGTGAGCTTCTCTTATAGCTTCTATCTCTATCGTCCTATTGGAAATTGCGTGTGTGTGAGAGAAATAAATTCTACACCAAACAAGGCTACCAACAAAGGCACGCTCAACACAGCAGCAACAAACATGGTGGTGTGCTTGTAGTTATTGTGAGAAATTTTCATTAATTAATTAAGTATTATATAGTACTTTGTTGTTTTTTGTACAACGAAATACTATAGCATTTACGCATGTAATTCAGCAACAAAATGTATTAATTTATAAATAATATTGATTATATGTGGTGGCAAGTTTGAGTAATAGTCGGCTTTGTGGTGTTATACTAATTGTACAAAAATGTTGTCAATTGGTCCAAAAATGGACGGAAGTCCAAATACAAAATATTTCGAGGCTCCAGAGACACTCCAGGCTATCGAAGGAGTGAAACTTTGGCTTCAGAAAAATGCTAAAAAGGTTCGTAGGTTAAGGCGTTATGTTCCAACAGCGCTTTATTTAATTTGTTTTGTTTTTAGTATATTCAGTCTGAGCCTCTCACAAATAAAACTTTGGCTAGTACAACGATACAACTCATGCAGTTCCAAGAAGATTTTTTGGGGAAGAATGCACAAAAACCGCCAATGACTCGGATTCCCGTAAGTATTAGCTTAGAATATAGTTTCATCGGTTCCAAGTCGACTTTACCTCAGTCCTCAGTGGTCCCTTAGAAATACGAAATAACGAAATATTTCTTTTGTTTTGTAGGTAAAATACTTTTTGGACTTTAAACCGGGAGGAGGATTATGTCATCTCCTTTTGGCTGCATATCGATTTAAAATTGAACATGGATGGCGGCGGTTCGAATTACCAAGTGGGAAAAACGTGTCAAAACTGGATCGCGTTTACGAAATGTATCAAATGATGGAAAAAGCTCTCGTACAAAATAAACTTTATACCCTCCCAATCGTTTACATTCGTCCGGAAGTTGACAAATTAATAGTGCAGAAAATCAAGGAAATTGTGCGAAAACGAAACGGACAAGTCGTCGAACAAGAAATAGAATCTGTGACTCACATCATATATGGAATGGTGGATCCATTAAAAGAAGAGTATGGCCGTCCGGTTATAAAACGAGACAAAATGGTTATGATGCACTGGTATTATTTTCCGAATTCCTTTGACACCTGGGTGAATTTAGAGGCGGCAGGTTTGGATTTAACAGTTGACAATCCTAGTCCACGTTCAGGACCATGGCGCGTCACATACTCTTGGATATATGACACCGATCAATACAACGAGTGGATGTCAGAAGAGGATTACGAAGTCGATGAAAGTGGAAGAAAGAAAATTCACCCTAAACTAATGTCCGTTGAAGACTTAATGAATCCCTCTGAAGACCGCAACAAGTAAGTAGATTGTAATTTGCATAGTTCATGTGTGAAGTAACCATAACCTATTACAGAAAATCATACAACAAACAAAAGAGAAAACGCTCGCCTTCACCCCCATCTAAAGTAGGCAAAAGAAAAAGTGGACGTAGTCCTGCTGTGGGAAAAAAGCAACGTCCCGATGAGAGCGAAGCGGAAGATCTCACGAAAGACATGGAAGAACCCACGCCAGAGCCAAACGTTGTCGAAGTGAATCCCAATGCAGGCCAGTCAGCTTCCACCGCAGTTCCGTCAACTGCTGCAGCAGCTACAGCTGGGCTAATCAAGAAAGACCACGAATTGCAACCGTTGAAAGGTGGATCAGTTACAGATCTAGAGGAATCCGAAGACAAAGGAGAAGATTCTCAAACCGGGAAGAACAGCGATAGTAATACGCAAGATGATGGACAAGAAGATAATGTTACAGAACAAACGCACCACATTATTATTCCTTCATATTCTGCCTGGTTTGATTATAATTCTATTCACGAAGTTGAAAGGCGAGCTTTGCCTGAGTTTTTCAACACTAGGAACAAGTCGAAAACTCCTGAAATTTACCTGGCATACAGAAATTTCATGGTAGACACTTACAGACTTAATCCTACGGAATACATAACAAGTACAGCTTGCAGGCGAAACTTAGCTGGAGATGTATGCGCTATTATGAGAGTTCATGCGTTTTTAGAACAATGGGGGCTGATCAACTATCAAGTTGATACAGATTCTCGTCCAACTCCCATGGGACCTCCCACTACTTCCCATTTCCATATTTTATCAGACACACCTTCCGGTTTACAGCCAGTAAATCCACCGAAAACACCTCAGCCTAGCGCAGCTAAGACCTTGTTAGATCTGGATCGAGCTCAAGATGTGAAGAAAGTGGAAGGAATAGGTGCTGGCCCTATCGGAGGAATTGGGGGCGACCAACTATCCTCTTTTGGTTTAAAACTAGACCAATACGTGAAGAAACCAGCTGCGTTGCGGAATAAAAGCGCAGCTTCATTGACAAGAGATTGGACGGAACAAGAAACATTGCTGTTATTGGAAGGTTTGGAAATGTACAAAGACGACTGGAATAAAGTTTGTGAGCACGTTGGGTCACGCACGCAAGATGAGTGTATTCTTCACTTCCTTCGGTTGCCAATCGAAGACCCGTACTTGGAAGATCCGGAAGCTGGTGGAGCCCTTGGACCACTAGCCTATCAACCAATTCCTTTTAGTAAAGCTGGAAACCCAATTATGTCCACTGTGGCTTTTCTAGCATCCATTGTTGATCCCCGAGTAGCGGCAGCTGCTGCCAAATCCGCCATGAATGAATTTGCAAGTATAAAAGACGAGGTCCCTGCAGCTGTTATGGACGCACATTTGAAGAATGTCGAAGCATCTTCAGCTGAAGGTAAATATGATCCAACAGCCAATTTGGCTTTGACAGGAATCGCAGGGACGGCACCAGAGAAAGAAAGTGATGACGACAAGGTTAAGAAGGAGCTTGAATCGAAAGAAGACGAAAAATTGGACGAGCAAAAGAAGAATGGATCTGAGACACAAGATGATACCAGCGATAATAAAGTCAAATTGGAACCGTCGGATATTGAAAAAGACGAGAACAAGCAAACTGGAACTGATGGAGATGGTGAAGTGAAGAGCAGTGAAAAAGTCGTACGAGACAGTGAAATGCAAAGTGCCGCCGCCGCGGCCTTAGCTGCCGCTGCTGTCAAAGCCAAACATTTAGCAGCGGTAGAAGAAAGGAAAATCAAATCGCTTGTAGCACTTTTAGTTGAAACACAAATGAAAAAACTAGAGATAAAACTGCGACACTTTGAAGAACTCGAAACTACTATGGAGAGGGAACGAGAAGGATTGGAATATCAAAGACAGCAACTGATCACTGAACGGCAACAGTTCCACTTGGAGCAATTGAAAGCCGCAGAATTTAGGGCAAGGCAACAGGCTCATCAGAGGTTACAGGCCGAACAGGGACAATGGTCTGCTCAGCAAGCTCAGGTATCCCATTCTGCTCCTTCTAATGAGTCTGGACCCAGCACTACTCCGACTCCTCCGTCGCCCCAGGCGGCTGCTGTTGCCTCACCGGCGCCGCCCCACCACCACATATAAACATTTTTTTTTAAACAAATCATATTTATTTAATAATTGTAAATCTTTTCTAATTATGGACCCTTAACGATGCTTTATTAATTCTTGTATTGATTAGAATCTTGGAATTTTTTTTATTATATACTACTTTATTTTTGCGTCTTTTATAGATTGTGTATTTCCATGAATTTAAAATAATATTGAGTTTTAATTAATTATATTATACTGGCTATCATGTTTCATTCCAGGGTAATAGTGTATTGTAATCTGTATGTTGTAGAAATTTTATTTTATTTTCAAAATGATGCTTAATGTATAAATTGAATCTTTTTGTACAAGTCTTTAGACAGTCATACATATTACGATGTAATAGCGCATTAAAAATATAAATTTTTACAAAATCTGTGTGGTTTTAATCTATAAAAGTAACTACTGGGAACTAGTTAAATTTGAGCAACTTTCCGACAGTTTTGGAACTGCTGTGTGTAAAATCAATAATGTAGTGTATATATGGTTGCATACCGCTCAGGTTTCATGTAATGACCACACCTTTATCCATTATGTTTTGTTGTTTAGTTACGCATTCTCTCATTGGTGTCTCTGTCCTCTGTCTTGTGAAACGTCAACAAATAACAAACATTCAGAAGCTAAATGTGCTAATTTAAAATGGGCGTGTGCGGTACCATTAATTAATTCTCATATTAAAACAATTATCATTAATAAAACACGGTAACTGAGTGTCTTAGTGCGAATTTCCAAAATGGGTTTGTTAAATTCGTGTTGGTCTCCTTGTATTTGGACTGATAGCCTCAAAACGGCCTGCAATGCAATTGCTTTTTACACTGGGGCGATGAGCATAGTCTTAATGACGTTTATTGTGTTTGATATGCTCGGGGGTGATTCCACCCAACTTTACAACCCCTTATTCGAAGCAGATGTGCGTTTATGTATGTAACCAACCCTGTAATTTGTTTACTTTTTCCATCAACTTGTTTTACTTTTCAGCTATGCAAGTGATTGGGGGGCTTCTTCTATTCTACTTTATTCTATTAATTGCCTCTGCAGTGGTGCTAGTTATTGGTATCGGCAAGATGAATCGAGGAATGATGCTTCCATGGATGATCGGTTTTGGCATTGCTATTTTATTCCAACTAGTTTTCGGATTGTGGCTCTTAGGGGGCTATTACATCTACGTAAGTGTGTAATAGTTATAAAACTTGAACAGTTAATTTGGTATTTCTCTTGTAGCTTGACAGCGTGCTGTATACTTTCGTGGACTGGTGCTGGATGGCCTATAATGTAAGATAAAACCGAAAATTTAAATTGTTCTATAAGTATTATTTATATTTGCTCTGGTTGTAGATTTATTGCTGGTTGGTTGTCTACTCGCAGTACCAAGTTATAGAGAAGATGCAGTCGCCTAATATCGAATTATTGTGGCCCTGAGAGTATAAGTTTCCATGTACATTGTACTCGTACAGTTTTCAAATTCCGTCCTTTTATAATTACGACATATCTTTTACTTGAAAAGTAATATTATTTTTAAACAATACCTAATAATAGGTGTAATATATATTTTTATATGTTTTTTAAGTTTCCAATAAAGACTACGATATTTAGTTGTATTTTCACTCTATTTAGTAAAACAATCTAGGATAATTTTTGACTGTTTAAAACAGTAAACAAACCACAAGTTTTACATATTTCTAGTTTATTTTGGCTTTTAGTATACACAATTATTTTACAGAATAGGTAGGAGAGGTATTTAACATAATATTAAAAATATTAAATAGGATTCCATATGTCTTGGCAGAGATAATGGATGGGTCACTAAAAATAGCCAAACAAGAAACACCGAAAATTGACACTTTGTGTGTGTATGACATAAATCATTATATTCCTTAAAAGTATAGACTAGTTTGATGAAATGTGTACCCACTTAAACCATTCAACAATGTTTTCATTGTTTGTCAACTATACCAAAGTAAAAAGACATTTATTTTTTCCTAAAACATTCTACTGAAAACTGTTTTATGATATTTCAGATTTGAAGAAAATACATTTATCACAAGGCACATTGTGTAAAAACTATATCAAATTTATGTATATTATATTATCGTGTGTAGAAAAATATCAAAATATAAATTGTAATTGTTAGTGTTGGTTAAATAGGTGTAGATCTATTAAAAATAAATAAATATTTAATACATCACAAAATAATTGGAGGAATTTAGTACTGCATATAAAATAGGCTGTTATCTGATTTTGTCCGCAAACATTCTTCAAAATTAAAAAAAAGATACATTATTTCAAATAGTTTTTAGAATTTGATTTCTTTTATCGACAAATTTCTCAGACATTAGGTTATCGCAACATTCTTAATTTGCAGAACAATTAAATTAGGTATTCGAAAAGTTTCAGTTTACTATCAGCAGGCATGAGTAAGGAAATTAAATGCAATTTAGAGCTAGAAAAGAGCTATAATAACACAAAGTCGACGAGTGTAATTTGCTTAGTGATAAATATTTTCTCCTGATCCCATGAGAGATATAATAAAAATGCAATGAGATCTAATGGAGTAAAATGCACCCTGACTTAGGAAAGCAGCATGAAATTATGTATGTATGTATGTTGATAGAAAGGACCATACATAGATTTTGTACGAACATTAAATCTAATAAAAATATTTTGTGTTTAAATTACATGTAGGTAACAGTAGCATTCATTGCCCAAAACATCTATTGATTAAAATCGAAAATTATATTACTGAGACTTATTTTAAATTCGTGTCGTCCATCAATCTTTTACTCTCTCATTGTACAAATAATAAAGTACAACAGCAAGTATAATTATCTGATTTTAAAAAACCGCACTATACTTTACTAAGTGTATTTAACACCCCTTATTATCATCATCGTAGAGATAAATGCAGAATTTACAGTACTCGTAGTATAAAAGTGCGTTGAAAAAGTAATACAAAATACATACATAGTAAAATTCAGTACAAATCTTCTTAATATTACATAAATGTGCTGTGGGATTTTGTCTATCAAAACACTATGTGTCCAGAAAGTTACGGTAAAAATTTAAGTTAACCACTAAACGAATTTCTATGTCGATGTCCAATTAATTTGTTCATTCATTTTGATCTTATAAGTTTAGCTCAGTTCAGTAGTTAATTCATAAATTTTTTTAGCACGTTAAAAAAATGTTTAAATTGTAGGGCAGTTAAATGTAGGCCGCCAAGCTGTTTGAGATAGTGTTTTGATAAAAATAGCAGCAGTAGATGATCACATCCACAACAAAGCTAATATGCGAGACAAAAAACTTGAGAGAATACACCTGCTTTAACATCATTTCCATAAAATTCTAAAGTAAACAAATAATACAATAAATATGAATTATGATACATAATAATATAGTACATACATTAGATGACGAATCAAAACTTGGTTTATAAAACCAAAAAACAACTAGGTATGAAACAGTGGTTACAAAAAAACGTATAGTTGGGTATATGTAGGTTAATGAATGGGTGCATACTGGTTGCAATTTGCAGCTGGCAGGGCAGCCGATGACTAGGGCACACACAAACTTACACACACTGGTTGAATGTTGAATGAATGAATAATCCATTAATCGCAGGTGACGTACACATCGGTACGTATGGGTAGAAATGGACGGGCTGGCCTTAACGCCACTGCCTGTATCCGCTTTCATGCATCGGTTTCACCTCCTTTTAATCGTAGTCGAGCAAAATCTTCAAATATTATGTCGTCATCGTGGTCCTGCAGATTGTTTTCATCACTGAAATAAAAAAAAGCAAATTTTATTAAAAGTTCGTTGCACAATCTACAAGACTTACGCATCCAACTGAATCAAATTAGCATCATCCTGCGACTCGCATCCTGCATCTCTACTAACACGACGTGAAGGAGACGAACTAGTCGGCTGCATTGGTTCTTCCTCTGGTTTTGGATGCATAAGAATAAATGGAAGTTCCGCTACCAGATCCCTAATCACAAACAAAATTACATAAACAAATTTTAATTTTGGTTTTATTCTTACCCTCCAAGTGCGCCCAAACACAATTTTACTTTCACTTTATATTGGACAATAATTCCCAAATTTTCTCGTTGTGCTGGATCAGCCACTCTGCAATCAGTTTTAATAAAGTCAGAATGTGTTCGATTACAAAAACAGGATAGAATAAGAATGGAGGTGCAATATCTAAATAGAATAGCCAACATGCTGTTATAAGGAGAAGCCGATTTGTTACACTACATACAGCTATTACTACTAACAACTAAACAAAACCTACTCATCTATTATAGAAGGTACTAGCTAGTACTACATATAATACTAAGGTACTATATGCGAGCGGCAATAAAATAAGGATAAGATTCGCCAATTTTAATTATTTTTTTCATAGGTACTGTTTCTTTGTTTTAATCATGTAATTGAGCGTGCATGTGTAAAAAGCCCTCAAAACTATATACAGGGTTTCGGATACAAATACGGCAAAAATACATGACAAAACCTTGTATATATTTTTAGTAAAAATTTTCATTGTTTAATATAAAATTTATTTTTATCACTTATTACATTCACTATATCGTTAGAATTTACACGAGAAAATTGGCTTTATTAAAAGTAACTAATAACCGCATGAACGACTTAAAAAAAAGAATAAGGTTTAACTTTATTATCTATAATGTTCTGAATAAAACTGAAATGAGCATGCGGATTAATTAGACAAAACAAAATTACGTTCCATTTATAATAGTTAGAACTGAACGAGATTTTTGTTATGAACGAATTTGAAATTGTTAATAAGCATTTTGGCATACAAATGTAAAATGAGATAAGTATGAAGTGAAAAGGCGATTGAATATTTTCACTTCTAAAAGTGTATAATCAACTTACAAAGTACTTGATGCTAAGTTAGTGTCTTCGTGCTTTAACTGTCCGTCCAAGGCGAGACCCCACTTATCCTTATTATTGGCCAGGAGAGGTGTGAGTGTGAACACTTTGCTCAAAGTGAAGCCTGGGCCGATGGGACACCCTTCTCTACCCAAACCAAAATCACACACTTAATTTTTCCATCTATTATTTGCTGTTTGTTATTGTTATTAAATAGATAAATAGGTATTAGACTCAGAGACCGAGACCGCTGCATCCCATCGCCCTTTCGTAAGCTTGCAATATGCAGTATTTTCTACTCCACTTGTGTATGACTTATAAACGAAAAAAACTCGTAAGGTAACTCAACTTTAAATTTTGTACAATAAAATCAAATCCTCTAAATTACTGGATGTTATGTTCCTCGCTGCAAGAATCTGCGATTATTATAGGAGACATACGAAACAGGTTAAAATTTAATCATTGGCGTCACGTTTTGAACTTTTGTACAATATTTTAACCTGGAAACTTGTAAAATTGTACTAGTTCAAAACATGAATTTGCGAGAAAAAAATAATGATACCTTTGTTTCTTATAATAAGCGAGATTTCCCTCCAACAAGTGGAACACCTTTTGTGTGAAACTGGTATGCTCAATAATATACTGGGGAAAAAAAATTGATCATGCAAGAAATCAAACACCTACAAAACAAACCTGTGTACAATGTATTTGTATATGTGTGAATGTCTAGTGTATGTTTTTTCGCTACTAATATCAAAATAATAGTATCAATGATGCAAAAATGTGATTGAAGAAAGTGTCACTCAATAATACGAGTACTTGGGTGGGTATGATTGGGTAGAGTAGACCAGTTGCAGATAAACTCACATAGTGGACGAGGCCAAATTGGTGTCCTCGTGTTTAAGCTGGCCATCTAAGGCCAAACCTCTTTTATCCTTGTTATTCACCAGTAAAGGCTTTACAAAGAATACCTTATTCAATGTGTAGCCTTGTGATATCGGGCAACCTGCACTGTAGTAATATTCTATCCATAAAGAATATTCACCAAGTTTTTTTTAAATTTTATTTTAAAAGTCAATTTTAGGACTGACGCAGATAAGGTAACCGAGTAAATACAGAGTGTCCAGTGAAAGTTCGGGACGCACTGTATACTATCAGTATAATATGACAAAAGATATACCTAGTCAATTAAATAAACAAATGGACACAACAATGTAAAATAAAAGTGATTGAAAAACTAGTTGGATTAACTTTCAATCAGTGGTGTAACTAAAAAAGTATGAGAGTAACTGAAAAAAAATTTTGATGGTAAAAAACACGAAAAATAATAAAATAGTTTTAAAATTAAGCGAGATATAATTAAATAAGTATTAGTTTGTAAGGTAAAACTTTTTAGTGATTTTTAATCTTTGGTTACGCCACTATCAATCTTATAAAAAAATTTTTTAAAGACTGAATACCTTAATAAGGAACATTCTAGATGAATCATGAATATATTAATTTTTTAACTTAGTGTCTGATGTTATGGAGGAAAAACATAAACCAAGATAGTAGTAGTAACTTACTCGCTTTCGATTTCCGCCACTGTGCATTTGTATTGCGCTGTTGAAAACAAGCAAATATCCGCAAACTGTCTTACGGACACTTTAATTTTTTTAACAGTCCTATTGGAATTATTTGCTATATGGACATTAACAGCAATATTTTCTCCATGGTGGTACAATTCCTTGTCAAGAGACGCTTCTAAATATAATTTATTTGGACTCATCATAAATTCTTTACTAACTTCAACGGACGGTTGTTCTCCTTGTTTACTTGGTGCGTACATTATCTTACGAATTGCTAGTCTAAAATCATGAAGGATATTAGATAAGCGAATACCACAATTATTAATGTGGCTTATTCTACCTAACAGAATTTCTTTTGTGGGGTTTATCTTCTTGAGTTTCACCGACAAATGCTTTTAGCTCATAGTCGACACCGCAAGGTTTGCCGGTGTCGCCTGGAGCCGGTTGAAGAGTAACCGACGCAGGACAATGTGGTGGCAATTCGAAATAAAAAGGAAACGCATTTGGTCCCAGTTTTTTAATTAATCGTTCCTAAAAACGTGTGTCAAAAATTGAATAAAAATTAATTATTCTTTACCTGTAGTCTTGTTAAAGGTCTTTTGTTCGTAGTGTTTCCTTGTGGAAAAATCTGTTCGGCTGCTAAATATAAGTCTTTTCTAAATGTTAAACCCAGCACATCCAAGTCCTCGCGGCCATATCTAAAGGCTGCTAAGACATGCCCAAAAACCTTCCTGTCTTTTACATAGTCAGGGTCGATTAAAACCACGCCGTCTGAAATTATGAATAATAATAACTAAATTCCTGGGATTTTTGAGTATAAGGTGATAAAACCGTGTGAACCACCCTGTATATTTATGTCACATTCCAGGAAACACATGCTTACCTATAGGATCAACATGTGATATATGATCAACAAAATCCCTTTTACCAAGATAAACGGTTATCTGAAACAAATATAAACCATCGAATAATTTTTTGCGTTAAAAATAATATTCGTTAAATAATATTATTTTTACTACAGGATTCCGTTTCTTTAAAATGAAATCATAAACTAATTGATAAAGGAGTTTAAAATGTTCCTTCTAGCGAGCTTTCGCAATAAAACCAAATAAAATTCATTCTTTGTACCATGAATAATAAAGAACTTTTAATTAGAGTTCTGTTTATTAACCATTGTGCGTTGCCTGTGTTCCGGTTCTGATTCATTTTAAAGCGTACACAAAACGTTCAATTTTTAAGCAAAAACCAACAAAACATTATCCGAGGAAAATAATCAACTTCAAGACATAATTTTCAATTAGAGTCAATTTTTTTACAATTGTTTTAATTTAAACATCTGCGTTAATTTATTTCTCATATCATATAATACATATAACATTGCGTAGCAATTGAATGTCTAATAAATAATCATATCTATTAATAGCTAGCTGTACATAGCGTATAGCATCAACAGCAACAAACTGAAGTCTTTAATAAACTGTATACACTAAACAGAGATTACCTACTAATTATAATTTTCCCGGGAAATCGACAAATCAATGTTAATTATAAAGTTCCTGAAATAGTGAAAACACGGCTGAAACAATTGGCTTTCGGAAATTACTGTCTATAAATAGTAAAAGATGATGGAATAAATTAAAAAGTCGCCTTATGATTTTATTATTTTGTTATTGAATTTCTATGAATATGTATAGGATAAACTTACCTTGCCATTGGGGGAGCTTTTCTTAAACACTCTGAAAAAAAAATGAAACGTGAACAATTATTTCTTACAAATATTTTAGAATACAATGATTTAACGCCAACACAGAATCCTGCAAAATACAGTAATAATTATATTTCGCATGTATAATAAATATGTTGACTTCTAAAAAAGCTTGTTAGCTTTGAACTAAAAGCTGTATCGGATATTAAATATTTTTCATCCAGCCCAACCAATCAATTAACTCTTCTATAAAGCGAATCAACTCCAAATATTGATATTGACATCCAGCGAACAACCTCAGTGAATAAAATTTAAAAAATGTTTTATATTATACTCGTAATATTCCTGTAGGATTTTTGTTAGGTAATCCGATTAAAAACAATACTTATCATTTGTTAATTGTTGTTTTGTTAGTTAGTACAGGGGAACAAATAAATATTTCACATACAAATGATCACATGGCTATAGCTACTATCACCACCCAGTTACATGCGATGAAATTTAATTATAAACGCTGTTCCATTACTGTAATTAACATAATTTAAATATTTGAAACAATTGGGTGCAGATATAAAATTTCACATAATATTCAGATCTAGTTTCATTTCCCCCCATTTAATAACGTGTAAAAAATGTTTTGTGGCACCCAAAACTTCCAACTGTGCACTACGCCGCAAAATAAAACAGCAATCAGAGAAATAACTATTGGATTATTAGTTCAACTCTTCGCTTTGTTATCTACTTTATACCTCATAACAAATTCTAGCGGTGACAAGACAAAAACTTTGGACATTTGACTGTTTAAGGACAAAAACTCTAGCATAAGCAAAATGCATGTTTATTCTTAGCGAAAACAAAACGTAAATTTGTTAGGTAAATTAAGTTGATCGAGTGAGTAAAAACGCACCCAAATACGTACTTATCACCTCCAATCTTCTGCATGTTTTAGGATATGTTGGGATACTATCAAAACCTGCAGATCAGAAATTCAGTCAATTTTCCGGAGTATTATTAATTTATTTTATTGTATAATTCTAATGAAAAATGTTTTTCGCCTAGGCACTCGGTTATGCTAATGAGAATTAACTTCTTCTTCTTTTTACATAGAAAATAGAATAAAAGAACCGCGGTTGGTCCGAATGATTTTGTTTAATTCAACGAGTAATCAGAAGAAATTAAATTTTCAAAAATTACGTCGTAAGTTAAAGGGGGTGCTTTAAGACTACAGAATGGTTATTATTTCTATGTTTGTCCTTTTAAATTTTCCCTGTACTTAAATTGTTGAGGTAGTGTCCTTGACTTTGAAGATTTTTGAGACATTTTCAGTTTTACTAAAAATTCTAATTATTTACGAAAAATCACAGTAAAAATCTTATATAGTTTGTCCTGAAATTTTCATTTTTTGGGATTTTTATGGATGATTAAATAATTAGACATACCGCGTTGCTTGACGCTTGCTGCTGACATCGTCCATGTCTGGGCTGGATGGTGCCAGAGCGGTGCTACCAGGATCCACGGGGATAAGTGAAGGCACTTGGTGCCCCTCCAGTCTGAACTGCAAAAATAAGGAAACAAAAATAACATATTCCTTTGTTGTGTCAACCTTTACAAATTGAGTTAGAAGGAGTAAAGCGATGTAATGTTATTAGCACAGTTTCTATTTGTGTATAGATATTCTGCACTGATAGCCTGCTTTTAGAGGTCTAATATTCAACAAGCGAAGATTGCAAGAGTTTTGCAGTAAATATTTGTTTCAACCTGATTGTTACTGATATTAGTTTTTTGGAACTTCAGAAAAATAGAACAGAAATAGCCTATCTAGCCTAGCTATATCAAGACTTGATGGGTGGAACAGTTTCCAAAAAAAACTGATCAATGAAAAGCCGGCAGGTAAGAAGTCGAGGTGGATTAGGGTGCGAAAATAATAAAGACGGCAGGTCAAGTTTCACAAAGAGCCTGATAATCTAAATTTGAAGAAAAACGCTTTTTTCAAGCACTTGTCTGTATAAAATTAAAACTCAGTTTATTAATATTCTCACTAATTTCAATTTCAATTATCTACAAAATATAATTTTTTGATATTTGCTAAAGGTGAAACATTCTTTTAAAACTTGTAATTTTTTTCCACAGTAATTATAAAACTTGTTTCGTTTTATAAACTTGTTATGGTCATTATATAATGCACATACCTATAGTTATATCGGTACGTACTACTTATAATAAAGCATCCCATGAAATCACAATGCATACCTATTTAAAATATTTGTACGATTATGGTGCAGGGCCGCATTCAGCAAGGGTCCACACAGGGCCTCCACCAACTGACATTTGAAATAATTTAAAAATAATTCAAACCTGCTAAAATTAGGCACGACCAATCAAAAAAGTGTGTTGGCTTTTTTTGGGCCACATGAAAAAATTTTGGGCGCTTGCCGTTTTTTGGATAAAGGAAAATGTTTGTAGTGACGGTAAGTGAGCACCAACCCCATTAAATAATCTAACATCATAAAAGTAGACATACTATATTTTTGGGCTTTTTTGGGGCTTTAAGGAAATTTCGAAAATTGGAATTGTATCGTAATTTCACAATACTGCGGATTTCTCCTAAAGATTCCAATTCTTCTGTAGTTTTTCTTATAAAATAATTTAACTTTCCATCGATAAGTTCACAAACCCCTTATTTAAATATGGAACAACCAAACCGCATAGCCGTCACATCATATCAATATTTATCTTGAACTGCGATAACTTTTATCACGACTGTAAATTTTTTACGGGTAAATAAAGCCATCTTCCGTGTTTATTCCTTATACCATCTTTCGTACTAATCAAATATGATTTAAATTTACATTAAGGGAATAAATACGATGACTTTGCGTTATCGAAAAATATTTTGTACAAATCATCAAATTCTTGTGTTGACGAATTAGTCATGATGAAAGTATGAGTGTAGCAAACGAATTCTTCAAATTTTTTTAAATTGTAGATAAATGGAAATTATTAACGGTAATTATTATATATAATTCTGCATTAATTTGCATATCCTGTGCCTTAATCATTTTATACAGGATAAATAAACGATTAGCGTATACAATTAAATTAACTGGAAAAATTGTCATTAAGTTAAATACCGAATGAAATTCCTCGTAATCATGTAAATATTTTACAAGGGTGTGGATGTTTTATTTATTTAAAATTTTGGATTTTTGTAATTTGGAATTAAATATTTTGAAAAATAAGGGTAGTTTCCCCTTGACTAAATCCAGTAATTTTAATTTGTTGTGTTATAAAACCGATGTACCAAGGAACTTATTAAAAATATAATTTTTCGAGGAATCAAATTTAAACTTTCTGGACGAGCACAATTTTGGAAAAAGTTTATACCTAAGAAATTTTGTGTCTCAGTCCTCAGTATCTTATTATTGTATATTGAAGAAACTACTTACATTAGATTTCGATTTCTATCATTTGGTCATTTGAAATAGGAGTGGTTGAAAAATGAGTGATGCAGTGACTAAAAAAATTCAATGAATTTCTCATGTTTCAAACGAATTGTTTGTCAGTAGGTATGCAAATACAAGAGGGAATTTAATTCCCTATATAGGTAGGTAGGTACATATTATTATGATATGTACAATTATAATAAATTATCGAATTGGGTGGACACGAAGTAATTAAACAAATTACACGATGGGTACTTACTTTGGAAGTTTATAAGTTAGGCGTAAGAAAAATAACAAGATGATAGATGGAATCAACTGAGTTTCAATCTGAATTCGTCAATAAAATTGGTTATTCATATTAATAGATTAGTGGTTTTATGTTTAACTGCTTTGGTATAAATAGTTAACACTAAAATTCGTGGTAATTTCCTCGAGTTAAATCGTAAATACCAAATAATTAACTGCTCGATCCAAAACAATTAAAACATCAGTTCCAAGATAAAAATCCAAAGCATTCAAATATCCAGAAATTATACATAATAGACTAGGTAATACCTACTTACGTGTACAGTATTTTCCTGGAAATGCCAAAATCGTGAAACCAACCACGTTCAAAGATAAACAATATCCACCGAACCAATATATAGGTAATAAGAGCAACAACCAATCTACGATTTTTCTTCGCAAGTTCGGTTTCTGGTAAAATTCTTTTGATATTTCGTACAATTGTATTAGCACATTTTACAGCCACTTAATTTTATTTCAAATAAATGACGTTTCTGTCTAAAAACACTTTGGGCCGTGTCCAACTTACCAACTCACATACTTGGGATTATGATTTGGGAGGAAGTGGGAAAACAGACAGCCACAGTCACTCAGTAAGCAGGGCGACCGAACCGGTTGCTAGTTGGTTAAACACGGTTAGAGGAAAATGCAATACCGGCTTGGAATTTCCACATGATATTAGTTTAAAAATCTCTTAGTAGTACTGTAATAACAAGCAAAATTAAATTATTAAACGGCGTTTCGTAAGGTTAGTTCCATTTACTCAAAAAACGCTTTAGAAAAGGCTACCTGATTAAATATTACGTACATGGAAATTTCAGTGGCACCAACTTGAATTTCTAGGGACTTTCGGTAAAACACAGAGACGGACTGGCAATGGGCAATGTGGGTCCAGAATAGAAAAATAAAAATCTTAAATCGCGTTTGTAGACGAAACTACTACATTTTTGTAAGCCGTTGTACGTCATCATTTAATATAATATAGTGAAGTTGTGGTAAAATAGGCAAAATATAAAAATTTAACACTATTTGACAGTAGTGATTTTAAAAATGTACTAAAATCATACACTTCAACACAGCAAAAGATTGTGGAAAATCGTATTTATTAATAAAAGTATATATTTTTCTGAAAATTTCTAAAAATTATTGATTTGTGGGGCTCAAATTTCTGGAATATGGCCCTGTTTAGGTAAATATTTATTCCCGCAACCTAAGAAAAAAGTCATGCAACCATTGAATTAGGTAGTACATAAATTACACTAAACAACTGAAGTGGAATTGTCGTTTGTAACCAAAAATCAAATAATAAGCAAAATGTACACCATGAAAGATGAAGTTGCGGCGGATGCGCACAATCGCCTGTGGCGTGGCGTGGCTCATTTACTCATTTCTAATGAGTGTAACAATTTTGTTATTATTGTTGGTGTGATGACGTGATGTGCGCGGTATTTTCATTGGTGCTCACTCTTGTTATTTTACAAATAAACGACGGCGATTTTAGCGGCGCGTCGCGTCGTTACCAGTAACCATAAAACAAGAGAGTAAGCGCGTGAGAGAGAGCCTCCGTTGTTCCAGCGCCACCATCAGCCACCGTACTGTACTAAACCGCGAACAGAACACTGAAGTCCGGTGTGCAAGTTCCTCTGTGATATTTACGGTGAATTATTTTTGAATTGCAGGGTGAGGTTGCTTAGTTTTTTAATACCTAGGTAGAATGTCTACATCAGGCGATTTTGGCAATCCATTGCGGAAATTTAAATTAGTGTTCCTAGGAGAACAAAGTGGTAAGTTAATTTACGTTTTGCACATTCGCATTCACATAGGTGAAAACTTGATGAGTTGTAAACTTTCATTTCATAGGCAGGCCAGGCGTAGTCGAAAAGGATCAATAATGAACATCTCTGTTTTTTTTTCTATAAGTGCCAATGTGCATTAAATATTTAACAAACGTTTCAAATTTAAAACGAGGCGTATTTTTTTGTTCAAAGCCGACTTTTGAGGAAATTAAATAACATTTGACAGATACAATTTTAGGTTATGTTTTCCTGTTTAATGGGCACGAAAATTTGAATAACTGACACGTTCATATGGTTTTTCTACATGCAAATTAGATTTTATTTTCATGTTCACTTTATTAAATTAACAACTTTCAATAATTCTTCACACCCCCACATTTTTAATTTCCGCCCACAACTACGTCCAAACAATAAACCCACGATATTAATCCATTAATGATTTTTATTATAGTTGGAAAAACATCCCTAATAACGAGGTTTATGTATGACAGCTTCGATAATACTTACCAGGTAAGTTTGGTTTATTATTATTAATTAGCATATATTCCATGTGCTACTTATTTAACAATACCTTCATTATTTATAGTTATCTCTACTCTACATTAATTGCAAGAAAAAAGTGTCTACTATCCGTATAATGTGAAGTAAACTAAATTTATGAGAGTCGCACAAATACTAGAAACAAATTCCATTAAATATAAATTATTAAGACTTCTATCACTCATGTATTGGACAAAAACTTTTTGTTGCTCGTTTAATAAAACTTAAAAAGTCATTAGAACTTTAACTGTCCAAACTTTTAGTGCGGCATTAGAAATAATATACACTGTGTCCCAAATTGGTGACTCCACTATGGGTAACTTCGGTATTATTGGAGATACAAAGACGGTTAAATTAGGAAAGTTTTAAAGAATTTTATGGCCATTTCAGATTATCCAACAGATTTTGAATATCTCTTTTAGTTTTGCAGATATTCGGGAAAAACCAAAATGTTGCATTTTCTTTAATGGTCAATATTTTTTTTATTATCCATTTTGTACTGTTAAGACTTTGACATTCTTCATGCACTTTTTTAAGATACTTCTAACGGTGTTGACAGTTTTTTCCCAACTCTTTTGTTTTTTGAGATACGATTACTAACTTTTGTTTTTCTTATGGACGGCAATTGTTTTTTTGGTATTGACAAGTAGCATTTTTTATTACCTTTCCAACGATGTATCACAACATGACGAAAAATTCCTATTTTCACAAGAAAATCAGAAAATTTATTTTTCAATAGAAAAAAAAAACAAAAGACATTCTACAATGAATAAAAATCAATCCCTCTATCGCTGCATGAGCATGATGAGCGTATTTGTATGCTCGTGATTTACATACGGGCAAATTGAAATGTTAACACTGCAGCTGAACGACAACAACCCCACGACACTTATTTCAGAAAACTTGCCACGAATTTGATTAATTTTGGGTCATTTGAACAAAAGAGGGACAATCGTTATGATATAAATAATGAAGAGAGATATCATACACTCATCATGCAGCGATAGATGGATTGATTTTTATTCATTGCTGGGATTTCTTGTTTTTTTTTATTGAAAAATACAATTTTCCGATTTTTCTTGTGAAAATTGGAATTTTTCGTCATGTTGTGATACATCGTCGGAAAGGTAATAAAAAATGCTATTTGACAGTGCCAAAAAACCATTGACGTCCATAAGAAAAACAAAAGTTAGTAACCATATCTCAAAAAACAAAAGAGTTGGATAAAAACTGACAACACCGTTAGAAGTATCTTAAAAAAGTGCATGAACAATGTCAAAGTCTTAACAGCACAAAATGGATAATAAAAAAAATATTGACCATTAAAGAAAATGCAACATTTTGGTTTTTCCAGAATATCTCAAAAACTAAAAGAGATATTCAAGATCTGTTAGCTAATCTGGAATGGCCTTGAAATTCTTAAAAACTTTCCTAATTTAACCGTCTTTGTATCTCAAATAATAAAGAAGTTACCCATAGTGGAGCCACCAATTTGGGACACAGTGTATTGGTACCTACAATGTATAAACCTTCGAAGTTTTAGAAACAACTTTTTCGCTTTTGGTGGTCTTTAAACTAAAACATTGTTAATAAAAAATGAGCCTTCAGAGGTCCTTAAATAATAGCACATTTGAAATATTTACGATTTAGCCTAAGTCCAAAAGTTGATATTAAAGAGATACCGATATTTTATTTTAGTTTTCTGTGATTTTAATCTTGAAATGGAGTGATGTGTTTATTCATATTTAAAGCATGATAAATAAGTTATTTTTTGGATAATAAATCATCGATTTTATCTTACTTTATTCCTAGAATTTCGGTGACTAACTAATAATTGCATATTTGTTATCTAATAATCTTTACGATTTCAATGTGGCTTTACTAATAATTTAATTAATAATTTTTAATTAATAATGGTTCAGGCAATGAACAAAAACTTGATGGACCCTTTATTTGCAGGCAACCATAGGAATTGACTTTTTATCTAAGACAATGTATCTTGAAGATAGAACAGTAAGGTTACAATTGTGGGACACTGCTGGACAGGAGAGATTTAGATCGTTAATACCTTCATACATTCGTGATTCAACAGTTGCGGTGGTAGTTTACGATATAACAAGTAGGTGCCAAAGTAAAAATTTGATCAACAGGTAATAATAATTGTCTCTTCTTAGATGCTAATTCCTTTCATCAAACTTCGAAATGGATCGACGATGTCAGAACGGAAAGAGGCAGTGATGTGATAATAATGCTCGTTGGCAATAAAACAGACCTTTCAGATAAAAGACAAGTCAATACGGAGGAGGGTGAGCGGAAAGCTAAAGAACTGAATGTTATGTTTATTGAGACTAGTGCAAAAGCAGGCTACAATGTGAAACAGGTATATAATTAAAACAATTTTTGAATAGTCCAACAGTTATGCGTTTTTTTAGTTATTCCGACGCGTAGCCGCCGCCCTTCCCGGTATGGACTCCACGGAGAATAAACCACCAGAAGACAGTATCCTTTCTTTTTTAGTTTTCTGTTATTTTCACTATTTAGTGCATGTTTGGGCTTTTTAGCGCGCATGTTTTTTTGCATCCGGATTATTTTTGTTCTTTATTTTCCTTAAATTCAATTTTGTTTTTTAGTGCAAGAAGTTGTCTTAAAAGACGCCCCGAATGAAGTAAAAGATCCTGATGGAGGCTGTGCATGTTAATATATAATTAAATTAAGTGTTGTGAAATTTAGTTTTATTTTTCATGCTTATTTATAAATGTTTTTGTCAAATATTTTATCAAGGAGTTGTTGCCTTTTCTTACGAAATGCTAATTTAAGTATGTAAATTTTAAGTTATGTCGTAACGTCTTTACATATTAAGTATTAAGCTAAAAGGAACTTAAAATCAACCAATTTTACACTAACAAAAACTTACATTTGCCTTACTTAGTGTAATTAAAATTATTTATTAATTTAGTCTATACATTATATAAATCAATATGTATATTTTGTATTAATTAGAAAGCAATATTTTTGTATTCATTTGTAGTAATATTACAAATTATATGATGATGAGATGAACTTACCGTGACCGCTGCAATATAACTAATTTTTATACTGATTATAAGCCTAAATTGGATAATTATATTTTGTATTAAGTACATTAACTAAATTTGGTAAGTTTTATTCAACATAATTCTAACACACCTAAGTACATCCGATTTAATGCTATCCTATACTCGTACACTGCCGGACAAAACAACAAACTGATACAAGAAAAAATATATCCTAATTTATTTATACAGGGCGAGAAAAAATACGATAAGTAATTCAAATCACCGAATTCTGATATAATTTTTCTTCTATTATATTTTTGGTCAACATTTGTCCGATTTTTAATAAATTGCGACCAACCATAACCCAGAAGAATATTTTTGAAACCCACTTAGTATACCACATAATTCTTTCCACTTAAATTCACATTTTAAGTGTGTACTTACTTGAAATTCTGCACGATTGTACCTTAATTTTAACAAACTGCTTCTGGTGATGATTTTATCTAATTTCCACACGATTTGCCAGTGAAAGGAATTTTGGAAGGATCTCTTGTTTTTATGATAAAAATCTGTAAAAAATGTAATACATAACTTAAAAATATAAAATAAATTGTTTTTATAACCGCAATTGAGTGCACTGAGCCATGTTTTTTTAGTTCCTAATTGTATGCATGGTAGATGTAGTTTGTTCGATATGGTAGAGTCACCTGAATATTTTTCTTATCTAGTTTTAGCTGTTGACCTGCAAACGCAGCCCCAATTACAAAACGACCAACAAGACTCAGAGGGCGGTTGTATGTGTTAAAAAATCCAAAAGTGACTCAACATTTACCGATCAACATTAAAAAAGTAATAAACACTCGAATAATAAATAAAATAAAAACCAAAGTAGCCTCCGCATAACATATATTAATGTTCAAAAAATGCTATGAATGTGACATTTATTTGCAATTGGCACTTCATGGAGCATCACTATTAGAATAAATTGCATTTTCACTTTATACCTACCTATTTCCCTAACCACATGTATCAAAATAACTGTAAGTCATATAATTTCACACATCATTTTCATCTTTGTACAGGTCATTTTTTTGTACGTTTCAATGGCTTCTTGTTACTGTTTTTTTAGATAAAAAATCAAATAAAACTATATCTGATTGTTTATAATTATTTTACCTTTATTTGTCGTCTTGTTACACACATACATATTAATTAACAAAGTAATTTTTATTGTTTCATTATACAACTGGTGTTTATTTATTCGAGCAACGAATTAAAAAATTTTAACATACAATTGCAGTAAAAATATATAATAATAAAGGTCCCATGGGAAAATATTTAGAATTCAAGTGATAGTTTAGAATAATTACCTAGCAGTGCCTAGACAAAAAATTTCCACATTAGTCATTTCCTCCGAATAAACACAAGTTTGTGCAATAGTAATAAAGACGTAACTACGTTTTTTTCGATTGACTAGTCAAATGGTTATACAAGATTAATATACACTGTGTCCCAAATTGGTGGCTCCACTATGGGTAGCTTCTTTATTATTGGAGATACAAAGACGGTTAAGTTCGGAAAGTTTTTAAGAATTTCAAGGCCATTTCAGATTAGCTAACAGATCTTGAATATCTCTTTTAGTTTTTGAGATATTCGGGAAAAACCAAAATGTTGCATTTTCTTTAATGGTCAATATTTTTTTATTATCCATTTTGTGCTGTTAAGACTTTGACATTCTTCATGCACTTTTTTAAGATACTTCTAACGGTGTTGTCAGTTTTTTTCCAACTCTTTTGTTTTTTGAGATACGGTTACTAACTTTTGTTTTTCTTATGGACGTCAATGGTTTTTTTGGCACTGTCAAATAGAATTTTTTATTACCTTTCCGACGATGTATCACAACTTGACGAAAAATTCTAATTTTCACAAGAAAATTCGGAAAATTGTATTTTTCAATAAAAAAAAATAAAAGAAATCCCAGCAATGAATAAAAATCAATCCATCTATCGCTGCATGATGAGTGTATGATATCTCTCTTCATTATTTACACCATAACGAATGTCCCTCTTTTGTTCAAATGGCCCAAAATTAATCAAATTCGTGGCAAGTTTTCTGAAATTAGTGTTATGGGGTTGTTGTCGTTCAGCTGCAGTGTTAACATTTCAATTTGCCCGTATGTAAATCACGAGCATACAAATACGCTCATCATGCTCATGCAGCGATAGAGGGATTGATTTTTATTCATTGTAGAATGTCTTTTGTTTTTTTTTTATTGAAAAATACAATTTTCCGATTTTTCTTGTGAAATTAGGAATTTTTCGTCATGTTGTGATACATCGTTGGAAAGGTAATAAAAAATGCTACTTGTCAATGCCAAAAAAACAATTGCCGTCCATAAGAAAAACAAAAGTTAGTAATCGTATCTCAAAAAACATACGAGTTGGGAAAAAACTGTCAACACCGTTAGAAGTATCTTAAAAAAGTGCATGAAGAATGTCAAAGTCTTAACAGCACAAAATGGATAATAAAAAAAATATTGACCATTAAAGAAAATGCAACATTTTGGTTTTTCCCGAATATCTCAAAAACTAAAAGAGTTATTCAAAATCTGTTGGCTAATCTGAAATGGCCATAAAATTCTTTAAAACTTTTCTAATTTAACCGTCTTTGTATCTCCAATAATACCGAAGTTACCCATAGTGGAGTCACCAATTTGGGACACAGTGTATTGTGCTTACATCGAGTATTATAGTAGTGGAATAAAAATAAAGCAAACGATCAGTTTAAATTTAAAATTTGGTTTGTTAAAAATATCCTGTAGAACGATTAGTGTAGAGGTACATTTAGATTACATATAGTAGTTAGTTTGTACATTTTTCCACTTAACACCAACAAGCACAAATTTAATGTATATAAGGATAATTTTTTAGAATTTTCTGGTTTGATGCGTTGACAAATCAACACACTTTCACAACTTTTATTGTAATTGTCGTACCTACTATAATGTTAGTTAAGTCTTATAAAAATGATTTTTGGTTTAGTTAGTAAAATTCAAACGTTGACATGAACATTTTGTGCCCTGCGGTATAAAATCGCACGATACAAAGTTCAAACAATAAAATATGCTCACACATCTAAAATATTAAAAATAAAAATATATGTAAAAATATTCTAACAGGGTGTGCATGCACCTGCCGTTTCATAAAAAAATAATTTCCTGTTTCATTGAGTTCAGTTCAATTACATATTATTATTTATTGTCCCGTTTTCTCAGGCACTCTATTCTCAATTTGAAGAGAAATAAGGAAAATATGTAATGTTAGTATGTATGTAATATCATTCAACATACAATCCCCGTTATAATATACCTATAAATCTAAACTTATACTACTAAAAGTTAAGTGTATTTTCATAAACGTTGACACATTCTGGCATTTTTTTAAAATAAATACTGAGTGTTTAGAATCAGGGACACCACGCCGCTGGTGGTGGTGTTATAATATAGCGAACTTATTTAGGGGTAAATTCCTCAATAGTTTACATTTGAGGCTAAGGCTCACTATAGATAAATATTAGTACTTACAGAGAAGAAAACTGGTTAAACATGTCTAACTATCATTACGTCTAATCTGCCCTACACAATCTACTAATAGTGAGTAAACAGTATACAAAATAGTTAATATGTACGTACAATACATTTACTTAAGTACATACATATTGCTGAGATAAATTTTGATATTAAAAATACATAATTACGAGTATACATACTTTTAGAATAGTTGGTGAAAAAGTTTTAGACATTGTTTATGTTGGAAGATCAGGCGTGTCCTTGCACATCATTTCGACTGAAACCGACCGTACTGGCGCTGAAGAATACAGCGGTTTCTTCAGCACCAACGGCTTGGTTTTCGTCTGAGGCTTAAAACTAGTCGTAGAAGCGCCGGAAGAAGCATTAATACTACTGTTAGTGCCTAAAGTGGCATATTTCCGCTCAGTCATCGGACTAATAACAACGAAATCTGAATTGTCTACATAAATTTTGGTGTTTTTTCTTAAAGTACATTGGTTTTGTTTGGCAAAAGTCTCAGCTGCTGTTTGGATATCCGGACTATCAGATCCTGCTGCGGTTTTCAGATCAGACAAAGTAGGTGATGAGTCGCTTTTGGGTTCTTCCTCTTCAGGAGAACTATCCGTATTGAAGCTATCGGATACCGACATCGATTTAACGATAGGTTCCATGGGGTATGAGCTAGTAACTAATGGAAGATCCATCACTAAATCCGGCGTGTGAATTTGCCTTTGTCGCTGGACACAAGCTAGTGGTTCAGAGTGTCGTTGAGATTTCGACAAAGCCGACTGATTAGGTTCGAGATTAGCGCGTCTCTGCCATTGTTCGCGGTTTTGGGAGAAATTTACATTTGCTTCGTCTATTTCCAGAGCCAAATCAGATGAATCAGGTTTTTTTGTTTGATTCGAATCGAAATTATTGTTGGAAGATCGGGAGGCGTTTATAGTAGAATTATTGTTATTAGTACAAGAAACTGTAGTAGTTGTTGTAGAAGAAGTGTTTTGCGTTTGAGATTTCTCCAGTTCAGAGGTGTGAGTGCTTAAAGTGTTCTTGTTTGGGTTTAATTGAAATGACTTCGGGTTATTCTGCAACTGCAACAAAAATACACCCACTTGTTTACACCTACGGTTTCGCTAAATAACTAAACAAACAAGAACGTTATATTTTCAGTGACATAATAGTGCAGTACAATTAGATATTTGAAGCGTGATTCATCACAAACATTGATCTGACCTGCTGGCCAATTGAAACGTACCAAGCGAATTTTTAGGTTGAATTTAAAGTCAAATATTTTGAAAAGGAGAAAAGATATCAACATGAGGTTTTCAGGATTCAAGAGATAATTTTATTGCGAAAACAATAGTGTTACTCGATTTTTTTACTTTGAAGTACATTACTATCTACAGGGTATGAAAGAAAGTCTTCTTTTTTTTCTCAAACTTTATATCTACCGGAATTCCAAAAAAAAAATTTAAAATCTTTTTGATGTCGATTTTTTTAGTCCCTGGTTAATGAGGAAAAAACCTATTTCTCAAAATTTTTATATCCCTCTTATTTTATAAGATACCGAATTTTTTATTAAATTTAATATTGTGGAACAGGTTTTTGCAATAATAATTATGCTGCCATTTTGAAAGCAAATGTCATCATGTGATATGTCCATAAAAAGGTAATTTTAAGTAGAATCTAATTCTTATGGAAAAAATATACAGGGTTGTTTTAAAAAATTTTGAAAGTTAGTAGGTGGCCCTTCCGGTGAAACCGGAAGTGTCATCAGATTGTTTTAAACGTCAAAATGATTATTCCTTTCAACAATCAAACCATGCCAAATTTCAAATTAATACAGTTATATGTAACAAAATGGTGGGGGTTGTAAAACAATTTCGTAGCCACCCGGTATACACGGATATGAGCAAATTTTTGAAAAAGTGAAAAACCCGTTTCGAGGATATAAGTCGCTTAAACCAATGGTGAACATAAACTAAGTAAATTCCATTTTATTCCATTAAGAAAATAGCCTTAAAACATGAATTAAAAAAATTTACCAATTAGCGAGCGTGTACCGATTTTTGATAAGCCACTGGTTACCAATAAATTAATGAAAGTACAAAAAGTGTACTTTTTATAAGAAAACCATTCATAAGGTATCATAATCAACTACAGAGATTGGTTCTTACAAAACACAATACGGCCGAACGACAAAAAACAAAGAAATAATCAAATTTTCAGCAAAAATTCGGTATCTTATAAAATAACAGGGATATCAAAATTTTGAGAAACAGGTTGTTTTCCCATTAAGTAAGGACTAAAAAAATCTACATAAAATTTTTTTTGTGGAATCACGGTAGTTATAAAATTTGACAAAAAAGAAGACTTTCTTTCATACCCTGTAGATAGTAATGTACTTCAAAATAAAAAAATCGGGTAACACTATCGTTTCCTCAATTAAAATATCTCTGAAATCCTGAAAACCGCATGTTAATATCCTTTCTATTTTTCAAAATATTTTACTTTAAATTCAACCTAAAAATTCGCTTGGTACGTTTCAATTGGCCAGCAGTTTAGTTTATGAGAAATAAATTGTCAGAATCCTGAAACATCCAATTTTCCAAAAGTTTTAGAATTTAAAAAAATAGGAAGTCGGAGAAAACGCAGTAAACATCGAAAGTTTGATGGTAATGCTGAAAATCCACTACAAAAATTGAGAATACAGAAAAATAAAATTTTTAGCCACAAAAAATACAAGATTGGCTATTTTGTTTATAAACCAAAACATAGTTCAAAAAATGTAATTTGTTGAATTGTTGACAAAAGAATTGAGTACTGACTGACGTAAAAATAAATCAAATTTTCTCGCTGCCCTCACCACGATACACCCTGTACCTAATAAGCATTTCCACAAAACATGCAAAAATAATATAACACAACATGCAAGAATGCTCACCTTTCACTTTTGCGGTTTCAGACTGAAGTCTAGTAAGTGTCTATATGAAAATTAACAAAAAATATGAAAAATAAAATACTGCCACACAACTTAAGCTAAATAAATAAACACTTAAAGCCGAATTAGAAGGACAACCCATATTTAAAGCATTGATTAGTTTTCTAGGCTTGTTGTGAGTGGTGGTTAAAAACTTGGAAAAAAAACAAACATAAACTCAAAATACTGCAGAAAATTTATTAAAATATAATCTACAAATGTGAATCATGCATAATACAAATAATGCAAAATAATATAACATAATAATGTCTTAGATAAACTATTATTAAATTGACAATAATAATATGTATAAAAATAGAAAACTTTTCATCACTTTCTCCTTCTAAATCTCTAAGTAGGTATACAAAAGTCACGTTAATACAATGCAAGCACGTTTTCAATTCATGCACATGCTTTTTTAAATGTAAGGAATAATCTCACATGCACAAGCAACACTGCGCTACTTGTCTAATTAAGTAATATATTTCCAAGCTAAAATCTAGCTTTGAAAATTAATGTTTCAGCTTGTAAATATTTCGTTTCGGCGTTTGATTATATTTTGACAATGTGATAACACTTACTAACTGAGCGGACATGGGAATTCGGCGACAGGCGACAACAAACAAAAACAACACTTTCGCAAGCTCGCACACGTAAAAACTATAAGTAGCTTAAATACAGCGTGCCTCTTAAAGTTTTTGTTGTGGCACCCTGCATACACAAACGGAACAACCATCACCTAACAAATACTTCTAAGTTAAACAGTTGTTTCCAGTACCTCTCTAGCTTGTACTACTACAGATGAATTTGAGTCTGTAGTCGAAGTAGTTATAGTAGTAGTACTAGCAGTAGTGTTATTAATGGTATCCGACAAATCTGAGACTTTAGTCCAAGTAATGGGAGTGCACTGTATTAAAGGTGAGTTTGAGTTGCTGGTGGAGCTTTCCGATAAAACCGAATCATTGGAGCTTGAGGCCCGCCTTCGGACTGATTCCTCCGAGGAGCTCGACTTCAAATTGCTGATTTTCTCTCGATCATCGTCCCTAAAATAAAATTACATCACGCAAATTTACTAACAGCTTCCTAGAGAAATTTCTTCAACTCACTTCATTTTTAATGAAATATATTTATCAGGAATTAGCCCCTCTTGTCCATTAACATTTCCTCGCCACCAGTCGTTTGACACTTGAGAATATAAAATAATACTGTCGCCTTTTTTGAGCGATAACTCTCGACCGGATCTGGCCATGAAATCAAATTGAGCAGTGGCTTCGATATTTTCGGAATCTGAAACAAGTAATTGCGAAATGTTCTTCTTAACAAAACGCATTTCATTACCATCTTCCGATGGATATACTTCTGAATCCATGTCCTCTTGGGTTTGATCAGAGGGAGAGTCACCCACATCACTAAAAAAAAATAAATTAATATACTATAGGAACCCATATTTTAGTCTCTAATACTTACTGATCGTCTGGGTGTGGAGAAATATACTTCTCATAAACCACACCGCCATCATTCGGGAATATATCGTCATTATACATAATAATATTCTTAATAAGTTCGTTAACTTGGTTCTGGTATTGAACTTGATCTCTATCTTCAGGAACTGGGACTAAAGTCGGTCCAAAACATATAGCCAAGTTATAAGGGTCCATCATGTTTTCATCGGAAAATTCTGATAAACTAAAAACAACACTTTATTCAATTGAACTAACATAAACTTCGCCACTTACTGATTCAGAAAAGCGAAGAGATATCTTAGCACCACCATAACTGGTCTTGGTAAACTGTTTATTAGTTCTTTCATTTTATTTTTAAACTCTCGTTTGGACTCTACTTCTGTAATAGATAAAAAAAACAGTTGGAGGGTTTAGTATTTTAAAATACGTACGTGCAAGTTCCATGAATTGTTCGAAATAAATAATAGGGAACAGAGGCTCCCGTAGTTCCCTTAAGTATAATTTCAAAACTCCTGCAACACTGTTAATATCCGAGGCATCAGTCATATCAGCCAACGGATCTTCGCCTCTTTCAAACCACTCGCGGAAATTGTTAATCTCAACTTGTGAACCGGATACTCGAAAAATTCCTTGATGGTGTAAACCATATAAATTGATAACTCTTATGCAAGACCTAATGATAACAGGAATTTCCTGATTTGTGGCCTCTTGATACTCCTCTAAAGACCCACCGAAAAGTTTCGGTTGTCTTCCACTCATCAACTGCAGCCGGCCAATTCGCTTACGCTTAGGAGTTTTAGCTACAGGTTTCACTGTGCTACTGCTACAAATTTCCGATTCATACAACGACTGTCTTAAGAATTCTTGCTTGGCATCCAAACGCGCTATCCTAGTCGACCCTAATAAATATTCCCTAAATTTCTGCAAAACAATGATAAGACTGGCACAGTACTTTGCAACACGAAACAACTTACGGTGAGATAAAATTCCTCGGTCTCTTGCCGGTCTGCTCGAAGTTTTAATGAGATAGTTTCGGGGGGTTTGCTAACTGGCACCGCGTTTTCTCCGAAATACCCACTACAATCGTAGTCTTTAGCGTTTAGCATTTCTAGCAAAGTATTTTCGGCGGTTTCCAATGTCTTCCAGACTTCTTCTGATTCGGCTCTAAGACACGTGACGCGGTCTTGGAGGTGACTGAGTCTACTTTCCATTTCACGGTGCAATTCGTTCTGAATTTCGCAGCCAGGCTTAGTCTGCATATAAAACCGTTTAGACATTCCCGTCGACTTAAACGTATTTATTTTTACCTCGTCTGCCTTTTGACCCTGAAACTCCAACTTCTTCGGAATCATAAACGCGCTGTGATTATATTCGAGAAAACGTTGTTTATCCAGTCGTGAATCCAACGAGTTAATGCAAGCTGAAAGGGTATCCAGACCGTGTTGTACAGATTTTTGACGGCCTTCCTCCGCAGTAACATGCATTAATAGAGCTCGGGATATGCAGTTATGAAAACCGAAATCCATGCACTAAAACAAGTTTGTTTATTTATTGGTTCTCTTAAGCGAAAGCATGTAAATTACTTACGTCTATGAGATCTGACAAATCGTCTACAAAATACTTGTGGATTGTTGTGTTCGAGGCTTCTAAACACAAAATATACTCATTTCTGGCCTTCAAAGCCTTTAGTTTAGCATCGTTACATTTACTCGTTCGCTAAGGGAAAAATCATAATAATAGCCCCAAATATTTACCTAAACTAAACACTACCTTAGTAACTTCCTTGTCTATCAGTTTGTATTTTTTGGACCGATCCAACTTATCCTGAGACAATGACTGTTTTAGTTTGTTTTTCTGAATTTCAGCAGAACCTAACTTGCTTTCAGCTTGTCGTAATTCAGCTTGATAACTGTGATATGTTTTCATGGTGGTATGAAGCTCGTGTAAAACTCGCAAAATTTCCTCGTGGGTTTCATACCCAATTTCTCGGCACTGAAATAAAACTCGTAAAGGAGATATCCTGTCGTAATCATCTTCTTACCCTTTTGTATATCCGTTGCACATCTTCCATAACTTGAGACAATCTCGCAACTAAATGAGTTGAATAAACTTCTGATAAGGCTACATGATCTCTACTGAGATTCTTAGTTTGAGTAACTAACTGTTGCCAGCAAGCGTAACTTGAAAATAAAGGCCACTGTTCTCTTCTACAAAAAAAAAACTTAAACTTAGAAAAAAAGTAAATATATTTGTGATAATTTTAGTACTTTTGTTTCTGTTCCTTATGCCTAAGTTGTAAACTTTTGGCTAACTTATCTAAGTTTTTAGAATAGTCTAACTCTAGCTCGCCTCTACGGCGGAAAAAGTCTTGGAGTTCTGTTAGCAATGCTACTTGAGCTTCCATACGAACATCGAGACATCGTAATTGTTCGTTTAATTGCAACCGAATGTCTGGAAAAAAAACAACAATAAGCTAAGGAAATTAAAAAAAAGAGAGTTTGTACAGGGTGTCAATTTTTGTAGCTAATTTTTTAAGAGGAGAAAATGTATTTAAAATAATTCTTAGTACAAAAAAAACTATATTTTAAAATTAAACCCATAAAAGCTATGAAAAACTTCTGATGAGAGAATATTTCTGTACAGGGTGTCCCGGAAAAGTGGGAAATCTCTGGGATTCAGATAGGGCATGAAAAAATAAGATGACAAGTTCCTATAAAATTTTTTCCTGCAGGCGTTTTTTAAATTTGGATTTTTTTTTAAATTCTGATTCTCGAAAACGGTCCACTTTATCGACAATAAACAAGCTTTTCTTTAGTCTAAGGTTCAAGCTACCTGATTTTGTTGTTTTAAGTCTTTTTCACACAGGGTGTTAAAAGTTTAAGCATTAAGTTGTAACGCTTAGTCTGCCCCTGGTAAATTAAACAAGCTAGATATGTGTCAAGGACATTATTTCAAGAGGTCCTTAGTAGTGTCCATCATATTAACTTTTTATAAAATTTTAAAAGTTATTGAAAAAAAACGATTTCCAGCGACGCTCTTCAGGGCTACATATCTTCGTAGGGAGCGCCTGTAGGAAAAATTTTTATAGGAACTAGTCATCTTATTTTTTCATGCCCTATCTGAATCCGATTTCCCACTTTTTCCGGGACACCCTGTATACGAAAGAAAATTATCACCTAAATAAATAAAAAAATTTCATGTTTACTTCTATTGTCTGCAAAAAAAATTACTCACACTCATATACAACAAAAATTTTCCTGAATCACACAATATAAAATGACGAAGCCAAATTGTGAAAATCAATAACATCCAATCTCGCTGAATATTATTCATTTACGAATTTATAAAGCTAGAGTTTCTGCGATGTTGATGTATATCATACTGAATTTACCGTTATTTTACACTCTAATTACTATTTATGTACGCGTCGTACCTGTACTAAAGAGTGCATAATATGATTCCATTGCCATTGAAGTTTATTTTGAAACACACTTCATTGATTTTTTATAAATCCCAAAAATTTGTGTAGGTATGCGGGAAAAAAGTTAACGTGAGGTAATAAATTGCCCTAGAAACATAATTTTGAGATAAATAGATACAACAACTATATAATTACATCATATAATGTCTAATATTTTATGTATTAAGTATTAAAAATGCATTAGTTAACCAAGAATTTCAACTTAATCCTTTTTATTACCCCAAAAAAAAAAGTTATAACAAATTGTGTAGCAGCACGATAAATTCATGTAGTTTTTCGTTATACAGGGTGTTCGATTATGAATAAAGAACCTGAAATAAACAAACTGGCAATTTTAACAAATATACAGAGTGTTCTAGTAGAAAAAAACAAGTTACTCCAAACGAATTTTAGAATAAATTATACAAATATAGAAATAAATAATTCTTCCTCTTATTAGATAATAATATAGATAATTTTATACAGGGTGTTTCAACTCAAAGTGGACAACGTAATAGAGGTTGTAGATCTCATCGAGACTAACACTTTTTTCAAATTACTATTTTTTATTTGAGCTTTTGTTTTCGAGTTATCGACCTTCTTTTGTTTTTACACAAACCTCTTTATCGTCATTATTTATGGCCGGATTTTAAAAAATTAAAGTTTTTTGAAATTGTCAGTTTGATATCAACAATTTTTGAGTTAAAACTTTTAAAAAAAATATCAACAAACAAAATGGCGACCAATTTTCTTTGGAGCAGACTTAGAGCTATCCAAGTTTAAAAAAGAAAACTGGTCGCCATTTTGTTTGTTGATATTTTTTGAAAAAATGTTTAACGCAATAATTGTAGATATCAAACTGACAATTTCCAAAAACTTAAATTTTTTAAAATCCGGCCATAAATAATGAAGATAACGAGGTTTATGTAAAAACAAAAGAAGGTCGATAACTCAAAAACAAAAGCTCAAAAGAAAAATATTAATTTGAAAAAAGTGTTAGTCTCGATGAGATCTACAACCTCTATTACGTTGTCCACTTTGAGTTGAAACACCCTGTATAATAAAAGCAAAAATAAACCGTCGTATTTCATAAGTGTTATAAATTAATCATACATAATTACTAGTCTTACAAAAGGATTTTAATGAGGAAAACTTTTGTTCAAGGCGAAAAAATTGAGGTTATCTGGAGTCTGGACTTTAAAAGGGCACTTGATGCCGGAAATAATCTGTTTATTTTTTCCATTTTTTGTGTTGTAAGTATTATATATAGTTCGTTAATCAATCACAGCAATAAATATTATAATTTTTTTTAATAAATTCTGTTTTCTTCAGGTGAACACCCTGTGTATAATTTTAGTTTAAATATTTTCTAGTAGGTACATATTAGTTTCGAGTCCACATAATTAAAACTGAGGTAAGTGCGAATTTGTACACAATGAAATTGTTGTAATTACACACCTGGAAATACGTCTTTATTGTCATTATTGTGGGGATGAATCCAACCATTCTTTTGGATAATACACTGAAACATCACTCGGGATGAACTCTTGAAATTTTGAAACAGTACAAACGCCAGAAATTTAGTTTATTATGCTTGAAATCCTGCAGAACTACATGTTTCGTTGTGGAAATTAGGGAAAATTATCGTCGTCTCGTCACAGAAATGGAGAAGGAACGGAAACAGTTAAAATGTTAAAAACACACACACAAGTACAGCACAGTACACGTGAATTCTATAAATAAAATAATAAGACCCGAACCCCGAACGCCGAATCCATTTTTTTGTAGATACCAGCGGCGTTGACACAGTTACTGTTACTGTTTATTGTGGTATAGAGGAATATTGGTTTGGTTGGATGTTGTGTTGTGGCAGAAGACAGGAAGCAGGAGGGCAGGAGGCAAACAACTGCAACAACACATTTAAGAAAAATTCAACCTGAAGGATGGGGAGACGGACGTAGCATGTCAAAAGCCGCTGCTAGAGTGAGAACGACAGCGACAGACGCCACAAATCTGCATGTTTGAGTCAACAGAGAGCGCTGCAGTCTGCAGTTGCAACTGGTTCTGCTTCTACTTCTATTTGCATAGGGCAGTGCATGCAACACAATAACGTAATAAATAACTCGCGCAGATGGCGCTAGCGCCCTACTGCATTTGTTAGGAAAAGTATAAACAAATTCGACACAACATACTACACATTTTTGCTCTGACTTTTGTTTATTTTACTTTACACACTGATTATTTGATTGCTTCGTTTATTTTTCTTATTATATTCATAACAACTGTGCTATGCGTAATTTTGTAAATGTGTTAACACACTATTATAGATACATTTCCACCTCCTGGGAGTCCTGGGTAATTAAAAAGTATCCAAGATAATACACCTTGCTATTTCCCGACTATGATATAATAAGAATTAGGTGTAATAAAGTATTGAGTAGTGGTAGGTAATGTTTTAACCCAGCAGTAAACAAGAAACCTCACAATATAAATCAAACAGAAATCCTTCACTTACTGTTAAAAACCAAAAGTTTTCTTGTAGAACCAAGCCGTTTTATAGGTGATTTGGTATCTTGATCAATTTTATCCATTGTGTCTTAAATACTTGCAATTTCTTCGTAATTGTAAAATAACCACCAATAACTAACTGTCCTTCCTTTCACAATTTACATAAAACACTAACAATATAAACTTAAAAAAGCGAAAAACTGGAAAGTTGCGCACACTGCTAATAACTAACGAAAATGTCACAAAACTTACTTTATTAAAAAATCTCACAGTAACTTAATTTAACCGTCCTAACTACGAAACGAACAAGCAAAAGAGCATATAATACAGATTGCTAAGAATAGGCACGAAATTGAAAGGGCAACTGCAACTTGAAAATGTGCGACATCTATGAGCAACAGCAAGCAGCAGCTACAGTGCTCTAACTGAACCATTTATGGCGCCCTCTCTTTTTCCGCGCCTGTACTAAGCCCGCTTAAGATAAAATTTGTAGTGAATGATTCATTCATTATTCGGACTTGACGTTGTGTAATCGTGTAGCAAAAGCTCAGAGTAGAGCAGAGCAGCACTGCTCAGGTCGTACCCAATCCCAACGGCCATGCACTCACATCCTTCAATATTTTCTATGTTCATTTGTTCAATATCAACTCCAACTTCGAACTGACTTTACTGACTTGTGGCGGAGACAAATTTTCGTCCAAGTCTTGCTGGTGGTTAAACTAAATGAAACAATGATGGATGTTAAATAATAATCTAGAGACATGTAAAATAATTGTGTGATAAGTGTTTTTGGTGGAATATGAAGTTTATATAAATTACGTGCAACCTAACCTTACTTTAGTTTAGTTAAACTAGTAAGTTGTTTTAATGTGCACAGGTGGATTTTAATGATAATCTGGAAATGTACAACTATGAACCAAGGAATTATCCCAGTGTCTAATCGCTTCTCAGCAGTTTTAATGTGAGTTTTTCAGATTTGACTTTGTAAAATTAGAATAATTTATCATATTTTGCTCATGGTACAAACTGTAATAATTATTGTGAAATTTCAGATTACGCTTTATTTTGTATATAATTCAAACAGTTATGAAATTCTTCTAATAATTCATGATTTTTAACCCACATTAATCTGCAATTATTGTAATAATGGCTACTTATTGTCTAGGTCTAGGACCTTGTTGCTATAGTTACATAAACCAGCAGGATTTATATTTAACATGCGAATATTTGTGTCCTGAATGGAGTACAGTTTAGCAACATAAATAAATTGTATGGCAACATCATAACTGAATAAAACTTGCAATAAAAATTTTCTTGGTATTGCAGTTTTTTTCGAATCTAACTCATAACTCAAAATTTCTTACTCTTGCCAGCAAAGGAAGACTTCCGGTAACTGGACTAAGTTAGAATATGTAACCTCAAACTTACCTCTTTATTTTTGTCTAATTTGTTTCTTAAAATGAATGTCTTAGTCTTAGTTAGCTTTAGACGATCGTTACCATGGCAACTACTACCCAAAATTTACTGAAAACTGACTACACAAAAATGTGTAATTTTTAAGAATACCTACTGTGAAAATCTTGTCATTTCTTCTACTTAGATTTCCGTTCCCATGGTAACCACCACCCAAGCTTTTCGAAAAACTGAATAAACTGGGCTTTAAGTACTATTTTTCAGTACCTCCTTCGATAATAATTTGTTTTGAAGTCGCCAGATTAAACTTGGTATTTGAGAGCAATTCTTTAAATGGAAAATTGCAAGGCTAAATGAAAAAACCACATACATTGGTCTTATTCATCACGTAACATTCCACAAATGGAAGAAACAACGTGGGTGTTTTGAAATGTATAATACCATTACCTCCCATTTTATTTTACTAATAAACTAATAACTATTAGCAATAACAACAATACAATAACAGCGTGTCAAACTTAAATGTACGAGTTTACGTAGGAAGCCTGGTTACTCCTTGGTCCAAGAATTAAATTACTATCGCGTAACAATAATAATAATAATGATTGAAAACACAAAATTTACCTTTGTATATTATATGGGATAAAGCCCGATTTATGCAGCATCAAATAATTTAACTTAACGCCAGTTAAATGGGTTTTACAAAGAAGACACTAGAATTAATGTTTTTTTTTGCTAATAATCTAATTACAATGTTTCTTGCGGAATTAGAGAAAGTCCTAATACCTAACACCATAAAATTTAGCAATGCTTTTATTCGCATAATTAAACCAAACTTAAGTTTTTACTTAATATGTATTAATAATTTTTATGTGAAGTTTAAAGTTTAATTCCATCACCCTGTACTTTCCTAGCATTGGTACAAAGTACATTTAGTACAAGGTACACAAGTACGCTATTTTATGTTTCAATTGACTCACTTAGGTACAACTGTTAAATAATTACGCCAAAAGTCGTTACAGCTTATCATTTATTATCACAATTTGTTTATATTTTGATACGGGATAAATTAATAAGTCACAGTTATAAATATGATCCGTAATAGCTTTTTTTATCCTTCAACTGTTGATCTTTTACGTAGTAAAAATTCGTTGACATTAGATTTTTCACACTTCATTATTGAAACTACGAGAAAGAAGATATAGATAATGGTAATTTATGTAGGTGAGAGAAACTATTACTCCTATTTGTGCATGACACTTACTGCCTGCGTTTTGATAATATTTTTACTTAATTATAATTATAGAAACAGTTCCTATGTTATTGAAATGTGAAATTTATGTGCAATAATAAATTAATTAATTAAGCGGAATATCGCCGTTTCTGGTATGTATATTTGGATTAAAAAGTTCAATACTTGAATAGTAAGTTCCAAAAATTGTCAGTGGATATAAACAGCAATTTTCGTTCCAATTTGATTTGAAAGTTGTATAGGGTGCAGAGAAAGTTGCAGCAACTATTATTCACCCTGTGTTATTATAATACTGTAAACAAACTTAGTATTAGCGCTATTATTTATTGATTGGGTGTTAAAGACTTGGCACCCCATCCTTGTGCTTTGTGATCATTCCCCGTATAATCCTAACGGTTTAGTGGCTACATAATCGTTCTTTAATGTTAATTTTGTATGATGAAATTATGTAAACAATCTTGGGCTCTTGGTTACATATTTGCGAATAATGTGTGAACCTCTCAATGTAAAGCAAAAGTTTTTGTCCTTGAATTTTATGTTAGCTAAAAGTTTTAGTGTTTAAACATTCACTGAATAAATTATATCTACCTCTATGTATATAAATAAACATATGTTTTAGTAGATTTTTACCTCGTACCTGCTGTAAATAATAATAATAATGCTCAAGTGAATGATGAAAATTAGCTAAGCCCCTTTCACAACTTAGTGAGTTGTGGTAGGTGTCTAGCTGTAGCTCTAATGGTCTAATGCAAATCAAAACTTTCTGTAGGTAAATATTAAGTAAACGATGTTTAAGATTTATCTGCATTTTATTGTTATGTTGTACATGTTATATTCGAGAGAGTTTTTATTTCAAACAATAAAATTCGCCGTCTAATGCCATAAAAAGTATACAGGGTGCGGCAACAATACGCCAAACGCTAATTGCTCCAACATCAATTATTGATTTTCTGATAGCAAGAGAGATATTCTTCTGATTAGAATTGTTGATTTAGTCAGGGTGAGAAACTGTAACCATATAGTTGCAAGAAATGTAATTGTTGCCTCGTTTATATGATTAGCCTCAAATCATTAGCATAATTATAATATTTATAATCCTCATTATGAACCATCAATTATGGAGATGAAGGAAACTCTTCGCGAATAAAAATAAGGAAGCAATTAGGCCATCGTTAATTTTATATCTGTGTTGAAAAAATAGCCTCGATAATCGAACTGCTTCGCCGTGCTTTCAATTATTTTTTATTATTGTGTAATTTAACGTTTGTTTTTTTGCAGAACATGCATCTAAAAATCCCAGCACTTTCGGACGATTAACGGAATTTTTTTTACCAAGCAGACTACAATAAACCATCCATCACCATGCCGGTTGGAATAAGTAAGTTTTAATTAATTTCAGATAATTTTAATTAATTTGGTACTTGAAGCTTAAGCTTAATCCTTATCGGTTTGACTAAAAATAATGCTAGTTTCAAGAGTGAACCACTTGAAATTGTTAATTAAGGGAGTGAACAAATTGTTTTTTAAAAACATGTTTTTATTTGTATCAAAGTTCAAAAAAATACAAAAATCTAAATTGATAATGATCGATTGGAACTTGAGAGGTACCTCAAGGATCTAAGTGAGACTATGTGTTTGCACTTCCTTCGAGATGTATCCAAGATAAATGACCTCAGTCCTAGTACTGGATGTTGCATTTCTCATGCAACTTAATATACAATGCATACTTACCTTCTTGTACCTTCCACTAGAAAAACTTAACGATCAATATTTCCATGTGTTTGAATATCCGTTAGTCTTTCCGACTAGCGTCTGCACGCTATCTTAATATTATTTTATTTTGTCTCGTCTAAATTAACAATATTACAAAAGATAAAAATTCTTAGTTTTATGTACGCTTTAATTACTTTCTTTTCTATTATAAATCTTGCGTTTATTACGCTTAAAATTTCTACCTATTTTTAAGTAAATACAAATTCTTTAGGAAACCTCATAAAAAGATCGTAAAAAGACTAGAAAAACCACACGAAACTATTTACTGGTCCATGTTTTGCGTTTAAATTGGTTTAAGAGTTATTAATATTTCACGTACAGGATACGATGCACACTGCATTAGTTTGAAAATAGAGTAGAGGTGCACATTTATATAGTTGATGTTCTTGGACCTTTAGACAAATAAAAGCACTGACTACCCGTCTGGATAAACTTGGTACTGCGGATATTTATTAATAGCGTTTTTTATTTAGCTTCAGGAAAGAAATTTAATCATATCCTTGGAAAAGTGAACAAAGAAAAGGGAAATTTGTATAAATTGTCAGATAATTTCAGAATATTAAAAATATCTCATAATTTGTGGCCCAGCACATGAAATATTTGAAAAGAAAAATGCAAATTCGTATATCTAGTATGTAGAAAATTGAGGAACTTTTTTTCATTTGCGCAAAAATTCTTAATAAAGGCAACAGTTGCATATATAAAAACACAAATTTTGTCCAAATTCGCTAAGTGGTTCTAAATTTACTTTTTTTATAACAGCCACTTCGTGATTTTTACAAAAATTTCGAAGTTATATTTGTCTAACCTAACCTAAAAGTGTGATTATGGTTTTTTCTTGAATAATGCAAATTTCTCTATATAAAAACGCAAATTTTGTGAAAATCCGTTCAGCGGTTCCAAAACTATGGCACTTTAAACCAGGTAAATGACGCAAAATGTAGAAACAAAAATTTGTGCCATAAACGTTGTAATTTTGGTACTACGGTTTTTGGTGAAATTTACTTACAAAGCTGCATGTTGGTTTTATTTATAAAAAAATCACATAGTTTTTATCTGGTGATTTTAGACGTTTTTCGTAGCTTCAAAGTTGCATCCATAAAATAATTTTCGAGCGACTTTTAAAATTTCACAGTTTTGGAATCGCCGGTTGGATTTTGATGAAAGAACCATAATTTCAAAGCTAAAATTTGAACGAAAGTTATTTTATAAGAAGAGAACTCTGTGTGGTCCCTAGGGATCCCCCGTGTTGCTTTTCGCCATCCCAGGCGCCTAAACTAACTAGAACGTGGTAGACGTCGTAAAATATTAATTGGATTTGTTTTGGCTGCCCTTAGTAATACCATAGTATAGTTTTTTGCAACTTGATCCTCAAGCTCTTGTTGATATAAACGTTACGTGCCAGTACCGGTGTACCTTGCAATGTAACTTGAGACTCTATTCATGCTTTTATTACCTTAAACGCTGTAACAAGATTTAATGGTTCTTTGTTAGTATTTCTGTTTTATTTCAATAACTAATTGAATAGGATCGTGCAAATATGTTAAAAACTGTTTATCGTTTCATTCAAAACGCCAATAACAATTTTGTTGTGAATGATTTAATTACAATATCAATAGAAGTAGCAGTAATGCTATTGATTGGAGACTAAATGAAATATCTTATGGGTTAAAACCCATGGAACCCAGAATGTAAATAGTCAGTACAATAGTGTGTTTTTCAAATGGAAATAAAAGTATTATACGAGTAAGAAAGCGGTGTCTCAGCGATAAGAACAAGTTATATTCGCTGCTGTTGGAGGTAGGTACATGCCAATGTGTGCCATTGCCACCAGAAACAATAAGAATTATCACTGGATAAAATGAAGCAGTCGTTGAAAAGACTATTTATAAAATTTTCTAACAACGAAAAACTAACGAAATTTGATAAACAAACACTCGTAAATTTTTTAAATTCGTGTTAAGTAAACATCAACTTAAACACTTGCATCATATTTATATGCTTAATTATATTTGTTCAAATAATTCTCGCCCGCTCACACCTTCCAAAAAGGTTAATAAACTAAAGTACCATGGGTTGGTCTGGTGTTTCAGGTTTCGAGAACACATCCCTTAAAAACAGCTTCTCATTGTCGTCACTACCAGCAACGGAAACAACACCTGAGAATAAGACTGTTAAACAAAGACAGTATAATAGTTTAACTAAAAGTCGTGTTAAAGCCACGAATTTAAGACGATCATGGGGGAGTTCAGTCAGCGACCATCCGGAAGAATTTTGGTCTGTTCTGCAGGCCAATTACAACTATATCATGGACAACCAATTGATTGACAAATGCCAAGTAAGAGTTAATTGATAATTGGTTTAATAAATGACCTACATAGGGCAGAAGCTAAATTGATGTTTTTTTAGGAGTTTAATGGCGATTTGACCATTAATACTGGAACTTGGAGTCTAAAGGAATTTTACGCCCAATTTTCCGAACTCTATTCCTGGTTGAATAGCGTTCAGGAGACAATTTATGGCAAAGAAGAAAACATAACGGATAAAGCCCTCAGAGCTGTATGGAAATTTTTTATTTTTCTTTTGTGGTTATATTATAACTATTTTTTATAGCATTGTGTTCATATGGTTCTTGAGAAAAGTACATCCTTGAAATTATTCAACGATCAAGCTAGTCAACTTGTGCAACTGTATCCAGAGGTACAAGAAGAAGTCGGCTGGCGCGCCACTCATTTGAATTCCAAATGGGATTCAATTTTGAGCATTTTGGGCCCGTCAGATTGCGACCATTGTGATCAGGATACATGCCTTGGTACGTAACTAGAAATTAAGGTTATTTAGAAGAAAAAGCAAAAAGACAGGATACGATAATAGAAATAGACGCTAGTATTCTGGTTATTTTCAGACATTGACCATGAACTGAAATGCTTACGTAAATGGTTCAAAATGATGGAGTCGTGCCTTCAACCTTTGGATTTCCGAGCCAAATATACTAAGACTGAGATCGAAACGAAAGCCTTAGAACTGAACGTAAGTGAATGTTGAAAATATATTTACACTAAAAAGTGTTTCTATAAAATTTGTTGCATTTTCTCAGAAATCTTTCCTTTCTTAAATATAACTTTTTTTGGATATATAAACAGACTTTCTTGAAAACTCCCAGAATTTATATAAAAAATAAAATTTAAAGGAAAAGGAAAAAAAAACAAGAAATTTGTGGATATTCCACAATAAAAGTTGTAAAATTCATTCTAAATTATATTTCTGTAGTTTGAAACGTTTTGGAATTTATATAGTCACCACAGTTGCAAATTTATGACGAATACTAAAATATTTATCTACGAATTTGTCATTTATCATGTAATTTATTCATTTTGCGAAGTCCCGAACTATTTTTTACAGAATGTATTCCATGTATTCTTAGTTGCCTATCTCCTACAGTTTACAGTTCCCGCTTAGAACTTCTACTGCACCAAAACAGATGGCACCTCTCTCCACTTTATTTCATAATAATAATAATTTGAAACTTTTCATGCATACAATTTCCGGTAATTTACATCTATCTACATGTATATTGTACATTTACCCCACACATACACACTACACAAGAGAAACTAATCGGCACAACAATGTAATTAGTAATTAGCAGAAATAACCGTTTGTTTCGCAGTAATACTATGTAGAAGATGGAATTCACGTTTTGCAATCAACACCTACATGGATATGTAGACTTTTTTCTAAGTTGAATTGCTAGTAAATTGCAACTTGAATGAACTGTTCACCTTTATGATGTGAAAAAGCACGTCGGGGATTGGAGTTTAATTGTTTTATTAGAAAATACTGAAACAACTTTTTTAGATTATAAAAATTTTCCAGCAAATATTTTCACCCGCTGACTTTAACTACTACAGATGAAACTATTTTCTATATCTATTAATATTAATATTGATTCTCCGATCTAAAATTATCATAAAACTTCCGGCGGATATTTCAGTGAACAACGAAAAGATGATGTTTTTGTCTTTGGCACGTTTTACTGAATGTTGTTACCGGAAAAGTTGTTATTTACATCGAATATTATTGTGGAAGTGTGTCTGTGTTGTTGTTTTCTAGTCGTGATTTTGCAATTTACTGAAATAGATTTTATAGGTACTCCCAGGGATTATTTTCAGGAAACTTAATAATAAAAATTATGTTTGTCTTTCATAGAACCTTATCTGTTTTAGTTGTAAATAAAATAAAAATTATTCTTATGCGGGAAATTTTAATTCTCTACCTGGAAAGTACGGTATTATTGCATCTTCAGCCATACCCATTAAGATAAGGCTCTTTTCCATCAGCAAATTTGTAGAATGATAAATCACCTCAAATAACACATACTTAGATTATAGAACTGAATCATATGCTGTGGTTAAGTAAATTTATTTTATCTGTTTATGAAATTGTAAACTCGATATAAATTAACATAAAACTTCGTGAATCAAAATATTTGAAACATGGAAGTGGAGAATATTTTCAGAATTAGTACAGTCAATTCTAAATTTTTTAATACTAATTTGCAATTTTAAGGCGGTGTTTCCGTGTTTCTATTCTTGATGAGCTGTAGAAATTACTTTTTCTGGTGCTTTTTTCCTTCTAACTTCATATTTTGAGTGATTTTTGGGGGTAGGAACTATTTTATGATAAAATTCCAAAATGCTTTGAATTTCTTATATTAATAATAATTATGAAAGACAATTGAGAGGTGATAATAAATGTGAAAACAGTTCACCAATACCTAGTCTAGTTCAAAAGTTATAGCACTTTGAAAAAATGTCAATTTTCAACTTTTTTTTTCGATTCAAAACGTCATTTCTTGAAAACGCTTAGAGATATCGCAATGAAGTTTGGAAATTTGGATAGAACGCATCGAAATCTATCAGAATCAATATACTTTTAATTTTAATTGTACTTGAGATTGACAGGAGAAATAAAATAACGCGGTTTTTAGGGGTACTTTGGGTAGGAACTATTTTATGATAAAAATCCAAAATGCTTTAAATTTGCTATATTAACAATAATCATGAAAGGCAGTTGAGAGGTGATAAAAAATGTGAAAACAGTTCACCAGTACCTACTCTAGTTCAAAAGTAATAGCACTTTAAAAAAATGTCAATTTTCAACTTTTTTTCGATTCAAAACGTCATTTATTGAAAACGCGTAGAGATATCGCAATGAAGTTTGGAAATTTGGATAGAACGCATCGAAATCTGTCCGAATCAGTATAGTTTTAGTTTTAATTGTACTTGAGATTGACAGGAGAAATAAAATAACGCGGTTTTTAGGGGTACTTTGGGTAGGAACTATTTTATGATAAAAATCCAAAATGCTTTAAATTTGCTATATTAACAATAATCATGAAAGGCAGTTGAGAGGTGATAATAAATGTGAAAACAGTTCACCAGTACCTACTCTAGTTCAAAAGTAATAGCACTTTAAAAAAATGTCAATTTTCAACTTTTTTTCGATTCAAAACGTCATTTCTTGAAAACGCGTAGAGATATCGCAATGAAGTTTGGAAATTTGGATAGAACGCATCGAAATCTGTCCGAATCAGTATAGTTTTAGTTTTAATTGTACTTGAGATTGACAGGAGAAATAAAATAACGCGGTTTTTAGGGGTACTTTGGGTAGGAACTATTTTATGATAAAAATCCAAAATGCTTTAAATTTGCTATATTAACAATAATCATGAAAGGCAGTTGAGAGGTGATAATAAATGTGAAAACAGTTCACCAGTACCTACTCTAGTTCAAAAGTAATAGCACTTTAAAAAAATGTCAATTTTCAACTTTTTTTCGATTCAAAACGTCATTTCTTGAAAACGCGTAGAGATATCGCAATGAAGTTTGGAAATTTGGATAGAACGCATCGAAATCTGTCCGAATCAGTATAGTTTTAGTTTTAATTGTACTTGAGATTGACAGGAGAAATAAAATAACGCGGTTTTTAGGGGTACTTTGGGTAGGAACTATTTTATGATAAAAATCCAAAATGCTTTAAATTTGCTATATTAACAATAATCATGAAAGGCAGTTGAGAGGTGATAATAAATGTGAAAACAGTTCACCAGTACCTACTCTAGTTCAAAAGTAATAGCACTTTAAAAAAATGTCAATTTTCAACTTTTTTTCGATTCAAAACGTCATTTCTTGAAAACGCGTAGAGATATCACAATGAAGTTTGGAAATTTGGATAGAACGCATCGAAATCTATCTGAACCAGTATAGTTTTAATTTTAATTGTACTTGAGATTGACAGGAGAAATAAAAAAACTCTGTTTTTAGGGGTACTTTGGGTAGGAACTATTTTATGATAAAAATCCAAAATGCTTTAAATTTGCTATATTAACAATAATCATGAAAGGCAGTTGAGAGGTGATAATAAATGTGAAAACAGTTCACCAGTACCTACTCTAGTTCAAAAGTAATAGCACTTTAAAAAAATGTCAATTTTCAACTTTTTTTCGATTCAAAACGTCATTTCTTGAAAACGCGTAGAGATATCGCAATGAAGTTTGGAAATTTGGATAGAACGCATCGAAATCTATCTGAACCAGTATAGTTTTAATTTTAATTGTACTTGAGATTGACAGGAGAAATAAAAAAACTCTGTTTTTAGGGGTACTTTGGGTAGGAACTATTTTATGATAAAAATCCAAAATGCTTTAAATTTGCTATATTAACAATAATCATGAAAGGCAGTTGAGAGGTGATAATAAATGTGAAAACAGTTCACCAGTACCTACTCTAGTTCAAAAGTAATAGCACTTTGAAAAAATGTCAATTTTCAACTTTTTTTTTCGATTCAAAACGTCATTTCTTGAAAACGCGTAGAGATATCGCAATGAAGTTTGGAAATTTGGATAGAACGCATCGAAATCTATCAGAATCAATATACTTTTAATTTTAATTGTACTTGAGATTGACAGGAGAAATAAAATAACGCGGTTTTTAGGGGTACTTTGGGTAGGAACTATTTTATGATAAAAATCCAAAATGCTTTAAATTTGCTATATTAACAATAATCATGAAAGGCAGTTGAGAGGTGATAATAAATGTGAAAACAGTTCACCAGTACCTACTCTAGTTCAAAAGTAATAGCACTTTAAAAAAATGTCAATTTTCAACTTTTTTTCGATTCAAAACGTCATTTCTTGAAAACGCGTAGAGATATCGCAATGAAGTTTGGAAATTTGGATAGAACGCATCGAAATCTGTCCGAATCAGTATAGTTTTAGTTTTAATTGTACTTGAGATTGACAGGAGAAATAAAATAACGCGGTTTTTAGGGGTACTTTGGGTAGGAACTATTTTATGATAAAAATCCAAAATGCTTTAAATTTGCTATATTAACAATAATCATGAAAGGCAGTTGAGAGGTGATAATAAATGTGAAAACAGTTCACCAGTACCTACTCTAGTTCAAAAGTAATAGCACTTTAAAAAAATGTCAATTTTCAACTTTTTTTCGATTCAAAACGTCATTTCTTGAAAACGCGTAGAGATATCACAATGAAGTTTGGAAATTTGGATAGAACGCATCGAAATCTATCTGAACCAGTATAGTTTTAATTTTAATTGTACTTGAGATTGACAGGAGAAATAAAAAAACTCTGTTTTTAGGGGTACTTTGGGTAGGAACTATTTTATGATAAAAATCCAAAATGCTTTAAATTTGCTATATTAACAATAATCATGAAAGGCAGTTGAGAGGTGATAATAAATGTGAAAACAGTTCACCAGTACCTACTCTAGTTCAAAAGTAATAGCACTTTAAAAAAATGTCAATTTTCAACTTTTTTTCGATTCAAAACGTCATTTCTTGAAAACGCGTAGAGATATCGCAATGAAGTTTGGAAATTTGGATAGAACGCATCGAAATATGTCTGAATCAGTATAGTTTTAATTTTAATTGTACTTGAGATTGACAGGAGAAATAAAATAACGCGGTTTTTAGGGGTACTTTGGGTAGGAACCATTTTATGATAAAATTCCAAAATGCTTTGAATTTCTTATATTAATAATAATTATGAAAGACAATTGAGAGGTGATAATAAAAGTGAAAACAGTTCACCAATACCTAGTCTAGTTCAAAAGTTATAGCACTTTGAAAAAATGTCAATTTTCAACTTTTTTTTTCGATTCAAAACGTCATTTCTTGAAAACGCGTAGAGATATCGCAATGAAGTTTGGAAATTTGGATAGAACGCATCGAAATCTATCAGAATCAATATACTTTTAATTTTAATTGTACTTGAGATTGACAGGAGAAATAAAATAACGCGGTTTTTAGGGGTACTTTGGGTAGGAACTATTTTATGATAAAAATCCAAAATGCTTTAAATTTGCTATATTAACAATAATCATGAAAGGCAGTTGAGAGGTGATAATAAATGTGAAAACAGTTCACCAGTACCTACTCTAGTTCAAAAGTAATAGCACTTTAAAAAAATGTCAATTTTCAACTTTTTTTCGATTCAAAACGTCATTTCTTGAAAACGCGTAGAGATATCGCAATGAAATTTGGAAAATTGGATAGAACGCATCGAAATCTATCTGAACCAGTATAGTATTAATTTTAATTGTACTTGAGATTGACAGGAGAAATAAAAAAACTCTGTTTTTAGGGGTACTTTGGGTAGGAACTATTTTATGATAAAAATCCAAAATTCTTTAAATTGGCTATATTAATAATAATCATGAAAGACAGTTGAGAGGTGATAATAAATGTGAAAATAGTTCACCAGTAGTCTAGTTCAAAAGTTATAGCACTTTGAAAAAATGTCAATTTTCAACTTTTTTTTGGATTCAAAATCTTGAAAATGTTTGAAGAAAACAAATTGTTACGGTTAAGTTAATCTGTAAAAATGTAGTTTGAACATGACCTTTACATGACAGAATGTTTTTGGAATTGAATGAAGAACGTGTTCTGGAGGAATTTCACCATATTATGTAATAGAATTTATTCAAAATGTTTTGGGGGAGCGCGAGATATTATTTTTCTGATTGTCATCCTATTTCAAATTAAACTTTTGTTTGTTCGTTAATCGTTATCGAACGTTGTAGTGGGCGTCCTAACACCACACCTGAAAATTTTTGCTTTTCCATCATTCAGACGACATCCAAACTTAAGCAGGATATCAAATCAAACTCGAATTTTATTTATAGAGATCTAATAATGACATTAGAAGCTTAACCATGGCTTAAGTTAAGTAAAACGTTCTCCAGCATTCGGTCTAGGTTTAGTCTAGTTAAACGACTCGGAGCCCCTCGAGAACCTCCGTCGGTTGGAGTTATTGTGTGGAGACCATCTGTAGCAAGTAACTACACAATATAGCTGGCCTGGCGCACAATATAATGATTCTACCTACCAACAGGCTACCCACAGACCCACACCAACAAATATAACGAAACCTCGAAACTAGTAACCAGTTGGTGATCGAATGTGTTGGGGTTTGTGTCGGAAGTCGGTGTACGCGATATCGCTAACGTAATCGCTGTGGTGTAAAGATGTTCGTTAAAATGCACAAGTGCAGGTGCGTGGTGTGTCCTTTTTAGCCGGGAAGAGCTGCAGAGCAGATGTCTTCCAAGTAGATTCTGATGCCGTAACCCAAGTTATCCAGCAAGGAAAAATAAGTTAGTGTTTCTTTGTTATAGAATATATCGAAATTATTAATATTTCTCTGTAAGCTGTACCCACACATGAAACGTCTTTAATTTAAAACCCACGCGGGTTCTTGTGACAGAGTTTATTAACCAAGTATCCTCCACAACTGCTTCTAGAATCTTAAATTAATAAATTAAAGCGTTTGAATGAAAGCTGTTGTGTTGAGGCTTTAGGTTATAGCGCGACACCGGCTTTTTCAAAATTTTCAATTCGTTAATATTTTAAAGATGCGGAATGTTTGGTTTTCTACCTGGAGCTTTACCTGTTATTCTAACAGCTCAGAGAGAAACTTAGCGAATTTACAGGATGGGTGATGTCATAGCTGTAAAATTTCATCAAGTTTTAATTGGAGATCTCCGATGAGTGAAATCTTGGAGACGGAGAGAAATTTGGTAATTTTGCCGGAAACTGCCCCGAAAATTTGTGGAGCCACCACCACCACAAACACTAAACCTTAATTACATAAGATGATCTTAATTAATTATTTTCTATTGAAGTGTCAATCAAACTTTATTTAATAACAATAACAATAACAATAAAATTCCCACTATTAAGTAAACACTAAATTGATATAAATTACATTTTTACGAAGTAAACAGGACCGGTTTAAGGTTTAAGGGTTAAAACTAATAGAAAAACGATGACTAGATTATATATGAGATTTTCGAGGTTCATGTTTATTCTACGTAAATTATGGTATAAAATGAGGATGTATGCGTAACCCGCGCAAATGAGTTCAAATTAATAAAACTGGAACCGTGATGGGTGATGGTAATTGTCTCGTCTAAATTATGGTCATTTTTATGTAGGCCTTGAAGGGACAAGCAGAAATTATGAATATCAAGTATCAAGGAAACATTACACGTACAAATCGGTACATTTATATACAGGGTACTCGATTTTGTAATTTTGTAAGTAAATCCTTGAGTTTAATTTTTACTATTGTACACACTCCAAATGTTTATTTTTCTACCTATAATATAACAAGCAGCTTACTTTGTAGTATTTACGATAGTGTACGTGATCTCTATCAGATAATGCGACCCTTGGCCTCAAACTTAGTTCGACATCCAGACACAGATCTTTTATATTATTGTATATAATTATTACCTTCTGCATATCTAAGAAAGATCTTACAAAGCACGTACGGACATAGTAAATTATATCAAACAATATGATACAGTGTGTAGGTGTGGGTGTGAAAATTTTGAGCAGCTTATGAATTTTCGCGTATTAAAATAAAAATCTAATTATTAGTTAGGTATCTAATAAAATAAGAAATATTAACTACATATTAAAATGAAGCCAACAGCGAAATTATTAATTTCAAAACCAAAATTTGCTAAATTGTTTCACCTTTATCTTGAAGCCCTTTTGCTTTATTGTGCAGATCGTCAATCACTACACTCTCACTCTCACTGCACAATATAACTTTGTCATTATCATAAACAGTATAAAACCGCTCAAAATTTTTTGGTTTTTACATGTGTGGATCTGAGGACACGCTGTATAAATAGGTGATATTTTTGTTTGAGTAACTGCCCAACATTTACAAAGTTTCAAGGCGGAACCTTTTGTTCTTGTGATATTTGCTTAGTGCACTACAAATTAGTATAGTAAATATGAATTTTAATTCGAAGAAATCTTGCTCAAGGATATTTTAAGTACATAGAAAGCATTGCGTGCTTAGAAATGTAATTTTTCAGGAAAACTCAGTAACTAGCGAGTAATGTAATAAAAATAGGAAATTTAATAAATCCTGAGCAATTTTTGGATACTAATTCTATTAGTATTTTACGATTCTCTTCTCGAAAAAATTTTTAAAATTTAGCTCCAAATTTGAAGTAACTTTTTCAAATAAAATAACTGTTTCTTCGTAACTCAAACATCCAGCATCGATTGTTTGTTTTTCATGTACCACCTCAGTTCTTGCAAATTGCCAGGTAAGAATGGACTACCTCCTGTTGTGCTGGAATATAAAGCATAATAAACTAATTTTAAGTATCTGGGAAGTTCTCCTCGGTCTCTGTGTGCGGCACCCAGTGGAGGCCAGCTGCGTCAAACTCAATTTAAATTAAAATTCTCTTCGCCAGAACATTTGTACAGTTGATGTTATTGTATTTGTGTGTTGAAAATAATTTTTACTGTTAGTTTTCTAACCACGATTGACATAAATTGATTAGAAAACCAGGGGATAAGAGGCTAATTAACTGCGTTATTTTTATTGGAAAGTTTTGCGATCAATTAAAAAAAATATTTACTGGGAAATCAACAGATTCGCAATATATTTAATAAAACGCTCGTGTGAAAATATTAACTAAAATGTTATATTTGTAATGAGAAGACGTTTTTATGTCTGAATTAATAGTCAATTTTATTGGCGGAAAATAACGTTTGAAATATTGTGCACGGAATTTCTTAATAATAATGGTTCACATTTTTATTTTTTATGGAATATTGGAAAAATTATTGCTTTTCTACGGATGAAAGTTTCGGATTAGCAACCACGTGTACGAGGTCAACATGAACATCATTAACTTCAACATCATATTATTTACGTGGAGTACTGAAATGGTACCGTTCCGTATGAAAATACTGTTATAGATGATGATAATGATAAATATGGACAAAATTTTAGTAGTACAACCGTTTTACTATGGTACGCATCAAAGGGAAAAATTTTTCTTTCAGCTTGTTACAACTTTAATTTATGACCTACAAAGTGCCTTCTGGTTTAACCGGAAGACAACTTCGTTATTTTAAGTGGATAGTGGATATTCTGATAATCGTAATTATATTTATGGAATCTTTTACGTGAAATTGATCTTGGAAATGATTGTAGTAGAGTGTTAATTAGTTTTTTTGGAACTAAAACGGATGTGACGTAAATTTCTCTGAGGTGACCAAATTTAATGGGAAGTTACATTGATTAAAAAAGTTTCTCTGGGTATGATTGTTGATTTTTTAGGCACCACAAATTTCAACGATGTTGCAATATTATAAAATAAATGGAACAAATTAACTGAAAACTTTTTGACATTATTGCAAAATTCAACAATTTTAGTCTATTTTCTCATTCAGAACTTACCGTAAAAAATATCAACAAAAAATTATAATAAAATATTTGTTTAATTTCTTTTTGCGCGATGTTACTTGTGTGGATGCGTTGTGCGAATTCTTCTGAATCACCCTGTATAGTGTACTAGAGGATCAATAACATACTCATTTCAAAAGTCTAATTTATTTTTACATGTTATCTGACGTGATAATACTTTTTGATAACATTTATTGTGTTTACGGGTTTTGCGCCAAATTAAATGGGATTTGTACAAAGTTGCGTTGGGTTTTAATTAAAAAATCCTACGAGAGCCCATGTTTTAAATACAAACAGAAATCCTGTCCTGGTTTTATATAAATTAGTTCAAATCGTTTTTCCGGAAGCGCTATTTCCCCTACACTAAATTAAACGATTATAGAATTATGATCATTATACAGATATTTATGTAGTGATAAATTTCACTGGGTACGATAGGGAATCCATCATCTAGAAATCTAAAACACGCACAGTTAAACGCAGATATATTACAATATCCGCAGGCACAACATGAATTGCACTATAATTATTTGATAATCTGCATTTCTAGTTATAACTATTACCAAAATTGGGTTTATTACCGCAAGATCCGATTCCCCAATTTGGTTATAGACGACCTGGCTCTCCAGTCTCCTTCTCCATGTCACCCAGATGATCTAACGGCGACCAACAACAGAATATTTTCTCTGGGAGTTATTTAAAGATCCTGGTGTCTATATGTGTATACAATGTACGTGTACACGTAAATGTAATAGCCTCCACAGCAACACAACATAACACAACTACCAATGCCATAAATGTTTAAAGAACCGTTTTTCTACTAGACAAGCTACCAACAAAAACATATCTGGGACATAAAACAAACTGGAATATTTCAAAGCTTCAACTTTGCTCAAACTCAAATTTTCATTAATTTATGTTTGAAAGTTTTGAGAACGCTCAGTGTTTACATAAAAATAAATGGAATGTTCGTTCGTTCTCCAACTGAGCCCCACATTTTTCTGTATTTTTTATACTAAATCCTTCCTGAAGCTTTATGATGCAATTGAACAACAAACATTCAAATTAAACCGTGAGGAACACAGTTGTTAATAATATCGATGATCTCACAACTTGAGAGTGTAATTAAATGAAAACCAGAAATAAAATCATAATTAAGTTCAATTTTATTTGAATGTAACTGGAACAAAGATAATTGTTTTTTTTATCTATGTGAATTTGGTATTTAGTGTACCGTTGAGCAAAATGTTGTTTTCGAAGAATCTATTAGCCTGTCACGCAATTTACTATAGGAGTATGTTTTTTTTTTGGTATTTTTAATGATCTAGCCCGGGCTCTTTGTCAAAATTTGAATAGCTAATCCAAGCTATATAATTAGCGCTATTTTTATGTAATCACTCACATGGCAACTATTTGCAAGTAACTGAATAGATTTTCGACAAGGAGAGAGATAATAAACAAGTGTTTCAAGGAAACTGTTTTTTAACTCATAATTTTTTGTAGATACCACAATTTGGAATATTTGGATATTTATCGGTGGTTATGAATAACTTTTGCTGTAATATAAATTATTCAACTAAGACCTCATTTTAGAATTTCGCCAATAATTGACTCAATAACTGTCGATTTTAAAGATATTTAAACCTAACCTAACCACTCTTCTACCGCGGTGTATCTAAACGTATTTCAGCAATTCCTGAAATTTCTCTATTTCTAAATCTAGGTTCCCTTTTAAATGATTTGAAAAATTCTTGGACGAAATTCTATTTCCAACATAAACAAACACCAGCCTGTATACATTCATCCAATTTATGCAATCACTTTTTTTAAATAAATATTTTTCGACATCATAAATAAATTCGAAGTAATGCGGAAATAAGAAACATATGTGGTGTTAGAAAAGGTCAAATTTATGCTAATGATAATGACACGGCTCATTGCACACGGGCGTTATCGTTATTGCTATTATCTACACTAAATTTTATGATTGTGTAGGTATAAAAATTTAATTATCGGTCATAAATTATTGGAACAATTGTGCGCTATTAGCGACAAAACTCATGGATGAAGTAATTTTAATCGAAATAACAATAATAACAACTAATTTATCGGCGGTGTTTATTAAAATGTCTGTAACTTGATTAATTTAATGATTTTTTAATAGACGCGGACGAAACACTTCATTTTATATAATTTCTATTTTTAAGTTTCCTTGATAAATTTTAATTGTGAATCAGTGAACTACCTTGAGATTAATATTTTGTCTGTAGGGGTGCCTCAGTCATTATATTGAAAAATTTCACTTATGAAATCGGGTCAAGCTAAGTTTATTATTAGTTGAGTTGCATTAGTTTACAAATTTATTTCTGTGAAAATAGTCGTTGTCCAGAATAAATTGCATTTAAATTTATAGTGTCTTGCAAGACCACACATCCACACAACTTTTCCCTGTACTGAAATACAACTTATTGTGTGCTAATTTGCGGAAAGTAACTTCTGAAAAACTACTATATTATATATTAGAAATATTCGACAGCGTTTTGCTATTATTTTTGTTTAACAGTTTTATTAAACTAGATTAACCATGACTTAACTGTTATTTACATTCTGTGTTCCATAAAACTAAATTGATGTTCGGCGATCCAATTCTTGTGAAGTTTTTGTCAACAAAAAGATTTTCTTATTTCTTAACTACATAATTTATTAATCATAAAGAAACCAAACACTAAAAATACCAAATAACACATTCTGTGGTATTTCAATCCTTGAAATATCTAATTACTTTTTCAAATTAGAAACTGCATACTAGCATACTGCATAGGTAATTATAATCTTGCATCTGATTCTAAACCAATTTGATTTGAAACCTCAGGACAGTGTTATTGTTTTATTGTTGAAATAAATGTATTACACAATGCTGGAATGCGCTTACCAAAAGCTAAAAGTGTTTTATTATCGTACCTTTCTCTATAATAAAATGTTGAAATTATTTATACATCTTAACAGCGAGGTTATAGTTGAAGATGCGATTTGATGGTTTTTTAATAAAATTTGCACCTCCTCCTGGTAAAAGTAGCTAGTGGCTTGTTGGGTTTTATTTTTATTGTTACGGTATGTAATAGTAGTAATTGAGTAATTTTTAAGCGGTTTGTGAAAGCCGCGTGTTTAAATCTCAACAATTTGAAGGTTAATCTAAATACAATTATTATAGATCCAGAACCCATCAAATTGAAACGAAAGTAGGTACATATAAATATATAGGTAGTATTTCAATGAAAGCAATTCAAGATATTTTGCAGTAATACCACTAGAAATAATTAACCGTTTGACAAGAATTATGTTGCGCCTAGACTTTAGCCATTTCGAATTGAAAATGAGTAACTAACTAAATCTATCCATTCATTTCAGCTGCGTTGTGCAGATCTAATATACTAATTAACTGAATAAATTGCGAACCGTACTTATTTATGTAATAGAGAATACCATTAGTTAAATTGACTTTTCCAAGCGAAGAGTAACGGATTATTGCAAAGAAGCAATTGAATAGAAGATAATTAATTCGCCTGAAATTATTTTCCTTGAGTGCTTTCTTTGATCCCGATAACGATCCTAATGGGTGTGCCGCACGGATCACACGCAGGCCTTACCGGATATATTCAGAGGATTACTGAGCTTTCCAAAATAATTCCAGGATCGCCCTTCAGGCCACTGTTTATTAATGACTTTCCTCTCTAGTTTCATTTACAGCCGGTTTGTAATTACAGGATGAAATTAAGTCTGAATTAGTTTACATTGATGTTTTATGGTTTTATTTTTGTTGCAGGTGCTGCACCGGGATATAGAAAATCACGGTAAAATAGTGGGTTCGGTAGTGAAGTTATGCAAGAAGACAGATACAAGATGCAACATCGTCAACACCCGAAGAATTGCTAATGGCCTTGAGAGACGTTGGCACCTTTTATTCCTACGGTCGCTAGAATGGCAGTGCTATTTGGAATCGTTGTCTAAACGACAATCCCTGAGGGTAAGTCAACAAAAGTTTTAGTAGAGAGAATTGGAACTGAAAGAAAAAATATTTGGCGAAAAATTTAAAACATGTATTTTACATTTTTCTGATGTGTCCAACAGTCCAACACATGACTTTCTTATACCTACGGATAGTACCACAATTACTTTTCCTAAAGAAATTAAGTTAAATTGCTTGTAAAAATCGTGTTTCAATTTTGAGCGTTTCCAGCAATTTTAAAATAATTTTCGGAAGTCTCTCTCGCACTTATTGCAATACGCATAAATCTGTCCTTGTCCCACTCATTATAACCGAATTTTACGACAAAAATGTGTTTTATTTTTTTGAAATTTTTTTGACGGAATTTCAAAAAAAAGTTCAAATAAAATTTGTTCAAAATTCAATTCTAAATCAATGTTAAAGAATAAAAAAATCTCGTAAATTGTTTATTTTTCAAGATATTCCTAAAAAACCTAAAAATGTCTTCAGGTAAGAAGTCGAAAAAAATCACGATTACTATACTTCCTTATACTTCGTATAAGAAAGTAAAAATTAACTAAAATCGAGCCGAAACTATTTGGTTGTCAAATTTTACACAAATTTGAGCAATTCTCCTAGGACGCGCCACTGAACCTACAGTTATCACGCCTTTAGTTTTATTTATAGTAAGAAGAAATTATTCTTGAACGAAACTATATTTATGTAACATCATGACTTCCGTTCTGAAAAAACAGTTTAAATGACATATCACGGATTGCAAGTTCATTACGGGTTTTTATATTTATGACCGGAGCGAACTAACTGAGAACAATTTGAGTTTTTGGCATGCCACAGTTATAAATGACTGAACTGAGGACTAGGCTAGCACATAAATCAAAAGTAATTTTGAAATTCCTATGGTAAAAGTGTTATAGGAAATCGTAATTATTAGACTAGGTGTCTTAATAATTATAAGAGTGTAATAAAACGGAACCTAATAAATTTTCCTAACTAGCCTCAGGTTCTGAGAATTAAATATAAACATTTTAATCGTCGATAGGCTTCTCGTGCATAGTTTATCTCATATTGTTTCAAACAAAAATAATGATCTTGAAATCGTTTTTACCTTGAAATAATGTAAAAATAATAGTAGGGTTATTTTAAGTACTTGGCGTGGGTTTATTTTAGATTAATTTTAATTAAACAGTGGTTCATAGGAGCAGGATTAGACTACACTATAGAGAAAGCTCGTAGTTTCATTTATCACCTCCGTGTGCTTTTAAATGATCTGGAAACAAAGAACAAAATTCTAAATTCGTTTCACTAAATTGATATACTCGTAAAATTGAATAAATATTTTGATGGCTATAAGAAAAACTCAACAACTTCACAATAGTCGTTTTTTCTCCAATGTACGTGTACATCGTATAAAACATTTTGTTAACCAAAATTGTTATTAACTATTGACAATGCTTATGTTATGATGTTGCGTAATAATGCGCTTTTTATATCCTGGTCCATTATAATATTGGTTTGATTTGTTATTTTCTGGGTTATAGCCACAAGTGATGTTTGATGGTACACGCAAGACGCGCAAGTAATTATTTTTTTACATGTACACAACACAAAAGAATAGGTTTTATAGTTGTACGAGTATTTTATTGAATACTGCAGTTAATTTTACTGGTTTCAGTGGTTTCTTTTATAAGCGAATAGATAAAAAATTACCTTGAACTTTTTCCTATATTATATATTCCTACCTTTCAGACTATCAGTAGTGAAAGGTGCAAAAATTAAGTACCGACTTAGTATATCTTGTTTTTTTTCCCAATGTAATGATCATTGTAATATGCCTTTTAATTGTATAAGCGTGCGTGTAGCTAGCAGTAATTTATAGCGAGTAACGTATTTGAATACCAATATATCCGATCGATACAAATCCCTCCGGGTATTTTATCAACTTCATAGTAATCAATTCAAAATAATTATTATAATTTTTTATTGTTTCGAGTGCTAATTAGGCGGTTATTGTGGTTGTAAAGCGAGAGTTAACTATTGTGTGGCAAGCAGAAACCATAAAGTTGTTAACATTCGAATTGGCGTAGTCGGAGCCCATAAATATATGAATAAATAAATAAAAGCTTAAACGTAAAATGTTACGGGACCCGGCGTCTTAACTAGCCAACTTTCTTTAAGATGGAACCTAACATAAGCTTCATTTGAACCAAAGTTTTTCAGGAAAAGTCAAGATTTTGTAAACCAAAATGAGGTTAGATCAATTTATGAGGTGCCTAATTTTGGATCCCTTGCTAGGTTTGGTCTTGACGGAGTTTAATACTGGCTTAATTTTCAAAAAAATTGTTCTTTAACACAGTTTTGGACAAATTCTAAGTCATTTTTAATCTAAGTCAACATTTTTAATCCACTTGTCAGATTTTCAAAATTTAATTGTTTATATTTAGAAAATTCGGCTAGTTTTGTCAGAAAATCAAAATGAGGTTAGTTCACTTTTGCCAAAAATAAGCGTACTTCGTGCGGGTTTCAACTTGAAATTTTCCACCTGTCACAACACTTACCATGTTATTAATTTAATTTTGAGTCGTCCTTGAGGCAAATCATTGAGCTCTCCATAAAGATTATAAATAACTGTGATGGCTTTTTTTAGTTTTTGGCAACGTTGTAACGTGTAAGTTATTGTTGACCAACTGCATGGTTCTGCCGTAACCTTAATAACGTAACATGCAGGATTTTAAGGACGACTTTTTAAATTTGCTTATGGAATGTTCAATCCTTTTGTTTAAATATTTTCATTAGATTAGAAAAACAAATAGTAAAAACGGTATATTTTCTATAAATAATGTAAGAACATCCTGCACGGAATAAAAATCCACTCATAAAACCTCGATATTAATTAAAAGTATTATCGCAAAAAATTTCTATTAATATATTATTATGGGGAAATTTTATTAGATTAAATTTCAAATTGTTTACGCATTCAGATAATTTTAGCTTTCTGTTGCATGTTGCACATGAAAAATACACAAATTATTTTTAGACAAAATTGATACAAGAAGGTAATTCTAATTTTGTTCTAAAAAAAGATGCAGTAAGCATGAACGGGATATTTACACATAAATTCATATCGCGTTACAAACCAACAAAAATATTCGAGTACGTAAATAGGATTTCATTCAGGTTGGGAAATTTATTTACACTTCTTTTGTAGTTCCCACAAAATTATCCATAAACTTCTGCTGCAGATGTACGAAAATTTTTGGGTACTTTTTAAGTTGTTGAATGAAGCAAAATTTATTTTGAAACTTTTTGCGTTGAGGTTCTTATAAAAAAGTTGAAATTCCAAATTGCCTCTTTTTTCGAAGAATCTAAATTTAGCCCAGCCTAGTTATTTCACAATTTACTCAAGTGTGCTTACTACAGACTTGCTGATGGACATCTTCGGTTGCTTTTGAGCTATAAAATAAACTTATCCCCACCAACAAAATTTTAGCAGTTTTCTATGCGGACAGATGTCAATAAATTATTATAGAACCAAACACAAAGCCCCCGCATGTTCATGCAATATACAAATATTAACCCATTTCAAATTTACCGGAAGTATGGAGTTTTATTGTTTGATGCACTCTTGCAAAGGGCAACGGAATATTCCACGTGTCACATTTGATGAATACGCTTACAACGGTCAATAAAATGTAATTTAGTTTTAATGATACCCTTTCCCCTATTTTGAGGCACAACAAAAATTGCGTGCAGTAGATTTCCAATAGATATGTCACGGTATTATTAATTTTTCTATACATCATAACAATCATTTCGTTAATAGCCTACATAATGGAACGGGACAGTTTGATGTAATGAAAAAGAGTCAAATTGTCCACCATCTTGGATTTTACAACGTGAGTTGAAAGTTATGAATGAATATTCATCGAGGCAATGATTTTGAAATGGTGTCGGTGTTATGAGTTGATTTAGTTCTAAAAATGGCGTCCTTGTACTCTCCAGCACTGCCTGATTTATCTAATTAGACTAAATGAAATAAATTATACATAGTATCAAATTTTAGCGTACAACTTTCACTTGATTGTATTTTCTTATTTCGCATATAATACGTATTACGTTAATTACTAAATCATTTTGAGCTTTCACACATTAAAGATTTAATTTACTGTCACTCCAACTTAACAATTACAAGACACATCTACGAGGATGCAACTTTGTATAATTTAAATTTAAAGGAGCATCACACTTATAAATCTTGTTCTTGTAGCGTTCCCAAACCAAAACACGAGTTATTTTGCATTTTTACCTCACATTGGAAAGTGCAAGATGTGTAGGATACGATTATTTATACATTATTAACAACATGATTGCATTGTGTAGGATCGATTAGATAGATCAATAAAACCAAATAGTACGTAGAAAACTTGCGTAAATTACACAGCACAAACTAATCATACATTTTCTTTTCTCTTATTTTATGCTTTATTTAACGGGAAACTTGTTTATGCACTAGCCTTTTAAAAGTATTTCAAAATAGCGTAGGTATTTCCATTGTATTGTTATGGCTTACAAACAATATTGCTATTGATAACGGACGGGACAGATGCCACGACACACCTGAAAAATCACCTTCAGGTAAACAACGCAGAAAAAATTTGCAACAACAATGCGTGGGTTTTTTCGACTTCGCATTCAAATCTTATACCACCAAAAATGGCACAATTTCAGAACTTCAAAAAAACTTGCATCAAAAAGATGTTTTAGTTATTACCGCTGATTTTTTCCGGATGTCTTCTCGCGCGCGATATAATATAATAATTAAATTAATTTGTGTTTATATTTTTCTTGCAGAATTCCACAAGCTCATCTGGAGAGTCCGACAGCGACTGCTACAGGGAACCAGCAAACAAATATCCTCGTTTAAGTGGAAAAGGACATCATTCCAGGAGTCGCATTGATGATAATTCGTCCAGCTCTAGCGAGGTTTGTAATGTTTTTTTAAAAATCTATTAAAATGTCAATCAACGACTTGCCGCGAATTTAGTAAAGCGATATTTTTCCACACACGTACAGTTTAATGAACTAATAAAACTGAAATTGTAAATTAAAATGGGCACAATTTCTTTCTAACCGGACACAACGAAAACTTGTAATATTTATATTCTAATAATATTAATTGCGTCATAAATCATTTATTTTATATTATTTTCTGGACATAATTCCATGAAAAACGCACATAACTGGCTTAGGTTAAATGAGACTGTGGAGGTAATATAAATTTAATGTTTTCTAGAACAGTAATACCGAGGGTGTAAATAATTAAATTGTGAAACGAACACTATAGATTTTTTTTGTACTAAATAACTACAACAACAAAGGAATTGTACGATGTAAGTTATATTATAGAAAGCGTGAAAATTGAAAGGAATGCATTGATCTATTATGTGCTGAAATAACATTCATAATAATAACAAAATTTTATGTATATGCACACAAGTATTGAATTAATTTAATTATAATAAAATAAAAGCATTTTCTATAGAATAATGTTATAGTTGCATTTGTAGAGAGGTAAAACTGTAAATAAATGTGAAAATGCGTAACCGCCCCCCAATAAAAAGGAAAGGAGGTTTACGCTGATTAAAGATCTTATTTGTTTTGGTTCAAACAAACGGTACTAATGATAATTATTTATCCACAAACACACTTATTTTATTGTTTGCAATTACGAGTGTAATAAATATCGTTCATCAATTTAAGTGCTCAACTTGATGTAATTAGTTTGTGAAAAAGTTTGTTATAGGTGAGGCAATTGACTGTTTTTATTAAATAATTAAGGAGATAATTACATGCAAAAATATATTTACATATTTTCAAATGAGAATTTGGTTAAAATCGGACCAGTAGTCCCAAAACTTTTAGTTATTTTTTGTCGAATTTTTTAAACGATTTTGTTAAACCTCACTGAGGAATGATAAATAATTAATTACAAAAATTGGGTGTAGTTACAGAAATTTCTAATTAAAGAGAATTATTTATGAAGCTGCGAAGAACTAAAATATTTTGTTTTTATTAATGAAGTTTCCTCCACCAATCATGGCCCTGTAGCCAGTCTATTGTTCTTTTAGAATAATAATGAAATTCTGAAGATTACATTAAATGCTAATCCTAGATTTATTAAATTATCGATAAATCCATAATAAAAATTTCTAATAATTGTAAATTGCATTGGAAAGTAATTTTTCACAACAAAAATATTGTTTAGCATAAATCAATTTACAATAATAAAATTTTTAAAGACGCGTCATTCTCTGGAATCTACCAAAAAAATTTGCAGGTGAAAGTTTTTCCACACAAAATTTTTTTGCTACATAGCTTGTTTTTGTTTCGAAAAAACTTTCACTTAAAAATTTGTATATTATGTAAGTTTTTTTATTACGAGTTAGGATTAGGGAATTAACCCTTGGGCCTAATTTTGCCCCACGCCCACCTGCTCTCAGATGATTTATCTCCGCAATCGATTGTATCCAGATAATTTGCAAACATAGTTAGTTTATCGCGTACCTTCAATATTAAAGCGCATTAAATAAATATTTCTAGTACCTACGTGCCTAAATACATACATGCAATTTGCAATGAGTTTTGTCGAATTTCTACGAATCCAGGTAAAAAGCTTGACGTATGTTAGTTTGAACTTTTGTTTGTTTGACCTCCGTACCTCCAAAAACATTCCTGTGGAGAGTTGAACTGATTTCCCGTTCCCATGCTGTTCTCACTCGCATAATGCATACACCACATGTTCTGGGAGGTTCTGGTACAGAGAGTATATCATTAAATTGAACGTCAACATCGTCGATCTTGTTGGGAACTTCATGTCTCATTTACTTTGGTTTTGACTATATATCATAAGGAATTAGAAACGGGCTATAATTGAATGATATGATGACTAATTTTATTAAATTCTTTCATAGAAATAGGAAAAAAGCGTAACGTGAAAGTAAATTATGGCAAATTAAACAATTATCTGTAAGTAAATATTTGTATTTCATTTTACGATGTGCATATTTGAGGCGATCGGAAAAAATGCGCTTGACATATAAACGGAATACTATTAACTTTTATCTTTGTTGGAAAGTTGGATTTTTTCCGAAATTTACGTTAAAGTTTCCAGATAAATAGAAGAATTTTACAACAAAACCACAAACAAAATTATAAATTTGTTAATTTAAATATATCGTCAAAATTCTCACTGTGGTGCTTTTGTGCCTATAGTAATTTTAAATTTCCTGCCTCAGTAGGGACATAGTTCCACCTGGCGGTACAAACGGACAACCACCACGGTTCCGAACCATTAAGCCAAGTTATAATTTTAATTAACTAAACAAATTTCTTCTTTTATTTGTATTAAATTTTTTAACGATAATTCTCTTGTTTTTAGGATGAATTAGCATTGGTTCCAAATAAAAGCATGATTGAAAACACAAACCTTCAAACTAAGGAGCAACAACCGGACGTTAAGAAAACTCCCATGAAATTTGGTGAAGACACATCGCACTTCACAAAATCCAACAAAAAGGCGCCAAATCTAGCAACCTACTATTTTAAGCACGAAGACACGGACTCTGACATGGACAGACTAGAACAATTTCCTGGAAAACCCGTCGATGGCCAAAGCACTTTAGAAGAAACCTCAGAAGAAGAATGGACCTACACGCACACAAAAACCCCTGAAAACGATGAAACAAACCCAGATGAAACAATTACAAATCAAGTACCTGAAACCGAAACTTATATACCAAAACTAAAAGTCATTCCCGAAGATACAATAAGAAGACTGGTCCTTGAAGCTGAAGAACTAGTCAGCAAGAGTAATGAAAAGCGACCTAGCAAACTATCGAAAGTTAACCGATGGTTGAGTATGGATAAACCAGATGACAGTTGTGATGCCAGTGGTGAGGACGACGAAAAAGAATCTCAAGCATCCGAGGATTTGGATTTTAATGTTAGTACCACTACATTGAGAGGGCAGGAGCGAAGTAATGCTTCGTGTCTTGAGCTGAATTCTGAAGACTTGCGATGGTCCCTGCAGAGGTCCAGTTTGGTACAGCTTAACCAAGCGACGTCAGCGCCAGAGTAAGTGCGAAAAAGGTCAAATCTAGGACTTTTTGTTGATATTATTACCTGATTACAATACAAACAATGCCATAATAAAAAGTTTAGTATTAAACGATGATAAGAAACAACTGTACTTATATAGGAGCTAAATCGACACAAATTATCGTTTAATTACCTTTCACAAGTTCCCTAGATTTAATCAGTATGTACAGTTAGTTATTTCAGTTCATAAATAAATTGATAAAAAAGTGTTTTTATCACATTTCAGTCACTTTTTTCCAACAATATTATACTCTAGTACTCTACTAATTATTGTTTCTTTGCAGAATTAACAACTTTTCGATATCGGAATCAGCTTTACACAAAATGAACTTAGCTCATAAAAGTTTCGATGGTCTAACCGTAACCAGCGGCAGCAGTAATTTTAACGTAACTGGCAGCAATTCCACATCGTCGACTGTGGAAGAAATATCACCACTACTAACAGAAAAATCATCACCAAACCGAAGAAAGAAGTCCAAGTTGAGGAAGAAGTCTTTGGTAATTGTTTCATAGAAAGTTAAAAATGTTTTTGTATAATCTGTTTTTATTCCAGTTTGGAAAATCTGAAACACACTTAACTCCGTCCAGCAAACAAAACCTACTAATAAAATCTGGATCATTTTCCGGATACACTACAAAAAACACAATTATTGAACGAAATGTTTCAAGCGACCCACCTACAGCTACGGGAAATCGTACTTACAGTGGAGGAATGTGCGAAACGTCCACAACAAGTGGTGCAGATAGTGACGAAGAAGCTAACAGGTGGTAAGTGTTGAGAACTTATTGTTAAACAATGTCCTTCATGAGAGTTTGTTGCAGGATGTCTAATTTTAAGCTAGGATTTAAATCTCGATATCAGAACAGATCTGAAATGAGGCAAGGGGTCCCTGGACAGAACGGAACTGAGGAGCAGAGTAGTTTGGATCAAGTTTGGGACAATTACCAGGTGGGTGAAAAACACAAATTTTCTAATCTAGTATTAAAATCATTTAATTTTAATCCTTTTCCAGGAGAACTATCTCTCAGAACCCTACAGCGAATCCCACGACTCAGACGCCGCAAGAAAGCTGTTAAACTTCGGTGAAGACTACAGTAACTTCATCGATAGCCAGTCCGATTGGTCGGCGTTCTCCGACATGTCTCCAACGTTCAAACGTAAACTAGCGACATCTGCAGCGCAATACGCTGAAGATTCCAACAGTGACGAAGAATCTCTTCGACAGTTACTGGGTAGTTCACGAGGGCAGCTGGAATATGCTGAAGATATTTACAGTAAAGTCAAATTGGGAATCGCCAATGGCTTAGTGACAAATCAACTTGTAAGTTTACTTGCTCTGAAATATTATCTAGGAAGTAATTTGTATTTTTTATTGTAGCATTCGTTGGTTTCGACTTGTGATCACCACATTGCCTTATTAAACAATATTAATGGATCTTCTGATGAATACAAAATGTCAGTTGCTGATAAAGCAATATCGACAGGTAGGAGCTGGTTTCCTAAATTATTTTCCTGCACTTGGACCTCTTTGTTTTCTTTTCTACTCGAGACAATTCTAGGATTCATTGTATATTTTTTACATAAATTCCGCTCGCGACCTAAAGCCAAGTTAAAATAGTCTTGATTTGATTAAATCGATGAATTATTTTGTGCACATGATCTGCATGTACCGGTTTTAATTTTTGTGTTTTTTGTACCTTTGTATTTAATAAAGTTATTTGCTAGTGCCTTATAACAGCATGATGGATTAAATGTTTTGCTTACTAGTTTTTGCTTTTTCTAGACACCTCTCTTACCTCCCCTGAAAATAAAATGAAGAAAAATAGTTTAATGCGAAGTCACCAAGGAATATATATTTTATAAAACATTTTGCGGCATTCCTATTAGGCATTTAAAAAAAACGTATGTAAAAATAACTTTAAGATCATAAAAATTACGTACATTTTACGAAATATCAAGAGTGGCCCTTTTTTATAATAAAGTTTAGTTTAATAACCTGATAAAAGTAAATAAATTGCAAGTGAGTTTGTGATAATTATACGAGGTAGGTACAATATAAAGATACCTAAGACATTTTCTCATTTTTCAGTAGTTATTATAACTTTTTAATGAACACATTCATAACATCATTAGTTTTTAATTTTTATCGGATAACTATTTGAATAAACAATAATTTTATCTGGGATATATTAAATAATTAAAAGGTATCACGTAAAACCATTACCATTATTAAAACATTAATTTGTACAGTTTAGGAATTGTTTAGTAGAATTTTCTTGGTTATTTTAAGATAAAAATACTTACCTCTTAATATTTTGTAAATATGGGACACAAAAAAATACAATTATTTAACAACTTAACTAAATCAAGCACTTTTAATTTTTTAATTATCTCGCCTATCTGATTACTATCTAATACTAAAAAACAAAACAACAGACTCATACAATAATTTATTTAATAAATTGCACAAGGGTACATAAAACTATCAAATTTCATCTTGGCTAATTTTCTACTAAACTAATCATTCTAACTTCGTCCCCTAATATTCAATTTACATTTAAATTATATGGTTTCGTTTTTCTTACAGGGCTCTTAAATCAGTGGGTTGCCCTACAAAATAGGTGTTTACAATTGGAGGACTACAGAAAACTGAAGAAACAAGTCACAGATTTGAAAGTCTTCATTAAGTCCGTTCATACATCACACACAGACGCTAGTTTGTCGAATAATTTACCCATAGAGGACATCCAGAATGAAATAGAAGCATGCAATGTAAGTATTTGATTTTATTTGATAATAAAAATAAAATTAAAGGGACATTAAACAGAAACGGGGTGAATAAGACTAGAAAAAAATAGTAAAAAATCTAAATAGTAATTAAATATTAGAAATATTTAATTTATTGGAATTATTTTGTCTAATGTATTCTTTTTTGTGATTAGACATTTCTTGTGTTTCTTTTTTAGAAAAATTTTATGTAGGTAATAAAACTGATGACAAAATATAATAACGAAAATAAATTTAGGAAAATAACTTATAGTAAAATAATTGGAATAAACACAAATATTTCTAATATTAACAGCTGCGCTATTTTAAGAAAAGCACTTATGAGAGGACAGTCTACTATATTATTCAAAAATACTGTCATTTAAATTTCCCAAAGTAAGAAATGTTCTAAATTTGATAACTAATTTAATAATTTCAAGGATTTATTAACTTTAGTATACCTACGTAGATTTTTCTTGTACCTAGATTAAAAAGTAAGCTATTAGTATGAACAAGTAGTGTAGTAGGACTGACTGATGGTGTAGTTATGCAGGCAGATTTAGCTGTAGGTGTAACTTTAGCTGTAGCTGTAAGTTTTCTCTAAGCCGCTGTAAATAAACAGTCCATACATGCAAGATTTAGTAGATTTAGCTGTAGTGAGCATTGAGTTGATGTTTGATGTACATACCTAGACAAAACCAAAAATAAAATCCCTAAAAAGTTACTAGATTTAAGAGATTTAGCTGTAAAAGTTGAAGTTGACGAACTATTACATCTACAGCTACAGCTAAAGTTACAGCTAAATCTGCATAAATGGTTCCATTGTTTAACACATATTCAAGTTTTTACAGCTACAGCTAAAGTTACAGCTACAGCTAAATCTGCCTGCATAACTACAGCATAAGTTGTCCCAGTGTATAGACTAAATCTACATGAAAATTATTGTGTTTTTAACAATTTACTTGTTTAAAATGCTTTACAAGAAAAACTATTTAATTAATATGAACAAAAATGCTCCTTCCATATTTCATTATCTTATCGATTAAATATCTTATTATAGTAGCTAAAATTGGATTAATGGTTTAAATAAATTATTTTAGGAATAAATGTCTGAAAAATATATAAATTTGGATGGAAAAATCTAAAAAATGCTCAACAAATATTAGGTATGATGTCACAAAGATATTTCTAGTTTATTTACTATTTAATAAATTAAAACTACCGAGTTTTTGTTGGTGGTATATGCAGGACCGCATTTAGATTGCCTGAGTTGGTGGAGGCCACGAAAATTTAATTTTTCCAAAAAACGACAAGAGCCCAAAATTTTTTAATGCGCCCCAAAAAAAGCCACCATTTGGCAATTAATTTGCCTAATTGTGCCTAATTGACCCCAATTTTGCACAATTGTTTCGACAGTATGCAGGACGCAAGATGAATTAGGTATGAAAATTCTATTGATATACACACATAAAAAATAATTCATTTAATTAATTTCCCGCTAAATAAATAAAATTTTTATTCATACTTTATTTATAATTTATAAAAATAATAAAATTTCCATTCAAATGTCAATTGGTGGACCCTTGCTAAATGCGGCCCTGGTTATTTTAAAAAAAATTCAACTCTCAAGTCAAGATATCTGTAAATTATTACATACTAATATTATCTGGTAATGCCTTTTGAAAATCAGTATAATATTGCTAAAATTGTTTTTTGTTTTTTTGGGAAAAAACCTGTAAGTTTCAGCAATCAGTTGTCGAAATTTTCAGCCATTAAATTGCAATAATAAAAAATTAAAAACACATACATCCAGTTCGCAGCTAGTACAATTAAAAGATACTTTTTAACTAAAAACTGGTGGTGTGTTATATTTTTAGTTTGAAATGACGATAAAAGCGTACCCGTGTCGAGCATTGCTACGGCAAAGTACGTGACGGGACTTTTAACGACGACGGCCTCCATCACGGCTCTGTTGCCGACACGTCCAAGTCTTAATCATGCACCGCCAGGCCAGAGTACAAATGCTACCCTACTCGTTGGCTTTGGCGTTTCGCCCCTGCTTGCTCGCCTTGTGCTTTTCCAACTTCTCTTCACGTATTCCAATCGATATCGATTGGAAGCCGCGCTTCCGCTCCGATATCCGCTGTTCCAATTTCTGCAGAGGAGAAACGTTGACTGGCCAAAGATGACTCCTGTCTGGTGCTAGCTGCTGGCTTTGACTCCGAGCCTCAGGTGCTTATATGCAAAACTAGTTTTCGCGTCTCGTGAATAATAAACAATTTATTTACACAAACGCGTTTTTTACGTGGGAAATGCATGAATATTGTTCAAAACTAAATTGGGAAATGGGCTTCCATCGTACATACCAATATGTCTATATTGGGTGGTAATAAAATTTCAGTGATGTGTTTATTACCTCTATAAATAAGAAATTCAGTCAGGTTTTTTAGGACTGAATTAAAAAAATAGGCTGTTAATGTCACGAATTTAAATTTAAAAGGCGTAACTGGTGGAGGAAGGAAACTGCAACTGCGGCTTAAGTCGTTATGTAACTAAGCTTATAATAGATGGCGCAATTTGTACAATTTTATGTTCAATTTTACAAAACGCACAAAAAACTAAATTAGGGAAATTATTGGATTTTCTGAGATGTGGATATATCTGATTTTTTATTAATTATACTTTGAAAAGTTCGACGAGTTTTTATAAATAAAATAATAATCATTTTCAAAAATTGTATTCCAGTTAATTTGAGCAATTTGGTTAAATGCGTTTTCCCGTTTTCGCTCTAACTTATTCATAAATTCCAAGTTTTCCGTTGGAAACCGCAACGAATATGTCTTTTGACATCGTAACAGTAGATGGACTTAAGTTTAAGTTTACGCCTAACATAGGGCAGTCCGGCAGTCAACAGCATCTCTCGGAGACGCGTCCCATGGGAACGTTCAAGTCCTTCTTTCCTTTCGCACAAGTACCGCTGCTGTTGCAAATGGTCATCCATATATCCCCTTGCTCGTCGTCCACTGACATTCATAGCCGTATATGTATATAAATTACTGAATTTTATGACCGGACCCTGGCCTTACCATCAGTATATTGACAAGACTAGTAAATAAGGGATAACTCTACTTATCAAAATTTAAAATTTGTCGCCCAGACAACAACCCACAAAATTTCCCCTTTCTTTGATTTCGAGGATTTAAAATTATGTGTCTGAAAACAAAAAGCTTCAACTCGAAGTGATGACCGGCGAATTCTCATTTATAGTGATCAAAATGTAAAAAGCATTCTTTACAAGTCGGAGGTGAGCAAAAACTGCGGCCTTTAAGACACACACTCACACACATACAATACGAGTAAAGGTAAAAAGTTCGCCGCCTATTCGGAGTTTTGCACAGAACTGTACTGAATTCGAATCAATTGATTGGCTGTTGATTGTAAATTGAATTACATTGGAATGCGTGTCTGCATCGGTTTTACAAGCTGCATACCAATGCGGTCGTTTTGTAGGGACATGTAGCAGTTCCCCAAGTCTAAATTGCGGTTATATCTGTAAACTTCCAAATCAGATATACGCACTCGCTAACATGTAAGTAAATCTATAAAAAATAGAAGTTTCTCCACTGGAGCGGAAGTAGCTGATTCGAGAAAAATACTTTAGTTTATAAAAAAATTTCAGCAATTATATAGCGAGCTTAAATTTCAGTTCAAATAATTCATGGCAATTTGTGGTATTTCAAATATGTAAATTTCTATAAAATTGAATAAAAAATCTGAGTTTTTATTCCTGACTATACAAACTGCTATTCGTTTTTTCTATTTTTCACAAGAATCGTATGATAATTTTCAGATAAAATCAATTTTGTTTAGTTAAATCGGGAAAATTAAGCACAACTCAGATAACGTTTGCGTCGTGGCAACTTCAGAGATTGTCTATAAATTTCCTGATTTTCCTAGAATTTATTATAAGTACAAGTTTGCTAATTTCGCCACTCACCCAAATTTGACTAAATTCATACGCGCTTTCAGATGAAAATAAATATGTAGCCACTTTTTTGTAATAAAAGAAATTTTAGACAAATGTATTTATTTTTTCGAATACTTTTGACTATTTCTAGCGCCATTTATAGTGTCAGTCTTTTTCCTTGTTTCAGAAATCTATTGAAGCAATCAAACAGCAATATTCAAAACTGGCTCAACTAAACGTTGTCATTCATCGTTTCACATTGGAGAACCAGAACTCGAGCGAATTTAGGGAATGTTCCTTGAAAGCCGACATTCTGGAACTTTACGAACTATTCGACAGCACGCACACATCGTAAGTATTCATTCCTTTGTAATTTTAATATGTCGCACAGTTGGCAACCCACATTATATAAGGATAATTGTCAGGATACAAAGAAATGTAGCTTTAGATGGAATAGAGTCAAAAACAAATTTGTTTTTCCTTGTTAACAGACGTCAGATATTCTAATCCATAAATCAGGTAAAATGTAAATGTTACATTGTAAAATAAATTTGAGGGTACTTTTAAATCAAACCACGTTATACGTGGGTGCAGCTGTCGTCATGTAGTCGCCATAGTGGGGATTGGGGAACCAAAAGCATGAGGTAGTGGAAAGAAATTTCCACTATAGAATACTAATTGTAAATTGTTTGATATGTACTGACTATAGTACTGAGTATTGAGTACTGTTCACGCATCGGTTATATTATAGTATCTGGCGAATGGCCAATGTACTTTAAATGTCTCACTTACTAAACACGTTGACGTGCGTGAGAAAACTTAATTGATAATGCAATAGAAAAGCGATTAATTTGCCGTTATATTCATTCATGCGAATTATTTACATATGTATTAATGGCTTTTTCTAATCAGAATTGTTAAGAGCCTCCATTACCTTCCACAGCGGCAATAGTCGTTTGCACGAAGGGAAATAAATGAACACTATATCTCAGCGGAAACACTAAACTAAACTATAAACTTGCCCATTTTCTATGCTTTTAGAAAAAATGTTTCTGCAAATTGTTAGATTTCGACGTTGCATTTGTTTCAGATCTGCCGAGTTATTGAGCCAAATCGAGAGTCTGTTACCAGCGTGGAAAACCTTGGAGCTGCGACTGGATCAACTGCAAAAGGATTTAAGCGAGGACAAGAAAACCATAAGTCTTTTGGATTCCGTGCTTACTAATGGTACATTCACCGACCAAACTGCTAGTAGTGTTCGCGATGTGGCCAAAGTCCTGTCCGAGACAACCTCTCACAAGGTAGGAATAAAACTTGAATTAAAATAAAACTTGTTATAAATAAATAAATAGAATCAAGTGCAACTTTTTTCTATATATTCCTCCAAATTGTTTGTCTAGTTTTCCCTGTACGGTATAACTTGACCTCAGGCCCAAAGTTAAGCTCTGCGATCCGATATTAAATTTGTATTTTTACGCTGATTCCGTAGAACATTTAGGGTACGTGACCAGAAAACCAAGTACGGTACGATTAACGATCCGGAAATAGCAGCATTACGTTGGTCAAATCCATACGCGCGTCGTCGCACACCACGTTGTCTGCCATCATGGACCATCATGGACCAACCTACCAAATTACTTATATATAATTTATAGCTGAAAAATGGTGTTAATCGAGTTATTTTACAGTGGTGAAATATTTGTTAATATGGATGAAAAACCCAAAACATTTTCTTTGTTTTCCGTGGCAGTTAACCTAGTTTCTGAATTAAAACGGAGGAAATTTATCTAGTTTTTCATTTACATTTATAGTTTTGCTAGGGAGTTTATTTGAAAATTAACAAACTTTTTTATACGGAAAAATGGATGATTTTCTTGTAGAAATTATATTTTTTGCAATTTTGTGAAATTATTTTAAGCCAACCCTGGTTAAAACGAACAAAAATCTTTTCTTCGACAAAATCGATGAAAGTTCACATGATGTCAAGTTCCTGCACAAATCCGAGTTCATATTTTACTAGCAACTTTTCTCGCTTTTATTTATTTATTTTATAATCTGCACTTGTTCATTAATCATACCAGGAGCCATCAATTAATTACGCACAAATACTGGAGTGGAAATTTTTCGAAGTGCAAAATCTTTCATTGAGGATTAATCAGAGCATAAAACTAACAGTGTTCTTGGGTTTTTTGTTTTTTTACATATACAATGTAATACATGATCGGAGCTGGAAGATAGGCTGTGTGGGTAAATGCTTTTGCTTTTGCCTTTACCAATCACCCCTGAAATCTGTTTAGTATGCGACGCGGCGCTTTTCATTACCGGAGCCGAATGTCGAGCACTTCATTCCTACTGTAAATCCTATGTGAAAGTGCCGAGAAGGCAATGCATTTAAGTACTGAACTATGTCCTGTCTATACACATACATCTTGCAGAAATAATTTATATACTGTCTTAGCCGGATAAATTTATTAATAATATTTAATAATATTACTTGAGATGATGCTAAGGCTAAGAAGTAGTATGTAGCGTGGGGTTTTAAATATTTTATAAATTCACAACAGCGATAGCAGTGCAGTTGCGGAAAATTTACTACTCGGGTAACCGCCGCAATAGTAAGTGCACTATGAAAATTTAAAATTTTTCATACTGGGCGAACTGAGAAAATTTCCTACCATTCCCAGACTAGGTTATTTTAAAATATGAAATACGGGCTGTAACGACATTGCCCATACCCCAATTTTCCTTTGTTTCAGGGTTATCCCCTCCCGGAGCTATTTACCGAAGGTTCATTTTCCGACTCTGGTATATCAGATGAAGGATCAGAACACGAAATCGGTGAACGGCAGGGTCGTTTGGCAGCCATTCGGCGTTTGGTGCGACAACTGGAAGTTGGTTTGGCACCGGAATCAAAAGCGCGTTTACGAATGCGACAGAAACTGGATGCTGCTGAAGAAGAGCTGAAAGCACTACAGCAAAGCTGTCGTTCATTGATTGTACGTACAGCAGCGTGCTCGCTGCCAGTGCCATCGGATGCTTTAAGGTAGGAATACTAGTTTTTATGATTATGTTGTCCGAATGTCGACATTTACGACGTGGATACGAGTAGAGTGTCTTGGTTTGTTTGTTTTCGTGCCTTTTGCGTACTAAGTACCAATAAAGTATACAGGGCGGCACACAAAGCATCAGTTTATTAAACATTCAACTTTAAAGCACCAAGAAATTGGAAAACCACATTTTGTCAATTTTTTTTTGTTATCTTAATTCCTGAAAATAATTCAAGCGAATTAAAATATTATTTCAAAACTGTCAATTTAGATCTTGATCCCGCAGATGGGATGTTTTTTTTTCTGTAGGATTTAAAGTTCACAAGAAATTTCTGTAATTTTTTTCTATAATATATTTTTAACTTCTCGCAATATTTTCTGAGGATTAATGACGAGTATGTGTTTGGATGATTAATATATTTTAACTAGTAGATACACTGACATTATTCTAAAATAAAATATTTTCCATAGCACAGCCAGAGCGCGTATACTAGATGCAGGCTTTAATGTAAAGTGGTCAGAGTTATGAAAAATGATTAGTAGTGAACCCCATGTTTAAACTCGAGGCAATAACAAGTGGATCTCGACGGATTACCGTGCACTTCACGGCAGGCCCGCTGGGCTTAAGATCGCGCTGCTCAAGATTAATCGACCTCTTACCGACTCGTAAGCCAACATGGGCTGCCTTAATTAATAACAATAAATAAACAACAAATTACTTATCACAGCTACACCATCATCTTCAACATAAGATGAATGCTCAACAAATTATACCATAATTCATTAGCAACGCTTACGCGAATACGAAAAAAACTAAAAAAATATTTTATACGAAGCGAAAAATTGACGTTATTTTATTTATTAAATATTTGGCTTCAGGAGTAGATAACAATGGCGTTGCAGGCTCGACGGAGACATCCGGTAATAAGTATAAACGTCACTGGAATAACAATAACATTATATAAATATATCTTTTGTCTTACTATAACTGCAATGAATAAAAAATATAAATTCGTCATTATTATTAGCGTAATATATTTTTATTACAACACATTTACATTATAAAATTTATCGACATACCTTCAAACTTATTTTTTTATTTTTAATACGTGGCTTGGGTTTATTTACATTTTTTTATTGAAAATTTGCATAAGTTGCAAATATATTCATCAACACGTCAATTCTATAATCGTTACTTTTATATTCATCGATTCTAATATAATCCTGCAAGTTTTTTTAGAAAAAAATCGGCAGAACTCAAAAAATTACTCAAATTCATCACTTTTTTTGGCCCCGACTGTAAAGTAGCCAAAAAATCAAAAATCCACTTGCTTTATCTGTTACAGCAAAAAACCCGAGCCCAAACAAAAAATTGTCGATGACGACGATGATCCCGACGTTGATCCTCAAGGACCCACATGGTTCAAGCGTACGTTCAAAGCGTCTTTAGCTTTCCAGTTGGTAATTCTTACTTTTGTATGTTTGAGTTGTTTATTTGAGCCCCAGTGTTGTGATTATATGAATAATTATTCATGGTCTTTCAGTCCTAAGTTACACTATGATGGACGCCCTCCTATATGAAGTAGATAATCAAAAAAGTACTTAATAATTAAGTGTATACGAGAAATAATCAAATTTTTATAAAATAATCGAATATTTTTATATTTATTACATAATAAGATTTTGACGGTGAAAATGTGTTCATAAATAAACAAATTTTCTAGTTTAAGCGTACATTACACATTATAATGGAAGAAGTTTCCCATTAGGAAATATGACAAGACAAAATTTTATAGACAGTTTCTTCCAGTGGAACAATTTTTCAGATGCCATTTTATATTACTTTTAAGGCCATCGTTCAATTTATTTGTGTTGTAGTATTAATGTGCAATTTTATTGATTTATTTATTGTACAATATTTATAACTAGCATAGTTATGCCAAATATACATATAGATAAAATAAATGTAAGCAAATATTTTACATTTGCTTGCGGACCAAGTCCAAAATGTTTCCACCACCTTCCAATTAATTACAGGTGCACGTGGACATTTACGAGTTTATCTCGACGAAAAACAATTATGTCACAGACTGACACTTGCATTTACCTTGCCGTTGAGTTTTCCTGATTTTAGACATGTTGTACTTATGATATGATAAAGAAACATTGCTCAAAAAACGGGCTGAGTCCAACCAACGTAAAAGTGGACAGAAAGACCATGAATAATCCCCAAGACAGAAAATCTTGGGACGAGAAGTCGAAGTTGTATACAAGGTGCGGCAATAGAGTTTCGCGCACTGTTGCCGCGTCTCCCCCTTCATTTGTTAATAGATGCCGTCTGTGTCGTATAATTTTATTGCTTAATATCGTTTTAAACTATTGCTGAATTTGCAACCGTTTAAGTATTTGGTAAAGTCGGTGTTTATTTAAACTTTCGGAACTATCCCGCGGATTTAATGAAAAAATTACGTGTAGCCAAACAAAATTACTATTTATGAAGAAAAGAAACACCGCCTTTGCCAATATGTCTCCGTTTTGTTTCTCCCACAGAGAAACACGGTTCAGGGTAATTTTTATTACGTGGTTTATCGCAGAATGTATAATTGTAAAAAATGAACTCAATTTCGTTTTTTATAAATATCCACGCTGTTTGTTTGAAAACAATCTACTTGCGGGGAGAGCCAGAACCCCATCAGGGGCACCCAAATCTTATAGCCAAAATTTTTGGAGGCCACTGAACTAACGTAGAACGTGTGTTTTTTTAGGATTATTATCTGGTTGTTTCTGTAATTGATTGTTTTTGAGGTATATTTATACAAAGGTTCATGGGCGTGGAATGAATCCTTTTATATTAGTTGTGTTTTTCATCGCCCATGGAAAATATTATTTTACTTTTTCGATATAACTAATAATTTACTTGGAATATTGTTGCAAGTGAGTTATTAGTTGTTTTATTTATTTAATCTAACAAAGTTATATTTATTTTTACGATGTAGAAAAATATTTGGGCATTTTAGCTGATAAAGCCGCGCACATTATTTTTATTATTTTACAATGTGGGCGGTGAAATTTTTACGTTAATTTTCGTAGTTACTAATCCTAATAATTAGAGTGCCAGTTGTTTTACTATTTTAATTACATAATAGAAAGTGACCTTAAATTTCATACTTTTATAGAAGAACAGTTTTTACTACATAGTTTAATGGAAAATTGCCAATTTTTTACAATATTTTTAATACACAATAGTTATTACGTTAATGTTTCATACTTTTATATAAGGTATTTTTATATGAAAAATATATTTTACCATTTTTTGAACAGTAGATAGAGTGAGCATACTTGTACTTTTATTGTAAAAGTAATGGATTAAATAAACGATTTGGTTTTTCTCAATAATATGTTTTTTTCTCCTGCTTCGAAAGCGAGTTTTATTGTTGTTCCAGTTCAAAGAAAGGTAAGTTTTAACTTTAAACAAAACACTGAAAAATACAATCTGAGCACGCCACTGGCAGTTATTAAAGTAATTTTTATTTTTTCGTCATATTACTGAAATAATAATCGTATAAAATAGATATTCCACGGTTATGATTATGGTTTAGAATTGTTAAGGCCATGGAAATGAATATACGTACGTATCGTATAGTTACGAGAATTCTCTGGCACTATAATCAAAAGAAATGCAAAGGTACCGGTATTGTACAGGGAAAAAGTCCAAGGAAAGAGAAACGAACACGCGCACAGGTGGAATTTCTGTGTTGTGAGAGCCAAATCGAAAACGAGCCTGATGCAAAATAACAAAATGCAATCAAGGATTATCTTAGTAAAGCCTGGACAAGTGATAGAAAAATTCCCTGGTAAGAATGGGTAATTCTTCCCACACAAACATCTTTCGTCCTTGTTTCACAGTACCACATTTTTTCGTTGTCAAATAATACTCAGTTTATAATCGCCACAAAAGCGCTATTACAGTAATGTTATTACTGAAATTAGCGTGGTCGGTATGAATGTATAACTCCGGTCCTGCATTTCACAGTATACACGTGATAGATCTGATCCTTACCTTGTTATTATCTGACCGACTGCAACCATTACCCTTATAAGATGGTGATGGCGGCTAGCGTATGCATCATTTCTAAATACGTACAAGATTATTACATCAAATATTAAATCTTGTTTTGCTGGTGTGAAAATAAACAAGTAATCAGGACCTTATTCTAGACATGTAAATTAAATCTGATTCCTGCGAAGATTTCTTTGGGGCAAATTCTGCTATTTTCGAAAACCCACTTGAACTAACCCAAAGAAAACTATCCTAGTCATCGATTTTCCCTCCAAAATTGATATCAACAGGTTATATGTGAAGGTGGTAATAATGGTAGCAATACGCGGGCAATTCTGTGGATGTTGGGTTGGTCGACTACGTGTTAACATGCGCTATCCGTACTGCGTATAGTGCTTATCTGAACGGCGAACGGGGGTGGCGGGTAAAGTCGCACAATGAACGTTTGGGACAGGACCCACGAGGCTTGCATACTAAATATATCTCTATGTACGTACGTGTACAAACCACCGGCTGTTCTTCGTACAATCATACATCGTACGTCGTCCTGAGGCCCTCCATGTCACTGCCACCGGATGTTGCAGTATGTTTTAAATTTAGATGGTTTTCGAAATGTAGGGACAAGATACCATAGAGGCTCAGACCTACATTTTAACATTAACTCATTCATAAGCAGCAGGAATTTATAAACAAGAACCGTAGTTATGCATCAAGAGTTTAGTTTTGTGAGATTGTAACTTAAAAAAAATAATAAAGGATAAAAACTTTTTTATAACGCAATTATTATAAAATACATTTATTTCTGCATATCCTTAAATTCCTGAACTTGCCTTTTTTATCCCTGTAACAACCCAGTTTACGTAAACCAGAAGTATACCTACATACAAACCAGATTTAAGCCCCCTAGAAAATGTCCAAGCTAATTTTCAATTTGTTTGCGAAAAAGTCGGAAACCAATATTTATTTTAAAGGCAGTTGTGGAAAGGATCTAACCTAATGTGAGTGGTGTAGTTCTGAATAAGGACACTAGTGCTTATGAATTTCTCTATAATTGAGAGTTTAAGCCCCTTTTTTTCTCCTGCTACGCCTCTGCATAAAACTAAAAACATAAAACATTCCAATTCAAAATTTGCTTCGCATCTCTGAACCAACGATATTTTGGCCCAGGGGCCTCAGGCAATCTAAGTTCGGCCCTGGCACCGTATAATAACTGCGTTCAATATTCAAACAAAATATGACTTATTGTTTATAGTTAGACAATAGTTAATTTTTTTGTACTAAATCGAAAACAAGTTCATCACCCTATTTGTACTTTTATTTTATAAACCATAAAAAAACCATTGTAAGCTTGATTCCAGTGAAGCGGTAAATTAACTTGGTAAAATATTACCTCCGATGCACCAACTTTGTAATAGACTATCTAAGAGTTTGACAACAACAAAAAAAAGCTTCAGAAAATACGAAAATTATTCCCATAAGATACTAGAGTGACATCAATGAAATTTGTTATTTAAATATGTACCTGGGGATGTGCAGAGGCTCATACACATTGCACGATTATCCTAATAGGCATCATAAATTATACGCTGGCATTTTACAAAAACAAATTTAAATTCTGCAGGTTTTAAATGCGAATTTATGAATTTTTATCCTTTTACTTTCTTATACGAAGTAATAAGGAAGTGAATCGTGATTTTTTCCACTGAAAATTGTTATTTGTTAAAGGTCCTGATTTTACTGATTTTAGAGAGGAACTTTAGAACGGTTTTGTTCGAAAATTTTGTTTAGCTTCTTCAAGGACTTTTTTTGGTGTCGTATCAACAAAAGAGTACCTAGTATAAAAGCCATCCTGCCACTCTAGTTAATTTGTAAAAACGAAGCAGTCCTCGAGTCTCGCTGGCTTTGCCCAATAAAATTCAAATATTTTCCTGCTGTAAGGATTATAAGTGTATGAAATAAATAAATGCAACAAGGGTGGAGGCACACGAGGAACGAGCCTACATAAAAGTCATCAACAATTCTCGGTACGTTATCCAAGGCAGCAGTATGCCACTAAAATTTTAAAACATGTTGGATAAATTTATTATTTACGATGGTGGTGAAGCTTAGCAACGACGACGAGAGAGGAGAGTTATAGCGGAAGGTAAGGTTCGACAAATGACTTGAACACGGGAAACAACGCACTATTATCTTGATGACTGCGACCTGCGAACATAAACTACCTCTACGTGTAGTTGACATCACGGGGGAATCGGTCAGGTAGTCAAAGAAACGCAGGTACCCGGCCAGTTCACTTTAGTTATTTACACAATACTCCATTCACTTTTCTAAAATATGAATCGAGTAGCAAATCCGTGACTAGACTGCTCAACTGGATTTGGTGTAAATCAAAACAAATCATATAACACTAACTGCTAATTTCTTCAAGCTTACTATAACTTATATGAACTACCTACTCAAATAATTGGACTTCCTCATTTAAATTTTTCGTGTCACATGAAGCCGTTACTTTAAGGAAGTAACAATTAGGACACAACTTATACTTACTGTAAATTTAAAGCATTCTGAGAAATATTATATTCTTCGTCTTGAGCCTGAGAAATTAATTTGGGACAAAGTTTTGGACCAAAACGCTTAATTGTATGAATGAAATGTGCATAGGAGAAGTGAATGTAAAAGAACATAACCATATGAAGACGTACGGGACAAATTATGGTTGCGGTCGAGAGACTTGGGAATTTTTATCATGTCATCTCTGACAACTAACGAGCTTCAGCTACTACTCAGCATGCTCAATCACGATTTACCTGATGCACAAGGTTTACATCTCCGAAATAAATTCTGAATTGTGGAGTTTGTAAGAATTTCAAAACCATTCAGTTTGAGAAAAGCGAACCAAAATCGGTTTAAAACTATACGTACTACACTTTGTCCTATTGTTTTTCTTCGACAACTCAAATTGGAGTCATTTCTCGCTTTTCTAGTAAAAATTTAGAAAGCAAAAATGAAATAGTCCAAATTATGGACGGATTTTTGATTGTCTCTGAAATAATATGATTTTTGGTAAATTTTTGAATGCAAAATCTTGAAGCAGTTTAGAGCTCGAAAATTCATCAATTTTGATTTTTTCTACACATTTATTTTTTCCGAGATAATTTTGAAGTATTTTCCGATTTTTAGACAAATTGTAAGAAAAACCCATAAAATCACAAATTATAATAATTCCTGAATTTTTTAAATCTTTGTTAGTTTTTGACCCTTTCTCCTTTCTCATATAAAATTTCCAATTTAATTAACTTTTTGCGATTTGAGATGCTTAAAAAACTAAGTCTATGCGGATGCATATTTTTTGCATTAGCAAATTCTTCTCCTTGACGACTATACCTACAAGTAGAAAGATATTAATGCTACACCAGGGGAAGGGGGTAACTTAGCGGTCCCCATGGAAAACTAAAAAGCATTATCCGAGTTCCTTATAGTACAGTAACCTACCCTAAACACTGTATTGACCTAGTTTTAGTATAGCAAGAGGGTGAGGAATGGTGAATCATCACAATCGTAATAGTAACTCTCTACCATTAAATCGATTGGGTTTTAGAAATTAAACACGAGATAAAAAATATACAATAGAATAGATAAATTTAGTAAACTATTTTTAGTTGTTGTTTAGCTCAATGTTCAACTTTGGTGAAGTGGGGGAGGACTTACTTTAGATTTTAGAATAAAACTTGACTTTGAGAGTAGATTTAGGGAAGTTTGATGCAATTTATGCGATTCATTAGCATTGAAACAAGAAATTAACATGATTATTTTCGAATTTATGACTTTAAACTCAAAAAATATATTTTTAAAGTAGTACAAGTTTGTGATTTTTATCCTAAAAGTATATGAGTGAATTTATATGCTTAAAATTTTTTCAAAAAGTACTAAAAAAGTATGATTTTGGAATTGGTATTGAATCTAGGAACTTTTCGTAAGTAAATATGGCAACCAATATGAAGAATATGTTAATGATATTAATTATTGACAATTCTTGGAGTTCAGCTCTTCAGCACTGTTTCAAAATTCGATCATATTAGATAAGACTTCAAAAACTTCTATTTAAGGAACGATTTTAGATTTCTACGTGAAGTAAATGTTGCAAAATATTTATAATTAAACGACCATATTTTTTCAGTTGTTAAGGAAAAATATGTATTTTTCAGAAATAGTTTAAGATTCAATTCGATTTCAGCAAGATACTATGATATACTTGTAGTTATGATATAAAATATGAATATTAATAATTTTAAAATGATATAAGAGGAGTTTAGTACTTTTTGAAAAATGAAGTACCTTAATTAAAAATATGCCGAATGCGCCGGTGATTGTGCTTAAAAGCAGTAGTAGAGTAGCAGTGAGTGTGAGTAGGGTGTGAAAAACGCGTGCCTTGGCCCCGAAGGCAAGTCGCAAGTGTGTATCTGTAAACCGTATCCACTATCCAGATAACACGCCGGGAGCCCAGTTGCCGGTTGCCACTAATATTCCGGAGTAGACCGGATCGGATAGACAGGTGCATTCGGTATTCGCACTTGCGAGGTGACTTACAGGTGTTAAGGGATTCCTCGATCGCGAGCGACGAGCGATCAACATCGAACACGCCTTGAGTGGGAGTACCGCGGATAGGCGGGTTAATGCTTCACGTAGGGTAGGGCCATCGAGTTACTCTGCGCGAGGAGTTGCCCGCCTTATCACGTGACGTTCGGCCACGCACGCAAACCTTCAACTCCGCCTCCACTAACTCCTTCACTCATTCAAAGCCGTATTCTGCCGGTTAGCCGCGGTACTCAACTCGAGCCTCCGAGGAATTTAGCTATCAATGGCCGAGTGTCCGCGCTCGCTGTCACACGTGTTTGCTGTCATCGTCGAAGTCGTCACCGTCGTCTAACTTCACCTCGTGTGTCATTAGTGTCAGGGAAAATTAATGTAATTGTCACTTAAACAGTGGAGTCAGTGGGTTGGTTGCAGTTTGCAGTGGCTGTATGCACTCGAGTGTGACTGTGAGTAAGTGCATCTTCGAGCTGGATCACCCGGGAGGATTCGCCTCCTCGCCCTGGGCGGCCGTCTTGGGGCATCATCATTCGGCGGCCGCCGCTGCAGCAGCAGCAGCCGCTACCACTATGATGCAGACTGGCGAACACCACGGCTACGGAGCAGCTCATCATCCTGCTGCTCCGATGGATCTCCACATGCCTCAGGCCTTTCCCTACTACCGGTGAGTCCGATTATCTAATCGATTATAACTACACATCACACACGCACGTTGAACACCCCTCATTATATCGGGATCGGGATCCGGCAAAGGCAATACCGGAATGAAACGCTGCCTTTCTGCTTTCAGTGGCCACTTGTTGCTCATTTGCATTTAGGACTGCCACGTGATATATGGACTATGGACACGTGCTATCCAATTACCCTCTCTAAGCTATTATAATATTTGTAACAAAAAAAGTTTCAACTTCGCCCCTGATGTAGAAATCACGTCCGTGAGACGAGGCAACGCTCAGTGAGCCAAATTTTCTTAAGACGAATCGATAGAAACTATAAATCACTCTTATTGGTCGCATATAGCAAAGAGTTTTAGATATTATAAATAAACGAACATTAATTTTGTCAATAACTCAATATTATGACGGTTGTCTCAAAAATTTCCAGCTTTGCCCTTTAAGAAACCTTTATTAAATCAAAAATAATATTTTTTGATCAGGAAACTTTTATATTTCCCATTTGTGATCTCCTTCAAAGCTTAGTCCTCTTTTAGTGTACAAAAACTAAAAAAGCGCGTAAATTCTAAACCTACATCATCAAGTGCCTGAAAATATCGCAATGCGGTTTATAAAATTTACAGCAAACTGAAATCCATCTGAAAATTTCATTTTAGCATTTTTATAAGTTAAGAAAAATAAATAATAACGATTTTTGAGCCAAAATCTTAACAAGTAGGAAATTTTGAAGATGTTTTGGGTTTTACGAAGAAAATCTTTAAATATTACGCAATTTGTAAACAGTGCTTGCAATTATGTCAATTTTTATTAAAAAAAATGAAATTTGTAGTTTTTGAAATTTTTGTAACAACTTATTCTTGTATTTTATATATTAATTTATAATTTTATATTTTTTGAACATTTCATCATACTGATAATAATGAAAAATAATACTAATCTAAAAACCCCTCTTACTAGAGGCTAAACCACCAAAAATTCAACAAAATTATTTTTTGAAAATCATAACGAGTCTCATTTAAATGTTAATTGATGTAAATTTTAACATCATCATTTACATTGTAGACAGGTTTTGTTGCTGTTGTGAATGAAGTCAACTTGTCAAATTGTTTGTATAACAAATTCGATTATTATTAATTGTACTGGTTTAATGTTATCTCATTGATAAATAATTGCCTACATTTTTCACAATTTAAATAATTAATGACGTGTGAAATAATTTGATGTGAATGACTCGCATTTCAGACTAGGGGTATAAATTTAGTTAAGCCGATTTAAATAGATATAAAAAATAAAACAAATATATATGTGTATTAACGGCAGTTTGTGTTAAATCAATAAGTTTGTTGACCGAGGTACCCGCCAAGAAGAAAATTACACAAGATGACCTAAGTTAGAACAGGTGCCTACTGCCTGCCTAGGTCTATAATATTTAGCGTTAGTAAATAAGCGGGGTCACTTACAAGTTTTGACTTAGCGCGCTTTAGCTCTTGTACCTGAGTATATCGGCATTACTCTACACAAAATTTAAATAAACTAAGATGATGTTAGAGATGTTTCTAGTCACAGACACACTATCACTTTATTTTTCACTCTCCGGTCTATTACCTCACATTTGTCATGGTTAAATTACCAGGTATAAATACCAAATTAGTCTGGCACCAACGTTTCTGGTCTATTTTTTGCTTTTCAACTAAATGTTACACATGTTGGTTGAAAACAAAGATTTTAGGAGGGCAAATAGGAAAATTCATCGAAATTTATTTAGAATATGGAGTTTCTTTACATTCGCACTTTTTTTCAGTGAGTTTGTGAGGTCAGGTCAAAACATAAAAATTGATAATAAAATTTTTGCCGACTATGTTAAATTATTATTAGCGCTTATTTATTCCTTATCAATTTATGAAGTAATTAAAAAACGGACTCGGCGCCCAATAATTTTGTAGGTTTTGTAGGGCCCAAAATATTGCAATTTGAAAATGATCGAATAATTCATAGATTACTTTAATTAAAATTGTTCCAATTTTTTGTGTTTCTGGCGATTGATCTGTTAATTTTGGATTTGGAAAGTTTTTTAAATATACAAATTGGAGCTCTTCAAAAAAGTTTGATTTATTTTATTTATTGACGCTTCAAATTTTTTTGTAATCTACAACCTGTTTTCCTATATACAGGATGTTTCGTGTAAAAAATTTTCGAAATTTTATTTCACGCTATTAAAACTGCGTCCTTGATGATTAGTTAAGTTTTATGATGATTAGATCTAATTTCAATTCCTATAAAGTTCGAAAACCAAGTGGAAGTAATTTGGGGAAATTTTGGTCTTATTACAAAATTATAAGTTAGAAATTTAGGTAAAATTCGCTAATTTCCCAATTTTTCAGTATATCGCCACATTCATAACATTTCATTGAAATTGTACGTCTATCTAAATTCAATACCAAAATATGCCTGGAACAAAACTGGAATAAATATACACACACCCTCTACCTTCTAGTGTTTGTAACATTTGCAGTAGACAATCTTCATGCATTTAAAATCGCATAGAAAAGCTTATATCGGCGCAAAAAAATATTGCGAAGCAGTAAATAAAGGCTTGCAAACGGGCGTTTCTGTAATTTTCTTTTAAAATAATTTCGTGCAACGCATTTTTAACAGAGGGGTCGCACCGGTGTAAATGTAAGAGGCTAATGTCTTTACGGACTGCGAAGGGCGCACTCAAAAATTTGCAAGTCTGATTTTTTTCAGCAAGGGGCAATGTCGACTGATTATTCTTTAAAACAGTAGATCTTTTACCTCTCCCCCACAGTCTCGACACTTTGTTAAGTCACGGGAAAAGTCATTGAGTCAAAAGTACTTACATTAATTTGTATAAGTGTCGCAACAGCTTGTACCATGAATTTATTTTCAACACCCCGAGGGGTTCGTAAATGTTTTCAAGGAGATTTTTTAATAGTTATTTATCAGGGTAATTTTTAAATCATTTTGCATATGCTTGAGCTGGGGCCTTTCCAATATATTTACAAGAAGTTTCGACACTTGTTCTACACCAAAATCAATATCCTTGATGCATTATGCCTTATTATATTTAACAGAAGCAGCATTTTGATAATATTATTAATTAGCTTCGGAATCTCATGAAATCTGAAGTACAAGAAAGTTAGAATTTTTTGGGATTATCTCTTATTTCAAAGCATAAAACAGAAATCCCGCCATTCTCATGCTGCATATTTAAATTTAAATGATTTAGAAAACCCCCTGGTTTTATTTACTGCTAAATAAAAAAATCCACTGAAGTATGATTTATACATTGTAGCTCTTTGACACCGTTCGCCGTCATCTTTAAGGGTTTTATATGAGAAGCGGGTAACATATTCATGAGTTTGAATCAAGACGGAAAGAAAAGCACTTTGATTTTTACCCCCGCAAATATAATATGAATATGATAACGCCAAAGTGGGGGGTTGGTGAACTAATCAAAATGCATAGCTTATGCTTGCTTACAACGTTCCATACTAAGCCCAAATAAGAAGAAATTAATACAAAACTTTGGAATCCGCATTTTAATATCGGATTTTATTTTAAGCATTTTGGGAGTACATTTTTTGTAGAAATAAAATAAATGCGATATTTACTTATACTCAAACAGAAAATTTGTCTTCGTTGATGTTAAATAAATTATAAATTTCGGTAGAGCAGTTTAATAGGCAATATATTACATGGATTATACACGCCTGATATTTATTGAAATGCCGGAAGATGTTCCACTGCTGCCATATCCAACTGGTTATCCAACGTTTTAAAGTTTGTTCTAACAAATTAATCAGGATCTTGAGGTGTGTATGTATGTGTAAATAATCTGGTGTGAATATGTTAGACACGCTGTATAGATTAGGTAGTGCCCGCTGTGACAAGAAGCCGCTTAAAAATAAACGCTGCTTTGGAATCGGATAGAATGATGGAGTTTTGAACCGCAGGAGACGACACCCTGCTGGACAACATGTAGCCAAGACGCAATTTCAGATTTCAATTATATGTTGATGAATCATATGAATGGATTTATGTGGTTACTTGGATTTTGTGTTGCAGCGACAAATTTTATAATTTTATATTACGTATCGTATAGTAGATATACGATAAGTTGGCATGTACGTCACAATTTTTTGTACACGCCAACTGAATATGTTTCTAGTATAGTGTACATGTTGATGGTTTTGTGGAACGTGGTAGTCTGGTAGTCAAATAAATAGCTTTCGCAACAGGAGTATATTGACGAATGGGAATAATAGCGACAATTGTTTGCATTGCGCAATTTCCTTTAAGTGACATGTATCCGGAAATTGCTGCCAATCTCAGGGGAGGCGCACACGATTAGATATCGCACAAAAGGCGGCGACAGATTTAATAAAGCACTCTTCGATTGTCCGATATCCTTGATATCTCACACACTCTTACTCCACTTGACTTCTTTTCCATGATCGGCCCAGCTATTCTATTGATATGCATTAGACTATTGCTTTCGTGCTTTCGACTATCATCATCCCTGTTGCACCGTCACCCGCGCTCAATGCTATTCTACTTCTGCTACTGGCTCTATACTAGACTCTAAAGATCCCTGATATTCCTATTACACACTTCACACTCGCACCGATGCTCATATTCACTTTTATTGTCGGTTCTTCAAACTGAAATACGTTACGTTCTTTTTCCGTTTCTAACACATAATTTTATCTTTTCGCCAAACAATTGGGGGAATTCGCATCAAAATGATATCAACCCCAAACAATATGCTCTTTTAGTTTATACGAGATAAATTAAGGGAATTTCGAAAGTGAGCTAAAACTAGGTACCATATTAAGATTTTCATGCGGAATTTGTCGTACATGACTTAAAAGATACATTATATAATTTAATTGAAATATTTTAAGACTTCCTCCAAGTCTTTAGACTTATACACTGACAATGACTGTAAAAACTAATCTGATTTATTTTAATTCCAAATATAATAAAAATTCCAGTAAATTTCGATTTTTTCTATGATTATTTTTATATTGCTACGTCTGTGTATGTGTAAACTAACCTAATATATTTAATTTGTTTGTTCAGAATATTTTCAAATTTTCATCCAAATTTTAAATTAGAACCCGAAAACTCCTCAATAAATACTGTTTTTTATAGACAGATTTCTGCCACTTATCTCTGAGACCTAATCGGATTTATTTCAATTCCAGCAGGATTCAAATTCAAATATTATTCGATTATTCGTATTATTCTTTTTGTATAGAATCTAAATTTGAATCATTTGTTAAATCAGATACTGGCGAGTTAAGCTTATATTATATGAAATAAAGATGATGCTCGATATTCAAATGATGCTAAGCTGTAAAATATTGTATCCTTTGCAATAATAACTTGCGTGTCCTGCAATGAAATTCTGATAAATCCTCACTCAATTTCTAAGTACAGGTGGAAAAGCGCTAAAAACTCTGTTTTATAGTGAAGTTGATAGTTGCCTTTTAGAAACATTAAACGCGGCGCCAAGAAATGACCGCAGCAGTGAATAGTGGATGTTGTAGGGTCTTCCAGATTGCCGCTTTGCCCAAGAAAACATGAGATTTCAATTAAAACGACACATTTAATAATGAGGCATCAGATTTATAGCCGGTGCTGATTATTATGTCAAGAAGGTGAGCAACACGCAAGCGCTAAATGCAGTCTTTGATTTAAGACTTATATTTATGTGATACACATTTTAAACCTGAATTCATCTGCATAACAAATAGTCTATTAGAGTTAACGATTTGTTGGGTCGAGGTAGTGCAGCCCCCAAAAAATTTTTTTTGAGAACTCTAGTTCCGAAATCTGAGGTGTGTCTTAAGCAAGCGTTGTGTAAACTGTGTAAGTAAGTACATTACCCTCGGTAGTTAAATCGGTCCAGCAAGAGTGGATTCAGCATTCAACATCTGTCCTATCTGAGAACGCCGAGGGCACGGTCAAAGGTGAAGGTTGACCGGACATAGTTCTCATGACATTTTTACATAAGATGAACCCGGTAAATGTAAGTGCATTAATCTGTGTAGTAATTAACACTGCTCTCATTTATTAGAGCCTCTGACTGGACAAGACCATTTAGACGGCGAAGATGATGATGGCTGGACCGTGAGACAAGTTCGTCTCCGTTTTTTATATTTATTTTAATTCTTGCGAATTCTCATTACTCATCGTTTCAAGTTTAATCAGATGAGATATGGTCATACTTGTATTAGTGCGTTGGTGTATGCTATAATGTAATGTACGCGGAGATAGGCGCGGAAGCAACTATTTTAAATTGAGTTATTCTTTATGAAACTTGTTTTTTATCTGTGTCTCAAATCTTACATGTATGCCAGAATTAGATAACATAATACATCAACAAAAATATCATGGTGGTTGGGTTCACGTGGGGAAAACGTTTTAATTATTGATTTCTGGGAAAAATTGTCGAGGTAGTTTTTCGGAAAATTCTGGTGACAAATTTTATTTTATTACTCTTCCAAAAATTCACGCCGCCAAAGTTGAAATTAAGGTGGAGAACTAATATAATTTTACGGACTTTCCCAGGGATAAAATACGAGGAATTATATTGTTTATCCCATTCAAATCTCATTGTATTAATTGTTATAATACATCAAAGACAAAGACGGAATATGAAATAATTATTTTTTTACAAACTTTATATTTTCAAATAGAGCGTTGTAGATTTATTTGTATAGTTTTAGCAATTCCTGGGTTATTTTATTAACCATTTTCGTATATCTAAAAAACACGCGACAGGTGGAGGTTGGGCTATTCAACCCCTGCGGCGTCCAAGCTCCCTTATTTTCATTAAATAATAGTTATGAGGGCTGTAGTACAACGCCGCATCCCAATTTCGATGTGGTTCATATTACCGAATTATTTAATATATCGGGGTCGTATTTCACTGAAAGTTTCCAAAATGTTCGTTAAGCCTAATTCACACTTGTAGCATAGCGTCCAGCGTCTTACAATATTTTTTGATTGTCTTTTAATTATCCTCTCAAGCAAGCACGAAATTGTAAATTTTTAAATGAAATACCATGAAACTATTATTATAAGCGAAACAAAATGAATACCACAAATATTTAATATCTTGTCTAGTCGAGCATGCTAACCAGAACGAGGAAACGCAACAAAAATAAATTGTTGTTGTTGTAATAAACAATTTGAAATTAAGTGTAGTGCTTTCTGTTTTTTTCGTGGAATAAAATTGTTTGAAAACATGTAAGAAAATCTGTTTGGTTTCGTTGGTATAACCACATGGTAATGTTGTAAGGGTCCTTGGAAGGCATATTAGAGAAAATTGTGAATCAATTGGATTATATCCGATTATAAGAAGGCGCAAGGTGCCTAGAGAGATGAAGTGTCATGTTTATTATCATTTCCTTTAGTGTTTGTCTTCCATTAAGCCCCTTTCACTTAGACAAACAAACTAGTTAATAGGCTATTCCACAATCTTAACGCACTGAATCTAATACGGTTTATTTCCAACTGTGACGAAACAATTTCTATATGTATTATAATACAGCAGTTTTATTAGGAAAAAATTAATTGCATATTCCAAGAAAAACAGTTTTAAGCAACATTAATAATTTACATCACACTGTTTGTTTTTTTTTAGATTTTTTCCCCATGTTAAATGACCCAATCTTAGTGGCAGTATTTGTAACATGCAAGGAAATATAAGCGAGAAAGAGCTTTTTCATTTAAAGTGTTCCGTGTTAAATATGACTGGGTGATATATCTCTAGGGAAAAGACCTATTCAAACTCAACAAACCCTTACAACGAGCATGTAAAGTAGGCTCTATTATAAGAAAATTCCGTTTACGCCCAAATGACGGAAAATTTAAAACGCCCTGCTGTGTCACAGTCTGTTCCACGCCAATAATTCAATTATTGCATATCACGTTAGGATACGAACTGCATACAGCGTGTTGCTGCATTTTGGACCAAAACCCCCATTGACAGATTTATGTAATTCGATGAACCATGCGCCACAAAATTTTAAAAAGTACTAACTTTTAATTTGTTTTTCTATACCCTCGTATAAAACTGGAGCTTTTTCCACAATTTTATCAAAAAACGCCCGAACGACAAAAAACAAAGAAAAAATCAAATTTTCAGCAAAAATTCGGTATCTTATAAAATAACAGGGATATCAAAATTTTGACAAACTGGTTGTTTTCCCATTAGGTAAGGACTAAAAAAATCTACAAAAAAATATAAAAAAAATTTTGTGGAATCACGGTAGTTATAAAATTTGACAAAAAAAGAAGACTTTCTTTCATACCCTGTAGATAGTCATGTAAAAAAATCGGGTAACACTATCGTTTTCTCAATTAAATTATCTCTGAAATCCTGAAAACTGCATGTTGATATCTCTTCTATTTTTCAAAATATTTGATTTTAAATTAAACCTAAAAATTCGCTTGGTACGTTTCAATAATTGGCCAGCAGTTTAGTTTATGTAACGAAACAAATGAGTCCCCGTGGCTCCCTTGCAGAACACCCAAATAAACAATTTGGTTTTGCAGATCAAATTGAAAAGATTCCAAATTAAAATTCTGTATTTCTCTCGCATTTTTCTATATTTAATGACCGAAACTCGAAACTGGCGGTTGGAATGGAACAATGGAAATTGAAACAAAATGACAATAATTAAGTTAAACGACTGGGCTAATTGGATGTAACGTCCCCAAATACTAACCCAATTGAACCATCGAATCAGAGAATAATGAAATACTGTTTGATTTTCAGTTTTCAATCGCGAGATGCCTATAAAATACTTTGTAGTACTATTTGTTTTAGTGAGCGTACTATTTACTTACTACCTCAGGTCGATTAAGTGATTTATGAATAGAATTATTTAAGTGCTCTAGTTATACGCTCATCGCACATAACTAATGCCGCACTCGTCATGATGTGTAAAGTGTTTACGTGCCAGCCCAACACATGCCATGTGGAAGAATGTAATTACAAACACGTTTGAGCAATGCGCATGTTATAAACACCTATCCGTTCAATTACTTTTCTTATATTTCCTTTCAAAATACACGTGTTAGTTAATAAGCTTCCTTAACCGCTTATTTTGTCAACTAATCCACCTGCTGAAAGCCGAGTTAATTTTTCAGCGCAAAACAATTTCATCCTGCTGGTACTCGCGCTTTTTTCCAACACCAACTAGCTACTTATAAATTACAACAAAAACTTAGATATTTTATGATGTATAAATCGTTTTCTTTCCACTGTTTCTTCGAATTCCACAGTTGAAACTAACTCATTTTAGATATGAGTTTTTTTTTATTGAATGGGTCTTCTCTCTAAAAGATTTTCCTATCGAAGCGTGACAGAGTATGGAGTGGCTTAGATGTAGAAAAGCAGAAACTAGTCGAGTGATCGAATCAGAATAAGAAAGAGGAAACCACACTCTCAGACTCTTGGACTCGGATTGTGCACTCGGATGCGATTGGTGTGAAGAGTGCTGATGTAGCCGATTACATGAGTAATGGACAATCGAGCTGTGAAATGCATGAGAACTAACATCGTCGACAGAAAAACATTGACTTCTTTAAATTAATCAATCCACTTGAATTGTGACAAATTGCTCATAATAGTTAAACACATTGGTAATTATAGGGAGAAGTGAAATTCACCCTAAAACTGACTCGGCAAAATTGAATATTTTTAGAAAAACGCAAAAATAGTGTAGTGGTCTGCAATATCAAATATACACATAGCTTGAATAATGTTGCTATAGCGGTCTTTGTCAATGGCATTTATTAGCGCTAATCTTTCAATTAGGGCTACTTGAAACTCGTAACTTAAGCTTGAAGGTGAATAAACTAAACTTTTGTTTACTTACAGTGTTGTAGCGCGCGCTTTCATGTGGAAAGGAAACGGAATTAAATAGCAACAGGCGGGGTACTGTATGGGTCAATAATACTTAAGTAATTTTGGGTTGTAGCTCTAGCAGATTTCTTTAAATATTAATTTTGTTCGCTTGTGAGTAGTTTTCCAATTTTCTAAAATATTAAGGTGGAGAAGATGAGTCTAATGCCCCTTGTAGGAACAAACCCAACTTTAAGCAGTTTTTATCGTAAAATCAAGAGAAAAAGGGCAAAAGATTATTCGCGAGACATAAATCTCAATTTGAAAGACCTTCGCTGAGCCTCTGATTGTAACTTTTGAAGGTTCAAAGGAAATTTTCTGAAAGTTTGTGGTTTGATTTTGGATGTTTAGGAATTTGTGGGATTAGAGGGTTGACGGTCGCGAAGTGATCCTGCATCCTTCGGTGTCGCTGTCGGGCGGCAGGCTCATCACATTGTCATTACGCGTTCGAGAGGTCGCTCATTTGTAATTCGGTACGAGTAGGGGCCGTTTGCCGTTACCACCACATGCCCACTGACAACTTTACGAGGAGCACCACTTCAAACCACATGTTACACTAGTTTGCTACTTTATGCTTAGTACATGACATACCCCATACCCATATCGCATACCCTCTTTGCATACAATCATGACGACATGGAGCAACATGCTATGCCATGCTATAACTGTAAACGACTTCAACGTCACCTATAATACTATTCTGTGTGGTTGCGTGGGTGTGTTGCGGATTTACTCATAAAGCGGCCCTGTCTTTTTGAATATTATGTTTTATTACTTACAGTTTGCACCCCCTGGAAAAATGCCACGCGGCGCGTACGAAATTTTACAGTGAAAACTACAAGGCAATCGCAAACAGCTGTTATTTGTACCGTCTCTAACACCTAATATTGCGATGTGAAACATAAAACCAACGCGGCTTACTATCCCTAACGCTAACTTTAACAACCATATTACACATAAAAACCGGCATAATCTCCGAGCCACTGTCGTTTAACATAACATTATCTGACATTGCTGCCTACTCCCTCACCTTTGACTGACAACGACTTCGACATTACTACCTACTACTTTGTCCTGTTAACAGTCACATTTATTTCAACCTGAAGCTTCACTTCAATCATGCCATCTCTATTACCCTGGAAACCAACGATCACAACATTAACCAAAAGAAAAACATGGGGTCAAATGGAAATTCCTTATTGAACAAAATATGAAAAATCCAACTTATTTGAAGGATACCATTTGATTTTCAAAAATCTACTGTGTTTTTAGTACCTACTTGAAAATCTTCAAAGCTAACCAAGATAGATCTCTCTGAAATCGAGGAAATATAGTATATCAGACTTTAAACTAAGTCTTCCTTAAAAGTTGTAGAGTAGCAAGTTGTTCAGGAAATCATCTGAATTTTAGATTAACAAATTTTGATACATAAAAAGTTGTGTCGTTTTTCTCCATGTGATTTACCAAAATTACCAAAATTAGACTTCTTATAGAAACATAGTAAATCAGACTCTGACCTAAGTCTTCCTTAAAGTTGCTAGGGAAGTCATTATAATTTTGGATTAATATAAAAAATTATTTGTCGCCTTTCCACACGTGATTTACCAAATTTCTTGAAATATATGAGTGGAATCAGTTGAAAATTTGTTATAAAGTTGGAACATAAAGCAGAGTTGATGAATAGCGTAGCGCATATAAATCACACCTTTAGAGACTAATAAGTAGTTAGTATATTTTTACATTGTATGCGTTATTAGTATTATTATTGAGTGTTAGCTAATTACCATAGACAAGCCATGTAGGTACTTAGCGGCAGTTTATTTATAGAGTTAATTTTTTAAGGCAAGACCCAGTGGATGTTCACATACCTAAACAGAAAGCCATTATCATTGTAGAATTAAATTTATTTATCGCTAGCTTTGAATAAATGACTGTAGAAAAATCGCATTGTATAGTGAAGTCCGACGTCTGTCGGTTAGTTGACTGTCGTTCGTCAATAACATCAATAGCATCGAGTCCAGTCCGAAGACTCGAGCGACGGTGAAAAAGGCACCAGCAGCAGTAAGCGGTGAGCTGCAGCACACAGCCTCATCACCTTGATCCCAACATGGGCATGTCTGGTTTATACTGCCAACTGCCCAGTCGGCTCTATGAACTTACCCCCGATCCCGATTGTCGGCCGGCTCAACTGAAACTTTTTCCTTAATACAGCTGCATTCTCGTTTTAGTTGGTTTTCAGTAAAAAGTAGTTTCTCCAAGTTAGAAAAATAAGTCGTTCTGTGTTCTGTCTTCGCCACAAGATAGAGATCCAAACTTTGCGAAAAAAACACTTTATTCTCATCATTGTAGACACCAACGGACATAATTGGATATTATTAAAAACAATTTATTTATTTTTCATTGCCCTCAATTGTCGTATACAAACCTTAGCAATGTTTTTCAAACACACCACAAGATTAAAAGTACCACATTACATATGCGTATTTCTGTCTATGATTTAACAATTTTTTTTATTGCAGATATAGAGATGATCCTTTGTGTTGGACCGACCGGTAAGCTAATTTTATTTTAAATAGTACTAGGTACATACATACTTATAAAACCTTCCCGTATTTGCTTGATTGATTTAGTTGAAATATCCGACCTCTCTCTGGAACTTTGTTGAGTTTATCTGCGTCTGTCCGAATTTCAGATCAATTTAGTAGAGAGCCACAGTTGTCGGTCAAGTTTTTATTTTGTCACAGGGCATTATATAGACAGGCATCGATGGTTGTTCGATGTTTTTCTGGTCGGTCGCGGACTTGCGGTGCATCGCCTAATGAGGGTGGCAAATAAAACAAGACGGTTATAAATTATCTTCAAGTCGATTAGTCTGAGTCTATCAACGTTAAATCCAAACCTGTTATGAAATTACCGAACATGATTACAGCACCGATGCTGGTGGATAATTTGCCTGAATAAGTGACGGTCTTGGTCTTGGGTCTTCGCATCTTCGGCAACCAGCAGCCCCGGACTTTCTCTCTCGACCTCTCGCTTAGAATTTACGAGGGCAATTATAATGGAAAATTGTTAAGCGGAGATATTAACTTGTGCTTGTGCGGTACTGTCTAAACTACTTTATCATTACAGTTCCAAACAACTTGATAAAATTTCAAATTTCAGTACTAATTTGAGTTTTTCAAAAGAAACATTCTCAAAACGTAGGTTAGATAGAAAAATTTGTAACTTATTTCAGTAATGTGGTAGTTTTAGTTTATCCAAAGGAACTAGACGAAATTTCAAATTTCGAGGTGGAATTTTCTAAATATCAAATGTTAAAAAATATCAAATTAGTACTTCATCAGATTTGATATTTAGGAAATTCCACCTCGAAATCTGTAATTTCGTTCAGTTCTTTGGCATAAACTAAAATTGTAATGATTCGATTTAAAACATAAAGATTTTCATAAATTATAAAATCTTCTATCTAACCTAATTTTTGAGAGAATGTTTCGTTTAAAAAACTAAAAAATCACGAATTTGTACTTCAGTTTTGATATTCCCCTCAAAATTTAAAAGTTCGTGTAGTTCTTTGACATAAACTGAAACTATGATGATTTGATTTATAATATAAATGATTAAAAAAAATTACATGGTTTTTTATCAATTATAGTGAGACAAAATAGCGGGAAATTTAAATTTCGACTCAAAATGAGGATATAATATGGGACACAAGGTATTTGATTAATAATGAAGATATTTTGTAGCAAATTGCAACGATTAAAGAAACAGGAATCATGTAACATCCTGTATAAGAATCCAAAGCGCTTATTAGGATTTTAAATAAATTAACGTACCGGCAAGGTCTCTGGAGGCTCAGTCAAAGACCATTCCATCACAATAGCAATCTGTAACGCATTGATACGCCTTCTCGAAATAAATCTCGGAGTTTCAAATCAAAGATTATTTTTTGTGCGAAAATATACGGTGCAGTCGTATTGTTGACTAGATAGAAGCAATATTTATTGTGTCCAGCAGGCTGGCAGAATGCGACGGCAGGCAGTGGACTTGCATTTCCACATTCTCGACATACATGGATTTTAATGAGCAAATCCTACTAGCTCTCGGTCGTATGCCTGCTCCAAGTACCAAATACACTTCTCCGCTTTTTGTATCAATGAGTGAGATCAAGAGACCAGACATCACGGGAGCGACATCAGCGGCCTTCTTTGGACATTCTGTCATCCTACTATAAACAGTTCACCATTGTAAATGTAGCCCTAGCTCGCGTAGTGGACCCTAGTTCTCCCAGAGGGTTTTCGTTGGAAGTATGCTATGTCCGAGTCAATGACCAAAAGTGGCTGCGTTGAAAAAATCGCAGTAGATAATTAGCGAACGTTTGAGTTAATAGTAGGATAGAAACATAAGTACCTGTTAGTATAATAGTATTTATACCGCACGCGCTGTAGTATTGTTATCTTGTGATATAACTTACTATAAGTTCGTTCAGTTCAATCCACAATCGGCCATAGCCGTACGCGTACTAACGGACAGAAGGACATGCATTATTCAGATGTGAGATTAATGGGCATCAAGACTTGTATTGCATAGTACGTTACAGTTGGCGCAGCATCTCTATGGATGAAATGCAACATGGCCATTTGAAATGTCGAAAAAAATCTTCATTATGGACTTACACTAATATGGAAGACGCAAGGGTATACTTTTTTAAGACAACAATGCCAATGTCATGGCGTATTTCTTCATTACCAATGTTCCGTACAAATTATCTGCTTTTTTCGATTTTCGTCCAATCAGCGAGATTTGTTTATTGCTTTACTTCAGCTGCATGATATGAGCAAATCTAGTAATTAGCCAATCGAAGGAAACATAGGCCCCCGCGGTGTGGTGGCACGGTAACTCCGTTGTGTATTGACTGCTCCCTTAATTACACTCGCTTTCAGTAGGGTGTTGATTTATAGGGCAGTTAAAGAACTCATAAACAGCACATGAGCCTGCTGGAATGCTCGCTGTCATATTTGATGGGACCATCGCACATTCTTTGTCGTCGTGAATCAACACACTTTTCTTGTTTTGCTGTGATGGTCAACTTCCAACATGTGGCTCCCATTTCCCCTGTTTTTTATTCCAGCTCCAGTTTCTATATTACAGTCGTTATCATTTTTTAAATACTTCATTGAAGGGCGGATAGTTTTTAACCCAAAACCACTGCAATTATCCGGTACACGTGCTTAAAAGCACCAAAAACTAATTTGGGAAACTTCAATTAAACCACAGCAAAAACATTGCGACATAAAGAAGAGGATTACAAATTTTAGGTTGGCTGAAGAGAAGTCTCAAAAACAATATTGTTGTAGTTATAGCTTAGAAATTAAAGCAATGTTCTTTTAGTTAAATTTGTATATTTTTGAAAAAGGTTTATAAAGAATAAAGAAGAGGACTAAAGCAACCCTTGGAATATGGAGCTTCAATATCTTTAATAAATTTAAGTTTGTTGATGAATCCCAAATAATCTTAAAGAACTTGATGGAAATTCAGGAAAATAGTGTTGTAAGAGTCCATTTATAGTCTGTAGAGTTAGTTAATAATAAAACCTAACGGTTCTTAACTTCTGAACTAGGGCTTTAATTTCATTGAAGACTTTTCGATCCCAAAGCCAAAATAGTTGTCTAAAAAAATTTAAGCCACGTCTCGGGATTAAAACTCAATAATAAAAGTAGCAAAGTATACTTGGATGAATAGTTTGAGACGTGCCCCGATTAGCAATTATAGCTGTGCAACATAAGAACTTGCTGTCGCAAAACATTATATACCTAAGTGCGAGCTCGGCTATCCATTACGCACCCCCGTCGTGTTGAAATCGCTCGTGAAAAAGCTTTCCAATTAAAAAGTTTACTTTGTTGCGTTTTTATATCTTCGCACATCGTCGGTTAGTTAATATAACCGATCGTCGTAAAATGTACAATCTACATAGCTACAGTTATTTATTGGTTGTTTCCCCATCTTACATAATTTGAGTTGATCGATTGCGTATGAAGATTTAAAGAGTGTATATTTTAAACTGGATTGTGGATGAATCGTTGTCTGTATTCAGATAGCATTTAGCGCGCGCGTTCTGTTCGCGTGCCTATAGCCAGTTTCCCAGACCCAAGATGCATCTTGCATCCCATCCGCGGGTCCAACTTGTCTTCTGTTGATAGCCGCTGGCTTGCCCGCTATGTCGGTCTCGGACTTGGTCTTCGTTCTTCGGCTGCTTCTGCAGATATCATATAGACCACCGTTCAATCGTTTCTTGAAACAAATACAACTCCATATATGTTACTAACCTTCAGTATAATCTGCAACTACCAATTATGGTCTAATTGGTTTTGAGAAACAACATTGATTTTCTGAACTTTTATTTATTACTTTTAATAAATGTGGATTTAATTGGGATAGGCGGTAACCGATTTATGGTACCATTATTGTAAAACAAATATAAACATTTAGCTGACTATATTCGGTTTGCTACAACTGCAACATACCAAAGATATACCGCTTTATATACAGAAAAACCAACAAAAAAGCTTCCTTACAAATGTCAACTCAATGTAACCAAATCTCCTCGTCTCTCTCTTTCTTAAATGTTTTATCACCTTAATTACTTCTATACCTTAATCAGAATCAGAATCTTGTTTTTATCCAAACCTGACTTTCCAAAATATAACCAACGGAATTTTAGGCGCCGAAACAAAACTAATCCCTTATCAATAGTTTGGCAAATGACATAAGGTGGGGGTGACGTCCAATATTAGAACTTATTTAGGGACGAGAATATAGAAGGGGATTTGAACGATAATGGGGGCGGTTCACTGTTAGATAATGCAACGTTAGTTGCACTTGCATCGCAGCCTAAAACGGAACTCGAACACGCGGGGCGATATGCTGTGCGAATTAGGATTACCATATCCTGATATGTTGTGTTTTTATTCCAGAAAACCGTCAGTCGACGATGTTGGCAATCCATCATCTGTAAACGCTCGGTAAGTAACTTAAATGGTCTTAAAAAAAATTTCTGATGGTACTTTGTTTATGTATATTTTGGAGAAATTTGCATATAAACAAAGTTGGAAAGGGGTAGATGTTGCCATTAGTAACGGTGATTGATTGACAAATTTACAATCCAAAATATATAATAGTATCTTAGGCTAGGTTAGATCCTGTAAAGACCAGAATCTGTGAAGAGCAACCCTTTAATTTTAAAATTAACTCAAAAAATTAGTACTTATTTTTGAAAAGATACGAGGCAACAGTAAAATTTAGCAATAATTACCTACTGTTTGCTTTGGTTTATTAAAAGTACTGATGCCACGAATTTACTTTTTCGAAATACAGCGATGGTTCTAAAGATCTAAAGGATTCAAGTAGTAATTGTGATGGTGATGATCCTTTTAATTCAGATAAAATTTCGGTGAAGTATAACAAATCAAAATTGGAAATAGCGCATTATGTGTATTGTCATTAATGAGCTTTTTTCCAAAGCTTATTCGTATCTTAGGTTAGATTAGATCCGTTAAAGTTAAAGATCGAAATCTTGTTGGAAACTTTCTGAATGTTTGTTCTTGAAGTAGCACAATAAAATTTAGCAATTATTACTGTATAGTTTCGTTTATTAAAATATGTAATGATGTCACGAATTTTCAATTTTGGAGTAAAGCGAAGATTCTAAATGATAAGAGTAGTAATTGTGGTGATGATAACTGAAATTCAGATAAAATGACGACCTATACAAAAACCTAAATGAAACCCATCGATACTCATCTTTTATTAATCGATTTAGTTGTGCGTGCTGCATCTGAACACCACCACGGAAGCAAACAAATATCCGTAAAGTTTAAATTCAAGGTCTGTTTTGGTATCTGAAAGTGGAACATTGGGATAAGTTGTTGACCCTAGATAATTGAAGACTAGGGGTACGTGTTTGTGTTAACGCGTAGTGTTCCTCCAAAACGGTGGTTGGTGTCGGTGTCTACGGTACGCTACTTCATCCAGCCAGCCACAACGCCCTACGTGAGTGTCCTGGGTACGCTAGTCACGGAAGGTTCGTCGTCTGACGTTACTCTATAGGTCATCAGATATTGCGGTACAGCTGTGTCACGTCTACATACGTGTTTGGGGTTCTACTGGTCTCATATTAGCCCCCTTTCGCTTCACCAACCAGATCATGGCCTTCAATTTCAATTCTACATCGACTCATCAATCCACTGCTCGCTGCAACTGGTTTCATTTATTATGGCAAACTATTGTTTACGTCCGAATGCTCCAGCCTCACGTTTCAAGATTATTCCACACAAACTCTTGTAGTATTCGGCTTATATCAAGGCACGTTCGAACTCCAACTGTATTACATAAGTTTTTTCACTACATAAATTACTTAAAATTACTTCTAGACTCAAAGCTCATATGTTGAGCTTTTGACATTTTTGTCAAATCATTAACTTAAATGCGTAAAACCGAAAATCATCATGTCAGGCTTCAAATCTAAAATTTGACTTAATATACTCAAGTTCCCCATGGGAGTTATTAATTATAACTTGCGGTGAGTGATTGATGTTTGAGCGATTGCAGACGCTGCACAGTCGTTGATTCTTGACCATACCAAAGATCAGAACTCGCGCGCCCCTGTTTGGTTAGAACAGCTATACAAGCTCGTGGCCAATGTCACTTCCGATCACCATGAGCGGCATAAGGAGACCAGAATAACCAGACAACCATTATCTGGATTTTTTTCTTCGCAAATTACTTTTTATGTGTCTGTCCAGTTGCGATCGAATCACCGGAATGTAGCACTTATCAGATACAACAATAGAATCGCCATCATAGTAGAATAAATTCGACATTCGTGTAATACCTTGATAACTTTCACCTCCCTGTGCGTTTCAGGCTCGGATATGAAAAAACTGGATATCGTTTTGCTATTATTCCGAGTATTAGTAACACTGGTTTTATGAACAACAAATAAATAAAATGATACTCGACTCACAATAAACTAAGCTACTTATTCCACACGAATTTTTTTATAACCCTAAAACACTAAACTTTCCCCTCACCAGCTTTCAATAATTTAAAAGTTGTTTCCAGACAGATATGGAATATTTCTTTTGATCGATGTATGGTAGCTGTTTCTTTATAGCGTAGGAAAGTTACATAAATTCTTAGCGACTTTTAAGTCATATTTACTGCTTTTTAAAAGTACTATACAAATGTACTAATTAGGAATAATTGTGATTATGTTTTTGTATCGGTTTTATTCAAATGGTAAAATATGTTCGACGAGTTTTTTATCGAAATTATTTCTGCTATTGCGTGATAGATTTGCAGTTTACTACCTACATCCTTAAGACCTCTAGGATAATAAAAAAGTGCGTACTTATATATTAAAGACATTTTGAAACTTACCAGAATTTGAACACTTTTAATTTTAATAATTGAGAAAATAATCATAATTTTTGAGCTTGTTTCACATTTTTACGTTAATATCTTCATTTTTATTTAGCTGTATATCTTGTAAAATTAGAGCTTTTCCTGAAAAATCCCCCAATTGTGGCACATGTATACATATTGTATACGACACGAATGTGACGTGTATTTTTAAAATCGCTTGGGATATACGAAATTGATAGTTATGTAGGAGATATAAATCAAGTAGCAACCACATTGAAAGTGGCAGAACCGAAATGGAACTTTTGTTGTATTGGAAAAGCTTACATTATGCGAAAATATAGTATGTATCACAAGCGTTTATCAATTATTTACAACTTGCTCTCGCGGGTTTTGCTTTCTTGAATTTTTAACAAGCGCTTTTCGCCACCTTGTATTGTCTAGTTCCACTTGTAACAAACCAAAGTAATTTATTGTCAAATATTACAACGCAATGTGTTTTGAAATGGAAATATGCGGCTTGTTGGGTCCGAACCCCTAAGATTAGTGAGCCCAATTTGATTGGAAACCACCGTGGAACATTAAAAAGTAAATCTCACACTAAGACCCATGACCAATGTATGGATTAATGTATATGTGTCCTGTTGTTTCGATTTGCAAGCACCCTTTCTAAAATCCTATTTAATTTCAGTGATATTGGGTTTAGGAAGAAGGGCCAACTGGACTGGGGTCATTTCTTTTAACTTGTATTTCCCCTATGTTGGCTTATTGTTCCAAGTCAATCATAAAATATTACTACTCTTCGTATCAATGACATTTCCATGCATTCGAAATTTGCTCTATCAACTGGACCGGGTATTTTGCACGCCACCCCGCTTCAACCAATGCCACGTCCATTTATAAAGATTGATCTCCAGTCATAAACATAACCATTTATCAACCTAACCTAACGTGTATACATAATTGATACAATTTATGTTTAAAGTCGGTTTTATAGTGGGTTATTTACAAAATCGCATCTGGAGTCCGCAACTAAATTATCTTTTATATACGATGCAAGAATTATATAGTAAATTCAATTAATTTTTCACACTCTTATTTTTTAATAACACATTTTAGTGCCCTGCGTACTTGGTGCTTGTGCCGGTCCTGTCTAACCCGCATTAGTTTTCTGTGTCAAAGTGCATGGGAAATAAATATTTTGAAACTGTGGCAAACTAATTAGCTTAAAAATTACGTTTTATTTATAAGCCAGACAGACACCGCTATCAGTTAAAAAAAAATTCTTCCTTATTGCAGCGTTCTTGAAACCACCTGATCACATCTCGGGCCCGAGTCTGAGTAAACTAATCAAAGCTATCTTCCCACATCGCCGCGGGAACTTTATATTTTTTGGTTTCCGCACATGAAATGATGCAAAGCAATGTATTATAAGAGAGAACCAGAACCAGACCCAGGTGATATACTACGTATATCATGAGTTTTATTACACATAAGCGGTCTTTTGTACTTGTCTCTTGATAAACGTCTTCCTCACTTATCTAATTTATATTTAAATGTCAACAATAGCTCGGGTTCATTCCTCATATTCATACTCAGTCAGAAGGATTTTATGACATGTATATTTATAGATATATTTCCGAGTTTTTTGGTTTTATTTATCGGACGAGTGAAATAGGGAATATTGTTCTTTGGATTGGCTGAATTGGCTGATTGGCATTCAAGCATTCGTTGAAGCGTGCGGCGGAACTTGCGCTTAGATAATAAGAAGGAATAATCACACGAAGAAGATAATGAAAGAGTATTTGAGGCAATTGACTTCTTCTCTATTATTCCAATGCTGTACATTCTTGCAGATCCCACTTCTGTTTTTATTTTCTTCCGACATATTTCTACAACATTAAACACGATATTAGAGGAATTAGTTCTGAATGAAAAGCTGCTACGTAATTTGTAGAATTTAAACAAGTCGAAACGAAAGAAATAAAACAGAAACAGCTGAAATTAAAGAGTAAAATGTGACAGTCTAAAATAAAGAAAAAAAAATAAATGGTCGGAATGCTGTTGGAATCACAAGTAGGGACTTGTAAATAAATTGCAAATACCCTTCTGCTCGTAAAAAAAACCATAAGTTCTTTTAATTAGTGCAAAACAGTCGGTGTAGGAACTAAGACGAAGGGGGGCGCACAGCCTGACAATGAATGCTATTTACATACTACCGTCTCTACCGAAAAAAAGAACACTTTCATTAATAAAATTTACAGATGATAAAACGCAACGCAAACGTCGAATAATTAAAAACACGGGGTAGAAAAAAATTCAGGAGCGCGAGAAGGATAAAACGACGGACCGAGTTGGCTTTTATTATCATCCACTTGCCATTTTAGAATGTTATGGGTTTGTGTGAATGAGTTTCAGCGGGGAAGGTGGAAGCTCATGTGGAAAGTAAGGAAGTCCACATTAAGATAAAATTCAATAATCCAAGTCACTGTCTTATAATTAACTAATATACAGTTTGTTACAAATCCGGTTCTCAATACTGGGATATTTAAAACATTAAGATATATCTTAGTTTTCTTTTCAATATTACTGGTCATCTAATTACGCAACTTTACCCCTAGATTCCAAATTTGTAACAGCCTGTATAGTGTCCCAACTTAGAACAACTTGGAAATTTCTAGCTTAGATAATTGTAAGAAAATCAGAAATCCTCTAGCTAAAATCAACTCCCATTAATTAAGCTATTGTAAAATAACAATATTAAATTGCCCTGGATAGCAGTATAAGTGACCTGCGCGAGCTATTAAGATCTTGTCAAAACGTGACCTGCAAGTGTTAATGAGTTCTGACATTTTTATAGTGGGAAGGGAACTGTGGTGTGATTCACCAAAGGCAGCAGTTATCATCATAGAGTTTAGTAGATAAAACATTTTGTAAGGTTATTCGAGGCATTAACGCCGTGACTTCTATATTGTGTTAGATGCGGCTGTTGCTATTATGTGATTTTGTATAGCACAACCGATTTATATTAGGGTCGTGTTCAATCTGTCGCTAACATTAAGACAATAAGCCAGGGCCTATATCACAACTTATTGCATGTGAAGATTTACAGCAATAACGAATAAGTTGGAAAAAATCTTGTTAGGTTTAAGCAGAAATTAATCCCCAATAAATATTCATAAAGTAACAAATGGGCGCCAAGTTGAAAGAAAGTGTAAAAGCAATTATTAAGTGACAGGCTACAATCGTGGTCGTGTCGGTGTCGCTATCCCGAAGTTATAGGAATTAATCGCAGATGGAGGTGAGACGGTAGCTTGCAGGAAGTGGAGGTTAGATCCCATGAGTGTTTGTCTTAATTATTAGCGCAGCAGAAGACAAGCTAGTCATTAAAATAGAGTCCCGTCGGGATTGGAAAACTCTGCATCTCATCAAGGACCTAATCCTAAATTCTGGATTCCAGCAGTTTGTATCGCTGTGCCAATAAGGAACTCACTTGACAGAACATTTGTCTTAATGCGACTTAATATGTCAATACTTTCAATAAAGCTCAACTATTGATTTATCATGTTTTACTTGTCAAAGAAAATCTGTCGCCCCAACGAACGAAATGAAAAAGTCGAAGGTATTTTAAACAGAAGTTGGGGTTTGTGGTCGAAGAGTTCTGATCAGGACTCCCTATCTCGAAGAGGCCCATCTGGCCGTTACCATCAACGTGTAAATGTCCTATTACGGGGGCAATAAGCCCCAAACTTATAGTATCATTTCAATTTCCAATTGTAATGCTTTGGTCCTTCGACCTTCGAACCGCCGGTATTCACTATATTCTCACTGCTAAAATTGCGTTTTTATCGCTGACTTTAAACAACAGTTGATCTCAAGTTATTGTATTATTTTTACTACCGCACACATAAAAGACCCATGCACCAACAGGATCAGGTAATCAGGTGTATAATATATTAATTTCCATAGGTTTCATAAATATTTTTCCACCCTATCGATCCCAAAAAAAAACTATGACCAGTTTCCTCAAGTTAAGTGTTTTATTGAGATGATAATGTTTGTAGGAATGCTACAGTGAAAATACATTACGTGTGATGTTTTACCATAAAGAATAATTCACGGTCATTGGGTTTTTCTTTTATGTTTTTAGGGTCTCTAAATAGAGTGAAGTAAATGCTTAGTGACGCATGTATTGCATTACGGATATATTTTATTTCCATTTCTCTTTTCATTCACAATTTCTAGTCGAATTATTTAATCGGAACACAATAAAAAAATTGTAAAACGCAGCGAACTGCTTCATCTATGACTAAGAGTTCTTTTTTTAATTTGAAACACATTGGGATTTTAAAATTTAAATTAAAGGCGGGTTTGAAAAAAATAATCTTAATACAGTTTCAAAATTTCGATTTACCATAACTCAAAAATTGATGTTCGATTTTGAGCTTTTTAAAGCTTTCGTTGTTTTGAGTCCTTAGTTTCCAAATTCGTAAATTCCAACAACGCAATAAACACTAAGCTTCTAACTTTTTTGGGGGTTCCCTCGTTCAAAACTATTATTCTGTAGCATAGTGCGTCATCGGTGCATTTCCCTGAAATAATCCGCCCTTAGACTTTTTATTCTAATAATCATAATAAAAGTTTGATGTAGATGTCTCTCTCTTCCAACTGGTGGCCATGAATTGTCCCCTTAAGATGCATTTTATTAATCCTCTACACACCACAGCTACAGTCAAAATAAATTATGCATTACAATGTAACCATGGAAAATATAATTAATGCGAGAAGATATACCGAAGAGCGAAGCTGTGTGTAGTTTTTTAATTATTGCAAAGTTGTTTTGAGTAAGTTATGGCGTAACATCAGGTGCTATTTTATATCTTGAGGGTGGTCCATTGAACCAAAAATTGAACTAACTGTGTTTATTAACTACAGTCCGAAGTTGTTCTATCTGAGTTATCTCACTAGTTCGGAGCGTGTAGCGCGACTTGATTCAATAAGTTCACCTCGGGCGACCTTTGGTCCGCCTACCCTCCCGGTCATCTTCTTGTTTACATAATGACTGTCGTTTAGCTGGACAGCGGTCTGTGTCCCTTTTATTTCACCATATAAGTGTCCCAAAGCTGTAATCGATTCTTCAATAATGTCCGACCGGGCCTCGGTTTACCATCCATTTGCCGTTTTAAACATAAATATATTGCATATGGCACGTGCGTCACTTGTTTTATTAAACGCGATTTACGATTTGCTCTTTTCTATAATATAGAAAACTTAAATGATGCTGTTTCGGTTTTTCGAAGTGCACAAAAATTTGTTGGGATTTTGGATAATCCGACAGTGTTTCTACTAGGCACGCAAGGAACTTAATTTATTTAAATCAGATGAGTCTTTGTCCTTTTACTAACATCAGATTTTTACTTTTACTGTGTACATCACATTTCTAATATGATAATTTTATCAAAAAAACTTCAGGACAATCTTAAAGAATAAAAAAGCTCTCAAGCTGCCTCTTTCAAAATATTAAAAACATCTTCAGGTTTCTTATGTGAACAAAATGGATTATTATGCAATAAGTTGTAGTTTCTGTCTAAGACAACTACATCCATACAAAAACCCGATTTTTTTCATTTTCCATATCCGAACTAGTTTAGTTTAGGTTACAAAACTACAATAATTGGAATAGTCATTGTTCTCTTACATAATTTCCTAAACGTACCTACTCTATATTTAATAGCGAATTTTCGTTTGAATTATAAATAATAATATAGTAACCTGAATCTACAGCTAATAAATGATTCAACAACTGATTGGAAGTTTGTGGGTCCGAAATGTTGGTGCGGGTCGGGGTAGGCAACATTTACGACACACACTGATGTTGCCATTACAGGCCGATAACAGGAAGCAATGACCACCATTTACCCCCGCAAAACCATCATAATCACACCACCTTCCCCCAAATTCACCTTACGGTATAAAATCGAATTTCTCCACTTTTACAACTTCTTTGGGATTACCCGAAGAGCAACGGAGATGTAATCTATGGGAGATAATTGGACATAATTGAACAGCCGGTGGATCCGAAAGGGAACCGGAGGATGCTCACATGTCAAAAACAACGATAATATGATTATGCTGTTGGAGATAATCTGATGATATACATAGTGTGCAATTTTCTGTCCAACTACACGACAATTTTTATTCAACTTATCGAAATTGCTTAAAAATTGACATGAAGCTTGCAGGATTAAAAATTAATGTAATATTTCACGGTTTAGTTATCTAGTCTAACGATTTGTATATTATACAAGAACCACTTTTAAAATAAATATTCATGATGATTAATACCAACCATCACCCAAACACACTTCGTTATTTTTGTATGATAAACTTGTGTTTTCCTAAGTAATTTATTTGATTAACATTAAGAAGTTATGAGAGGGTAGTTAGTTTACCGATGGGAGAAGATTTAGCGCTTAGATGATGAGATTGAGGTTGGTAAACAGCCTCCCGGCTCCTTGCGATAGTCACTTGAATACCAGCGCATCATAAATAATGTGGATCGTGAATGAATCATTATACCTCTAGAAAATTAATTATGAGCGACTGGAAGTGAAGAGTGACATAAAGTTTTCTGTAAATATTTTAATTTATTAGAGGATTTTTTCGTCCCCCAAATAAAGTTATTTTATGGTATTAAATACAAGCAAGTTTTGTGAAACTGGATGCGGCCCTATCCGGTAATCCAATCGCGGCGTGCATAGCAGCATCCCAGCACATATTTAAATTGGTCTGAAGCACTTTTCAACTGACATCATGCTTGTTTCAATCTACGAACGACGAATTAAGAAAATTACTACTTAGATGTTATTCTCCATTAACTTTTTTTATATTTTTCCTTATCTGCTTAATAATATGTGAAATTAAATTTACTTTTTGCTTTTAACTTTTTAGTTAATACTCGGTTTCTTTGTGGGTCATTGATTAGAATAAAGTAATAATTTTTAGTGTAACGTGTGTAAACTATAACAAAAATCAAATATTTAAATGTGTGTAATTGAATTCCAGGTATACAGAATGGAACACTGTTGTCTTTTATACGTAAATATCCATGAAATGAAGTCTTTTATTAACGTGAGGCTTTCTCGGCTGTGCTTTTTTGTCTTCATAAACATTGCTTCTTTACGATGTTTTTGTATTTACCTTCATCCAAAATCAAGCTTTTTGATTATTTAGCCATTGACTCAGCTAAAAATTCTCACCTTTTTTTATTCGTCTCCGATCTTATATTGTACTCCATCCAACTTGAGGCAAAACATTTTTAATTCTTTCTGATGCTGCACGATGACCGGAATATACCAAGGGATTATTTAACTTGACCAGTCGATTTAAATTTACTATTAAAAACTGTCTTTATAAAAGTTCAAATTTGACTAATTGATTTTTTGTTTTTGATTGAATTTCCGTCACGCCTGACCACATTTATAGACAAACTCACAAAATAAAAGCAATTTTCCACCGTCATCGACAAATACTTTGTATCATCAGTAGTTTTTACGATAATAAACGCAAACCGCAGTAAATAAGTTATAAAATTACATTGATGTTAATGAGGGTGAGGTGAATGTTTGGTTAGTGGTAACCGCAACCCAACGAAGTCATCATCTAGGTAAACGACTCCATTGTTGGTTAAGTTGGAGCGAAGTGGTCATATATTAGAATAAGGACAGGAGGGTACTAATCCACACCGTCTATAATGTCTTCAGTGTCGTTCGTGGCCACTAAGAGATTGCTGAGTGCAAACTCTTGTTAACTTTTCGAGTTACTTCTCCGGCATATAATCCTTAGCAAGAGGAACGCGCGGGGCATATATTCACGGCCACAACTACATATTTACTTATTCCCTAAAGTTCCTCACGCTAATCTCAAATCTAAGAAACACCTACACCTACAAATGTAATTATGTAATTTCCAACAGTAACTGCTAAAGCTTTATGCGAGTTTACAAGTCGCTGTTAAATGGCCATCGTGAGACCGAAAGGGGAGGGGGTGTTTAAGGCCATGTAATAAAATATGAGCAGACATGACTTTATTCTTCTAAGAAAATGAAATCCATAGCAAAATAATGAAACAAATTAATTCATTCTACTGACGTTTCGTTCATCTATGTAAGCTTCTTCAGAGCATTTGAATTGATATTGCAACATACAGAAAATTTCATTGACAAAACTAGAATTAAAAGCAAATACTTTTCCGTTAACCATTTTTTTTTGTTTCACAGAGGAAAATACTGATCTGAGTGTATCGCTGATGCTTCTGCGAGTTTTTAACGCTCTACAGCGTGTTGTTTTGCTTGAAACCACATTAACCACAAGTTAATAAGAGAATCCGTTTTATTTATTATTTCCAAGCTACCCACGGGATGTTTGGGAAAGCAACGTGTATATCATTCACATTATTATTCACGTCAACAGCCTAATAAGCTCTAGAGAATATTTTTGGAGAGTATATAAGTTATAGGAATTTAGTAGATTTTTATTGCGCGTATTTTTTCGAGTTTAAACTGAGATAACAGATACAATAAACGATTGGAAATACAAATCGAAATTGTTTTTTCGTTGGTTTCATATTTCCTACCCTGTTTCCGCCAAAACATCCCGCACCAGCCGACTCCTTCGACATGCATGATCACGACCACCCAGGGACTTAAGCCGACATGATTGCCGATTTATTATGGCATTTCCGCTATTTATGGATACTTGAGAAATTGCACTGATACATATGCACTATACAGTACATATTTTCAAGCTTTGTATATATTTCGTCTGATATATAATATACATATATAGAAAATAGAAAATTTTTGATAGTTACGTTAGTTCCCTTGTTATTAACGCCGACACTATTACGAAATAAATTCAATTGAAATCTAACTTGGCTACAAATATTAGCCGACCGAAGTTCAATTTAATTTATGGGTCTAAATTATACGGTCCGCGTGTGTAATTGGTTGACAGTGAACGAACGATGGTAAGTTGCGGTCTGTTGCTTGATTATATACCGCTGGAAGATGGGACTCAATGGATCAACACACTGTTGTCAACTTTCATCCAATATACAAAATTTAATAACCCCAGAATTTTATAGCAAAATATCTACGCTCCAGAATCAAAGAAATGGGAAATTATTTCAGTCATAATGATCCCATGCATGTATGTGCTTTGCGGGACACCCAAAATTACAATGTAAGACGAATGTGCGAGCAAATAGAAGAAGTCTTATCACAACAGATATTAATGAGTGCGAGTATAGAGTATTAATCACCCCGCGTATAGAGCCAGTTATTCAGCATCAAGTTGTGTAGGAATTTAAATGAAAATAATGAAATTTCCTGTCGGTTAATAAATACTGTACCTCGGTGGTAATTTTTATTTGTTGTTTAGAGTTTGAGGGGACGGTGATAATTACGTCCCGCCAAGGGCGAAATACAAGTTGGTTTTGTCCCGGTATCGCATAGGGGCCGAAGGCTGACACCCGGTGGCCGTCCTCAGCCCGGCAATATGTTAGCCTCCATAAATCATTGTTTTGGATGACTAACAGCCTCGAAACACACGTCTCGCAAAACCCCTGGCTAGCGCCCTTCTTCCAGAAATATGATGTAATTTATATGAAAATGCATCGGAATCTTTGTCATTTGGAGATATGAATGAAAAATTCAGTGGCCTTCCACGGACGAACCTCTAGCTAGCATGTGTTGTGTCACAGATAGGCAGCTTCCTTCTGATTTGTCAACTTATCTTACCCTGTTGTTGATTTTGCGTGAGGAATGCCTTGATTTATATCCCGCAACCATCGTCTTTTAGGCTTTATGAAAGATACCCCCCACAATAAATGCGTTCCTTTAAAGCAGTTTGTCACTCGCCGTCCAAAAAGGAATTCGGTCATGACTTGGCGCTGCAATGAAAGAAAGAATTCTACACGCGCGCTCTAATTGCGCGACCCCTTCTTCATTCATTCACATTCTTATCGCACCTCAAACAAATTTCAACCAAATGAATTATCCTTGAAGACAACACAAATCTAATTTTTCCAATGACCCAGACCTTGTCAACAAAACGAAATAATGTGGATGACAGACGTTAGATGTTACTTATGTATGCATTATATGAAGGGTGTTTTTGTATCAACGTATATGATTAGCTTATTTTGGACCAGATCATCAAGAGTTGACAAGATGGTATATCGGATATTACAGACCCCATCTTTGGATACGCGTTTCTGTCGATATTTCAAGATGGTATCTAGTTAACATGCAAATTACAATACGTATAAGCCAAACGCAAGACTACAACTTTAGAGCTGTGTGATATAGAGATGTATAGGGCAATAGGACCCTAAATTCGGTTTATTAAGGATTCCTCCTTCTATATTGCCAGTGTCTCCTGCATAATCACTACATGCTAGCTATCAATATACTAATTTATATTCGCACAAAATCGGAATTTAATCTACTCTATACGAACACAAAATTACCTCTATGTAGGTTAGAGAAATTATACAGGGTGATTCCTAAATGCATAAAACTCAATAAAATAAACACATTTTTTTAATAATTTTTTAATTGGACCTAATTGGTCTACAAAGTGACAAATTTTCTACTCATTACATAAAAAATTAGATATTTTCAGTTCTGTAGCCATTTATTTTTATTTCTGGTTTAGCAAGAAATCAAAATTGTTTAAAAAAACAAAAAAAATTCTGTAAATCTAAAGTCCGTGCCAATAAATGTGGAACAATTTTCCAAATGAAATTACTAAATTAAAGTGGATTTAAGTTTGTAATTTGATATTATATGCGGTTGAAAAACGCCCAAAATATAATCAGGAATAATTTACCCCCCTAATATTAGATTAAAAGTGTGCCAAGCTTTTCCCTATATGACGCGATTAAAATCTAGTGGTATCCCATAGAAAATGTAGTGAGCAACGTCGTGATGTACGTAGGGTGCGCCGAATTTAAGCATTTTAGGGGAGAGAAATGAATAATTGCCAACATATTGCTAATTGTAGGAGCTTCATTGCCCGATTTAATAAGAGTACAGTCAGAGAGTATGAAGTATGATGTGTGACAAAGCGGGGGCGTCCTGTTGATTACTGTGTTAACCTACAGTGACAGCTAAAAGAAGGGCGTTAAATGCAAATTAGGCACTGACTAAATGTTTTCATATGCATCCATTCCCAGACTAAATGTAATAAACGTAGCAGCGCTTAAATAAATGATTGTATTTCAGATTTAATGGTATGTACCTTATTTAGCAACTTTTGCCCCATTTATTTTACTCCGCTTGTCATATTTAAATATTGTATATCATTCTCTGATTACCCCGATAAATCGCATGCAGTATTCAGTCATGCGGCAATTTTTTTTTGTAAGAACAATAATTTTATTTTTATAACAAAAAAGGAATCCATCAACCATCAAGAAAAACAGTTATTTTTTACATTAACCCGAACTTACCTCGGTTCTAAGAGAGGAATACCCAACCCATCCCAGAGCTGGTACGAAGATGTGTGCTGAAATTTGTCCTGGGCGCAGCGCTCGAATGATTCCACTTCCCTCCTGCGACTACATGGATAACTATGTAGTTGCAAAGCTTTGGGTTAGGTGGCGCCAAGCGTTGACTAACTCGATAATCCTGCTGGCTGAAAATTCCTGATAATTTCGTACAGGGCCACGCGTTTAGCTAGTTGGACGTGATGAGTTAAATTGGTTCAAAATATTTTCTTTTTAAGCAAAAATACTTTTAAATGAAACAAATTAATTTATTCTCCATTTGAAATAACAGATTTATGTTTTAAAAACAGTCCAGTATTCCGGCTATTTTTTATTAAAATCAAAATATTGCAACAAAAATATTTTCTCTGGTAAATTATGTTACAAAAATTGGGAAAGGTCAGACAAAATATGACTAAATATCTATTGACTTATTTATTTTTTGGCGCCACACATAAAAAAAATGTTATCATTTTAAACATTGGTCAGATTTTGTTATAATGTTGTAATTGTTATACTTAGTCCAAAAACGTATTTACAATAAATACAAAAATTCTACTATTAGTTACAAAAATCAATCTCACTTTTTTCTAATTTTTCAAAGGAACTCCTCAGTAAAATGTTAAAACAGTGATTTTTTGCCGACTGTTTAAAGTAAGAATTCCCCCGCCCCTCTGTCTGAAAACTTCCTCGCGGCCCGATGGGACAACCTACAGCCCAGAATAACTTTTCCGTCTTATTAAATGACAATAAAATGTTTAGAAATACTTGGGGTGTTATAAGATATAAAATGCAAATCCGTTTTGTGTGTTCGTTGGCTTGCGGGCATCTCTGCGTGTTCAACGAAGGAAGACAGTTCTCTCTAGTGGCCAATACGCATACATATTTGAAATGACAGTGCTTTTATAAAACCACCGGTAATTTTAAATTACCGCGAAAAATCGTGCAACTGAGGCAAATAAAATCCACCCTTTTATATTTCTTACATTTGAACGTTATTGTGTGTGAAATTAAAACCTTAATTTAACCCTTTTACAAGACGAACAAATGCATTCATTTGGAGTTAATTTTGCATCTTGTCGCTGGGTTATGACCCCAAACGCACTTAAAAATCTACAACAAACTAACGAGCAGGATTTAACCAGAATTAAAACACCTCCACAGTGTCTGCTGGTCTTGTTTTTTAATCAGTTGTTATGGTTTTGGGGACAAATCCAATTTTATTTTGTAACTCTAGATATTTCTGATCTGTATCTCTTTGCAAATTATCACCATGCCCAGTGTAATTCGGAAGGGCTGTTTCGAGGAAGGACAAACCATAGAAATATTATATTTTGACGATTTGACGTTGGTTGTTTTAAGAAATAACTTATCTGATAGAGATTTTGACAGTTATAATATAACGCATGGGGACAGGTATAAAGGGATGATGCATTATTTTCATACCCTTTTGTTGTTGGTCCTTTTCAACGAGATTTAGATGGGGCACACGAGCCTTGATGTTCTTTTCGGGGAACTTTTGATCGCACTACAAAAACCACCTTTACATGTCGTCGCAACCAGTTCATAAAGATAAATAAAATAGTGAGGAGGCACAAAAAACTGGAATAGGTACAGGAGGGTGCAGACTATTTAGGGTCAGTGAGATGGAAACTGCGGACAAATAGTTTAACACTTTTTCAGAAATTTAGCACTTCAATAAAAATATTCGTTATTCTTTTTGATTGAGTGTCAACTTCAGTGAAATCATTAGTCGGATTTTCAATAGTATTTATTTTATGCACCCCAATTTTTCTATTTTTCAAAAATTTGGCTAGATTTTTTAATTTGACAATTTAATTTGGGACAAATGTTCTCTTTTCCCATAAAATTCAATTTCCTTCCGTAACAAAACACAAATATTATTTAGTGTTACTCAAGTCCAGTAAACAGTATTTTTCCTTGGATTTATTTTGAGGCTGGGGAGGTAATCTGGAATGTTTGGATGGGGTTGGGGTTGATTTGAACAGGGTAGTATCTAATGAACTTTATGATTACTCTATATTTACCTACTTAGAAACGCCGACTTGGGGCTAGGGACATGAGCAATCATCTTGACGTAGGGGTCGTACACCCACACATCCGCAAACACAAATATTCCACCACTATGTACATTTCTTTTTCAATGTCGACTATTTAGTACAGTTTATATGAGATTTCTCCGAGTTTCCTAGAAGCACAATTGGGTTATCATCATTCTCATTCTGTCATGTTTAATTAGGGAAATTTGTAGTGGTTTCATTTCATCCAAAAGATGATTCGTGTTGTTGTTAGATAATATCACCTCGAACATAGAAATCTACCTGGACACTGCGGGATGCCAAATTTATTAGGGTAAAGTTGTTACTTCCCGTGAAGTTAATATTTAAACAGTAGTATTCGACGATAATTGTTTATTACACTTTATTTTACAGAACATGCAGACAAAAGAGTAAATATCGTTCTGTAAACGGATTTATGAAATTAGTAAGTGTTTCGTGTACCTACACTGTGAATGTCTTATCTCACGTATCAGCATTATTATCGTTGTGCTAATCAGGGAGAATAATAAAAGAACATGTGAGCTCGCATACCAACTACTGGTAAGGTAAACCTACATGTTATATATACAGGAATTTATTGTGTCATCTAGTCATCGTTCGATGTTACGAAAATATTAAAGCAAGGGGAGACATTTTTGCGAGGGTGTAAATCGAAGACAACACGATAAACTATAAAAAATGGGAGAATATTAAGTAAATTTTAAGACAGTCTAAGCTAAATAGTTTTTTTCTCATACCTGCACGAAAATGGCCACTTTATTTGGAGAAATGCGGGTAGAAACTCGTCTTTTTAGGGCAGTCGGCAGTCGCGGAAAATAAGGAGTGGGGGTAACATTTCTCACTTGGATAGCCATTCCCTCCCTGATATGCGGGAGTTATTTGTGTTTGTTTATGGTTGTCAAGGTGATTTTCTCACCGCACCGTGTCAAGCAAAAATGTCAGTGTTATGCTGTTATAATTTGTTCGCGCGTTTCACGCAAAAGAAGTGGCCATTTTCGTACAGGTATGAGAAAAAATAGAGTATGCTACATGGGAGGAATTGATTCCTAGATTCCTACCTTGTTGCATAAACTACTATTTTTCATAAGAAGTCGAAATTTTTAAATCGAAACTGTTAAAGTAAGACTAAAGTTCCAAGATGGTACCTTTTCCATCTATCGAAGACTAGGAAAATCGATCATTATAAATTCTTGTTAAAATCCAAGATGGTGGCTTTTCTATATTAATTGAAGGCTAGAAAAATGTCACATAAAATTTTTATGAAATTTCGAAGATTGTTACGTGACTAGACTTTTATTTGAAGCGAGTTTATTTGTCAGATTTTGAATCTAACTCCCTCACAAGTTAAGTTTGATGTTACAGAGAAACAAACATTAAAATTCCATTAATTATCTCTATCTCCAATGGCAAATGTTGAGTTTATTTGGTATAGCTATAGCATAAATGGTCACGTTTGTAAGTTCTTGTCGCGAAGTAGAAACCAGGGTGCAGTAAATCGGTCGAAGTGAAATTAACTGCAAAAACAGGTAATTTGTGAAACAGTTATATCTTCAGACAATTGGATAGCAGCGGTAATTTCGATTGTAACTAGCACTTTATCAAGCCCTGAGGCAATAAGTTACGCCACACACGGGCTAGTAAATCTGCATTACGCCTTTGGGCCGATGCTCATTCTCTTCTAACTACCAGAGTTGCTCAATTAGCTTTCAATTAGTGCTTCTCAGATAACATTATCTATTCTCTCAATTGCTCTGAAAACCCCCGGACCAACACAGCAGCCCCTATAAAGCCCCCCACTTTTACCAAAATTATGTTTTAATGTCTTACTTGAATAAAATTCCAGCTGGACTAGGTATACGTACATATAGACAAAACTGCATTGCAAGTCGGAGTTGTTAGTATGTAGTAGTATAAAATAACACATTCAAGAGATAGTCGTGAAAATTATATGTGCTTAGTGCTTATACGCTCCGGCAATACACTAATCTAGTCCATATCTCTTATCCAGTCTCCACTACACTTACCCTAAGATAATTTAAATCCACAAAACGCGACGAAACTGTTGTAATCTCGCTAGTTCTGGATGTAATGTTCCAAAATGCAAATCATTTAATAAAATGTGTCAACTAGAACCAATTCAACTGCGAGTGGAACTAGTTTACGATGCGAATGCTCATGTAGATTTTTAGTTTGTCTAAGAAAAATTATTGTTGTCATAAAATCCAAGATGGCAGGAAGTTTCAATGAAATGTTTTGTAGCGGTATTATTTCCTATTGTATGATAATGAGATAAAAATACAGTCCTAATGAAGTAAAACAGGCAGCTCATTAGTACTTTTAACTTTTTGCTAACTTCATAGACCCTATGTTGGGGTGTGCGGTAGATAAAAGATACCGAATTACAACACTCCCCTAATTCATATGTATATTAGTGTTAGTATAATTTTATTACGTAATTGGTGCAGCGACGGCTTATTTACATACTGCTACTGCTACAGAGATTTTAGATTTTCCACCCTTTCTATAAATAGAGAGTAGTTAGTTGTAATATCAAATTAAGGACTTACACCTAATTTACTTAGGAGTATTACAGTTATTTGTTTAACTTTGTTGGTATTTTCATCAAGAGCATGATATGTTTGCATTGACAATTTTAATTAACTCCATTAGTTATGGAAATTCTTGAAGAAAAAATGTTTGTCTAAAAGAACCTCTGCGGGAGATTTACATGAGAATTGCCTTCAATTTATTTTCCAAAACTTTAAAAGGTAATGCCACGTTGGCAGTAGATTTATAGAAGGCATTTTCCGCCGATACTCAAAACGTTCAAGTAACTTAACTTAATGGAAATAAAACAAATAAAATTGTATTTGCATACAAAAATTACCAATCTGTAACAATAAAATGTAACGAGCATGTGACAGGAATTATGTACTGTAAAATTTTATTTTAAAAATACTCCTTGTAAATTATTGGATGAGAATACCCAAGAGAACGTTAAATCGTTTTAGTGATGCGGGAAATAATGCAGAGATCTAAAACAGACTGCCTCAGTGCTAACCTTGATATATGCATGTCCTACAACACATAAAGCTCATTTTTATTATCTTATCGGCATCTCCCAAGACAATGCAAGGGAATTATAACAATATTAAAAATCGACACAAATTTATTTTAAATCTTACAACAAAACTAATTACTTTTTTAAATCTTAGGTTCGTGCATTATTTTTGGTGACAAATTGTACAATTTGGCAGCCACTAAGCGAATCTAAAGAGTTTGTATTAAAATTGCCTAAAATTTCCATGAATCTCGTAAATAATTCCTCTGGTGTTTAATTTTGCTTCAATTTAGGAAAAGTTCCCAAAATTTAGGAAGTTTAATGAAAAATCTAAATATTCGTAGGTACACAAAGAACTTTGAAAAAATGCCCAAAATCTCCGGAAATCTTGTAGGTACATCATTAGAAACAGTGCAAAAAAATTTAGCTCCTTAAAAAAATATCCTTAAACACACAAAGTATCAGTTGATTAAATATTTTGGCACCTGAATGATTTACTATACTTAATATTAATATAGTAACTTTCCTCGCTTTGTCGTTGATTATAGCAGATTTATACCCTTAATGACCTTAGTAGCATTTGCACAAAGTCATAATTTGCAAGTAATATACGAGCTATCTCTGGGGTGGTGTAACCAGGCAAACAAATTCATTATAAGAATGTGACATTAATATCTATACTTTTGTTAATTCATTTTTATTATCATCGGAGGAGTAGTCATAGTAGTTGAACGCTAACCCTCCGGTGCGAAATAAATATTCTTGTCGTGTCTTCAGACGGAGATAAGTTTTGCACTGTTACAACGTATATCAAACCAACAACGGACATACTCTATCCTTTTTTCCGACTTCTATTTGTCTGACGGTATCTTACAACACCAACACCAACAGCCCAATATGGAAAATGAAATGATTCCAAAATGAACTGGGAACTAATAGATACCAAAATTACTTTCACATGAGCGATAAATTATTTTTCTTATGGTAAAGAAAGACAAATTGCACATGTTTAACTACTAACTTTCTTATATAGTTATAGAGGTCATTAACGGAGTTTGGTGGAGAGAATAAAGTCCCCAAGTTGTCAACCCTTCCTTATATTCACAGCTCCAGGGTTTCAACGGAAATTGCAAGGAAGTATTATCATATGTATTAAGACATTAAGCTTTACTGGCTTCACTTGAACCCTTTATTTCGATATTAAATTATTTGCAATTCAGTAGCTACTTCGCCGATCTAAGTCGATGATAATGATCATAATATCAATTCAATTTCGTTAGAGTTAGAGTTAGAGTAGAATGTATCTATCAGGTGTGAGAGACATCCATGTCGATTCCATGCATTAGTTTCGAGTTGTATGCTATAAACCCCATCAATCACTCCCCTACATTAGGGTTGATCCAGAGTTTTCAGAAAACATTGTGACTGTGGTATGTACTAGTTATTTCACAGATCATTGCATTCATTGCACATTTTCCATACGAAATAAAATATATCCAATCCGAATTGACTGCATATTAACTGCAGCCATCAATTTTGTGTAAATGACAAAGTTTATGCTCGAATAATGTTCACTAATTTGACAAAATGTTGTGATAAACATAACCTTAACTAACCTATGCAACATTATTCTACGTTATAAAGCAAGCAGCGTAATTTATGGTGTCGTTTTCGTCAAGGAGACTTTAGCACCCCCTTACATAATTTAAAAGATAATTTACCATGAAAATCACAATAGCTATTTGATTTTTTTGCAGCCTATAACATATTTCTTGTGTGATCAGTCAATAATCTAAAGTTGATAGAAGTATTATGTTTATATCCATCTTAAGCTTCCTGAAATGATGTTTCGTTCATGTTACCCTCTTTTAATTAAACGATTATATTGCATTTGTCTTTCCAATTATGCGTGTCACAAAGGGAGATAGAACCAGCTCCCAGCTCCCTTTGTGGTGATGGTGATGGCGTGCGGATCCATTTTTAAAAACATAAGTTAATTATTGTCCCATTTTCTTATGAACTGACAGTTTCTTTCTCTCCCTCAATCGTAATCCAATCTGTCTCACGTTTCAGAAGCCGGCTTATTTCTTTGCTTCATTAATTAACAATCAAAACGAACCGATTTCTCGGTTTTATTAAGTAATGAATCAACTTCGGGTAAATTAAAAATAATCGGTCACGTTTCGGTGGTTTGGATTTTGAATATTGGGAATTTGGGGCGTTTAGTGGGATTTTAGAATCGCCAGGTTTAAAGGATTTTTGTAAATAATTTTGAGAATTAGAATCTAGTTTAAAAAATTTAAAAATAAGAAATTTATTTTGTAATATACAATGCAGTTCATGTACAGTTTTCAAAAATTTCAAAATTAATGGACCCTCTCCTCAAAAATCAATCCGGATAATTCGCCAATTATTTCCATTTTATTTTATAATACAATTCCAAGGATTTTAGTCAACTTTCAATATAAGAAAAAAGAATTATGGGATTACTTATTTTTAAATTACGATAACTCCTTAAATTTTTGGAAAATTAGCCAATTATTTTCATTTCAAATATTTGTACATAAAAAGCATGTTGAATTGATAATTTTTAAACTACTGTAACATTTTGGTTTTTCGTCCTATAATTTGAAAATATACTTACTAATACAATTAATAGTGATCACACTCCCTTTATTTTAGATTTAATAATACTATAATAGCACCCCTTCTACCCTTTCCATAACGTATCCTGCAACATTATACTTTCTCATTTTAATGGCCGATTCTTATCACATATTCACCGATATATTCTCCTCCTTGACAAGGAATTAAGTCCTTCTGAGTACAAGCTAAACTTCCGACAAACAAAGCTACTAATTGATGTAAGGTTTTCTATGATAATTTAGAAAAAGTGTACCTTATGGTTTTGTCGGCGTTTATGTGAAATTTACATAGGATAAACATGTTATACATAATATATATTCCGGTGGTAAAAATTGGCATGCCAAAGGAAAGCTATTTTATTTGTGCGACACGACGTATAACGCAAATCGGAATTCGCGTGGTGTATCCAGGTAAATAGGCCGCCATAAGAACCGATCCTCTAGTTTTATGATGTAGGCTTGCAATTCCTCAAGAGGATAATACCCCTTGTGCTTATTTCGACAATTTCAAGATCAAACTAGATATACAGTGATTTAGTTTTATTATTGTATTTACATTTTAGGATTTGCCGCTATGCACTTTACATCTAGATTCTAGAATAGCTGCTGACAGTGGTTGTAACATAAATTTAAACATCTTAAGTCTAAACCAGAGCAATTACCATTTCAAGGATCAAAATTCAAAGTTTATGATGGGGAAAATTTTATATTGCATAGTAAACACTTTTTTATATCGTAGTTTATACAATAATAATCTTCACTTTTATGGAAGAATTTCCATGCTCGTGTTATGTTGTTTTATTTTTCAATTACTATAACAGGAATTAGTTTTTATCACCCAGTCGTTTCGTTGTAAATTATCCACTGAAATCAACTGTCAGAAAAGCTATTAAATTATATATTTTTTCAGTGTTATCAGATAATTTTCTTACGGTTTTCGCAGCCAGCACGCTTTGTATCTACAACTTTATATCTTGTACATTTTTCACTAGCCCCTTATCAGAAGTTTAATTAAAAAATCATTATGAATTATAATCTTAAATCGTGTTGGAGTTGGGGAGTTATGAAAAATGAGCATCAGACAAACCCGCTTGTTTATTACCCTACAATTTATACAGTCCTGCTCTTGAAAAATAGAATTGTAAACGAAACCAAGTTGTAATTGTATCAGAATATCGATTTAAAAATTCCTGCATGTTCATTCATTATAAATATCGAAGCGAAAACGCTTTTTATCAAAAACATATGTCAGGGCATGTTTTAAAATGCAATTTTGTGAGATAATGCGAATAAGCACGACCCCAATATTAAAAAATAGGGGGGCGACAAAAACAAATGTGAATTGCATTACGCAATCGTTCAACTGAACACAATACGATGAAGAACACTTTCCTTATTCCTTATTCCAGTTCCTATCATTTAAATTACTACCATTCTAATACAACTATTTATTCACGCGGATTTATTTATTACATATTTATAAGGTATTATTATCGATATTTCAGCTTCAGGGGGCTGCATCAGCCATGGTAGCATCTGCGATTGTGCTTTAGAAATAAGTAGGTATACTTTTACTACGTCATAATAAGACGCGGGCTGAATGGGGCCTGATTAGGTTTCCTCAGCAGCACCGTAGTATTGAATGTCGTATCCCCAGGGATAGTTTTACGCCTGCAGCTAAAGAGAAGACCGAGGGTCAAGTTGGATGCTGCCAGTATTCAGTTGACCGTGGTGTAAGTTTAAGCACCCTACATAGAAGACCCCAGATTCCGGAGCCCCGGCATTCCTTTCGGGTATTTCTTGCAATCTGCATCACAAACGTATGATGACCGTGAGTGATAAATTGATGTTCAACATCATCTTCACTACAACATAAATTCTTTGCCTGGTGGACAGGCTCGGAAAAAGGACAAATTAAAGGAAAAACTCGTCAAGTTAATTAAAAGGAGTTTAATTTTCATCTTTTTTCCCGATTATCAATACAATTAACGCTTCCTAAGATTAACTATAGGAATCCTCGTATATTCATCAGGATAATCCTAATCCTAGATTTGAAATAATTCTAAGAAAACCTACAGAACAAATTTGAAAACTTAATCTTCTTCCTCTCTTGATGTTCTAAAGGTTTTTCTCGATTGACTATAAAATAAATACTTTAGGATAGTTAGTGAACTCCCTCTATAATAATAACCTGGTACTTATGTCGTGCATGAATAACAGACCCGTGTACAATTAAAATGATTTAATTATCTTCATCAGACAGGTGTTCCGCAGGGAATGTTGGTGTAATAAATTGTTACATAACGATAGTGGTAGTATTAATTGTGTTATATAAATAGGTACTAACAAGCTGTAAATTCCGCGGGGAGGGGGATTGTATAGTGCACAATTAATAAAAATTCTAGACACAAGCTATTTGTTTTTATGCAGTAGGGTGAATTAACTAAACCATCGCATTTAGTCCAAATTATCATTGATAACATCGAAAGAATTCAATTATACAAATAAAATGGCCAAAAGGCATATCATGCTATTATATAATGGGAACATAGTCGACTTCTGAACAAAAGTAAATTTTACTGGCGACATCAACTAAATGAAGACATGGAATACATTAAAACAGAGGGTCAAGCCGAGATACAAATTAAGATATTCTAATTGCGCGCCTAACAAGAACCCTGCCGAGCCCCTGTATCTGTTCTTTATTTGCTGTGGAGGCTGCTGTACACGGGGACTATTCTGTTACAGATCAGATAATGCCCTCTACCAAATAGACATTACTAATCTGAAAGATATGTGTTTCAGTTTCGTTGCTACAATGAGATATAAATTAACTTTATATCATTTTAAAGGGTTCGTTGCATGTACCATTAAATTAAAATTTTATTTTCGCTACTAAAAACGCACTTTGTTAGCTTGGTTATACCAAGTTTATATTTTCACGTCCGAAGCTGTAAGTATCTTTAATAAAGATGAAAAATTAAAACAGGGTTTTATTGTTTGTAATTTCAAATTACCTACGTTCTATATATATATATATATTAATTCAGTACTTATATAGCTTAAGGTGGGACTGTCCTTAAGCGCCCTCTACAGTTATATCAACTAAGTGAGGTTAGATTACGCTCATGACTTTACATTAAAATTTCGTTAGATACACCCAAAAAAATTTTATAAAATAAAAAAATTAAATGTGCACAGCTTAAGGTAGAACTTGCCTTAAGCCCCCTATAATTAAACGTCAACTGAAATTACGCCCAAGACTTTAAATTCTGTTACTATGTATGTACATAAGTACATACAAAATAAATTAAATAAAATGACAAAAACCTTTAAACGTAACATTGTGGCGTGTTCTCCCACATCCAATAAACCACTAAATTCAAAATTAGGCAGATAATTGCCCATATTGTGCTTCGCCACCCTGTTTTTCACTTGCAAAGCAGTCTATTCTGTAGCGGCTTTATATTTGTAGCATCAAACTTGATTAACTTATCTTACCACAATATCGGTATATTTAATTCTAAATTTTATTAAACACAATCAAAGGATGTCGATGTCCTGTGTGGCGGCAACGTTGTGATGTCCCCCCTTTTTGAAACCCAGCACGTTCTGTGTTATTATTTGCCAAAAGAAAATAGTCAATCTTAAATTGGCCCTAACGAATCCTATTGAATAAATTCCAATCGTATAGATCTGCTAATCGATAATGGGGTTCCAATATTACACACCCTATAACATGATGATGGCACTGCCTCCCACACATATGACTATGACTGGTGGCAGCTAGCACCCTTATATATGATCAATCAGGCAATTTGGCCAACCACTGTTTTTTTGTATTGCTACCAACTTTTGTTTGTCAGGAAAAATAAAATATTTTTTTATTTTTAGGTACACAACAAACGATGAATCGTGAGTAGAATTAAATCTTATCCAATTAGAAACTTTAGTTATTTCAAAAAAGTCATGATAGTTTAAATTAGCAACAAAGTCTTAAGTTATTAATTTAAACTATACACGCAAGTTGCATTTATAAATCCACGACACTGCCGATTGTGTGGTAGGTTAACTTAAATTGGATTTATGAACGCAACCCTGATGCCTGAAAGGATTACCTACTACCTGGACGAAAATTGAAAATGATTTAATGGGGGCTGATTATATTTTTTTACAATCGGACCTTAATTTAGAAGAATTATGTGATGGGTTTGGTTTAGAGTTTTTTTGCCTGAAAATTTCGTTCAGTAAATTTTTTTGATAAGGACGAAATTATTCATGAGTATAAATGTATAGATTCAACGTGATTATCCACAATTATATTTCCTTTAGTTTCATTTTGCTTAAGTTCAGAAAAATTCTCGATATAACTACTGTATAAAATATAAATGAACTTGAGGAAAAGCCACGTCTTCGCATCCATAACATTTGTCATTTCCCACGTATTCACTGAAACAGGTCAAGGTGTTGGTTCATGTTGACCTACCCCTGTAAAACGAGGTTGACCAGGTCAGGGTGCCAATAAAGTTACAATTTGGAAATATATTATTTGGGATTAGATACCTATTATAGTATTCTGGAGATAATAAATGGTGATGGATATGGAAGAAGTACTTTGGACTATCACACATTTTTATAGTGACGAGTCAACTTGAATCAGTATTATTTCTTCGAGGACTTAATAGTTTGAGTCTTATCATATTTTTAAGTGATTTCAGTCGAATATGAAGGTTTCCAAGATTAATTGTTTCAGTTTGTCATTAAAGCTACAATTTGAAAGTAGATGCTTTGTATTCTGGTGATAATTATTGAATGGTGATGGATATGAAAGAGTTAGCTTGGGCCATCAGAGGATATTTATAGTGATCAGTGAATTTGAAGCTTTAAAGTCATTTTTTGTTTAGAATTTTATCACGTTTTTTCTTCCAATTTGACAAGAAAGCTAGAATTTGTTGATTTCTAGGATCAGGATCAATGAATCATTTAATGTTCTGATGATAATGTTAAATAGTGATGGAAGAAGTAACTTGGACCATCATTGAGTCTTATCATGTTTTTTATTCAATTATGAAGGAATTTTTTCAGAGCTTGGTCGTGGGGTTATCTTGTTTTGGGAAGTGACCTTTGTTCTTGTTTTACATAATGATGGACAGTAGCCCTAGCAGCACACCTAACCTAAGACCCCAGGAGCAATAGACAGATATAATAGTGATAGTTGATGGTGGTGTATTGGCTACTTGTTGATGCTGAAACTTTGTGATATCTAGTCAAGGCGGCTACATGGGGGCGGGAGGACTAGCGAATAGCCTGACGATGTATTGTGGCGCCTAGGTGCGCTAACGCGAGCTGCGTGCCCGTAACCAACCAGTCGTCTCGTCTCGTGTCGGAGTCCGCCCGCATACGCCCACTCAACATTTTCCACTCGTTAGTCGTTACTAGTCATTAGTCACTTGTCCACGGCAAAAGCAATAGCGCAACGATCTGCTTAAAAGCTTTCCCCAACACCTGCGGGACATCGCGTTCAAAAGTGGTTTTGTGTTGAGTGCCAAAGTGTTACTTCCAGACAACATGCTGCCCTACCAGGCAGTTGCCATGGACTATGCTGTGTCCTCCGGGTTCCAAAGACATCAAGCACCCATGGCACTTGGAGTCAACATCAATCCAGCCTTCACGCACTCCTGGTTCGTACCGGCGGATCTGTGTGTTCCCTACAAACAGACTCCTCTCCTCGAACCAGGGCATGTCAACTTATATTCTCTGCTTATAGTTTACAGTCTGCACAGTGCAAGTTTTTACAAATCCAATTGTGTCTACCAACTCCTTTTGTTTAGGGTGTACCACAAGGTTCAACCTTAGCACTCATGTTTTAACTTCATTAACGTCATCACGATAATAAGTTCAGAATTATTAACTTTTAATCTTATTGTACCCTAGTCGCAAATTCATTTTGACCTAACCTCGTATAACGGACCTTTTGGTCAAGTAAAACTCGTGAAACCTCACACTTATCACTCTTGGTGACGAGGATATAATAAAAATAACTTACTTATGTTTGAAGTTTTTATTAGCCATTAAATTTATATTTTATAAGTTACAAATAAAATATTGTTATATCTATTATAAATGAAGATAAAATAGACATATAAACAAGCGAACAGCACCTGCGGTGAATATGAACTCTATATCTATATATACATATTTATAATATAGGTGCGCAAGTAAATATTTATTTTGATTTATAAAATTCATAGGTATAGGATTTATGTTAAAATTCAAGTAGCTGAAATATTGGAATTTATATGGCCAGTTATTTGAATGAATTTTTATTTTCTGAACATAATTTCCTTTAAAAAATCATGAAAAACACATTTTTGAATCAATGTACTTAACTCTTAATTCAATTCAAAAGCGAAACTCGGAAGTATCAGGACATAGTTACCGTTGCTAAAGAAGCTTTCAAATTTTCTTCTATAACCGGTAATTATATCCTTGCTTTTGTATTTTAATGATTGGTATCATTTTAGTGGGTTTTTGTGTTGAATTTTCAGTAAAACTGCAAATTTAAGGAGAAACCGGCGCATCCGCCAAAATTTCAAAGCGAATTATTTTGTAGTTTTTTTTTAACAAAAAGTAGCAGGAGTCGTGAAAACAAGTTAAAATGATATTAAAATTCCAATTTCATGAACCTAGAGTTCAGCTGAAAAGAACAGGACCGTTTAGAAAAAATTTAGAAACGTCATCTTAAACTTTTATTTTTTAATTAAGTACTACCTACCTAAAATTACTTAACAATACATATTGAAACTTCTTTGGTTTCTGCAAAATTATTAAGTTATTATATAAGAAAACAATAGATGACCAATTTAATATTGGTAATAAATCATCACACGGATATTTTAAGGAAAAAACCGGCGCCTCCGCCAAAATATTTAAAATAAATTTTTTACATTAACAAAGTTATCTTAAGAAAAGGATATCAGCATTATTGGAAACAAGTTAAAATTAGTTTATAATTCCAATTTCATGAGATGTCAGCTTAAAACTTTTAAGTACTTACCTAAAATTACTTAAAAATACATATTCAAATTTAGCGCAAGAACTAAATTTATTTGCGTTAAATTAGTTAAAAATGCTTAAATTCCGTAACTTAACTAAATACCTACATTTTTTTTATTCCTGCAAAGTTATTAAGTAATTATATAAGAAAACTATAATAATAGATGACCAGACAATTTATTAGCTATTGTCGATAATAAATTCGAGCAGAATATTCCCCGGTGTGACAACAAATTATCACATAGAGAATATTGGCAGTAATAAAAGAACGCAGATAAATGGAAATAGTGATTCATAAACATTTGGCGAAATCTAGATGTGTGATTGAAAGAGTCGCAAGGGGCCAAACAAATAACGGGCATATCTGCGGAATCAACAAATCCCGACCAGTTACGGGCGCGACAATTGGACTTGTTTTCATTTTATTTTAGTAACCCCTATAAAACACCGCAAATCCAATATAATCGCATTATCTCTTCTACTACACCCTCCTCCTTTACGCCGATAAAACGAAAAAACTATAAGGATTGATTATAACGAGAAATGATAACAGAAGGTGACCATGTTGAATATTTGTCAATTGAACCTCTGGGGGTTTGAAATCGGTGATTCTAAACCAAAAGAATGGGAATGTGGTAATGGGTTTGGTTATCCAAAATTAGTTAAAGGATTAAAAAAGTATAAAGGCACTTTAATATTAAAAACGTTTAGAATCGTAGAATTTTCGATGTATTAAGGTCAGAAATGAGGTGGAATTTCTGGCTTGGTTAACCTCATCAATCTGGTAAACTATATCGAAAGTTTAATTAATTTATTAAAATTTTTATGACTGATAGTTTTGTTTAAAATTTCATATTCTCATAATTTCGAAAATGACTTAATTTTATATTCTATCGAAATTTTAATTGAAGTTCGAAAGAAATGATTAATTAATCATTTTAGATTTTTCCATCAGTGTATAGCGAAAACATCTCAAAATTTATTTTCAAACCAAGCGAGGCGAGATTCCAGAAAAAGAAAAATCTGCTCAAAATTTTTTTACTATAAGTTGCGTCGATCCGGGGACACACTGTATAGTTGAGCAATTGACGAAACCTCACAAATTACCTTATTTTTTATTAACACGAGTTTTTGGTCAAAATTTTAAAAGAATTATTCCATAACTTGAATTTTTTTATTCTTGCGACTGAAAGTCAATTTTTAGGAAAAAAAATGCCATTTGATTCTTGTACCGTATTATATAGTAGATACTCCTATAAAATAGCTAAATAGCATAAGACACTTTTCGAAGAACAACAATGATATCATTCAGTTACATTCATTGTACTATAGTGGTTAAGAAAAACCCATAAATTATGCTAATTTTTGACAAAATCATTGATTTTACAAAGAAACTAATAACTCACAGTCATGTTTCCATCATCCATCGTGTTTTTCGATAGGGACAAAATAACAAACAAAATAATGCCATCTTTTGTATTCATCAACACTTTTCCTCGAAGTACAAAATTTCAATATTGCTAACTCGGTGATGTAATGAAACTTTTCAACCTTGTATTATAATATATTTTTACAATATTCAAATGACTTGTTTGGTTTGGAATAATAAATTACTATTATAAGAAGATTTTTTTAGATGAGGGAAACTGGTGTATAAATTTTTTATTATAAATTAAGAAGAGGGGGTAATCTTATAGATTTGAAGTGAACTGAAAAGCAATACGAACAAAGAATTGTTTCTGTTGTCGGCATCGCGTCTACTCAATTTACAGCACTTGCGAGGGGCAGTGCGTGAAAACAAAATTAAGGCGAACTTTCGGTGAAATTGGTAGAAATTGGTCTATGCTACTTGAACCGTCATTTCGGTCCTTCGGGAGTTGCCCCTCGGTCGGCGATTATTAGGTTATCTATCGGAAGAGCGCTCTTCTCAGCTTCCTCCACTTCCTCCTAACATACCTGGCGACACCTAGACGTTTCCGCCCGATATACACGGCCGACACTCAACATCCCTTGGGAGTTTGACCAATGCCTTTTATGTTTGCTTTTGTGCATTGGAATCTAAGTGCTGACAGTCTCCCTCTTTCAGACGATTGAGTTCTGAAATAGCCCACGTTCTGATGATGCTAAAAGACGTCAGTTCCACCGGACTGCTGACTGGCAGCCGCGGATGGTCCGGTTTATAGCCACCGAACGTGCGATCATGTGTCGCGCTAATGACCCTGCCGCTCCCTGGGGCTCTTACTGAACCCAATCGGACATCAAAAAGCTTCCGTCCGTAAAGCACAAACCCAACAATGTTTACGCATCGGCAAAATTAAACTATAAACTATTCTCTGGTTTATGGGTCCCCACTTAGCTTTTCCAGATTTTATCCAAGGAACATAATTTATATTTATCTCATTTACACATTAGACTCAACGCAGCACACAGGGAATTCTTATTAACCTAAGTGGTTAATTGTCTTGGTCACTTGGTCTTGATTGACAAACCGGGGAAACCTATAAAGTTGCCTTTGGAGCGGAATTGTGTCCTGGCACTTTTATTCCTTACATCGGCTGGCTAATCATCTTCTATAGCCTTCCGTTTGCCAGGTCCGGTTGCGTTATTTTTGACTTTTATACATCCCAAGGGACCGTCCCATTTACCGAATCACAATTTCCGTCTCTTTTCATTCGCAAGTTTTTCCTTTAGGGAATACAGATTTCAATACTACTACAGCATTTCTCTATATACAGTATATATATATATATCCTTTTTTCATGTCAAGATAACAGTTAATCTCTGTACAATACATATAAGAAAGGTTTAGCGAATAAAATACAATAGCTAAGTCCGCATCTCATACAACTGTAAATTTTATTGATTAACCTGCTTGTTTTGTTACAGTATTTTGGAGTTGAGGAAAGAAAAAAGTCGGGACGCAGCTAGGTCGAGAAGAGGAAAAGAAAATTTTGAGTTCTATGAACTTGCCAAGATGCTTCCGCTACCAGCCGCTATCACCTCCCAATTAGATAAAGCTAGTATTATTAGATTAACGATCTCATATTTGAAATTAAGAGACTTTTCTGGACATGGAGAACCGCCATGGAGTAGAGATGGACCACCGCCTAATAAAACTTTAAAAGGTAAACAATAAAAATATACAATGAATGATGTTCTTAAACAAAAACAAGATGGCTGACGCTCTGACGGTTTTATTATTCACCACTCGCAAGTTTAGATCCAGGGCAGTGTCATAACCTCATTGCAGACACACACAAACATAAAGACTACTTTAAATTCATTACTGTTCTACTAACTACTCTGCAAGAATTACTCGTAAAATTCGTATATGTACGTGCTTCGTTACGAAAATTTTTCTACTATATTAATTATGTTGCATACATGTAACTTTCTAATAGATTGCAATAAAAAAATATCACGTATATAGGCTCTCATTTACTTAGAATCCATGAGTAACTGCTTTAATTGTTGCGTCAAGTGTTTTACATCAACATTAGATTGGGAATAAAATTTATTTTTGTAAAAAAGTTTCTTGTCGGTCCTTCAATTATATTCTAAGCAAGGATAACTTGTAATTTAGTTTTCGAAAATCCTCTATAAGGGAGAAACTTTAGACACAAAATAGAAGATCATAAAAAAATCCAATTTATCAATTTCTTTAAAGAGTCAGATACCCTAACATACTGAGGAAAATTTGAAAGTAGCATCATAACTCATGTTTGAATTCCTGAAAGACTCTTGAAAATCATGCTAGTGGAATTGTCCGAAAATTTCAGATAATGCAGCTTCTTCAAAAATCCAATATTGAGGTTAGCTAAGAATGTCAGGGAAATTAGAGCTTTTTGATTATTCCACAACAGTTAGATAAGAGATCCCTAAAGAAGCTTAAATTGAAACCTTGTATAGAACTTGACTTGATTATGTCTTCTACTTAGCAAGAATAATCCGGTTCCAAGATATTTGTATTCTGTTAGCTTGTTTCATATTTAACTCCCAGGTGTAATTAAAGTTAAATCTAATCACCACCTTGAGTTTCCTCTTCATCATCATCATATTGTTAAATGTGTTGGGGCAATTAATTTTGAATACGTACAATAAGGGGTAGGAAGAAACAAATGATAGCATATTGGATGAAATCGATGAGTAAAAGAGGGACTAAATTTGCTGTTCCTTAGCAGGCCAGTAGTAGCATATATAGAGACGATATATTATAAATGACATCGGAGCCAATTTGTTACCCAGGTCTTGAGGCTGGTATCAGACCTGGGGAATGTCTAGTTTTCCTCGAACCTCATATGTTGTTTGTAGATTGTAAAAACTTCAATATACAAGCACATATATCACAACCGGAATTAATATATCAGAAAAATCGTATAAATCATACTGCATTTCTAACTAACCTCAACCTCGGAAAATCTTTCTTTAACCGTTGATTTTAGAGGCTGCTTTATCTGTAGCTAACAGTCTTGACATGTATGTTGATTGAAAGTGTGTCGTCACGCTAACTGGTTCCCGCTATGGTAAGCAAAGCAACCCCCCCTAACTACAACATGTAAATCTAATCATGAACCCTCGCTGTTAAATTCGCAAATCCAATTCTATCCCCGGCCGAGAGTGATAAAATTAGCTGTTGCTTATTGTAAACCAAACTCGGAAAATTCACAGCCGAAATTCGTGTACTTGTGGCAAGGGAGGGTTGCTCTAAGTGAAATAATTATGGTGAATTAGACTGCGCTTGAACAATTTTAGTTATACACTCTTAATGAATTGACATTGATCTGGAGAGGGGACTGGGGGGTATTGTTTCAATTTTCAAATCAAATTTGAGTTATTTAAGAGATGGAAATGTAGAAGTGCATAATTTGAAATGAAGTAACATTCTTCTGTCGCCCCCATCCCCTTTAAATTCGTATAACCCACTACTCTAGTTTCAGTATTATCTTAAATTTAAAATTGGCGCCAAATAAAGCTATAGTTTACGTTACGTTATGTTACACTGTCTAAAACTAGCTTTAGTTCCCGCAACGAAAGAAAAATTTAATAAATCCGAAACACCTATTATTGTAGAAGCTGCAGTAGAATAAAACTACAAAATAAAGGAATTGCAATTGTTGTCCTGAAAGCTTAATACATGTGTGCATTTGGTACTGACGAGCTAAAGGTCCGTAATTGAATTATCAGACAAAGAATATACGCTGACCAGTGGAGAGGTTTGCGGGCTTTGCGGCAACACACAGAGGGGTCAAATCCTGAACCTGAACCTATAAACCGTAGCCCCCGTAGCTCGCGGTAACTGGTAGAATGACCAGACATGCTACGAGGCGGAAACAGTCCCTAGAGATCCGCCCTCTACCACCTTCTCAATATTGTTTTTATGAAAGATGTTGCTTTTCTGCAGCTGCCAAATGTTCCCTATTAATTTCTTTTCTCGCTTACAATCGGCTTCTGTCTCTTTTGGAGAAAAATCTCAATCCTGCGAAAGGGAATATAATAATTCTTCTTTAATAACAAATTTGGTATTTTGCTAATACTTAGTCCATTCTAACGTAATTTTTGAAAAAAATTATCTTATGATGAGGCATCGTGCACGCGTCTTTAAACATTAGACAAAGCAATTTATAGCTCACAGTACAGCTGAAATAATCACTTTTATAACATAACAATTTTCCAAAAATTACCTATTCAAAGGTCATTAACCGTAAATCCTACCATAAAATACCAGCAGAAGAATACTTGTGTGGTCCACATACCTACATAACAATCGTAACAATATGTAATAATAATTGATATTAGAAAAATTAAGGTCATTAAATAAATTGAGGTACAGTCACAGCAGTGGATAATGGAGCGTCAGTTTGATTATTTTAACACAGTTTAATTTTAATTGGGCTTAGTGGCGAAGCATGACGGCTATTAAAATACAATAAAAGCTGTTTCAGAGAAAATGTATAGAAAAAGTTTGTTTTTAGAGATATAACTTATGAAATATGATAAGAATTCCTGAAAGCTCGATTGAAATTTTGGTGTTATCAAAATCTTGAAAAGCTCTAGAATAAGATTCTTCTTGCCTAATTTACAAAAGTTTGCGTGTAAAGGTCTAACTTGTGATTCCTGAGAGAAATTTCGGAAAATTGCTTTGAAATTTCAGCAAGTTAGCTAAAAATCAAAAAAGTTCGAGAGCAGTTTAAGTTTGCTTAGAGGTTAATTCTGAATTTCCTGAAAAATTCCTTAGGTTAGCTCAAAAAAGGAAAACTCGAGAGACTTTTATAATTTACTAAAAAAATTGTTTAATTATATGACGTGTAGATTTTGAAAGAAAGCCAGAGAAAAATTGCGTGTAAAGGTCTAACTAGTGATTCCTGAGAGAAATTTCGGAAAATTGTTTTGAAATTTCAGCAAGTTAACTAAAAATCAAAAAAGTTCGAGAGCAGTTTAAGTTTGCTTAGAGGTTAATTCTGAAATTTCTGAAAAATTCCTTAGGTTAGCTCAAAAAAGGAAAACTCGAGAGACTTTTATAATTTACTAAAAAAATTGTTTAATTATATGACGTGTAGATTTTGAAAGAAAGCCAGAGAAAAATTGCGTGTAAAGGTCTAACTAGTGATTCCTGAGAGAAATTTCGGAAAATTGTTTTGAAATTTCAGCAAGTTAACTAAAAATCAAAAAAGTTCGAGAGCAGTTTAAGTTTGCTTAGAGGTTAATTCTGAAATTTCTGAAAAATTCCTTAGGTTAGCTCAAAAAAGGAAAACTCGAGAGACTTTTATAATTTACTAAAAAAATTGTTTAATTATATGACGTGTAGATTTTGAAAGAAAGCCAGAGAAAAATTGCGTGTAAAGGTCTAACTAGTGATTCCTGAGAGAAATTTCGGAAAATTGTTTTGAAATTTCAGCAAGTTAACTAAAAATCAAAAAAGTTCGAGAGCAGTTTAAGTTTGCTTAGAGGTTAATTCTGAAATTTCTGAAAAATTCTTTAGGTTAGCTCAAAAAAGGAAAACTCGAGAGACTTTTATAATTTACTAAAAAAATTGTTTAATTATATGACGTGTAGATTTTGAAAGAAAGCCAGAGAAAAATTGCGTGTAAAGGTCTAACTAGTGATTCCTGAGAGAAATTTCGGAAAATTGTTTTGAAATTTCAGCAAGTTAACTAAAAATCAAAAAAGTTCGAGAGCAGTTTAAGTTTGCTTAGAGGTTAATTCTGAAATTTCTGAAAAATTCCTTAGGTTAGCTCAAAAAAGGAAAACTCGAGAGACTTTTATAATTTACTAAAAAAATTGTTTAATTATATGACGTGTAGATTTTGAAAGAAAGCCAGAGAAAAATTGCGTGTAAAGGTCTAACTAGTGATTCCTGAGAGAAATTTCGGAAAATTGTTTTGAAATTTCAGCAAGTTAACTAAAAATCAAAAAAGTTCGAGAGCAGTTTAAGTTTGCTTAGAGGTTAATTCTGAAATTTCTGAAAAATTCCTTAGGTTAGCTCAAAAAAGGAAAACTCGAGAGACTTTTATAATTTACTAAAAAAATTGTTTAATTATATGACGTGTAGATTTTGAAAGAAAGCCAGAGAAAAATTGCGTGTATAGGTCTAACTAGTGATTTCTGAGAGAAATTTCGGAAAATTGTCTTGAAATTTCAGCAAGTTAGCTAAAAATCAAAAAAGTTCGAGAGCAGTTTAAGTTTGCTTAGAGGTTAATTCTGAAATTTCTGAAAAATTCCTTAGGTTAGCTCAAAAAAGGAAAACTCGAGAGACTTTTATAATTTACTAAAAAAATTGTTTAATTATATGACGTGTAGATTTTGAAAGAAAGCCAGAGAAAAATTGCGTGTAAAGGTCTAACTAGTGATTCCTGAGAGAAATTTCGGAAAATTGTTTTGAAATTTCAGCAAGTTAACTAAAAATCAAAAAAGTTCGAGAGCAGTTTAAGTTTGCTTAGAGGTTAATTCTGAAATTTCTGAAAAATTCCTTAGGTTAGCTCAAAAAAGGAAAACTCGAGAGACTTTTATAATTTACTAAAAAAATTGTTTAATTATATGACGTGTAGATTTTGAAAGAAAGCCAGAGAAAAATTGCGTGTAAAGGTCTAACTAGTGATTCCTGAGAGAAATTTCGGAAAATTGTTTTGAAATTTCAGCAAGTTAACTAAAAATCAAAAAAGTTCGAGAGCAGTTTAAGTTTGCTTAGAGGTTAATTCTGAAATTTCTGAAAAATTCCTTAGGTTAGCTCAAAAAAGGAAAACTCGAGAGACTTTTATAATTTACTAAAAAAATTGTTTAATTATATGACGTGTAGATTTTGAAAGAAAGCCAGAGAAAAATTGCGTGTAAAGGTCTAACTAGTGATTCCTGAGAGAAATTTCGGAAAATTGTTTTGAAATTTCAGCAAGTTAACTAAAAATCAAAAAAGTTCGAGAGCAGTTTAAGTTTGCTTAGAGGTTAATTCTGAAATTTCTGAAAAATTCTTTAGGTTAGCTCAAAAAAGGAAAACTCGAGAGACTTTTATAATTTACTAAAAAAATTGTTTAATTATATGACGTGTAGATTTTGAAAGAAAGCCAGAGAAAAATTGCGTGTAAAGGTCTAACTAGTGATTCCTGAGAGAAATTTCGGAAAATTGTTTTGAAATTTCAGCAAGTTAACTAAAAATCAAAAAAGTTCGAGAGCAGTTTAAGTTTGCTTAGAGGTTAATTCTGAAATTTCTGAAAAATTCCTTAGGTTAGCTCAAAAAAGGAAAACTCGAGAGACTTTTATAATTTACTAAAAAAATTGTTTAATTATATGACGTGTAGATTTTGAAAGAAAGCCAGAGAAAAATTGCGTGTAAAGGTCTAACTAGTGATTCCTGAGAGAAATTTCGGAAAATTGTTTTGAAATTTCAGCAAGTTAACTAAAAATCAAAAAAGTTCGAGAGCAGTTTAAGTTTGCTTAGAGGTTAATTCTGAAATTTCTGAAAAATTCCTTAGGTTAGCTCAAAAAAGGAAAACTCGAGAGACTTTTATAATTTACTAAAAAAATTGTTTAATTATATGACGTGTAGATTTTGAAAGAAAGCCAGAGAAAAATTGCGTGTATAGGTCTAACTAGTGATTTCTGAGAGAAATTTCGGAAAATTGTCTTGAAATTTCAGCAAGTTAGCTAAAAATCAAAAAAGTTCGAGAGCAGTTTAAGTTTGCTTAGAGGTTAATTCTGAAATTTCTGAAAAATTCCTTAGGTTAGCTCAAAAAAGGAAAACACGAGAGACTTTTATAATTTACTAAAAAAATTGTTTAATTATATGACGTGTAGATTTTGAAAGAAAGCCAGAGAAAAATTGCGTGTATAGGTCTAACTAGTGATTTCTGACAGAAATTTCGGAAAATTGTCTTGAAATTTCAGCAAGTTAACTAAAAATCAAAAAAGTTCGAGAGCAGTTTAAGTTTGCTTAGAGGTTAATTCTGAAATTTCTGAAAAATTCCTTAGGTTAGCTCAAAAAAGGAAAACTCGAGAGACTTTTATAATTTACTAAAAAAATTGTTTAATTATATGACGTGTAGATTTTGAAAGAAAGCCAGAGAAAAATTGCGTGTAAAGGTCTAACTAGTGATTCCTGAGAGAAATTTCGGAAAATTGTTTTGAAATTTCAGCAAGTTAGCTAAAAATCAAAAAAGTTCGAGAGCAGTTTAAGTTTGCTTAGAGGTTAATTCTGAAATTCCTGAAAAATTCCTTAGGTTAGCTCAAAAAAGGAAAACTCGAGAGACTTTTATAATTTACTAAAAAAATTGTTTAATTATATGACGTGTCGATTTTGAAAGAAAGCCAGAGAAAAATTGCGTGTATAGGTCTAACTAGTGATTTCTGAGAGAAATTTCGGAAAATTGTCTTGAAATTTCAGCAAGTTAGCTAAAAATAAAAAAAGTTCGAGAGCAGTTTAAGTTTGCTTAGAGGTTAATTCTGAAATTCCTGAAAAATTCCTTAGGTTAGCTCAAAAAAGGAAAACTCGAGAGACTTTTATAATTTACTAAAAAAATTGTTTAATTGTATGACGTGTAGATTTTGAAAGAAAGCCAGCGAAAAATTTTAGATAGATTCGAAAATGGGACCTCTTCTTGCATATCTAGTTTACAAGAAAAATTTTTAGATGTAAACTTAAAAATTTCAGTAGTAATTCCTGAAAAGTCCTTTGAAGCTCCATAAAATTAGCTCTAAATCTCTCAAAAGCTCGAAAGCTCGCCTCTTTCTCGCTCTAATTTACAAAAACCATGGATTTCTGGAAATTTTATATAAAAACATTCTTATAGGAGTTTTCAATATCTAATTTCCTTCACTTTCTGACAACCTCGTAACCAAAACAAGCATCAATATAAATTAACAGCAACTCACCAACTGTTGTGAGTGTCAACCCCTTTACCAATATGTCCTATTGATGTTAATTTTAATGTTATTCATAGAAGTGATATTGTTTCCTTTGACTCATCTCCTAATTTTGTTACAGCTGGAAGGAGCAGATCGTCAGCAGGATTAGCCATGGATATATTTGAACAACATCAGGGAACACACATATTACAGGTAGGGGATTTGGATTTGTTTTATGGTAGACCAAAATTATATCCGTCAGCTGGTTTGATGAATTTATTTATTATATTCCTACTTGTTTGCAAGTGTGACGTTATTTTATAATGTTGAAAGTTTATCTGGAATACTAATAGGCCGCGTAAGAATTTTAAATAGTACCCAGGAAACAAACAATGACTACTTTATTTAAATGAGTACCTGCGCCTTTCATGGGAACAATAACAATAAATTTCGTGTTTTTATTGCCTAGGTGATGAAAATTCTAACAAAATCCTTTTGGTCATATTTAATACAACACCGTCGGGGTTTAATAACATCTAATGAAGTACGAACCAAGTGAATTTACTCGTAAATATCCATATCTAGCGCGTTACTGTCGTATATTACAAGATGACTTTGCTGATCTAATATCATTCGTTTTGGCAAGCCCTTTACTTTCTTCCACCCAATTTTCCCCAACTGACGTTTGATCCCTTCGGTGTATATAGAATGACCGTCAAGACATGACAGGAATAAGTAACTTGTCCCGGCGCAACGCGTTCGCATCGTCTGACTGTTGTCATTCTCTTGATACTTTTTTTTTGATAAATGTGTGGCTAAATATTTTATGTTTTTAGATAGTATTTTGCCAATGATAAATCACAATAATGCATGGGGATATAATGGTTTCTGTAAGCCTTTCAAGGCGATAATTCCACTTGGTAATAATAATATATAATTTAATCATCATGAATGATTATTATAAGAGAAGCTTATTATTAGAGGCGTCAATTTAATGTATTTAAAGTTCGACTATTCATTATGTAGAGATAAATAGTAGGCACACACAGAAAACGAAATAAAATTTATTTCACTCAAAAAATTAATTTATTTATGTATTTTTAAAGCAAGAAAATTATTTTTGGGCATGATTAAAACTAACTTTATATTAATGCTTTGATTTGGGTTAATACATGTTTTAAATTTACAAAAATATTTCATAATTAAAGTTGTGAAACTCAAATTCTTGCTACAAAGAAATTCTATTTTTACTTATAGTATTTTATTTGCTTCACTAAATAATATTCACAAGATATTTCAGGATGATCATAATAAGATATTCCCAACTGAAAATAATAAATTATTTCTTCAGTGAGATTAGTCCATGACCTAAACTGACTTTATTCCTGCAAAATTAGAAATTTAGGAACTATTGGGAAATAAAACGCAACTTTCTCTACTTTTTTTATTAAAAACTAAAATTTACTACAACACTTAAAAAATGCATGAATACAATTTTTTAAATATTATTATATTAAAATAGAGGATCCCTTATAGAATTATGTGGAACGCTTTTTGGAGAGAATTTGCTGAAAAAGTAGTTAATAGTTTTTGTATCGACTTCACACCCAAAAATTTGAATTGTGTATGTTGCATATTTTATGTTTTGTTTTTGTTTCAGTCATTAGATGGATTTGCACTGGCGTTGGCGTCGGATGGCCGTTTCCTGTACATTTCGGAGACGGTGTCAATATACCTCGGTCTTTCACAGGTGGGTAGAACAGTGAGTTTTATAGATATAAGTCGTTATTCGTCTAACTCGGTCTCGACGACACTATGCCCCGTTTCCTGGCATTCTGGCATACACCTAGTACATTCTATCCGTGCTATAGTCGCTTGCCGCCTGCCGCCTCCCGAAACCGACCGCCCCGTTGGCGAATGCTCCTCACGTAGTCCTCTGCAGCAGCGTGCCTGCCATTTATAATGGGGCTGGCGGGGGCCATAATCAATAGGGTATTTGCAACTGCGGGAAAATGGCAGATCTTAGAAAGACACGTACATGTTATCACCTATACTGTCTTCTTGGACAACAATCTTTTATCTTTGAACACCTTTATGCTCTACCGTACTTACTTGATTTAACCAGCTTTGCCAAATTAAATTTAATAACTTCCAATGTTTGGTTGGAATTTTAAATAAGTAACGAGCTGTGAATTTAAAAATATTCGTTTTCAGGTTGAAATGACTGGAAGTAGTATATTCGATTACATTCATCATCAAGATCATTCCGAATTAGCGGAACAATTAGGTTTAGGCTTAACGCAAGGACAAAATTTAGCGTCACCAGGAAGTGGTTCAGAAGAAAGTACGTCTACTGCAGGAACTAATAATCCTGATGGTAAGTCAATTTTTCTAAACCTTAACTGAAAATTATAAAAATCTACATGGTCCTGCCAGATTATGAACCATAGAGTTGTATGATTCCGACAGGAAATTGTGGTTAGGCATGCAAAGACTGCCTCGCGTACGTGGTCAATTGTTATTCTGTGTTGATGTTACATGTCACGCCCAGGAATGCTATGCCAGCGTGGTGTACACCAGCTCCTTTACTTATTTCACGTTCCATGTGTATTATACTATACTGTCTTTCCAATTATTATAATTTTTTTCCGAACGAAATAACAGTTTTTTGGCTGAAAAATTGAATTTTCATGTAGAATGTTAACTGGATTCTGTGAATATTGAAGCAGGTCAAAATCCGGCAGTTTTTATTTTGAATTTTTTCCCACATTACATTCTAATCTGAGCAATTTTTTCATAAAAACCATATAATTATATCATAGCATTCCTCAACATTCCCTATTTGGCTTTAAGCGCCCACAATCTACCATACTTCTCTAAAATCTAAAACTATCAACTTTTTCCTTGTTGGACCACTTGAATTTCCAATCTAATGAATTCATTTTTCCTCGCTTTCTTTCTACCTGCAAACCACTAACTCAGCAAAAACTTACTGAAAAATCTGAATGAATTTAGTCACGATTATTCTTGGGTTGGAATGTAATAAACTAAACTTGTCAACCTGAACTGAATACAATCTTTAATATCGGCGTTTAAACTCTCCAATTTTGATTTGTTTTTTTTGTAGTTTCTACAGTAATGTCTATAACAAATAATCCACCTTATAAAGGTCTAGATCGTGCGTTTTGCGTGCGAATGAAATCAACTTTAACCAAAAGAGGCTGTCATTTTAAATCGTCTGGTTATAGGGTAGGTTTCCATAAAATCCCCTAAAATTCCGGTGTAGGTAATAATTTGATTTTTTCCAGGTTGTTTTAATGTTGTGCAGGCTTCGACCACAGTATACTTTTTCTCACTCACGAAAAACACAACCGCCTCTTCTGGGCATGGTGGGTTTAGCAATAGCCCTTCCTCCTCCAAGTGTACATGAAATCCGTTTAGAATCCGATATGTTCGTAACTAGAATAAATTTTGACTTTCGAATAGCACATTGTGAACCAAAAGTGATAGATCTTCTGGATTATTCACCGGAAGAATTGACTGGAAGAAATTTGTATTCTTTGTGCCATGGCGAAGATGCCAATAAATTAAGAAAGTGTCATATCGACTGTAAGTTGCTAAATGATAATTCCAACTGGTTTTATTGTTATAGTAGTTAGAATATAGTTGAAAAAATTATGATTTGTTTTTTAGTAATTAATAAAGGACAAGTGCTTACGCATTATTATAGAATAATGAACAAAAGTGGTGGTTATACATGGATTCAAACTTGTGCCACAGTAGTGTGTAATTCAAAAAACGCCGACGAACAAAATATTATATGCGTTAACTATGTGATAAGGTAAAGTTTCCTACCAAATTTCTTTTAACAATATGTGGCCTGGCAATGAAATAATAAGACAAAGAGGTGAGTGGGTAGATAGCTTCAAATCAGAAACTATGTATTGACTAGAAATTTTGAAAAACTGAGCCAGTCAATAAAATTTCTATAATTCGCAATTTTGGATCTTTGAAGAATGATTATGTGGATCCCTACAGCCATTTCTTCAAAATTACTAAAGGGAACCACAGTTCTTCTGGATTCAATCTTGCATCATCTTTGAGACTGTTTCTTCAAAATTATAATTTTATGTTGTTATTTCCATGGTACCTTGAACAGTCTTATTATTTTGTTGTCAGTGTACTCTTCTCCTGTATCTAATTTTGTGTTCTATGTAAATTACAGTGGGCGTGAGTACGAAAACATGGTAATGGACTGCTGCCAAATGGAGGAGAACATTCATCTAGTAAAACGAGAGGAAGCGAGTAGCAACGACCCAGAGAACGGATCACCAGACGCGGATCGTGGAGGTACGTTAACGTACCACCATTGCTAATTATCTCTTTGTATATGAATGTAGTAATAAACTGATTATGTGGTCAGATGACCGGAACAGCGGGGGACCGCCCAATCCACCTCAGGACCCTTCACAGGACCTGGACGATGCAACATGTGCGGGAACCGGCTCCGACACCGGCTCCTCAAATAAAGAATCCAGCGATCTTCGTACTCGTCGTCTGGAACATGTGACAGTTTCGCAGTTACAAACTGAAAGGAAATCAGTACCAACTCGAAGGGTTTCTAAGCGTAAAAACACGTCATCAGACGAGAATGACGAAGACGATGCCACGCCACCTCCTCCGGCACCAGCTCCAGCTTCACATCGAAATCCCGTGATGAGTCCTGCGTCCTCCTGTCACTCAGCGAATGGCTCGCATCCGATTACTACAGAAGCTTCTGGAACTAGTCCGAAGAAACTGGATGAAGCTTCAACTGGCACATCGGTTAAAGATTTGGAAAATGCGATGTCGAAGCATTTGCCTGCGTGTAAATCCCCAGCTCATCAACCGACGGATTTTAGTACGGATGCGCTGTTGAAGCAGCAACAACGCACTACTATCCAGTGGATAGGCGCTCATCACCAACAGCTTCAACAGCAAGGCCCTCTTCCGGCTTCAGCGCTCCTTCGGCAGTTGTACGCCAATAGAGAAAGCGTGATTCGTGCGAATGTTCACGGGATAACAAGTGCAACAAACCGATCCAGTAGTTCAACTGGATACTATCCAGGGGACAGTCAGGTAGGGGTTGGGCCCTTGCCTACACCGCCAGGTAGTGAGGGTTCCTCTTCGTATAGTGAACACCAATTTTTATTATCACAACACCAAAACTATCCTAGTAGTTATTCAATGGACTATCATTCCGCAATGACACCTCCGTCCAGTGTTTCCCCGCGTGACAAACATCAACAGTTGCACGGTGGAGTTACGTTTGATTCGCCAGTGCCGTATCAGGATGTTTTGCGTCATCAATATCCGGACAGTCCACTACCACTCAAACCTCAAGTGTATTCGTATGTAGATCAGCCTCAGTTCTATCATCATGGGGCAGCTGGAGCGGGGTTCCATCTTTATCATCCAGGTAAAGGTGCACCTGGCGCACCCTCTAATTGGTACTCCCCCTCATAGTTACATACTTATGTACCTTAAAGCTGTTTGTTTATATAAATGATTTGTTAAGTGTTAACTGCTGGAGTTTTTTTTTGTACCAAAATAACTTCCGGAGATTCAGCAAGGAAGTCTATTTAACGAAATTTATGGGAAAGTTCTAGGAAATCTCCGGCATTTCTTTCGGGCCTGACTGTTTTTTACAAATTATTTTTGTTAAGTGTTTTTCTAAATTGCGTGAATCAAAAAAAGACTCAGTGATGTTTAAGAGATTTGCACTTTTCGGAAAATTCAATCTCCAGCATTTCTTTCGGGCCTCACTGATGTCTACTTATATCTAAACTCCACGCTATTATTTTTTATTCTAGTTTCTAAGAACAAACATGTAGTGGGAAGGTATTTACGGATAGTATTCGTTTTAACTATTTATAAACCAAAGAAACTAATAAATTAATACTTTTTTTTGGTGAAGCTGAAGTTTATAAAATGGCAAATTAAATGAAAATATTGTATTATATAAAAAGTGGTTGTTTCAGCGCATTTTTTTCTTGTGCTAAATGAAACCTTGTGTACATACATATAATATAGGCATGTTATTTCGTATTATTTAAAACTTCTGCAGTGTCATTGTCTCCGATCGTTTTGTGAATTTTTTCAGTATTTACTATATTGGAGTTCGTTTTTTAATCTTACATAGGTAATACTAAAATATCATAAATTAGCTACCCCCAAAAACACTAACTGTACTTTAAGCTACCTAATAAAATTTGTAGTAAGTAGTAATATAACAACATGTGGTGATACTACAACTCCAATATAATAGATGTGTGATGTATTATTTACTATAATACCGACTACATAGTATATTATACACAAAACTTGAAAATGTGGAGGTGGGAAACCCGAAATTTATACTGAGCAGAAAATGCAGCCCCCAAATCGATCCTTTTATAAACCCTCCGCACCCTTATTTATAATTTTAATGTCGCCCCAGCCTCCGCATCTTCAAGGGTAAACTGTACATACGTAATTATTAGATAGCTGTATGTATGTAATACTTTTTTTGTTGGGCATTGGTGACATATATAGTATAATTGGGCTATGTAAAAAATTCCATGAAACATTTTTAAGACTAAACCTAACTATAATCAAATTATTTTGTTTCAATTTGAAAAGTATTTTGTGTATGGTTTGTTGTGAAACAATGCTCGACTAATCACGATCATAAAAAAGGTGCTGACAATGTAGGAATGTGATATTCTCTTTAATTTGTTACTTTTACTTGTTCCAAATGTTAGGATTACTTGGTATTATGTTGTCACATGCTGTTCAGTACAAATTTAATAAAAAAATGCGAATTGTGGTCGCTTTACGAATATGTAGCATACATATTTATGTGCAATATATACTTAATCCAACTTTTTTATAAAATTATTGTCACTGTTTTATTATTTTCTATTTTTATTATTATTATTATTTCGTGTAATTGTTTAATGTTTTTAATAAATTAAACTCATTTTGAATGGATTCAGGACTGTTTAAGTGAATGTTCGCATATGAAAATTCAAAATTTCTACCTAAATCCTCTCAAAATGTATTATTGGCTTTCTGTAATTAGAAACTATTTATTTCAGCAATTACTAAAGAAATTGTCACTGTTTATTTATGTTTAATAAATCAAAAAGAAAAATATATCTACTGTGTGTGTTTCATCACCAAATTTTCCATCAAAATTCGGTCGGATTTTTAAAAATATTTTGCGTAAAATTTGTAAATTATAAAAAAGAAGTTTTTTTATTATATTATAAAATAGTCAGTTTCAGCTTTACAGAAAATAAATATTTTAAAGGAAAACACGCACTATGGTAACTAAAAAAAAATGTAACTCCTGGAAAACAGAAAAGAGCCCGAATGAGTTACATAAAATATTTCATAAATAATCTTTACATGTAGCGGTTCTAAAATTATAGTTCTTGACCAGATAATAAAAAAAATTAGTAGTATGTAATAGCATAGGTAAATCTGACCAACGGTCAATTAAATAATTTTGAAAAACCTACGAAAATTATTATATTACCCCTACGTACTTCTGGCTTTAATATAATATTATACTGAAATAAACAAATTTCACATCGAAATTCATTTTTATATCAGTTTTTTCATATTCATAAAAAAACCAAAGAGCGCAAATTTTTGCTACCTTAACCGTAGGCAACCCAAAACACATGTGTATATTGTATTGCCTAACTTCCAGGACTAACTTCATTATAAATTTTAAACTGCCCGCTAATATTAAACTTTGTACAACAGCCAATACAACAATTATTACAACTGTTAAAATTAGTTAAAAAATATTTAAACAATTAACGCTAATCCGCACCGCTGAAATTGTGCTAGTGGATTAAGATAAATTTGAATTAGTCGCTAATATTTGACAAACCAGTTCCGTTTGAACTCCCTCCCATGTGAATATTTTGTACTAGCATTTTATAGGTTCTATGTCGACCTGATCGTCTGCAGTTGTGTGTTTAGTAAATAAATTCGTTTTGTATATGGTTATACAGCTTGAGAATCGGATATTTTTTAACTACCTCTAAGACATGAAAATGGAGTGGACACCACAGGAAGATGGTCTAAGGGAAATATTAACATTATTAAGGGAATCCCAGTCGCCGGACACAGCTACCCAAAGGGCTGTTCAACTAGTATCCTTTTTTTAACATTAAATCATTACTTAGAATTCGAATATAAAGTGTAAGTTGTTATTTATTATTTTAATTCACACCCAATATGTGCTAACGCGTATTATACTCATGTTGCAAACATTGATGTTTACAACTTTATTTTTTATACGTCTCGAGATTAAATCAATCATATGTTTAATAATAAAATTGTAGATCGTTTTGTAAATAATTCTAAAACGTGAGACTTATTAACAATAATCGACTTGATGTTGTGCACTAATTTTTCTGTGAAAACTAAGATTTATGTGAAGTATACAGGGTGTAAACATTTGCATTTATTTGGGTTACGAGTGAGACAAGTGGATTGTTAGTTAAGTTGGAAAGAGAGCGAAACTTTGAGCGGGATAAAACCGTGGAACGCGTGCCTATACAGGGTGTTTCTACTCAAAGTGGACAACATAATAGAGGTTGTAAATCTCATCGAGACTTTTAACAAATTAATATTTTTCGTGTGAGCTTTTGTTTTCGAGTTATCGACCTTCTTTTGTTTTTACATAAACCTCTTTATCTTCATTATTTATGGTCGGATTTTAAAAAATTAAAATGTCAGTTTGATATCTACAATTTTTGTGTTAAACATTTTTTTTTAAATATCAACAAACAAAATTTCGACCAATTTTCTTTTTTAAACTTGGATAGCTCTATAAGTCTGCTCGAAAGAAAGTCGGTCGCCATTTTGTTTGTTGATATTTTTTTAAAAATGTTTAACACAAAAATGGTAGATATCAAACTGACAATTTCAAAATACTTTAATTTTTTAAAATCCAGCCATAAATAAGGAAGATAAAGAGGTTTGTGTAAAAACAAAAGAAGGTCAATAACTCGAAAACAAGAGCTCAAATGAAAAATATTCATTTGAAAAAAGTGTTAGTCTCGATGAGATCTACAACCTCTATTACGTTGTCCACTTTGAGTAGAAACACCCTGTATAATAGCAACATTTATTTATTAAACTAAAAAATAACTGAAGGTATCCCACTGCTGTTATTTTTATTAGAGTTGCGTAAAACCTACACAGGATTAAAATAAAGCTGTAGAATAAAACCAATTTTAATACTTATACACTTAAAGTAGATACCTAAGTCTGAAATTTATTTTATATTTTGTGCCATGACTGTACCTACGTATTAACAATTTCTTCTGTTTGTGTGTAAAATCCTTAACTAGCTGTCTTAGAAACTGGAGGAGCTTAACAAATATCCCGATTTCAACAATTATTTAATGTTTGTGTTAACAAAATTAACGACAGAAGACGAACCAACCCGCTCATTAAGTGGTTTAATATTAAAGAACAATGTCAAGACACATTACACAAACTTACTACCAACTGTAACTAGTTTTATAAAGACTGAATGTCTACAAGCTGTAGGCGATCCATCACCTTTAATTCGCGCTACTGTTGGTATATTAATAACAACAATAGCGTGTAAGGGTGATTTGTCAACATGGCCCGAATTGTTACCTGCCTTATGTACCATGTTAGATTCAACTGATTATAATATATGTGAAGGAGCCTTTGGTGCACTACAAAAAATATGCGAGGATTCTGCAGAGGCCTTAGACGCTGATACTGTTAATCGACCACTGGATATACTTATTCCTAAGTTTTTACAATTTTTTAACCACTCCAGCCCGAAGATACGCTCGTATGCCATTGGATGTGTCAATCAGTTTATCATACAGCGGTCCCAAGCTTTGATGGTACACATCGACTCGTTTTTACAGGTGAGAAACAATATCTTAAAGTAATGTCCGTAATATACCAAAAATTACCTTGAACCATAATTTATGAAAAAAGGTGTAAACTGTAATTTATATAAATAAGCTAAGGTAGGACCACATATTTATTTCTTCCAATACATCAGTTAACAATCTAAAATTACCATAATCATAAAAATCTTACCTACTTTTCCCATCGCGAATTTAACCACTTAAATACTTAAACAAATGCCACTGAAAAAACTACTCTATGTGTCTACCGTGGCGCCACCATCGGATATTTAAGTTGTCACTCCACTCAAATCCAAATATACACTGAACTTCTGCACTTGCTAGAGCTAGACTAATAGACAGAAAGAGATACACTACAATATGACGTCAATTCGAAGAATCTTGGAGCTTATCAAACTCACCTTTGCCTGGTTGAGGTGAAATAGAACTTGATTAAAAATAATTTCGATATTTCGTAGTTCCGTTACTAAACTAAACAAAATTGTTTCCTTAAACTGATAGATACTTAGAGCCTATCCTGCCTCTTGACTTTGACGTCATGACGACCTGTGTTCCGCTCTCGTTAATATAAATACAGAGCAATAGCAACCTGCAGACTTGGTTTCTCTGACTCAGTTATGTAATTGTATTTAAATAATTACTTTCTTATACGAAGTATAAGGAAGTAAGTATAGTAATCGTGATTTTTTTCGACTTCGAGATTTTGATGGATTTACACGTTTTGAGGGCCCCTGAATCCATTCTGTTATCGGATTTGATTCAAATTTCATATTTAAGAGTTTGAACAAATTTGTGGGTGCCACATTAAATGTTTTTCATCTAGCACCAAAACAAGTGACACTTACCTGAAGACATTTTTAGGTTTTTTAGGAATATCTTGAAAAATAAACAATTTATGAGATTTTTTTATTCTTTAACCTTGATTTAGAATTGAATTTTGAACAAATTTTGTTTGAACTTTTTTTTTAAATTCCGTCAAAAAAATTTCAACAAAACTAGATATTCTTAAAACACTTTATATTTCTCATAGTGCGCTTTGATAGTTGAATCCGACGGTCGAGGTGGTAGACATGTGTCTCATTATATGGCTGCCAAACGGAAGGTCCCGGGTTCGAATCCCAGAAGGACGGACCATTAGCTTTTTTTTTATTTTACTGGTTTCTATGGTACCGAAAACAATAATAACGAATAAATAAATGTAATTTCATACCGGGAGATTTTTTTAAGTGGAAACCCTCAAAATTTTTACAAGAAATTTAACTTAATTTGTTTAGGAAAAGTAATTATTGTGATACTATCCGTATAAGAAAGTCATGTGTTGGGCACATCAGATATTTTTTGTATAAATTTGCCGAAAATCGTAACTCAGTGAGACTTATCCACTTGTCTTTCTAGAATTTGTTCCACGTAGCCACCGACAATGATCCGGATGTTCGCAAAAACGTATGCAGGGCCTTGGTGATGCTCCTCGAAGTCCGTATGGACCGACTAATCCCAGAAATCGACAACATTATAGAATACATGTTAGTTAGAACCCAGGACTTAGACGAAGGTGTGGCTTTGGAAGCATGTGAATTCTGGCTGTCTCTTGCCGAACAACCAATCTGTCGCAGTGTCCTCGGCAATCATTTAAACCGACTGGTTCCTGTGTTGGTGCGCGGTATGAAATATTCCGAAATCGACATTATTTTGCTCAAAGGTGACGTGGAGGAGGACGATAATGTGCCGGATAAAGAGGAGGATATTCGACCGCGCTTTCACAAGTCGAAAACACATACAATTAAAACTAGTGTAAATAGTAATAATGCTACGACAGAGAATGGTACGGAGAAGGAAGATGATGAGGATTACGACGATGGAGATGATGATGGGTCTTTGTCCGATTGGAATTTGAGAAAATGCAGTGCGGCGGCCTTGGATGTTTTAGCGAATGTTTTTAGAGACGATTTGTTACCGATACTTATTCCCATTTTGAAGGAGACGCTATTCCATCAGGACTGGGACATCAAGGAATCTGGAATATTAGCTTTGGGTAAGTTTCTGTAATCTATTACATTTCTTCGGCACAACTGTTTACTTTTCGCAGGTGCCATTGCCGAAGGTTGCATGTCGGGGATGATCAACCACCTGCCCGAGCTAATCCCCTACCTGATCAACTGTCTAAACGACAAAAAGGCACTAGTGCGAGCAATAACCTGTTGGACATTGAGCAGGTATTCGCATTGGGTTGTAGCTCAACCGCACGAGTCGTACTTAAAACCATTAATGACTGAATTATTAAAACGTATTTTGGATGGTAATAAGCGTGTACAAGAAGCAGCTTGTTCGGCGTTTGCGACGTTAGAAGAGGAAGCCTGTACAGAACTAGTGCCGTATTTAGGTTTTATATTAGAGACGTTGGTGTTTGCCTTTTCGAAGTACCAACATAAGAATTTACTGATTTTGTACGATGCAATAGGGACTTTAGCTGATTCGGTTGGACATCATTTGAACAAACCGGATTTTATTAATTTGCTTATGCCGCCTTTAATACACAAATGGAATGTACTTAAAGATGAAGATAAGGATTTGTTTCCTTTATTAGAGGCAAGTTTTTTATGAAACTAAATAGGATTTATTGACAATTATTTTTTTTACAGTGTTTATCTAGTGTGGCCACAGCTTTACAATCCGGATTTTTGCCTTACTGTGAGCCTGTTTATTGTAGATGCGTGTCACTTGTGCAGCACACTCTTTGCCTCCATATGGTCAGTACACATCTTGTTTCTTTCGTTTAACATCATCTTTCATTTTAATCATGTGTTCGTTAGGTAATAGTTGGGTAGAAGAATACGGAGTTATTTTTAAACAAAACACTTAACATCTTTAAACTTCTTAAACATTCTTATACTTAAATTTCAGCAATATTCCTGTACTAAAACATTTTCCAAACCAACTTTTTTCCTTCAACTTATTCCAATCATATTGTTTACCTTTTGACCTTGAAAATCATTCCCAAGTAACTCAACCCCCTGTAGGTAATTATTTTACTTCCAAACTGCCTAAATGATTATTTAAACTATTTTTAAACTAAAATTTTCGAAATTCGTTTTTGTAAACTGCGACAGACTTATATGGTTTTAATGAGTGCGAAAAGGAAAGAATATTGACAGTACATTTGATATCTTGCGTCTCACTTTAACTTGTACGTTGGGTATAGGATTCAGTAGCCTTGTTTTTACCAGCGACGTCCAAACAATCGGTTTTCGACGGATATTTTGTTATACAGAAAAATTTTTGGGATAAATTTTGTTATAAAAACTAGTTAAAGTCATAACAATAAAATTTGAAAGCTAATATTTTATATTTGCAAAAGGAAGACATTTTATTCTTTCCAAAATTTAGTTCTACGAGGTGGAAAAGGGCATCAATAAAAAAAGAATTAGGTAAAAGATACTATAATTCACTTAAATGTTCTAATATTAATTTGCTATTTTCTTTTGTAGAAATACCACAGGTGATAACGATATTTATTGAAATCTCCACAAATTAGCATAAAAAATTGTACAAAGAAGCCTCAGTATGTTTCCAGTGACAAATTACGTGATAAATTTGATGTTTTTTGCTTTTCGAGTCGTAAAAAAAGAAAATTCAATGTAATATTTGAAATAATTCCTAACAGATAAAAAAATGTTTTAATTTTCATTGGAGAGAAATATTTTACGTTTTTTCTTATTTACAACTTATTCAAACACATTTATTTAGACTATTTACCTTAATTTAGTTTCAAACACTTAAAAAAATTATTTGTTTCTAAAACTTATTATATCTTAACACATAACGTTTTCAATCAATTTTTTTTGTACATATTTAACTAATACAAACAGTTTAATGTTCTATTTTAATATAATTTTCCAATATTATGTACTCAGTAAATAGTTTTCGATGTAAATGTTTGACTACTGCCGAACTACTGGCGCTAGGGCGCGCGCTTTCTCTTTCTAACACACAAGAGCGTATATGTCTGTCTGCGTCTCACAAAACTCTAAGGTAGCTTAATTCCGAATTATTAAGGTGGGATTTTACAAGTGAACCAGAAAAAGTTACTAATTTAACTTGAAATTTTCAGGAAAAATTGCTTGGCTAACAATTTGTTTATATATGAAAAATCTAGGACGTTTTCTAGTGGTTAAAATAGTTTGAATATTAGATAATAGTCCATGTTTTGTACAAAATACAATTTGGAAAGTATAGTTTACGTTATTAAGGAAAATTTGATGGAAATTGTGCTTTTTTACGTGTACAATATTTTATTTTATTGTTATTATAAAGATATAGATAGTTTATGCTTTCATATTTCAGAAATTATAATCTAAATTACACAATTACCAAAAATTTTAACTATAACAATGATTTTAAGTAAATGTCTTGAATAATTCGCATGCTGGAATTATTAATATTAGACTAGACCTATTGCCAAAATTAGTAGTTACTAAAAGCAGTTTCCTAAGAAGTCTTACTGTATTATCCAACGAAACACCCTAAAATTACTATTTAATTTTGAGGAAACCCTTTTAAGAGGCGGTAATTGCATTCCTATTACCCCTTATACAAAAAACGCCCTGTATATATAAAATTTCTCTACAACATTTAACATTCCCGCGTTAATCCGTCGCCATATTATTGCGCAATAACTTCAAAGCGCCCTCTGGATAAATCAATAAATCCAGACCGATTCCCGGGATCTCTTCGCAAAACTCGGGGAGGTGTGTTACTTAAGTTTTATCTTCCGATAGTGACTGATGGTTTTTTGGATCGCGTCTAACTTTTTTTTTTCTAACTAATTTTAATAAAATTTGTGCAAGTAAATTAATAAAATTAACTTCCGGTTAATTAGTTACGAGGTTTGTTTTGTTCTATAGACAAATCCAATTATTTTGTCACGAAATATTTGGATTTTTGTCTTGAGGAAGATACAAATCGTGCCAAAAAATACAAAAAATGTTGGAAATAATCGCAGAATTAAAACTAAATTTAAATTAAGAATTATTTCGCTTTTTCAAAATAATTTCTGGCATTTTTTCCGTTTTTTTGGCATTGATGAATTTGGGCGTGGTCTTTTTTCAGTACAACAAAACTACAACGTAACTATTAAAATAAAGTGCAACAAGTGCAATATTGCAGTTTGAAAATGCCGGGCGCTGAAGAGTAAGTAATTTTTCGATGTTTGGTGGACAAAACAGCGCCTTCTGCGCAGAATTAATCAATACATCATCTAAATGAGACAAAATTTTGGCTTATCTCTAAGTTTTTCTTTTCGATTTTCTCATAGCAAACACAGAGACCTAAGAGAATTCCTTGCACAACAAAATATCACTCTTCACAAGCACAAAAATAAGTGCAAATGTGACTTGCGCCATCTACCATACCCTATTAGGGTGTTAAAAAAACAAGGCAATGTCTACAGTGCTAGAATAGCCAATAAACCAGAAGAAATTTTTGAGCAACCAAATCAGCAAAATAACCAAATGACTAAAGAACAACTTCTCGAAAGCTTTTTGCCTGATAATCCAGAAATATATGATATAAAGCACCAAAGCTTAGAGTTATTTCTAGAGCTAGTGGCATTGGCTAAAGTGGCCCGCAGGAGGCGGAGGGATTCAGCAGAGCGCGAAAGATGCGCAGGGTAGACGCCTCAATGATAAGCTCTAACGCTCAAACCACAAGTTTGAGCGTTATTTTTTCGGCTACTAATTTTTGATGTCGTATTGATTTCTTTAAGTAAGTTGCAACAGAGATTTAAGGAATACTTTGATATTAAAGTTGCTCAATGTTTTCTTGTAACTAAGAAGTGATTTGTGGACAATTTACATGTTGGGTGTGTTTTTGTATTAAACCTCAACTAATCAGGGAACTACAATACTTTCCAACCAACTACAGCTCGCCTAGAGAAAATGGGCGGACCTTTCTGATTTTCTACTGGATCTTAAAAAAAATCGGGCTACGCCCTTCTGCGCAATGATTATCACTAATTCTGCGCAGCACATTTGCGAAGCAACAAGTTGAAGGTCACTGAGATGCGATCTATATCTAAATCCGGGTTTTTGAAGTTAAACGCAGCACAACCCCAGAATTCCTGCGCTAACAGCATCCTCTGGGATACGACCTTGTTCCCAGCCATCACTTTTACTTGAACCTTGCTGTGGGTGTGGTGCTGGTGAAAGACTTAAGACTTAAAAGTTATTTCAAATGGTTTAGTTTATCTTGAATTAACTCGAAGAATTTTTGGAAAAACTACTGTCTTCCATTCAGCGAACTTCAAGATTTTCAAGATGTTTGAGCTGGTTTCATGGACATATGGATGGTATCTAAGTCACCTGGTAGCTTTAAGCCCTTTGGAGTTTCTCAAAAGGATTTCCGAACAATCCAGAGTAATGTTAAAGGAAAAACAGAGTGAGTCTTGTAAATTTCTCCAAAATCTAGGTTGCAATCTCTGGTTTCCAGAGCACCAAGTCTTCCAACCTGGGACCGCGCCTACGCTGGATTCAGGATACACCAAACAAGGGGGTCACTCAAAACACTCGGATAAATTTTCTTCTCTTTCAAACAACCAGTACAATTACATGTGGTACCATTTGTAAGTTTTGTTGTTAGCATGTTTTTGAATTCCTGCATAGCGTCAGCCAACTAGAATAAAAACCAACGTGAATTTCATCGGGAAAAACACGTAAATTATTATAGCAACAATTCGATCTCCCCAATCTGACCGGAAGTCTAGCACTGAGAGAGAGAGAAAGAGAGAAGTTGTAAGACATGGAAACTGTCATGGTCGCCAGTGGGAACATGACTGCCCAACACGGGAACACGCCTTTAGTTTCTTAGACAATTATTTTGTTAATTACTGTTTCTGTTTTTGTCAATTTTTTTTGTTTTTTATTGTTGTTTTATATTTCGATTTTTTTTACTCTGCACAAAAAACTCAGCTACAATTTTTTCGTTTTTAAATACGAACCAAACACGACATGGTATTTTTTAATTTAATTTGTTACGCCTTTTCTCGATTTCTTATAGAATAATTTTTAAAATAACTTTCCATTTTTTAAACTGGAACCACTACGTTTTTTTGCCTTTTTAACTAAAATTTTCGTTTTTCGTCTATTATGCTTTGGTATTTCACCGCCTATTCATGGTGCCTTATTTCGTAAAAAAGTTGAATATTTTGCGCATTTACTCAACTTAAGAAATTTGCATATTAATAAAATTGCAAAGATAATAATTGGTAAGATATGAAATGACAATACGCGAATAATTTCCAATACAGGATATTCCTGTGACGTCATGTGAGCTACTTTCGTGCTGTATCCAAATACAGGTTGTTTATCAATCGAATTATTCAGAAAATTTGCAGAAAAAACAACTTTATTTGCATATAGTCACTTTTTTAGTTAAGACTTAGGTTAAGTGGTAGTTTGCTTGACGTCATCTCTAATAGACTGTGTTTTGAGTTTGATTATTAGTGTCCGATAAATCTATGCTAATTATTATTTTTGTCATTTGAACTTTTTTTTTTACAATCAATAAAATGCCAAAATATTTACTTGTATACTTACCTACATCATAATTTCAATAAAAAATTTAAACCTCTAATAGGCGGTGAATCACTGTATTTTTTAAGGGGTTCCAGATCCAGAAAAACAATTTAAGTCGTGGAAATAAAATTAATTTTCCCCTAATATAATAACGGACTTAAGAGAAGGAATATCAAATTTTTTTCGCACGTTTTTATTTATTTTGAACATTGCAAAATATTTTGGGAGTCGAAACCAGCGATCATGACAGTTTCCTCTATTAACATGGAAGTCTCTACATTAGCAATGTAAGTGAACCTCTTCTGTGTCCGCTTGATGTTGTTTCACTTATATCTGTTGTATATCTCGATGGTGCAACCACTTTTGGAATGAGTGTTGTGTTTAAAAGAAAGTCTAAATTTTCAGGGATACAAAATTATATTATAAATGTTATGTGTAGGTTTTTTTGGCATATCACCAATTCAAAAATCTTATATTTAATCTTAACATGTATGGAGAAATAAATGTAATTAATTGTCATTTTGGTTTTTAATTTACGACGATCTAAGTGGAATTTTTTAGGCGCATTTTTTAAATCTTCTACACTTCACACTAGATACTGTAGATTGTTTGCTATTTGCTACGAAGAAGTCTAACAAGACTAAGCTTGTCATAGATATAAGTATACGAATTTGATCTTTGATTAAAAAACCCTGTTTTTTAATAGATCGAATTTGTTCGTTAATAGAAGACAATTAAGACTTTAATGTAGGATGGGCTCGTCTAATAATCGGTTATCTCTTGTGACTTATTGACTATGCCTCGAACCAATTCGCTGTGGTAAGTTTTGTCTTGCTAAGCTTTGTCGTGGTAGATGGCTACAGTACTTGGCTAATAGATGGCGCCGACTACACCTACAATTAAAACACTTATTACGTTTTTTTGTACATAGATGGCGCCTGATTTTTCCAAATTTCCCTCGTATTCTAATTTTTTTAACGATATTATTTTTTCTAAAGTATCACATGTATATTTTTCGAGTAAAGCCTTAATTATTTTGTCTGCGGAAATATGAACTTATGATAAAAAACTGCAGTGTTACATTTTCCTCTTTTGTTTTGATTGGTTTTATTGTTATGGTTTGCAAGCTTGATAGTTTTTTATCGATAATTCCTGGAAAAATGTTTTATCTTTTTCTCTCGCATGAAAAACCAATTGTTTTACCTTTTTATTTGGCCTTGGTTTTAAACTTATCACCAGTGATTCACGGAAAAAACCATTCTTATCTTTTATTCTGCATTTTTTTCAAACTTAATTTTTTATCAGTGACTCATATTAAGCTTTGGTTCCCCACTCATTTACCCCCACCTAAATCAATATGTATTGGTTATTGGTTCCTTTAGAATAAGCTAGTTTAGTTTTCTTCAGAAGTACGTCAGGTTAACATCGCAAGAAAATACCGTCGAAGAAATCCTAAAATAGAAGTGTTACCGAAACTCGTTAAACTATAGTCAACCCAGTTGACTAAAACCACCAAATTTAAATTATCGGGCGCACAACGTCGCGTCGCGTCGTGTCGTGACGTGTCTTTTACATCTGCACGATAATTCCATTGTGCCATGCAGATTAAAAGACGAAAGTATACAGGTCTTCTAAAATAATTAACTTAAACTAATCTTCGTCCATCTGCAGAGTCGGGTCGGTCAAAGAAGAAGGGAATGGATCAAAGAAGCCTGGACTGTTCTTCTACCCAACTAATCATTTTTTTTTCCACAGCTCTTTATGATCAATTTTCTGAACGATAATGCCATTATGCCGTTCGGATCTCAACAAGATCATAACCATTTACCCAACGTCGTTAAATTAAATTAACTATTTTTGTAGGCTAATTTACAGAATCCCGACCAATTTGAAGCTCCTGATAAGGACTTTATGATCGTCGCCTTGGATCTTCTGTCAGGCCTGGCAGAAGGCTTGAATGGTCATATCGAGAAACTGGTGGAGTCAAGCAACATCATGCAGTTACTGCACCTTTGTATGCAAGATTCCATGCCGGAAGTGAGGCAGTCGTCGTTTGCTCTACTCGGGGATCTCACCAAAGCCTGTTTTCAGCATGTTTCACCGCATATTTCCGACTTCTTGCCGATTTTGGGACAGAACCTCAATCCGGAGTACATCTCCGTCTGCAATAATGCGACTTGGGCGATTGGAGAAATAAGCATAAAACTAGGTACTTAATTTCAGGATTTTGAAATTCAATGCGAACTTATTTTTTCTGGGTTTCAGGTGCTGATACTAGACCTTATATACAGCTAGTCCTCAACCAGCTTATTGAGATTATCAACAGGCCCAATACACCGAAAACGCTCTTGGAGAACACAGGTAGGTTCTTTGGGAGTTTTTTTGCATGCTTTTTTTAATAATTTTTGGAGATGGTTTGCACTGAGTGTTGGATTTAAACACAACGTCGCAAACTATATTTGTGACGTTTTTACGCAGGTTTTATCTGCTATTCACGCAAGTTTATTGAAGAAACAGCAATTTTCTTGTATAGGCGATATGCGAACAATCACCAATTTTAGAAGTTATTGGCTAGTGACTTCTTGACCGATGCTTATTCGCATACCGCCTATAGTCAGCAGTTTGCTTGAATTTCATTTATTAAACTAAATCCATACAAATCGCTCAGTTTTTGCGGATTTTATTTGATTGAATTACGTTTTTATTAAATGTAAATGTGGTTGCTATGTGTAAGATTTATTTGTTCTGTATATAAGTAATGATTACAAATTGAATTTAAATTTTTCATTCGAGTACAACGCTTTATATTATTTTATATATACTGGAAATTTTGCAGCAAATAAAATAACAATATTTTAAATAGAATTTTTTTTATTATTTCGCAAGTTTTTGTTTGCTGTGAATCACACTGTATATAACATAGTTGTTTTATTGTTAGTTTTTATCCTTTCATCTTATGCATAGCAATGTTAAATTTTTAGAAGCGCCCAAGGAAAACAGTTTTTACGTCAATTTCCAGCTGTACCTGTAGGGCTTCTAAAAAATGTAACAGTGTTGATAAAATTGGAACTTTTATTTTTACAGTGAATCCTTAATTATTGTTGTTTGTTTGTAGTAAATTTATGATATATACATTGTTTATTTGTTTATTGTGAATGTAAATTGGTGTAAAATGTAAGTAACTTGAAATTCCTTAATCCCACTTTTGTTATTGTTTTTTAGCGTAAAATTTAACTTGTAGTTTAGCAGCTATATTTAAATCAAAATTGGTTTAAATAGAAATTTATAGGTATTTTTTGGATGCGTTGGAGAAAGCAAAGCGGAAATTGAACTGAATAGGATCCACTGTATTAGAGTATAATTAGACCGACCAATTCAACATTTATTCATATTATTTGCATTTATTAAATTATTATCATCATTAAGTTGATTTGTTTATTTAGCAAGAGTTCTTTTTTTATCAAGCACTGATTTTTGTTCTATTATAAACAGTACATGGGGTTTTATCTGGGTTTTTTGACAGTTTGGAAAATCAGCCGAAAAGTGCAGATGAAACCCGGGACTGATCTAAACTTACTTGTAGTATGATTTAGTAATTTTTCTCTTATATTATTATATAACTTGTAATAATTTATTTGTAATTGAGTTGGATTTTTTGTTCTGTTTTTGTTCTCGGTATAGCCATTACAATTGGTCGACTAGGTTATGTCTGCCCCCATGATGTCGCGCCCATGTTACATCAGTTTGTACGACAGTGGTCTGTAAACCCTTTTTTATTATTTTTATCTTTATTTACATTAATTTCTATATAATTTATATTGGTTTCATTTCATTACTCAGTTATATGATTTGGTATATTTTTTTACAACAAGGAAGCCTAGACAACCCTACTAATAAAGCTTCCAAAAGCTTACATCAATAAAACTACAGCTCCTTTTAATTTTTCCCACAATAATTTTGCTTATGATTCGAAAACAATTAAGGGGAGCTTAAACTTAACCACCAACAATGCAAGTATGTTTTGTTCATTTATTTACAACTTTAGCGGAATGGTTGGTAAGAAATGGATCCTTGCATTGTTGTCTAACCTAAATCGTCGTTTCCGCCAACAAAAACTGTATCCGTGACTAGAATGTGGTTTTACAGGTGCGTATCATTGCGGAATATCAGAGACAACGAGGAGAAAGACAGCGCTTTCCGTGGAATGTGTCAAATGATTCAAGTGAACCCTGCCGGTGTCGTGTCCGAATTTATATTCTTCTGCGACGCAGTAGCTTCGTGGATCACCCCTAGAGACGACCTCAAGGAGGTTTTCATCAAAGTAAAAACCAGTTCTTATTTGTTGGAAACATTTTCAAAAATAATGTATTGTTTTTACAGATATTGCACAGTTTCAAAGCACAAGTAGGGGAAGAAAACTGGAAGCGATTTAGCGATCAATTCCCACCACAACTTAACGAAAGACTGTCGCAACTCTACGGAATATGAACCTTTAAAAAGGTAAGAGTTTTGTTTTCATCACGGTTCTGTCCGCAATTGACACGGCTCTTTCAGGGTTTTGGGGAAAATAAACAATTACTACTACAGCCGGGGTGGGAAAACCTGGGAATAAGTCTGGACGAAACTCAAGTACCGTTTTGCAGCAAAAACCAAGGAGGGTGGGTTCTTTAGAAAACATTAAAACAACAAACAATTTTTGAGAACCTATACTCGAATATGTTGTTACTTGTTACTACTACTACTACTACTACTAGGACTTTTTCAATGGACTATCTTCGTTTTATTTTTTGTTTGCAATCATTGTAAATATTAGTTATTTTTTGTTGAGTTAACAAAGAACTGAGTATAGGTTTAATTGAACTATAAAAATTGTTTTAAATTTTTGTATTACGTTGGGATTTTATTTTATGTAACAAATGCAATCTTTTAGTGTTTAATATTTTCCTCTTTTAGAAACTATTTAAATAAATTTCTTGCAATGGAATATTATGCACTAAAGATTGAAAGGTGATTAGATTCAGTAGCTATGTATGTGGTTTGGTATTTTTTTAGGTAATGGTTATCTGTGTGCGTGTTTAAAGTAATTAATAATATTACGGCGACAATCGTACAATTTCGTATAGTTTACAACTGTTACTTTAGCACATCAAATCTCTGCATGTTTTTGGATGATTTCATTGCACGCGTGTCGTCGAATATTACTTGAAATTTTATCTTTACAAACCAGTCAAAATTACTTAATTATTACATAACACAAACAGTAAAGCTAAAACATCAAGTTGTGTATTTCCCCCCTCAAAGAATATTTTCAAAAGGAGTTAATTTTTTAAATAGTACAATTTTAATAATTATCTTAATTCACTTATTACGAAGCACTTAATTTTGTAGGGCTATACACAAATTGTTGTTTTATTTTTGTTTATTCTTCGATTTATTGTTATTTTTTTGGAGCGTTTTTGTACATATTGTTAAACCATGCGGAAGTTAATTTGGTTTTGTAATAACATTAAATATTGTAGGGAATTATGTAATTTGGGCTAAATTTTCAAGCGTTCATATGAGTTATTTTCCAACGTACAGGGTCAATCAAATCAATTGGCTTATTTCTACAAAAATTACAACTGTTGGTTTAAATGCAGCTGTATATTATTTTACTTTCAGATGTACACTTCAGCGAAGGTGTTAAGATGTTAAGGTTCAATGGAGAGAAGAAGTTTATTAAAAAATTTAACCATTTCGGAGATCTGAAACCGCTAAGAATTATATTAATGATGACAATTAGGTTGCATTAAGGCAACCATCTCCTTCTGAAATATTTTTCGAGGTTTCAAGCCAAATTGCTGTTTCGATTAAAATTCCTACTGAATATGAGCCTTTAACGTTTTATGCCTATGAATAAGTGTATAAACTAAAAGTATTATAGTGTACATGGTGTTTAGGTCATTATCAGATGTGGGAATGAGCACAACGTCGCTTCGGTGATAAACGAAAATCTGCTCCATATGAAAATTTGGAAACTTGTCCAAAAATTTAGCTAAGCGAAATCAATCATTTACATTTACAATGCCTGTTATATTAAATTTTTGTGGGAAATTTGCTTTATTCGTGTAGAAAAGCAGGAAGAAACTGTTAGTATTTCGTGTTGTCTTAATAAATACAAATACGTGAATGTAAACTGATTGAATATGCCTTATCCTTTTGAAAATATTTACTGGCTGAAGAGTGACCAGCCAATAAAGAAAAGTAAAAAGTAGTCTCTAAATCCTTGATCCTTTATGAGGACTTCTGATTCCTTGTACCTGGTCCCCTGTTCCTACTACCACCCTTGACATCCCCATTGCAATTATACCAATGGTCGTGTCCTAAAATGAATGATTGCGTTATGTTAACTTCAATATTGTGATAATAATTTAGTGTGATCATAAAACTTAAAGTTTTTTTGTGATACTTTCTATAATGTTAAATAAATGTATTCTAAGACTTGCAAGTATTCAATTTTTGTATAATATATCGAACTTTTACTACAGGATATGCCAAAATGTTGTTTGGTATCAAATTTAATGACGCTAAGTGAGATCCCCTAGATTTTGTTTTATGTTTAAACTTAAAAATACTTTTTTTACAAATAGTGTTCTTTTATTTTTTTTATCGATCGTGTGCGTGAGTTTTCCTTGTGTTTTGCAGAAGTCTTCGTTCCTTCTACACTCCATCATCCATTCCTTTTTGCGTTTTTAACGCATTCCTCTTAATAATTAGAAGTTCTTTTCAATTTGTAGTTACTTATGTTAAGTTTCCTTCATGAATAAATAGTTCTTATATGGAAAATTTTCAATTGTTCATACCCTTTTTGACGTAGAACTGTTCTATTGTTTACTACTGTCCTTTTGTCGAATATGATTGGTGTTATTGTTTGATAGAGTTGGATATGAGTACATTTGTTTATCTAACATTTTGAGAATAAACTTATTTGAAAAGTAAAGTCAATAAATCAATTCATAGACCTGCAAGCTTGTTGTATTATTTAACTGACCTATTAGATCACATTGTATGAATCAGCCGCTTTAATTATTTAATAAAAAATTTGGAAATTATACTTGTGGTTTTAATTTTAACTAAAATCCCCATGCTTATAGAGAATTTTCTGCCAAATTCGATAGTGCATACGTCCCAAGCTCCAAGCTTCCCTTCTTGCAATGTCCAAGAAAAAAAAATCAAAAAAGTCACAATTATATAATAAATAATTCTCTAATTGGAGAGAATATTATGCCGATTTCACTAGCCTATCTCCCGTTTTCTGTCTATTTTCGTTCGTGAGATATGAAAGACTAATGGTCAAAACCTTTTTAGTTGTGTAAAATCTCAAAGTTAAAAAATTTAAGAGTCCGGTCCTGTCTCTTACGTCCTATTGATTGCGATGATTTTTAACCAATCACGTAACAGCGTATGATGTATTGTGCGTTGCATACATTTCAGGCGCTTTTCCATTATGGTTTTAACATTTATGGATAGATGGCACAAGTGGTTTTCCTGATCTTATTTTTACCTACTTTTTTCCAAAATTATCTGCATAAAATAAATAAAAATTAATAGAAATGTTTTGCAATAAATTTTCCATTACATAATAATGAAATATTAGAAAAGAATAACAAAAAGATTAAATAAATTAATTAAAGTATTTTTCCTACAGTTTTGTTTATGCTTACTCTTAATTAATAAAAAATATGTGTCTTTATATTTAGAGAAAATATAAATTGTGTTAAATATTATGTTTTGTAGAAAATAAATTTGTTGGAATTTTTGGGTAACGAGATTACATATTTTTTTGAAGAATTTTCGGCGGCAAATTTCAAAAACCTGTTACACTTTCTAGTGCATTTCACGATGCAGTTGGCAGCACCTTGACGTTTTGCAGTTTTTGATAATCTGTGACGCCATTGTTCGTCCTTTTTATGGTGTTTTGTTTGTAGATAGCCTATTTATTTGAAAATTAACCACCCAACAACGACTTGAATGATCAAAAATGAATTGCAGTTTCATGCGTAAAAATTTCTAATAACCGAAGTGTATTCTAATTAGCAACAAAACAGCTACCACAAAACAAACCATCACAAGACGGTTAGAGCTGATTAGAAATTTTGTTGGAAAGGTTTATTTGGGTTTGGGTAGTTTGCCCCTGTGTTTGAGAAATGAAACATCGGACTTTATGGACGTTCAAGTTGAATACTAGATGTTCAGAGTGTTTTTGATGGCTTGAATATGAGCAAAAGCTCGTCAACAAATCAAAACAAAACAGATAATTTGTTTGAAACAATAGTGATGTACAAAAAATGTGCTGATTCTGGTTTGAAATGGGGGACTATGCATTGTACCAGGCTATACAGTCATATACGTCGGACGACGATTCGAAACTAGAATTCAAACGAGATGATTTGCTGGAAATATCCGTGCAGAGCCCTTTTTCCACCAGCAAGACTGATAAACCGGGATGGCTGTTTGCCTACAACGTGAGAACCAAGGCGGAGGGATATGTCCCAGGTACTTAATTAAAATCTATTGCAACATGCTTAATCACTTTTACGCTATCGCACAGATTAAATTCAATTTCATTGTAAACAAGCATTTTTACAGACACGTCTACTCTCGTAGATTAAATAGTCGCATGTTTCTGATAACAGGATTAGCATTATACAGGGTGTGTACTATTCCACTGATTTCCATTGGGGATCGCTCTCAGTCTATTCGGAGCTTTCCAAAGAGAGAGTTGAGCAACATACAGTACACTACTAGGATTACTAGCTTAACCAAACATGGGCGTCGACAACTTCACTTTTAAATCGGAATTTTAGAATATATTTAGTTCTCATGCCGTGTGGTATATAAATTAAATTAAAAGAAAACTACTAAGAAATAAAGAGGCTTATATACACCCTTTTCACGCTATATAACTCGAAAAACAAACACTCTGTATGATATAAAAGTACAGAATGAGTTGCACCGTGAAAAAATGTAACAATTTTGTCTTGGAATTTCCCCGATAAAGCGTATAGTTTCCGAGATAATCGCGTAATTTTCTGAGATATACAGAGTACAGGGTGATTCTTTTATCTGGGGAAATGCGTTTTTCTCGTAAACGGCTGAAGGAAATTAAATTTTGAAAAAAGTGTTATATACCTACTGGCTGTCACTCAAAATTAGGATAAAAATATAGACTTTAATATGCATGACGCTAGGCGTCGCGACGCTACAAAAAGCAATATACCACTTTTATTATATCAGTGGAAAGGTCTTTTAATTTTGAGTCTTTTTTCTAAAAACCAATTTTTTTTATTCCTATTTTTTAAAAAGTTATGATCCAATTTAAATTATTTCTGTTCTAACTAAATTTTGAAATATTTTTAACAGTAGGCCGAGTTTTCCCTCAAATACTAAAGTAAATCTTATTATATAAAGTAAAGTAGGCTTAGAAAAAACAAAACCTGTTATTTGTCGACATATTACAACAACAAAAAACTTATTAATACCTAAATTAAACAAAAAATTTAATGAAAAAGTTGATTATTTTAAGAATTGTTCAATATGAGTACCATTGTTATCTAAACATAAATTATAACGTTTTCTTATTTCATTATACGTGACTACAACATTAGCATTAATTTCAGGACAGGCATCGACAATCTTTTGTTTTAAATGATCTATATTATTAGACCTTGTTTTGTAAACTTTATTTTTAAGAGTTCCCCACAAGAAAAAATCGAGAGGTGTTAAGTCTGGAGACCTAGGAGGAAATTCTACTGGCCCGTAAATTCCCATCCACCTGTCTTCATATTCTATATTTAAATAATTCCGCACAATAGCAGCATTATGACAAGGAGCCCCATCTAGTTGAAGCCACAAATGTCTTCTAATCTTAAGAGGCACATTTTTTTTTGTTTAATTTAGGTATTAATAAGTTTTTTGTTGTTGTAATATGTTGACAAATATCAGGTTTTGCTTTTTCTAAGCCTACTTTATTTTATATAATAATATTTGAAGGAAAACTCGGCCTACTGTTAAAAATATTTCAAAATTTAGTTAGAACAGAAATAATTTAAATTGGATCATAACTTTTTAAAAAATAAGAATAAAAAAAATTGGTTTTTAGAAAAAAGACTAAAAATTAAAAGATCTTTCCAGTGATATAATAAAAGTGGTATGTTGCTGGAAAAATTTTTTGAAGCGTCGTGCATATTAAAGTCTAAATTTTTATCCTAATTTTGAGTGACAGCCAGTAGGTATATAACACTTTTTTCAAAATTTAATTCCCTTCAGTCGTTTACGAGAAAAACGCATTTCCCCAGATAAAAGAATCACCCTGTACATTAAAAAGCAGCCCCGGGTCTACAACTCCAGTATTGTGTACAAATTTCTATGCCGGACTTTTAACTTCATCCGAGACCCTTTTGATTAAATTTGACGAAATTTCTGAATTATTTAAAGAGCCACAAACATCAGCTAAATGGTATTTTTTTCCAGTTGAGTGTGTGAAGCTAGTAGGATCCAAAGTGAACAATACTTTCCACCATCCATCGGCTCTGGGTGTGGAGGTCTCCGAGAATTTTCCGTACAAATTCAAAGGTAATAATTTATTCAATCTCGAAAATATTAACTGTAGCCTGTAGTCTGTTTTAATATACAAAACCAAACAGCAAATATAATTGCCGCTTCAAAATACTGAATAATTAAACACTCTTTACATGACAAAATAAACAAACCCCGAGACGTTATGAATTTTCTATTAGTTCAAATGTAAATTTTCCATGACATTATAATGATTTTAAGTGAAATTATTAATTTACATGGATCAAAGGGTGTGTCAAGACAAGTTTCCAGATGGGAGCATTTCTGACAGGAAAACATGGAAAAAAACTGACAAGATTTAAATTACATCCTACAGGTGGTGGTGGTGGTGTTGTGTACGGAAAACAAACGTGTTGTTAATAATGAAAATTTCTAATTAAAGTTGAAAGTGAAAACAATTAACTTTTGGAAGTGTAGCTTTAATCTTTGTAGTTAACAACAAGTGGATTTCGGAAATGAAGCGTCGAGTAATCTTGGAAAATATTTTGAGTGGAATTTGCTTTGCTAATATAAATCAAACAGATTACACTATAACAAAATTTTAAAGTTATAGTCAATTAGTCTCAAAAATGATCACAATTGTCTAAATAATGCAAAGTTTTCCAGTGATATTTGTTATCAACAAAAATTGTAGAGTTTTATTATTTTATTATTAAATTAAATATTAATCCTATTATCATCATTATTATCGTTATTGTTTTTGTTACTTCATACTGTTTTTTACTTCGTAAAAAACTGAACTTACATAACAAAATACAGTTCTCTTCACCTGACTTCCTATTAGTTTCCAAAGATGGCGCTAGACGGGTTTTTAAACTATTGAACAGGAATTTCAAAGGTCCTAATACTTTTATGAATGAATCAACCCTCTGAGATTTTTCTACGACCCCTCAGGTAGAGAAGCGTGGCCATTTGTAATAAAACTAAAATTGCGAAGCTGTTTAGAATACTTCATTGTTAGGAAAATTGGAATAATTTTTTTATAACGCCATAAATCAAATTTGTTTTGTGCCTTTTTGCATTTTTTTTTGTTCGCTTATCTGTTCCAGAAGCTGACAGTAAAACCCAGGAACACAAGTTCGATGATGTCTACTTTTTGACACCTATATTATGTCAACACTGTGAGTGATATCGTTTTGATAATTTTTTATCTAACTAACTATCTAGTTAGTAAATATTATAATAATAATCACTTATATTTACTTATTCTATTGACTTAATGATAGTATGCGAGTACTATATTGTTTAAAATTGCAATACGAACCACTTTGTCTAGTGGTAATAAACTATTACAAGTTTTATAATTAGTACCTAGTGTTAATATTTGTTTTTTTACACAACTTTAAAAGTAAATATTTATTTGCGAATTAATATTATCTTTACAACCATCAGGGTGACCAGAGTGTAAGTTTTTCTTATTTTAATCTCTATTAAAAAAACTGCAGCATGTTTGTTTCTAAGAGCTAAGTAATTTTTATTACATTACATTACATCTCAGTGTAATTGCCAATAAAATACAATTCACTTTCTGTTCCAAATCACAAAGCAATTTTATGTGTGTTTTGTTATTGAGGTACATTTTCTTTGCAATAATTGTTATTATATGTGATGGTTTTTAAAAGATTTCTCTAACCAGTTATTTGATAACACCGTATCTAATTTACGGTTTACATAGCACAGTGATTTCCTTTCTGAGCCTGAATCTCATTCATTGCTTTGTGTTTGTGTCATAAAAAATTAAAAACCATATAGGTGTTGGTTGCATAATGCGATAAAAAATATTTTTGTGGTGAACCAAACCAATGAATTGATTTCATTTTGTGTGTTTATCTTTGTCTTATCTTCTTTTGTAAGAATTGCATGCAATGGTGTGTTTTGAGCGTTTTTCCAGGTTCATAAACATGAATTTTAGCGTTAAAGTTAAAGTCGCGACTTCTTCATTCACAACAAACACCCTTTTTGTGCCTCATTGTTATGCAAATTTTAAACTCAAAATTTCCTTTGGAATTTATTCTTAAATTCACATCTCATTGAAACTTGTTATTATTTTTATTAAGAGGCATCATGTGTAGTAATACTTATATTATAGTATTGTTTAATATTTATTAGTTCCTATAATTATCAATTGAAATATTAATAAAATAATAGGATCAGTGGCGTAACTATACTGATGCGATAAATTGGGGTTCACGACAGAAGAGGGTCCAGCTAAATTAGACATAATTGGTATAAAAGTGAAGATTTTACAATTTGGAGGGTCGAAATTAAAACAAAAATTTTATTAAAACTTAATGTAAAGCACCATACAATTTTTTAAACTTTATTTCCAAAAGTCCACGTTATCTAAACAAGTATTAAATATTAGATTTTTAGTAAATGTGTCATTTTCAATTTTCTATATTCAGTTTCTTTTTAAGCCCAGTTTTTTCATCATTGCCAGTTACAAAAATTGCGATTTTAAATTAAACTAAAGGAACTGTAATATTTTATGATTAAGTATCGATATTATTAATTTCACATTGAAAAGCATTTTTCACAACACTGATTAATCTAGATAAAAGGAAATCAATTATAGCAGTTTAAAAAATCCTTATCTTTGAAACCAAACATAAAAACACTTAATTGTCTAGATATATGTTTAGAAATCTATAATTAATTAAGCGTAATGATAATTGTAAAATTCTTTTGCATGTTATACTGTTCCTTTTATTCCCCTTTAAGGTAAAGACTACATTTGGGGCCAGGGCCATGTCGGTGTGAAATGCAAAGGTGAGTTTGAATTTTTTTGATTTTTATATTTTTTTCGAATTTCCCACAAAGTGGAACGAGAGAGATAACGATAGCGCACTTATATAAAAGAAATGAAAGTCGATTATCGGTATTTTAAAATAACATCCGTCAAAAGTCGGTTTGTTTCGCCGGCAGCAGGATATCACCAAAGATGTTCCTCATTTCCGATATAATACACAAGTACAAGACCCAAGACCAGGATCTAAGGCTAAGACGCGATTTGAATTTATGTATAGCTATATGTGTGTGTGTGTATATATATAGTTTTTTTTTTGAAGGATTTAGATCGTCCAGGGGCGATCATTTGATTACCTTGACAATTATTGGCCATGGCTAGTTCCAGTCCAACAAATGTGGCAACGTTGGATTTAGTAGCGGCCGCGTGTATATCAAGGTCATTTGTCACACCATTCGGTAATTGCCAATTAAATTCGAGGCACAAGTGTATCAAGTTTTGGAAAGATTTATCAACAACTTGCTCCTGCCAGAGGGTTAAAAATTGTGTTACATAATGAATCGATGGGGCGATTGGTATTGGGGTTGAGGGGGTTTTGTCAGTAAAGAAAAAACAGCTGGTTGAAAGCTGGAGAGTAAACGCAACGCAACGCAACGCAGTTAACGCAGATAGATACAGATACAGAGAGTCGACCGATCTGAATTGGAAGGGAAAAGAGTAAGAGTAAGAGAGATGGATATGTTGGAGTGGGTATGAGGATTGTCGATATGGACAAAGATGGGATGCGGAGACGAGGAAAGGAGGTATGGGGTGAGCATTACGCAGGCGCATTGGTTAAATATGTGTTAGGTGGGCTAGTTCGAAGCGAGTCCAACAGCGACAACTAGACCTTACTTGAATCGTCGAGTTCCTACACCCGGTAGTTGGCAGTGTGCTGTGAAGGTTGTTGGTCGCATCTGCACCGCACCGAGTAGCATCTCATCCACACACCAAATCAAATTTAATAGAATATTCACTACTCTTACAACTCACAATCAATGCCGGCTGATGGAAGTGTAAATGATTGAACAACCTCCTGAGATACCATGATAAGATGAGTGTACAAGAATCCGATAATCAAAACCAAGAAGCAGCAGGAGATTGTGATTGTGAATCGGGGAAGAAAATGTACCGACGTGTTACGGCGGCAGCGGACTCCAAGTTCTCGTCGCTGCTGCCGTTGGTTAACATCGATGCCGAGAACTACATGCTGCGGGGAATTGGCCGGCCGGCCTCGGTAGCAAACCCAGTTCTGTCTGGCTTGGAAGCGGTCTCGTCTGATAGCGAGATGGACTGCGACATTGATATAACCGCCTCCAACTCTAATGTCCTCAATGTTGGACAAAAACCATTTGAAGCTGATGTCTTTTGGAGCTGGAACAATGACATCCCCGTAGATGCTGTTGATTCCTGCGCTCGTGTTCTCTCGTTCCACTCACTTCTGTGCTCCTGTGAAATGTCATGTTGCTGTAATTGCGGCACTTTATGTTCCTCAGACTGCCACGCTTGTCTCCACAACTATTGCGCCCGCTTCTTTCCCAATTATCCATGTCAGAAGGAAACCTCCACCGACGTTCCACAGGCACAAGCCCAGGGCCAGTCCCAGTCTCAATCTCAGCCTCCACCACCACCACAGCCAGCTACTTTGGAGTACGACAAGGTAAGTGAAGTTTTCCTTTAAACTTTATTTGGTCCTTCCGTCCGGCCCCCGGCTGTATTTTGCACATTTAGCACTGGCCTGGAATCGGACGGATTGACTCGGAACAGCTGTAGTTGGAACAAAGGCGAGCGCTTTATTAGCCCTAAAATCGATATTCGCGCAAGGGAAACTAACCGGCTTCCCATAGCACAGCAGCAGCTCTTGCTGGTTGGACGATTGGTCAACCCCCGGGGTTTCAATTCGACCCCGGTAGTTACATCAGCAGGCCGGCGACGACCAACGGCCACGACGGCGGCGCCCGTCCCATTCATATTCACTATTCCACCGATTACGTGCTTTTATCGACGAACATCTCTCGACCTTGACTCCAAAGAATGCTGTGGAGCCGGTTCAAATTGTCACCGTTCTTGTTGCTACGTAAATTGCCTTTTAGCCCTTTTACCCTTCTTACATAACTCTAGATAACCCAACAATATTCGGTCCAGTACCCAAATTCGCTATTCCAATCATCCAAGGGTTGCCACAACACATTCTCATGTTTACTAGCCAGGACCGGCTCTAGGTTAAATATTTCCAAAATGTTAACTTAATACATACATTAAGGGCACTCGGTTTACGAACGAACATTCGCTGTAACGAAAGTAACTTACTTAAAATCGCCAATAAATATAGTTAGTATATTTATACTAAACCGATACAAACGAACAAAAACGTAAACGTAACGTCTTAGCACGGATTTTGTTCGTAAGCCGAGATTTGACTGCACCTATGATCTATTAAAGGATTATCATCAGAAAAATTCCATATACAAGTAAGATTATCGCCTTTAGAGAGCCACAGGCCGGTCCTGTTACTACAAACTCAAACCAATCCAACTATATTGAGTATCAAAGGGTTACCACAAACATTCCCATATTTACAAACAAGGATAGGCTCTAGGCGAGATCATTGGAAAAATCCAGCTTAGCCCATTGAGATACAATTCGAGAATTTGATGTTCTCAAATAAAAGCCTGAACATTTGATAAAAGTATTCCGTGCAGGATAATTGTTAAAATTTCTTACTTTCAGGTCGCCGCAAATTTCCTCTGAGACCGGTACTGTTTCTAACTACATAACTCGATATAACCCAACACTTATTCGGTCCAATACCCAAATTCGCTATTTCAATTATAAAAGGGTTGTGGCAAGCATTCCCCTATAAACAGAACCGGCTCCAGGTGCCTTGGTAATTGTAAAAAATTATCCCCTTAAACCGGTTCTGTTGTTATCAAACTGTTTGGGAGCCCCTGGGTTATGTTTTATGGTTGATATATAAACCTGTTATAGATATTGGAAAAATAAATATTATAGATTATCTTATCTGACAACGACAGCGAGTAAAGAGAGATTCCCCGTTCCAAGAAATGATATAAAATTATTGGAACTCGTATAAAATAATAAGTTGCGGTATGTGGTGTGTACTACACTACTATAGACATGTATTATTTGTTTTGTTTTTTACTTTCATTTTCGTTTATTAACACTTAATCAGAATTGAAATGACGTGATGAAAAAGTAACTTAATTGGAAAAATGTATCTATTTGAGTGTACGAGTAGAATAAAATTATCTCCACAGACTCAGACAGTTAAAATGATTGTAATAAATAATATACCCTGATATTACCTTATAATAAAAATCCATCTACATTATTTAGCATAATTCGCATTTTTTATGTCGCCAATCTCTAGCTGGTTTCAGAAAGCTTGTTCTTGGTGGCCGTGTTGCCACATATATTTACGTGTTGATATATTTGCGTTGTTATAATGTTAGGCTCGTATTTAAGAAATCTATTTCCTCTCCTTGACTCTTGTTGAATTTTTACGTGAAGCTTTTAGTGACTTGTCCCACAGTCAATACTTTTTATTCTTTTGTTTTATTTTAGATCATTTATATTATAATTTTGTAAATTTCAACTTTACAAAAAATTTTCAATGAAAACCAGAATGTTAAAATCGCGCACAATTCAATTTTAACATTTTCTAATGCATTTACAAGGTTTTTTGGTACATAACCCGCCGTATAGCTAAGAAATATTTTTGTTGTATTTATATACTTCTAAATTTAGTTTTTTATATTTTATGGTGTTTTCAGTGTGTGCAAATGGCAGACGTACGTGTTATTTGCCAAATGTTATTCATCCACAATCACACATCTATTACAAAATTGATTAGAGCGACACAAATAAATGCCTCGAAAACTTCATATGTAATAATATTTACTTGTATTATAATTATTAATAGAAATGGCACTGTTTCTTGTTTTAAATTACACCAAACGGTTTAGACTAATTGCTAAGTGGCTAAAGAAAAAATTACCTACAGAAAGTATGAATTCATTTAAAACATGCGGGTAAACATTTTTTTCAATTATGTAATTAAATTGTATAAACGAGGTCGGAGTTTTAATTGAATTTATCAGAAAAATTCAGCAAATAAATCTTTTTGTGCACGCCTAAGATGAAAAGGGAAAAATGGAATTTCCATAATTAATTAATTTGAGGAAATACAGCTACAACGCGTTGTGAACCCTTGATTTAAGGTAATTAATTGATCGAGTTCTTTTTATCTCATTTAGGCTGGATGTAATTAAACGCGCGCGCTGTGGATGAATATTTTTTCAGCATAATTTAAAATAAAACCACGGTATGTATTTCTCATGAAAAAAAATCGATTTCAACTAAGTATTTATTTATATCCAAACCTTGAGTTTATGCTTGTAGCCTTGATTTGCAGAAATACATTTTTCAACTAATGCCTCACGTAATCCCTCAAACTTTACGAAAAAAAGTAAATGCTGCCATAATTAATTTTATTTATGTGAACCAATAAAAGTTAATGATATTTTTTCTATGTAACCATGATCAGTTTGATCTACTTCCGGTTTCACCGAAAACGAATTGAACTTGTTTTTAATAGCACGGTCACAGCAGCGGAGTTTCCTTTTCTATTCCATCAGAATTGTATTAGGGTTAGGAAGGCGCTGAATTTGATGCCGTTTTAGAAATCGTCTAAAAGGTATGTATAAAAATAAATGTCTGGATGTTTGTTGTTTCTGTAAATTATTTGTCCAATGATTGTTATGAATGTATGTACTTCAAAATCGGTAAACTCGAAAAAATAATCAGGCCTCAAGCGGATAAAATTAAAAGATCAAAAATTTCTCAAGTCTAGTAGAAATTATTAATTCATCATTTTAGATTTTTCCGGTACATAACGAAATTATACGCTTAATTTTCCATTGCATTAGCTGGGAGCTATTTTAGTATGATTTAATCTCGAATTACACTGTTGTCATGTGGTGCTTAGGCAAAAAGCGAAAATATATCAAAAAATACTTTGTAGCCTAACGAGACGAGATTCCAGATTTTTTGTTATAGTTAGTTGCGTGGATCCATGGACACACTGTATATAAGCGATATTGTTATATCAACTGCAATCCATGGCCATGAGCTCGAATTTAAGTACCTTATCTAAAAATCAAATTCAAATATGGTTGGATTGAAAGCGTTCATTGGCCCAGCCTAAAATTAAAAAACGAGCCTAGAACCTAGATCATTGTTTTCTAATTAGTAAGTATTATTTTACGGCCTTAGTGACGCAGATATGACTTATTATTGCCTTTTCTTTTACATTCAACACTAAACGAATATTATTTATTAACATGAAGAGGTTTAAATGTTTTACGACGTTTTCGACAGAAAATTCATTCAAATTTTATGTGTACAGTTATGATTATGACTAAAAACAATTTATGTTTATGGTTTTTGGTATGTTGTGGTATGTCTCGATATAAATCAAGCAGATATTTAATAATTTATTTATTCCGAGTTTTTATCAGCGCACACAGTAGTTATTGCTCAATTATTATATCGCGCGATAAATAAAATGAGTTACGCTATGAAGTCAAGAATTTAGTGTATATGTCAAGTTAGAGTCTAGATGGGCTCCTAACTCCATAATGAGAAGATTCTAATTTCTAACACTAAACCGAGCCTATTAATTCTCTAGGAGTTCTGGCAATTCTTCAATTTAACGTGGTAAAATGTTGATTCCACTGTGTATTAGCAACGGTACTAATAGCCTTGCCTAGGGCCCTTTTTACTTATTTCATAGCCTACTCTACATAAAATCCAACCAATAAACTTTCTTATTTCGGAAAATATTCATAGAACCAAGACGGTTCTTGGCGCCGTTTAATTGTGTAAATTTCACATAATTTATTGAACAAACCTATTAAACTCACCTATACTGGTTATATTAGCAACCTAGTTCTAAACGAAATCAGAAAGATCAAAGTTAAATTTAGTTTGTAACACGACAAAATGCTGTCCTGTAGTAGTATATTTTATTTAATTTGAGTTCCACGAAAAGAAAACGTATATTTTATGTAGGTAGGTTTGTTTTTTATTTTGTTTTCCTACCTGGTACGAAAGCGTATTTCAATAAGAGAACAAAGCGAAATAAAGCACCTTTTAGGTACAATATTTGATAAAATCTAATCTACATCAGAAAACACCCTTTTTTCGTTTAATATCCATTTGTTTGCCTTTTTTTATAATTTCGTTCGTTGTATTGTACAATTTTCACCTCGCCCTTACTTATTTACTCCACCCCGCACGAGCCAAGTAAAAAATCTGAGATCCCGTAGGTCCGGGGGCTGTTTCTCGGTAGAATTTTCAACAATGTTTGTTTTGTTTTTCCTTTTACAAGACGCTCATTCCATTGTTGCCGTGACCTAAAAAGCAAAACAAAAAAACGTACACGTGGATATTTTGTTTGTTGTTGTTGAATTTTCCAGCTTTTGACAAACATTGGATTTAAATTTATTTGGTGTTTATTTTTTCTGGGGCGATGAGGATAAGGGAGAAATTATCGAATATATTTATTATGTAAATATGTTTTTTGGTTTTTGAAGGGAAGTAATTTTCTTCTGTGCCACTAGGCACAGAGTTTGGAAAATCGCCGGGAGGTGGATTAGCTTTGATGATGGATAAATAAATTCGTTTTAACATGCGTTGTTCACTACATATACAGCACACACTACATAAAATAAATTTTATATGCTTTTTTATCAAAGCTGAATTATGTGCAAGCACTCGCACAATAAATTAATAATTGTTTACTGTTTTCACAAAATTTAATCAAAAATTCACTTCACACAAATTATTTAACGCGTTGTTGTTGTTGGCAGCATATGGAAAGGCTTGTTTGTTGTTTGATATGTTTGTTTAATACCAATCACAAAACTAAAACCTAAATTATCAACAAAACATTTGTTAAAACACGCGGATACGATTTTTTTTAAATTTCTAAATGCCGGCTTTAGCGTATTCTAACTATTTTTGTTAATATTTTCATGGTGCCACACCCTGTTCTGTTCTTTTTTAAACGCTATAAAAATCGATATGTATATTAATTCTAATTTAATTATTCACAAGCTGAATAAGATAAATTTTGGTTGGTATATAATAAAATCGACTACGAGAGCGTGGTGGTTAGTTTCGAAAGACACGGAAGCAGACCGGACCGGTTATAGATATAAAATACACGGCGTCCCAAAAATTTCACTTTAATCTAATCCATCACACATTTTACCACCAAAAATGATAACAAAACCCGCTAGATCTTTGACGTGAAAACAGTAATTTGAATAAAAATATGGAAAGTGGGAATGCTAGTTTTTTGTTGTGTACATTTTATAACATTCAAAGCGTATTATTGTCTTATCGAAGATACTAGAAACCTACAAGGTATAAAATATCGAACACCCACAAGATAAATTATACTTATTTTATATTAACAAATGTTCAAAGGTCATTTCTTTAAGCATAGTCCACTCCTGCGAACAAGAAAATCATCTTTGTTGGCAACGATTTTTTTTTAAAGATCTTTTTCATAAGAAACAAGTTTTATTCTATCGATGCGATGTGTTGCATTAATTATTAAAAGTAAGCTGGAATTTACCGTCAAATGGATAAGGGAAAATTTTGCTCGACTAGTCGAAAAATTCTATTACGTAGACCAAAGTGCGTTTTTTAATTAGGTTATACATTATAATAAATTTACTGGTAAATTTTTTGTTTTTTCAGGATTTTAACTTCGGGTATGTATACAGTTTATGGACTTAAATTCGGTCATTTGTATTTGGGTATCGTCAATTTTATTACGAAACAAGATTTGATGTGAAGTTGTAGCGTCTATTGAGTTTTTTTTTTTTTGAATCAACTTGTATTACATAAGAATAAAAAGCAAATGACTTTGATGGGCGTAGTTGGAAATAAAATCCACTGAGTTATAAACGAGGTTTTGTTGTTCATTATAATTTTATAAATGTACGAAAGTTACCATAATTTCAAAGTGGGACACCCTGTATACGTGATTTAATTATTATAATGTAGCCGGCGGACAGAGATAGGTACCGTATAATATAATTGAATAAGAAATGGTTTTAAATTGGAATCAGTGTGACTGCAGTGCGGTTAACTGATTTTCTACCTATAAGGTCCTTGATTGATAAGGAACCAAGAATCGTGTAGTCGTAGATAAAAGATGACAGTTATATGGGTAGCGGCGACGTGGAGAGAAGGAAGGCGAAATATAGTGGGAGGGACGTTTAGCAGTTATGGTGGCTCGTTAACACGTGGATGCTGTTGAAGGCGACTTGGCAACATTGGGGCACGGCCAATAGATGAGTTCTCGTTCTCGTTTCGTTCTCTCCGGCGGCAACATTGTGCCCGAGCGCGCATAGCACAAAACTCGAGGAGGCAACCTTGACTGCCTCGAACGACGTAAAATTTCATATAGGTCACCCCAGGTCCCGGACATCCATCCATTCCCATTCCCAATTCCAATCTCAACCCACCCTAAATGAAAAACAACAAAAAAAACCACAAAGCACCCCGTGGTTGTCCGCCCGAGGCCCCCTCAATTCAACTTGCAAGGAGCCGGCTGGTTTAATTTCAAATTTCAGAGCCGCAGGGAAAATCTGGCGAAAAAAATTAAAAATAATAAAATGCTTTCGCCGTATTTTCCTGCCATTACCAAATGAAACGCGCCTCAAGCGAAAACCGCATTAGATCGGCAGTTTATTAAAATTCTCTTTGATTTTCGACACGTACTTCATTTAATATTAAATTAAAATTTCAACATGATAAAAGCTGTCAAAATTTTATTAGAAACCGGTTGCCAGGCACTTGTTAATCTGCCCCTGTTCAAACACACCCGGATAATCATCCTAAATAAAGGGATTACGCTCCAGGAAGGGTACAAAATAATTATAAGTTTTACCTTATCTTGTTAATACGGTACTGCCAACAGCAAAATCGTATAAAGCACATTTTCGCAGGAAGCGGACTTTTGCATCTTTTATCGCATAATATGAAAAAGCGATGATGTGTGAAATTCGACGGAACAGGATTATCTTTCAAACATCAGGGTCCAAATCACCATTTCTTTAATTATAATTATATTCATAATCCAAAAAAACGGTATAACACGCTTTTCATATTTATCTTGCGTGTTTGGACACTGAAAACCGCAGAAGTTATCGGACTGACATGGCGAGATAACACCTTCGATCCAGCCGCTTCAGATTAGAAAATTATGTACAAACTTCGCTCAATTAAATCAAATTCCTAAAATCGAATTTTCTGGTTGTTTGAACTTGAGGAATTAAGCAACGATTTGGATAAAGTCAATCCGGCGAGACAAATTATTTCACATTTCCTTGTAATTTATCAAATTCGGGAAAAAATCCATCGCGTCTCTAAATATATCTGGCAATTTTCGACGCATGAGCTTCTGAAATTTTTTAACCATAGGAAATTTTTCAAGTCTAACCTCATATTTAATGGTTTTTCTGCTAAAAATCCTTGTAATTTATCTGTAATTTATCCCTAAACACATCTGTTAGTTTTCGAGGGATTAGCTTAGTGAAATTTTTAACCATAGTTCGAAATTTCTCCAAAGTTCATCACATTTAACAGTTTTTCCACTAAAATTTTGGCTGGTTTCATGTATGAATTTTTATAAAAAGCCCCAATTTCCCAAAAGCTCTTTCAGCTAACCACATTTGCATGTTTTTTTAATGTTACAAAAATATCCACTGAGTGGTATAATAAAATAAGTAATTTTCAATGCAATTACAGTCTAAATCGTTTCAAATCGCACTTCAACACCAGTTTCAAGTATGTAATGACAATAATGCAATAAAAAATACATTAGTAGTGTACTCTAATCGTTATGTGAACACGAACCAATTACTTATCTTAAAAGTGATTACAACAGATTACTTAAGCAGTGATTACTGACCGTCGTCTACTGGTTCGTAACAACAAATAATATCCATGTAATTTTCTCTTCCACGCTAGCTTTTCGCAAATAAAAAACGTGTATGTACACAATTATTTAAGTTGCTCCCTAATGGCACGCAAACGTATGTAAATGGCGAAAATGTGTCCCAATGCAATAAAACCCCTCATAAGTTGATTGTGAAACACATTTTCGAAATGCAAAATACGACGGACGAATTTAATCAAACTGATGAGGATTTAATGCGTACTACTGGAAATTTTACTAGTATTTTTCCCCGTCATGGGATTTCACTAAGGGCCAAGTGATGTAGTTCAATTTCGAGTAGAGTACTATTACCTAGTTCTCTGGGCGAAGTCGATTATTCCAAGATTCGATCAAGGTTATGGATTTAGTGACTTTACTGTCTTATAGTATACGGCTACAGTTTACCCTCACTTTTAAATTCAATTTAAAAAGTCCATTTAATGGTTTCGTCGTAAAAACATATTTTGGCTTTTTAGCTATGTGGCCAAGAAAATAATGTAATAACCCCGTTTCGAAGGGAAAACACCGGATGTGGGTAATAAAATTTTCTTATCCAAGTTTTGAGAAATAGGTTTTTTGTTACAAGTAATTGTTCAGGATTTTTAGCTCCATTTCGATGTTGATGTTTTTTCATATGCACAATACCTTTTAATCACCCTATTGTTTCGGCTCGCCGATATATAATTTTATAACTTAATAAGGAATGATTCAGTTTGCTTCTAAACCTCTTCATTAGTGTACCTTTGTAAGTGCTCAACACCACAAATAATGCAGGTTAGTTTTTTACAATAACCAATAGTTTTGCTTATTATAAGTTATTCCTGCTGAAAAACCTGCGTAACCACCTTGAAACTGAAGTGATAAAATTAGAAAAAACTTGCTTTTGTTAATATTATTAAAAAAGTAGAACATGCATTGTGTTTAAACCGAGAACGAAAAATAAGTTTTTTACGTAATTTGTAAAACAAATTAGTTTTATTGTCAACGGGTTTTGTAAAACCATATCGGTGTATGTGTCATTGAAATTGTACTAAGCATAGAAGGACAATAAATCGAAAACAAACAAACTGTCCTGGAAAAAATCAATAGATATACATACTTACACAGAGAAAAAAATTTGAAATTCTAATACGTATCTTTTAAGATACCCTATGATGATAACAACACAAAATCTATTTTTCTTTTTTGTTCTTTGTCGAACTGCTCACCCGTTGTTTACAATTGAATAAATCAGCTACATAAGCAAACCTGCCGAGTATAGAGATTTTAAAGTAAATACACGTGTTGTTATAACTTCCCGTCCAAAGGATATCAATAATAAATAAGGAGAAAAACGCGTCGAAATAACCTGGCGTTTTTACAATTTCTACGGTTTTTTTACCTGCCCGGGGTTGCTAACGAACGGGGGTGAAGGCAGGAGCCAATTACGTGAGGAAAATAAAACAACAAAATAAATTTTCCATTGTTTTGGCCTTTTTAAATATACATGACAATATCCTTTCGTAATAAAGAAACTTTGATACGCACCGGGGGCGTTGTAAATAATAAAAAATAACGCCGGCTCGGATTGACGAAATGGTTTTTCTTGCTTTTTTCGCATTTTAAATAACTGCGTCAATCCACCACACACCGCACCGCACCACCTTGCTTATTACGGTTATAATAAGAATTTTCTTGAACTTGTTGAGCAGGCAAGTTGTATGTACTAATAATAATAATAATTTGCGCAATATATGAAATCAAAGCATATAAGAGCATGTGTATGTGCCTTATAACCAGCAACAACCGGTTATGGGGGAAATGTGCTGAATTTTCAAAAAGGCAAGTGCAACAATCCGAAAATACAATCTGCACGCGCCGGATTGTTGACTGGTTGCAAAAATCAAGGATAAAGGCCACTGAATATTTTTCTATAAAACTGTTTACATTTTTGAGTCATGAGAAAAAAAATTAAAAATACAGTTGCAAAGGCAGTTTTATTCAATTTTTAGACAAATTTAGAAATTTTTCACAATATTCCATTAGAACACAGTTTAAAAGTGTCTGAGGGGGTACCAATTTATAAAATTATTGAATTTCTGTCGTAATCTTCTAAAAAAGCTCATATCTTTAATGTTCTTTTCTTTCTGATATTTAAAAAAAAAACACAAAAATTGGTATTTTGGACAAAGTTGCATTTTTTCGAAAAATTTTCGAATGCAGTTTTAAAATCTGAGCAATTTTCGTGGATTTAACTTATTCAAATTTGCTGTCAAACTTTTTTCACATAATTACGCACAATTTTCTGAATTTTGGACACATTCAGCTGAAATATCCGTTAGCCAAATTTCGAAGATCTAAATTCCAAAAATTTTCACAATATTCCATTAGAACACAGTTTAAAAGTGAATATTTGAGGGGGTTCCAATTTATAAAATTATTGAACTTCTGTTGTAATTTTCTAAATCTAAATAAGCTCATATTTAATTTCAATTTAATTTAATTTCAATCAAAAATTGGTATTTTGGACAAAGTTGCATTTTTTCGAAAAATTTTCGAATGCAGTTTTAAAATCTGAGCAATTTTCATGGATTTAACTTATTCAAATTTGCGGTTAACCTTTTTTTCACATAATTACGCACAATTTTCTGAATTTTGGACACATTCAGCTGAAATATCCGTTAGCCAAATTTCGAAGATCTAAATTCCAAAAATTTTCACAAAATTCCATTAGAACACAGTTTAAAAGTGAATATTTGAGGGGGTTCCAATTTATAAAATTATTGAACTTCTGTTGTAATTTTCTAAATCTAAATAAGCTCATATTTAATTTCAATTTAATTTAATTTCAATCAAAAATTGGTATTTTGGACAAAGTTGCATTTTTTCGAAAAATTTTCGAATGCAGTTTTAAAATCTGAGCAATTTTCATGGATTTAACTTATTCAAATTTGCGGTTAACCTTTTTTTCACATAATTACGCACAATTTTCTGAATTTTGGACACATTCAGCTGAAATATCCGTTAGCCAAATTTCGAAGATCTAAATTCCAAAAATTTTCACAAAATTCCATTAGAACACAGTTTAAAAGTGAATATTTGAGGGGGTTAAAATTTATAAAATTATTGAACTTTTGACGTAATCTTCTAAAATAGCTCATATCTTTAATTTCAATTTAATTTAATTTCAATCAAAAATTGGTATTTTGGACGAAGTTGCATTTTTTCGAAAAAGTTTCGAACGCAGTTTTAAAATCTGAGCAATTTTCGTGGATTTAACTTATTCAAATTTGCGGTCAACCTTTTTTTCACATAATTACGCACAATTTTCTGAATTTTGGACACATTCAGCTGAAATATCCGTTAGCGAAATTTCGAAAAATCTAAATTCCATCCTTTAAAAATATCCCGAAACACATCTGGCAACTTTGCGGTTTAACTGATGAAGTTTTTGAACCACGAAAAGCGCCTTAACTCCATCAATGCGTTTTTTTCACTTTTTTGTGACATATTTATAAATACACTTACAATTTGTGGACAACTTAACTGTATTAACATTCTTAAAGTTTTGGCATTGGCAGCACATTTTTTCCTATTATTTATAAGTAAACACATACGTTTCTAACGCGCTTTTCCCTTCAGTGTTCAATTTGATAATGTTGTGCGTCATCTTAAGTCGAATTTAATTGAAGTTTAGTCCAATCAATTTCAACTTATCTCTTTTAACACCAATTAAAAATCGCCGTATGGATCGCTTGACCCCACGATAAAAGGGTTACACTTATAAAGGATTGCTTTTATCTTTTAAATTATACTATACAGATATAAGTTTTTTATGTTTAACTAAAATGTGTGTAGACAATATGAGGGATTGTGGAAAAAAGCAGAGATCGATAAACTAACTGTTAATTATTTTAATTAAAACGTTTTTACATACATGATAAATCATTATTACGTATATTAAAATGATAAATTATGCATAACACATCTCTATTCTGTTTTACATAATGCTTTATACAGGGCGCTTAGGGAATAGCTTTGATAATCATAGTAATCAAAGTGTGACATTGAGGGATTAAAATAATTGTCAATTATAATATACCACACTAGTAGGTTATTCTAACGAAGTAAACTACGTGCGCTACCCAAAATATGTGTGAAAGACTTATATTTAAAAAGTGTACCGAAAATAACAGCGCACATTTTATGGCAGATCAAAGTATACGCATGATTTAAATTTTGTGTTAGGTACAGAAAAAAAACATAAATAGTAACAGTACTTTATTTGTGGCACACTTCCAAAATCGATTTAATTTCTTTTTTGTGTGTGGTGTGTTATTTCGTAACCACTAAAATTAAAAAAGTAATTTTAGTTCGCCGGTATATCAATAACTTTTAGGACCAAGTGTCCAAGTGTGTGTAATAACAAAAATCTAGCTAATTAAACATATGATAATGATTTGTTGCTATGAATGAACACAGTAACAGTAATAGATCGCTATATAAAATAATAAAATGTTTTTTTTCGTTGTTTAATAATAAACAAATAAAAAATTAGCACATCATAAAACGGTTATTAAAATAACGACTTTTGCCGGTGTAAAAGCATAATTAAAAATTTGATGCGGTTATAAAAAAATTCAATTGTAATCAGGTGATTTATAAAAATAAAAACGAGCACACAGCTTATTCGACACAATTTTTCGTTCGTAATTATATAACTAAAACAATGGTGTTGTTTTCATTCACGGAAAGGCAGAAATGAGTCAGTTTTATTCATTTAGATGACATTCCTATAACCCTTATTAGCTTATTATACATACGCATTTTAACTAGCTAAACTAGAACTAAACAGTTAGACAATCGATCTTTGAGAAGAGGAATGTCAGAGTGTGTGTGTGTTTGTGTGAGTTGTTGGTTTAGCTACACAAACTACAAGAAGACAAGATAAACAGAATACGATACCCTATCTTCCCTTTTGATGAATCTTTAATATTTAATCAGTAGAATTTGCGTTTTAAATTTTACTCTTTTACACACGTGTGTGAACTACATTTATTATACATGCTTTTTTGAATGTCAACTGGATGAAATTAACAAACATCCCCACTGCGGTATTCATTCATTTCAATTAACAGACAATTAAAGTAAACGAACGCAAAAAAAAACACACACACACACGCATGATTTTTCGGTGGTTTATTATTGCATGTTTACTGAATACACACCCCTTATCACAAACCGGACGTCCGCTTGTTGCCGGGAAACCAAAATGTATATTATTATTATACATAATGAAGGTAAATTTATGATTTTTTTTCGGACATCCGAACCTACCTGTGGGGATGTTGGGCAAGTCGGGTTTCATTCATTATGTAAAAAGGTAATTAACTGGGAGGGTGGACCATGTCCACACAAACCAGAATAATAATCGTAAAATTTGTTTACTTTTTTGGCCATCGCACACACTCTAAAACGAATTTCATTTCATCATGTTCTAATGATATGAAACCATTTCCGCATAACACACACAAACACACACTGGGGGCATTTATTATTATGGAGATAAAAAGGGATGTTTTTTTAGTGGGGTTGCGAAATTTCAACTTTAGGTAAATCGGAAATCGCCGGGAAGGCAGGGGCGGGTTTATTATCTCTAGGCGCAAAAATCACTGAACTGTTAAAAATTTGTTCTAAAAATCACAATTCAATATAAACACGAGCAAAAATTACACAAAATTGAATTTAAATAATATCACGGTTTAGGTAGTTCAGTTTTTTATTCTTCTTCTTCTTGTTCAGTGTAAATTCTAAAAGCCAAGTAGAAGAATAATTCTAATATGTGAATTCGTTGACTTACGTCATTTAATTCTATATAAAATATCTGATATGCCCAACACACGACTTTCTTATACGGATAATACCACCATTACTTTTCCTAAAGAAATTAAGTTAAATTTTTTGTAAAAATCGTGTTTCAATTTTGAGCGTTTCCAGCAATATTCAAATAAATTTCAGAAGTCTCTCTCGCACTTATTGCAATATGCATAAATCTGTCCTTGTTCCACTCATTATAACCGAATTTTACGACCAAAATAAGTTTTATTTTTTTGGAATTTTTTTGACGGAATTTCAAAAAAGTTCAAACAAAATTTATTCAAAATTCAATTCTAAATCAATGCTAAAGAATAAAAAAATCTCGTAAATTGTTTATTTTTCAAAATATTCCTAAAAAACCTAAAAATGTCTTCAGGTAAGTGTCACTAGATGAAAAACATTGAATGTGGCACCCACAAATTTGTTCAAACTCTTAAATATGAAATTTGAATCAAATCCGATAAGTCGTTTTTGAGTTCTGGTGCATACAGACAGACATCATGGCGAAAATGGTCGAAATGGATTCAGGGGCCCTCAAAACGTGTAAATCCATCAACATCTCAAAGTCGAAAAAAATCACGATTACTATACTTTCTTATTACTTCGTATAAAAAAGTAAAAAGTGTCTGCCTGTATAATGTCAAATCCATTTCTTGTACGACCTCAAAGTTTTTTAGATTTTTCAAAATAGCTTGAACACGATTCGACTTTCTCGACGAATTATTGGGCACACAAATCTGCACTACTTTGTTCATTTAACCCACTTTCTATCCTATAATAAAGATACGCACGCATTCCAACTGAGACACTCTGTATATTTCAAATGGTGACAAGAAATTATTAAACAGGACACTTTTTCACCAAGGCTTCTGGGGCCAGTTCGGTCCTGCGCCTGCCCAAAACCTCTCTCGTTTACCAATTATTTTATTACATTTGGGTTTTTGTGGTAATATAATATTCTAATGCATTAAAGATGACAGTAAATTCTAATGACAGTGGAAATATGAATAGTAATAGAGTTGTTATAATAATAATCATATCCGTAGTCCAATTAAGGTGTAACTTTTCCAATGTCGCGATGAGTTTGTAGACAGTTCAATCGATAGAAATTCTTTAAAAAATCAATGAAAATTCATACATGTAACAACAATATTTATCCAAAATATTTACATTGTTACCACATGTGTTGTAGCCAGCCATCTAAGTTGTTATTAGAAAAAATGTATAAATTTGCCTATGCGTCATCCCTGATAATGTTTTTTTTCATTTTCTTTAACACGAATATACATACATTATTATAAAATGTGTTTACTGTTTTATTACATTTTGAAACATTAAAGCCTCGTCAGTTTGATTTAATTGGAATGTCCTCTCCCAGATTTTTTGCGTTCTGAAAATGTGTTTCAGCTGAAACATTTATATATTATAAGGTTTTTTATTACATAAAAGTATCTCCCACGTTTTTCGTATAAAAATTTCGTGCGCGCGAGTTTATTATATTATTATTAATTAATATTAATTCTTGGAAATTCGAAATAATTAGAATATCGCATGGTTGTGCCTTTAGCTTTTTCAGTGATTAGATTAGGTTTCGTTAAAAGGTGTGTTGTTTTTGTATAAAACAGCTCATCGTGAGTTTGTTTAGTTTTTCTACCGTTCAACCTGTGGTCGGTTGGTTGTTCTTTTTATTTTAGTCAGCAAGGTATATTTATATTCCGAACGGAATAGCGGCGTAATATCTTTTTCCGTGTGCTAGGGTTTTCAGGTGGTGACCGGATTTGAACGACTTTTCTTTCTATTGGTTTGGTTGAAATTTTGTGGAACACACAGTTCTGATCTGACCAACTTAATTTAATTTTTGTACAATGTTGAAAGTATAAAATATAATGTAGTAGCCGTTCGTATAACAACTCTGTACTCTCGATTTTGTATATGCTTGTATTTCATAGGTGCGTCGTTGTCCAATGAGAGTCCCGGCGCGTTGCTATGCAGTCTTGTAGACTCTTTCTCGCTCCTAACTCATTACTTTATATATCGTCATCACGAATTGCCGAAACGAAACTCGCGAATACGACCTCTGGGTTACGCTGTGGCCATGTTCATTCACTACTTGTCGATTTCACTGAATCTAAAACGTTCTAATTTTTTACATCGGCTTTTTGCCTTTTACAATTTACTAGCTGAGTTTTTACCCCAGAAAATCATTTCCCTCTGTATACTGTAGTACTGTACCACACCACAGCCACAACCGTTATTGCCATGTGTTCATTCGTTCCTACTTTTCATATACCAATTAAATTGAATTTATTACATGCAATCTAATTTTTCATTTCACTTTAATTGAAATATTTAAACTAATAATTCCTCTACTTATTAATAATTACTTGGACCATATGTGCGCGCTGGTTCTGAGTTGCGATTATTAAATTTGTAGCCAATTAAAGTTTTTTATTGTTAAAACACAATTTACAACGAAAACATTTTGCATACTATGTATAAATTTGTTTAATTCAAATTAATACATTAAAAATACGAATAAATTTACCCAAACTTTTATCATTTTAAAACAACACAAGCTTTTATCAAATAACCAACTTACACAGATTTTATGCTAAAAAACATTTTTCAGCAGGAATTCTGCATGTTTTATCATACCATCAATATCTCAGCGATTTTTCCTACAAAATATGCGAATAAATTTTACAAACAAAATAAGAATCGCGAATTTTTCGACGAGCATTTCAATTATGTATTTTTTTTACCTTTGAAAAAACATTATTAAATTCCCCTCTTGAGATGGAATTAAAAATATTTCTGATGTATTGCCTATGCCTATAAAATGCTTTTCTCTCTCACGTCTTGTTGAATTTTCTTTGAAAACTGTAAGTGTTTACTTGTGATTACTTTAGAAGGTTTGACAACTTTTTCCGGTGAAGTTATGAGAAATTACCGCTGGGAAGGAAGTTTTAATTGCTTTGCTATAAATTATGATCTTTTACTAGTTTTAATTTGATGTTTTATCAAAAAAAACTCGAAGGAAAACTTTTCTCTCTTTAACCTATGATCTTTTGGAAGGTTTAATTTAAAGTTTTATGAGAAAAAATTACAGGAAAATCCGTTTGGTAGTGTATTTCCTCCTTTCAGGGTTTTAAATTATGCGATAAATAAATACGAGAAAATTAGTTTGATAGAACTGAAAATTATAAATAACTTTAAAAACGAATTTATTTCTTACAAAAATCCCTTTCATCTTTGATGACCCAAAAAATTTACTCGAGTATAACTCAGAAAGATGACGACTCTTTGATAAGGTTTAATTTAAAGTTTTATTAGGAAAATTTAAAAGAGGCGTCATCTGGAAATGTATTTCCTTAGATTTTAAGTACTGCTATAAACAAGTGTGGGAAATTAGCGTTATCAAAGTTAGAACTCAAAACTGTCTAGAAATCGTCATCACAACTTTAAGAAGTAATTTACGTATAAAATCTGAACTGAAAAGTTCAACCTGCACTTTTGATAGAAGTACAAATTATCTAATTAAGTTCTATGATGACTTTAAAACCACCAAGCTCCAAAGCGCCCTTTATAGAAAATAATGTAATACTCGTACACTCCCAACGCATATTTCAATGAACTAATCTCGTACATTACTATTACATAAATTGTAGAATGTTTTTATTTGTTTGTTTTCCAAGTTGTTGTCTCTATTTTTGTATTAGTAATTTGTTTATATAAATCACACACACGCCTTGTAATAAAACCGGCAATATAACCCTACTGCACAATATTAAACAAAAATAAACATACATATTGGTGTGCGCGACGTTGCCTAAACCAGGGGCTCCTCGCTGAGTTATTTAAATGAACTGAAACTGGAAATGAAACTGAAACTAAAACAGTTTTCGCGAGGACGGACAATCGATTTTAGGGCTTTGGGCTAGTAGCCGGCTTAAGCCGAGTAGGATTTTTATGATTATTGTTTCTTTTCCAGCCTGTATCTGAGTGGACATCGGCCAATGTAATAGAATGGATGGCCGTCGTAAATTTATATTCATATGCAGATGTTTTTCGTTGCAAAGACATCAAGGGATCCGATCTAATCAACTTAGATCGTGACAAACTAATTGTAAGTTTTTTTGTGTTTTCCCCATCCCAATTAGTTTCTGATTTTTTTCTAATGTTCCATAGAACATGGGAATCAAAGATGAGTTCCATCAAAAATCAATACTGACTTGCATTGATGAGTTGATTAAGAAACCGGAGGAGGCTATGGCAACTGAACCGATGGAATTCAACAATCAATTTGTTCATAATTTGACTCAGCATAGCTTTGGTTCTTTGGAACGATGTGACAAATGCAACAAGTATTTGCGCGGACTTCTTCATCAAGGTTTCATTTGTCAAGATTGTGGTCTAGTGGCACATCGTACTTGTGCTGCCACTGGACTACCTTCTTGCACTTTCGGGGCAGCAGCTGAAGATCGCCCACCGCGTTTCATACCAAGCAAATCTCTCTTCGGGCAAGGACTCTGCGTGCAGTTTTCTACAGCTGAATCTCCTGCACCAGATCTGATTATAAAATGCACACAAGAACTTGAGGCTAGGGCGAAGATTGATGAGTCGCTTGAATTGTATAATTTGTACTGTGCCACTCCACCGGCAGATCAAGTGACTACCCTCTTGAAGAGAATTGAGGACACTCCGAATAATTTGGATTTGTCCGAGTTTCAACCAATTGTCATTGCAAGCATCATCAAGAAGTATTTGAGGGAGCTACCAGATCCGCTGATTCCAGTACAGTGGTACGATAAGTTCTTGGAGGCGTCCAAGAATAAAAACGATGAAGAATGTACTTCAAGCTTGAGGGAACTGGTTGAAAAACTACCAGATCAGCACAAGTCTACCTTGAATTTTATAATGGCGCATATGTGTCGTATGTGCCAAATGGAGTACACTCGCGGTAATTGCAGCCCTCCGACTGTCCTCATCCAGGTTATGTGCGGGATCATCATAAGACCTCCATGGGAGCGCATTATGTAAGCATGATCTTTCTACAACTACTCAACGTAATCTAATTTGCGATTTTTTTGTCTTTGTGTTACAGACAAGTTGTTTACAACACTCAAGCCCATAATAGAATTGTGGAGCATCTGCTTTTGAACTGCGATTGGGGGGAAACCTTGCCGAAATTTTCTTCCGCTCCTGCCATACCCCCTAGGAAGGTCTCCAAGATGGGAAACAGCAGCAACGCTACGAGCATAGACAAGGATAAAAATCTAATGATGCCCCTGATGGACGCCGAGTGGTATTGGGGTGACATCAAGCGTGAAGAAGTGAATGATATGCTGAATGACACAGTTGATGGCACGTTTTTAGTACGCGATGCTTCGAGCAAATGCGGCGAATATACTCTGACTTTACGAAAGGGTGGAGCAAACAAGCTTATTAAGATTTGCTACAGAAATGGCATGTATGGTTTTACTGAACCCTATATTTTTCCTTCTGTTGTTGAAATGATAAATCATTTCCGCAATGTTTCCTTGTCCCAGTACAACACTTCCCTTGATGTAAAACTATTGTACCCCCTGTCAAAGAAACTTAACCAGGAGGAAGATGATCCAACAAAACGCGAAGACACAGACAAGCTATATGAAAACTTGATAAAAGTTAACAGCTCCATGCAAGATAAAAACAAACTGTTGGATGTTTGGTCAAAAGATTTCAACAACACTTCACTAGAAGTTGCTACTAAACGTCACGCTTTAGAGGCTCTGAAGGAACTAGTCAAAGTTTATCGGGAACAAACTAAAACCCAAGAGAAGTTCCAAAGCGAGGCACAGCCACATGAAATCCAAAGCTTGATGATGAATTCTGATTTGTTAAAGAAGCGTTTGAAAATGATGGAAGACACTTGTTATACTCTCGATGAAAATCTGCAACAGCGTGAGGCTTACAATCGTTCAATTGAACGTGAACTGACGTCTTTAAAACCAGAGTTGCATATTCTTCGCAGAGATCGTGATACATTCATACGTTGTCTACAACAGCGAGGCGTTACTTTGACTAAAATCAACCAGATTTTAAACGCGAATACTGTAGAAGTATGCGACGTGGACACTCTTCCACACAACGATGAGCGCACTTGGTTATTGACAAACTGTTCGCGTACTGAAGCCGAGAAACTGTTGTCTGGAAAACCGGATGGAACGTTCCTGATCCGCCGTTCGAGCAAATGGTCTAAGTACGCGTTGTCGGTTGCTTGTCACGGTGTAACTAACCACTGTATTATCAACGAAACTCAAAAGGGGCTGGGCTTTGCTGAACCATATAATATTTACCCCACACTTAAAGATTTGGTCTTGCATTATGCTACAAATTCTTTGGAAATTCACAACGATTCGCTCAATACGGTATTAGCTTGTCCGATTTTGGCGTGTAATCATGGCCGCGAGGATTATCACGCATCAACTGGTTCCAGCATCTCTTCAGAATTCGCGTAAATTCGGATGGGGGAGTAATGTGATAATTTTGTTGCTGCTGTGACTTTTATATTCCCATGTTAAAATATTGTGATGGTGTAATTTTAAAAAAACCCTTAACAAATTTTTATGAAAAATACAAAAAAATTATATGTATTATATATTATATATTTACATATGCAAGTGACTGGTTTACAATTAAAAATTGTTTTTTTTTTGCTTATTCGCCAGGTTTAATTGACTGTGATAGTGTACTAAAGAAGAGATGAGTTTTAGATTCACATATACTTTATATAGCATTAGCACAGATTAGTGTGTGATGTTATGAGAGGAACAAACGAAACGAGCGTGGCTTCCGCGAAACAGCTAAAATGTCTGCCGACTCCCGGCCATTATTGATGTCAGCACTGGTATGTTACCAATATTGGTAGCCAACTATAAGTGTGATCCCTTTGCATTGGTATTTTTGAGACCTTTACTATGTTACTCTATATGGTCTCCTACTTATTCTAGTGATCTGTAATTTGAGATAGGTTGTTATTATTACGCATAATAATAATACATATACCTGGTACTTTATTTGCTTCTATTCAGAAAAAAGCATTCTAGATAATAATGCAAAAAAAAAGGATAATGTGATGTTAGTAAACATTTGTAAACCTGTGCAATGTTGTAGTTTCTATGTACACTACAAACTAAACGTTTGTTTATTTCTGTTAGTATTTATTTATATTTTAGAAGCGCGCATGAAAAATTTTTAGTACAAATTTTGTATTATTTCGCTACTTTTATTTTCATTTTTTAAAACGATGTTTTATGTCTTTGTAAGTGTGGTAAATATTAAATGGATTATTCCCTAAAAATCAAATAGTTGTTGTATTAGGCTTAAAATTTACTTAACTTTGATTGGAATAATCGCGTAAGATCTGTGTACTGTAATGTATGTTCTTATTTTATACCACACACAAAATAATTTTACTACCGGATATCTAGAATGTTTTTAGTTTCATTTTGTACTGCTATTAATGGATAATATATTGGAATTTTAAAGAACAATTCATATATAGATATATATATACCTAATTATATATTTGATGATATATGTCAACAGTTTATTACTTATAATAGTTTGTATTTGTATATTAAAAAGTTTTAACCATTTTTCTCTAAGTCGATATGATGATATATATATGGAATAAATTTGTTTCTCATTCAAATATTATGTGTGTAATGTAAACGATGAAATAAAAGTACTTTCTGTAACTTTGCTTATTCCTATTTGTTTTTTATATTATTTTTGTCCAACACACACAATTCATGTACAACTAATCCAAGGTTTTTTTTAAAGTAGTTTAAACTAATGTTTAAAAATTTTATTAAGGTTTTTGAATATAGTATTTTTTAAATTTGTAAAAAAACTGTTCTTATACTGTTGAATGTCATCTCAAATAAATTATTAAAACAGTTACGACCACTCGTTTTTTTTCTAGTAGTATAGTGGCTAACTCTAACTCAAACAATACACTCTTAAAAGCCCCAAGTGAAAACTCGATTTAATTCGATAATTTTTATTCCACGAACTACCTACCTACAAAGTAGATTAAACAGAAAATAGCCCCCATATTGAATTCATAATACACGAGAAGTAATAAAAGTTACAATTGAAGTACAGTTGAGTTTGAAATTAAAAAAATATTTAACGACTGAATGAACGCAAGAAAGGCGTAGCGCAGACGACCATTGGGACCAATAAATCAACTCAAACAAAAGCATAATCACGTCTTGACCCTTGCCTGGGTCATTTTTGGTTTCGTTTCTGAAAACTCGGACGAAAGCACGTCTTATACCTTGAGTCATAAAATGATAAAAAAAAATTGACTCGCATACAGTCCAGTTAATCTTATTTTATAATCGAGGAGCCAGACTGTTCTGTAAACATTTATTGGATGCAAAGATCTTCAGCCCTCCTATGCAGGTGTAGAAATTACCTGAACTGGAAATAGCGGAATATAATTTAATATTATTGTGTACCTATAAGAAAATCGTTAAATCAAACCGAGGCTTGAGTAATTTATGATAATTGAAATAAGGAGAGATAAGTTTCCTTGGAAAATCAATCCACAATTATTTCGGGTATACAACGTAAATTTGGCTGTGTATATGGAAAGTGCTGAGCGTGTTTGGCTTTAATAAAAAATTGGCGATCGTAAATCAATGAATAAATAATAAAAGACCAAACAACTAGTTTCTACGCCCTATACTTTTCCATCTATTACCACGAATAGAAAGTTTAGACAAAATTTAACATAAATACTTGCTTTACCTGTAGTTTTTTAACGAAATTCGGGTCTTAGGCCAACTGTACTCCCAGATCTATCACCAATTGGTCTAAAAATTATTTTCTGAATCCCTAATACATTATTGATTAAATTATTTTCCTTTTGTTGTGTTACCTAATAATAATTATAGAAAAACTACTAGCTATTAAATTCCACCTAGTTTACTGATTAATATTCGCCAAAACACTTTGTGGACAAAAACAAAACATAACCCATATTCCGTTTCATGTTTACACCATCAATATGCAATAAACCCTTCTAAACCAATTTCATGCAAGATAATGGGCTCTGTCAATTTTTTCGCTTTTAATTTCTGACATTTTGCTCTAAATTTCCGTCAATTATTATGCAAAACAAACCAATGAATATTAATTATGATTTAGTAAAAATTTACATAACAAGCTTTTTAACATGCAGCGAAAACAATATCAGATTTTATTTAGGCGGAAAATTAATCGCTTCTTGTTTTTTAGTAGGTTACATATACATTGTATGTACGTTAATTTAATAACAAAGGCATTAAATATGCGTAAAAATAATTCCCGAGCCCCACGTCGAGGATTTTATTATTTACGCTTATAAAATTTTGTTGTTGTTTGCATGAATGACTTTTAAGGGCCAGTTAATTTTCAAGTTAATAGGGTTTTTCCCCCGCGGATATTTTCACGACCGCTTATTTTTTAATATTTTATTTTATTTAATATTGTTTTCATTATCAGAAAATTGGTTATGGCTGATTCATGGACAACCACATAAAATTTACAGTCTAAATAAAATAATAATTACACAAACATAACAATAATCAATTTCTGATTTTGAGAACCAAACAGTTTTATTATGAAAAATATAATATGAGATATTAAAAATAACAAAGAATGTACATAACAAAACAGCATAATATTAATTGTAGTTATAAATCAAAATAGATTATAATTTTAATGAGAATTATTGTTAAACTAAAGTGAGCAATTTTTGAGAACTCACAAAGTTTGTCATACTTTTAAGGATTTACTTCCAGTTTCATAATTTTATTCTACTGGAAAAATCAACCAACGTGAAAATCTGTCAATAACTTTACAGTTATAAAAGTTATTTTCTTTGTCGTGCCAGAAAAATGTCTAAAAATAATCTGGAGTAAGCAAAAATACTAGGGTGTGTAACATTTTAAACAGATGACATAAAAATTACAATCCATCGATGTGAAAAAATGAACCTGAGGGTGTTGCCAAAGAAACGCACGTCATCCGGCTATTTTATTACAGAAAATATGATTTCTCAAACAAAGCTGCCCTAATAAAGTTTTGTCCAAGCGAAATAGACAATAATGAAAAATCGACTTGGAGTTTTTTCCAGAGTTAATAGGATTTAGATGGAATCTTGTAGCTGTCCCTGAATTTCACTTTTCGTATTGTATTACCTACAAATATTAATTATTTCCAGTGAAATCCGGAGCGATATCAAATAATATGACGAACCCTTTTCAAATTTAGGACGTGTAAATGTATATTTGGAGTTAATTAATTTTTAAGGTTTCACTTTAGAAAACCAATTTTATCCAAATGAAATTTGATACTAAGGAACATTTCGAACAATAAAAAATACGTGCTTCAGTTAATTGCTTATTATTATTTGTAGGTATGTAATAAAAAGCCCATGAAGCCAACAAAGTGAATTAAATCGCGCGTTTCGAATGTGAAAAGAAAAAAGCGAATGCTCTAATTTCCTAAACACAAAGTGGGCAGAACGCGAATACAAAACTTATTGAAAAGTAATAAAAACCCATAAACCAGTTCTGGTAAATTATAAACCCCAAACGCAAAACGACACTCCACATAAAACAATAAACAAAAAATTGAAATGAAATCATCGGCGAAATTGAATCGTAAAATACGAAACGACCAGTTTTTTCTATACACAAATAGGTGAGATAAATGTTTATATAATGAAGGTAACCAGAGCTCCTGCTTACGCAACACTGAACAGAAAAAATACTACTTCATTAAAAAATAATTATTCCATAAAAACGAAAGCTGAGCTTTTTATAAAACCACCAAAAACCGCACTGAAAAGCCGTAATATACAAAATAATAAGAAAATCTAAATAAATATGTTGTTGCTGACTAGGTACACATAAACCAATTCGTATTCTGTTACTTCGTCCCCATTTTCCAGATTACTCATATCCAATTTCAATCAGAGATTTTAATTGAAATTTATTACGTACAAATTAATTTGTACAGAAAATCCTTTTAGCGCAACAGTTTATTCTAGAAAATAAATTAGTGCTATACCTCTGAAGCTTAGGCAACACATATTAAGTGTATGTGAATGAAATCGGTGGACAACTGAAAAAGTGCGGATACAAAAAAATAACAGGCGATTTTATGGGGCTGAAATTTGATTAGTCGGTGAAAAATATAGAAAAATGATTACCCGATGGGTGGCAAGAAATTGGCTAGACGGTAAAAAATGATTTAGACGCGGTTAAAAATAATTGTTTAGGCGGCTGAAAAATTTGAAAATGCAATAATTTCTTACGACAAATTTGATTAGACTGAAAAAAATTATTATAGGTGGCAGATAAATTGATTAGGTAGGTAACTGAAAACAATTTATATTTATAAGAACTGATCAAGGGACATTAAAAGCGTGGTCAAAAAGACAATAATGCATAATTTTCAGGACGTTTTTGATTCACTTTCTTGAAGATTGTCCCTCAGCATGTCACAAATGGTGTTGTAGTTGAGTCATGTTCATTTTGGTAGTTAATAATATATTTAATTATATATGCGAATTTGAGCGCAATTTGGCATGTACGTAATAGCGGAACAATATATAATTTAAACAATTATTAATCCCTTCTGTTTTAATTATTCTAATTCCAAAGGCTAGGTGTTCAGAATACTAAACCAAGGATTTGATGTATTCTCTATTATTTGTGATGTGATGAGAGAGGCGCATCTGTATAATCCCAGTTGTGGTTGTTTAGGCAACACATGCACCAAACCTAGTAAACATAGAGTTACGGGAGTTGCATAACAAGGTTCAGATAAAATCAATACTAAATAAAAAACAAGCGTAAATTTTCTATGCATGTATTTTATTTAAACTAAACCAAAGCGTACGCCGCGTAATTAGCAATACCGCAGCGGTTTTTACGCCTCCTCAACCGCATAAAACCGTTTTCCCCCCAATGATTACCCCACCAATTTTTCAAAATCCAAGCATCTTTTGTGTAGCCCACGATCAACATTGCATGGTTTACTGTAGTCGATGTGCAAGTTGGATCATCATAAATTCCAGAACTAGAAAATTTAAATCAATTAACGACAATATTATCAATTAGACTATGTTTGCTTAAGTATTACTGGTATAGTTGGAACGTGTGGGGACTAGCATTTATTGACGCAGCAATCGGACCGATTTTTGCCACTGCTATTTCTAACGCCCTTTCGTCCCTGGCTGGCAAAATTGCCCAAGAACTCACATTTACTATTGAAGTGTGCTTGTTGAACTGACACTTTTGTTGCTGGAAAATAATTATGGATTTCGGTACAGTGAACAATTTTTTCGGGGTGCACAAGGGGTCCCAGAATTACCAGAAAAACATGCTAGGGAGCAAAAGTTGGCCAATTATTCCTTTGAAACCGTGGAAAAAGGACATTTTAATAAGGTTTTATTTCTATATCTCGTTTATTTTTTTTCTATTTCCCATAGTTTAGAAACTAAAGTCGGTGTAATTTTTATAGTCCTTGGTTTAATTTGCCTAAACCAAATAATAAATATACGTCATAGTTCTCAAAAGCTTCAGTTTACAAACTAAATCGATAAAAAATTGAAGATTTTTCAAATTGTCCAGGAATTTCTCAAAATAAATCTGAAAAGTTGAAAACTGTAACACAAAAACTGAAAGAATAATGACGATTTTAAATTCTAAACCTCCAAATTTTGTTTGTTGTTACCTGGCGGTAATTCCAGGACACCCTATAGCTATAATATTATACCAGGTCATCAAAAATCATTCGTTCTTCCTCTCAACCAATTCAAAGTTGTTTTAAAAATTTTACTGCGAGTAAACCCCAAAGCCATAAAATCATTATTGATGACCCAGTGTAAAGTTACTTTTGCCACGTAAGGATAGTCGGTGTAGGCCATTAAACCTCCAACTTTGTCCAAGTATTTTAAAGTGTTTCTAAGGGAACCTCCTGCACAGCCATAATTTCCGCAGGAAACACTACAGTCGATAATTTGTTGTTCGCTAAACACAAAATAAAGTTAGCAGTTTGTTTGTTATACAGGGTGTGGCAGGAAAATCAATTTTGATTGATGACGTTTTGTTGTTACCTTAAGGGCACTAGTTTTTCTGTTTGTTTAAAAATTTGCGCTTGAATAACCCCGGCAATACTAAAAGCGTAACAGGATCCGCAATCTTTTTGATTATAAACCGGCGTATGAAACCCCTTGTCAATCCAATTAATTTCATCGGGTATGTGGTGTAATTTATGATAAAAATCCCCAACACGTTCCGGATTGTCAACTTTTCTGTGGTGACTTTTCGTCAGTTTCACCATTTTTTGCAGATAACTTTGTGTTGACTTAAAAACAAAAACGCAAAGTGATTAACAACTTTTTAAAATAGTAACGAAAAATATTTACCATATCTGTTAGATGATTTTCTTTGATTACGTAACTGTGCAGACCTTGTGCTGCTTCTTCATTGTGTTTTCGGATTTTTTCCATATTTTCCTCCCAGGCAACACGACGGTTCGTGTCATGATGACCTGTATAGGTTTTATTGAATTTTTGCTGCGAAAAAGCAACAAGATGAATAAATATTTAACGAGGGGAGATTGCGCCAGGAGTGTACCTTAAAATCTTCCCAGTATCTGTCGATATGTGTCGTGTTTTTTACTTCGATTGAGGGATTACCTTGTGAAAGCTTCCACGCAGAAAATAAAATATAAAGCAAATATTGTATTTGTGTATCAAGTAAATTAAAAAATATCTTTGTATACCTTGAAATTGTTCCATAAAGACTCTAAGTTTGTGCTGTTTTGTATATAGGTAAACTCACAGGTTCCATAGATTATGGCAGAGGAAAAAATAACTAATTTTACAAAAACTGACATAATTTCAGTACATATAGACAGACTACTTACTATGTTAATTGTTTAATTGGTGCATTAGCGTTTTTTTTTCTAAATTGCTGACTTATGAGAAATATTCTGAGTTACGAAATGTTGTGAGGGTTTTAAAAAGCAGTGGCTGCACAAAATATAATAATTTAGTATCTACTTTTGGAAAAATCTAATGCATAATACATATTTCAACATAATTAAATCTTAGGCAAGTTGTTGTTTTGTTGATATTTATTGTGTAGCAATAAAATATATTTTTAATGTTGGTGTTGTCCCAAATTCCTGCAACTGGTCCATACAGTCGAATCCACCCCCCAGGAAGACAATTTTGCAATTACTTGAGCGCAGGAAACCCCTGAAAGTGGCCAATCTTCTTTTCTTTTAGTTTCATTTGACTCAAGGCAGCCAGTTGAATTGGAGCCGGTTTCATGGTAAACAACATTAAGAGTTAATCTTCGAAATTTCGTTGTTAATACACATACACATACACTCGTACGTGTTTTGGGAGACCGTTAAATTCGTATTTCCCACCATAGATACTTAAGTTAAGTTGATGTAACGCGCTCAACATCGACTTTGTCCGTGACATTGTTAGCGAAAATTCAGTCGCGATCGAGCTTACCAAGCGACTGTGGGGCCGCGATAGTGTCGGGCTCGTAGCCCCGTCAGAAAATAATAATAATGGCAGAAACACAGCAAATTTGTCAGAAAAACAGCAAATAAAAACAGAATTTACTAAGATTGAAATTGTGCGTAATTTGTGATAACAAAGCAATGGCTGAATCAGGAATTGACTTAGGCTATGATTTGTCGGCCCTTCTAACAGAGGATTTCGACATTGAAAGTGCCATAGATTTTGACGATTTATTGGGAACACCAAAAAATCAAGAATATTACGAATTGACATCTAAAACTATGCCTGTTACTGAGAGGTGAGGATTAAACAGCTGCTAAGGCGCTCACCTCACGTGAGCCTCGTTGTAAATTTCTCTATGCTTAAATTAACGCGCGTACCACAAATTCAAATTTGCACAACACAAAACAACAACAAGAACAAAAAACTAACCACCATTTGAATAATTATACAAAAATACCCAAGCAAACATTCCCATAAAACCAACAGATAAACACTAATCCAAATCCAATACAAACCAAATTACTTATCAAATTTCAAATGTTTATTGATTTAATCGATTGAAAATTACTCAGCATCTACAATGAACTTTCTTGGAATTGTTGTGACTTTATTTTATATGATTGATATTGATAGTAAAATACTTGTACGCTGATTACATTTTTTATTATTTAACAGTCAGTTCGTCATTTCGCTCATGTCGAAAATTTTTATTTCGCTAATAATAGAAACATGTTAACATCAAATAAACTGTTTTGAAATACTGCCAAAATCTCAAGATTGGTTTGTTTTCAACTTTGTGAAACAAAGACAACTAATACAGTTTTTAAAACAAGGACCTACATTCAGGATTTAATGGAATTAAACAAATTCTACTTGCTTTCTATGAAATTCAACTACAAAAAACTTAAATTTTTATAAGGTATACGCCCTATAAAAAAACTTCCAAGCAAAGCACTCGAAAAATACTTAATAAATTTAATGGAAAACTTTTTTGTTGTAACTGTCTTATATCAAGTGCAATGACTAATACTTTAGATAAAAACTAATAGAAATTCACCGATGATAATTGTGTACAAAACCACTTTATCAACTAACTACAGATATGCAAATTTTAAGGAAGCCATTGCGATTAAACTACATCCGCATGTCGCATAAATAAAATCCCAAATAAAATACCTAACTAAAAACTTTTCCTTATCTTCAGCACCCCAAATTTAAAAACATCCAAACCAGTATCTCGCACCCAATTAAAATTGCAACTCATGCGAGACCAGGCCCTTCTGCAACAACAACGCCAAGCTCAGGAAGATGCCAACAGACAACAACAAGAACAACACCAGCAAATGCAAAGACAACGAACAGTGGCCCCAGCTATGAAGGTACCACTTCACAGCATAGCAGTCGATGTACCCCCGCAAGTCCTCCAAGTCCAAACGAAATTAGAGAATCCTACTAAGTACCATGTTATTCAAAAACAAAAAAGCCAAGTCCGACAGTATTTGAGCGAATCGTTTCAAGCGCCTACAAATGGGTTTTTGGCGGGTGGTGACCAGAGGAATCAGATGATGACGCAAACGCATAGTGCACCAGGAGGGACGAATAATTCTTTGGCGCCTAACTCTAATGTAAATGTGTCGCAGTCGCAGCCCTATCCAGTACAAGGGATCTCACCAAATTTTGATGTACCTGTCAGGTCCCCGGCGCTTAGCTCCGGAGCCACCAGCACTTCAGAGGTAAGAATTTTATTTCAAGTAACCCCTAGAGCTAGATTAAGCGCATAATCCCCAGGCTTGTGAAAAATTAATTAGCTGCTGGCCTGGTCGATTCCACGCGCGGGGAAAATAGATAGGCAACCAGCAATTTGTTGGAGTTTCACTGAGCTCTAACAGTCGCGTCCACGATGATATCACATAAAATAAACTAAAAGTAAACAAAAACGACGAAAAAGATAAAGTAATTGTTCAATGAAGACACTTTAATAAGCCCCGGCGCATCCGCCATTTTTACGCATTAATACTCAAATTATTTGACTTTCCACATTTACATTTACACATGGAATTTCTTGAAAAAATATTACCTGTACCTACCTACTTACGATTCTAAGTACCTAATTATAAAACCACAAAACTAAAATACTTTATTAACAATTATGTCGTTAAATAAATATATTTTTAAAACTCAATTTTAAATATTAATTTGCAATTGCATATAATTTACAAAAATTAGTTTTCCATTTACATTAAACTGAAAAAATTCCTGTTGACATTGTCTTGACTTCTTCGTTTAAATATAAGTTAAATAGTTGTGGGATAAACAATATGATGACTTTTAATTTTTAATATTTTATACTGTTTAAATAATCATTGGCCTTGTGATTCATTTCGGTAATTTGTTGTACTAATTTCGGATTGTAGACAACAAGAATTAAATAATTTTTCAAATAACCTCACTAACACATAATTTATAACTTACAGAAGATATTAGCAAATCTACTCTAATCTAGATAATAAATTGTGCCAATATTTTTATATTATCGCTGCATATTTTCGTTTACTTTTTGAAAATTTTAAGCTAGGAGATTTTGTTGTAATGTCGGGAATTAACGTGTACGATAACGTTGGAACATCACTCTTTCTATCCAAATATTAATGACCAGTAGTACTCAAACATATTCCAAATTAAAAATAAGAATTAAAATTTGCTTAAATAAATAGATACATTTTTATTTCTAACTGGTAGTATTATGACATAAAACCAAACACCAATTTGGGATAAATAAGACAATTATTTTTTCACCTAGGATTTATTAAATAATTTTGAATAGTTTTTGTAATAAATAGAAAGAAATTTATGATGGTATGTTGTTTTTTCAACTATGACATTCTTAAAAAACTTATTTACTATTTTTTTGGACCCTTGATCTATTTTTCATGCAGTAATTCCATCACCGTACAAAAATATCGAATTTTTTTAATCTTGTTCCCTTTTTTCACCTTTGTCGTAAAGTATGTTAAACACAATTATTAATATTGCTGTTTGGTGCTTAATCTTTTAGTACGTATCGTATTTTCTATTTTAAAACACTTAACACGCGTATGTTAATTTTTTACATAATTTATTATTTATCCATAAAAAGATATGCATTTTGTGTTTACATAACTAATGATTTTCTGGTTAGTTTTTGGCGTATGTGCGTTCGATTAAACAGATTTTATTTAAAAATATGCTAAGGAATATTAACATTAATTAAATAACTTATTAGTGATAATTTATTATACACGGTTAATTAAAAATATTCTATTCTACTAGATTCCCATCAAGACCGCGCGTGTTTTTCGTTAACAATTTATAAGAATGGAAAAATCCTAGAATTTATAAAGTTTGTTTGTGGAACTGTCATATTGTTATTTTTTACGACGAGCATTACGTTTTTATAGTTTATTTTTAATGGAAAATATGCAAAAATTATCGTAAAATTTACGCGACCATAAATTTAATAAAAATTCTAAAGTTTTTAAACAAATCTCGGCGTAAAAGTTGAAATTTTTGTATAGTAATTTAGGGAACCCCCGTTTCCAAGTGAGTGGCACTTTCTGAAATTCTAAGAAAGACACTCTAATCTAGTTTGAAGTAATGTTGTTCGGCGTTGGAAGTTGTTTATGTTATTCTGCAGGTATTTCTTCAGTAAAAGGACCTCTTAGGTATTTTTTTATATCGTACGATCCAAAAACATTAATTATAGTTTAAACTAGGCCATGAAAAAGCACTCAACTTCTAATAAGCGACACTCGCGTTTAGCCATAATAATCAATCCATGGTAATAATTTGTGTTTAAACAAATCGGTACTTGAAAAATTTGTCCTTTTGCCCAGTCCGGCCCTGGTTAGGGTTATAATTGAAGAGCAAACGAATTAAAATCGAAATCCTGTTTTCGAGCCAATACTTCGTCAGTTTCTAAAAACTAGTAATAAAAATCATTTCACATGAACTAAGTTGTTGTTGACATTGTTTATGCTTTTATTGTTGTAATTTACAAGATACTTTTGCAAAATTTGATAAGATAAACAAACTCTTACACATTTTACCTACATATGTGTCAAGTCGCTAACTTATGTACACTGCATATTAACACCGTTTAATATATATAAAAAATAAGTTACATATACATATATTTATTGTTTAATTAAATTGAGTTGTTGCAGCAACATGGGTGTTGTTTGTGACCTTTAAATCGGCGAAGAGTTCACTTAAGAAACTATATGCTGAACGAATATAACTTATTAGCGCGGTTGGTTAATTAAAAAAATACCAGTTCGGACTGCTTAATATTACAAGTCCAAACATTTTTCGCATGCAACGAAAATAAGGAAATTCAATTAAAGGTAATAATTATTTTAACCACTGTAGTAAACGTTTTAACATCAAAACAATGCAGCTGGTAATAAATCGAGCTCAATAAAAGATTCGAAAACATATACAGAATTAATTATGTAACAAATTGACATAATCCGTAATAACACTTGACAGATCCAAGGTTCCAACGTTTTTATGGCTCACAACTCGTAATATAAAATAAACACACAATAGCTTCTGCTAAAAAATAAGAAATGTTGAGTATATAAAGCAAATATGGAAAATATTGGTACACAGAAATTCTGAATTGAACAAAAAAATAAAATGGGACGAGCTGTTTTCTCAAGCGCCATTCGACTGAATAAACAAATAACATAAATACATATTCATCTATTATATTTACTTTTGTAAATAATATTGGTTCAAGAAACGAAACGAATTGTCTTATTTTAATATTTAATAACAAAACAAGGCGTGTTGAATTTAAGACAAATTGGAATCCTTATTTATCCTGTGCCAACATCAACATATTCTAAAATTCGGTCTTCCCCCAAGCTGCAAACCATATAATTCGTTTCGGGAATTAATTAAATATGTATTAATATTGGCGTGGCTGTAGAAAGTTGTGTCATTGTCAGCAATATATTGTTTTGCAAATGAAGAATATTGTTTGAAATAGACGACATGAAAGCAGTGGCGTCACACTTAGAATCTCTGTTTGATAATTGATACCTACTGTATCATAGACGCCAATCTAAGTTTCTTATCAAATCATGAATTATGTTATGTTCCATACTTTAACTTTAATTTTCCCGGAAAGTATTCCACTTTTGTACGATAATTTATTAAGAGGTTGTTCGGATCATAAAGAGGAAATTTATCGACATAATAAACTTTGATTTTATGGATGTGGGTACAAAATAGTTAACATGAGGGCACATTGAGATTATATTGTATCAAGACCATTAAATTCGACGAACAAATCTAAATAATTAACCTTAGCAATTATATTTTAATTGTGTAAACAGGTCATTGCTAATAATTCGAAACAAATTCACACAATTTCAATTATATATTTCCACATTATACTCCAACAATGAACATTTTTTTTTTATTATAATTATATCTTTATTACCGTATTAATATTAATGGATAAACAAACCAAAATTTGTTATGTCACACTGTCTAATAGTAAATGTTCCAACGTCAGAAACGGAAAAATGTAACTCAACTCAAATATTTACTTTTTTCTACGTCCCAGTTTCTCACTGTTTAAATTGTCAACTCAGTTCAAGTGGCTGTTCAGATTTTATCAACAAAAAATATCAATCAGAACAGCGCCACATATACAGATTACATATTTTAGTACATGAAATACTAAAAGGCGCTCATTGATTGTATTTTAAATTTTTAAAATTATGAAACAAAGTTAATAAAGTGTGATCTTGTTTTCGATGAAAAACCTAACAGGATGTTCATATCATATCAGACAATTTTGGTAATTCTTGGGATATATTTAAATATTTTCATGTATGACAATAGTTTGAGGTGGGATTAACATTTCAGACAACATAATCAAAATTACCGATAAATCTTTGGAAATTTCTCAATACTTCTACTACAATTACACTTCCAATAACAATTTTAAATACCAGAGATAATTATCGATTAATACTCAACAAAACGAAGTGATGTAATAAATTTTTAAGTTTCTAATTCAAGTATTTCATATCGATTAAGAAAAATATCACCAAGTCAAAGTATGCACCTAAGAGGAAAATCAGCCACATTTCAATGTGCACTTTTGCAATATGTTATTGTACGATAATATTTGCAATTCGATCTATATTTTTTCTACTAAACACTTAAAGCAATGTTTATTTTTTCTTCAATCTTGCTGCAACATTTTATTCACTATTATTATATCTACGCATTTACAAGTAGGTTAGTAAATTTCGAATTCAAATCAAAATTCTTTCGCAATAATTATCCATTATTAAGGAGCCTCTTGTGAATATTAATATAAAATCGTTGTAATTATTGTGTAATCGAAGTGGGGGTTGTTGTTTGCAATGTCGCGGAAATTTCTAGAAAAAAGAAAGAAAAAAATAAACAAAGAGTATAACAATTAATTACATATTCCGAACACATTCTGTAAGTGATTTCGTGAATGGCACGTTAAAGTGCCATTATCTGTGTAATTAGAAACCATTGGAAATATCACCCACATTGATGAAACTCGCTGTCTTCTGATTGGAATTTTTTGCTTTGAATATAGACCGTTTTAAAAGCCAATGTAATTAAACGAATTAGCGCATTTCCAATAAATTTCAGTATTTGAACAATCAAATTGCATTCCAGTACGATGCTTCTACACAAAGGTCAGTCAGGGAAAATAGAACGAATGTAACAAAAAAGTTTAGAGAAAATCAAATTAGACTAGATTTAAAGGAAATTTTAGCTTGTGCGCCAAAAAATTAATTTGGTAACAATTTAATAATTAATGTTTAGAACCACAGGAAACAATAAACAACACCTGTTATGTTTTTTAAATTTACTTACATTAGATAAATTCGTTTTTAAGAAAATTAAATCAAAGTCGATAAAGATTTTTAAGATATTGATTACCAATAGAGATAGTGTCTGAAAATCACTGGAAAGATAATTTGTACATCGTGTTTTTGATATTTTGATGACTTTATTAAAATTTATAATGATGCAAAGAAAAAGTTTGAATACCGCTGGAAAAATTTTAGATGACGTCTAATTTCAAAGAAATTTTATGTAATTTGATAGGAAATATTTGGAAAATGTTTGGATGGTTCTACATCAGGTACTAGTAAATATGTAGTACTTGGGCAATGTTGTTAATTGTGACTTTTTTTGAAACTATCCATATTAAACTTTTTAGTGTGTAATATAAAAAATAATGTAAAATCATTTCGTCGTAGATGATGGAGGATTTTAGCGCAAAAAAACTGATTGATAGTGCTGTTAAATATTGAGGTACTTTGCGCGTAATTTTCAGGATTTTATCACCTAGACAAAAATAAATAACATTAAACGAATCTGGCCCGTAATTTTAATTTTTTTTTGTTAGTCAGAAAATAATGTTGGCATTCGCTTTCACAATGAATGCGAAAATTTATTTTTAAAGTAACTAAAAGAGTGCGAGTGTCGCCTTCGAAGTGTAAATTTTGCAGGGAATGACACAGACTTGTGCAAAAAAAAGATCTGTCGACGCTAATGTGTTTGCGGTAAAAACCATTGCAAAACAAGCAGATTTGCGAGCGACAAGTTGAAAAAGGGTGGAGCATGTTACGAAACTGAAACTTGCAAATATATGTAAGCGAGCCGGCAGCCGGTTCAGCCGGGTCCACCTGCATTCACAAACCGAACCCAAATTCGCCACCCAGAGTACCAAATCAAATCCACGTGGTGCGCGCGTTTTATTGACTCAACTCAACTCGCATCCATTCCAAAACCAAACGATCAAACGAAACGACTGAGGCAATAAGTTAATGTTAGTGATAGTACCCAGTACCCTAGTTGAGTTTGTTGTTACGTACTAACTTAACCTGAGTCTGAATCTGAGTTTGAGCCAGAGCCCATAAGCTTGAGTCTCACTCTGACTCCGAGCCTGAGCGATAGTTATTACAAGGGTCCGTCCGATTTTTTCACTCACTTGACGTTCATTCTCATTTGTATTGTTATCGTATTCGTGTCCGTGCACAGTGCAACAGTGAGTGAATTGATATTGTGCGCTTACTTTCATTCAAACAGATACAAATTGGGATTATGTTTGGTTCTAATACTAAAACGCTTAAACGCTAGTTTTGCCATTGAATGAGTGCCAAAACACGACGCCGAAAAATGCCAGTTTACAATATTATCACCAGAAGATGTAAGGTACTAAAGCTCTTTTAATAAAATTCATCACACATCATCAATACATAAAACGTTATTGCTTGCTTAATCCATTTTATAAACAAATTTTTCTTTCAAACATTATCTTAATCTTAAAAGATGATGTGATACTATAATAATAAAAAACACACCCTGTCTGGAATATTTTTCTAATACATCGGGATTTTATCACTCGACAAATTAAATCATGAAAAATTTCCCATAACACTATAAAAATAATAACATAATAAAATGGAGCATTGTGTTAAATGTCCATAATTTAATATTAATGTACCTAGGTACCAATTTTGCGATAACAAACACTAACAATTGGCCATAATATATTTTATAGTCACTCTAAAAACAGTTAAAGGACAAATTTTTCAGAACAGGCAACAAAAAATGAAAGCAGCATGTTTTTGCTGCAAATTAATTAAGTTGTTTATGTCGCCCAATATTATACATAAAAAATTTGGGAGTATGATGAATACTAAACACGATTTTCGCCATAGATTCAATTCTACTTTCACCAATGCTAAATCAATAACAAACAGAAAATTTTCCAATTAACCTGGAATTTCTTCTGATGGGCTTTGATAAATTGCGTTTTATTTATCAGTCATCCAACATAAACAATCAAAAACATTTTTTTCTTTGTGCTCCTCCATTAAAATGTTATCATTTCAAGTAGACCACAAGTATTTATTAATAATGTAATCAATTTAATCAAGTTACTGATTGATAAAGAGCAGAAAAAATACACACGTTTGATATAAGATGATTACTAAATTAGTACATAAGTGATTTAATGAATTTCATAGAGATTGTCGTCGTTGACAGTGATGATGATGATGTAATCAATTCTAAACAAAAAAAGTATGTAGGGCGAGAGATAATTTTGCATGGTCCGCACTACACCACTAGACTAACTGGGATTTTCAAAAAATTTAACATTAACACTAAAAATGCTCTGGGAATTTTATGAGTAAATTAGCAGGAACTTGCCCGTATTTTTTGGCGTTAATTGGAATTTCTCCTCCAACGCAGTACTGCAGATTATCGTCCTTCCTTGCATACTAGTAATCTACATTATCAATTAAGAATACAGCAAAACCCATGGCGCTTGATGACGCTTTTAATATCGTTTAACCACTTAAGTAGCTTGTTCCGCACATTCGTTCTATTTCTTAAGTCAAAATGACGGCACAGCATCATACACAATTCAAATTCAAACATGGTAACGTTAATTCACCTGTTGTCATTGTTAAAAAACATATAAAACAAAAAACCAATTAGCAATTATATACCTACCTAAAATAAATAATCATTGTTTTGCTTGTTGTTTAATTATTTCTAAGTTGTTCACGGTTTTTTCGATGGTTATTTTCGTGGAATAGCAATTCTTTGTTTCAATTACTTGGGAATTAGTCGAGTTGGATTGGAATAAATCCCAGAGGAAAACAAATGCAGGCCATCGATGATGGGGGGTCTGAATACTCTGAATTAACGATTCTTTAATCGGTTTTAAGTCCCGTCACTCGGATACAGGCACATTTATTTGTTTGTTTGTTTTATTGTTGATCGTGATAGGATATTTGTTTAGTTTAGTAATAATGATGAAAAAGCTTGAGGATAAAACGCTGACGCAGAAACTATCAATGTTATGAATTCTCTGAAGATCTGTTTATTTTTTGTATCAATCATTTTCGAGTAAATAGATTTTTACAAAATTTTGTTGGAAACTTTTTGGCCCCCTCCAGAGGACTACTTAATAGTCCTTGAAACATCAATACTTTTTTAATAAAACTGCTAGGATTTAATTGTTACTAACGTAGTATAGCTGATGGCGTACATGATTCTCACACATTTGTTAATCTTCAAATGATACTTAGCACATTTGGAGGACCAAACACGCTTCTTTGTTGGTTTTTTGACGACAATAAGCTAATTCCATATTAAATATTATATAGCCGCGATAACATTTCAACCGAATTAAGAAGGAGACTTCTTGTCTATTATTATCTCGACAAAAAAATTTACACATGTATGTATAATTATTACGTATGCGATGTCGTCAATTAATTAAATAATTTTAATGTTGTCAATGAAACTGTTGGACACGCTATGAGCTGTAGCGGTATAATAAAAAGAACGCGCCGACATTTGGTCTGTTGCTGTAGTATTTGACACGCTGGGTCAATGTTGGTTGGTGTACTACTCGAATTCGAATATTGTAACAAGTGATTTGTCAAGGAAAGTTACGATGGCAACAACACGTGTTAGCGAACTGGGCTTAAGAAAGTTTTTTAGCCTAGATGGAGCTAGATAAATCATTTGTTTGTTTTCGTTTGATTGAGTGGATTGAACATTGAGCCTGGCGGCTATGCAAGAGGACGAAAAATACAATTTTTTGTCGGCACAGGCAGAACAAACAAAAACTTGTCGAGAGGAGAAATTTACGAAATATCTACGTGCGATTTACTAATAATAATAATAAGGTTACACGCAACTGAAAGAAATGTTTCAAGTCCAATTATGTTGCATAAAAGGAGATTTCTGTGTCCTTAATCTGAACATCTCCAAAAACTACTCAAATTTTCACATTATGGATACTCCTCTACCTCTTCCTTTCTGAGATAGCCCTCATTTTATTATTAGTTTCAGAAAAAGTGCTTGTAACATTTAACCACAGATTCTTTAGACCTTCTTTGAGATACTGACTTAAGTCCTTTATCATTTTTTCAAAAAATAATTATTGACAATTTCTTATAGGTACTTATTTATATTCTTTTCTGCATTGCCTTCTTTTCCTAATATTCTATTTGAGCTATTGATAAATTCCTCATGTCCTGTAACTCAGAGTTCTTCGATCTTAAGGTCTTTTAACATTTTTTCAAACAAACTTAGCCTAACAGTTTTATTTGCTCTGAAAACTTTGGTGTGGTTAATCTCATCGACCTTTTCTCAGATCATACTTTATCTCCTATTCCTGATATCTCATGATGTTTCTAGTCTAGAATACCTAAAATGTTTACTCATTTCCTCTAGCATTTTATCCATTCATACCGTGACATGTAAAACTTTTATCACTATCACGCATTTTCCCAAAAGTACCCCCTTCAAACTTTTATCAATGTCACTGTCAAGAACTTGTCCCCGAAGCCTCCTTTAATAATCTGCATTAATTTAACCATAAAGTGAAGATGTACAAACTCAATTGTGTTATAGTTCATCTGACATCCGGTCGGTGGGCTAGTGGGCAGTAGAAAGTTGCAGGTTATTGCTAGGTGGCTAATTATGATCTCTGAAGAAGAAGGAATTGTGACCTTGCTTTCAGGATGTTTCCTATTTGTCCTTGTAAAGTACGTCTATGTCTCATCATTTAAATTGTGTGATATGTTATTAAACCAGAGATAATCTGTTTGTCTGAGTGAACTGGATATTTGAATAGCAAAATGTTTATGTAACTTAATCTACAATTTAAAATGGAAAGTTCAATAGCATTTACTAGACTAGTTTTTTCCAAAATTGTTCTCAGCAATAAAACTGTAGTAGTGAGGGAATTTGTTTGAATGGACTACGATTTCATAGTAATTTAATTACGTATGTCCCAAAAAAACAATTCATTCTAAAGCATGTACAGTTTCACCTTCAACAGTTGTTTCATTTGTATTTTAGCAGGAATTCTTGTAGGAGAAACCTTGAACTTGGAGCTAGCAGGTACCAGGTCTGAGTTCTGAAAATCACTCTGGGAAATTTGAAACAAGCTTCAGAAATAAACTTTCCCAATTCGTAGTCCATTAAAAAAATTATCGCGTATTTATAGGTCGATTTACGTGGTAGTAATTGTAAATATTATACTAGTTATTGATCGTGAATTTTAGGGGCAACACAACACAAAACAAACAAAAGTTTTGGTCTATGTCCAAGATTGTTACTGGCTTCATTAAATTGGTTATTTGTTAATAACGCAAACATTTCTGTAAATGACTGAAAATTGAGGACAATTATGGTGTTGGTTGGTTAGAGGTAATTTTAAAATTTCATTGCATAATAACAATGTGGCAATATCAATGTCAAATTGGGATATTTTTTTGTGCTCGCTGCTCGGTAAGGTTAGAAGGTAATAGTGCGGCAAAACAATTATAAATTTACCATATTTTGCGGATCAGGAACTAATGCTATATATTATCATTTTTTTTATTTGTTATTGCTGTGATTGTGGGCAATGTCCGTTTCAGTTGGCATTTTTATTCACCGAACGGTTCTACAGTTCAATTATTTTGCCTTGGACTAGCATTGTGCACTTTAAAACCGTTTCTTGTTTAAATGACTCAACACAAATCTTTATATTAGATTGCATAACACTGTTGAAAATGAATTACTTCTAATAAAATGACAAAACTAATATATCAACTGTCTTGTGCATGTATTTTTGAATCTAGTTTCATGTGCTAACACCGTTCGTTATTGATTCTTATTCTACTGAAATTGGGTTACCACTGTATTAAAACGGTTTCGTTTTCAACGCGCCTTATAACCACTTCAAACAAAAATAATTATAATAATCGTACTGTCACTTACTTCAACTTCAACAACTGGCGCTGCACTGACACACTTTTTTTTCTTACTATATGTATATTAAATAATCTCAAAGTAATTAGCTAATTTCAATTAATATTACATTTATCTCCTAGCGGGCTCGTTTATTTTCTGTCCTGCAGGTACAAACCAGCCTGAAATAGCGAGTAAAAGGAGACAATTTTGAAAAAGTTGGACATTTTTTTTAGAATTTTGAATTATTTAAATGAAAAAATGAAAAACACCGAAAGTACCAATTTAGCATGCTTTAAGCTCGATTTATTGGAAATTGAGATCAGGCGAAACCTTCCTTCGAAATTTGATCTAACCTAAGTTTTTAATGCAGAATTTGTGAGTTTAATAAAATTTCAAAGTGATGAATTTAAACATTCCATTCAGATTTAACCCAGCTTTTTTTACGCAAAATTTGTACTAAGGTTAGCTAAGAATTTTGGAAATGTGGAACTTGATACCAATCAAAATTATAATCATTAATCAAGGAAAAATTTAGTATATAAAAGTTAAATTAGCTTAAGATCTGGATGGAAAATTTGGATTGGTGTCAAGTTCCACATTTCCAAAATTCCTAACTAACCTTAGTACAAAGGAAAAATTGCGATAGGTTTTGACGGCAGTGGAAAATATATTTTTTAATAATATTTATACTTAAAATCAAATTACTAAACTAAAAAATATATTTTCCAATGTCGTCAAAACCTATCGCAATTTTTCCTTTGTACTAAGGTTAGTTAGGAATTTTGGAAATGTGGAACTTGATACCAATCAAAATTATAATCAAGGAAAAATTTAGTGTATAAAAGTTAAATTAGCTTAAGATCTGGATGAAAAGTTTAGATTGGTGTCAAGTTCCACATTTCCAAAATTCCTAACAAACCTTAGTACAAAGAAAAAATGCGATAGTTTTTGACGACAGTGGAAAATTAATTTTTTAATAATATTTATGCTTAAAATCAAATTAATAAACTAAAAAATATATTTTCCACTGTCGTCAAAACCTATCGCAATTTTTCCTGACAAACAATCCTACAGGTGAGCATAATAAAGTGTGCGGTTGGTCGTGAACGCGTTTTGAATTATTGATATGAAACGGATTTTGCAATGTAGGTTAATAACTTTTGCCATTATCTTCTAAAATGTACGCGATGATTTTAAAACAAGTCTCCATTATAGGTCAAGGACAATTTGTGAATTATAAATGAAATAAAATAAAAAAGTGAGAAGTAATTATATACATAACATAATGCATAGATCTAATGAAATTATATTAATAATGTGAGAATTTATTTCTCATTCATCTAGCGTAAGGATGTTTTTGTTTATGATTAGATTGTGTTACATAATAACGTAATTTATTTTTATAATTGTTTTATGTGTGGTGTTTTAGGATAATTTGCATCGGTTGAAACCGACACGTTTTTCAGAAAGTGCATGTCAATTTCATAGTACCGCTAAATTAAGAAAAATTTCCTAAACTAGTACCACTATTAAAATACGCCTTTGTATTTATAAAATCGCAAATTGATAAACTAAAGCTTGTCTATACTATTTACCGCACAATCAAGGTCAAATGCTATAATAATTACCTATTTATTATGGTATTCCCTACATAGAATAAAAGTCTTATTAAGGCTGCTCACGGCTGGTTTCGAGGAACACTTACTTTGAATTTTTCCTTTTATTTTCAACTTGTACATATGGGAAAAATTAACGTGTTGCAGAAATTGGGTTAAAAACAAAACCGGTATTTAAATCACAAAAAACACGTTCCAAGCAATGGGGAAATTTTTATTGTCAACGATCGCATTCATAAAACGTATCCAACAATCTCTTCGAAATATTCCACTTACAAAAACGATGATAAATTAATGGCGGATTATTTAATAACAATAATCATAATCTATTGTAGATCTATAAAAATTTTATTGAATTTTTATCGGTAAACAAGTTGAGGAAAACGGGACTTTTTTCAAAGGAATTATGTGGTACATACCGGGGCAATGCAAAAATCAAAATGTACAACAATTTTTTGTTATGTTAGGTCGAAAAATAATTAACGTCCTTGAGGACGGCCCGGTATAAAACAATATTATGTAATTGGGATTAAAATTGCATAACAGATGCCACACAATTTAGTTGATTTTCTTATTAACGCTGCGATGTGAAATAATTAAGAAAGCAAACGGAAAAAATTGTGTTCACGGACAAGATATATTGTGATTTGCTGCAATTCGCGTGTAATGGTTTATTACGATTAGCGAGTATTTACCAGACTAACTAAACACATAGTCAAGGGTGTTATTTTTCGGTAGGTATATTTTTTGGTTGAAAAAATCTATACTATAAAAAGTCTGTATTTATGTAATTACGTGTGTACAATAATTAACAGTACAGTAGGTAATATATTTTGTACTGATTGTAAAGGAAGTTCTTTGAATGCCATGTGAAAAAATATAGTAACATATACACAGTAGGTAATAACTAACGTTGCAGTGTAAGTATATCATTTTGTAAAATATGAATAGCCTTCACTTGACAATACACTGTTTATCCGTAATTTATTAAAACAAATTTAGTTATTCGTAGTCAACGTTATTATTACATGTATATATTTTATTACGTACATATTTTTTCTTGGAGATAAGTACCATCAGCACATGTAATAAATTAATCTTTCATAAAATTATCATTAAATACACAGCTGAAGTAAATTTACAATAGTTGGTTGAGAAATATTTAGAAACAGCAACTTTTCTTCTATAAATCATCATCGTTTCCATTAAAACCAGCACACATACGCAAATCTGCTTTAAATTTAATAATAAATAAATATTATTTAAAAACCGGTCGTTCTAAACCAGTACAATTTTATTGCATCTGATACAATAATAACACAACAAATTTTTCACTTGTTACCTAATTTTAAAACTGAACCGTTTCTAAACTGACATAAATTACAAATTTATTGCGTTTTGAATCAATCGCTTATTGATAAATAGTAATTGCCTAATTTTTTCTCATAATTACAAGCTTTATTAGCGAATGAAATCCCTACAATCATTTTACGCTTTGCAATTAGTATGTTGCCGGATTAATGACAACTTTATACGAAAACGTTTCGAAATTTATAGCTTTTATTGGATTGTTTAGTTTGAGATGAGATGGAAAAAAGCACTAAATGAATCCGCACCAAAATAATTTCTAGAATAATCAAATAAAAGTTACAAAATAATCTCGTAAACAAAAATAAACACAGTTGTGTATATAATTTGAGTGTATATTGCATATAGACATACAATAATAACGGTATTAGGTTGAATGCGTTTTGATGGCACAACAAACGTCGACAAATTATGAAAATAAGTCTAATAATTACACACAAACGACTATTTCGACCTCGAAAATCGAAATATGACCTTAGTTGACGTTATTATTGAAAAAACTCGATGACAAGTTCCCTCTATTAAGATAATTACATCCATCACCCACATCATACTTTACGTGGTGCAATTTAAAAAAATCAAATTTATTTCCAGGCCGAAGATCTTTTAGACGATCTGCTTTCCTTGGAGTCCAGTTCCCTAGCTTCGGACAGTTTCAAAACATCCGATAATTCCCTGACTGGAAACGACATTAACATAAAAAATGAACCGTTTCTTCTTAGCGAGGCAGAACTACATGCTCTTGCCAAAGACCGTCAAAAAAAAGACAACCATAATATGAGTAAGTTATTTTGGGAAATTTTGTAACTAAGTTGGTTTTAATTTTTTTTCTATCTAGTTGAACGTCGACGGCGATTTAACATAAATGATCGAATAAAGGAGCTAGGGACTTTATTACCAAAAAACAACGATCCTTACTACGAAATAGTGAGAGATGTACGACCAAACAAAGGCACGATACTAAAATCCTCTGTCGAATATATTAAGTGCTTAAAAAGCGAGGTACTAAGACTTAAACAGAATGAAGCACGACAAAAACAAATGGAAAGCATCAACAGGAGGCTGCAACTTCGAGTACAAGTACGATAAATAAATTTGTTTGTTTCCACTAGATTAATCCTTGCGTATTTTAGGAACTGGAACGTCAAGCCAAATCCCATGGACTTCCAATTTCCGATTTTAATTGGCAAGCTCTTTCATCTAACTCACCATCACCGTACAACTCTTACAATAATCACCAGAATCAAACAGCAGTTTCATCAATTCTTCCACATATTGTCCTGTCTGACTCAAGTCGAAAGGTGAGATCTCATCATGATCTCCAGCTGATTCTAACAGAATTTCATTGCAGATGCCAGACGTAATATCCGACACGATATCCGACGCAACTCTAAATCTAACAGCGATGGAAGAAGGAATGGACGACGACGAGCTAGTGTACGGGGTCAATGGTGACCCAATGCTGTCGTCTCCGCATGGACTTCCTGGCGAAACCCTCCTATCCTCACCTGCCCACCAAGTAAACGCGGATCCTTTGCTCTGTGAACAACGTCCTCCAACACCCACCAGCCATATTGACCAAGTCGATGGTGACACTTTGGATATCGAAATGATTGCATGATAATAGTATGCAGGACAGAGGATCTGGACGGAAGCTATGGACTTCACATTGTGGCAAAGTGAAATTGGACGAGTTTAGTGCCTGTTTGATGTTTAGTTTATTTGTCTGCCCAACGCTGTTCTGTCCTGTCCAGTTACTATAGTTACCCGTACTTTATGATATAGAAGAAAGAAACTCTGGTTTAAAACTTAAGCGTTAGTTTCGATGTTATAAGCAATATTGAACCATTGAGTGTATAGTTTGAAAGAAAACATTGTTATGTAGATAATGTATCTCATATTACGTACTTCTAATGTATAATATGTACTATACAGGTGCCTTTTTATAAGCGTGCCTTTTTCTAGATGAGTTTTTATAGTTACATTTTTTTGTTAAATATAAAATTTTATTCTTGTAAAAACCAAATATTGTATAAATATTTAATAAATGTATTGTGATGATTTTTTCTGGGTATATAACCGATGTTATTCTGTTATAGAATATATTAAATTTTGAGATTATATTAATTGTTCAAAAGTTATTAAATGTTGCCAATAATTATCCTGCTGTTTTTTATTTCAAATCCACCACCATATAAGCCAATTTAATATAAGACTATTCGATCTACTAAAAATATTGATTATGGCCAGGAAATTGCTGAATTTTCCATCTTGTTGGTTGCCAAATTTCCGGAACAAGAATCCTATTTCTACGAAAATAATTTCGCTGTTTATAACCATAATAATTGGATATGTTGCTTACATGAAAAAAAAAAATTCCAAAGCCACTGGGCCAGGATAACTGATAACGTTTAAGGATGGTCGGTTTTATATAGAAATAATGAGATTTTTCAACAATTTCAACTTTTCTAGCATGATTTCCCTGTGGATTTGTAGGCAATACTCAGGGTTCATATTAGGGGCTCTTGTTTCAACTTTTTTATATCAGCAGTTAGTAAACTGTGGATGTCAAAGTGGAAGAAATTGTACAATTATACTAGAATTTATATAGAGTACTTCGCTGTTTGTGTTTTTTGAAAATAATATCGGTCATATTGGAAAAAAAAAGAAAATTTCCGTTAGTAAGTTTTCCTATAAAAAATTTCTCCTTGTTTTTTGTGGACAATACAAGGAGCTTTTACGAAATTTTCACGAAACTATGCAATAAAAAGGATGTTTCGTGGTGTGAATTTATTCTTAAAGTGAATTTTTTCCATAGTTTTCTAGCCTAGCTCCCATAGGGTTCATACTCGGGGCTACAATGAAAATGAAGATACATGACTTTAGCAAGAAAATACAGACAAATCTGGATATAAAACCATGAAAACTCCTAGCCTATGCAATATACTATACTACAAACATGCGCGGTGGTCAGTAGTTAGTTTCGAAAGTGATGCAAGGTACCCATCGTGGGCCCCTTTATAATTTCGCTTGAATAAGCGATATTTCGACATTAAAAATCTATTTCTGGGTTTAAAAAAAATCCCCTCAGAATATTTTTTCTCGGTTTGCCATGTAGGAGCAAAGATACGGCTGTTCAGAATATTTTCAGGTAGCTTGGATGGTTGCCTACAGTTTAGCTTGGCTGAAAACGTGGCTAGCAGATGGAAAATATCGGATCGATGACGTTGCAGAGCTTCGGGGAGGTGAAAGAAGAGGTCGTATGTGAGCCAGAAAAATGGATATGACTATCTAAAGACAAAATTTGCGCAGTATATGGATAAAATGTTCGTTACAGCGCAATGTCCAATATTGCGTTCTCGAATATGGCGAAACTATTGAAGTTTATGTGTTGTGATACGTGCTACCGTGTGACTGAATATGTTTGAAAATGGATAGTAATGTGATTTATTTATACAAAGAAAGTGTGATAATAGTGTAAATATACCTATTTTGTTGTAAATTAATAATAATAAAGGAAGAACATGTCGACAGACAAAATAAAAGTTGCCGTAAGGCTCCGTCCTTTTAATAGAAGAGGTATGATTGGATTTATTGGAAATATTATAGAATTAATTGTTAAGTAATATTGTTAGTTACGACTCTGTGGCATTGTCATTTTTTTATTTCTTTGTTGAGGGCCGTCACTGCCTATTTACCTTTGCATCAGTCATAGATTGTATTTGTTGAGATTGCGACATCTCTCAGGTATTTCAAAATTTACAAATATAGCAACAATACGAAAAATTTATTGAATTTCTTGCGGTAATGGTCACAGATAGTAATTACTTATTGGAATTGTTGTTCGTTTCCAAGCGAAAAATTTTATATATCTAATCACTTTGATTACTGTGCTTCTTTTGCCAAACGGAAATAAATTAATATAATTAATTTTTATTATTGCAGAACTTGAAATGGGAACACAATGTGTGGTGGAAATGGACAAAACACAAACCATTATTCATCAACCCACCACAATGGACAAAATGGAGAGGTCCGTATTTTTCAATAAATAATTAAACAGATTATTCCAACTGTAATTTTTTCTGCGCCTTTCAGGAGCTTTTCAGCTCCTATTAAGCTTCCCTAATATTTACATAAATACGCTATACGTATTCTCCCTTATTTCGCACCTCTTTTTTTATAGCACCTTTTCCTATGTTGGCCTGTAAAAAGCACCCTTAATATATTATTCCGATATTTGTATTTTCGGCACTTGCCTCGGGTTTTTATTAATATTTAAACAGACACGTTTGTTATTGAATTTAAAACAAATGGTTATTCGTTTTATAATAAAAAGAACGAACGAAATTTCAATATTTCTCCGCAGAGGAAAGTAATAAAAGTGTCCAGGTAGTGCTAAGTTACAATATAGCTACAAAAAGAGTTCTTTGTAATGGAAAAAGTTTTGGGAGATCTTCTACCTGAGACTTATTCACATGAGATTTACCTACTTTAGTATAATGTAGTAGAGGAAATATGCGCACAAAATTACTAAGATATTGTTTTCTGGAAGGGGGCAACTGCACATTGACCCCCTGGACCGAAATGAATGACCTCTTACTACAAGATCCATAAATAGTCCACAAGGTACTTAATTATTTAAAAATAATAATTGCCGCGTTCATTGAATCTACGTCATTTTTTATTACAGCGCTCTGTTATAGTTTGTGAATAATGGAATCGACCACAAGATACTTTTTTATTGTACCGATACGCTTCAATTAGATTAGTAACTTTCCTTTTACAATTCGCAAACACGCAAATTAACGACTTTTCTTTAGGTTTTCACTTAATGAACTAGTTCCGATTATAGCATAATAACGAAAAAGTTAAAGCGTAAAAAAGTGAAATTGCGCCAAAATATTTTATACAAACTCCAAAATAAAAATGTAATTGTTTGTTTATGCCTGGCATAAAGGTGGAGAACACGCTCGTAAAATTATCGTTACACTAACAAATAAGTTACACGGGGTGCTCCGCCTAGACTAAATAAAGTTTTTTACACCGTAGCTTTTCACGTGACAACATTTTTTTTGTAGTGGTTAATAAATTAAGCAGCAGGAAATACCTGTGGAATATAGCTGATAACTGTGAAAGTAAAGTAATTATTTGGCACTTTTACAGCGGAGCGGAATATAAAAAATAATACAGATTTCATAATGGGTGGGTGTATTATCGTAAACATGGTATTATCTCTATATTACTGAGATAAAGCTTGGACGAAAAACTCAAACTCACCCATAAGTTGTTCCCCTAGTTTCCTCCGAATTTGTAAGAAACGATTTATTAATAGCAAAGAAATTATTAATATGCTGTAATTAATTAATAACTACACAGAAGTAACACACGTATTTACTGTTTTGTAGTCGTTACAAAACTAAACCTGACTAATATTTCAGTTTGTCATAAAAATATAAAAAATCGTTAAAAAATTCGAAATATATAAATATAAAAATTTCCAGAGGAATTCATATTTTCTCGTTACTACGAGTATATCGGAAATTATTTGGCATAGAATTAAATAAAAATAGAAGGCGTGACTCAAAGCGCCTTTACACAAGTTAAAGTATAAAACGCGTCGCTTTGTTAATTAATTTTAATTTTTGTGTAAACATTGAACAAAACCTTTCAAGACAAGAAACAATGGCTGTTTGTATTGTATAATGGTTTAGAAAAAATATCCTACAACAAACACACTCCTTAGTCCTAAGGAAAATTTAAATAAAATAAACGAAAGTAATTAGTTTCCTCGTGCACGAATTCACGAAAGTTACGCTATTAATTTCCAAGAGGTTTGTTCATGTTTTTCGTTATGTAGTTAGAATTCTGAAATCTACTTTCAGCAAACAATTTAGCGAAGAAGATTACAGGAAATTGTAGACGAATGTAGCGGAACGAAAGTTCCATTATACTTGATAAAGAAGAAAAATATCGATATAATTTGTTGCATGCTCAATTTAAGGGTTGAAACGTTATATTTATACCTACAAGGGAAGGACAGGCTCACTCGACGATACCAGTTATTTCATGTTGTACGTACGATGATATAATCGATATTTTGTCCCCAATAAGCGCCACTTAACAAATAAACTTATCTGCAATCATCAGTTAGTGCCTGCTATCAGGTGAAATTTTGCTATACCTAAAACAAACAAAAATATCAATATTTTGTACTTGTACAGGGGAGGGGCGACGATGAGTTTAGAAAATTGGGTTAAAAACAACAAACTCCGCTAAGCGAATAAATTGGATGTAACAGTAGAACTGTTCTTTATTAAATAATTAAGATTAATTAATACAGCACACTTTTAATCACATTTACGCCATGGGCATGGTTTTTTTGCAGAAAATTTATTAGCATTTTAACTGTTGTGGAAAATTTTGGTGAATTTATTTTGGGTTAAGCAGCTAAATTATGAATTATTTATTCTTGTATTCATGTAGATTAATCGTAGATTACTTTTAAATTAATTTAATAAATTCAAAAAATTCATCACGCTGCTGTGCGAAATTAGTCTAAATTTTAGTTACGCTAAATTGATTTATGCTGTAGCTATAATAATTATGCGTTTGTATGCATTAATTATAATTTTAATTCACCACTATTTAATTACGATAAGTATATTATGATGATATACCTATCCACATAAATTACTAAATGAATTTTTTTAGTAATTCAAGTAAAAGCTTAGCTTACATGTAATGTAACTAACGAATTAATTCATTTCACTTGCTGGCGAATAAAATATTTCATTTGCTTCGTTGACCGAAGTTATCATCTGGGAATGGCGGATCCGTCTCTGAATATCTACTTAAAACCCTTGGAATAACAGAGAATGGGAGCTGAGCTGAGTTCGTGACAGTTCCAGGCATTCATTCCTTTTGTAATTCTGGATCTTTTCCTTCAGCACAATTTAATGTTTCACTATATCATTCACCTTAGGTTCGTGAGATCACGCAATGGAAAGTTTAATTGAATTTTTTAATTTACTATGTATTCACAAAGTAGTTGCTAATTTGAGTAATTTGGTAGATCCCCGAGTAATTCGTCGATAAAATAATGACAACAAACTGCGTAATGTTGAATTAGAGTTAACTACGGAAAAAACCGTCTATGACTATAACCGTACTTTTATCAAGGGCTACCTTAAGGACATAAAAAAGTACAGGGCTTAAGCTCTAGATATATATTTTTGGATTACATGATCGATATTTCGGTACAAAACCTCAGTTTATTTTTCCAGCAGCGTTAAATTTACGACGAGCTGTAAATCTTGGTTTAGATTTATATACAGATGGTCTGGACTGCAGATAATCTCCTGAAAGGTGCACACGTAAAAGCTTGTTGACATGATGTGAGAGATGTTAAGAAAAATATGGTAGTTGTAATCCCTTTTTTCTTACAGGAAACAACCAAAAACGTTTGCTTTTGATCATTGTTTTTGTTCAGTGGATCCGACTGGGGATGGCTTTGCCTCACAGGAAGTCGTTTTTGATAGCTTAGGGCGGGATATTCTTGAAAATGCTTTTCAGGGATATAACGCCTGTATTTTCGCTTACGGACAAACAGGTAGGTTTAGGATATTTTCATGAAATCAATACACTACGCTGTTAACTATTTTATCAGTTAATTAGTTTACTTATACAAATATTTGATTTTTATTTATCTCCCTGGCATATTGTGTAAAAATCTCTTAATTTGATCTATGAAACCTTTATCAATATCTATTTATTTTTCATCCATCGTGGACTGTTTCAATAAACACGTAATCGATAATACTTACAACAGATACACGCGCTTCCATAAAATTGATAGCTACGCCAAGGGACTTTCCCTACTGTCATACCCTTAAAACTTTATTATATTGATTCATGTTATATTTGCATCATGTCGCGTGTGAATTCGTCACACCCGCTTTATTCTTAACTAAATGAATTTTTAACAATTTTAAAAAATTAAACCCTCTGCCCTACTTCGTGAAACAAGGTCGATACCTACTGGAGGCGAGGTGCCTCAAGGTTATAATCGGTAAATCCTTGTCTTTGTACAGCGGTTACGTGACCACCCTTATCAAATCTAGGGGTGTACAGGATTCCATTCTTCGCACAGTACTTGCCCAATCGATTTTGCTTTTGACCTTTGTCTTCAACATAATTACTACTGGTTACCGTATTTAATTAATTATAAATGCATACAAGAAATACCGTGCAATTTTGACACGATTTTCAACTTATAGGTTCCGGAAAATCGTACACCATGATGGGTTCACAAGAAAACAAAGGCATTATTCCAAGATTATGTGATTCTTTATTTGGCCTAATAGCTAAACAACAAAGTTCAGAATTATCTTATAGTGTAGAAGTAAGCTATATGGAAATCTATAACGAAAAGGTAGCGTGTTTTACACTTGAAACCCCTCATAATCAATCACTTTTACTCTTGGTTTCTATTTCAAGGTGCATGACTTATTGGATGTTCAAACCAATAAACAATCGCTTAAAGTAAGGGAACATAATGTTCTTGGTCCTTATGTTGACGGTTTATCCCAACTGGCAGTAACATCCTTTCAGGTATTTTATAAACTTTCAAGCTCCTCCTTCCATTTTAACCCCTAAACTTTCCAGGACATTGATAACCTTATGGCTGAAGGCAATAAATCACGAACAGTAGCTGCTACTAATATGAATAGCGAATCATCCAGATCTCATGCAGTCTTTACTGTCATTTTGACACAAACTTTAACAGACACTCAAAGCGGGGTCTCAGGAGAAAAAGTTAGTCGGATGTCGCTAGTTGATCTAGCGGGTTCTGAAAGGGCTGTGAAAACAGGAGCTGTCGGTGAAAGACTTAAAGAAGGCTCTAACATTAACAAGTAACTTAAAAAAAATTTGTTAACTCCAATTTTAAATTATAATGTAAACTTCTAGGTCATTAACAACATTAGGTCTAGTCATTTCAAAATTGGCGGATCAATCATCCGGATATAAAAACAAAGATAAATTTGTGCCATACAGAGACTCGGTGCTAACATGGCTACTAAAAGACAACTTAGGTGGCAACAGTAAAACTGTCATGGTTGCCACAATTTCACCGGCCGCCGACAATTACGAGGAAACCCTTTCAACTTTACGCTACGCCGACAGAGCTAAGAGAATAGTTAATCATGCTGTAGTCAACGAAGATCCTAATGCTCGAATTATTCGGGAACTTCGCCAGGAAGTAGAAGCTTTGAAAGAAATGTTAAAACATGCAACTGTAAGCGGCGTTTATTTCAATTACCTCAACATAGTCAACACAATTATTTTGTAGGGATCACCAGTGGGAGACGTAGATATCCATCAGAAACTTACAGAAAGCGAAAAACTCTACAAAGAAGTTTCGCAAACATGGGAGGAGAAACTAATGAAAACCGAGCGAATACAAAACGAGAGACAACAAGCGCTGGAGAAGATGGGCATTAGCATACAGGACTCTGGAATTAAAGTGGAAAAAAACAAATATTATTTAGTTAATCTTAACGCCGACCCTCATTTAAATGAATTATTAGTCTATTACCTTAAAGAACGCACAGTAATTGGGGCTAGAAGTTCAGGTTCTGGCGACGAGCCCGACATACAATTATCAGGTTTAGGCATACAGCCTGAACATTGCATCATCACAATTCAGGATAATGGTTTGTTTTTGGAGCCAGTTGCCAATGCCAGATCCTGCGTGAACGGTTCGCAAATTAGTGAAAAAACTCCACTTCGCCATGGCGATCGAATTGTCTGGGGCAATCATCATTACTTCAGAGTCAATTGCCCCAAATCAGTGTGTAAGTACCCAAATATTGATTAAGTCAAGTTGTAGAAAATGAATTTTTTAGCGGCTACTTCTGAACCACAAACACCTGCACAAAATATTGATTTCAACTTCGCTCGTGACGAGTTAATGTCGAACGAACTTTCCAATAATCCAATTCAAGCTGCGATTGCCCGATTAGAGAAACATTATGAGGAAGATAAGCAAGTTGCTTTGGAAAAGCAGAGAATGGAGTACGAAAGGCAATTCCAACAATTGAGAAATATCATGTCACCTTCCACTCCTTATCCACCATATTCCTATGATCCCCTTCGAGGTATGAGTAAAACAACGCCATGTACACCCACTACCCAACTAAGGGTGGAAAAGTGGGCACAAGAAACTGATGAAATGTTCAAACGAAGTATATGTCAATTAAAGGACGATATCCTTCGAGCCAACTCTCTGGTTAAAGAAGCCAGTTACTTAGCGGAAGAAATGGGAAGACCAACGAAATTTAGTGTAACTTTACAAATTCCCCCAGCTAATCTTAGCCCAAACAGAAGGGTAAATCAAGGTTTTCTCTAATATAATATAAACAAATTTATTCGTTGTTATTTCCATAGAAAGGTGCATTCGTCAGCGAGCCTGCTATTTTAGTTAAAAGAGCCCAATCTAGTCAAGTTTGGTCGATGGAAAAATTGGAAAACAAAATAATAGATATGCGAGAGTTGTTTGATGAACAAAAAAACAAATCTGATTTATACGAAGTAAGTCTTCAAAATATAAATGATAATTTGTACTACAAACTTGATGTTCAGGAGGATGTGGTCGAAATAAAAGGACCAGATCCATTCTTTGAATCCCAGGAAAACCACAACCTTATAGGTGTAGCAAATATCTTCCTTGAGGCTCTATATCATGATGTTAGTCTAGACTACCACACCCCCATTATCAGCCAACAGGGTGAAGTAGCTGGACGCTTAGAGGTAATTCAATGTTGTTTTCTTGTTCTTCTTCTTCATTTTTTGGTGTTATTTCCTTTCTAAGGTTGAACTAACCCGTGTAGCCGGCACATTCCCACAAGACAGAATGTGCGAAGCTGCTTCGGATAGTTCTTCTGAAAGCAGCCACGATGATGAGGAACAAGGTAGTTCTCAGGTCACATGTTGTGTGCACATCAAACAAGCATCTGGTTTGCCACTGTCTCTTTCACACTATGTTTTTTGTCAGTATACTTTCTGGAATCACCCTGATCCAATTGTTGTACCTGCCATCTTAGATAACACTCAAAAACTTAATACCACTGTCAAATTTGATCATAAAACAGAATTTACAGTGCCCATCACAGAGGAGTTTATGGAGCATTGTTCAGGTTTGTACTACTAAAAAAGCAACCCCAAAGAAATTAATTAATTAATTACAGAAGGTGCGTTGTCCATCGAGGTTTGGGGTAACAGAAGCACAGGGTTTTCCAAGTGTAAACCCGGCTGGGAAGTTGAACAACAACAATTAGCTACTGCTAGATCCTTGTTAGATCGGTGGTTGGAGTTGACGCGCAAAATTGAGCTTTGGATCGAAATCCAAGAGCTTAACGACTTAGGCGAATACGCACCAGTTGAAGTAACTCCACGAAACGACATACTAACTGGTGGCGTGTATCAATTACGCCAAGGGCAACAAAGAAGAGTACAAGTGCGTGTAAAACCTGTACAAAACTCAGGAACTCTACCAATAATCTGCCAACAAATAGTAAAAATTGAAGTTGGTAGCGTAATTGTACGAAGCAGACTGCAGAAAGGTTTGGATTCATATCAAGACGGCGATTTAAAGAACTTACGAGAGAAATGGAGAGAAGCTCTACAAAAACGCCGTCATTACCTTAACCAACAACTTGAAAAATTATCAGAACGAGTTGAGAAAACTGAAGAGGATGTCGAAAGGGAAAAACGACTTATGGAAGAACTGGTTAATTGGACGGAAGAAAACAACGCTGTGTATTTTCCACCTGAAGACACGGGAATTCCAGGAGCCCCAGCGAAATGGTGTGCACCTCCTGGGATGGAGCATCATATTCCAGTATTATTCTTAGACTTAAATGGTAAGATATTTCAGATGTCACTTGGTGCAATAATAACTTGCTGTTTTAGCTGATGATTTCACATTGCATCAAAGTGGTGAAGATGTAACTGTAACTGGAGTCAACTCCATTCTTCCAAAGGAAACTGGAAGAACTTTCTATAATCTACACATTCTTCACCATCTGGAGAAGGATGTGTCGGCGGTAGCTAGTTGGGACTCTTCAATTCACGATAGTCCTAATATTAATAAAGTTACAGAACGTTAGTTTTATTAAAATTAAGTTTTTAAAGTTTATTTTCAATTTGTTTTTCTAGCCCACGAACGAGTTTACATGATTCTTCGTATCACCGTAAGGTTATCACATCCAGCACCAATGGATTTGGTACTAAGGAAACGCTTGGCAATAAACGTGTACAAAAGACAAAGTTTTGCTGATAGAATCAAGCGGAAAATAGTACGAAGTGATCTAATTACTTCTTGTGGGGTCACCTATTTAGTAGTATCTAATATACCTAAAGCTAGTGAGGAGCTGGAAGGTAGGGAAAGTTTAGCACAATTAGCAGCTTCCGGTGAGGATTCATCTTTAGGCGATGGAGAAACTTATATAGGTTTGCTTATCACTTCGCTTAGTACTTAAATCACTAATAGTTTGTTTCCAGAGAAGTACACAAGAGGCGTCAGCGCTGTTGAAAGCATCCTAACCTTGGATCGTCTACGACAAAACGTAGCTGTTAAGGAGCTACTACAAGCCAAAGGTCAACCACTTATGAGGAAAACAGTCAGCGTGCCTAACTTCTCCCAGGTAATTTTTTATTACATCACTAAATCCCTAATATTTAATTTATAAACTGTTTCTTGCTCAGACATTGGAAACAAAGAATGGGGTAGGTTTATTTAGTTGATTTGTGTTTTACTTTCTTACTAGAGATGAGCCTTATTTTTGTTCTTAGCTCATGAGGTTGGACTTGAGTACGGAAAGTCTTCACATGTCACGCTCGGAAAGTGTTTCGGAACTAAATAGTGAGTTACATCATGGATTAACACCGTTGCGAGCGCGTCCAAGTTTTGGAAAAGATAACGAAGTAACGCCTCCAAAACCATTTGGTGGTCTAGGTAGGTTCACTCAGAAGTTTAAAATAGAATACCAATATAATATTACTTGAATTTAGCGATAGCCAATATAGGAAAGACAGTTATTATTAGAACTAGTGTTCTGGATACATTTTATTATTAATAGTAGAATTACTTAAAAATATTTTGTTGTGCGGTAAATTGTTGGGTTTAAATATGAATTGGACTGTACCATTTGTAATTTGTATCATCACTAACTTGAACTGAATTTTTTTGTGCAACCACAAGGCTCCATTCTTTCAGGTAAAATGGAGGCTTGCATATATTGAGATTGCTATGATAGGTGGAAATTCAACATGACTGTTATTAAAGTGGTCTGCTTGGTTGTGACATAAGTTTTGAGAGTATAAAGAGTACCTCATCAAAACTATGTTTAAGAAGTAGTTGTTAGACAAAACGTAGATACCGAAAACAGCATGTGTTGGTTATAATTTGCCATTTTAGTTTTAGCTTTACCTTAAACATTGAGTAAAGTTAATAGCTAATGATCCTGTGACAGTGATAGTAATGGTCGGCGGTTATCAACAACAACAATTTGAGTCCTTTTGGTTTATTGTAATGAAGTCACAGAGACTTACTTAGGATAGTGTTAAGCGACTACAGCTCCGAGCTGCTGGTTTTGTCGCCCACACTACTCCAAGTAACACGTCCTTAGTCCTCAAAATCCGCGTGCATCATGAGCATGTGTAGTGTGACAAATTTAGATAAAACAAACATGATTTAGAACTCGAGTACCAATTGGCGAACCTGCATGATCTGTTCTCTGTTAGATTCAAACCAAAAACGTCTCTTTGACTTTAATATGATACATGTGTCATGTATTATGTATCAAGTTCAAGTATCATCAGCAAAATGTAGAAACGACCATCCAGTACCTGTCATTATCACCACTAACAAACATCAACACCAACTAACTACATTTCACATTTTCAGCCCGACCTACGTTCTTAAATCTCAACTTAAATTTGAATTCCCTGCGTTTGCAGCAACAACCGGGAACAACAAAACGTGCGTATTTATTCCTCATTGCTGTGCGTTTTGTATGGTTTATTAATTTTCGTCTAGTTTATTTTATTGCTATTATTTACACTGCACGAATTGTGTACCTTATTTTATTTATCCAGTTATTTTTTGTTTTTGTCGATTATTTTCCAAAATTTTCTAAACCAGTACTCAAATAAAAACGATTATTTCAGTGTTTTCGGGTATGGTATCACCAGCTAATCCAAAGTTAGGTTTAAGAATGACCACACTTCACGAAGAACAGCTACCACTGCCTCGGAAACATTCCTTAGACTTACTGAGTGACGACACGATTGAAGAGCAAAACGAGGATAGTTCTGATGATAAACAAGAGAATCAGGTATGAAGTTATTGATCTTGCAACTTGCCCGCACTAAGGTCTTAATTAAATTAAAACAGTCTGTGCTTCAGAAGAAAAACTCGGGGAAACGGACAATTCCAACATCAAGAACCTTAGACTCTTTAACAGAATTAGCTCCTAAAACCAACACACCTTCCGCTAGTTCAAGTGGCTATGGTTCCCAAGCAGTTTCCTCCTCAAATCTCTCAAGTGATGACTCGATGTCCCTCAGGAGTATCAGCGTGGATGAAACACCAGATTTGGAACATCGTCCAGCTCTTGTAAATGACCTTCAACCTGTCTCTGAGTCAGCAGATGTCAACTATACCGAAGTATTACATTCTTTTTAGTTTAGTTCGCTGTTTAAATTTGTTGCTTAGTTTGCAGATAACGAAACTAACGACGAGAGCTCAGATGATTTATTAAATGGTTTGGACAGTGATTCAAATCAAATAGCAAGTGACCTTAACGAATCAGGTTCTCTTGTAAAAACAAATTTATCACCAGGTAGAGTAGTACGCAGAAAAAAGCAGACAACTAGAAACCAGCATTCGCAAAGAGCGTCCTTTCCACAATCAAGGAAAGTCCTGTCAGAGTTTAAGGCAGCTCAAAACTTAGAGAATAAACTAAGCAATATGTCTTTGTCGCATGATGATGAAGCTATGGACAGTTCAACAGATCGACTGGAAGGTTCGAGGGTTAACTATTTTCATAATTATTCCCTAACTGTGTAGTTAATTTTCTAGATGATACTAACGACAGCAATTTTGGTTCCCGACCAGATTTATCAAAATTTTCTGACGTGCCGGTTCCAGAATGGGTTGTTTTAGGTGAAAGTGTTCTTATTCGCCCATATAATTCGTCCGGTGTTGTTGCCTATATTGGGGAGACAGATTTTGCTGGTGGTACTTGGATAGGAGTCGAATTGGATGCACCTAAAGGTTTGATATCTTATTCAAAAATAGAAAGGATAGAATAATGTTGAGGTTTTAGGAAAAAATGATGGGAGCGTTAAAGGGATGAGATACTTCACTTGCAAACCAAAACATGGGATGTTTGTGCGTGCTGATAAACTAATTTTGGATAGAAGAGGGCGCGCTATGCGATTGGACAAAGCAGAAGCACTTGCAAATTCAAATAAATGTTCTTTAAGTAGAGGTTAGAAGAATTGGTTTGTTTTCTAGTATATAGACATAATTGTGTTGTTTTCAGATTCATTGCCAAGGTCTCGCTCCCGTGGGAATGGTTTAAATAGTATGGGGACCCGAGCTATTTCAAAAGCGAAGTAAACAAACGTCAACCAACCCCTCCATTATTCCACCCTGTGTTTATTGCTGTTGCCGTGTTTACGACACATTCAATGTGTGTGCCGTCCATTTTCATGGCATAGAAATATGACATCCTTGCCATTTCTTATCTTATCATAGTTCCACCCTCACGACATGCTGTTTTGGTAGCACTATTTTGCCTTTTAGACTTTAGTTTTGACGCCAGATATCTACCTCCAACAGAAATCACCAATTTAGAGTATTTTAGTTTTTCGTGCGTTGGTAGTTGGAAGGTTCAGTGCAAAATTTCAAATCCAGTATTAACTAATTTCTCCACAGTTATTCCAAAGAATAATTGCCGTTGGAGGAGTTGTCACTTGGATGCAATTCTGGTTGGTTTATTTTTATTTTAAGCATTTCTTTCTGTGATATCGCTGTTAGTTTACACAGAAGCATTTTTGTTCCACGTTAGGCAATACGGTGGTTATTTTTAGTTAATTTGCGTACTGTATAACTAAACAGATTTATAGAAAATATAACTGTAATAGAGTGTAGTTTACATAAAAGTATTTAACATATTCTGTGTGTCTGTAGAAGTTAGAATATAAGATACAATAGATCCAATAGTGGTGAATTTGTTTGCTATATTCATCTAAAACGTGCATTTAGATCGATCATATCAACTGAATATTTGCTGCATCAACTTTCAAAAAATATTTTTCTATCACTTCTAGTCATTTTGCTGTAGTTACGCTTTCTAAAACGATAAAAGTTTCCCTGTAGGTATATTTTAGGATAAAAAACGATAGTGATAAAACAGAATGTTCCAGACCGAAATTATGCGCTGTGGAAATGAATTTATGTATTTTAACACCATTTTTAAAACGTGTAACAAATTTTAAGTAAATTTTGTTGTTTAGCTTAGATATGCCAATGATTGCCTAAATTTGCTGTTTGATTTTAATGTGAAATTGATGTATTCGATGTTAAATTAATCGTAAACTAACCTGTTTCACTTTCGCTTCAATAAATAAATTTTTGATGTTTTACCTTTCAATTTCATGGGAACTTGAGTCGTCGTGTTAATATCATTTCTTGGTGCTAATTCGTTCAATTTTTTGAAAGAAGACGCAACAAACCTTTAGTTTATGATTGGAAACCACATAAAACATTCCATTTACAAAACTAAACTAATGAATGTAAAAACGCAATATTATCTAGTCTATTATGATTTTATTTATTGCTCAGTGATTGTTTATTAAATCACCCAGAACCAGTAAAAGGTTTAGTCGTCCATTGACTGCCCATCAAGCAAGTCGAGAGAATAAAAACTAAACCTTTACCTGTCCAATTTAAAATCATTCTGTCCACTTTCGTATGATAATAAATATAAAGTGTATAATAATCAAAAGAAATGTGTAAAAATTATCATTTATATTAGTTATAACTACCAATATGCTCTGGCAAAAACCAATATCTACATACTGCAATTGTGCTGCAAATACACACACCCCAAGAGACATGTTTCGAAACCTACCGACTGTATCGATAACCTACTTCATCAAACACCAAGTTAAGGTACTTAGTTGTTCACTTCTGAATCTTGTAGAAAGTACAAGTACGCAGTAAAACGGGCTTCTACCCAAAGTAAGTTACAAACGATAGTTCCACTTATGGATCTTGAAACCTTTCTAGCCACTTGTACATTTAATAATGTAAATATATAAATCATTTTAATAACTGTCTATGATTAATTAGTTAATTAATTCATAAACGCTTATTGTTGTTTTTTACTCAAACTGGGTTTTGTTGTTTTGTATCAATGTAAGTTAGACGCAATTTTGTAATTTCAAAGTTATATTCTGTACATTTTTGTTGTTTATTAAATTATTTTAACTTGATATTTTCGTAGACTTAGAGTTTATTTGTAGCTGTGGTCCTACAAGCAATTAAATAATATATTAAGAATATCAGTGTTTTACTTATTTATTTCAACAAACAATTAAGTATTATATAAACTATATTTATTACATAGGAACTAAAATAGTTATATGATGTTAGGTTACTTCTGGCTCAAAACTCACTAAATCTCTATTACTCTTAATCATAATATCTTCTCGTCTTCAACAGCAGCAGGCAAGTTTGTTGTTTCTGTTACTTTGGAAGTACATATACTCCTGAAAAAACAACTTTAAAACGAGTTAACTCATTTTTGGAAAATTTTACCAAAAGAAATGACGCTCCCATTAGTAGAGCCTTGTATCTAAGATCTGGTACATTTGGAGGCATTTGAAGCATTAAGTTGTATGCAACTTGAGTTTGATCCCACTGATAAATTATACTGCCTATTTGCGCAGTACCATCTGAATTATAAATCTAAAGAAAAAAATTAGCTACAGTAGGTTTTTTTTTATAGTAGATCTTACCTGGAAATTGTGTCCTTTGCCTAAGAGACACCCAAAGGAGTTTGGTCCTTCTATTTTAAAAATAACCTCATTATGTCTGTTACATACGTTAAAACTGGATTTTAAGGGTTGTATATTCTGCGAAATAGTACCAACTAGCTCCCCTGGAGGCAACCAAACCTCCATTTTCTAAAACAATTTATTGTATATCTCCAGTAAAACACTAACTAAAGTTACCTGTAGATAACACCAGAAGGTACAGTAACCGCAAGCTAATCGCCGGTTAAATGACATGACCTCTTGTTGAGTTCTATCATAGAGACTAACACGAAAAGACCTTCCGGAACCAAAACAAGTCCTCTCACATCCTGGGGAGTTTTCAGTAGCATAGTAAATTGTATCGCCTCTAGGTACTTTGACTGTATGCCGACTCTCCGAAGCCACAGAGGACATTACTAGAAAAAAATTAAAAGTTTCAAAAAATCTAAAATATCAAACCTACAATCTGATAATTCAACAGTTTGTTGTATAACGAATTGATTTGTGTCTCGCATGAATTCCAATCCGCTGATGAACGCATACTGGGAGTTGTGGTCATCGATGGTGGAAACGGAAACTTGTCTGCGATTTCCTGGATACCTGCCTGGAATTTTTGGATTAACGTTTTTTGAAATGAAAAATATTTTGTCTTACTATGGCTGGGTTGTTGGTATATGACTTCTGGTGGTGGTCCTTCGGAAAATACTGGTAGTTCTATTTCTGAAACACGTTGGGAAAAAGAGTGTCTGTTTTGGATACTGACGCGGGATGAGGTCATATAGACAAATCTTATCACCGATGATATCGGGATGAATCATTTATCACAGGAAATAATTTACATTAATTGCATCATAGTGCATATTGTTGAATTTCGACAGCAAATACTAATTGATGTTAAACGAAGCGTTTGAGGTTTATTAAAAAATTCTTACCTTCCATTTCTGCCATGTTTTTTTGTTAAAACAATGTAGACGATCTGAACAATACAAAATTAATAAATTTTATCTGTTTACCCTAGCAGATAATTAACGATTATCCATATCTAATCTATAAAGTTATTGTTAAAAAAATATTTGGTAGTCATTGGAATTTTTTTATGTTTTAGAATAATTTTATAGTTGCGCCAATTATTTTGATAAAGGATAAGCGAGAGGATATTAAATAAAACTAACAATTTTACCATTAAAATATATTGAAACTGTAATACAATAATAAATAGCCAGTCCATTCTTATATATCGAATTTCCAACCAAAGTTGTTCTACAATGATTTCAATAATTTTCTTTATGGCTTATAAGAGAATGCCCTGTTCTAAATTTTCTAAGTTAAACTGGAAATTGATATTATTGTCACAATAGTTCAGAGCAATAAAATCATTGTGGACAACTATGTGAAAATTTCCAAATATGTTCCATTCTGCAGAACAACAAATTTTTTCAACTACATAAATTAATTTTTTTAGAATATTTCAGACCACATATTTATTAAACAAATAGATTATAAATACTTTTTCATTCTTTATTTAACAACGAATTCTTTTTTTTTATCCTGAAGCAACATTAACTATACATTTATAATGAATTACATTTGATAATACCATTTATAGTTTCAATGTTTTGTTTGGATATATATTTATTAGGTCGCAAAGATGGTTTTCATCTGAGTGATGTTGAAGATACGAGCAGAAATCCCAAGTTAAGTTGTAATCGATCATTAAGGAAAACATCTTCCAGATTTAGATTTTAGACAGACAGAGATACAGACAGTTGTACCAATATTTTCTACGCACGAATCTATATTTTGACACCACATTTATTAAAACAAAACAAAAATGAAGAGCAACTCTTTGCTCTTTTGTAATTTATGCTTAACTAAAAACTAATCATGCTGATAAGTGCGTAGGTATGGTTTAAACATGATCAAACTTATCGTGAATCGGCCAATTCAGACATATCTGCATCTGAAGGACAAGCCAGTTCACACTCATCAGCCAACAAGGGTTGAGATTGCAGGGACTGATTAACATCCAGTAAATATCGAACGGCACGTTGAGCATCCTTCTGGCAGTCGGTTTTTCCCTTGCACAACTCGTAAGCCTTTTCCAAAAATAGAACGTTACATTGTCTGGTGGGGGAGAACCAATTGTTGTTACTCTGAAAAATAAATACATTCCGGTAGAGCGGAAGATGTTTTAATTAATACGCATTTGCGTCAGGGTGAACTTACGCATAACAAGCACATCTGGTGCAGACTGCAAGCGCTTTCAAAAACATGCCCATATTGACCGATTATGTGACCAACCTCGTTGCAAGCCTTTTGTATAGCCGGGCATTCTCCTAAATCACAAACAATTTACATATATTAGTTCATGGGGTAGAAAATTCTTTACCGTTTCCAAAGTGGTACTCCAGAAGATCAGCAGGGGTGCGGTAGTTTTGCTCTTGGCAGTCCTCGCTGCCTTGGGCGCATTTTATGTTATTGTCGCCTTCTGGAATACCTTCACGATCCTCATCCACTGCTTGCTTCCTTGGAACGGATGTCCGTTTTTCCTCTGACAAGATATCGTCGCCATCTATAGGTTTCCTTTGTTGCTTCAGACGCTCACGTTCTTTAGCTACGGCAATTTTGTACTCACCCAAAGCAGTTCGCATCTTTTCCAAGCTGTAGGCTGCGGCCAAGCGTGATAGGATCCTACTTTTAACCTCTTGAATTTCCTTCGAATCAGTTGCACCTTCATGAGCTCCAGTGTACTTCAATGCATCATCCACAATGGTGTCCTCCATGGTTTTTAGTTTGCTGTCCATGTCCTTGATTTTTTTCTCTTCAGGGGTTAAAGGTGCAGGGTTCTTTGGCTTGCTGGTTAATGAAGAGTCCTTCTTGTTGGGTTGATCGTGCTTATGGAAGGATTGTAGTGGATATTCAGCGTTTCTTTTATTAGCCATGGAGATCGCTTGGTGATAACGTTCCATCAACCACTGCTTGTCGATGTCATCGTTCTTAGGTTCAGATTTCTTACGCCGGTCCAGACCAAAGTAATCAGACCAGTCAATGGACTTCTTTTTAATTTGAAGAGGTTTTTCTCCTGGTATTTCATTAGTGGACTCCTCGTTTGAAATATAAGGTCTTGAAGGTCTTTCTCTATGTGGCCTAGTAGTTGTCTTAGGCTTACGGTTTGGTTGTCTTTCAGTAGATTTAGCTGCATCTGGTTTCTTAGTAGTAGAAACCTGGGATTTGGAGCCGAAAATCGTCATGAGATCTTTTTCAACTTTAGGATCGGTTTTTTGCTTTTTAAGTGGAATGGACCTGTTGTTGTCATCATCATTTGGATAGTCGCTGCTTCTCTTAGTTACGGGAAAGCGTTTCACTTGGGAATATGAGCCTTGGCGGTATTTGCGATCACGTTGGAAGTATTTCTTAATGAAATTTGGATCAATATCATCGTCATTGTTGTCCTCTTGGAGTCTATTAAACATTTCATCGCGTGGAACATAATTAAGCATATATAGAGATTCATCTGGACCATCAGGATTGAAATATCGACTACGCTTACGTAATCCAGCGCTGTCCAATCCAAACTTCGGATAATAATATCGTTTATTCATATCGTTAGACATGTAGTTTTTTTCTCTTTCATATTGTTGCTCTTGATACTGGTTGTACATTTCACGAACTAAATCATCATAATCTGGATCATTTGCGTTGGTGTAAGCTCCAACATCATTTTCCAAGTCATTCAGAATAGTTTGAGCTAATTCCTCCAAGTGTTTCTGCTTGTCCTCCTCTAAACGTTCTCTAAATGACGATGAAATTCTCTTCTTAACATCATCAGAGTCAGTGGATTCGTCGTCTAGATAATCAAGGATTGATTGTTCAGGAGTATTATCATAACCACGATCTATTAGGGATTTGTTTGGATGTAGCAGACTAGCAAACTAAGTTAAGTTTGTGACTTACCATTACTATCATAAGTGGAGGCGGCTTTGAGAAAAGCTAAGTCCTCAGGACGTTCCATGGGATAACCATACTCTAAGTCATCGTATCTGGATGGATAATCAGTTAGATCTCTTTGACGACGATCTATAGCACTGAGAGCACTACGAAGAGAATCTTCCTCAGCATGGACTTTGGTGAAGAGCAACACCACTAGCAGCAACTTCCAGAAAATATTCGGAGAGACGTTTAGCTCCATACTGGAAAAGTGATCAGAGCTTTGAAGGTGCTGGATGCTTAATGAAGCGAGAGTGTTTGTGCCGCGGTATTTAATTAAGCGAAAGTAAGTTGTTTTTGTTTTCGTTAATTTCGAGACCTGAGCATTAGGACGCAGGCACAAATTCCAAAATCAATAAATCTTGTGTAAACATTTCTAACGCTATAAGGGATGAGAGAATCTACCTGTTGAATTTCATCAGGGAAAAATTCAAGCGGAAATTCATTAATTTTTAATTAAAACGTGAGAAACTTTGGAAGAGGTGTGAATGAGGGTTGCGATTAGCAAGGCCGGTTTATGAAATTTGGTCCAAGGACAATTGCTTGAAATTCAACCAAACCCAATTTAATTATATTTGTTTAATATCCAAACATATTGGGGTTAAACCAACATGAAACAAACTATTATATAAATCAACAGATGTACATGATGAACCCCTAAGTGTGCCCTTTGACATTCACCCTCTCTAGAGATCAACCAAATATAATTGGATATTACATAATTTAATAGTAAAAACAGTGCTAGTTTGAGTATGACTTAGTTCTACTCACCTCTGTCACTCATATAGAAATATGATTTAGCAAAAGATATTAGACGTTTTAAATGAAATTGCGGTATTCAACTGACTGGATATTGCACACAAATCGAAATTAAAGGATTGTTTATATACACGCAGGCGCTACCGTCTCCCTAGTGCCTGGTCGATATCATCTGAATAAAAAAATCTTTTTAATTGAAAATGTGTTTTTCAAAGGAACAAAATAAATCACCAGTAATTGCCTCATTAAAAATGTTTATTTCCAATAAGCCCTAAGGCTTATAAATACAAATGGTAACATGAAATCGAAATGAAGGGATACAAAGTAAACATACGCGCGTAGGATGATTAAAAAATAATAAATAAAGGAATATAAAGCAAATAAATAACATTTAGAGCCATCTCAATTAACATTTGTTTATTTAATCCTGATGTCTCCAAGCTTAATTAGTCCAAAGAACGACTTTCCAGCCTCAAAAATAGAATATCTCTTAGTGGAAAAATCTTTTAGGCTGATCTTGTCTCCTTCAATAAGATGCTCAGCACCAGCAGTGAAGCAAGTATTAGCTTTATTTACTTTGTGTTGAGTATGCGTTGATGTTACACACTGAAGCACGACCACATCATTTTTCCAAACTTGGTACTCGTTTCTATCGTGTTCATCCAAGTAGTAAACCTGGGCGTAAATAAAATATAATCCAGTGTCTTTGATGGTAACCACACCATTATCCAGTTGAAAATGTTGATCCATTCCTAGAGTATGCACCCAAGGATTTGGCTTCCAATCAACGTATTCCTCTTGAAGATGCATCAAATGACCATTACCCTTGTAATTATGGTGATGACCTAGAGTATATCTGGAAGTATCCCCGCTATAATGCACAGTGGGGAGTGGCTTAATGCGACCCAAACGTGGATGCTCATCGAAGCTCTCTAAACGGCCTCTTGGTCTTGGTCGTCTTCTTCTACCAAGACTCTCTTCAGTCACTACGGTGAAAGGCGCATCAGTGAAGGATTGCTCCTAAAAAAAAAATGTAAAACAGGATATTATTTTCTGAAAAACTTACAGATGAATCACGCAAATCTCCAGCTTTCAGCGAGGACTTCTTGACAACTTGTCGGAAGGCTTTGGATTTATCTTCGCGATGCATCACTCTGGATTTTCTAGTAAGAACTGGAGGAGGGCTAGGTCTTGATGATGCTGTTGGGGTTATAGTGTGGGCTGGTTGGTAGTATCTGGATGTCATCCAAACTGGACTGAGATTGAAATAATAGTTGAAATAATTGTTGACTCAAAGTCCTGATTTTTGTTACCTATCACCAAACGATGATGGTCTAGCCGGAAGAGTTGTGATTGAAACTCCATGCAGTCCCCTGGGCACTGTTTCGGTTCTTTGTTTGGTCTCAGCATATGACTCAGAGTTAACCAGAACTCCATCTCGAGTAGCAGCAACAACACTTCTTTTTGGTCTGAAGGTTTCGGTGTTTGTGCTATTTTGTTTTAGCATGAATTGGTCGATGTTTAAATCTTCACTAACGATGTCGTCTGAATAATCATCATCATAGTCTTCCAGATAATCGTCGGCGTTTACTACACGTACTTTGTTGTCATTGTTTTCCTCAGAATCATCTGAGTATAAATCGAAATCAATCTGGAAGAATTAGTAGGACAATTTAAAATGTTCAAATTGTATGAAGTCATCTTTAAGTAAATATGATAAGTTTTATCAGTGGTAACTAGCTTATCAATAACCAGAAAATTGTATAAGTATGCACTCGTTAATGTAATTGTTTATCATAAAATGCAACCACAAACCAAACTAAACAAAAAAAAATTGGGGAACTTACTAGATTTTTAAATGTGTCCAATTGAACTTTGAGTTCTTTTACTTGATATTCCAAATTTTGAACTTTCACAAAAGTGCTTGTTAGAAATATAGCCTGGCCAAGAGTGAGCGCAAAACAGACAATCCAAACAAATTTATATTTGCAGCTTTTTTTCTTATGTCCTTCCGGCAAATCCAAAAAATATCGAACATCATCACGAAAAGGCACTTTGGTTTTTGCTAAGTCCATCGTGGACTACTGTCTCCCAGCAATCACAACAGAACACTATGTTTAGATTCTATGCACACTTCAAGTGTACTGAGTTGTTTACAACTGCTTGACTTCTGGATACTGACCACAACTATCGTAGGTTATTTAATATAAATAAAATTACAGTCGATACGAAAATCTTAAATATTCAAGGTCTCATAATGAACTTCAAAATGCGTTAGAGCCCAGCTCCTGACCTAAACATTTTCGTGCAGCGGAGCTATTAGAATTTATAAATATTCACATCGAAAACTTCATATAAATAGTTTTTTGTTAAATCTATTGTGTCAGCTGTCATCTCCTATTACAATTTAATAAACAATGTTGAGAAATAGTTTCAATTTAGGTCCAGAAGCTGTTTCAAGGGTATTAGATCAAGATCAGCTATAGCTCATTTAGGCCATGTTATTTAATAATTAATAAACAACGTTTACCCTTGATAAACCAAAAATGTAATAATTAGGCTAAGACAAAATAAACACATACGCGTTATTTGAATAATTATTGTAATAGAATAATGTTCTATTTATACCTATGTATGCCATATACTCATATAGTGATACTTGGATTAAATTTCTGCTTTCAGCATAAGTCTGCAATTGCCATCAAGCATTCTTCACCATGAACAAGATAATTAATTAATTATATAATTAGAATACTGTCATCTTCTAGGCATTTGAAAAATTGTTTCTAAACAATAAACAATTTCAGATGGTTTAGCGGGTAAACTAATTAATTTATTTTGAGTCATTTACTAATTAAATTAACAAACACAAAATAAAATAAGACGAAATCTAAACAATATTGTTGAACTTTCCTAATTGGATTGTTAGCAGTTTAAGGTAAATACCTACAGGGTACTTAGGGATGTTTTATTTAGTGCCCGGCCATAGAATATTCTGGGTTTTTTATAATTTAAAGGATTTCTGACTAAATCTCCAATTTTTCAAGTCGCGTTATGCTAGTTAAGAAAAACCTGAGGTTCTTATAGTTCCAGTTAAAAATTTAAAAATTTTATGTTTGGTTATCCAAAGTTTCTCGAAAAAGCTTCGCCTTCCCTTAATTATTATAGATAATATTTTGTAATGTCTACACGAATTGAAACGCATATCCCCTGCGTTACACCACGTCACTTCCTACTTATGTCAATTACAAATACTTCAGTCTAATGAAAGAAGATTTTTCCACTTCACTTGCTTGATAAACAATGTGCCAATCAAAGTTCTATCTCGTTTTCGCAGATCAGATCCTCTTTATTTTATGATATTAAACGCAATAACTGGCAATATATTTATGTATTTATTTGCTTCGTTTGGTTTAAACTTGATAGAAGCTCATCCCTCTTTGTAGCCTTAGGCTAGGATATCTGAATCCCTTTAATATTTACTAGCAAACACACAACTCTCTCATCAACTCGTTTGTACAAAACAAACAGATAATTCTGAACATTAATAATAAAATGGAGTTTTCACAAATTCAATGTAGCTCCATTGACGTCAGCTACTCAAAATTCGATGGCGTTTTTGAGGTTTCAACCGACTACTTCAAATAATCAGAGAAAAAAGTATAAACTCTACGGTACTAAGGTTTGAATTTTCAAAATTATCTTTCAATATCTTCTGAACTATCAATTTTGTACATTTCTTTCTTTCCCTTTAGACTTCAGATAAATTTCTTCATCTAGTATATTCCAGTAGTTAGAATTGGCGCCTTTCATGTCTTCTGAATCCAAGTACCAATTTCGCATCGCTCCTTAAGATTTCTGTTCAAGTGGTTAAAATTCTTCCAAGGTAGATCCATACCAGAGCAGTTAGAAGAAGTTTATGGTAATCCTTCAAAATAATCACTCTTTGTGAGGTCTTCCTAGATATTTGACGAATTTAATACATCAAAATTTCTCCGGAATTCGAAGCTATTTCTGGTTAGCTTTGCGAAATTTAATTTCAGATCCTTTGCTCCTTCCAGGTTTTTCCACACGTAAATCTTATTGAAAAAACTAATACAAAGTAATATAAATTTGTAAGTATTCTCTCACAAACAGAAAAACAATAGGAAAGCTTTCGCTTATTTGATTCAAAAGAAAAGCTCTCTATTGTACATACAACGAAAATAAAATTTTCAAATGATTCCCTTTATATTTTTATATTTGAAAAACAAAATTTATTGTGCGTTGGTGACAAATAAACCCGCAATCAATATTGGCATACACCAAAGAGATTCTTTGATGTTTGTACAAAACAATATCCCCTGCCGATGTTCAAACGAATCAATAAAATTAAAGTCCATTCGTTACCTACATACCTACGACACATACATTTTATTTTTTTGTTGTTGAAATGTATTATATTAAAATAACATTTGGTTCCATTTGAGTTGTTGGTGCATGCGCCCTTTAGCTTGTCCTTTCGTTCATCCTACGTCCTGATTCCCGTTTCTGTTATTCCTTTCCATGTATTCACGCGTTACCAGGACACCTAGCTCGTTTGAAAATCCTGCACGCCCCGAAACCACTCCGTTGTTCTATTGGCGTCAACAGTTTGGATTTTCAATGTCATCCACGGGGGTGTATGTATTTTAATCGATTTGATACTTTTAAGTATGTCCGACGATAATATTTAATGTAAATAATCTGTTTTCCTAAGAAACTCAACTATAAGGTAAAAACATGTAGTTTATTGACTTTTTCTTATTTTGATCATACACTATAATTTCAGCTGAAATGTAAATATTTTTATTGTTTAACATAATTATAGTAAATTTGAAGCGGATGTACTTCTATCCAAGCAAAAGCTTCGGGGGACTGTGTTTACCAGAACAGAATGGAATCAGAGAAAAAAGAGTACAGGTTAGTATTCTAACTTTCTCGTTTTAATTTTACTCTAAAACCAACTTGCTTTTAAGACTTGTCTTGCCAGTGCCCATGTACCATAATGACTACAATATTTGGTCAGTTCTAAAAAATTGCATCGGGAAAGAGTTAAGCAAAATAACAATGCCTGTAGTATTTAATGAACCCCTAAGTTTCCTTCAAAGAATGGCCGAATATATGGAGTATTCTCATTTGCTCAGAATGGCTGCTCAACAACAAGATCCTATCACCAGGATGCAATACGTTATTGGTAATTGTTTATAATCCTTCGGTTAGATAACATGAACATAATTTACTTATAGGTTTCGCTGTAAGTGCTTTGGCATCGAACTGGGAGCGTCTGGGTAAGCCGTTTAATCCTCTCTTGGGAGAGACATACGAATTGGAACGGGAGGAGTTCAAGATTATTTGCGAACAAGTTAGCCATCATCCCCCAGTGTCAGCTTTTCATGCGGAAAGTGATGATTGGATATTTCATGGATCAATTCATCCAAAATTGAAATTTTGGGGTAAAAGTGTTGAGATACAACCTAAAGGAATCGTAACAGTTGAATTTCCTAAGTAAGCGCCAGCCATACAAGTTTATCATGCTGTAAACATAATTTTTTAGACTTAAAGAAGCCTACACTTGGAGTAATGTTCAATGTTGTGTTCATAACATCATAGTTGGAAAACTATGGATGGAACAGTGTGGCATCATGGAAATTACCAACTCCTCCACAGGACACAGAGCGCATTTAACTTTTAAACCAGCAGGATGGAACTCTAAAGATCTCCATCGTGTTGAAGGCTACATCGCTGATAAGTCGTAAGTATAAACTTAGTCTCAATAACTTCACTTAATGGAGTTTATATGTAGCAAACACAAACTCTACTTTATCTATGGTAAATGGACCGAGTTTATCAAATGTACTGACTATGCTTCATACGAAGAATATTTAAGAGAAAACTCGCATAAATTCAAGAAAGATGGCGACTATAAGAGTAAAAGTCCTAATGATTCCCCATCGCACACCTCGAGAAAAGTACTTCAAAAGTTGAATAGTTTGAAAGTTAGTTCGTTTAAATCTAACTCGACTCAGCAAGAAGTAAGTTAAGAAACTAACTATTCCTCAAGTTTTAATAACCTTGTTTTGTGTAGAGTATGGATGAGTACGCTCCACCAGATTCCGCTGAACATGCAGTTCCCAAAAGCGAATCATCCTACTCCATCGACATTCCAAACTCCATAACCATCTGGAAAGTTAATCCACGTCCTGCACAAAGTGGCGATGTAATAAATCTTTTATCCCAAATCAAAACTTTTTCTAGATGTTTTGTTGTAGTATTACCAGTTTACAGAATTTGCGATGTCTTTAAATGAAATAGAACATGGAATGGCGAAAACTTTATGTCCAACTGATTCTAGATTAAGACCTGATATTCGAAAATTAGAACAAGGGGACATCGATGGGGCTGCAATAGAAAAAACGCGTCTGGAAGAGAAACAAAGAGATGCCAATAAGAATCGCAAAACCAAAAAGGGAAATGATTGGACCCCAAGGTAAATCAAAATAGTGCTGTTAATTTCCATTTTATGATTTGGATTTCTGTAGGTGGTTCAACCAAGCTGTAAATCCGTATACGAAACAAGATGACTGGTTGTGCAATGGCCACTACTGGAAGAGACAATATTCAGATGATCCTGATATATTCTAAGGAGTGTTTGAAGGAAATTTCTTGGTAAAAATTTAGTAGCGAGGTTGGTGGAGTTTCTGTAGAGTACCCTCGCATAGAACTAGATGATGTAAGTGTGCCAAAGAAGCACTCTCTGTCTAAAATAGGTTTTTAGCGCTTTTAAGTGCTTCCAATAAGCACAACTAATCATTTTCCTACTATGGAGTATTCGTATTGATCTCCCAATTGAAGCAATCGTAAAGGTAGAAAGATATCGCGAGTTTAGAATGCTCATATCATTAGGACCTACTACACCATTAAAACATTATTCCCGAAGAAATAATCAATATACGCTTTATTATTGTTTAAAAATAAATACTTTATCGCAATATAAACCTGGATTTAATAGGCACTTATTTATGAAATAGAAATGCGCTTTTGTCCCCAATAAAATTTTATAGTTGCAAGTTAAAAATACATTCATAGCAACAGGACATTACCAAAATCATAATAAATGTTAGGATAAAAAACTATTATAATAATAGATATATTGTACTTGGAAAATGTTATTATATCCAACCCGCACCCCCAAAAATGACATGCTAAAGTGTCAATTAAATATATTGTAAAGAATATAAAATGGTACGTTCTTAACAGAATGATAATGGACAATAGAAATTGTAATTTAGCATTTGAGAGGCATTTGAATTGGTTTAGATACAATTTGTCCAATAAGACGTCATTCGCTCTAAGATATTAGAGATAATAGCGACGAAAAATAAGCCACTGCGAGCTGAATTATAATATATTTAAAAAATCAAGTTTATGCTCAAATTTTAGAAGCCAATTTCACGTTCAATATATTTCATGGCAAGAGAGACATAGGTTATTATCATAACTGCAATATTTCAAAACTTGTTTCTTAATGCAATTAATTTTTATTGCTAATTGTTTTGTGTATATCATTATATACTTGGCACGCATTAGCAATTTTAAATTCATGTAGTAATTAACTAGTTTATTATTAGATCCATAAAATTCGGGAGTACGCAGTGATTCTCAATATATTCTAAATTTAAATTAAGGACCCTAGAGCTAAGGCCTAAAGGTGTCTAAAGTTTGTCGAAAAAATCTAATTGGCCAAATTTTGGAACAAATTCCTGTCTACCTTTTCGGATAAATTAATCTTGGTTCTGGAGAGGAGACACTATTTCAATTGAATTTGTACATATGCAACTATTTGTACAATCATACCGAGAAGGTTTGTAGGACAAATAAGTTTGTCCTTTGACTATTTATAGACAATCCGTGTACTTTGCCTATGTCAATCTTAGTATGGATTTTGAAGCGAATTGTTGAGGAACCTTTTCAAATGTACCTCTTGGTGATGGTTCCAGTTGTATTAGGGCTGTCTTATTAGTAATTAAATACCTATGATATGTGAAATGTGAAAATAATAACCCCCTATTTATCGGCCAATGTTTTGTTTATTTTGTTCACGAAATAATTATAGTCAATATTTGGGGATCACGATTAGGTAAAATGTTTAGAAAAGAGATCAAATATATTGAAAAAATTATATATATATACATAAAGTTATACCAATTTGATTTATCTGTACAAGAACAATAAACAATAAAATATTTTGTTATTTCATTCCACATTGTTTTTCTTATTTTCGTTCCTACCAACAACCTAAAGTTTATATAATAATAACATGTTAGATTATGCAATTGTTTACAATTAGAAGATAACAGCGTTTAATGGAATGTTTGGACATTATTTATCTGTGAGAGGTTATCAACAGACGATATATATTTAATCGAGTTAATAGTCTCAACTGGCTTTTCACCATGGCTTTGAAATGGGGCATCGTCGGAGCTGGAAGAATTTCCCATGACTTCGTAACAGCTGTTCAAACGTTTCCATCAACCGATCACAAAATCGTATCAATAGCATCAAACTCTTCGAAAAACGCTGAAAAGTTCGCTAAAGAACATAACATCCAAAAAGCCGAAGGATACCTCGCATTAGCTCAGGATAAAAATGTCGGTAAGTGTTACGAAACCAAATTAAAATACTGCTTCATAAAATGTCTTCCACAGACATTGTCTATGTGGGAAATCTTAACACGCAACATTTTGAGGTGTCGAAAATGATGTTAGAACACAATAAGCATGTTTTATGTGAGAAACCTTTTACTATGAATGAAAAGCAAACTAGAAGATTGGTTGAAATAGCAAGGCAGAAGAAACTGTTTTTAATGGAAGCGGTTTGGTCGAGGTGTTTTCCAGCTTACAAGGAAATGAAGAATATCATTGATGCTGGGGGTATTGGGGAAGTTCTGCATGCTTCTGTGCATTTTGGACATGCTCTTCAGCACGTTGAGAGACTCACGTAAGAGTTTTTTCAGGAGATAAAACAGTTTTGGAAGATATATTTCTAGTATCTTGATTATTTTCAATGATTCAAAACTGGCGCTTTTTTACACAAGTTAAATTTCACAATATTCTAAAAATCTGAAGCAATGTGTACTTTTCTTTAGCTTCATTTTGTTAAACTAATTTCCTAATCTTAGGTCCATGGAAATGGGTGGAGGTGCAATTCTAGACCTGGGAGTCTACATGCTTCAATTCCAGCAGTACGTCTTCCGAGGCCTTAAACCAATCAAAGTAGTAGTCAATGGTCACTTGAACTCTCGTGGTTCAGATGAATCCTGTGGAGCAATTCTAACTTACCCAGGTGGCAAAATGGCTGTGGTTAGTACCTCGGCTCGTGTAAGCCTACCCAATGAAGGAATAGTTGTTGGTACCAAGGGAACGTTAAAATTACCTGATTTTTGGTGCCCTACTAAACTAATTACACCTGAAAGGACTTACGAGTATGATTTACCAAAAACCGCTGTGGCATTTTTGCATCACAATAGCGCTGGACTCGCTTATCAGGCAGAAGAGGCTAGGCAATGTATTAAACAAGGTAAAATTGAGTGTGCCCAAATGCCTCATGAGGAATCCATAGAATTGGCTCGTTTAATGGATCTGTTAAGGAAGGAAATGGGTGTGATTTTCCCAGAGGATTCTCAAAGTTTTTAAATGAAGTTGTGAACAGTTGTCAATAAAAACAAGGTTTTACATTAGATGTATATTATATTTTTCAGTAATAATACAAAAACCACGTTACAAGACATGAATAATGAAAATAATAATAACAAAGGTATTGTTTAAACAATAACATGAATAGGTACAATATGTAAATATATATCAATGCAACAAAAATATTGCAGTCTTTTAGATATAACTAAAAGTAATATAAAGAAAAACAATAAATACGTTAATAATAATGAACAAATATTGCACACAGGTTCCAGTACAGATAAAACGTTCAATATGAAGGATTGTGGGGAAAAGATGTTTACCAAATGTATTAAGAAACGATTTAGCAAAATATATTAAAACTTGTTTAATTTCACCCACAGCACAATGTAGTAATGTTCGGAAAATACTATGTCTAAACATTTTTTAGAGAAATTTTTGAAGGTCACTTTTTAATAGTACCTCGAGTAGTACCTATCTATTGAATGAGTTCAATTTGGTGGAAAGGTCGGAATAACAATTGGCATGTGGTTATTAATAGCATTGGTAGTATGTAAAAAAGAATGATCAAAGAAAGTCATTCCTAATTTATGTGCACTAGTCGATGGTTCAGGTACAGATACTGAGTGAGAATTTCCGAAATAATGATTAGTATCTTGGGAAGAGCAAGCAGGTTCAACAGGTACTGCTAGATGCGTTGGTTCTTTAGTAGGCATCATGGGTACTGGAGGCGGCCTTAGATTCGCGTGTACTCTACTGCTATGTAGAACACACTGGTACCGATGCCTAAAAGGCATATCGCAGTGTTCGCACCTGAACTGCCTTTTGGAATGCCTCCAACGATGGTGTAAAGCCAAGCTACCTTTAGTGTGGTAGCGACTCAAACCAGAATTTTTACACCAAATACAAGCCAAACCTCGTCTAGTCACTAATTGCGCCATGTACTTATCAATCAATTTACAAATCCCTCCACCAGAAGTTGCCAGAGCACCCCGCCATTTACGCAGCTTTCCATTTAAATGTCGCAGCACCTCGACCTCATCCGAATCCCAAAACGGTAGTACAATTTTCTTGGGTTGGCTTTGTTTTCGCGGTCGTTTTCCTCGGATGGATGGCGAGGGTACCACGGGTTTATTCATCAAACTAGAATGGGCTACCATGTGGGCCATGATAGAAGGCTGGTTATCAAAGGCGGCGTCGCAGAGACGACATCGATATTTAGGATCGGGATCGACATTCTCCTTGGAGTCGTCGGATTTGGCGGGAGATGTGGAACTGTGGCGGTGAGTATATTGATGGGTCTCGAGTGACATGTCGTCCTCGAATTCACAGCCACAAGTAGGACAGACGAACAAGGGAAGTTCCATTTCCTCCCCGTTCTCCTCGTCAGCCTGATTTCCAACATCCCCCGCCTCAGGAAAATCCGACTGAATTCTGTGACTTAAATTCACTCTACTCATATCTTCAGCACCACGAGACTCACATTCTGGTTCGGATCCATCACTAGCTTCCATGTAGTTGAACAATCGAGCAGCTCCGTGCGGTTTTGGAGAGTGACTTTTCCATGATTTGGTTTCAGTTTGCAGGAATCGGTTGCTATGTTGTAATAAAGCAGCAGCTGTGGTTAAATCATGCGATTTCAAAGCCGCTTGATTTTGGCTGTAACAAACAATAACATTTATTGAAGGGGTTTTTAAGTGTACTGGAGACCTAACTTACCTACAAGTTGATGAATTATTGTTACTTGAGGCATTTGCTGCTGAAGTAGACGAACTGTTATTGAAGCTGTTTGTACGCAATACATTGTTGCTACTTGACCTGTTTCGCTGCTCCAAAGGACTACAGAAATCAAACACCAAATTAAGCTTAAATTCAATTAATATAATATTAACTTACTGATGTTCTTGTTGATGAGCGGTTAATTGTGCTAAATCATCAGCTAGAAAATTACATTTTCCGCAAGCTCTTTTGTTATGAACTTTCAATACGTGTGTTGCTAATCTCTCGGACCTGGCTGCCTTATAATCGCACAAACCACAAACGAATGGTTTCAGATGTGTGTTCATATGTCTCTTCAAACACCAGTTATCAACTCCTGACCACGAACAATAGCAGCAAGTAAAGCGCTTTTCGCCCTTCTTTTTTCCACTTCCTTTAGACATGTTGCCGGACTTTGCAACAGTTCCAGGCTTTGACTCATTTGTTGGCAGTCGGTTATTAGGTGGATTTCTCGATAGGTTATTGAAACCGTTTGGAATAGATAAGGAATTGATTGTGGAAAGTGAGGAGTTCAGTGAATCTGGTGGTGGATTCGGTGGATTGGAATTGGAATTGTATTTTTGATAATAGGACATGCCTGAGGCGTTTTTCGGGGGATGTCGGCGAATCCGGTTTAGATCGTACGGGTGCTCTCGATGCATTCTCAGGAAGTGCTTTTTGACGTGATCAGCACGGTTGAACTGTTTTTGGCAGACGTAGCATTGAAACGGTTTTTCTTCTCTGTGGATATTCTCGTGGCGTGTGAATAAATCTCGCCTATCGGTTGCATACGGGCAGTAGGTGCAGCTGTAACGTTTACTAGTTGAACTAGTTGCTTCGGAGTTTGTGGAAACAGGTCCAGGGACTGTCTGATTACTTAAGTGTACACTCGAGGAGCTTCCCACGATTTGACTATGAAAATCATCTACGACTTGCGGATTACTGGATATTGGAGGCTTATGTGAGGTGTTTTCGATTTTGTTTTTTAATCGTTGCAAATACTTGTTGATTTCTTGTAAAACTGGATTGTTTTTTGTAAGGGTATCACATGATTCATCTGTATTTATGTTGTGTTGTCTATTTAAATGCATCCTAACACATCGAGCCCATGCACTTTCGTACGGACATTGAGGACAGTGAAATGCCCGCAGATTCGAATGGGTTCCCAACCAATGTTCCGCAACTCTTGGAAGATATCCAACACAATCACATTCAGTACATCGGAATAACTTTTGCGACGGATTGTACGTGGCGATTTTTGATTGTGTCCACTGCAAACTGTCTTCACTAGTAATCCATTTATCTTCTAAAACAGCCCCTAATCCAATTGGAGTTGGCTTGTGGGTTTGGAAACCAGAGTTTAGTATACCAGTGCCAGGAAATCCATTTTGCATTAATGCAGCTAAACCAAATGCAGTTAGATGTTCCTCTGGTTTTAGTATAGGGTTTTCCACGTCGTAATCTATGGGGGTTAAACCGCGGTCTTGGCTGCTAGTTGTTGCTAGTCTATCGTTGGAGTTTAGCTCTGGTAAGCCGTCTTCCCCGTAGAGTTTTCTAGTGATTTCTTTGAACATATCCTCGTAACAGTCTATAGCAGTACCCGACATGGGCATTGCCACCTCCATAGTGTTGTTTAATTTCACACTGGAGGCCGCAATATCTGCAAATTGAGTAAGGAGAGAGTGAGTAATTTAAAATATGGAATACATAACTCAGCATGCCATTAGTGAGTGAAACTATAACTATGTAGAAAATGTGCGGTTTAATTTTGAATTTAGTTGCGAATGTGCGGTTTGAATTATAATGGAAATTGTTTTGATTTTGTGCGGTGTTTATAATAGACATATTTGGAACAGTTTCTAGAAGGTAGAATGGAACAATTCAACACCACTACTACTACAACAACAACACCGACGGGGTGCCAAGTGAAATTCACTGGAAGCCGGATACGGGTAGGTATCAAGGATAGGATATAGGGTATAACATCAAGTTCAGGCTCTGCGTCTGAGCGAGTAAAACCATGACAGGGGATGTTCTAGTTATTGCACTCTTCTACATAGGTAGGTAACTTACCACGAAAACACCGGGAAGCATGACAGCTTCACCTTCCATAAACTGTAAACTATATAACAAACAACACAGATCACTTCATACCACTATCACTAAACAAACCAGCTTGTGCTTGTATCGAATAGTCTTATAAGTGTTCTAAGGATAATCTTAATGGTACGGGAGCTAACGCATGGGACGCCTGCTCCAGCGATGTCTGACCCACCCAATACTGCAGCACCCGCTGCCCGCCCGGGGCTGCCCTACCCCCGCCCAAGCCACCCCACTATCGCTCCCGACCACCCCTGCCATCTAACCACCCTTCACCCTCACCCTCACCCCAGCGCCAGTGCGACGTTGACAGACTCTACACACTCACAACTTTTCCTACACCCACACGATTTGATTGAAAAATCAACAACCAAATCCCGAAAATATATTTATTTACATTACATTCCCGCAGATATTGTGTAAAAGAATCTAATCTGTGCTGAACAAACAAGGAATTTATTTATTTTTTCCTAACAAACATCACAAAGGATGTTTCCGTTTTTCGCGCAAAAACATCTCGTCGCCGTCGTCTAATCCCACAAAACGGTTTTTAGACAATTTCCTCGGTGCTCGGTGTTTATTTTCTGGAAAATTCGCGCGTGTAGGAGATTTTCTTCTACTATAACAAAAGATTATTCTTGTTTACATTTTTCCAGTTTTGTATTAAGAAAAAACGGCGCTTGTCATCGTTCAATAGAATATATGAAGACAATCAGTAAGACAGAATATCAGCAGCAATTTGGTATAACAGTAAAGTACTGGCTGGGGAAGCCGAGGGGCAAATTCAGGGGTTTGCGGGGGTTGCCAGGCAACGAAAATGATGAAACGGGGAGGGTGAAAGTAGGAGGGTGGGCACCAAACTGTCGTGGGTAGAAGAAAGAACTAAACACAGATAAGGACAACACATATCTATTATATCTTATACCTGTTCCAACAGCGCAGCCGGTGAAGCAAAAATTATGTATTTTCTACACGTCCCCAAGTTTTGCACCTGTATTATCATGACATTGCCAGGATTCTATACAACGTTTCGTGTTAAAATAAAATCATATCGGCCCGCTTATGATAAGGAATTTTCATTCATACAAAACCACCTGTTTGATTATATAACATTAATTTTTTTATTACTCTTTATCTTTTTTACTCATTCGTGTATCTATCTATGCTAGGATTAACATATTATTTTAACCACGTCATCACCCCTAAATACACTAAAAAAAATCCAAATACGCTTCTGTCTTATCTGATATATATTTGTCTCTATAACAAATTCTATCCATAATAAGATTCCGGGGGAAAACTTGAATGAACCAGTGTTAAAGGGGTTGAATGATGTCGATATCAGTAAATTCTGAAAATATCTGCGCACTCACTCGTGGATATTTGTAACCAATGTCTGAGATATCCCAAAGAAAGCACGACGCAAGTGCGGAAGTTGATTGTCAACTATCGATCGTCTTGGGTCACTTTTTTCACAAATGAAAAAAGAGGAAATTCGATTTTCCAACCACATAATAGAACGCAAATTATGAATAAGCCTAATTTGCTTTCAGCTCTTTCTACTGGTTGCTATATGATATACAATCTGATGACAAATTGTATATTATTATATTGTACCCTATTCAGGACTATATTGATTCTGTTATTAAAAATATGCTACCCAGGCAGGATAAACATAATTATTATCTGAGATACGTAAATAACATCGCATTATATCCAAATTGAAAGCCCTTATTAAGATTTCCCTTCAATATTAGAACCATAGCAAAATTTTCATTATAGTGAATAAACATGTGGAAAATGTGCGCCTAATAAATTACATCAAAACATCCGCATTGTGGAATATTGATTTTGTTATTTGAAAATGGTCCAAAGCAGAAAGAATATAAAATTTCCTCTTCCTGATCCTGTGGAGGTATCATAAAATATCCTCGTATTACATGCGTTCATTATTTTTTATTCAATAACATAACACGAGATTTTACAGCAGTAAAATAAACAAACAAACAAACAAATAAGCAAATTTTAAACACTGCTTATTTACTAGGTAGGTATTAATCATAAAAAACATACCAAAATTGATTAGAATTTTACTGCATTTTTACAACAGAACTATTACTTTAAAAACTTCTGATAACTCTAAACTAAACTATGTTACAACATTAATTAATGTGTCAATTCTCTAATAAATATTTCCATTAAGCGCAAGCATAAATTTGTATTGATTTTATTATGAGCATATACATATATATGTATGTTATATCACATGCCAAACCTTTGTTTTGATTTTGAATTAACTACATAACAGCATGTAAATATTTAGTTTTGGAGTAATCCAAGCGGAAAAATGTGTGAACGCTGAAACAAAAAATATAAAATTGTATTTGTAGCTGAAATACGCTCTCACATACTGCCATAGGCGTGTGAAAAGGGTTTTAGTAAGTAATTATAATTTAATATTTCGCGTTGTAATTCACGATGACATCAGTGTGTCGTAAAAAAAATTTAATACCCAGTGGTTTTATTATAGCACCTTAAATAATTCAAATAGGTACAGGGTGCGTCAACCAAATATGGACACACCCCAACATTTCGCGTGTAATCTGACACAATTATAATAAAATTAAATCAAAGGGCATATTTTATTTACGATTCGCCAGAAAATAAAAGGAAGCTTTTGGTTTTAGTAAATTAAACTGCTTTGGTTTTAATCGATTTATTTTTTTGAACTACAAACGTAAAGCTTTATCTTGAAAAGCTCTTCAAAAACTTGGAATAGAAGAGAATAGAATCTAAAAATACTAGAGAACTACAAGAAGGAAACTTGAACTTTCTCTATTTTGACATTTATAAAGAGAACTACTTTTTCAAAAACGCGTTTTCTAGCTTAAAATAGTCTCAGTTTCCACCTTCACTTACCCTGATTCATTTTTTTTAATGTCGAGACATCAAGACTCCTTTAAATCAAACGAGTTATAACTAGTTATATTTTAATCCATTGACGTCACAGGCATTTTCTCAATAGGGGACATCACATGTTCTAATTAACTTCTCTATAGTGGCTCTACCTCATTCGATGTTTGCATAAATTTTGGAAAATCTTGCAAATTAATTTACATGCATAATACATTATAATGAAGTAATGAAGTAGGCTACTTATTCCAATTGAGCTTGATAGGTTGTCTTCTCTAATTATTGGTTGATTCATTAGATTTATTCAAGGAAGTTAGAGGGGTTACAATAAGTAGTCTTCTTGATAGCTTCATTATCATGTATTCTACAGGATAACAGCATGGAAACTTTTATTGATTTCTTTCCATGTGCAACCTCAAATTAAGTCAAATTAGGGATTGGGTGGAGCTTTGGCGGCATAAAGCATTTTGAAAAAGAATTTTCTAGTATAAGTTTTTAGTTTTCAACTACTAAAAACGTTCTTTGTGTTTTTTTGAGTTAAGAACTAAGCCATTTACATATTTTTTAAAGATTATTACAGATGAAGAATTTTCAAAGAATCCTCAAAAGTTCGAAGGACGACAATTCCGAGAGGCAAAGCCCAATTCGTTTTACTACCTATTAATCCAGGTACAGGCCTTTACAGGTATTTACCTGAAGAATTTATACAATTTTCAATCTACCTGATGATGCAGTGTTTGTCAATACAAATTATATAAAGAAATTATGTCTTTTTTCGTCAAAGCTCTGTAAGCTTAAACAAATAATATTAGTGTGCTTGCTCATACAAGTACTAATACTTCAGTTTAGCCATGTTGATAACGAAAATCTTCAGTTTATAGGTATGAAATGAGGTTAAAATGTTGAATCATGAATTTTTCAGAAATTGACAAAATTTTTTTAGTAAAGTTTGTGAAACCCTATGTCTTATATCTAATAAATTTATAATATTTGAGCTAAAGTTAAACTGTCTTTTCGTTAATCTTCGGATAAAAGTGATATTAAAATGTAGGATATTAGAGATTAAGATTTTCAGTAATGAAGCTATTAGGAAATGGGGGATGTTCTCATTATAATTTGATGAGGTTGTTAGAAGAAATAGAATGGAATAGGATAGAATAGGCACATAATTTTTGTATGGTAAAAGTGTGGCCTAAATTTTATATAAGGGTTTGGGATAATTGTGTTTGGGGCTAGTTAGGAAAACAGTTCGTGTAAGCGCCCCAAGTGGATAGTAAATTGAATTTGTACAGGTAGGTGTTTTCGTAGTTATTTATTAATAGAAATAAGGGCGTGAGGTGTAAGCGGTGTTTCTTTGTTTGGCGATAAAAGATAAGGGTGTTCGTCGATGAGTCGATTTGGCTGTGTGTAAAATAATAGCAAAGCAAGCAGGGAGTGTTCGCCGCCTCTGGTTTGGAATCGCGTGTATGCGTCGTGACGGTGACGACGTCGAGCAGGAGCAGAGCGCTGAGAAGAGGCCGCGGGTGGGTGCGCGGGCGTCAGTGGTCGTGGTCGACGCCATATTACGATGCGAAACGATAGGACGCGCGCGTCTCTGGAAAGATTGGGACGCGCAAGTTTGGAAGCGCATCTGGTTCACTGCTTGCAGTCCTCGAACGGACGGTAAGGCCGAGCCCATCTGCTCTTCGGTACGACGTCCAGCGGGTTGTGGCCAGTTCCGACACGCGTAGCGAGACCGCCGCCGGCCGCTTCCTCGACATGGATGTACCGTCGTCCAAGAGGCCTCCCAGTGAAATTGTGCGGCAGGTTGTGAGTGTGTTACAGTGAGTGACCTCACAGACGGACGGGTGTAGTAGTAGACCTGCAGATCTTCGCCGTATTTCTTACTGCCATGCCGATAGTCCGATAGTGAAAATCGGCGGGAAATAAACCACCGGTGCCCGGTCCTTTAGCCCAAATTCCGCCGACTGCCATGGTCCGTTCTTCAGCGGCTGCAGCGGGCACGTGTGCCGACCGCTACCTTCATGGCCATTGATAAAGGTACACGGTGACGTCACCCTGCTACACCATACACGCGAACGGAACATCAGCGCCGTTCGTCGTCCGCTCCGCTGTCAGTGCCACTGTCAGTGTACTGCCGCACCCGCGTTCCCTCGTCCTAATGTCCTCCTCCTTACCCTTGCGGATCAATAAGTAAGCCAGGCAGGCTAGCTGCCCGGCCGAGAATCGCCACCACCGCATGCCGCAACAAGTGCGGTGGTCGGTGGTAGCTTTTGTAGGCAGAAGCATAACCATCCTGCCTACCTACAGGGCCGGATTCAGCATCCCCAACAACTCGCTCCACTAGATCCCTCCCAATACACCTGCGGCACTTACCCCCACCACTTTCTTCTACACGCCTATCAAAATATTTCCAAAATACATTCAAACTTTACCCCCACCTATTTTCCTCTTTCTTATATCATCATCAACACAACTCACAAAAACACAATCGATCTACACATTTCTTTGTCTAAAGATCCCTCCAACTTTATCATATTTCGGCAAATTAAAAATAAGCACTCCAACCTCTATAACGGTACTAAATTAATAAGTATGTATATCCCTCATATTAAAAAATATTTTTAATCTTTATCATTCATTATTATCAACGAAAAACAAATAAACAAATAATAATAACCCTTCAAATTTCTATGCAATTAACATCGATGGAATTGTGTGTTTTCCCAAGTACTCGTGCGTGTATGTGTTAGTTTACTAATTCGGTCAAACCATGACCCAATTAACCAAATAAACCGATTTTCTGTCAACAAAGGACTCCACTACTCTCAGTGAGACCAGTTCCCTAATTACAAACTACATTAATTGATTTTCCTCTACACCACTTATCCGGTCAAACAGAAACTCGCCTGAATCTGTTTATTTTTCCCTTTTAGATGTCTTGTAGTGTTACTGAGCGGGTGGCGGACAACAGAGCGGGTGTGGGTGCAGGACCACCAACTGGACCAGGTTCAGGTGGTTCAGTTTCGGCAACAACAGTTGCAGGATGTAGATTACGTGGTACCAGTACAAGTAATGCAAGTCTAGCAACATCGCCAAATTCACGTGGTGGTGCTGGCATTAGCAATGCTCCGCCTCAAAACGGCCCCCAAACAGGACCTCAAGGTGCTCCACTTCGCCCCAAGCCCTGTTGCCTTCTTTGGTGCTGCTGTTGCAAATGTCCCTGGTGAGTACCATCTTCAAAACTATCAATTCCTATGAACACGATTTTCCTTTAGTTCAACTCCTAGTAATAAAGCAAACGAAGAAAATGGCCCTACAAGAACTTCTAATAACTCAGATCTTGTTAATTGCGAACCGGAACCACCGTAAGTCTTATTGTAACTAGTTTGTTTTGTGACTGTATCAATATTTGTGACTATTTCATTCAAGTCCGTCTTTGGAAGAAATAAGAAGCTGGGGCAGATCTTTTGATAAATTAATGAGAAGTTCTGGTAAATATACAAAAAACCTATCCGATAATATTCTAAAGATTATGTTTTCCTTTACTAGCTGGTCGGGAGATATTCAGAGATTTCCTCAGGGGAGAATACTCGGAAGAAAACATATTATTTTGGTTGGCGTGTGAAGAATTGAAGCGAGAAACCAATGCAGAAGTTGTGGAGGAAAAGGCAAGAATTATATACGAAGATTATATTTCTATACTTTCTCCAAAAGAGGTAAGATATTAAAAGCTGTTTTCTTACATTTAATTATTCATTCGATCTGCGAAAGATTTTGTATTGAATATCTGTCAAAACAACAGTTATTTGGCTTGATTCCAAATTCGCTCAAATGTTTGTTTAGTGAAATTGGAAATTGTTTTTTTATTATTGCAATGGCAATGTCGCGATTTGATTTCGTTGGGGTATTTAACTATAAATAGATGTTTATATTCCATAGGGTTTTATTACTTATACAGATAAATCCACTTAAAAGCCGCTTTTAAAATTCAAGCAATTGCTGTCTCGACTAAATGAATCTCTAAGTGCAATAATAAAATATTCAATACGTAATTTGCGCTGAGAATTATTAAATACACAAAAACGTTGGTTTGTTTACGCGTTACTCTAAATTCGCATATATTTAAATACATGGAAACCCTGGAAAAGTAAGGTCCTTTTTTGTTATGGCAATAAACTAATTATTGGCTTTGAAACAAAAAAACACGAAAACACTTTTTTCACAATCCGGTGAACATATAAATGCACTCCCGATGCTGGCAAAGAATTGGCGTCGGGACGCCTCATAACAAGATAAAAGTTATTAAAGGCAGCACGGAAAAAATCCTTTTTAGAAAAATCAACTTTACTTTTGTACGCTTTTGTCAGTAGGAGCTTTTGCCTGGCGGATAAGGAAATATATTACAGTTTTTTGTCCAGAAAAGTCTGCGTGTGATATGGAACATGTGAATTGTTTTGTATGCGAGGTATTTTAAAATTCTTTCTTTATTTAACTGCACATAAAAAAGCACGAAACATTCTGTTCTGTATAATATCTGGAAAACTGTATTGTTATTGATTGTGTTTTTTCGTGTAATCAAATTCGTCGTTCGTGTTTTATGTAAATTATAAATATATGTATACTTTTCTTGTCAATATTTTTATGACCATCATTATTTGTTGTCTTGGAAAAACCACTGATATATTTTACTTTATACTTTATATTTTATGCATATGTAAATTGTTTATATGGGAAACAGCGGCGTCGGTGTTATTAATGTGCTAACGTGTGGTTTGAATTAAATTAATTAAAAACATAAAATTGCAGTAAACAAAATTTATTCGTTTTATATTACGTAAATATAAAACAAATAAAAAATAAACCATTCAATATATTGCAGGAAAATTTAATACGTGATTGGATTAATTTTCAAAGTAATACTCGTCGTAATAAATTTTCCCTAGCTAATCAAAGGGATTTAAAAATAATTAAATTTGGCACCTCAGCTACCTCACTCACATGATAGAAAACACTTTTTATTTGTGTCGTAAAAACAAAGCTTAAGCATCCCCTTTTTTCCTTAGTTTTCTTCTTTGTTAGATCAATATTAGTTTACTTTTGACTGCAGCGTTATTTAACCCTTAAGGATGTGACTGGAAGTTTCTCGCCAATAGTTTTTCCTTAGATCCCTAGATCAAAAGTATTTTATGACAGAACCTTTGAGGACTTTGGCACATTTGTTCTATCGTGTTCTAAGGAAAGAACTCCGAGGAATGATTTATTAGATCGGACAAACAGGAAAAAATTGGGCGTGTTTCCTTCCTCAGTAGCCGAGAAATAAATTATAAAGCCGGCAGAGTACGAAAACAAATCAAATTTATTGAATATTCTTTTTGTATGTGCTTTTGTCGGGGATTTTGAATTTAATCTGGAAATTTCTGGACGAAACAAGTGAAAACGTAACCGGAGATTCTCCTCATATAAATTAAGAAAACAACTTTGTAGGCGTGGTCGAGACGCCCTCTCATTGACTTCAGGTGCTCTGAACTGAAAATGTGCTATAATTTTCGTAATAAGTCACAAAAATTCAATCGATAAATTAAGAGCATCAAGGCGTTTCAGGGGCCACGCCCCTGTGTAGATTCTTCGACTTCTCTGGAGATTTTTTATTTTGGAAATTGAGTCCTAGTCAATTAGTAGGTACTAGTTTAGAAATTACAGGAAGAGGAATAGAATAAGTGGTACTTAGACGAGTCAGGGTCAAAATTGAGAGTAGTGCTAGGTTTTTGAGTTAAAGAGTAAGTAGGTACTGTAGTAGCAAAGTATGAATTGTGGTGTATTTCGTTAGTTGTAATAGAAATGGTTTGTATAAATTGTTAAAAATTTTAATGCAGGTCTGTTTGTTTGTTTGTTCTTAGGTGTCTTTAGATTCGCAAGTGCGTGAGATAGTGAATCGCAATATGGTGGAGCCCACTCCACGTACCTTCGACGAAGCGCAATTGCAAATCTACACCCTGATGCACCGGGACAGCTACCCGCGTTTTGTAAATTCGCCGCTTTACCGGTCGCTATCACAGCAACAGCCAACGTCGGGCCCGACAGCTGGTGCTGGGAGCGCGACGGGGGCGGTCTCCTCTGACAGGGACCAGGACGGTTAGCGCCGTCCCCAGTCTCAACCACGGCGGCCTAACGAGAGACTCGACAGTCGACAATAACTCGGACTTCGGCGGGCGACGGCCGAAAACCAGGCATCCGACAGAAGCCTTGGCCGCCGCCACACGCCGACTCTTCGGATCATTCCTCGCACAGTGCACGGTGACCTGTGACTGACTTCCGGTTACCTTTGCGCATTATTGCCCATCGCCCATTGCCCATTACCCCATTGTCGGGCCACGGGCCCCAGCGCTATCTGGACGCTGTTAAATGTGTTCGCTAGTTAGCAAACAGCAAACGAGCAAACCGTTAGTACCCGGACCCGGCACATGTCACTGTACCATAGCAATCATGACTCTGGACGTCATTTGTCGCTCACTCACTTCTTAAAAATTAGTGTTGTGTAATAAATAACGAAATATGGTTCATTTCACTTGTAGGGTTAGGATTGGCGGCAGAAGCATGTTGCAGTTGCAGTGTACTTAAAATCTTGGTACGGTATAGTGCCTCCGTACCAAACGTGGATCGTGGACTTGACTCTTTTGTGTTGGCAGTTTGCTCTACTCTGCTCTGTCTCAATCGCCGTACCGCCAACCGCAACCCATGTACCCATGCCAGCCCCGCCGAGATTTTACAATATATGAAGATGTGATATAACTACGTAATGTAGCGAATACGACCACGGCGGATCCTCGCCCGCTCCCTTAGTAGCCCGACATCCTAGCCCCACAACCTCTACACCCAACACCCACTACTTGCAAACCTCATTCAACTTGCACCACACCATGTACCCCCAGTATAGTACACAAATAATCGACACACTGTGAATTCATATAAATAAATATCAACTATACGTTTGTTGTCTTCATTTATAAATGATGTTTATTTACAAATCTTCTCTAATATCAAGAAACACCCAATCTCAAACTTTTCGTCTTATTTAAAAAAAAATGGTCTAATATTTTTTTTACTTTTATTTTATACAATTAAATTTACTTATTGTATACATATATATTGTATCAAAACCAACTATAATTTAATAAAAAAATACATCATGGTATAATTTATTGTATATCTGTCTTTGTCTTCAGCATCTACTGTCCCCTTTGTATCATCTCAAACTTACGTTCATTTGTATCTGTAGAAAAGACATTTTTAGTTTTAATAAAACCAACACACGTAACCCAGTTTTCCGCGAGTATTATATTGATTTTCCTTACAGGACAGGACCGTAATGCATTATTAAAAATTTCAATATCAAACTTGTCAACACATTTTAAAAAACCTACCTTGTTTTATTATTGTATTAAAAGTGAGTGGAACCCTTTTAAATATTCAACAAAAAATCCTGAGTTATTTGGTCCGTTCTATAAATGACTGTTCGGATTTTGTAACAACATTAAAATAGCACAAAATCTTAATAGCTTTTCATTATTTATTTAGAGCAGGAACGGAAAAGTATTTAAAACTCAAGTGATTGACATTGGAAATGGGGATAAAATCGATTATGTGTTTGTGGATGGGGAGAGCATACTTAGGGGAGCTCCCAAAGGCGGTAATGCTGAATGAAGCTATTATACGTTGACATGAATACCAACTCTATTTTTAATAATGGCAGAGTTGCGATGGGATTTATGATGGAAACAAAATGTATTTATTTAAATTTAAATGTTTGTGTCAATAATTTTGCTTGATAAAACATTTCCGGTATTAAAATTGTGCTTAAAATAATAAAACGGAAAAAACCTACATTTTAAATTAAAAACACAAAGCTGATGGCTCAATTTAATGGTTGAAATTTTATTTTATTATACGTCACGTCATAAAATATTTAAAATGGCAATATATTTTTATAGCACAGTAAAATTTGTTCTTTTAAATTGTGTGGCGGATTTATTGAAAAAAAAATTCATTAAAGTAAGGATTCTGAGCCCAAGTAATTATTTATTTAGTTGTCATAAAATATAATTTTCCAACAGAAAAAATTTAATTTCTAAAGAAGCTAATTTGCAAAAAAATCTAAAAAATCTAATATTTCTACATAAACTTCGTTTCACTAATTGTAAGAGCTAACGGAACTCAAAATTAATTGAACGATTTGCCTTAATCAAATTTTCATTGTATTGATTTTTGCATTTGCCCGTAATATTTCAATTTATTGGCGTTCTAGTGTTTAGCCAGCTGAATTTGGGGCAAATTCGTTAGTGAGTAATTGAAAAAGCAAACATTTTGAAACTGTCATAAAAATAGAACATAAATTCGGAACTGGATTTCTCTGAAATTAAAATCCTTACAGTTACAAGATAATTATATTAAAAGCAGGATTTAATCTATTTGGTTGGTGGTGAAATTAAAACCAACGTTTATTGCATATCACTTTGTTTATTTATTTATAAGGTATGTACTTATAGTGAACAATAAAATAAGTTTAACAAATAACATATCACAAACACCTATTTTGTAAGTAGTACAGAAAGAAAATTACGTTGTACTAAACATTAGGCATCCTGTTTATTCAACCTAATAACAATCATTGTTGGAATTCAACAAATAATTTAGTACCTGTAGAAGAAACTAATTACAACAAACATAGAATAACATTTTTGAGGGCGTTTCCGCCTCAAAACGAATTAAAAAACATTCAACAGCTTTTAGCTATGTTTATTTTTTTAACAGTTTATTTTAGGTAGATAACAAAACAATCTTCTTCTTTATTATTTATAGACATAGCATGACATCTTATAACTAAAGTAAAAACAGTACACAATCTGCAGTCTTTCAAACAAGTCAGAAATTATATTTCCGTAGTTATTTGTACAATCCACCCAAATAAACAATAATAATTTCACATCTAAACTGATTACTAATCAATATTGTATAGGTTTCCTCGCTACTTTAGTTTCGTGTCCACACTGTCATTATTTACATATTATTAACGATAATAATAATTAAAATGAAATATAAAACATGTCTGTTGAAGCTTCAAGCCAACGCCTTGGAGCTTCCATCTCTCTTTCCTTTACTCCAATTCAGGACGCGTTCAGTCTAACAGATCGATAAATAAAATGTAGTATAATTGGCAATGTTCTGGATATCAAAACAGCAACACGGGAAGAGTTATTATTATTCCAATCAGTGTGGACAAGAAAATCTATTTAGTAATTATGTTTCTAGAAATCTAATCCTACTATTGTCTACGCCAAAAAACATTCAAAGAAACGGACTAATTTACTCTATCTAGTATCTACATCATGTAAATTTGCATCCAATTCAGAACTGATAATAATATCTACAACGAACTTTTTTTGTCTAATACGTCAACCAAAGATCCCTAAGTACAGAAAATTTCTAGTAATTGGGTAAATATGTCTCAATTATCATAGTTAGTTCAACATTATTAGAATTAGAGCCTTTTGTATCATAATCCAATAATCTTTGAGTCGTACCACTTACTTCTGAATGTATACAATTTGTTTTTTAAAATATATATTATTTGTTTCTCTGTAATACAAGCACGTTATCAGTAAAAAAATTATAAACAATTCTATATTGTTATTGTGCTTTGTGTTTGTTTATACATGTACATTCTGCGAGCTTCTGTATACCTGCTTTAATGACGCCGATTGATCCTCCAGATTCCTCTTCAAATTAGCTATAGTGTTTAACAGTACCTGTTGCCTCAAATTTTCTGTACTACTTGGACGATATTCTGTGTTATCTATATTTAACTTACCAGTGTTTCCTTGGTCGTGGTTCAAATTAAAAGCCACGGTTTTCCCTTGTCCAAAGTACACCTTCCTCCTTACTGGCTCGCTTTGAGGACAACCATTACCATTGAAACCATTTCTGCTCTTTCTTCCGTTATCTTCCGACTCTGAGCTACTGGAGTTTTGTTGGTGTTGTTTAAGGGTTTTCTTCCGATATTTCGGACTGCGCCGACTGGCATCGACGTTCTTGTTTTGAAGTAAAATACCTTTTTGTTGGTTTTCTTCAATATCAGGCTTTTTCCTGGACGCCAAAGGTGTGTTGTAACTTTGAGCTTGCATCTCCCATTCTCTTCGAACCAATATAGGCGAATTGCTTATTATGAAATTGGTGATATGGTTTTTCTTTGGACTGAATCTCGGACAATTATAATTACTGGACGGAATTTTAGTTGAGTAAGCATTGTCATCATTAGTCACAGGTCGATTTTTAATAAAAAGCTCAGGTTTTGCACATTCTGTAGTGCGTAACAATTCAACACGTTTATTAGCTGGACCAGGAACACGTCTCGGGGACAGACCATTGGTCTTCATCGTACGTAAAATATGCTCGGCCTCCACTATCAGTTCTTTGTACTTCAAATCAGCTTCCTTGTCTCTTTTATCTATGGTGTTGATGGGTTCTCTGCAAAAGCTCACTGAGTTGGAACGTTTTTTCAAGCAATCTTCAAGTGCTAACTTGGAGATAGGCCTTTGGTTGGCACGGCGGACGGAAACAGGAGTTGCTCCAGCACTTTTAGAACCATCTAAATGCGTGTTAGATTTCCGTTCGACTTCCAGTGGCTTATGGCGTTTTTTATTCGAACTGGACCTTCGGCGTTTGTCGCTTGGTTGTTTATTGCGACGAGTGTTCCGCCTTCTGGATGAACTTTTCCTTTGCACATCGAAGTTGTAGTAGGAGCAATGTCCAGTGTTAAGATCAGTTCTGGGGTCAAACTCCAAATAGGAACCATTGTCGATGAAGTCTAGTTCGACTTCAAGAGGGTCATCTTCGTCACCACCATCTTGTCCAGTATCAATATCAGTTTCGCAGTCAGTAGGATCGCTGTCGCTTAATATATCTGTTTCCTTCTCATAGACGTAGCTTTCATCGTATTTTCCCATCATTTCATTTAAAGTGCAGTCATCTTCATCGCTTACTGATTTAATGGAGCGATGTTTGACTGGTTCCCAATGTAAACTAGCACCACTCAACGAGGAACAAGACGACGAAGACAAAGAGCGGCGTCTGACAGATGGACTAAGAAAACGATGTGGTCTCCTAGAAAATTATAATATAGACAAATAGCTAACTTAAGAAGTTGCCGGCACTTACGGACTTTCTTTCACTGGTGTTCTATTAGAAGTTAAAACAGGAGTTTTAGGAAAATCTTGTCTTCCAAGCGCTGGACTAACGGCTCCTCCTGGTAACCAAGGATTCGTCCTGATTCTATTACGCTGTCTTGGTGAAGTCAAACCAAGAGCTGGACTTCCTCCTCGTAGTATAGCTGTACGAGCTTGTCCTGCTACTAATCTCGCCTCATCACTGTCTTGAGTCTGTTAGCACTCCATTCCAGTGAGTTCTCATTCATTTAGCGTTTAACATGCAGAGACACTGATACAAGAACTAAACTACCTACTTACAATCAACTAACAACTCTACAACAACAAGAAAACAACGTCGTTTTACCATGGGTACAGAAGGAGTCCTTCGATCCTGGATAATTGGTGTTAGTTTGGTTTTGGCAACTGCGGTAGAAGTTACAGAGGCGTCTGAAGGTCGGACTGGGCATGGTGAGGCGGGTAGAGGGGTTTGTTTTACGTAATCTGGATAGTAGTGGACTTCTGAAAAGATATTTAATGTTGAGATTTTCCCGCCAAAATAATGACGACACTTTTATCTATTTTTTATTAAGATATTATTTAGGTAGCAGGTGTTTACATTTTTAAACAAGCAAATATTGTTAAATTTGTAACATATGTAAATATACATTTACGTCATATTGTGATTTGATTAACACTCTTAGTAAAACTGGTTTTGAGGTACAAATCTGTATTAAGTGTTAAGATGACATGGTTATTATTATGTTAATATGATGGTTGTAGTAGGGGGCTGTATGATTGTTATTATTCACCCCTAAGTTCTAAATTCCTTACCTGTTTTAATAGAATTAATTTGAAGATAATCCGGAGGAGCACCTGCTCCCGGTGAGGTACCATCTGTGCTATACCCTGTAGAATAAGCAGACTCAGGTGACGATAAATTATTGGCAGAATATCGCGAATTGCTATTGGAGACAGTTGGAGGTTCTGGTGGATTCTGAGTTGCTTTGGTTTTATCCAAAGGATTCCGATTGTGTTCCTTTGTACAGAAAGCACATGTTATTATACAGGGTAGAAAAATTTAACAATTTTACCTTTAAATTGCTTTGTAGATAGTGAGTATTAGTTGGAGTTTGCCATTTAGAAGAGTTTTGCCCAGTCGAAATAGTGACAGTACATTTAGAAGTTTTTTCCTTTCGGTGCTGTTTTTTCTTTGGACGCACAGCTTCCATCCATGATCTGAGTTTACTTCCAAACATTGCTACAAAAACCAACTCTATAATCACAAAAAAAACACGCGTTAGCTCAAACTGAAGAACTGAAACACATACCTGTTTTGAGTTGTTCTTTTTACACTTTCATAGTTTTATAAATTATAGTATAGCTGAAGCGTAGTGTAATTAAAATTAATTTTATTGTACAGTGGTTGTTCTGCCATGTTTTTACAGGCGTGTACGAGCGGCAGACGCCGAATTTCGTTCAGTTGGCATCATAGTTGTACGTCAATGACGCCGCACTCGGATTAATTCAATACCGACGCCGGCGCTGCGGCGCTCTTCCACAAATGCAACCCACTGACAGATAAAATTCATTATGTAAGTTTCGTAATCGCAAACAAACAGTTCCGTCCGTTTAATGTTTTTACTCCACAAATCACTATCAAGTTAACCCAGATTTAAAGTTTTATTTACTTAAAACATATTTCATAGTAAACAAACTCGAATTTTTATTACATAACTCTAATTTATTGCCAAATAATTCAAATAGTAAATAGATTTACTATCAAGGCCGATTCCATAGCCAAATTTTAATACGATGGGTCAAAAATTGCGAAAATTTTGCTAAATACATGATTTTTTTTTCAAATTTATCGTTGATCCAAAAAGCTTCCTGGAAATGTTAAAAACGAGTCGAAGACTCCTTGCCTTATTATTTAAAGTCTGATACCCTTTGACCCTTCAAAAATTCTAGATAAACAAAACGTTGAATAATATTGCATCTGATTTCAAAGTCTAAAGTTTTGGTGCTAGGTTAGATTGCCAAGCATGCATTCGTCTGTCCTTATTTTTCCACTCTAGCAGGAAATAGTTCGCGAATGCGTCCACATGACCGCGACGCCGCATTACGAAATATTTAGTCAGAAATATCGAGCGCCCACCGTCGAACGCAGTGCCGGCTAAACGAATGTAAACCATGCTAACACAACGCTTCTTTAGTTATTATTCCAAATGCCCATTAAGATGTCAATTCGAGGGATTTTTGTCAATAAAACCCATGTCAATTCGAAATTTTCACAGCAATTACGCAAATTCCCGAAATGTGAGTATTATGAAATAAAACAGTTATTTCATGAGATGAGTATGAGAAATTTTTAGGCCAGTCTCCAATTATTTGATCTTAATGACCAACAGCAACAAAGGTAATTTACTTGATGAATTGTTTATTTCTTACTGTTTCGTTGGTTATTTTAGGAGAACCTACTCGTTTATCCATGATACCAATTATTTATGCTTGTAAGTAACATACAATTGAAATAAAATTGTCCCTAAGATAATTATGATAACATGTTTAGCCAAGATGTTCAATCAGAAGTTGCTCTATTTGAAATGTTTAAAAATCAAGACAATGGCTTGCTTTCTATAGGGAAATTTTTATCTGTGAGTAGCGATTTTACTGTAAAAATCATTGTAAAGTTGTGGTATTTTAGGCCCTTCGAACGACTGGTCTGCGTAAAAGCGATCCCAGACTAAAAGAAATGATGGAAAACTTGAAAAAAATCCAGAAGAAAAACGCCGACGGAGTCTCTGTGGACACACAAAAACTAAATTTAGAACAATTCAAGACGTAAGTGGCGTTGTGCTGCTCATTAAAATCGTTATCAAACAAAACTTTATTTTTAGAATAATTTCTCCAAGTATAGGACTTATATCGCGCGCCTTCAGACATGAATTTATCATTCCTGAGTTTCAGGATTTTACAAAAGATATCGAGGATATTTATTGGAAATGCAAAGATAACACTAACGGAACAGTTAAACTTGAACTTGAAATATTTTGATTAAAACTAATCGCTTGTTTTTAGGTCGCAAGTTATATACCGCAATTAAAGCGAATGAGCCCCAATTATTGGGGGGTTAGTGTCTGTACTATAGATGGTCAAAGATTTTCAGTAGGTGATGTAAATATTCCTTTTACAATACAATCGTGTAGTAAACCCCTTACATACGGTATTGCCTTAGATATGCTTGGTGCCGATGTAGTTCATAAATATGTAGGCCAAGAACCAAGTGGTCGAAATTTCAATGAACTTATTTTAGACCACAACAGTAAGAAAACCATCTGTACAATAGTAATTTTCTAACATTTTTCTTTGTAGAAAAGCCCCATAATCCTATGATTAACGCTGGGGCGATTTTGGTGTGCGCCCTTTTAAAAACCGTTGCAGGACCAGAAATGAGCCTGGCAGAAAAATTCGATTTTACTATGAACTATTTCGAGGTACTAAACATTTACTCTAACAATTAGAATCTATTTTTAACAGTGTCATTTTGTGTTTGATACTATTAATTCACACTAGAGTTACGTCATAGTACCACCTTGACTTTGTTTATGTTTCTATAATTATCGTTAATTTCTAGCGAATGGCCGGCGGTGAGGATTTGGGCTTTAACAACGCTGTATTCTTATCAGAAAGAGAAGCAGCTGACAGAAACTATGCGTTAGGGTTTTACATGAGAGAGCACAAATGTTTCCCTGAAAACACGAAATTCCGAGAATGTATGGACTTTTATTTTCATGTAAATAACTACATATATAAATTGTTTGTAGAAATTTTTAAAAACTCGTTTTATCTCTAGTGTTGTTCCTTGGAAGCTAACTGTGATATTTTGTCGGTTATGGGCGCTACTTTGGCTAATGGAGGAATTTGCCCACTAACTGAAGAAAAAGTCCTGAAGCCTGAAAGCGTGAGAGATGTTTTGTCGTTGATGCACAGTTGTGGCATGTATGATTATTCCGGACAATTTGCTTTCAAGGTAGAGGATTTCGTAATTCGTAAATATCGTAAATATTTTATCATTTTATTTCCAGGTTGGAGTTCCAACAAAATCCGGAGTTAGCGGTGCAATGCTTGTGGTTATACCAAATGTCATGGGAGTTTGTGTGTGGTCGCCCCCACTCGATTCTCTAGGAAACAGTTGCAGAGGAGTGCAATTCTGCGAAGTAAGTCCTTTTAAAATTTCCTCTCAGAAATTTCATATAAAATTTTAGGAACTTGTAATGAAATTCAATTTCCATCGCTACGATAATCTTCGCCATGCCTCCGACAAATCTGATCCTAGAAAGCACAAATTCGAAACCAAAGGCATGAACATTGTTAACTTGCTATTCGCAGCTGCTTCCGGTGATCTTCCTGGTCTTCGACGGTAACATTCTTCAAACCCCCATCTTTATCCTACTAACTTTCTGCACCTTTCAGACACAGACTATCAGGAATGGACATGACTTTATCTGATTATGATGGAAGAACCGCTCTTCATCTAGCAGCTGCTGAAGGTCATGTGAATTGTGTGGAATTTCTACTGAAGCAATGTCATGTTCCTTATGATGTGCGTGACAGATGGGGGAATTCCCCTTTGGAGGAAGCTATGGCGTTTGGGCACACAGCTGTGATTGAACTTATGCAATTATGGGCAGAGGAAGCTGAAAGAAAGTCGAAGAAAAGCCAAGAGGAAAACGATGAAATTTTACCGGAATTCTCTTAGATAAATATTTTAAACCTTAAATTGTTATTGGTGTTGGTCCATAAAATATTCTGAGAGTTTCACGTAATTTATGTATAGTTACGTGTAGCTCTCTTTTACTAGAAAATGCGGTGCAGGTTCAAAACCTCTTAGAGCACTTGCCCTCTGTATCTTATCTACAAGAGAACATCATAAAGTACAGCCATATCATATTAAAACTATATATTAGAGTTCTTATTTTTTTGTCAAGAAGCACAAATTAAACTCAAATACACTTGAATCGCGATATTTGGTAGACTGAACTCAAAAAAGCTCACTTTGTTTGCATGTGATAAAAACGAGTACAAATATTTTTTCTGTACCGTTATTTTATTAATTAGCTCAGTATTAATTATAACATAACAATGTGTAACAATTATTATAATTGGCAATAAGTATTATACCTATATATAATATGTAATTGAATGTGTTTGACAATAAACTGTTTTCCTTGTTCCTATTTCAGACTGTTATTCTTTAGAGCCAGTTATGAAGTCAACATCCTCCAGTAGTAGTCAACTTCTCCAATCACTCATCCTTAATCGTTCCGGTTAACTAGTAGTAGTCGAGAAGCACTGATCCTTGAAGAAACAGTTCCGCTTGACTACCCCCACCCCATCATAAGACAGTTACTCATCCTTGACCGTTCCGGTTGACTACCCCCACCACTGTATAAATACCACACCCCTGCCCCTCTAGCGCCATTCTGTCCTCTGCTTCGGTACGATACGAGTTCTTCAAAATGTTCCCACTGCTTTCTTTCGTTGTTGCTTCTGCTGCTATTCTACCTGATCTTCCTGTAGAGATTTGGTGCATGATTCTTAGGAAACTAGATCTGCATTCACTTCTAACTACTATTAGGTCCTCTCAATTTTGGACGAAGATTTGTCTAGGAGATCCAGTTCTTCGAAGAAATGTCCAGAAGGCTTTGAAGGATGAACGAGATGCTATGCTGGAGGCTTACTACAATCCTAGAGCAACTGCTACAATTGTGAGAGAGGAGTCGTCGAGTATGTTCCTGGCAAATGTGAAGAAAACTGCTGTGAGGAACAATAAACTTGAGGAGGCTGCGAGATATTTCCAGACGAGAGATCGAGTTGCTAAACGGTTGGAAGGAGTAAAGAGTGGAAAGGTGTCGAAAACTAGGAAGCTTTCCCAGAAACATGGACCCACTAAATCTCTTAGACTGTAAAATATTGTAAACCGACAGATTTTAAAATAAATGTCTTGAAAGTATTTAAAATTGTTTTATTAATTATGGTGGATGCGCCGATGTTAATAAATCTTGTGCCAAACGTCGTGATCTAAGACTTATGCTGGCTCACAATTCGAAAACGTGTACTGAACAAGCCGATATGAAAAGAGTTATCAGTTTTCATAAAAATGTAAACGGAAAATTTATTTGAATTTTGGTGGATGCGCCGGGGTAACAAAAATCATATTTTAAAATTAATTTTTCAGTAAATAATACAGTAACAAGTAAAGAATTTATGCCATTTAAATACGGATAATTTTCTGTAAATAATTTGGTATAATTCCAATAGTAAATTATCTTATATAAAGAAATAGTAAAAATATTATTAATAACAAGCTTTTTACCGCCATCTGTTTAGGAACAGTCAAACTACACTGCATCGGTAAAATAGAATACTTCATGTGTTGCTTCAATATGTAACTTAACTTTGGGTATTGACACATAGATGGCAAAAGCATACAAAATATTTAGTTTTTAATTAATTTTTCAATAAATAATACAGTAAGTAAACAAGCTTAATATCATTCAAATAAATATAAATTTTTGTAAATAATCCAGTGCAATATTATTAGGAAAGTATTTTATACAAGTAAATAAGAAAAATATTAAAATCATCTTATCACCGCCATCTGTTCATGAATAAACAAACATTATAATCGGTAAAAAAGATGCCTTCATGTGTTGTAATATATAACTTTGTATATTGTCCTATAGATGGCAGAAGAAACCCAAAATTAGAAATTATTAATTATTTTCTTAATTATTAATTCGGTGATTTTTTTAGATTTCGTTCAGTTCTCCAATTTGCATGTAACTTTGCGCAATGATAAAAAAGTGGTAATTAATATGGTGAATGCGGTTTCTTTCTAACTTGATTCGTTTTTAGAAAAGAATTTAAATTGAATTTTTATAATTTTGGTGGATGCGCCGGGGCCACAAAATTTTAAAATGTAAATAAATAGTCAAAGACCAAACTAAGCAGTTCCTCACAGCTTGCAAAGCATATTTCGATTCTTCTTCAAGTTATTTAGCGATTTCTGCAGTAGGATTTTGGACATCTTCTTTTGAGCATGTTGCATAAGAACATCACAGATTCCTGGGTTGCATGGTCGTCGTTTTCCACCATGAAAAGGATAATGAGTATTAGTTGAGGCAAATACTGTTAGAGGGCGCGGAATTGTTCTATGAAATAATTATATCTACTTAAAGTTTCCCTAAAGTTAAGTTTGAAATATAATGAATAATTTATGATCAACTAACTATAATTGACGTATTCCCTGGTCGATGGAATGCAATATACAATGAGAAAATGAATCTATAATTGACAGTTTGATATATGCTCTTTTATATAATATATAAGTGATTATTAACGATTAGCTGTCGCAATTTTATTGAAATTCTCAAAGCATCAGACACAAAGCTGAGTGTCTAATCTGCTTTATATCAAAATTTCCCCTTTGTAAACAACATTTAAATAAACATTTATACCACCATCAGTGAACAATCCAATCATAATTCGAGGAAGTTGTTAGGGATTCCAATTTGGGGAATGGATTTGGTGTCTGGGGAATATAATTGAAGTAATAAGTAGAGAAACATTGTTGTACAATACCTATGTGAAACAGTTGTGCGGTTAGGACACCGGATTCAGAATTCAGGACCTGATCCTGACACAAGCGCACCAAAGCGCGCCGTTCAACATCCTGCGAAAGATGCACCTCAACTTTAGTACTGTTACGAATTTCGTGTGTGAGACATCGTAGGTGACCCTGCCAGCATGACGAGGTCCACGTGGTAAGTTTTATGAAAAATTTAAAACTGTAAGAAATGTGCAGTATTTGTTTTTTACAGTTGCATTTATTATTTATTGCGTTTTGGGGAAGTTGCAAAGTTTTAAAAGTTACTAAATAATTTAGAGAAGTTTCTTGTAGTTTTTTTATGCGTACCTACCTGAAGTTAAATAATATTGAACAAGAATAAAAAATTGTTATCCAGAATAGACTGATGACAATGTTTTAAAACTTTTTTCCCATTTACATATCATTAATGTACACAGTAAAAATTATTGAACATTTTTCATTTTTATGACCGTGCTAGTAGCTAAACGTACAAAATAATCTTGAAATATTGTTCGAAAATAAATCATGGAAGTGTTACACTGGGTTTTATAAATGTACATGTATTTTTCTAATGAATGATATATTTTTAATTATAAACAATTTTTACAGCAGGTAAGCCAAAATGTCTACAATATGGTAACAACAAAAAAATCCATTAATAATTGGAAGAAATTAGTTAATGGAATTTAAATGCGACCTTACAATAAAAAAACTTAATTGAATTTTGTACATTTTACAAAATGTCAGGGTGTGGTTTTGATAGTTTAAAAAATTTGTTGAACTATCCAAAGGCACTTTTCAAAGAAATTTTGATAAAACTACGTTTTTATAACTTGAAAATTGTTAAAAATTTCAAGGTATTTTTTCAAGTTACCAATACTATTTTATAGTGCTATAAAAATTTTACTAAAGACTTTATATTAACAATTAACAATTAGTAATTAAGCGAATTTAGTATTGTCTCCAAGAAAATCAATAGGTGCTAGAAGATACATCAAGTTTACAGCTTAATAAATATCGTATTGTTAGTCAATTTGATACTTAATCCTGTCAATTGTACAAAACACAGTAAGCCTCTTGATTTTAAATCAATAAGAAGAAGAACCAGCTCGTCAAGTATCTATTGTTAATACGCAAATATCCCATTAAGGAGAATTGCCAACATCGCTGAAAAAACAAATAAATTATATCTAACAAAATAAAATAAATTTCGTTTTATTGTCTTTTCTTTCCGTTTCGAACAAAAACTCTTTAGTCTGCTTAGTTTACAGACCATATAAGGCAAACAATTACAAGCCACTTACCGAAATTTGTTACATAAAAACTTGCAGCTACGTAATTGCTGTTAGTAGGTTTATTAACAAACTCCTAAATAGATCTTTGTTGGGTTTACGAAAAAAAAACAAGCTGGTAACAAAGGGAAACTGTACAAAGTGCAGAAATAAAACATTTAGAGAGCGAGGAGAAGGAGGTATTGTTGTCCGTATCTTTGGGACATTTGAAAAATTAACAGATGAATAATTCTGTTGGGCGTTCATCGGCAATTCCACTTCGTTAAAAATATAGAGAAATTCAAGTTTCACAAAGTTTATAAAAAAATGTTTTTAGGCGAAGATTGTATGTGATAAAAACTTATTGGTCTATACAATGGGAAGTTACTAAAATCACCGGGAAGGGTATTGCTGTTTTTATTCACATGACCAGGTATGCGGAAAATAAACAGTATTAAAATTTGTAAATACAGGGTGTCCCAGTTTATATCATCAGGAATTCACCAGTGGATAGTTTATCGAAAATAAAGGTGGTTTGTCTAATAAAATATGGTCGAATTTTGCTTCCTTCTTGATGTTAAAGAAAATACATTATTCTAAATAATTTGCTATAAATCAATAATAAAAAAGTTAGCCTTCTGAAATTTTGCATAGATGTTTTTTTTTGTATTCTATATTAATAGTATTTGATGCACTGGTTTTATTTAGAAAAGAGGCGTGCGGGCTTTCTCAAAAATATTTTATTTAATAAAACGTACGCCACTGGTTTTTTTTTACTACACCAGTATGCAGAGACAATTTCCCATTCATAATTTTAATTATTATCTCAAAAACTAAACTTTTTAGATATAAACTGCATACGCCCCTAAACTCTACGTAAAAAACTCTAAGTAGACGCTTAACGGAAATACGAGGGGTGCCTAAAAAGCAAAGATTTTCCGAATCACTCTGTAGATTAAAAGCTAATTTGACCTCGGAATATTTCGTTTCGAAAAAAAGTAGGAAAATAAAGTGAAAACCGCAACACTTGGTCTTATTTGATAATAACTCCAATAACCGCTGAAAGTATCGAAAATGATGGAAGCGAAAAGGAAGCAAAATTCGGTCATATTTTAGTAGACAAACCACCTTTAATTTTCGCTAAACTATCAACTGGTGAAATCCTGACGATATAAACTGGGACACCCTGTATATATTTAGTTTAAATTTTATTGGTAGTTAAAATCATGCAATATGTTATATTGTAATTTTGTGATATTAATATTATTTAATAGAACTATTAATAATTAAAATTACATTAAAAGCCTGGCATTTTTCGTTCTCATGATATGGAGTAAAACCTTCAAACTAATAAACAAATAACAAATAAATAATATTTCAGTGTATTTGCGGTATAAATTTCATTTATAATTCGGATTGTTAAAAAAATAGTCGAAAATAAATTCGTTGTTTAAAACGTTAGCGCAAATAAAGCAAATGGGACTAATTTGAGTTGGTTTTATTGTCCTTTGTTGGAAGCTTTTTTGTTACTGTTGGGTTGATATTCAACATTCGGCCTTTACGGTAGAAGGAACGACTAAAGTCGTTTTGTTAATCTACTATGGAGCAAGACCACTTGAAGCTAACACAATACGACTAATATAACACAGGGCGGGGAGTGACAGAGCCAATTTTCTTTAGTGTGGCGGCACGAAATTTGATGCTGGTGGAAATATGCACAAGAAAACGATCCAACAAATGCTTGACAATTGATTTAATCGGTTTGTCTCTTTGTTGGGGAATTTTCCGCAAAAACCATATCGGTTTCAAGTATTCATATCATCGGGGTTTTGAAAATTGGGGGATGGAGTTAGAAAATGGAACGGTGTAACAAATCAGATTCATATAATAGAATTTAATAGAAAAGATCGCGTCGCCACCGGTCTGTACTACTGGTATATGTAAGCAAAAGCACGAGAAAGGGAAACAAGAAAAATCGACGTGAGCGAAATAAAAAGCCAAGTGGGTTTAAATTTTGGCTTTATTCTGAACGTAACTTCACTAGATTACAGAGAAATCGATATGTTCATCTTGCAAAGTGCAGTCGAATATATATCCATAGGCTGGCTTAACGGTATATTGATATGTATCCTTCCCACTCCCATCATATGGAACGGGAATGGAGTGCTCCATGCTCCAACATCCATCCATCCATTTACCAATGCAATGCTATGCTACTTACACAAATACGTAGCCACTCTCTCTAATCTAACAAGTCGTATTTACCTCCTCGCCACTACAAACATCATTAATTTGTTTATAACAATCTCTGTAAGCAAATAAACAAACAAACCAAAGACCATTTCCATTTCAAAATCCAATTTCAGTTTAATATAGATGAATTTTGCTCTATCAGGATTATTTTCACTCGAAATTCGCGTTCAAATAAATTAATGAAAATGTTCTGTGACCTAGATAACTTATTGTATTGATTACATTTTCGTTTATTAAAAATTATCAATAATTAACTGATTGCCTGATGACTCCTATTAAACAAATTAATGTATGCAGTTCGTGCTTTGACGAAAAAAACTACCTAGTAGAAACTTTCTGTCTAATTGCCTCGGGCTCCCATGCTGCTGCCGATGTGTTAAAATTAATGAAATTGATATTCACTAGCAAATGGAAGTTGTACAGGCTAGAAAACTCCTCCATTCCATTTCTTAGTGCACAGTTTTCCATAGCCTCCACTTTACAAACCGACTAAATTATTCTGAAGCATCAATCAACGTCTTTAGATCTTAGCTAATAGGATTTTGTCTGTTAGACGCGGTATATGTACGATATTTAGTTAGTTTAGCATCGATCAAATAAGAAAACATAATTAGTTTATAAACTAGTTTCGCTTACTACACAACACATATATGTAGATATTGATAAAGGTATATGAATATTTCTTATGCAGAAAAAGCAATTATTCATAAGGCGATTATAACACCTCGGTTGGACGAGATGCGCGAAACTTACTCTCACTCCTGATCCTGAAGGGAAATAAGAAGCGGCAAGCGGTAACGGCAACGGCAACACCCCACTAAACCCCTGCTTGGGCATGGGTTGGGAAACTGAGCAACAAGTGTTATCTTATTATTATATGGAAGTGAATATAAGACTGAGTAAATCAGTCCTAAATGAGTTACAGTTACCGACTTATAGTTCGGAAGTTTCTCTCGTTTCATAACATTTTATAATAGAATTATTTCCTTTTGAGTGCTAACTAAGTGATAATAACAACAAATTTCATGGGATACATCTTAAAACTAAATTATATTAGGTTTTGTACGACGACTTGAGTCCAAGGGGATTTATTTGCGGTGTACGCTGAAATGTTGCTTAAAGTTGATTTCAGGAACAAAAATTAATTTCTAAAATTTAATGTATGTACCTACTAATATAAAAGTTAATTAAGTATGTAATATTTGTTTCTAGGTAGTGGTGATGCTAAAGTAAAGTTCAACTCAATGGAAGTTCGGATGCTGCTCATCTTTGCCCTTATTTTCGGTAAGTGCCCAAATCCAATTCTTTTCAGTCATATACATATATAGCGCGTATATTGAACGATTTGGCTCGGCAAATTGAATATTGGAATGGTTTAATAGCCGCTTTAATTTCTCGATTGAATGCATAAGCAATGATGAATTGACGATATTGATAAGTTGGAATAAACGGAAACGGAAAGCGCATACGGCCCGTCTAAATATTGATGATGGACCAACAGGAGAAACCATGAATAAAATATTACTCGCTGACTGTTTGCTTTCTGCGCAATCTTCTTTAAGATAAAGGCATAGCCTTGGCTTTTGCCATAACGTCGTTCCGTCCCATTCCGCATTCACCCATCAACCCATTTCCACCCTCAAATTGGATACCGAACATCTACTGTGGAAATGTGGCGAATATAAATGCACATTTATAACGTGTAGATTAAAGCACAAAGATACTACTGCCACCAGACACGATCTTTCTGGAGAAATTACTTCACCTATAGACAAACATCCGAGGATTGTTTTGCATAATTTTACTGATTTACGTTTTGGAAAAATATGCCAACTATTTAGATACGTACAGGAAAACATGGGGGCGTGTGCGTAAACAAAATCGAATATTTCCCCATAATTGCTTTGTTATAAATAGAATCAACTATAATTAATTTGTTGTGAAAAATTTTAATTGAACGCCTGCTGAAAAATGAGCTGTATATGTTGGTAAACTTACTATGCATAGGCCTTCATCTCATCAGTTAGTAATTTGCATGCGGTAATCCTGTTAGCCAATGTCTATGTCGCCATGCAGGCTATGCTAGATTAAACATGTTAATATGAAATTTACACGTTGAGTCGATATATGACAGTTGCAGCCTGTAATGGACTCTGCCTGTCTGTTCAGTCTGTCCTCCCTGGCGTCCATTCACAACCACAATAATCTGTAGTCTGTTCTGCTCTGTGTACACTCTCCAGCAAACACTCATATTAAACCCAACTCATATTCCAATTACCCTGATTATTATTCCAAACTTCTCATACAAACACCTCTACAGAAGGTTCATATTAACGACAGTGTTGTTGCTCTATTAGATAATCTTATATTTACCAATCAAATTCATAATCCTACCAAGTTCTTATATAAACATTGTTATACGTATTTCTAATATTAACACAGCTTTATGTTCCTTCAATCACTCTAGACTCCAGAGATATACATATTGCTCCCAATATCCTACCTCATAAAATATAAATCTATCGTTTGTATTTTATATTGCTTTGTTAGTTCAGGACCAAATCAAATATACCGTATGTCTATAGCCATGAAGGCTCGCAGGAAATAACTGTACCTATATTTGAGGACTATGGTAAATTGGCTACTACCTAACTAACTAAAATTTTCATAATTAAACCGGATGAACATACGAATTATATAATAATTAATGTACATTTTTCATAAAGTTTCTTATAAAATATATTTTAGACTGGTGCAACCATCATCAAATAAATGCAAATGAAGCAATATAAATTCAAACAAATTTTCATTATAATTATGTCATAACTCTATTGATCATATCCACAATAGCTAACAAAGTTCAAGGACAATGATTTCCAGATTTTATCTTCGGATTTTCTATTTTACAATTTAAATTTAACTATCAGTCCATTCGAAGCAGCTACCCCCTAACTTAAACCGGTTTTATAGTTTTCGTGTAGCTTCGGACGAAACGTTACCGTTCCCTGTAATTGCCACCGCCGCAGGACATTATCCTTCTCGCCTTAGATAAAGCCACTGTCGGGCTTTCTTAGGATAACTGCCTGACAGAAACCTTTCCCCATCTTAATATTTTACTTTGATCTTGGAGTCCTTTATCAATACATGAAAAAGAATACACCCAGAATTTCAGATGTAAAATATATTTGTATCCAACTTGGATGTTTATATGAGAGATACTTTGTGTCCGTCTCAGGCTTATAATCCTTGTAGGTCAAGCAGGGAAAGGATATTACAGGAATGTTCTTTCTCATTTGGTAATCGGCTTACGCATCGAATTTGTTCAGCGTTGCTTTTGCAGACATTTCAAAAAAGTCACTCAATGCAATCGTGTTTACCATCAGTTTATCTGTTTATGTTTCATTTTATCATCAGGTAGAAAACGTACTTTACAACAAACTAGTTGTTTGCAGGTCTTTTGTTTAACTTCGTCCAATAGTGCGCCTGCTAAATTACATTATGCATTTGTCCCTATTAAATTCTCTATCTGGGATATACTGCTATTCACTTTAAACTTCGGACAAAACTGACCAGTTTTAGCCATCAGCCCAAAACTGACGCCATTTTTTGTTTACAATAAAATAAACCGTTTTGATTGTAAACTGTAACTTTTAATTAGGAAAAAATAAATAGCACTCCCGTCATATTCTATCTGACACATGACGTGGGCTTCGCCATAAAAAAACTCCATTTTATTTCAACTGTAGATATAAAGGTAATATTTTTTGTAGACAACGGTTTGAATTCAATAAAGAGAAATATCCCGCGTGGTGGTTATGTATATCCAGAGCATCTTTCTAGCGCTCGTGTTCAGCTCTTAAAGTGATATGTAACCCCCTACCTAATTTAAAGTTTTAGAAGTTGACTGGATAAGTAGGTGGTAGGTGATAACTGTGGGTACAATCTTTCCTTAGGCAATGACTTTAGCCCTGGAAAGGATGGCAGAAAGGTAAGGCCACATGCCGGGAGCGGTTTATCACCTCCAGGCGACTATCTAGAGCTCTCTTGAAATGTATTGTAAGGAACGGGAAATCGATAACAGTTTTATCTCATTTACTACGTGATCTCTTCAATGATGAAGTGAGCTAGGTGATCTGGTTCTGGTATGCTTTCAGTTTGCTGCTTAAATTCTACAATAAATTACAAATTCCAAAATTATTACAATTTACTGTAACGCGCGAAGTTACTTATATATTCCAATTTTTAAAAAATTGTCAACTCCGCTTCATTCAATTCCTCATTATGTATTACGTTGACATTACAATTTGATTAAAGTTCTTCGTGTCTTGCTAATAAAACTATTTACATTTCCAGAACTTCTGCGTACATAAATTTATTATGAATAATATGGTTAAACCATTCGTCAGGAGGTGTTTTAAAATGCATAGAATTTTTTAAACACGTTTGCAACTTTAATTTTTTTCCAGCGGTAATTCTTCTCTTCTTGGAGGGTAATAAAATTCTACTTCACGCTTTAAACTAATTATTAATGCTGCAATCTATATTGTGCATGAGATAAAACTTGCTTGCACAAGTTAAATCATACGTATGAATCATAAACAAACCAGATATATCTAGATAAATGGGTTTGGAACGCCTAATCATTCAGCATTATCATTAAAGCCTGCTGTTGAGGTTACATGAATATGTTTCTAGGTATGCAATGTACTATTAGAGTCTTTTCTTTCAAACACTTCTAGAAGTATCCTTTATTGGAAGATCTGTAAATTAGGATAAAAGTAAGGGGAACGTATTTTAAATTGGACTTGGAGTTTAGGGTGAGAAAGTTGCTAAAATTAGAATTAAAGCAGTGGAATAAATTGACTAATAAATATTTTGGTAAGTTAGAAAATTTAAAACAAATTGACTTTAGTGTAAATATAATTTCCTCAAGTAAACACCACTAGAAAATTGATACTAAATTTGCAACTCGCCTGGCAAATAGATACTTCTTTTAGGAATTTTCAATGTAGTGATGTGGTGATTGCTAAACACCGAACCAATGTTTGTTTATAACTTCGCTTAACCCAATTTAATCAAAATTTTAATAGAGACGGATTACATCAAAAACTTCCCCATCATCCAATCGTTACATTTAATCTATCAGCTCGAGGAAGGCGTGAATATTTGGCGGAGGCGCCGGTGCTAACAAATATGTACATAATTAGGTAGTACCAAAAATGTTTGTTGTTTCAGGAGCGTCAGCTCAAAGCCACGGTCCGGCATTCCTGTTGGAACCACCAGCCCATCTCACATTTTCCAATACCACAGGGTCTCAAGTAAGCTGCTCAGCCCATGGAACACCCTCACCTCAGGTGGATTGGCTATTACAAGATGGGCAAACCATTACGGCCGTGCCGGGACTTCGGTGAGTCTTTTTTTATTAATTCGGCTATTATCTCTGCGGAAATTTGCTTCCTTCACTTTCTTACAATATCCTTTCAATCATAGCAGATGTGATGAGATTGCCGAAACAATTTCCATAAAATACTTCGGGAATTAGATTAATATTAGGGATGACGAAAAAAGGAAAGTGTACACTTGAAGTTTATTAAGTGGTTTTAATTAATTGTAGATTCGGTTTTCTTAATTTTAATTTAGTTTAGATATAAATAAATTCCAGTCGGTTTCAAGTTAATGAAACTAATAAACTTAGAGAATTGTGTGGAAAAATCAACGAGTACGAGTCCTATCGGCTATTCTCTTCCTAAACGCTGCAATAAAAATGTATTTGCGGAAAACACCCACAATTTTAATTAAAATTTAAAACTGTTTTATAGTTTTCCTGATGGCCATATACAATTTGCAAAACTTGATAATAATATTTCATAGCCGAGTTTTTGCTTGCATTATTGTTAATTTCCAACGGAAATATTAAATACCTTTCAATGTTATGTCTACATTTTTACCATAAAAACGCATTTGCACAATAAATCATAAATCTTTTATTTTTTTATGAAGTATAAACTTAACAATGGCTTTATAAATATTTTAAGGTTACTTATATACTTTATCGATTCAGTAACACCAAAAAGCTTTCATCAGGGTCTAAATGCTTTATAACCTTTACTTTGTGGATTTATTTTGATATTCGTATAGACAAGCAAATAAATCTCAAAAATAAAGCTATTAATGTTGTGTCACAACTACTTTATCCTTAAATACAGTCATTTTACTTAACCGGCAGAAATATTCAACGTACTTTATTTCTTTCAACGTACCTACTAAACTAAAAATATTAAATAATTTAACATCCAGCAGGAGTTTGAATTAACCGTCGCTCCACTAAATTTGTCCATTTCTACACGCATTATAAAACAACATGCCTGCTGTATACAATGTGTCACACAAAAGCATTAACAATTTTTTATTTAGGTATACATGTATATAAAAATTGTCTATTTTCATATAATTGTTGCATTATCCCCTATTGGTTTATCGAAATGCACAACGACATAATGCATTACGTAATAATTGAAAATGCCTAATGGGTTATCTCATATCCAGCAGGAATTTCGATAAATTGCAATGCATTTGGTCGATTATAAATAATATATTTCTACAAAATATTTTACTGATAAATAAACTAACAAATGGAAATGATGGATGCAGTTGCAACTTAATTAAAGCTGGAGCCAGTAAAGTGCAAATTATTCACCTATTTTCAAGAGCGAGTGACCCAGTGAAATGCAAATGTCAACTCTGTTACAGAATTTGTTTCTATCTTTGTAATGATCGATACTGGATACATGTGACACACAACGAGCCATATAAATAATGGACTCTGGCAGGTCTATTATAAATGTATAGGACCAACCCGGAAAACCGGAATAAGCCCCGGCAACAGAAAAAATTGGGAATTCAAGATTGATGTATTTTGCAGATCAACTTAATCCTCTATTATTCACCTTTCATGCCCGAAAGAGAGCAGCACAGTTTTTTAAATTTCCCGTAAATTAACAGGCTGCGTTTAACTTTTTTTTTATCCATTCCCCATTTTAAATATTGATATTGAACCAACGTAAGAAGATTATTGTATGAAAATTTAAAATTTTATATTCCCTTTACCTCCGGTGGTTTTATTTTTTACGGCATATTTTGCGCGCGATTTATACAATATGCATTTAAATTAAAACAACAAACAAGTATCAAAATAACTTAATCCTTGCATACGTTGTTATACTCTGCATTGTCCCATGTATGACGACTGTAAAAAAACAAATAATCTTCTGCTGTACTAGGACATCATTTTAGGTCCTTTGAATGCAAGAGTCGAAGAGTAAAGGAAATATTCAAAAGCATCATAGAAGGGGTGAGGTTAGATCAGATTTTTATTTCCAATACACAAACTCGTACTTTTAAGAAATTTTTAGTTCATTGTTTTTGAGAAGCGTTAAAATTATCCATCTATAACTAAAATTTCCACACTTATATCCTGATGAAAGATATAATAATTGACTTATAGAAAACTTTGTATCATTGTAGTTAAACGTGACTTGCCGCAGTTCCTACACACTTTGCCTCAAAATGAAACTTGTAACTATACAATGGGGGCAAGAGATTGTATGTTGATGGAAAATGTCTTTGCCTTGTTGTTAATTGACTTAAAGGAGTTGCTGAAATATAATGATGTAGTGAATAGGATTTTCCTATATAAGTAGTGTACGTGTATAGTGGAAGTGATTTAAAAAGGAAAATATTAATTTAGAATTTGTTTGAGATGGAATTAAAATAACTTTTCTTAATTAATGACATGAGCGTTGGTGAAAAGCATATTTTGTGTAATGGTCTTGCAAGTAATATTCATTTATATATAACATTGTAAATATCGTGTTGGAAACATCGTTAAAAGCAGAGCGCAAAAAATTCTTGTAATTAATGTAGATCATACAAACGGTGTTTGTTATTTTACTTTTAATCGTATCTTCTCCGGTGGGCATTGCTTTTTTACCTCTTTAGAAATGGAATAATGAATGAGTTGTTTGACGGAAGCGAGAATATAGGATGCGATATGACATGAGTCTCAAGAGAAAAACGACTGTATTCTGTGTGAAGGGTTTTACTTCAAACAGAACTGCGGCCGTAAGATAGCCATGCAACAGTCGGAGATTTCTTTCAGCTCTGTATGTTTTGTGCATTTTTTCTTTGTCACCGTCGTAATAGGACTAAACAGCATCTCGATGATATATATTGATGTATCAATAAAAGGGCTCGGTTGGATGTTGTATCGGCATCTCCTGGGAGCTGCTCTTTCAAATAAACCACTCGATAATGATTTGTCGATGTATCCAACAGTTCCAACACACATTACACGACGGAACACTGCATTCATATTCAAATTAAACTAACTGGTTTTTGTCTAGTCTACTAGGATAAAAAGAAAAACGTGCCAACATCGAAGCCATTCAATTTCGTTATCGCATAAATGTTAAATAAAAGAAATCATAAATCAACGTCAAATCTGTAATCTGTGCACAAACTTAAAGGAGCATTTTCGGTCCGTTATTTAAATGGGCGCTCTATATAAACGACCGCAATAGCCGAGATGCGACCATGCGAACTACAGAATAAATGCAAGAGCTTATCGTTTTGCTATAAATTGAACCCGAGCCGCGACTGTATCTTGTCTAACAAAAATGTTTATTTAATTGTTTTGGTGAAGAACTGGAAACAATTTTGATCTTCCAATTTACGATTATTTCACAAATTTTCTCTGAATTTCAAGCAGGACCGTAAAAGAATCACAAGGTTCCATTCTAAGGCCGCTTATTTATCTTTTTTCTATTTACCACTTAGGTACTACATATTCAATTTGTATTTCAGGCAATCCTTAGGCAATGGAACGCTGTACTTTCCGCCGTTTCGAGCTGAGGACTACAGAAAAGATGTCCACTCTACCATTTATCGCTGCAGAGCCTCCAATCTAGCAGGAAGCATACTCAGCAGGGACGTCAACGTTAGAGCAGGTAATTTTTCCGTTAGGAACTTGAATTTAACAAACTACTCCGATGATTTCGAAACTAATTAGTATTTTAACTCGACATATTTTTATTTAACTTCGTCTCTGTCGGAAATTTATTTCCGAATAACACTGTTGATAGGAATTATATTTGCCTTCCATTACAAATTAAGCTGTTATATCTCCAAACAGCGTTTGTGCGGGTTAATTGCTGAATTACGTAGGTATATTGCAATCGGCAGTAGATTAAAGATGTAACAATTTAACAGTTAACACAGTTTACACAATTATTCGCTGTTAACTGGAACAAATTACTAGCGATGATGTCTATCCAATATCACCGAATCGAAATTAAGATCATTATGATCCCTTTCACCCCGATGATAAAGTTATTTAAATATACAAATATATTATTTGGGCTAAACCCGAGCAATTATTGTGTTAATTACACGTGGCTCTTGGAATGTAATTTAAACTTATTTGAATAAAGGCTCTGTGAAATTAATATCTGGGCCAGATATGCCTTTTTGGAAAAATTCGATTACATCTTCTTCGGAAATTTATTGTGTAGCTATTGATAATGACACCTAGTTAAGTAATTATTGTCCGAGAATTTATAGCGCTTCTTTTCGATACTTATGGTGGTTTCGGTAGATGACCCTCAGGGAAAATTCTCTAGATTACAATCCAAACGACCAGAGGCGCCCAGTGCGTTATTTTACACCCTTTAATCGTGTTTGATTATTACATTAAAATTATATTTATTGATTTGTTAAAAATCAAGAACAAATTAGAGAGAATCATCGTATATAATAATTTTTTCGTACAATTACCATTAAACAAATTGGCAATTTGCCAGGTATAGAAATAATAAATATTGATTACCTCTTTTCTCTAAATAAAATTATAACGAGAGATAACATTAACAAATAATGAAATATGAGATATTTATTCAAACGTACAGTTTTCATTATGCAAAATCATGGACGGTGGATATCGGTGAAATTACAGCTTTATTTTCTACAAAAGCTATTACTACCTCCGCTACGATCACCCCTGGATACACATACATTATATAAACTGATGATCCAGGCCAGAATAGCCGTCCAACAAAACCCACCTATACAAAAATTCTAAAAGTAGATTTATTGTTTGTTTTTTGTTCTCCTAAAAATCCAAAGGAAACACTAGTAGGTTTGCGCATTGTTGAAATAAATATATTTTTCTCTAGAATCTATTCTGTAAATAGATATCATTTTATTTATCTACCTACCAGCTATTAGGGAAAAGTTAATTTAATCAAAAGCAAAGTTTATGTGACGTTATTATGATCGGCGCTGTTTTTAATAGTCGATGTTTAATGTCAGCGACATTTTGACACGTACGGTTTATAACAGCGCAATTTTTGGCGCACCATTATTAAATAATTAATGCTTTGATGGAAAAGTTAATTATGAGGAATTTGAGATAACGAATAAAACTTTTTAAAAACGTAAAATTATTTGTGTAACTGTATGTAAAGTGGAGAAACATAATTCCACTTTACAAAAAATAACACCGGCGCATCCACCACAATTTAAAAAATCCTGTTTTTAAATTTTCTGGTCATATATTTTGATGTAAAATTTAATTATGTAGAATTTGCGATAACGAATAAAATCTTTTTGGAAACGTAAAGTTATTTGTGTAACTGTATGTAAAGTGGAGAAATATAATTCAAATTTACAAAAAATTTACACCGGCGCATCCACCACAATTAAAAATCCTGTTTTAAAATTTTCCAGTCATGTATTTTGATGTAAAATTTAATTATGAAGAATTTGCGATAACGAATAAAATATTTTTGGAAACGCATAGTTATTTGTGTCACTAGTATGCAAAGGGAAAGATATAATTCAACGCTACAAAAATGTCTTGCCACCGGCGCCTTCGCCAAAATTAAAAATCTTGTTTTGAAATATTCCAGGCAAGTGGAGAATATAATATTCAACTTTACAAATATATTTTTATAACCGGCTATAATTAGAATATTATTTTAAAACCTTTTTAGGCACATATTTTGCTGTAAATTCTAATTATGAGGAATTTATCTTAACGGATAAAATGTATAGTTATTTGTGTAACTAATATGTTAAAGATAGTTTTGCGTATTTCCCGTTGTAACAGGTAAGTGAAAAGAACGATGGAGGCGTGTCCTAAAATTGGGGTTCACACCACCGCGACTGCGACGCGACGTATGTTTTTTTAATGTTGGAAATAACGCACATAGTTAGTAGTCAGTGGTTTGAATATCAAGTTTCATTTTGATGTAAATCCTAAATTGTTTTATGTTGATGTACAAGTAGAAATAATAGCAAGAAAAATTAAATTGGGTTAATGGACGGTATAGATAACATACAGAGCGGTGAGTTTGATGTTGTGGGCATGTAGTTTAAACAAACAACAGCGGTGTGGAAATCTGTGTTGTGTACCTCGTCGAATTTATAAATAATGAGTTGATGTGTAGGCTGGGGTGTCTATACGGGCAGACTCAATTCTCCATCCCATGCATATTTATACTTTTCCCTCTTCAACTTTACATTTGCACTTTTTTATATTCCACGTTCATCAATTCTTTATCGACTCTATAGCGGTTTTCCCCTTACATTTTCAGCGCATAGTGTTTACACTTTTGTTGTACGTTGTACGTCTTTACAGTGCAGTCGAGATATGAATGTCGCATTTCTTGCAAACATGACGAATATTTTATGTATGTGCATATTTTCAGCTCCTAAGTCTACATTATGCCTCCTTTAGTGTTTAGATCACACTTTATAAAAACATATGAAAAGAAAATGAAAATGTGTGGAAATTTATCATTTAGGTTAACAGGAGAAGTTTTAAATGAAATTAAAACGTCCTTAGCGCAAGGAACGACAAGCTGCTCTATCAATAGAACAAATTATTTTTGTGATAAAAGCCATAAACGATTCCAGTATTTCTATTTTCCTCTCAACGTTATTATTTACCTTTGCCCCTATATATCCTATCGGCATATAGAATAAGGTAAATAACAAAGGTTGAAAATAGATTAAATTTCCAAGTGATGCGCAATAAAAGAAAACTAATCAAAGAAATAATAGTAATAGCAATAAATTGAAGAGCGTGGTACATCCCACTGTCAAATTACTAGATCGATATCAGGGGGAAACACGTAGACACGAGCCGTCTGTTTCAATTGGAGCTTCATCAATCTCTTTGGCCATCCAGAACTAGAGGAGGATACATTTATTCGCGTCCATTCAGACATGAATTTTACACATTTGTTTCTTTGGAAAGCTGTTAGTCTGATCCTGCGAGTGATCCCAAGCGAGTGGTTCGGCTTGATATTACCACAGTATGATTTGTTCCTAGGTTGGATAACATCAAAGCACTTTTATATCAAACACCGATTCTTTTAAGTAATGCCGCCGCCGGTGCAGCTGATGCCGTTGCTACCTTAACCTACAGACTGATTCGCCACTTTTGTTACCGAAACCACGGAGCCTCCAGCTTGAAAAAGAGAATTGAAAAAATGATAAATGGGTTTTGTCGGGGTTATCCAGGATAATATTCACAGTACCTGCAATTTACTTTACAGTTGAAAGGAAAATACAGGTTTGATTTTTTCAACAGCTCTTTCAGTGTTTTCAGTTCAGCTTTGGTTTGGCACAATTTTCTAACAGCCTTTTAAACTAATAACATTTGCAATTCAACACTTTTACGAGATTCGTTCACTGTAACATAGATGGTAAACTCAGCGCAAATTATTCGTCCTTGCTATAGTTCAGGGGGCTCTAGTAGTCATATCTCAAATATATCAACAAATTTCGCCTTGTCCACCAATCGAATAAGTATTTTGTAATTTGTTGTACTAAAATCTTTCCATTGGTTGAAAATTCAAAACTCAAACGCGCAAGCGCTTTTTACGGAATTAAATCTCCATTCGTTTCACTATTACATTTTTACCTCCTACCTAAAACATCCAATTATGTGTTGATGTGTGCAAAAACATCACCGACGTCATATACTCTATACTCATAACTGCTTCTAGACTAGAGCACATGAATATGTATGTACATTATATAAACATACAAAATATACAAGATTTGATGGTGAAGCTTTTTGTGTTATTATTTTAATTAGATGATTGTGTTTTTTAAGATTAGCAAATACGTTCGTTGTTGCCACTGCTTTATTATTTCTGCAATGTTGATTAATGAAAATAACATTTTAAATATTAAAATTAAATCCGACTTTTGTTTTTATTGTTTAAACTACATAATTATAAAAGCTTTTTACGAGGTGAATATGGCTGATATCTAAAAATAGGCGAGTAAAGCTTGGATTTAAAAATTGTGCAATATGGTAATATTCAAAACCCTCCAGGAGAATTATAATTGATATTTTAAGATCGATAAATTCCCAAGGAAAAACTGTTTTTAAGAGCTGCTAATATCGATGAGACTACCTAAATACACTTTCGTTGTTTTAAAACTAATATATTAAATTAAAGCTTAACTGCAAATTTTATGCAGAATCACGATCACGTCTCACCACTTATATCTTTATATTAAATCCCTTGCACATTTGCTTTTAATCAAAAATGTTGTCTTCCTTAATTAACGTTTTATTTTTTATTTTAGACTTGTTAAAAGGGTTAAAAGTTTTGCACGGTTTCTGTGTTTATATATTCTTAAATATTATATAATTAGAGTGCGAGTTTTAATCCTGAACCCGTAGAAGATTTTCCAACAACCGCGCTGAAAGTATTTTTCCTTTTTAATTCGGTGGAGTTTTGCAAGAAATCAAAGAATCAACTGTGAAATTCTAATCCTGTCAGGATGAAATTGGAAAAGTAGCTAAATTGAGTTTTAACAGAATTGTGACAATTTCCAATGCAATCGAACGGATATTTGGTGCATGTGCAATAAATTTATATGCATCTGCTGTCATGGATATGTTAAGAACATGAAAAATTTCGTCTCGGAAAAAGCCTTTGTTAGCTGTTAAATTTTGTAATATGTTTGCAGTGAAACAAAGGTTCGTCGGATCGTCGGTGCAGGGTTAGTGTGAATAAACGTGTGAATGCACACTTATATCGTTGAAAGGATATATGGAATCAATTAGTTGCAGCCCAATGCATGCACTGGCACTACATTACATACTCTACAGTATCCACCAACTGCTGCTTGTTTGCTCAGTCTGATTGATCTAAATACACACACAGACACACTGCATTTGATATTTATTAAAGCTTCTCATATTATATAACAAGTTCCATTCACTATCAACTATGTCATGATCAAAATTGCCTTTGTGTCAACTAATACACACCATAAATGCATTCTAATTTGACCTAAACAGCGAACCCAACTGATTTCCGAGCTATTTTGAACGCTTCAACTGGTTTTATATATTTTATACCCACATCATTTTTTTCTAATCTAAATATTTAAATATTTTTACATTTTATATTTGCTTACGGAATACTGAAAGTGCTTTATAACTTTGTGCGGGTAGATAATAAATTTAAGGAAAAACCGGTGAATATACCAAAAGTTTACAACAAGAGTACCGAGTTAGAATGCGTGAATTAAAGAACTGAAGAGCAAGAAGCAACGCCACCTAAAATCACCCTGTACAATACACAAAGTTATTGTATATTTTATTGCCTTTGTATAGCTGAAAATTACTTTTAAATCGCTTTTATTGTACTCTATATTGTAAACCCACTCCTCTACTGAAGGAGTTTAATAAAAACATCCAATCCTGTTTTTATTTGAACAATTCAATAAATGCAAAAAATATATAAAAAGAAAAAAGACCACCCGTAGGTAGATTTATGTTATAAAAAAATTTAACAGGGCAGTAGTCGCGAAGCGCTGATCCCTGAAGAAACAGTTCCGCTTGACTATCCCCACCCCATCATAAGACAGTTACTCATCCTTGACCGTTCCGGTTGACTACCCCCACCACTGTATAAATACCGCACCCCTGCCCCTCTAGCGCCATTCTGTCCTCTGCTTCGGTACGATACGAGTTCGTCAAAATGTTCCCACTGCTTTCTTTCGTTGTTGCTTCTGCTGCTATTCTACCTGATCTTCCTGTAGAGATTTGGTGCATGATTCTTAGGAAACTAGATCTGCATTCACTTCTAACTACTATTAGGTCCTCTCAATTTTGGACGAAGATTTGTCTAGGAGACCCAGTTCTTCGAAGAAATGTCCAGAAGGCTTTGAAGGATGAACGAGATACTATGCTGGAGGCTTACTACAATCCTAGAGCAACTGTTATAATTGTGAGAGAGGAGTCGTCGAGTATGTTCCTGGCAAATGTGAAAAAAACTGCTGTGAGGAACAATAAACTTGAGGAGGCTGCGAGATATTTCCAGATGAGAGATCGAGTTGCTAAACGGTTGGAAGGAGTAAAGGGTGGAAAGGTGTCCAAAAGTAGGAAGCTTTCCCGGAAACATGGACCCACCAAATCTCTTAGACTGTAAACAACTATATAATATTGTAAAAAAAAGATTTTAAAATATATTTTTGGAAAATATTTAAAAATTGTGTTTATTATTTCTGATGGATGCGCCGGTGTTACAGAATCTTATCTTAAAAATATACAAAATGAAATACCCTGTACATTATTGTTGTTGAATTGGTTTTGTATGACTTTTAAATCGATTTTATTGTTTTCTATTGTTAACCAACTCTTTACTAAAAAAATTTCAATACAGTTGGTGTTTTATTTGAACAATTCAATAAATGCAAAAAAGATATCAAAGGAAAGAAAGACCGCACATGGAGAAAAGAAATACGTTCATATTATACAAAAACAAATTTCCACTCAATTACCTGAGATAATGGAAAAAAGCACAAATATAATTTACAGCGACAGAATTTTCCAAATGTAGTCAAGTTATTAACAAACCAAGAGACCAGATTTTTTTCCAGTTTCAAATAATTAATCCGAATGGTTTCAATTGTAAGTTGGGGGTAAATTCGAAATTTCCTGACCTGGTACATGTAATTCAGTTCAAAATTAAATGTTAACATTGTAAATTGAATGAAAATATTTAGAGTGTAATTATATGAAATGAAACAGAGCAAATATTTAATAACCATGTTTGCGTCTAACTACCCTTTGAATAGTTATTAAACTTCGATGTTTTCATTTTATTTTCTCATAAATGTGTCTCGCTCTATGTATAGTGTCGTCTAGGGAAATCACAACCGCCATGGTTCTATTATTCAACATAAACGGGAACTGCGATCGCTGCTAACGTCCTTACGGCAGCAAACCTTCCATCCAAGTGCAATTAGAATTTAACACCTGCATAACTGTTATTAACTTAACTTCATCCTATACTCATATACACCCTAACTCCTAAGTATCCACATCACCTTCACCTTTCAAAACAGATATCCAGTTACTTTCTCTTACACTAAACTTAATTTGATACATTATTTGTTTAAATCAACTTCGTTTTCAAAATACATTCTTTCAGTTGTTAGTCAACATTACGAAGTTCAAGTGTATCACAGTCACGTGTCAGCTGGAAATACTGCTGTGCTTGGCTGCGTAATTCCTGCTTTTGTGAAGGAGCATGTGAGCGTTACTTCGTGGTCTAGAGACGAATCTATCCTGCTGCCAGGCTCTAACATGGGTGAGTATGTAATCAACTAATTAATGACATTCGATAACACCCTCACGGATTAGGTTGCAGCTAATCTGTTCTAAAAGTGAGAGGGTTCCGATCCGGGTGAAACACCGCTCATCCTCGTTCTCTAGTTGATACACCCTACACCCTGCTGTGTGTAGCGGTGTTAAATTCTAGCTCTAAAGCTAAAAAACAGTCCTAATTATAATATAACAGCTTGTTGCGAGCAGGGCAGGACTACAGAATAAAGGAATTTACTCTTTAAGTGAATTTAACTATAAATTTTTTTGCATAGGAAGAAACATGTGGATCAGTATTTAATTTTGACCATGATAAGAATTTTGCTTTTTAATGAGCAAAATTAGTTGATATAATTGGCGAAAGCTGATTCCAATTTTAAATTCCCATTAGCCCCACACATTTCCTCTAGGTCAAGCCCTGTGGATGTAAAAATGTTTTGTTATTCCCTAGGTGCAATCGACCCTGCACAAAGATGCGATTATCCAGCACATTTTATACTATACCCATCTGTTGTTGCAAAAGGTAAAACCGGGACTACAATATCGATTATTGAATTCTTACAAACATAAAAAATTGAAAGAACCGTGAAAAGAGTCTTTGGGGGGTTCACCCGAAAAATGTGAATAATACGTGGAATGGCACGCACCTAAATATCTATATATAGCGCCCTTCAATGAACAATACAGAATTGTAAGTTAGAGTATTCCAGGGAGAAATTTAATTCATTTTATTAGATCCCATCGAAGCATTTTTGTTTTATTGCATAACAGCTAGCAAGACCGCCACGACTTCGTATTCAATTTAAGTTTCTTTCTTCGCCGTCGAATGCAGACCTGTACTCCCAAGTGGCAATACAGTAAACTTCGTTTTGTGCGAATGTGGTCAAAAAAAAATCATGAAATCTAAAATACCAACATAATCTGATCAATGGTATGTACACATCTATCGTGGAAAAACTGCTGACCTTTCTATAAATTTCAAACCACAGCCAGGCGATGATAATAAAAAATGAGGTAGATATTCCTGTGGAATAAAAATGATGGCACCGACCATTGTGTGCGGGAAATAATCAATTTACCGATTGTAGCGTTCGCGTCAAATCTAACCAAGTATTGTGACTAGGTACTGGAGGGGCTTGGAGGTTTATTGTGCTGCGAGCAGCATCTCAACCTCGGCTACAGTCTCATTCCTCTCAGTATTATTCATTAGATGGTTACCGATACCAATCAGGATCACCGCATTTTTTCCTTGTTTAACCACCTCTTATTTAGGAAGCTTCTCAAATCAATCTCGATGAAATCTGAACAACTTTCGATTTCCTAACGGTTTTAATTGCTAAATTTTGAATATAATGAAATTTAAATATCGTTAAATCTTCACAAAATCGATTGAGTGGGCATTAAATGTAAATCTGATATGGATTTTTGTATAATTTAGTTACAAAATTCTGAAAGAATTTGTTTTTCGAATTTTTTCGGGGTCAAATTATTATTAAAATCGTAATTTTTTAAATTCTCCTACTTTAAACAATTGTAGATTTGGAACCACTGATAGGATTTTTGAATTAGTTACTCCTGTCGGGTTGTATCAGACCTCAATTATTTATGTTGAATCTTCCAGGAGGTCGAATAGTAGTCACTTACGGCACAGGCGAGCTGCACATTCGCTCAGCTCGTGCAGAGGATGGATTAGCCAGATACTCTTGTATCACTTTGCATGCCTTAACACAAGAACGAAGGAGATCAGCACCGGCAATGCTCACAGTTACAGGCAGGTTTCAATGAGATTTATTAGTTTTAGCACCTTGCCGATTTTACGGGTTTTATGGGTTTTTTAGAACCTACAAGAAGTATGTCGCCAAGACTGGCACCGACAGTACAAACAGCTATTTCTGCAGACAGGGAAACCGATGTTCATTTGACGTGTTCCGCTCAGGGAAACCCACCGCCGACGTTCACGTAAGATGAGACAAATTTCTTTATCGTTTATAGTAGAAAGATCGACACGAAAAAGTTTCAATACTTAGTTAAAGTAGTGTAGTATAACCGCGCCCCTTATATTCTTTTGTTGTGTGCGCCGGTTCCAAATTTAATTTTTGTACCTACTCGTTTCTTGAAAACTTGAATGTTAGATGCAGATAAATCATTTTTACAGTTGGTTTCGAGAAATAAACGGTCATTTACAACCGATCCATTCATCAGCCAGACTGGAGCCGTCTCAAGACATATTACATATTAGACGGCTTAAATTTGACGATGCAGGAAGATGGACCTGTAAGGTATCGAATAACTTTGGTGAACAACGTTTGGATATTCATCTAACAGTAACTGCTCATTTAAGCGTCCACATTCTCCCTCAGCTTCAGGTAAAACGTAAATAGCATAATCTGTAATTAATTCCATGACAAAAACTTAGTAAATTAAATCATCCCGCAAGCTTTGTTTATAGAATTACAAATGGATTTTAGGAGCAGAACATGAATTTAACATCCTTTGTCTCAATTCCTTTTTAAAGTATTTCCATTAGCGTAATTAAATTAAAATATTTCTCATTGCGTCTAAAACCAATTAATTAAGTGAATGCTTCCTTTTTTATTAAATGCCAAAACACAAAATAAATAGTAACACACCAGACCGAGCAGAAGCTAGATTTAATTAAATTTGAATTTAAAACACAGGTGATCAACTCTGGGGAGAGTGCCATTTTCAATTGTACTGTGTCGGGATCCCCTTTAGGGCAAATTCAGTGGTTTAGAAATGGCGACCCACTTGCGACAGATGGAAATGGAAAAGTTAAGTTGTTAAGCCCTTTGGTCTTGGCTGTAAGTGAAGTAACCCGACATGATCGGGGAATGTATCAGTGTATGGTCCGAAATGAAAGGGAGAGCGCCCAAGGCAGTGCCGAACTTCGACTCGGGGGTAAGTATATACTTAATTACAGCTAATGCAATTTTATCTCAAGGAATATTAATATATGTATTTCAATTAAGAGCGAGCGAGTCGCATCAAACCTCTCCCGAGATCCATTTTAGGGAACTAACGTTGTTATTACGGTTGTTAAATTCGCTTTTTAAGCACTAATTTTTCTACGTTACCATCAAACCAAATTCTCTTATTTGTTCTAATTATAAACATACTACATAATTAATGTTGCGAAGTTAATAAATGAAACAGAAACAATTTTAGGCCCCTTTGTACAAAAGACACAACGAACTTTATCACTGCGTCATATAAAACAGTAATAGTTATTTTCAATTTAATTTAGAATTAATAAATCTTGATATAAATGTAATAAAACCCTGCAAGCTTTACTTAACGCTCTATTTATATTTATTAAGTCAACACCATGAACTGGTTACGGTAGTAGAATCAAACAATATATCTAGTTTTCTAAGCATTTGAATTGAGATAAATAATCCAGCAAAAATTAATAATAACCGGGTCGGGTGTTTGGCTTTGTATCCGACATTACAAACGCACGATACGGTCGGTACATTGCCAGTTGCCAGTTTTCAGTTGCCAGACAGCGAACGCGAAAAACCGTCCCGGAAATGAGTTTCAACTTCCGTCAACAATATATCATGTAAAACCACGTTTCCTCTCTTTTCTCATAAAATAATTTTATACTTGAATAACACCAATTCCTTTTTTTCCAACTATTTGCAGAAGAAAAACGGATGGTTCGCTTCTAATTTCTTCTATTTATCACAAGTGATAAATTAACATAGGTTCAGAAGGCAATTTAGTTTCGTTTTAAATAAAATAAGCGAGAGGAATTTGGAAAAACAACAAAATTAACTGGCAGCTAAAGAGGAGCAAAAAATACTTTAGGATATAAGTTTGGAAGTTTCTGTTTAAGTTTAAGTTTAAGTTTGGCTTCAAGAGATTTTCTTATATTTACTCACAAGCGCAGGTCACTGCATAAGTTATGTCACACTTGCAAATATTGTGGTTCAATTCTGTCCTTTGTATTTTGTTTAAAAAAACTTGTATACGGTTTATAGATTAATAATAATTGGAATTTGTTTGACTGAAAAACTAATAAAATAATCGGATGTTTGAATTAATGATGTTGTTTTACATGCAGTTAATTTTCAATTTTCATTTACTAATAATTCGTGTAGCACCCCAACAATCAATTTCAATAATATCCGCAATCATCATCGTCGGAAAATATATTTTGTTTGTTATCGATATTGATGAAATTTCCTGCTACAATAGATAGAATATGTGAACTTTCAGACACGGTTCCTGAGCTTCAGTACACATTCATAGAACAGGCGATGCGTCCGGGCCCTCAAGTGTCCCTAAGATGTTCAGCAACTGGATCACCTCCACCTCAGTTCCGGTGGTTTCTTGATGGCGAACCTCTATCTGATATACAATCAGGACACAGGTGAGTGATTTCCTATAGACCCAAGCGCAACTTTGAGTAATCCGGAATAGATGGTTTCAATAAAATTTGCACGTACGACTTCTAGGTATACAATTAGTCAGTATGTTGACCAATCAGGCGATGTGATTAGTCATTTAAACATTACAAATGTACGAGTGGAAGACGGTGGTCTTTATAGTTGCCGAGCAATAAATTCATTGGGATCAACAGAGCACTCAGCTAGACTCAATATATACGGTATGTTTTATTCATAACCTGAAGACTAGCGTTTAATACATTTAGTGCAGGCCCGCCATTTATTCGATCTATCGGACCTGTGAAAGCGGTAGCCGGCGCGGATATCACCGTGCATTGCCCTTATTCTGGCTATCCGATCGGATCCGTTCGATGGGAGCGCTACGGTCAAGAATTGCCAGTGGATTTAAGGCATCGTTTGGAAGAGGGTGGTTCCCTGACAATATCACGGTTAGAACCCACGGCGGATTCTGGATTTTATGCATGTTTTGTCACCAATAGAGACGGGGAAGTAGCACGCAGGGAAATCCAACTGATAGTTCACAGCCCACCAATTCTTGAGCCCTTTGCTTTTCCGACCAGTCTGCAAGAAGGCGGTCGAGCACAAGTTACTTGCTATGTTACTTCCGGTGACATGCCCATACATTTTGCATGGTACAAAGACGCCGAACCAATTTCCGCGGCGCTTCAGGTACAATATACATAAATTTGGATTTTTATCAGAAACCCTCTGACACAAAAGTTGTTTCTACATAAAAAATATGATAAGTTAAGCTCGGATAAGTGGACCATAGGGGAAGTAACCTCAGTGGCGTATCTAACCTAACCTATAATCAGAAACTCGCTGCCCTTTTTTCCAATTTCAACTCTGTATTTCCCAAATTTGATATTTTTCAATTATTTATACCGCTTAGATTTCTAAACGGTAAAAAATATCGTAATAGCGAAATTTTGACAAAACGAATCAAAATCTACCTAAATTTTTATAAGTTTACTTGTGAAGGACTATAAACGAAATTATTTTGAGAAATTTTAACCCCGGCGCATCCGCCAAATTTAGAACTTTTTTAGAAATTTATTATTTATACACAAATCGTTGATTATTTTGTAAAATAAATATTCTGTTTTTTTTGGATTTAGTCATTTCACACTCTATTTAAAGAAAATTGGAAGTAATTCGAGTTATAGCGTTTTTATCCGCCGAGCTTACCTTTAAATGAAATTGTACCACAAAAATAACGTTATTACTTTTCTGTGACAAAAGGTTGAGGAACGCGCGGCTGAGTTTTACAGTTTATTGATATTTAAAGAAGTATCATCGAGACACAGCGGAGCGTACACTTGTGTTGCCAGTAATTCGGCCGCAAGAGCAAACTACACAGCTCAACTAATGGTAAAAGGTATTGTATTGTTTTACTGGTAATCCAAAGTAATTAATCTGTCTGTTCTTAAACTGACAGTTGCCCCACAATGGGTTATAGAACCACAAGATGTATCAACACTTCTCGGAAATCCGGTTCTTATAGAATGTGCAGCAAAAGGTTTTCCCGAGCCACAAATAACGTGGCTAAAAGGCCAAGGTACTGCACATCTACAATATTGTCAAAATACCAAAGTTATTATTAATAATCACAGGAAAAACTTCGGCTGATTATCAACCGGTGTTAACCTTACACAGTCGAGCAACACTATTGGCAAATGGATCCATGTGGTTGGAGGCTGTTAGTCCACAGGACGAAGGACATTATTTGTGTCGTGCTACAAATGGTATAGGTTCAGGACTAGGAAAAGTGATTTATGTCGGTGTTAATGGTAATGTATTACAAATACGAAGTACACTCCCCCACTCGTGTTTTCCATTATAGACTTTAGCTTATAATACAAACATTTCGCAAATTAATATACAAGTTCAATCATCTTTATTTGTTGACACAATACAAATAGCAGGAATGTGTACTATACAAGAAAAACTGAAATTTATATACCGATTAAGGATGGTAAGGTTTCCCCTTTAAAGAAGCCTTCCAAGGGCGGATTAAGTATATGTGTATTTTTTCCAAATTTGGTCGAGGTCGTAAAACTGTGAGAAACGCAGCGAATTCAAATCAAAAAGCTATCTATTGTACGCTTTCCTATAGCAGCCGCTATGAATCGTTCGTGGCCAAGAAGCTTACTATAATTGGCTAATGCGCGGAAGAATGGCAATAAGTTAAAATATGCAGAAGAAGGGTACTTTTAATGTCAATTTTATATCAGCAAAATGGTATATAAAGTCAGGGGTAAAATATAAAAAGATATAAGTCGAATTCTTAACATTAATCTTGTGAAAAAGGTACATTTTTATATTCTCACGTCATTAATAATTCTTTACAAAACGTGGAAAGGGATATGGATATACAAAGTTTCAAGGCTGACGCAATTATAACGTAATAACAAAAGTTGTAAAAAATCCACGGGTGTGTTATTGCTTTTTCCCCGAGATGTCCGGCGTTAATCAGAGTTTTTAAAGGATTAAACTTAGCGACGCTGAAACATATAACAAGTCAATTAAACATAAGTTTGTATTTATCATGTTTGGAAAGTTATACGCGTTTTCCAGAACCAGCGCGATTTGATTTGCCCGCAAAGAACGTATCAACGAAAAGAGGAAGTTCAGCTACATTAATCTGCCACGTTTATGGAGATACTCCGATTGAAGTGATTTGGACACTCAACGGAAATCGAATAGATTTGAACAACTACAGGTAATCTTTCGAATGGCTCCTGGGAGATTTTTTTCTTATTTCTATTTATCCTATTATATTATTATATTCCTATTTAAGTAATTGAATACGTATAATAATTCTGTTTGCTTCAGGCTTCAGTCAGGCTGTTACTGTATCAATACGTGTTTTCCCCTATTTTATTTTAATATAGGTAAACGATAAAGAAAGCAATATTTTAAAATGGCAATTGGAAAAAAATGTTGTCTGCTTGTTTGCGACATAGCAAATAAAATTTACGAGGCTCTAAAATAAGTGTAAAGTCCAGTAAATAGTTAGTAAAATATATCTTTGGAATTTATCGCTTTCTTTAAAATATTTCAATCAATAATGCAGCTTGTTTTCTGTTTTTTCCTCGTCCATCTGAAGCATCACATACCGCTAAATAGTTTTTCAGCAGCTGAGGAAAACGCTTTACCAGAGTCAAACTTAAGCTTTTATGATGCGCTATAAAAATTTCAATTCCCTTATATTACAAAATAGAAAGGCGACGTAACTTAGAGCGTTTTTTATTGTTTTTTATCTTATTTTAGACAACTGACTATATAGGGGAAATATATATTTTGAACACCATGTTTCTAGATACACTGTTAGTAGCACAAAGACTGAAAATGGGGAGAAATCGCTGGTGACAATCAGCAGAACGGATAGAGAAGATTCAGGGGTTTATAAATGTGTTGCTGAAAACGCCTTTGGTCGCAGCGAGCACATCATTAATCTTGCGGTTCAAGAAAGGCCTGATCCTCCGAGTAACTTAGAAGTTGTCGAGGTTTCTAGTCGTTCAGTTCGATTAGAATGGCGGCGCTCTTTCGATGGCAACAGCCCACTAATAGGCTACTTAGTTCAATATGAAATATTAAGCACAAACCAAATCGACGGGGAACATCCTACTGCCCTTAATCTTACTCTTCCTGCCAACACACAAATTGGGTAAACAACCATAAAACTCGTTTAAAAAAAAGCACTGAAGGCAATTATTCCAGATTGGATAGTAATATCGGAGAAGACGCAGCGATTGGTGGCCTTCAACCCGCTACAGTTTACACAATGCGAATGCTTGCAGTTAACAGTATTGATCAAAGCGCTTTTACTGATCCTCTAGTAGTTAGAACTCAAGAAGAGGAACCGTCCGAAGCTCCGAAAGACGTGCGAGTAGAAGCCGTCGGACCCGGTGAGTTATTTCTGACATGGTCCGTTCCGCCACGGCAAAGTTGGAATGGTGAATTATTGGGGTACATCGTTACCTGGAATGAACACGATGGTTTTGCGAATCATTCGAAGAGTATGACTGTTAATGGCTGGGCTACTAACAAACTACAGTTAAACGGCTTGAAGAAATTTATGCGATATGATATAACAGTCAGAGCCTTCAATCGGATTTCTAGTGGGCCTTCATCGCCTAATATCATTGGTACTACTAAGGAAGGCGTTCCAGAAGCGCCGCCGCAAGACATAACGTGTTCGGAGATCTCATCGCAAATTATGAAGATATCCTGGTCGTCACCTCCGAGTAATTTTCACGGAGGCATAATTCAAGGATACAAGGTTTTCTACAGACCTATGTCCAGTAACAACGGTAGATACATCAGGTAAATTTCCTTACTTTCCCTAATCTTAATTTTTCAGTTGATATGCCTACAACTGGAGAAGTTAAAAGAACTCCTAGTAGCGAAACGTATCTTCACGGCCTATACAAGTACACCAACTATTCTATTAAAGTCCTAGCATATACCGCAGCAGGAGATGGAGTGATGAGCACCCCCCTGTACTGCACCACGGAAGAAGATCGTAAGTTTTTATATTTTGGATCAATTCTCCAATTAATTTAGAATTGTAAGCACTTGAGGGTTCTTGTATATAATCGCATGATTGCGTGCGTAGATGTTACAAAAGAAAAGTATGCTGGGTGGACAAAAACGACAAAATTCATGGAGTGCGAAAATATTTGTATTGAAATACGAGTAGGTTTCATGCAACTAGTAAGTTTGAAAGGGAATCCTCGAGTATACGCGCATTGATCGTTTGAAGTGCTTGCTGAATTGTGTATTGCATAACGAATAGACGCGTATTTGATGATATGGTAACAAAGTAATTAAGAATCCATCTAAAGCTACAACACGCGAATGTTTTATTTAGAGCACACAGGGAAATTCTAATTCTGATAGAAAAAATGTCGTTTATTACCTATTATAGTTGGGCGTGCCACAATAAGTTATAAAAACCACAAAATGAAGGTGATCATGTGATAATAAAACTCACATGGTTAAGAGCTCGAATTTGGAATATTTTTTAAAGTTTACATATTTAGCATTGATTTCGACAAACGTTTCCGCAACTTCATGAAACATCCAAGGATTACTTTCATTTAAACGTTTCACTTGCTGTATGGTGTGCTGTATAACGTGCAGAAAACGAAACAATAAATTTTAGGCGATTGCTTAATCCACTTAATGAAATTTCTACAGAGATTTATTAACAAATAATAAAATAGAAAATGAATCGATTCATCATTACAAAATACGATCGGAATAATATGCACTGTTTATTTTATTAATTCGTGGCGTAGCAAGGCAATAAATTGTAAAAAATACAGGAGCCCTCGTAAAAAATACTACGGTACAATTTCAAACTGCACAAAATAATCAAGTGCACATTAAGTTATGTTAAAAAATAGTTAAATTTCCTATAATTATTTTTATTGCACAGAACATTCAGACAACTTAATGTTAAGCCCCATTCACACCTACTGGTAACAGCGTCCGAAAAACCAATTTACACCCTCGTGACGTACACTTTAAAACTACACATTCGACTTTTACACCTTTTAGTTAAACAATAATTAAACTTCCTTCAATTTTATTAAATGTGACCCCGAACTGTCTAACCGGTTTTAATAAAAAGAGACAATACAAATCCTTTAAATCCAAACGAGACACAAGCAATAACTGTATAAAGTATCTATGTAGTTTAACTTACTAAAACGAAAACTCAAATAACTTCTGTAGTTTATATAAAAGACATATCCTAAAGGTATATAGCATACATAGTTTTATCGAATGCGATATGTGAATGAATGAGGCTTGACTTTGGTTGTTTCGGTCATTACGGCCCTGTGCCTTTCCGAATTTATTATTCATAAGTTAATAAAAAAACGTTTAAAATTAGCAATTTTAAGTGGTCTTATTTAAGCAACATTAAATTCGTTTTTTATATATATTTTGTTTGGTAGAGTAGCCGTTAAATCACAATAGGACTGAACCGAAGCGGTTGACATTTTTACGACAGGTTTTATTAAATAATAATGCCAAAAGATAAATATGCTCTACTTAATTATTACGCCATAACAGACCGAAATCAATATAAAAAATATATACGTATATAAACGAAATTCACAATTTCCTGAGGATCAACGATAAACTCAACACATTGCACACAAATGCACTGAAGCGCTTCCACATTTCGAGAACAAGTTTTCCTCCAACAAATAATTGCAGAAATCATTTGATCTTTAAGTAGCTTATTGTTGAACATATCAACGATATACTTGTTTAATATATAATAATAAATTTTGAAATTTCTACTATGGGAGTGAATATTTACTTGTCTCACAATGAATAACGTAACTCACAAAGAAGTTTGTATTAAATATAAATTTGTTAATTAAGTAATATTGTATGATACAAATTCATTAAAATAAAAATACAATGTAATTTGGGAACATTATATAAACAAATTAACAGGGTTTTGTAATACTTATTAACGCATATAGTATTGTTGTTGTCTCACGTATGACAAATTAAAAAAATACTCCTAACCTAATCTAACCTTAAACTTTCACAAGGTCTTTTTGTAAATATCTACGAGAAATAACTTGACTCTTTTAAATTTTCAGAACCTTTGAAAATTCGGGAAATAGTTTCGTATACAAACAGGACTTTGTCCGTGCACATTCCACTAATAATCCATCTTAAAAAATTAAAGTAAAAAACCTAATGCAAATACCTGTTCCGTATTTCTTATTGCACCTTTTTTTCTACCATGAAAAATAAATGTTTAATTAAATTTTGTTCTATGCGTTAAAATTTCGTAATAGCGAGAAAATTAATTTGTTTGGTTTTAATACACTTCCTTCCCAGAACTATATTACATAAACAAAAATAAAAACCACGGTTACACAGTTTTATAATAAAATGTACCATAAAATTAGATGGTGGTGGAAAAAATATTGCGCTTAATTAAATCGATTAAATATACGCGCAAAAACAAATTCGCGATGCTGATGGTTATATTATATTAGATTCCATTGCAGGAAATATGCGTTTTATTTTTTACTTCATCTACCGATAAATCATAAATGAAATATAGAGACTATACTGACGAGCATTACATTCTTAGTATGTAAAATACTATCCTGTCCACAACAATTTATGGATAGTTCCAGGTCCCCCGACGAGTATAAAAGCGGCTGCACTGACAGGAGAATCAATTTTAGTGTCATGGTTATCACCAAGCAAACCAAATGGTCATGTAAGTCTTTACACGGTTTATTGTCGAGAGGCAGGACGCGTAGGAAAACATACCAGCTACAATATCAGGGTGGAAGAAATAGTGCACACCCACGGCTTAACCTACGCTGTGAGAAATTTGCTAGAACACCAACTATACGAATTTTGGGTTTCGGCTACAACTAGCATAGGCGAAGGAGAACCAACCGCCATTGTATCTCAAGCAACTAATTCTAAAGCACCATCGAGGATCGCTTCGTTTAGTCAGATTCTTCATAAACCAGTTAATTCTAAGGTTGTGTTGCCTTGTTTAGCGGTTGGGAACCCCACGCCAAGAACCCGGTGGATTTATCGAGAAAGGCCTATTACGTTTAGCCCGTTTTATAAAGTCAGCCTTGATGGAGATTTGACTATAGATCGTAAGTGGTACTCTGGACGCGACTACGAACAGCAAACGCGATTAGTCGCCGTTCGTAGTCGCGCCTATACAAGTAAATATTCTAATCTTGCTATTTTTACCTAAGATGCCGAAGCATCCCTAGCAGGAAATTACACTTGCTCCTCCAAAAATCCCTTCGGGGACGACGAGGTAACTTACACTCTAATAGTACTACTGCCACCAAGCGCCCCAAACCTAGAAATCCAATTCGTCACTGCCAAAAACATGAGACTTCACTGGAACCAACCAGAGGATGGTGGTGCCATAATCCAAGGTAAGTCCCTTGGCTCTAGTGACAAGAAAATAACATAGCTCCATTATTACCTAGGTTTTATATTAAATTTAAAATCCGAAACTGAAGACTGGGCCGCAATCGAACTTTCACCAGAATATACCGTGTATACTTTAGATGACCTTCGATGCGGCTCTATGTATCACATATATATTGTTGCGCACAATAGAGTAGGAACCGGAAGTCCGAGCCCAATTCAAACGGTCTATACGAAAGGAGGACCACCACAATTGCCAAAAGAAGAAGATTTCATATCAACAAATGCAACGACTTTACAACTGAATTTATACAATTGGCCAGATGGTGGCTGTGCTATTTCACAATTTTCTATACAATATCGCGCTTTGGATCAGACAAATTGGATCGTTGTTGCTAAGAGTGTTTCAGAGGAGAAAATTTTTATACACGATTTAGTACCAGCCAAATGGTACCAAACTACAATAAATAACTTGTTCAATTTTATATAGGGTTTTTATGTTATTATGTAGGTACCAAGTCAAAGTGAGCGCTCAAAATGATGCTGGGGTTGAAACAGGGGAGTTCCATTTCGCCACAACTAATCTTCAAGGAGGTAAGTTTTGTAATAATTTGACTTCAAGGAAGTTCACCACGCAAATGCGACTTAGTTCAACGCATACGCTTGAATTATTCAATAACAAAATTAAATGCAAAGTACTAATAAATCATAGAAAGTGAAACAGTGTCTATACAATTTAATAGAGACAATAGCACGGCATGGTGAAAATTGTATAATTTTTTTCTAGTTGATTAACTACGGTTTATTGCAATAAAATTCACGGTACAAAATTGATCGTTTCATTTAACCAAAAATATTTTAATGCGTGAGTAGTTTTACTACCAACACTTTGACATAATTGTTAAGAAAACATGTTGAACTGGGTAGAGCAACGAAAATGTTTCATCAATCAAAATTACTGACAGGAGCTTAGTTGCATTAGACTCGTTTAAGTCTGATTGGATTTGAAGAAAACTAAACTAAATTAATATTCGAATGGTACCATTTATACAGATTTTCTTCCTGTGAATCAAAACTTGGAGTTATAGTGATTTATTTAGTTCACTTTTACTTTATAAATTATTTAATAGACGACAATTTTCTTCCTCCAAATTTTTTGACGAGTTTCTGAAACACCTGTATAAATGAGAGTTATTTGGTTCAGTGTTACCTAATAACTTATTTCACATTAGGAAGACGTTCTTCAGCTGAACTTATCTCGTAAATAACATCTTTTTAACATTTTGATTTTCTGTTGGTAAAAATCTTTATCTTACATGTTTGACCTTTCACGGTATAGCATAATAAATTTAGTGCTAACACACTACAACAAAATTCTAATAATTTATTGTATGGATAAATCCAATCAAAACCTGATGTTTTCATTATTATTACGAAACCACGATTAATAATTTTGAATGAAGATGAAACATTTGTGTTTGTAATATTAGTAAAGGATTTAGCAATAAAGCAAATAACACGATTCGGATTAAATTAAAGCAACAAAATAGGTAAACGTGTAATTAATACACACATACAGTTACCACTCCGCTAAGGTCGTTCGACAACAATAAATTGGCAAGGTCGTTAAATAGACTGGAGCGACTACCTTGAACTGTCTTAAAATATTTCTGAAAGGTACCACCCAAATTCTTGTATGTAAAATATATCGGGTTTTTTCTAACATCTACGCGGACATAAAAGCTATTTTAAATTTCTGCTGATCATTAACACGAATTTTTTACATAGAACTCGATAAAAAAAAACTCGTCGCGTATAAATCCATATAAGTGTCTTTTATCCAATTAATTTTGCACGAATTTTTCAGGACGCATTGCATTGCCTCCAAACCTATCGGATAATAAATTATCCGCTGATGGTTTTGCATATAAAGAAGCGTACATTATTGCACCGAGTATTTGCGCTGTGATGCTACTCATTTGTATTAGTTTTGTATGGTTTGTTATTAAAAAACGCAGAAGGTATTTAGAAACTAAAAACAATAGCCGTGTTTACAATTGCTAGTTTTTGTAGACAATCAGAGAATGAGTCGACGCAAGAGGAAGACCCGCGGGATGAAAAAACTGTTGAAAGGGACAACAGAAGGAATTGTCAGCAAGTTTACACATCGTCACCTGTTAAATCTGCTGAAAAACTAACTGACGATGCTTCAGGTAGTGCGGTTTTTTCTATGGATCAATCACTTGATCCGGATAATTTTTTTCTAGGTATGTATGAAATAAGTCCTTATGCTACATTTAGTGTGCCGGGAAACAATAGTCGTTCTGTTACAACTTCGACATTAGACTACACAATGCAGTTTAAAACTTTCGGACATATTGAAGATGATGAACATAACGCCATCATTTACACCAAAACCCCCAACAACAAGCACAGCTGGCACAAACATCGGTACTACAACAATGAAAGTGAGTATGCAAGTCTGCGATATCCAAGTGATCTAGTGGAGGATCTTCAGTATTTTGACAAAAATTTTGGCAAGTCGTAGTAATCCTAATACAAGCTCTCCCAGCCATTTTCCTAATACCAGAATAAATAAGCTCTTCACTACTTACAATCTTAACTATCTATTCATATCCTATTCTAGTTTCTTCGAAATTGAAGATATTAAGATCCAAAGCAAGGTTTCGTTTCTGGGACAAGAGTGACTCTCAGGTTGGAAACTTACAGTACTTTAAGCATCTCATTTCATTTTCTAACTTCTTTAAAAGTTTCCTCGAAGCCTAAAGCTCCAATAACTCAACCAACCTAATCTTCCCCAAAATATATTTCATTGAAATGAAAATCCATTTCATTTCCTTGAACATATAAGATTTTCAGTATCAAAGCTCATATGTATATTCTTCATTGCCGAAAAATTCTCTTGCCAAAATACCGAAGGCCCAACTAAACCTACTGAATTCCCTGATTGTTTTCTTTAGTACCAGGTCAAGCAAAGGCTTTAAGATCGCGCTCAAACACCCGCATACCCCCCAGAGGTGACTCAGAATCTGAAGACACTAGTGGTAGCCCTTGCGCTGAGTGTCCCAGTGGTTCCAACTATCGAGTACCAGTGAAATCCTCTAGAGGTGAGCGTCAAATGGCAGGGTACACTGGTTACGAAACCTTGCTGGTTGCAGATCTTTTTCGCCCTGATTCTAGCACAGAGTCTAATGATGTGTCACCCTTGGCTGAACGACGACATACTCCGAGACACGTAGGTGTTCCAAGAAGACATCAACAACATACCACCACAAGTAGCAGCAGGTAGCCAAGGTACCTTAACCTTTAACTAATGGTTTTGTTTAGAAATCCGCAGCAACTTTAGGAGAAACATGTTTGATTTCAGTTCTGATGAAGAGTTTGCATCGCCTGAAGACATGCGATTGCAGCCACCGACTGGATTTTCCGATAGCAGAGAACTAAGCGAGGCCGAATGTGACAGAGATCTAAATATTAAATCTAATAGTAAATTATCAGCGGACCTGGCAGTTTTTTTGGCGAGGTACTTTTTTCTGATAGTTTGATTAGAAGTGAGCAACTCTTGGTTTTAGGTACCAAGAGCTGAAGGAACAAGAGCGGATTAAATGTACTATTCATGTTTAAGTGTCTACTGCGACTGCGCTGATAGAAACTTTTCCTGTTCTGCATGTCTTCTAACTAAATCATATATTTGTTTTCACTTTCAAACTGTGTACTGTAAACTGGAACTGACTTCAACTCAATGGAAGTAGCATTATGTTTATTATGGTAATTTATGTAAATATTATACAAATAAAAATGATTATTATCTTTTGTACTATAATTAATCCGTCCCCGAAATATTAAATATAGTAAAATGAATTACTGTTTTTGTATTATTTGACATGAACACCAAAAGCATTAGTTTGATGGTTTGGAAGAAAACCCCAGACAATAAAAGAAGCACAAGATAATGTTAGTAGATTAACATTGTAACATTCAACAAAATAACGATTGTTTCTGAATGGTTAAATAAGAGTAAAGCAATTAAATCTTAAGTTACTTAATCGTTGTATCATCATCATCAATAATTACAGTAAGTTAAAGTTATAAAACATTCTCATCTGCGTTTTGTGTGTATTTATAAGTTAAATGAAGAAAATTTCGCAAGAGATTATTGCCGCAATCGCCTATGACCCCGTTGCATGTACGCGCGGGCCTGTCATAATCCAGCAGATTCACATGAAGAAAAAAATAGATAATAATACAACAGGCCGATATCGAGATAAACAATTGCAAATGCAATGTCCGTTCAAGAATCAGAAGCTCGGGAAGCGGATCTCCTCACGGTCAGCTAGCCTTGAAAGTTAACAGTACAGAAAATACTCCCAACACCAACACACTTTGTTCTTTCGTAATACGAGATACGCCTAAATTGTTCATATGGGTATACATTATATTGCCTGTCAACTAGATAAATGTAAACATTTGATGTTGATGACTAATATTTAACGGGGAACGTGCATTGCATTTAGCAGCTTTTCTTGGGGCTGTTTATCTGATACATAAATGTATCTGGTTACATAGGTAGGTGCATAGAACATTATTCGATTAGACTTCAAAAAACTCTTTACGAATATTATGTTACCAAAGCCATTATTTGTCGACGAGTAAGCAAACATATTTACCGTTAAAACTTGCACTGCCCATATACACGTTTTTTTGCATGGGCAACACCACAATCGTAGCATTTGAGATATGCCTCGAAGGAAATGATTAAATAATACTTAGATGGGTGGGTTAATAAAAATACTTTAAGTTATAAAGTGCCTAGTAAAACATGATGAACGGTTGAATGGCAGAAAATAGCTTTTATACTGCGCTGATAAGAAAATACTGTGGTATTAACGCCGCTGTTTTGAACATTTCAAATTTAATCAGTGCGTTTAAATTAGGGTCATTGAATCTGGAAAAATTTCATTTTAGACCATATGCGGAAATCACGATAAAATTTTGAGTATTTTGACACCACACTTGGAATTTAGGATTGGATAAATCGGATAACTAATTAAGAGGATGGACCGCAAATCTACAAACTGAGATTTCGCAGAACGAACATTACCATAAGTGTAGGTTCGCAATTCGATCAAATAATCGGATAATTTCGTAAGTCGCAAAATCAGTCCGAAATTAGGATCCTATACCGCAAATTAATTAATTCACAAGCGAAATAATTCGCAAATCAGAAAGTAGCTAGTCACAATAATTAGGAAATGGGATAATTAACTAGAACCAGATAATTCCGGCTTCGAATACGTTGTAAATTGAGCAGATATACAGGGTGGTCCAGGTTAAACGTCATTAATTTTGGGAGGTGATAGACCATCAAGCACAGCATTTGATGTTGTGTTTCCGAAACCTTAAATTAAAATTTTTCAAGAGTAACTATTTTCTCTAAATTAAACAGACAATCCAGAAATTGAATTTTCTTCCAATATATCCAGTGGCGTCGAAAATTGGAGGAAAAAAGTGGAATGGTCCCCCAGTATCTACGCCACTGGGGATTTTTTTATAAATGAATCCCATCATTACTTAGAAATGTACTACATTACTTTGTGTGCGAAATTTAATGGAAATCGATCGAGTGGTTTAGAAGTTATGTTAAGAAAACGCGTTTTTATTTTAAACTTTGTTATAAAACTTTTTTGAGCAAAGTTTTTTAATAAAAGTCTACTTTTTTCTTGATGCTCTATCACCTCCCAAAATTAATGACGTTTAACCTGGACCACCCTGTATATTATATCAGATAAACCGTACATTTCGTAAATAACATAATTTCTAAGTCGGTTACTTCGTAAATCGGATAATTTCCAAAATGGTTACTTCGCAATACGGATAATTCTAAAAGTGTATAGTATATAGCTAGCAAATATCGCAAATAAATAAATTTACAAATCGAATAATTCCCTTATCCATTATTTCGTAAATCGAATAATTCCCCAAGCGTGGAATAGGATAAATTTCCCTATGAATAAGTTTTGAAAGCTGATAATTCGCTAATCAATAACTGAATTATTCTCTTAGCGAATAATCCCCATTTTTCTTCAGCAAACTAGACAATCCATAAAGACCGAATAATCAAGCTGTAGGTATAATGAAAGCTCTAAAACAATTTTAATTTTAACTGAAACTAGAATCAAGTTCCATTCCACTTCCCACATTGTGATTGTTTGATACTCTGTCGCAATTAATCTTGTTAACAAATTATTACATTCTAGCAGTTCCGATTTCAGTGGACTGACCGGAATAATCCGGGAGCCAGGACACAAGACAGCCAGTCGGGCTAGCGTTCCGCCCAAACGTCCTCCTCAGCTTAAGACTTTCAGTGCTCTAGCTAATGTCCCCACCCAAGGTATTTGCTATGGAACTCGTCTAGTTGAGGGCGGTGGACAAGGTCTTCGGCATTTTGCGAAGTGAATGCTCGATGGCGAAGGGAAAACTTACGAATAATTTAATAAAGTGGGGACTATAGTTAGTTTTCTCTTGTGGCCCCCACTGGAACATTTCACTTAAGAACAACTTTTAATCCTCTACCGACCCAGTCAGTTCGAGCACGTGTTGCGACAATAATCGCCGCCGCGCGTTCAGTCTGTCACATTTGGGGAGAATTCTCGTTCCGATTTATACATGGGGAAGTGCTTTAGCTCCTGCGTGTGACTTAGTGCCTGGATTTACTTAGTGTTACCCTTATATAGTGAAAAATGGTGTCAATTTCTAGCACTTTGGTGCTAACAGTCTTGTTCATAGGTAGGTAATTATTTAATTTTTAGGGATTTTCAGACTTCACCCTTTGGAGTATGTGTAGATAATCCTGGTTATTTTGCACACATACCCACCTTAAGCTTAAGGCTTAAGGAAAGTAAAACAATATTAGAATGTAACTTAATTAGATTAAAGTTCCTGTCTGCGTTTATATGATTAATTATTATAGTTAATAGAGCATGGTACAAATAAAAATAAACACAAGACTGAGCGGGGGAGTCATGAATCTCTCCATTTTCATCGCGATCGTTTATAAATGAGGTTTCTAGGGAATGATCGCTGCCAGCTGATACTTAAATCATGACACGCGCGCTCAAACAAACAGCGAAAATAAACTGGTACTCACTCATTACAACAGTGAAACTAAATTTATTATCATCAAACATTTCTTCGACTTCTTAGTGCTATAAAACGGTATAATGTTTAAGAGAAATGCCATAGCTAACCCTCCATAAGCTCAACCATAATCCAATGCACTAGAAAGCAAGGCCAAATCTAGAAACTTGTAAGAATTCTATTTGTTATATGTCAAGGATTCCGCAGAGTAACTGCTTCAATTAAAAATTTGTTGAGAACAATTATTATTGTTTTTGTTTTATAGGCGCTAATAAAATTTTCACTTAACATTTAAGACTTCCTAATGATATTTGATTTGGAAAGAGAATGGAATTTCTTTCGGAAAACAAACACTTCCTATTTTTTGCACCAAATTTATATTATTGATAATCCGAGGAGTTACCTCAGGTTATAAGAAATTAATTATAAACTAGATTATTATACAAGGAAGTACATGCTAAATTGACTTCTGGTATAAGTAAATTTGCACCAGGGCGTATTTGACTTAAGGCGTTTGCCCAAAGCTTTCTAAAATGTCACGGTCTTCAGTTATTAACATCTCATGGTCATTTTGCTTTTAATTTTCGGCAACTTGGTTCATGTGACAAATAGGAATTTTGTAAAAAATCCCACAACTTCGATTTTTTAACCTTAACTATCGACTTATTACATAATGTCACTTATGAAACCCTGTACAGTCACGACAATTTTGCATAAATAATTTAGCAAAATAATAAAATAGACAATATAAACGTTGTAAGGTAAGTTCCTGGAGTGTTCTTACATTTATAATATACCTTACAGTTAAATCACGTTCAAATAATTAAATGAAATTTCTATTGTAATCACTGAGTGGCAAATTATTCAAAATCGGTGTAAATTCAGAACAATCAACTGAAATCACGATTCCTAACATGCTTTTACATAACGTCTTGTTGTCCAAAACTTTAAACAAAAGAAAACAAGACAAAAACTTTTTTATCGAAACAATACCTACCTAAAAAGTCGAATTAGTGAGAGGTAATTATAAATTACCGGTGTAATTACTTGTCGCTGATAGTTATTAATCATTGTTCTGCATAGGAAAAGGTTGCGCCACCTTTAGTTTAACTTTGAAATTTACGCGTTTAAGGGATCTAATTTATCCACACTAGAAATTCTAATTGCTTTGTGGAGTTTTTCCAACTCAAGAACAAAAAACCCACTTTTCATTGAATTCCATTCAACAAAACAAAAATCTGCAAATTATGTTTTGTTGTAGTTATTTCATTTGTAATTTGATGGATAATTTTAATTTTACGTTGCATTTAAATCTATTTAAATAGATCAATGTGTTAAAATGTTACAATGAGAAAATGAAAGTGTTGTTAATTTTTATTTTCACGATCGAATTGATTTGTTATTCACGACTGTTACGTTAAAATTCTTAAATCGTGTTTTAAAGTTAAATAAACATATCTCATATAAATTGTAAATTGCGTTTACTTTCATTTTCGTTGCTTTTCAAAAATTATTCTAATAAAAATAATAATATGGAAAAAACTCTTATATAACATCAAAGCTTTTAACCTGCTTTTTTGGTTTACGGTAGAACAATGTTCTGTTAAGTGCGGCATCCAAAATAACATTGGAATTGTCTCAAGGCCAAAATTCATCTTATTTGACTGTAAATATCAAGGATTGTTGCGAAATGCACAAAAACATTTTATGACTGTACTAAAGTACATCCGGATTTTGATCATCACTTCCTTGATATTTAGAGTGCAATTTTTTTAATCATATACGGGGTGGAATCAAAAAATGTAATTTTCGACAAACATTTCACACATGTAGTTTAGAAATAAAAACTTATCTATGACACGCGCCGAAGATATATAAAGTAAAACTACTTTCTCTGTTTGCAACGAAAAATGTAACAGTAACTGAGCGTTACATCAACTGTATAAACTAAGTAGATAGTCGAGTTTTTAAGCCAATAAAAAAATAAATTAAGAGTCTGCTATATACTACATAAGGAATTTACGAGCAAAATTTGTAATTGCAGTACGTACACTCCCTTTTAAATTAAGGCAGTTTTGAGGTTAGATTAAGGATTTTATTTAGTCAGGATTGAGATTGTCCCTGGGCTGCTAAGTAAACAAAAATTTTATTCATACTTTATTTATAATATTTAAATAATTTTAGCAGGTTTGAATTTTTAAATTATTCATTTTACAATAAAATAATTAAATTAAAAAATTCCATTCAAATGTTAATTGGTGGCTAAATGCGGCCCTTACTAATAGGCAATGGTATGGAATTCAAGTCAGGGGGGTGACAAAGTTTTGACTCATCCTGTATGGATAGAATAGAAACAATATACTTTTATTGACTGTTAGAAATCCTTGATATTCAACAAACGTCAATAAAAAAATTAATATTTTTTTTCAGTCAGATTGCCTTGAATTATACAAAAGACCAAGAAAGAGATAATTAAAAATACAAGACAAATTTCGCATTAGGACATCTTAAAGTATGTTGATGTCTACGGATACCTGACCTTTCACATAACTATCATTACATCTTAGGTAATAGTTGTTGTATTTGCCTGAAGCTTTAATTGTTGTTTAGGCTAGAGCTATCGCTATTTATAAATACATTTATACAGATGATTTAATATTGTTGACTGTGATGTTACCCAAAAACCCATTGGAAACAGCATGTAGATGTGATCACTAATCTAAAATAATAATATTCTCGTAACTTTCTTTTATTTTTGCAATCGACACGTACCATGTATGAGCATTGTGACTATAATACTAAACTATTTAATTGATTTCAGTTGCGTTGACTTGTATCTATTAATTTTTTTTAGCATTTACCGTGATTGCATAATAGTCATTAGAACGATATTGTGTCTTAAAATACCGAATTTGTACGTGTGCCAATAGATTAGTTCTTTGGACACCTACGAACAATTAGTTAATTGGATTTTGTGTTTGAAGAACTAATAAAACTCCTCGAAACTGAAATTAAATTCCAAATACAGCCAGTCGTAAAAATTACTTAATATTAAAGATATATCCGAGTGTGTCATCAAAGTTAGTTTTTTAGTGTGAATGTAGTGACAGTTGGCAAAAGTAGTGTTATAGTATATTCTCTTGAAAAAAACTAATTATTATTACTTTTATGCAAATCCAAGCGAGTTGTGTAACAAAGAAGAAATTGCACTTGAAGGGAAGCATGTACATTTAATATGAAGGATTTTTAATTGTATTATGTCATGAACACGAACGAGATTTTCTGTTGAAGTTGAAACCCTTTTATATTAGAATTATTACAATTTTCTCAAAGTCTAAGGAAACATTCTGTATAAATATTTTTAAGAAACGCTAATTACATGTTCGTGTCCTTTATAATAAGCAACTTAATTTCGAGCTCTTGATATACAAAAACTGCTTTCTCCATTACTTTTATTACTATTGCAATTTCGGAGACTTCAATGCTTGTCCCTTCGCAAAACTCAATTAAATTTTTCTTGAATTTCTATATTTGTCTCTAATACATATAGCGGTTTATGTAACTGGTTAATTCAAAACACTTTCCTATAGCTTACATCACCATTAATTAGTTCAGTTATAATTGATAATAATATGCAGCTTAGCTGGAATATTTAATGAAGAAATTAGTGGCGCCAGATAAACATTAAGGTGGGTTTCCACTTTTCGTTAAACGGTTTATTTGCACATTTTTCATTCTCTCAATCTGAACTGAACAGTGAACTGCTCCTTGTTGCCTCTTTTAGCAAAGTTTATAGGTAATTTCCAACTTCAACGTCCCACATGCATGGCTTTTTGCTGTAGCGCCATAAATTATTTGGAGTCGTGTTTTATATAAAATAAAATAAATAAAATAAAATTCACTTTACTTTTACTCTTGTGTTAAAACTTCGATTTCGTTAATTGCTTGAAAACAGAACATTATCCCCACTAGTAGTAAATTCAAATGAAAAAGAAACTAATTTTACATGTGATGCCCCATTGACCCACTTTTCAAATGATTTGTCAAAATATAAGTTAAAAGCGTTGTAATTATTGTATTAATGTTGTAATTATTATAATAATATTGTACAATATTATGAATAGGGTATTACTGCAAGCGAATATACCTCTTGGGGGCAAACAAAAACAAATAGTGGGTGTTACAGCATGACTTGGTCAAAAATAACAATTTTAAAGGTTTTTGATTCTATTACTTTCACCACATAAACTTTCACTTTTAAAACATTGTGTGCATGATCTGATTGTTATTATTAGTATTATCGGATATAACGTTGACAACATGCGTGGTCTGAATAATACTATAACCCATATAAACTCGCTTAAACGTTACTTAAACATGTAAGAAAAGTGACTGTGTCTACGTAATACTGGTACAACCAGCGAGTGATACTGTTACATATTATCAACGACAATCACCACACACATTCACTTATTGACGTCCAAGACAACACAAGGGTGATTTACACTAGGAAATCATCAAATATCTCAATTTCACTGACCTACAATCTTCTTAGCTTTGGGCTACTAATCTTCTTTTCATTGGTAATGATCTTAATAAGTATAATACGCGGTATTGTTTTTATTTATTATAAAATTTCAATGGCAATTCTGTTGCACAACCAGGAAACCATGCAGTAGTTTGTAAGACTAATTGCAGCTTTATTATTTTACTGAACTAGAGTCCAAACTTCCGAGACAGGGTGTCCCGGAAAAAGTGGGAAATCTCTCGGATTCAGATAGGGCATGAAAAAATAAGATGACAAGTTCCTATAAAAAATTTTCCTACAGGCCCTCCCTACGAAGATATGTAGCCCTGAAGAGCGTCGCTGGAAATCGTTTTTTTTTAATAACTTTTAAAGTACTTAATAGAATTTTATAAAAAGTTAATATGATGGACACTACTAAGGATCTCTTGAAATAATATCTAGCTTGTTTAGTTTACCAGGGGCAGACTAAGCTTTACAACTTAATGCTTAAACTTTTAACACCCTGTGTGAAAAAGACTTAAAACAACAAAATCAGGTAGCTTGAACCTTAGACTAAAGAAAAGCTACTCTTGTTTATTGTCGATAAAGTGGACCGTTTTCGAGAAAAAGAATAATAAACGAATTCATGTTTTATTAAGTCATTAAAAAAGTCTCATTCCGAAAAAATTCAAAATTTAAAAAACGCCTGTAGGAAAAATTTTTATAGGAACTTATTTTTTCATGCCCTATCTGAATCCGGGACACCCTGTATACTAAAAACTGAATATTATCTTTATATCTAAATAATAACTAACATTTTTGGTGTATTTGTACTTGATGTTGAGCTTTTTTCCGCCAAAATGCCATTACTAGAAACTTAACAGTCTTAGCAGTCTAAAAAGTGAATAGTGTCTCTTTGTCTAACACGCTAACTGAAATTTTTAGTACATTTTCAGCAATACATCTCATACACTGACATTTTTGGTATTGAGTTTTTCCCCGCTTAATCCAGTTTTCTGAGTCGTCGTAGAATTAGCCAAAAGTATACTGTCTCTTTGTCTAACGTACCTATTTGAGATTTTTAATATACAGGGTGGTTGTCGAATACTATAAAAAATATAGGAACTCAATTCGTGTTGAGTTTTCCCGCTACTAAACCTCAAAAAGGGTTTCTCTGTCTAAAACCCAAATTTTTGTATATTTTCACTAGGTATTAATTTTATCCCGCCCAAATCCAGTTTGTGCGTTTTCTAACACATTGTAGTGTTTTTTTCCCGCCAAAATCCAGTTGTCATTGATGATCCCCAGCGAATACCACCATGTTTCACAATGTTTATCAACGAGTTATTGTGCAAACTAATTTATCTGATTGTTAATTATTGTGCAATTAAGTTTTTTGAATAGAGAAAAAAGTCTCAGTGTTGGCTTAATTTACATGAAAGCTACAAGGTTAATACTTTATTTGCTTAAATTTTTACTAAATTATCCTAGAATGTTATCGTGTTAAAAAATTATAAAATCTCATTGCCTCGTTCGCATTAAATTTATTAATAATTTACATTTTAACGAAATGAAAATTAAATAAGCACCACAGTAAAAAAATTGCTTTTAGCTGCGCCACGGCGCTTTTGTGTCATTTGTATTCCAAGTTAGTCGGTATCGCCCCTCGCTAGACCTTTTATAGGATGTTACTTTCTTATTCGAATTTGATAAAAGTTTTAACATTCGAAGTATAGACCGGAAGTGTAGACCAAAAGGTTGTCAAATGATGTAGGTACAACAATATGAGGCATAACAAAAAATTAATTATTAATATAGAAAGTTGTGTCATTGTGCTAAAATGTCAAATGTTTCCCAATAATTTACACTTATAGATTTTCCTACAGTTTTCCATCAATTAATTGCATCCTGTATTATTTCTTGCAATTGTATATGAACCCCTTGCAAACTAGAGCGAGTAGCTGCATTATATCTGAGAGTTTGAAGGACATTCATTACGCGATATCCTTTTAAGGCTATCGAATTTAGTTCACATACTTAGGGCATTTCAAAATATATCATATAAAACATTCAACGACAAAGTGAAAGTTTTTTGACCTCAGACTGTGAAACTCCCTCGCAAAGGACCCCCAAACACAACCAGAGGCTGTAACTTGTTAAGTGTCAGGATTACTCAATAGTATTTTTACATTTCTTGATTATACAAAACATAACTTTTAGATTTTTGGAGACTGAAGACTAAAGGTTAATTATGACAAACCGTCTGCAAAATCCACTTGTCCTTGAAATGTTTTAAATATTTTACTATGTAGTAGTAGTTTAACGAAACTAAAAATAGACATCAACGCTACTTTCCATTTTAAATTCACCTAGTAGACGAATTTGGATTTTAGCAGGGTTGGATCCGGTGGGTAAACGCGCAGGGCCGCTAAGAAAAAATTGTTAACTCCAACCAAATTGAATTTGAATTGTTTTGGACACTGTATTGAAAAACCCTTGTTGAAATGAAATGTAAACAGGACAAAATGCCCCAGAGGTACTAAATCCAGGGCTGCCGCCTCGCCAATAGCCATCAACAAATTTGTTTACTTAGAAACCATTCTAAACACAAACAACTGTGAAAAAAGTAAAACAGTCGCCCAAAGGCAATTTTTTGTAATTACTATATTTTATTTAACCTACAAGACAGAGGATTCACCCCGAGAGACTCAAGAAGTTTGTCTGTAGAAGTAGAATAGTTTCTTTGTTGTAGAAAATAAAGCGCGTGGTGAAGTTACAAATGTTGCAAATAATATTAATATAATATTTTCAAGGCAACTTACTTTCGTTTTATTGTAGAAAAAACTTGTTTGGAAAAAACGTTTTTTACGGAATTTTAACTGTACGTGAAAAGTTATGTCGATAAATCCCAAGGTAATTAATTTAAACAAATCGGCGATGATTGATGGGTTACCCGTAAATTAACGATAGAATATAATAAATAATTCAACGTGTTGCTACTATTATTAACAGTCGAAAAGTAGAACGATGCACTAGACCTTACAGCTTACAGCAGCTATTATTATTAAATTCTATTATTAAATTGCTAGAAAATTGAGGTGTAACAGAAATAAAAACCATGTCTTACGCCTAATTTGAGATTAATGCTTATTACGAGGCAACAACAATAAAAATTCCAATGTTACTCGATACTATTATAGTAGTATTTATTTAGAAGATTCGGATTCTGAATCATTTTAAATTCAAATATATTCCAGTCTAGTTCTAAAGAAATTTCACCACCATTATATCTGTTTTTGGCATATAATACCTAGTATCTCACACAATTTTATTGTTACTTCACTAGTTTAAAATGAATTTTATAAAACAACGGATTGAATTAAATTTGTTGTTGTTTTCTTGTAAACCCGGACGTAAAAAATTGACAAGGTCGTTTACGTAAAGTTAAATTTAATGGAATGTTATGTGCAAGAATACTTTCACTGTTACATATACATATTCTCGAGGCGGGCGTTGTAGAACTTTTGGTAATTAACATGAATTACAATTACATATTGAAGGGGAAACAATACGACATTGAAACGTTACCTAGATAACTTGAGGTCTGCAAGTTTTTCAGAAAATGATTTATACTGCATTATATAATTTAATCTACAGTTAACCCAAATCAAATTAAAACAGATTTTATCTATAATATCTGGTCATTGCAACTTAAGTGTCACTGATAATAAATTATAAAATCGAAAGCTCTAGTTTAGCTAAATCGTACATGTACACATATAGTTATTAATAAAGTTTCAATATAACTGGTTTTACATGTACATATGTATAAATTGACCATATTGCTACATCGTCGCCAATTTGCACTAGTTGATTTAGTTTTAATTTGACACAAATTTCACGAAGTTTATTAAAATATTACATAAAAACTCACTGCAGCAACTGCAAAAATATCGTAATTTGCGCGAGTTTTGCGGTTTAGAAAACATGCATTCTTTCCGATATTATTTAAAAATTAGAACAAATTATTACGTAAGCAACTGAAAGTTAAAAAATAATATTCGTTAGAATTCAAAAGATTTGCGGGGGCGATCCACCGTTATTAAGATTAAGTTAGGTTATGTTGCCTTTAGCTGTAAAGCCGGAAAGTAAAAATCACTTTACGACCACTCATATGTTTTTACAACGAAAAGTTCACGCCGATTAATTAAATAGAAATAAATACCAATAACTGGTAACAAATCATCGAGAAATCTATTACACGTTGATAGCACTATGTAGCATTTAAATATAAAGGTTGAAGGTTACCTAGTTGCGCCTACAAATAAATAAATATTATTATTGTTAATGGTAAACTGTTACGTATAAAATTGTAATTATTAATTATATAATAAGAAAAACTAATAAAAACAATCTAAAGTAAAGGTCGCCGCTGAAAAGTTCAGTTTTATGAGATTCTGAGTGTCTTAAATGCATGGAATAATAACCGATCATTAGAGAAATACGAAATGTGCATATAGTTATGGTTATATTTCACTAGATAAAGTAACCGAGGGAGTGGTAGAACATGAAAGGCCTTGATATTATTTTACTGCTTTTGATTTCTATTGTTGCAGCATGAAAAGTGTTACAGAAACTGAAAATATTTTATTCACGTTTTGAACAAATAATTAACCTTGGTTTTTTCTCTGAACGTTATGAATTTTATTAAAGATAGCAAGTTATTTTGACATTTAATTCTGGAAGTCAAATAAGAGCAATAACTTAACATAATTTACAAATAATTGACCATCTACTGCGCGCAGTAGCACAAAATTGAGTTGTTCTTATCTCAAAAAAAAAAAAATTCTCACAATGCTTTGGTTTCATAACACATAAATCAGACTAAAGATAAAAATAGCATATATTTTTTATAAAGGTTAAGATGTTGACACGCCTCTGTAAAAACCCAATAAAATCCAAGTACCCAATGATAAACCTAAAGTCCAGGACAACTTGCGAAATGCTGCCGTTTTTTACTTGTCCTAGACCGACACAGTTTTTCTTGTAAAATAATTGCTTGTAATTGGGAAAAACAATATGTGTTATAATTTACAGAAAAATAAGGATGTAGAAATAGCAAGGTTATAACTCAACCACACCCAATATCACACCGACCTCGTACATTTACACAAAGAGACAACTATCACGATTGGTCAAGATTCAAGAAACACACTAGGATACAAGCAGGACATATGGAGACGTGTTGGCGTATGTTTGGGTTATTTTATCTTAAAATGCGAATATATTGGAAATTTTACAAGCGAACCAAGCTTAGCTACGATTATACAGGGTGGCGCATACCAAATTAGGAAATTCCAATAAAGCAGTTATATTTTGAACTAATTAAGTTAAAGTGACTGATTTAGAGATAGATAGATGACTAACACTTATAATAAACTGTGCTATTTTATTAAATAATTTTAAAGCTTTTTTTAATGCGTTTGTAAAAAATATGCGGAAATAAAAATTTCCCATAGATTAGTCATAAATGATATAGTGGCCAAACTGGAATCTTTTGATGAGTCGAAAAATATGCGGAGAAGCTTCTATAAACATTTCCGAAGGCGAAATTTAGTAAATGACTAATAAATGGGTCAAAATTGTAATGTATGTACAACATTTTTTATACCTAATGATATTTCAAAAAAATTTTAAATAAAATTTCAAATAAATTGCCACTTAAAATATTCACACCAACGCGTCACGGTTACTTTGATAGTTGTGAATCACCCTATATATCGACCAAGAACAAATTTGACGCCTTCGTGGACATGCCGATTTTTTTCCTAAAATATCTCCAGCAAACATAAATAATTTGAGTATAATACAACACTTATTTCTAGAGGTCTTACCGAATAATACTACAATTTTTTGCGCTCTATGGAATTGAATATAATATCGATACAAAGAAAAAAAGTCTTTGTTCGAAGTATAAATTTGTAGAGTTGCTGCTGGCAACACGAAAAAAATTACTTGGCGTATTCTGAGTTAATTGGCGAACATACAAGTATACAAGAAAAAAGGAACGAAACGTAGAGGTACAATATTCTTTGTAAAAATGCACTTTGATACTTATTTGTCCATAGCGCACAGGTACAGGTATAAGTGTTTATTTACTACATTAATTATTAATGCTGCTTTTATGCAACTAAACTGAAACTATGTCGGAATTCGTTGACCACAATAGTGAAAACGGTGATTGTTTTTGTAGGCAAAATAATTTGTTGAGCAACACGAACACCTACATATTTTTTTAATATACACACACATTTTTATAAAATTAATTAACCGGAAGAGATTTGCAACAGGCAGAAGAAAACGTAACAAAACACATGTTGATAAAATATAAAGGTACTGTACAGAAAACACAAACGCAGCCTTGAAAAACTTTCGTTTGATAATTGGATCAAAAATCTGTTTGAATTTGTTCAGTGAATGAAACGATTTACGCTTAATTGATCAAAAACAAAAGTCTATAGCAAACGTTTGTATATGTAGGTAATTGTATTGTAATATAACAGAACATTTTTAAGAATATATAACAGTTTACATTGTACAATTCTTTGACTCTCGCTTTTTGAATACAAACAACATCATGGTGGTTTTATTCTCCATTTCCACCATCACCAGTGTCACTGCCTTAAGGCTGCTTAAAAACATCCTAACTGATTGTTTTGTGAAAATTTAACAGAGGAGGAAATATAACCAGCTGAACACTAATTTAATTTACCTTATTTGTAGAATATACTTTTTAATTACAGCGGAAGTAATCGGTTAGAAAAATGACCGATCACTCAAGCAATAACTTTTCATGTTGTTTCGCGCTTCAGAAAATATTTCTGTATAATAAATCACACTATTATTGTCAATGTTTATATTACTCAGGTTCATTGTTTTACGGAATAGTTACAAAAAAACACGGAATACTCGAAGAAACAATAATTTTATACTTATAGTACTCGTATATGAAACTAGTTCTTATTCACTATGTAGATAGGACGACGTTTTTCTGCGCTTCGCCAGCAGGAAAATCATTGTATGACGTTGATTGACGAATCCATGATGACAAGGGGTTTATATTTTGAAAATAAATCATAGGATTGTATTATATTGCATTAACCAAAGTGCACTTCACATGTGGAGAACCTTGCAGAATATGCACAGCTGCAGAAATGTCATTGACTATAAATAAGTACTAGTTTTTGTCTTTGTTGTGATGTAGTGATTGTTTAGGAAAAAACAATAGATGCGGAAAGTGGGACAAAATTTATAACATTTAAAGGACTAATAAGAATAGTTTGAATAAAAGCTAGTTTCAACTTTACAGTAAGAGGGGATCGATCCCAGATAATTAAAATTTATAAAAGCACTCATCTAAAAAATCAACTCCAAATTTGGTTTTTCTTCAGTTCACACCAAAATATTCTAAATTAAGCTGAAGTATCGTAGAAGATAAATAAATATTTTTTGAATAATTAGTCTCCTCATCAATTTTCTAAAATCTATATGGTTCATTTTGAAAATATGTAGTTCGGATTTTCCGATTCCAGTTTAGTAAAGCTGCTTATATTGAAATCATCAAATCCTGCGCAAGCTACTTAAAAATTTCTTTGGCTGAATTAAAAAAATCTAAAATTCGGGTTTTTACTGAGAATGCAAAATAAAAAAGCAGCAGAACGCAAAATTTATTTACAATTCCATAGAAATTATACGTCATATTGGAGTTAAATAAATATGTAGCCTTTTTTCAAAGATGTGAATCTTTACCTAACCTAACTTCTAAATTATCAAATTTGTACCATGGGCAAAAAAATACGAAATTGTATAAGGAGGTTAGATAAGAAATATCATCAAAAAAGTAAAAAAAAATTGTTGATCGGAAGGTAAACAGACCCGAGGAGTAACTAAGCTAACAACTTACCAAAACGTGCACACCAGAAATCCATTTTTGTGAAATAAATTTAAAAAAATCCCTGAAAATCCACAGAAATCCAGGGACATTCACAGACATCTACAGAAATCCACGGAAATCCATGGAAATCTACATGGGTGTACACCAGAAATCCACAGTTGTTCACCTGTTAGAAAATTTCAGAAAATCCTTCTGATCTCGTTTCTGTTTTCAAAACGTACCAATAATTTTGATTTTTAGTTCGTTGATTTGAGACAAACTATATTAAGAACCTTGCCTTCAACTTAATTGCTTAATGCTAATGGAAGAGGTTTAAAAATTATAATTAATAGTGTTGCTATAAAATAATATACAGGGTCATCGACAACAACCCTGGAGAAATTTTTAGTTTAACTCGTGTAAATTTATTGTTTGGGAAAATTTCCGAGGACATTTTTTCTATAATTAATAAATAATATTATACAAGGCCAATAAAACTGTTTTAAAAACATTATTTGATAATTTTCGAGTCCCTTTTTAATTGCTATTTTAAAGCCTTAAAGGTAGAAAGTTTTATTCGAATCCTGTTTATTGTACGTGATGTTACTTAAGAGGTGATTTTACGTTTCTGTGTGGAAATAATTAAAATTTAGCTCGAAATGTCAATTCATTATTACATGAAACTTAACAACTAAAGACTTACAAGAAAAAATCATTGTGTATTGTTGTTTTATGTTGTAAAACATAAATTATATATTATACATGAAGCAATAGTATTTTCTGTTTATATGGATTTTAATCTAAATGCTATCATAAAAAGTTTTTCAGCTTTCAAAATAGACTATTAATAATTAAATTTCTATTGACCTGCTAAACCTGACAAGATCCATGTCAGAAGACTATAACAGTGTCTGCATATGCTGTTTGAACATAATAATTACAGTAATTTGTGGCGCGTTGACAAGATCCTTGCATTGACAATTACAAATGAAACTAATATTGTTAGATGGAAAAGTAGTAATAAAATAAGTTTTTATGGTGATGTGGTGTTTGTACACCAACAAAACTTAGCAGTGCATGCAAAATATGCTTGATGGAGGGAATGAATGTGAAAACTGGCCTGCCGCACGCGCTTGCGTGTATATTTGTAAAAACATACGCGAAACCATTAAAAATTTACCTTTAATTAGGCCAACATTACTTTCCATTATGTAAACTGTTCACAAGCAATATTTAGTTCTTAATTCAGGTAACCAGAACAACATATTACATAATGGATCAACCCGAACAGCTGGGAATACGATCAATTATATATTATTCACAAAAACATCTCAATGTTCAAACAATGATGAGACTTTTTTAATCCGTCGCTTTGGTAATATTAAGCAGTGTTTCACTAACAATTGTTTTATTTTTTAATTTATGCCATCAGGCAAGTTTGCTCTCTATTTATACGAGTGTTTTTTCACTCAAAACATATAAAACTAAATTCTACAACCTTTATAACTTTCACTCTATAAACAATTTCGTCTGGAATTTGTTTAAAAAACTACTTTGAAACCCTAAAGTAAGATTTATCTGATGACGTGGTGAAGTTTTTCACCTGACTTTGTTGGAAATTTATAGTAATCAATGAGTGTGTGCATGGTACTTTTACTTAGTAATCAATTTAATAATTTATTTGATATAATCATATTCCCCTTTAAATTATGTAAGTTAATATAAAATTAATTTTATTTCCTGTCACATAATAGATATCTAACATTTTCTTTTATTACGTTATTATGTAAAATATTTTACACTACAAAAATGACAATAAAATACGCAAATATATTTCACGGTTGGTGACCACTTATTATAATCGACAATGCGAGATTAATTAATTATTAAACCCACAATTAATTCCACGCCAGTGCCCTTTGGAATTTGGGGCAGTAAAAACTTCCCATAAAATAAATATTTCTTTGCTCGATTTGTCGCAGTGTTTTAAAACCGAAATTTATTAAAAACTTTTGTACCGTATAGAACTAGAGCTCCTCGATAACTTTTCAATACATCATTCAGTTTGCATAAAAATACAAACCTATATTTAGAGGTTGTTTTACAAATTTACATACAATTTCCTCGGTGCATATCGCCGTTGTTGCATTCAATAAGCTAAATTGTATAAAATAATCTTGATAAGTACACTTGTATTGTATTAAAATGTTTGTGATTTATTTTTTCCATTGGATTTGCAAGGTATAAAAAGAAAGTTACGAAACAAATTTGTTATTTAGTAAGCTAGAGTAATAAAACTAGCGTTACAAAATAATTTATAAATTTATTAATTATTTCATATGCGCCAAGTTTATTACACATTTCTACATTTAATTTCTCTTTTCATGGGGTGTTTTAACTGCTGCTCGATATAAATAATTCCAAATCTGTTTAATATATGAACTGTCTGTTTGTTTTGTTTGTTAACATGCCCGGAGATACTTTTGAATTAATAGTACGAACTGAAAGGTAAATGTCAACTGATGTCATGATTTTACAAATAAGGAACTTAATGATAATCAACTTCACTGTAGGCAAAATACGACAGCGGAATATTAAAAAGACAGGATTGTCTCAGCTACTATTCTACTATAACAACCAAAAGCGCGTGCCTAACACAATTTTAAGACAAAATCTGGGAAATGGTTTTTCAGTAGGTAGTTCAGTACCTATAGTAAGTTTTGTGAAAAAAATATTAAGAGGTTTCAAATGTATTAAATGTTTGAGATTAATTATCCTCTAAAGTTTAAAGTTATTGTTTATAAAATGTTATGGCACCTAATAGTAAATCAAAAAAGCAATCAATTTTCTAATTTCAAAACAAAGATGATTAGTCCATAAGAGGATAATTTCGAAGATTGTGGAATAAATGTACAAAAAATTTTTAAAAGTGCAATCGATTAGAAATCTTTGTCATTTTAAAATTTTTATGGATGGAAGTTCTTCCGCTATATGGCGCTGCTTCTGGATGTGTTGTTAATATAGTAATCTGCATTAGGTTGGTGTGTTTATCCTTCACCGCTGGATGGCGCTGTTTTTGAACAAACTTCCATTTTATCTTTTTCAGTAGTAGTCTAACCTCACTTTTCAGTTATTAGCTAATTTATTGGCTCTTTTCAGTTTATTTTTATAGGCTTTTCTTTCTTCAAAGGCAAATAGTGAATAAAATTATTTTATATAAATTTGGCTCCAATTGGAAATTGGGAAAACCAACTAAAACTGCTTTATCAATGTAAAGTGAGGTTAGATCATCAGCGACGTGCACGAGTCCTTTTGAAAATCAAACAGAAATTTATTCTAAATGTTACATTAGGTATATTTTTTAGTTTAAAAATTTTAGTACTTATCTGAAGAAAACTTTTCCAGTTTTGCAATTTTTTTCATAAACATAACAAGGAGTCAAGTAGCGCTACATGATCTTTCCTACACTCACACGGAATTTCAAACTTAACTTTTAAACTACTCATAATTAAAATTTGACACCACTTAAAAACCCATTTACTGTATAATGACCTTTCTTATCTTTACGTTTACACAAATTTCATGTAAGATTTTCTTCTGTCCCAGGTACAATTTCTGGTCAAAGAAAAATTAGTAGAAACGCCCCAATTCACACTGAAGTAAAAACCCCAGTCAACTTTGACTGCCCTGAAGAATTTGGCTATTACCCCCACCCTAGCGACTGTACTCAATATTACGTATGCGTTTTTGGAGGTGCCCTATTGGAATCATGCACCGGAGGCCTAATGTACAGGTAAGTTGTTCAAAACTCTAACCTAATGAGATGAAATACTAAAAAAAATTTCCAGTCATGAGCTTCAAACCTGCGATTGGCCGAGGAATGTCGGCTGTGACGGCAGTGAAGTCTCAGGCGCTCCTGTAGCTTCCTCCAGTTCAACTCGCTCAAGAGATAGAGATGAACCAAGATCGCGGTACACTCCTCCTCCGCCTCCACCACCTCCACAACCCTCAGCTATCGTTACTTCCAGAGGACAATCACGTCAGCTCCACCATAACCAACAGGAAATTATAAAGGTTTCTTTCTATTGTTTTGTTGTTTGAAATTTAATACAATTTCTTGGAAATACAGCAGCAACATCAACAGCAGTTGTACGCTGATGCTGAGGAATCGCTCCCACCTGCTGAAGAAATCGAGAGCGATCGTCAACAGCGAGTTTACCGTGGACAACCTTCCTCAGTAGGCCAAGTACAAAGAGATAGAGATGGTCTTAGACACAGCAATGCTATTCCTGTAAGGCTATAAAAAGCCAATTAGGCAGATTGCTTTATTTCTCATTTGATTTACAGTCCTATAGTGGGAGAAGCGAGAAAATTGGTGTTATTTCTTTTGGAACCCAACAACAACCCATACAGCAACACTACAGGTAATTTTGAATATTTTTATAAAAAACGTACTAATCTTAGTAACATTATTAGCAAAATGACGACTGACGTTTTAACGAACGACTTAACAATCAAGAAGAGACGTAAAAGACAAATACAGATACTCAAAAGGTAATTACAGTTTTTATTAGACTTGTACAAGTTTATGGATGACGATTTTTTTAGTCGGCCACCTGAAAACGAATGGCATGGACAGCGAAATACCAAAAATACATTTTCGCGACATTCCCCCCTTCCATTTATTCCTCCTCCTGTTCATAAGCAGACTATATTTAAACCAAGTTATCAGACTGACTTTATTCCCATTAAACCAGACAATGAATTTAGATCTTTCGTTCCGGAATATAAGAGAACCTATCAAACTCCGTCGCATCTAACAGTTTTTGATAATTCACCCAAATCAACTGCCACGAATAATTTTCAATACTTCAGAGTGACTCCTAATCAACAAAATCCAAGAATCAACTCAACACCTTCTAGTTATCAGGATAATTACGCGTATTTTAATTTTGACCCAACTGCTTTACCGCCTGGTAGAGAACCGATAAAACATTCAGTTGAGTACGACAATCACCGTTTAGTTTTACAACCAGCTTACACGAATATCGTGCAACAAAAAAAACTGGAACCTCCGTTAAGAGTACCAATAAATAACACGCGCAACATGGAAAATTATCGATATATTACAGAAGCAGTTACAACCGGATATGATAGATATTTATCAAGTACTGCCAAGCCGGTTTATGATGATAATAATAATAAAACAAGGAAACCTAGTCAAAATTCTGAGGAAGACGTAGAAGATCACGATGGGAGTATCCAAGGTAAAATTAACGACGCAAATGCTAATTATGAAGAGTATTATAGTCCACCTCCGTCTTTTTATAAAAACGAAAACAAATACGAGCACATTGAAAACCCGTTTGCAAATCCAAATTTTGATTTCGATAAGTTCTTGGATAGCCTGCGTGGTACCACTCCTAGACCTGTAACAATTAAACCAGCAAGCACAAATGAACAAAAAAAGAAAATACTTAATACAGTTGAACTACGTACACCTGTGCCATTTAAACCTAGTAATAATAAGAATAACCATAAAAACCAACCCAAGCAAGTTGTGAGTGAGTATTATTATGACGACGATTACGAAGAAGATGCTCAGAGTAAACCTAAGAAAATGTATTCTAGTCAAATTAAAACCAACGTGAGCAATCAAAAGGTTTTGTTTCAAAACAAGAAACCTTCTCCGAATGAATACGAGTATTACTATGATGACGACTACGATTATCCCGATGTGAAAAAGAACAAAAACTACTACGATGAGTATGAGCCGTCGTCGAAGCCAAGTAGAAACTCATCTAAAGACAAGGAAGTGAAATACTCTTCTAAGTACCAACAAAAATTACCTAACTCTATCACGAAAGCCACAACACAATCCCATGTAAAACATCCAATCACAACCCCTAGTCCTACATTAAAAACGACAAAAAAACACATAATAACCTCAACTGCTAAAGTACCATCATATACGACATCGCAACAAAGAAGGAAGACGCCAACAAGCAAACCACAAAGAGGAAAACCAAGACAAAGACTGACCACATCGACCACTCAACGTTACGACCATGACTCTAAACGTGAACAGTCCAAAGTTTTCATAAGGTAAACGACTTGACTTTTGATGACCTTTTCACATTTAGATCATTTCTGCAACACCCACTAGCATTAGAATTAGTTGTCTGTGACGAGGAGTAAGCAAATTATATTTAATGGCGTGGTTTTGTTGGGAAACCATGGGATGGGAGTACCGAAGGGAAATATCGTGTCCTTGAGATCTCGACGTAATAATTGTGTTTAATTTTTCTGTAACACTGTAAGATATTGCTTATTGCAAAGTACTAATTACTTGGAAAAAAACTATTCACAGTATCATTATGTACATTTTTAAAGCTGATAATTAGTGATTAATTATCTTAAATAATACTTGTATTATTCACATAACATTTAAACTAATAATTTATTCCTTACTAAGCATTGTGTAATATACGTGATTTTCCCAGGCCCCGTACATTTTCGAAAGTAAATCATGTACGATATGGTCAATAAAAAAGTAAACCTATAATAATAATAACAATAACTCAGTAAAAGTATAAGCAATTATTATGCAATTATTAAGCACCTACAATTGAAAGTGTGTTAAAAAACTTAAAGTAATAAACATGAATTTATCTGCAGCGAGGAAAGCAGTGCAGCTCCACCACAACCTTCAATTTCCACAATAACTGCCTCGACAAGAAATTTGTACAACACCACACAATACAATAATAATAACAACAATAACAACAACAATAACAACAACAATAATCACTATGATCCTTATTACGCGCTTTACGAGGACGATGTGGAGTTGTACAGAGATGTTGGTAGGTTTCCTTGAATAATAACGCAGAAATCCAAAGGAAATTCTTCCATGATTTTATTTAGATTATTCACATAACAACAACTACAATAACAATAACAACAACGCTCAACAACAGCACGCCCCCCAAACAACTTACAGAGGCACTCCAGCTCCTGCTACTCAATCTACGGCTTCCCACGAGGACCAACCCAAACGTGGTAACACAGTCTACATTCAAAACAACTACAATCCTCAAGACATCTACCAACAGTCCACTGTTCCGGATTATAATGAAGACAACAGTTATTCCAGTCAGGTAGTACCTCCAAATGTTGCTTTATTTGCTTTGTTTATATCATGATTTCATCAGGTGGATGACCAGAACTCTTACAGGCAATCTAATAGACAACCAGCTAGGTGAGTATTTTGTTAGTGCAGTTATTTACCGGTTAGTGAAGATTAAACCTTAGGGGAGAACGAAATGAGTTAAATGATGTTGAGGAAGCAACGACTAAAAGAACTACCACCACTCGTAAACCTACCACCACAACTACCAGAACCACTTCTACTAGAACTACCACGACCGCCCCTAAAAAGAGTACCCCCCAAGCAAGGTACTACAAAATGCGCAATTCGAGTAGTGCATGCGCTGTCAATCTTTCATTTTTGCATTTTTATGCAGTCATAAAATCATTTTTTTTTGTAGAGCTAGAGCTACGCTCATTATTTTTTGTAGTATCTTTCATTTCATTTCCTCATAGTCGCTCTTCACTGTCCTATCCACTGTAGTTTCCTCTATCACTAGACAAAACGTCATTATAACTCATATGGTAGATTGCATCCGTTTTAGTAGTGTACTAATTTACAGAGATGAGATCACAAAATCAATGCGATATTTTAATGATCTAGGAAGCAGGTTAATTGGATCAGAAGTTTGTATTTTAGGAGAGTATAAATAATTCATTGCGACCTCATCTTGTGCAGGGTGATTTTTTTTGTTGGAAACAATTAAATTTCAACTAACGAAGTTTTTAATTGGAACCAGAGGAATAAATGTAAAACTATAATTAATTTCATATCGTAATATATATCACATATATAAGTTAATTAACACTTTTAGTTTAGTTGAAATAAAATTGTTGCAGTAAGAGAAATTAGCTATATGTTCTGGGGTGATAATCTACATCGGTATCGTTTATTCTAGCGGAACGCCTGTCACAGCCAATGAGAATCAAACACAAGCACAGTCAGTAATTAATACAAAACCGGAAGACCCGGGACACATCTCAAGTACCCAAAAATATTTACCAATTACCCAAGATCCTCCCAATGGTAAAGGACATAACGATACAAAGACATTACCACTACCTGTTACATATAGACCAAAATTCCCCGACAGTTTTTCCGATACTACTTTGCATGAACCTTTTCGTGTGGCTGTTGTTAAAAAACCAGCTCCATTTTCTCTTCCCAAGTATTTAACAACTGAAAATCCTAAACAAGCTTTTCATTATATAACAAAATCGCCTATTAAGTCGCCAGTTGAGGATTTTACTTCTGATTTCAAAATTAACACTGCCAAACTGGAGGTGGTTGTCGATAATAACAGCGATACCCGAAAGAGTAAATCTATAGTGCCTACAACTTATTCCCCGCCAAAATTCTTCCTTAAATCACTGTTACCTAAACCGGTTCACAATTCGACCCACCAAGAACCAGAAAAATCGGAAAGTGTTATAAATATTAAACCTTACAAAACGCTTAAGTCAGTTCGAAAATTAATCAATCCTATCACTGTTAATCATGAATTAACAACTTCTGGGGCAAGCTATGAATCCGCTGAAAGAATCATTTCAAATATTCAGTTTGACAATGTTATAAGTACCGACCAGTCTATTATTGAAAGACAGTCAGTACCAGCGGAGAATAAATTTGATTTAAGTGTTGCTAAAATATTTGACGACGCTGATGTAGAACCGACTACACTCAAACCAACTTTCACTACCACGATATCCACCACCACCACCACAACCTTTGAACTTCCTTCAACTACCCAACCACCTCATGTTATCCAAGACGATTACATAATAGATCGCGTACATTCGCGTTATAACACCGAAAAACTCAGACATTTTATTGAACCAAACGAAAAACGTTTTCGCATAACTGTTGAAGTACCACCAGCTAAAGACTTAGCTGACGATGATATTGACAAACCAGAGCCAGATCAACCTCCGGCTTATAAACCGAAACCTGTTATCCTAAAACCGACTAGGACTGACACTCCTGTAAATACCTCATTTCCTACTCGAGTCTCCCGGGTAAATGCTGCAATTAAATCTTTAATTGCATTCGGGGGAACGCGAAGGCAAAACTCAAAATGTAATGAGAACCAAACTCCCAATACAAAATGCAACGATCCAAAGCAGAGGTATTTATTCCTCATCTAAAAGTAAAGTTGCAAAGAAATAATTTTGCATGACACACCGTTCTTCTACTTGTTAATGTTTGCACCCTTTCTTTTAACTGTTTTTCTATCTACTATCCTTACACGCTTCTATATTGTATAATGACTTGCCACGACGAAAAAATTTTAACTTCTTCGAAGACCAGAAGTTGACTTTGGACCTTTTCCAATCCCGACATTGTAACACGTAGCACACACTTAACACACATATTTTGTTTTGTTTTTTTGGTATTTTGTCACGTAAGTCAGCGGATTTGGTTAAATAATAATAACTAGTAGGAACACTAAACCATTAGCGAGGAAAGCGTTGCATGAGAAGCGAGGGGGAAGTAACTTAGCACTTTTTGACCAAAAACACCATACTTAGAATAGTGGCTTGTCTTCTATAGGATGTGATTTTCTAGGGTTGCAACTAGAGGACGTGGATCAGCACATTACGCTGGCTCTGGAGGAAGCATCGCCAACAACGAAGTCACGGTTAATGTTAATCGCGGTACTCCAGCATCGTAAGTATCGATTTTTTTCTAAGAGATATCTAGTCGGTGCAATGCAAAATTTTTCCAGTCGCTCTCGTCCAACACTCAAACCTTCAACTTCCATCGTTTCCAAAGCTACTGAATTTGTAGATATATACAGATTCCCACCTAGAAGACCTGATCCTATTTACCCACAACCACAACCTGACAAAACCGCTGCAAAATGCCGAAAAGACGTCTGCTTGTTGCCAGATTGTAGTTGCGGAGGCAAGGAAATCCCTGGTAAGGACTTATTCATAACAATTGTAGTGGTAGTCAATTACAGAACCACAAGCAAGGATTTTATATCTTGCATGACATTGTGTAGACTTGTTTTTATCAATTAGGCAATCTACCAGTTGAAGAGGTTCCTCAAATGGTTTTAATAACATTTGATGACGCTGTAAATGATTTAAATAAACAATATTATGTCGATTTGTTTGAAAACGGACGACAAAATCCAAACGGCTGTCCAATATCTGCAACTTTCTACGTGTCACACGAATGGACCGACTATAGCCAGGTTCAAAATCTTTATGCTGATGGTCATGAAATGGCAACCCATACAGTGTCGTAAGTGGCCATTAAATTTTGGCCAAAGGGGCAGGAACTGATCTATATCTCAACTATAACTATTTGACTCTATATGCATTTTTGTCTTTGCCTATATAATTTTCTAACTTATTTTCTTTCTGTCCATTGCTCTGCTACTAACAAATAGGAGACCTTCCTGTCGAGCAATTACCCCAAATGGTATTGCTTACCTTCGATGACTCTGTCAACGACTTGAATAAAGGTTTATACAGCGACTTATTCGAAAAAGGTAGAACCAACCCTAATGGATGTCCAATAGCTGCTACATTCTACGTGTCCCACGAGTGGACAGATTACAGTCAAGTGCAGAATTTGTATTCTGATGGTCATGAAATTGCTTCTCATACCGTGTCGTAAGTCCTCAAAAAACAACACCAAATACTGCACACCAAGTATCATCAATAATAGCACAATTTAACCAAAGAAATTGAAGTAGAAGGCGTGATTTTTTCGTAGTGACTGCTTTTAACTCAAACTGGCTTTACTATATTACATCTAACATTTTTCGGCTTGCTTACTAACTTTTTACTGGAGTAAAACAGCTACTGAATGAGTTTTTATTTAGGCATAGTTTTGGAGAACAGTTCTCCCAAAAGAAGTGGACAAGAGAAGTAGCAGGGCAAAGAGAAATCCTGTCGGCTTACGGAGGAGTGCATCTTGAGGATGTCCGAGGAATGAGAGCACCTTTCTTATCCGTAAGCAACAAGTTCAATTGTAACACTAAATATTAAACCTTGTAACCAATCCGTAGGTTGGAGGAAATAAAATGTTCAAGATGTTGTACGATTCCAACTTCACTTATGATTCTTCCATGCCTATCTACGAAAACAAACCTCCAAGTTGGCCATATACTCTAGATTATAAGCTTTTCCATGATTGTATGATCCCGCCTTGCCCCACTCGCTCCTATCCAGGAGTCTGGGAAGTCCCCATGGTGATGTGGCAGGACTTGAATGGAGGCAGATGCTCCATGGGAGACGCTTGTAGTAACCCACCAGACGCCGAAGGAGTCTTCAAAATGCTTACAAAGAACTTCCAAAGGCATTACACAACCAACAGGTGAGGAAGTTGTTTAGAGGAAAGTTGCCTAGGTTCATTTTGGATATTTCAGAGCTCCATTTGGTTTGTTCTACCACGCGGCTTGGTTCACTCAACCTCACCACAAAGAAGGTTTTATTAATTTTATCGATAGTATCTTGGCTATGAAGGATGTTTGGCTTCTGACTAACTGGCAGGCGATTCAGTGGGTTAGAGACCCGACACCAGCTTCCAGATTGAATTCTTTCCAACCGTTCCAGTGTGATTTTTCGGTACGAATAAGGGAGGGTTTGCTGGATTCAAGTTGATTTAATATGAATGTTTTAGGATCGTCCAAAGAGATGCAACAACCCTAAAGTTTGCAACTTGTGGCATAAATCTGGAGTGAGATACATGAGGACTTGCCAACCTTGTCCAGATATTTATCCTTGGACCGGTAACTCCGGAATACGTAGTAGTAGAATTGATAATGACATTGAAGATTAATTTATGAAACCAAAATTTTGGTAAAAGTTTTTTCTAGGCCATAACAACATAATTTTTCAATGTTGTTTATCCATTTAGTAAACCTAAGATATTGTGTATTTATATAAAATAAATTCGATGTTGTTTAGGTGTCAAGACGTGTCTTCAGATGATGCTTTCTCATACCTTATCAACATCACTCGATTTATGGCCTCATAGGAAATTGTAAATATTGTGTCAATTTTTATTTAAGGAAATTATTTCTCTTTCATTACTGCCGATTAAATCTTAATGTTATCAAATAGAATGTTCCTACAATACGAATGTAGAGTTGGAACCTTTTACCTATTATATTTAAAGTACGTAATTTATTATATAACAATTTGAAATTCGTTAATTGATGACTATATCTTGTGAACCAGTGAGTGATAAATTAAAGTATTCTTATAAATAAATCAGGATCATGATTTGTTTTATTTATTAAAATCCCCAAGAAATTATTTCCAATAGCAATTACGAAATAAAAACCAATCTGACCACCTGCAGACTATTCAGTTATTTATATCATTGATATAAACCGCGTCTAACTCACATTTGTGGACAGTTCCGCACAAAATGCAGTTAGCGTTAGCTATTTTACTTTTATTGTGTACAAATGGCTTCAGTTTCAATTCCAGAGGCAAAATTATTGAAAAACGCGCTTTGCAAAAGGCGCATGAAAAACCACAATGGCAAAAATGGGCGGATGTTTTTTTTGGAAAACCACTTTTCGATCAAGTACAGTCCTTAATTGAGCTTTTGACTAAAATTTCTCTGGAATATTTGTCTGAGTGTACCCCGATTATTTTATATGATGTCTATACAGAAAAATACGACAATTTACTACTGCAGAAGTTACTGAACAATTATCCTTTGGCTTATATCCATGGGCAGATCACAGAGAACTACACGATTAAAGCGAAAAATGTTATAAAAAATCAAAAGACTTGCATTAACTACATTTTGTTCATCAAAGATGTTATGAGATGTAAGGAAGTTATAGGAGAACAAAGTTTTAATAAAGTGGTTATAGTAGCAAGATCCACACAGTGGCGTGTTTTTGAATTTTTATCGCATGAGCGATCACAAAGTTTCACAAACCTCCTAGTCATCGCCAAATCTGAAAAAATTGTTTCAGCGATAGAAGTACAGCGACGTTGAAATTTATTGTAACATTACCCTCAACAGTTATTATTTTTTTCAAGGAACTGCCCTATATTTTATATACCCATAAACTATATGTGGACGCCTTGGGTTCAAACAAACCGCAAATATTAACGTCATGGTTTAACGGTAGCTTAGCTAGACCACACGTTCATTTATTTCCAAGGAAGATGACAGAGGGTTTTGCTGGACATCGCTTCATAATTTCGTTTGCCCACCAACCACCTTTTGTAATTAAAAGGTAAAAATTACTTACAAAGAGAGTTTTAATTTACTACTTTTTTTCCAGGGGACGCGACGTCGACGGTGATTACATGTACGATGGAATCGAAATGCGTTTAATTAACATGTTGTCAAAAATTTATAATTTCACCACGGATTTTCGGGAGGCTGCAGAATATGATGTGATTGGGTAAGGCTAAGGGGTAAAACTACGAAGTCACATAATTATCCTATCCTAACATGAAATTATTTTCTAATTAAGAGTCTTGTTTATATAATTATAAAAAAACGCGTAAATTCATCAAAATCTCGAAGTCGAAAAATTCGCGATTACCATACTTCGTATAAGAAAGTAAAAAGTAATTACTTCTTTCGCAATGTAATAAAAATATCCTGTTCTAAAATTAAATCCAGAAGGAAAGTTTTGATGTAATAATCTGTCAATAAGACTCACCGGGCAATTATTTCTGTCTCTAATTAATTTAATTTCGCTTTCAAAATGTTTTCATGACAAGGGTATTGCCTTATTAAGGGAGTTGTGGAATGTAGTCGCTTATAATTGTAGGGATAATTTGATATATTATCAATTATTATTAATCGAGAATTGTACTAAAAACATCAATTTTAAACAGAATTTATTATGCGCTATATTTAGTAATTCTACTCGCTTTAAAAATATTTACTAATTTCTTAAAATCTTACTGGCTTAACGTAACAAACATTTAAATAAATTCCCAGGTCAGCAGAGGCAGTTTTTAACATGGTCCGAAAAGAAAAAGCAAATTTAGGTGTAGCTGGAGCCTACATAACAGAGGAAAAAGCCGAAAATGTTGGACAATGGCATTCACAGGATTGCGCAGCCTTTATCTCCCTAACATCAACAGCTCTTCCAAGGTAGATAATACATACCTACCTACTCTTAAGCCTTAATTGCCTGGTTGAATTTAAGATATCGAGCTATTATGGGACCATTTCATTGGACTGTATGGGTTACCATAACGTTTATTTATCTTTTTGCTATTCTACCTTTGGTTTTTTCTGACAAACACACCTTAAGACCTTTGATGAAAAATCCAGAACAAGTTGAAGATATGTTTTGGTATGTCTTTGGAACTTTCACTAATTGTTTTACGTTTGGAGGAAGACAGTCTTGGAGTAAAAGTGATAGAATCACCACTAGGTTACTAATTGGTAGGTAATATAATTACAAATGCAATTCTCGAAGAAAATTAAATTTTTATCTAAAGGTTTTTACTGGATTTTTACTATTATTATAACTGCATGCTACACGGGTTCCATTATAGCCTTTGTAACTTTACCAGTGTTTCCAGCTGTGGTAGACACAGTAAACCAGCTGTTAAATGGACATTATCAAATAGGAACCTTAGGTCAGTGTTATAAATTTTTCTAACCCGAGATATGATTACTTTTTGTAGATAAGGGAGGATGGCAGTACTGGTATGAAAATTCATCTGATCCTAACACCGCAAAACTGCTGAAAAACATAGAACTAGTATCAGATGTCGAGTCTGGTTTAAAAAATACAACTACAGCCTTTTTCTGGTCTTATGCCTTCTTGGGCTCCCGAGCTCAACTGGATTTTATAGTTAGAACTAATTTCTCCACATCGTAAGATCAATAAATTTCAAGACAGTATTATTGCAAACTCGATTTATTTCAGAAATAAACGTTCGCTTTTACACATAACTAAAGATTGCTTCGTACCATACAGTATAGGTATTTTATATCCAAAAAACTCCATTTACAAGGAGATTTTAAACAAAGGTGTCCTCCACGCAGTTGAATCGGGTTTCCTTTTAAAATTAAAAAACGATGTTGAATGGCTTATCATGAGAAGTGCGACAGGAAAACTCCTATCGGTAAAAAAATATTAACTTACCCACTTTTTTAACTTGTTTAACTTGTTCCTTACAGGCCAATGCCGCTACTGGAGGTTTGAAAGCTCTTTCAGTCGAAGACCGAGCTTTGACGTTAGACGACACTCAAGGGATGTTCCTCCTACTTGGTATCGGATTCCTCATGGGTGGCGTCTCGTTGCTCTCAGAGTGGTTCGGAGGATGTTTAAACTTGTTCAAGAGGAAGCGCTCAAACAGCACCATCTCCATTGCTAGTAATCCTAGGTCACATGAAGGGCAAACTCCAAGGCAAAAACTTGATTCCATTGAGTATAGTTATTCCTTAAAAAATCACAGATTGGGAAGTATAGTTGATATGGAGTTTGATACGGAACACAATCATGTTCCCATTGAAAATCATGCGGATTTAATTGTTCATGCTTCGAAGAATGATGGAGAAATAGAAAATGAGGATTCGGATACGGATTATGAGGAAGAGATTAATAAGTTGTTTGAATGTGTTTTTGGCGAGGAAAATATTGAGGAGAGCTCGGTTAATAAAGAGGAACTTCTAGATGATTTGGTGGAAAATAACACAAATAGTACAATGAAGGAATGAGCTAAAGCTAGGATAATCCTGGCAAATGTTTTGCGTTCTGTTTTAGAAAGGTTAGATAATTAGAAATTTTAAATTGTGTGGGAGAGAAGAGAACATGATCTTACGCATTTAGGCAAAAGTAAACTCTTAGTAAATTAGAATCTTACCTAGTTTTTTCTAGATTATATCGTGGTGTGTTGTAACCTACAAAAGTAACTTTGTAAGTGTTTCATAGTATAATAAAGGAAATATAAGCAAAACAAGGATTTATATTATTTGTCGTATCAGCATTTTCGATCTTATATCTGAAAATAAGCCGACCCTACCGCATACTTTAATATCGGACAATTCTTTTACCCCACTGCTATATAGAAATCACAGTGAGGTCCCTTCAGTGTCCAAAAAATTTTAAATGTCAAATTAATTTTCATATTAAAAACTTACATTAAGGTTAAGATCAGAGGATGATGAAGACAATGACCAATGACGTATATCTGAAATACCCTATAATAGGCGCCAATTTCAAATTAATTATAATCAAATAGAATATTTTGTCACTACTGAAAATAAACAACTAAAACAAAAAAGGGCTTACCATACTTAAGTGATCCTGCAGGTCCTTCGTTTTCTGTACTAAAACCAAGTAAAATTGAGTTAATAGACTATACTAACTAAGTTTCTAACTTTTGCAAATACAGGAATTGTATCCTGTAGTTGCAAAATCATTAAATTGAGAATAATGACTTTTGATCTCTAAGGATTTTTATATTCGACAGATTAAAAACACTAAACTATTGATTTTCTATTTAGTGAACCACAACTGCCGACAATTTCAACACAAATTAATCAAATCTGAAAAACCACTTGCCTTTTGATGAAGTGCTAATATAACTAGTGTCTAGTACTTGGGTCAAATGAAAAGTGCGAATAGGAAGGGGCACTTGCATTTATTTAAACGAACTATCAATTATTAGTCAGCAGTTTTTGATTTGTTTACTTAATTATATCAACGTGTTGATAGATTTGAATAAAATTTTCATTGGATTTGTCATCTAATTCAGATATCACCTTAGCTTTTTATCAGCAATGAGCAATAACCATTGTTTAGGCTTGTAGAAGTATGTGACAAAAAAAACAAGGATTGAATTACATATTTTTTATTACCATTATAAGAAAACATTGAACAGATAAAAGCTAGTCTAAATAAAAACAACTTAATGGAAAAAATTGGACCATAAATCTTTGGCAGTTTATTATAAATCCATTAAAGTGAACATGCTTAAAGTGTGAAAAGGAAATAAAGCACAAAAATATATTTATCAATTAATACTATTTAATACACAAAAATTGTTATGAAAAACAAATATAAAATAAAACTTACACTATATAAATACAATTCATTATAAATTAATATATGTACATTATTTTCTTATAAATTTAAAGCTAGGAAATTAAAGCTATCAGCTAATAGTATCACAGCCTTTGAAAGCGAGATCTAAGTGAAAGAAAATATAAAAATCTTCTCTAATAAAAGTTACAATTAATCTAAAATATAATTAAATTATATTATAACTTAATTCCCTGAAATTTACATTTTAAAGGAACAAAATTAATAAAAATGCAAAATTACAACTTTACTTAATAGTCCAAAATAATTAATAATAAAATATTAAGTTATCACAGTATGTTATTTTTTTATCTAATTAAAGCTAGCTTTAAATTTATAAGAAAATAATATAAATTTAAAGCTAGCAAGTTAATAGTATCACAGCCCTAAGTCTTTGAAAGCGAGATCTAAGTGAAAGAAAATATAAAAATCTTCACCAAGAAAAGTTACAATTAATCTAAAATATAATTAAATTATATTATAAGTTAATTCCCTGAAATTTACATTTTAAAGGAACAAAATTAATAAAAATTCAAAAATTTTTTTTACTTAATAGTCCAAAAATATGTTTAACAAGCTTTGTTCCTAAATTTCCAAAATAATTAATAACAAAATATTAAGATATCACAGTATGTTATTTTTTTATCTAATTAGAGTTAGCTTTAAATTTATAAGAAAATAATATAAATTTAAAGCTAACAAGTTAATAGTATCACAGCCCTAAGTCTTTGAAAGAGAGATCTAAGTGAAAGAAAATATAAAAATCTTCTCTAATAAAAGTTACAATTAATCTAAAATATAATTAAATTATATTATAAGTTAATTCCCTGAAATTTACATTTTAAAGGAAAAAAATTAATAAAAATGCAAAATTTTACTTAATAATCCAAAAATATGTTTAACAAGCTTTGTTCCTAAATTTCCAAAATAATTAATAACAAAATATTAAGTTATCACAGTTACTTTTACATCTAATTAGAGCTAAAAACAAACTCATATTGCTAAATACCTAATTTATCCTGAGATACGTTACAAAAAATACCCGTTTGTTTAAAATTACTCAATATAAAATTTTAAAATACATAAGGGTCTATTCTGTAAGCAAAATGTTAAATTTTAACGTCGGCTAAGGCAGGAAAACAAAGAGAGGTATTACAGAAAAGAGACCAGGTGTTAAAATTTAACATTTTGCTTACAGAATCGACAGTATAATCACAGAAAAATAAATAATACAATGTCACAGAAAAATATAAGATACAAATACAATCACAGTAGTTTTCTTCCTGACTGGTAGACCAATCCTGCAAAATCGAAAGGACAAAATTAGAAACAGACAGAGAAAATAAAAAAATCATGTTTAAAGCTTAAAAAATATTTTTGTCATATCACGCCTGTGGGTAATAATTTGGAAAAAATATATTACTCTATTTAATGATATGTTTAATTTAGGACAAGAAACTTAATACAATATTTGGAAAGTACCATAAAGTATCAATGGTATTTAAAACCAACTTACCCAAGTTGAATATGGATGGATTATTCTGCGGAAAACCTGAAAAAAAATATTTTTGTTGTCTTAAACCAAATCAACGTCAAATTTAATCATTTGGAAAAAATTATTCTGTCAGCCCTGTTTTTATATCAAAATAAAACTCGCAAATAATAAATCTCGCCCCACTGCATGATCTCAGCGCGTTTACTTAGGTTTACAACTTTCCAGTGCAATTTTAAGCTTACGCAAGTTTTGATTACTGCGGGGATTTAATAAATTATTTATTATTTTGAAGAAAAATAGCACAGGGAGCTAAAACAAGCGTGTCGCATCAAATTCAACTTCCATTATAACGAAAACGTAAGCTGGCAAATGATAATTATTTTGAACAAATTAACTAAATGCATTGTTTTACTACACGATGAGCATCCTTGAAAAGGACTAAAAGACAGAATTACCTGAAGTGTGCGCGATGAGAGTTTCCCAGGGTGCTAATCTAAAAAGAAATTATAAGAACAATTTATTATGTATTAAAAGGTAATTAATTTGATTAATGAATTAAAAGTGTCATATCATTTAAAACTCACAAATTATCAAAAAACTTGTAAGCTGACTTATGATATATTAATTTTGGACTAGTATTGATACATATTGATTATTTACCTCAACATGCTGCCATTATACTGTCCTATGTAAAAAAATTTGCTAACTCACCGAAATGAAAGCAACAGGAAGATGATCCGCTAAGAATCTATAAAAATAAAAAAACGGTAAAATCACAACTGTAAAAAAACTAACAAATTTATTACCGTATCGATGTAGATGATGGTTCAATTACCACAGAAGAATTTTCAGAGAGAACTACAAAATAAAAGTAGTTTTAGGTTTTTTCAACAGAACAAAATTAGAAAAAAAATTAAAATTAATAAAAGACGATGTTATATCAAAATGTTTGCAAGCTTTTAATTGGTAAAAAGAAAGCGCCAAATTGATATATTTATCTTGGACAAGGAGTGAGACACATTACATATTTTTCAGTAATGTGCGTCTGACTGTCCTTAGAATAAAGTTATAAGCAAAAATTTTCAAAAAAAAGGAAACTTACCAATTAAAAGAAATGTCCTAATCCTTCCTTAAAACTGCTAGAAAATGCCTAAAAAAATCAGTAAATTCAGTTACATATTTCAAGTAACCAAGAATGTCCATATCAGAAAAAACGTACTATTTATCGACAAAATAGCAGCCCGTTGATGATACATTTTTCTTGGACACGAAAAGTTACATTACTGATAAACATTTCAGGTATGCCCCTTTTATTGTCCGTAGTAGTAATTAAAAATAACTCACCGATACAAGGAAGGAGTGCCAAAGTGCTGCTGATGATAATGGATAGCTAAAAATGATGATTCGAATTAAAATATGTCGAATGGTTGTCCATTAAAAAAAAAGTTCGACTTACCAAGATAAAACTGAATGCTCGAAGTGGTGAGGAAATCTGAAAATGCAATAAATTTTAACGATATGTGCGTTACACTGTTTCTGTCTCTATCTCTCTTGGAACCAAAAGAAAAGGAGAGTGTGATGCAGAAGTCTACTCATTATAATTCAAGTATAATTTGAAAATATTACAAATTTTTTGTCATATCCAAGGAACCGTTTTTAATGTTAATATCAATAAAAACGTTGAGCAGATATATTTGATATAGGATCAGGTATTTAGCACAATGTTTAACTTACGCAAGGTGCCTATGGTATACTGTCCAAGAAAAAACGTTCTGTTATACTCAAAATAAATTTAAAAAAGTGCAACTTACCGAAATATTTTTGAATGAAATCCTGTTTTTTCCATGTGGGAGGAATCTGAAACCAAAAAATTGGTATAGCAGGATCACATGTTTAATTTTGGACAATGAAAATAACACATGTTTTTAAAACCCAATATGTCGAATTGATGTCCATTAAAAAAAAAAGTTCGACTTACCAAAATAAAACTGAATAGAATCCTGCTCGAAGTGGTGTGGGAATTTGAAAACTCAAAAATTTTACCGGGATTTTTACCGAAGATATTTATATGCGTTATACTGTTTCTGTCTCTACCTATATTAGAAGCAAAAGAAAAGGAGTGTGTGATGCAGAAGTCTACTCATTATAATTCAAGTATAATTTGTAAACATTAAGTTTTTTGTCATATCCAAGGAACCGTTTTTAATGTTAATGTCAATAAAAACATCGAGAAGATATATTTGATATAGGATCAGGTTTTTAGCACAATGCTTAACTTACGCAAGGTGCCTTTGGTATACTGTCCAAGAAAAACGTTCTGCTATACTCAAAATAAATTTTAAAAAGTGCAACTTACCGAAATATTATTGAATGAAATCCTGTTTTCCATGTGGGAGTAATCTGAAACGAGCAAATTTTACAGCAGGATCATTTTCAATAGACATATGCGTCACAGTATCTCTCTAAAGTGAGAGGGTCTAATAATTCACGTAAACATTTCCAGTTTTTTTCCATAGAGTAAATATATTGATAATAAAATATGACTAGTTAGAGCTGGCCTAAAGGCTTTTTGTTATGTCAATATTAGTCCAACATTTTTATATTTAAAGACGTTGGGAGGTGATGACATGTTTAATTTTGGACAATGAAAATAACATATTGTTTTTAAAACCCAATATGTCGCATGTATGTCCATTAAAAAAAAAGTTCGACTTACCAAAATAAAACTGAATGGAATCCTGCTCGAAGTGGTGAGGGAACCTGAAACGCCAAAAATGTTAACGCGATTATTTCCCAAGATATGTGCGTTACACTGTTTCTGTCTCTACCTCTCTTGGAACCAAAAGAAAAAGAGAGTGTGATGTAGAAGTCTACTAATTTGTAAACATTATAAGTTTTTGTCATATCCAAGGAACCGTTTTTAATGTTAATGTCAATAAAAACGTCGAGAAGATATATTTGATATAGGATCAGGTATTTAGCACAATGTTTAACTTACGCAAGGTGCTTTGGTATACTGTCCAAGAAATAACGGTCTGTTATACTCAAAATAAACTTAAAAAAGTGCAACTTACTGAAATATTGTTGAATAAAATCCTGTCTTCCATGTGGGAGGAATCTGAAACAAAAAAATTGGTATAGCAGGATTATTTTCCATAGACATATACGTCACGGTACCTCTTTGAAATGAGAGGGTGTGACGTGTACGTCTAATAATTCAAGTAAACTTTTCCAGTTTTTTGCCATAGAGTAAATATAATATCCTAACGAATGTTTGAAATGTTAATGTTATTAAAAAGTAGAATTGAAATATACCTTGTAAACAGAATGCTTAACTTTCGCAAGGTGCCTGACACACTGTTCACTGTCGAAGAAAAAGCTTCCTGTAAATAAACACGCGATTCAGCAAAAATATATTGAATGAAATCCCGTTTTCTGTGTGGGAGTAGCTTAAACAAGCATGTCACATCAAGTTCATCTTACTATTTATAAGGTAAACATAAGCTGGTAAATGATGTTGTTAATTTTGGACAATTAGCTAAACGCACTGTTTTATTACACAATGAGCACCGAGAAATGTCCTTGAAAGAAAACTGAAAAACAAGAAATTACCTGAAATGTGCGCGATATGAGTTTCCCAGGACTCGAATCTAAAAAGAATTGGAGAAGTAAAAAATATTTATTATTTATTAGAATATACATAATTAAATTGATTGATGAATTAAAAGTGTCATATCATTTAAAACTCACAAATTATCAAAAAATTTGTAAGCTGACTTATGATATATTAATTTTGGACTAGTTTTGATACATATTGACTATTTGCGTCAATATGCTGCCATTATACTGTCCTAGGCAGGAAAAAAATGAGGAAAACTCACCGAATACAAGCAACAGGTACATTTTCTTCTAAGAATCTAAAGAAATAAAAAATCGGTAAATTATTATTAAGGAAATCTACGAGAGAAGTGTTTCATTTTTATGCATGAAAAGTGTCATATCATTTAAAACTCACAAATTATGAAAAAAATTGTAAGCTGACTTATGATATATTAATTTTGGACTAGTATGGATACATATTGGCTAGTTGCGTCAATGTGCTGCCATTATACTGTCCTAGGCAGGAAAAAAATGTGGAAAACTCACCGAATACAAGCAACAGGTACATTTTCTTCTACGAATCTAAAGAAATAAAAAATCGGTAAATTATTAAGGTAATCTACAAGAGAAGTGTTTCATTTTTATACATGAAAAAGTGTCATATCATTTAAAACTCACAAATTATGAAAAAATTTGTAAGCTGACTTATGATATATTAATTTTGGACTAGTATGGATACATATTGATTATTTGCATCAATTTGCTGCCATTATACTGTCCAATGTAGGAAAAAAATGTGGAAAACTCACCGAAATAAAAGCAACAGGACGACGTTCTTCTAGGAATCTAGAAATAAGAAAGGCAACGGTAAAATATTTCAAGAATAAAAAGTTGAGGAAATCCAATAGAGAATTATTTCGTTTGAAGCAAGGAATAAAAATCCTGATATCTCTACAAGATTAATTTATTATTTACTGAGATATCAGGACTTATTCCTTACATAACCAATGATGTATTTAATTTTGGACAAACTTTGATACATGTTGCTACAAAATGCTGCTTTAATTGTCAGAAAAAAATTTTCAAAATTATTACCGTACCGAGGTAGATGATCGTTCAGGTCTCATGGAAGGATTTTCTAAGAAATCTGAAAAATAAAGTCATTTTAGTTTATTTCAATAACATAACTTATAAATTCAAATTGTAAAAATTCTTGTTAGGTATATCATAAAAAAAACTTACACTTTAGAAAATGTAAGCTGCTGTATGATATATCTAATTTAATCTCGGACAAGTGTAGATACATCATGAAAATTTATATGAGACAATATGCTGACGTTTTGTCCTTTCAATATTAAAAAATGTAATTTAAAAAAATTACCTAAAAACATGTCCAAATTCGTCCTGCTAGAGAATGCCTAAAAGATCAGTAAATTCAGTTATTTCAAGTAAACCACACTGAAAAGTTTGTCATACCACAAAAAAACATACTATTTATCAAAAAAATAGCAGTGCGAACATGATATGTGAGTTTTTTCTTGGACACGAAAAGTTACATTATTGATAAACATTTCAATATGCCACTTTTATTGTCCGTACTAGTAATTAAAAATAACTCTCCAATGCAGGGAAATTGGGTCCAAAATGCTGTTGATGTAAAGATAGAAAATGATAATTTGAATTAAATTTTCAAAATATTCCAAACAATATTTTTTTTTGTTCTGTCAAAATTTGTCCAACATTTTCATAGTGAAAAAAATTGGGAGGTGAAGACATTTTTAATTTTGGACAAGTAAGATAACACATTGTTTTTAATACACAATATGTCGTACAGTTGTCCATCAAAACAACATTAACAAAAATGTTTTGTACCTTTGTATTTTGTTGAAATTCTATGGTGGTAATGTTTCTGAAAAAGATTTTGGAAACAATCACGAATTTCGAGTCGACTTGATGTGAATTGTATAAGGAAATGCAACTAAAGTCCAACTGAACACGTCGGATTTTCTATCGTATTTAGAAATGTCATATCCTCACTGGTTTATTTTAATGTTAACGTCATCAAGCACGTTATTTAATTTAGGATCTGCTTATAAATACAATACTTAATTGACGCAAGGTGTCACAAACATTGTCCAAGAAAAACTCCGTGTAAAAAATGCGCCTTACCAAAATAAAACTGTTTTTCGTGGTGGAGGCAACTAAAAACGAAAAAAAATAGTTTATAAGGATTTTTTCCAGTAGAGTTGCGAGCAAAAGAAAAGAAGAGTAAATAATTTGTAATCATTTATCATAGTATTAAATGTCATATTCCAACGATCCATTTTTAATGTTAAAAATCATTAAAAATGGTGGAAGAAATATATTTAATATAGGAGCAGCTTTTTAACACAATGCTTAACTTGCGCAAAGTGTCTATGAGACTGTCCAAGAAATAAAATTGTGTTAGTCAAAATAACGACTTACCAAATAAAAAGAAATTTTTCGTGTAGAATTCTGAAACCCAAAAATTAATCGTCAGTAAGTATTTGCCATAGAGTTAAGTGTCATATCTCGACGAACGTTTAAAATGATAATGTCATTGGAGCAGCTTAGTAATACAATGCTTAACTTACGCAAGGTGGCCTCATGTACTGTCCAAGGAAATTTAAAAAAGTACACTCACCAAAAGAGTACTGAAAGAAGTTTTCGTGCTAGCGAGCAAAAAGGAATCTCAGGGGAAAGTTCGTTTACTGAATTTTTTTCTTGATAGGGACGAAGATCTGAAAAATACAAAAAAAAACAATTTACACTTTATCTTGAGAAAAATTATTTAAATGTTATAATGTTATATCACTTTTTCACGCTTTCATTATTAATTGAACGAAAAGTGTTAAGGTATGATATAATTAATTTTGGAGCAGTTAAAATACAGATTGTAAATTGAAGTTACAATGTGCTGGATCACTGTCCTTATATCAAATTTGAAAAAAATCAATATCTACGCCAAAAGAGCAAATAGTGATCAGTCAGAAAATGCGCATTATTTTTGCAATAACACGCCGAAATTACTAAAGAAAATACAACTTACCAACAAAAATTCCATGGATCAAATCTGCGAACAAAAATTCTTTAAGTATCTAAAATTTATTTCGAAAACTTCTTTTAAATGTGAATATGATTGTGATACCACCAAAAAACCTACTATCCATCAAGAAAATAGTAAGCTGAAAAATGATACCTTTGCTTGATCTTGGACGAGTATTTATGCATTATTGATAATAAGTGCCTCAGTAAGCAGCATACTGTCCTTACTGATTAGAAAAAATACGAGTACAGCGGAAATTACTCACCTAAAAGCACTCCCATGTTGTTGTTTGTTGATAAGTAACCCAAGACCTGAAAATAAAATATGAAATTTATTTAATTGTTCAGTTATTCACAAAAAAATTGTTAATCACACGAGAAAATCCCTCAATATTTTGTTTATTTTTAATAAACTATACTTGGTTTTTTGTTTGGACGAGAAAAAGAGAAAATGTGACGCACTAGTCTGTTGATAAATATAATCCAAGTATAATTTATTATAAACATTTTCAGTTTTGTGTCATATTATTAATATTAAATGTCATATCCTTTAACCATTTTTAACATTAATTATTTAAAAACGTAGAAGCGGATATATTTTTATAGGATCAGCTTATTAACACAGTGCTTAACTCCCACAAAGTGTTTTAGTACTACTGTCCAAGAAAAAATTATCCTTTACTTAAAATAATTTTTAAAAAATGCTGCTTACCAAAAGATTGTAGCTTTTATGTGTGAGAGGGAACTGAAAAAACAAATTGTTATAACCGGATTATTTTCAATAGGCATGTACGTCACAGTATCTCTTTCATTGAATGAGACACAGAGGGAGATAATGTGACGCGTACGTACAATAATTCAAGTAAACATTTGCAGTATTTATAAAATAATTGTCATATTCTAACGAACATTTTAAATGTTAATGTCATTAAAAATGTGAATGAAAATATAGTTGGTATAGGATCAGCTTATTAACACAACGCTTAACTTACGCAATGTGTCTCATATACTGTCCAAGAAAAAATCTTCTAATAAAATAACAAAAAAGCACTCACCAAAAAATATTGAATAAAATCCTGCTTTTTGTGTGGGAAGAATCGAATACCGAGAAAATTCTTTTTAGTAGACTTGTGCGCAAAAAATAGATTATATTATATAGAAAAATTATATTATAGTAAAAACTAATTGAATAAATATAGAGAAAGCTTAAAATCTTCTTTCCAGATCTTGTGAAGCCTTTTTCAAATCCCTATAGAAAAGAAAACTTATTAAGTTTAGAATGAAAATATATACAAAATATTGAAAGTTACTAAAAATAATTTATAAATGGAACCTGAAAGAAATTTGTTATATCAGTAAAACTTAACACACCATTAAAAAAACATGCAAGTTGGCAACTGATATGATTTTTATTGGACCAGAAAAATTCACATTGTAAAGCTTGTAACAATATGCACGTCATCTGGTCCTAAAATAATACAAAAAAATCGAATAAATATAAAGAACACTTACTTAAAATCTTTGATTTCTATGCCGATGTTCTTAGAGCCATTTCCTATGGAAAATATTGTTTAAAATCATCGAAATATTGAGAACACTTCGTTTAATAATTGTGCATACTACATGTGAATACTAAGGAAATTCTATTACTCACCAATTGAAATTTCTGCACTGAACTGTGTTCAAATCTGTAACAATACCGAAAAAATTTAAAATATTTTTGTACGATGAAAATAAAAAATCTTACCAAGATTAACTTCGAACCTGAAAATTAAATTCAAAATGAGTTAGGAAAAAATTGAGATGAGGATGATGATGTTGAGCTTGTGACAATATGCACGTCATCTGGTCCTAAAAATTGTAATACGAAAAAATTGAATAAATATAAAGAATACTTACAAACCTTACCAAGAAGAACTCTAAGTTTGCTTAGTCTCCTCTAGATTCATATGGAAAAAATATAATTATACTATTGCACTACTATATTTAAAAACTATGAACGGAACATTGTCATACCATATAAAAACGCTTATATTTTATGGAAAAATATAAGCTCTTTAATAATATAATTTGATATCGGATCAGCAAAAATACACATTGCAGATATTCTTAATTACAATATGCTGAAAAACTGTCCTTAACATGTAAACACTAGAAAATTTTATTACTCACCAATTGAAATTTCTGCACGGAACTGTGTTCAAATCTGTAACAATACCGAAAAAATTTAAAATATAGTTGTACCTATAATCAAAATACAACGGAAAAATAAAGTGGAGAAAATTACGTGTTATATCAATTCCTTGTTCTTATCTAAAGCAACATAGACAAAACACCAAAATGATATGTTTAATTTTGGACAGAGAGTGAAACATTACCTCAATTATTTTCCTATAATGTCTGTCTGACTGTCCTAGGTACAAAATAAGAGTATGTGAGTAAACCTACCTAAAGTCTTCAAAAAAAACTGTTCAGGGGCCTATGGTAGATTCCTGTAGAAACGAAACAATTTAATTGCCGAAGATTATTTTTAATTCACAAATAAATCAAATAGTATTGTCATATCACCAAATTACTTCCATATAATTGTGTCAAATTTATGTAAGCTGTTAATGATATATTTTATTTCGGAACAGTTAATCACATATTGAATATGATGTATTGCAATATGCTCAGGCCCACTGGTCCTAAAATCATGTATGTTTGGAAACTATGACTTACCTGTATGTCCTTAAATTTGTCCGTAAAAAGATGAGAATATTTTTTTTACCAAGAACCTGAAAATTAAATTCAAAATTAGAAACAGAAAGAAACTGAGTTGAGGATGATGAAGATGAGATTATCATATCACAAAGAAACTTAGCATCTATTGAAAGTAAAGATAGAAAGCTGCGATGTGATAGTTTATTATAATCTAGGACAAATTAGTTACATGCTTGATAATCGCTCAATATGCACCCTTGTTGTCCTTAAAGAATAAAAGAAAATCAAGAAAACTCACCATTTTCAACATTTAAAGCTGTGTCCTTAAAGGAATATGTAGTAGAACCTAAACAGAAAAAATAGAATTTACTCAAAAATACTTGGTGAAATTGTTATTAACACAAAGTATCCCTGAAAACATGTTAATTTGGTTTAACTTACTTAAAAGGATCTGCTGAGGTGATTTATTTCATTTCCCGTAACTGAAAAAAATATTTGTTAAAATGTGTGAAAAATACAGTGAAGGTAAAAAATTGTAATACCATAGCACAACTCATATATTTATTAACGAAACATATAAGTGAATAAATGATATGTTTAATATTGGACAATACTGCTGAAACCCATTGTTCTGTTCCAATGGACACTAAGTATCGTCCTAGCAAAATATTAATAAAGAAATACTCCTTACCATATAATTACCAGGGAGAAAGCTGAAGTTTTTTAGGTTTTTTGTTATATCATGTATTTACGCTATACATTTTTGATAGTAATGAAAGCGCTGGGCTTTGATATAATTAATATTGGATACAGTGTCTGATACAATTCATTTCTTTAGACAAAGTATCTCTAATTCTATGTTCTTTAAAAACCAGATAAAAAGAAACATTTTCATACTCACTCAAGATGAATTGGGTGACAAATGAAATCCTGTAAAGAAATTTGTAATTAATCTCATAAAAATACAGATAGTTTACTTAATCACAACCAACGCTTTCATCCTTATAGAGATTAAATCACAAGAAAATAAAAATTACATACCTGAAACGAGATCCTTCTAAGGAAGTGGCACCAATAATAGTCTGAAATAGATCCGAAACGTTACAAATAGGTTTGCTGAATTTCGAAAACCGAAAATTCCATACAATTATATACAATTGTCCTTAAAATGAAGAAAATCGGAAAAAGAAGATGCTTATCTGTGCAAAACAAATGAAGAGCCTCTTCCACTACAGAAATCTATTGAAAAATTTAATACAAAAGTTAGAAAATGTTTCAGATAAAATTAAAAAAAAAGTGTTAAGTTACCAGGTACTCAAAATTTTTGAAAACAGTAAGTTCGTAGATAACATTTTTAATTTTAGACAATTTACGATATACATTACATTGATACCAAAGTATACCCTGTTTTTGTCCTTAAGAATAATTTAAAAAAAATTCTTAGCAAATGCAGAATAATTCTAAATCTGAAACCACAAATTATTTTAAATCGCACAAACTTTTAATAACGAAAACTCTATTTTTATGTCGTATCACTGAAAACCCTGCATGTTAGGAGGAAAACACCTGGGAAGATCCAATGATATATTTAATCTTCCATAATGAAATTAACGCATTGTTAACACTTTTCACAATACGTCGCGAAATTATCCGTGAAAGTTTTAAGTGATACTTACCGTACTAGACTATTGCGAGGAACCAATTTGATATGGAAACTGAAAATTGGAAACAAATTTATTGTTAGTTAGTTAAAAAGTTGTGAGAAGTTAACAAAATTATTGCGATGTAAATATTTAAAAAAGTTGCTTAATTTGGAAAGTTTGTCAGATCATTACAAAACCTACTATTTATAAGAAAAATATGTAAGCTTGGGAATGATATTTTTATTTTGGACATAAAAATGATGTACATTGATTGGCCACAATATCCATCCCTTAATGTCCTTTATAGGTAAACAAAAATACTTACCAAGCTGTACTACGCTCCAAGGACTTAAAATTTCTGAAAACAAAAATCTGATATTAATACTGACTTTGTAAGAACAAAACTTGAAATATCTAAATTTGACTGTAATTTTTTTATTGTCATACCACTATAATCCTACAGAAACATTAAAAGAAATCTGTAGGGTGGTCGATGATATATTTTTCTAGGACAACGAAATTAACACATTGTTCTGATACAACAATATGCCCCAAAAGTTGTCCGTAAATCGATGAAAATAAAAATTCTTACCGAGTTTCACTTCGAACCTGAAAATTAAATTCAAAATTAGTCACGGAAAAATTGAGTTGAGGATGATGATGTTGAGCTTGTAACAAAATGCACGTCATCTGGTCCTAAAAATAGTAATACGAAAAAATCGAATAAATATAAAGAATACTTACAAAACTTACCAAGAAGAACTCTAAGTTTGCTTAGTCTCCTCTAGATTCATATGGAAAAAATATAATTATACTATTGCACTACTATATTTAAAAACTATGAACGGAACATTGTCATACCATATAAAAAAGCTTATATTTTATTGAAAAATATAAGCTCTTTAATAATATAATTTGATATCGGACAGCAAAAATACACATTGCAGATATTCTTAATTACAATATGCTGAAAAACTGTCCTTAACATGTAAACAATAAGAAAATTCTATTACTCACCAATTGAAATTTCTGCACGGAACTGTGTTCAAATCTGTAACAATACCGAAAAAATTTAAAATATAGTTGTACCTATAATCAAAATACAACGGAAAAATAAAGCGGAGAAAATTACTTGTTATATCAATTCCTTGTTCTTATCTAAAGCAACATAGACAAAACACCAAAATGATATGTTTAATTTTGGACAGAGAGTGAAACATTACCTCAATTATTTTCCTATAATGTCTGTCTAGCTGTCCAAAGTATAAAATAAGATCATGCAAGAAAACCTACCTAAAGTCCTCCAAAAAAAAAAACTGTTCAGGAGCCTCTGGTAGATTCCTGTAGAAACGAAACATTTTAATTGCCGAAAATTATTTTTAATTTACAAAGAAATCAAATAATACTGTCATATCACAAAATAACTTCCATATAATTCTTTCAAATTTATGTAAGCTGATAATGATATATTTTATTTCGGAACAGTTAATCACATATTGAATATGCTCTCTTGCAATATGCTCAGGCCCACTGTCCTAAAATCATATAATATATTTGGAAACTCTGTCTTACCAGTATGTCCCCAAATTTGTCCATAAAAAGATGAAAATATTTTTTTACCAAGATTAACTGCGAACCTGAAAATAAAATTCAAAACTAGAAACAGGAATAAACTGAGTTGAGGATAATGAAGATGAGATTATCATATCACAAAGAAACTTAGCATCTATTTAAAGTAAAGATAGTAAGCTGCGATGTGATAGTTTATTATAATCTAGGACAAATTAGTTACATGCTTGATAATCGCTCAATATGCACCCTTGTTGTCCTTAAGGTCTAAAAGAAAGTCAGGAAAACTCACCATTTTCAACATTTAAAGCTGTGCCCTTAAAAGAATATGTAGTGGAACCTAATCAGAAAAAATAGGATTTACTCAAAAATATTTGGACAAATTGTCATTAACACAAAGTATCCCTGAAAATATTAATTTGGTTTAACTTACTTAAAAGGATCTGCTGAGGTGATTTATTTCATTTCCCGTCAACTGAAAAAAATATTTGTTAAAATGTGTAAAAAATGCAGTGAAGGTAAAAAATTGTAATACCATAGCACAGCTTATATATTTATTAACGAAACATATAAGTGAAATAGTGATATGTTTAATATTGGACAATACTGCTGAAACCCATTGTTCTGTTCCAATGGGCACTAAGTATCGTCCTAGCAAAATAATAATAAAGAAATACTCCTTACCATATAATTACCAGGACGAAAGCTGAAGATTTTTTAGGATTTTTGTTATATCATGTATTTACGCTATACATTTTTGATAGTAATGACAGCGCTGGGCTTTGATATAATTAATATTGGACACAGTGACCTGATACAATTCATTTGTTTAGACAAAATATCACTAATTCTATGTCCTTTAAAAACCAGATAAAAATAAATATTTTCATACTCACACAAGTTGAACTGGCTGGCAAGTGAAATCCTGTAAAGAAATTTCTAATTATTTTTTATAAAAATACAGATAGTTTACTATTGTTACATCACAACCAACGATTTTATTATCATTTGAAACGGCGAACCGCAAAGTGTCACCGATTTCATCCTTACAGAAATAAAATCAGAACAAAACAAAAATTACATACCTGAAAAGGAATCCTTCTTAGGAAGTGGCACCAATAATGCTCTGAAAAAAATACAACATTTATTCCAAATACATATGTTTGTGGGATTTCGAAAACAAAAAATTATATACAAATTATCCAAAACTTACTAATATTTTAGTCCTGAACCTCCACGTAATTTCCTGTTAATTAAAAAAATACAAAAATTAACCGATTTTTTCATAACTGTTGTAAAAAAAATTGTCATATCAAGACCATACGTTAACACTTATATGAAATGAAAACATTGAACACCCTGATATAATTAATTTCGGACAAATTGTCAGATACAGTGCCTTGAGATAAAAAGTATCACCGAAATTGTCCTTAAAATGAAGAAAATTGGAAAGAGAAGATGCCTTTACCTGTGCAAAATAAATGAAGAACCGCTTCCGCTACAGAAATCTATTGAAAAATTTAATACAAAAGTTAGAAAATGTTACAGATAAAATTTTTAAAAATTTGTGTAAGGTTACCAGGTACTCAAAATTTTTTAAAACATTAGTAAGTTCGTAGATAACATTTTTAATTTTAGACAATTTACGATATACATTGCACTGATATCAAAGTACACCCTGTTTTGTCCTTAATAATAACTAATCTTGGATAATGAAATTTACGCATTGTTAACACTTTTCACAATACGTCGCAAAATTACCCGTAAAAGTTTTAAGTGATACTTGCCGTAGTAGAGCATTGCGAGGAACCAATTTGATATGGAAACTGAAAATTGGAAACAAATTTATTGTTAGTTAGGTGAAAACTTGTGAGAAGTGAACTCTTAAAGTAATTGCGATGTAAATATTTAAAAAAAGTTGCTTAATTTGGAAAGTTTGTCAGATCATTACAAAACCTACTATTTATAAGAAAAATATGTAAGCTGGTGAATGATATTTTTATTTTGGACATAAAAATGATGCACATTGATTGGCCACAATATCCACCCCTTAATGTCCCTTATAGGAAAACAAAAATACTTACCAAGCTGTACTAAGCTCCAAGAACTTACAATTCCTGAAAACAAACATCTGATATTAATACTAACTTTGTAAGAACAAAACTTGAAATATCTAAATTTGACGGTAATTTTTTTATTGTTATACCACTATAATCCTACAGAAACATTAAAAGAAATCTGTAGGGTGGTCGATGATATATTTTTCTAGGACAACGAAATTAACACATTGTTCTGATACAACAATATGCCCCAAAAGTTGTCCGTAAAACTAAGAAAATAAAAAATCTTATCAAGATTAACTTCGTACCTGAAAATTAAATTCAAAATTAGTTAGGAAAAAATTGAGTTGAGGATGAAGATGTTGAGCTTGTGACAATATGCACGTCATTTGGTCCTAAAAATTGTAATACGAAACAATCGAATAAATATAAAGAATACTTACAAAACTTACCAAGAAGAACTCTAAGTTTGCTTAGTCTCCTGTAGATTCATATGGAAAAAATATAATTATACTATTGCACTACTATATTTAAAAACTATGAACGGAACATTGTCATACCATATAAAAAAGCGTATATTTTATTGAAAAATATAAGCTCTTTAATAATATAATTTGATATAGGACAGCAAAAATACACATTGCAGATATTCTTAATTACAATATGCTGAAAAACTGTCCTCAACATGTAAACACTAGAAAATTTTATTACTCACCAATTGAAATTTCTGCATGAAACTGTGTTCAAATCTGTAACAATACCGAAAAAATTTAAAATGTAGTTGTACCTATAATCAAAATAAAACGGAAAAATAAAGTGGAGAAAATTACTTGTTATATCAGTTCCTTGTTCTTATCTAAAGCAACATAGACAAAACACCAAAATGATATGTTTAATTTTGGACAGAGAGTGAAACATTACCTCAATTATTTTCCTATAATGTCTGTCTGACTGTCCTAGGTATAAAATAAGAGCATGTGAGTAAACCTACCTAAAGTCCTCAAAAAAAAACTGTTCAGGAGCCTCTGGTAGATTCCTGTAGAAACGAAACATTTTAATTGCCGGAGATTATTTTTAATTTATAAAGAAATCAAATAATATTGTCATCACAAAATAACTTCCATATAATTGTGTCAAATTTATGTATGTCATACCACTATAATCCTACAGAAACATTAAAAGAAATCTGTAGGGTGGTCGATGATATATTTTTTTAGGACAACGAAATTAACACATTGTTCTGATACAACAATATGCCCCAAAAGTTGTCCATAAAACGATGAAAATAAAAAATCTTACCAAGATTAATTCGAACCTGAAAATTAAATTCAAAACTAGTTAGGAAAAAACTGAGTCGAGGATGATGATGTTGAGATTGTCATATTACGAAAAAACTTAGTATCTATTAAAATACTTTTTAGTTACTGCCAAAAAATAAAGATAGTAAGCGAAGTGATAGTTTATTATAATCTTGGACATATCAGTTACATACTTGATAATCGCTCAATATGCAACTTTGTTGTCCTAAAGGAATAAAAGAAAATTAAAAACTTACCAGTTTCCACACTTACAGGAATATCTAAACAGAAGAAATAAAAATTTGCTAAAAAATACTTTATGGGAAGTACAAGACATTTAATCTTAATAAATGTGTCATATCACACGTACGTTTTTTATTATAATTTAATTAAAAACGTCGAATCTTGATATAGTTAATTTTGGACAAATTGTTAAACACATTGATTTACAACACAAAGTATCCCAACTATTGTCCCTGAAAATATATTAATTTGGTTTAACTTACTTAAAACTGCTGTTGAGATGATTTATTTTATTTCCAGGAAACTGAAAAAAATATTTGTTAAAATGTGTGAAAAATACAGTGAAGGTAAAAAATTGTCATATATATTTATTAACGAAACATATAAGTGAATAGTGATATGTTTAATATTGGACAATACTGCTGAAACCCATTGTTCTGTTCCAATGGGCACTAAGTATCGTCCTAGGAAAATATTAATAAATAAATACTCCTTAGGTACCATATAATTACTAGGAACATTTGTGAAGATTTCTTAAGTTTTTTTGTTATATCATGTATTTACGCTATACATTTTTGGTAGTAATGAAAGCGCTCGGCCTTGATATAATTAATCTAGGACACATCGCCTGATACAATGTATTTATTTAGACAAAATATCACTCATTCTATGTCCTTTAAAAATAAAAAAATAAATATTTTCATACTCACTGAAGTTGAACTGGCTCGCTAGTGAAATCCTGTAAAAGAATATCTAATTAACTTCATAAAAATACAGGTAGTTTACTATTGTTATATCACAACCAACGCTTTTATTATCATTTGAATAAAAGCGACGAACTTGATATGATTAATGTTGGACTAAGGCCTAAACACAGTGTTTTAATCGCAAAGTGTCACCGATTTCGTCCTGATAGAAATAAACTCACAAGAAAACAAAAATTACCTGAAACGGGATCCTTCTAAGGAACATGCACCAATAATAATACTCTGAAAATAATATAAAATGTTGGTTGGATTTCGAAAACCAAAAATTCTAGAACGGATACAATTATATTCAAATTATTCAAAACTTACCAAAATATTACTCCTGAACATCCACAAAATTTCCTGTTAATAAAAAAAAATACAAAAATTAGGCGATTTTTTCATAAGGCAACAGTTGTAAAATTTTATTGTCATATTAAGAAAATGCGTTAACATCTATTTGAAATGAAATAGCTAGGTCGTAATATAATTAATCTCGGACGAATGGTATCAGATACAGTGCTTTGTCATACAGTACAGTACCTTCGAGATTGTCCTTAAATGAAGAAAATCGCACAAAAGAAGGTACCTTACCTAAGCAAAATAACAGAAGAACCTCTTCCGCTGAAGAAATCTATTGAAAATTTAAATACAAAAGATTTAGATAAAATTTTAGAAAATGGTTAATTTGTGTCAGGTTACCTGGTACTTAAAATTTTTCAAAACGTTAGTAAGTTCGTAGATAACATTTTTAATTTTGGACAACTTACGATATACATTGCATTGATACCAAAGTACACCCTGTATTGTCCTTAATAATAATAATAAAAAATACTTACAAAACTGTTGTATTGCTCTCCATGGACTTAAAATTCCTGAAAACACAAACATCGGGTAAAAAAATACTGAAGCGAAGAAAATTTTGCAGAATATTAAACAGAAAAATAAGTAGAAAAGTCGTAAGATTTGGACTTCGAGATTTTGTCCTTAAAAAAGCAAAATTTAACAAAACCTTCTTGTAAGACAAATTATGAAGCAAAACTATTTTTTCAGTCGCTATCTGTGCAATTAGCTAAAAATGTATTGCTTTGTTTATAATAATTGAAACGACGAGCCTTAGGACTAAGTCGCTAAATTGTCCTTAAAACAATGAAAAATAATTTTAATATTCTTACGCACCTTTTCAGCAATGTATCTGAAATAATGTGCAGGATATTCGACGAAATTTAAGCCTAGCAGATTGTAATTTATTTAGACAGGGCTTTATTTGCATTTTGCGCATCAATTTCTCGTCATATTAAAAAATATTCATTTATTTATAAAGTAATTATGAAAACAATGTTTATATTGCGTAAAAAAATTGGAAAAAGCAACAGGTGGTTCAGGAAGGGACGAACCGAACTTTGATTAATTTATTCACTTTATTTCCGATATATACAGGGTGTAGACATAACGCTCCTTATTTAAAATATTATCGCGGAATTAAATTATTTAAACTTAAATTAATAATTTCTTTTAAACCAACAATAAATTATCAGAATTTACAGAAAAATATAAGAAACAAGCAAAAAACTACTAAAAATGATTAAATTAAAAAAAAATCTTACATTAGAAAAAATCAGCTTTGATCAAAATAAATTTAAGAAACATAATAATTGCTTTTTTAATAGAAAAAAATTTATTAACAGCAAGCCATGCAAGCGAAAGACAAAATGGAGCCCACCGCCATTTTTCCTCTGGAATATTCGCTTACAGGGTGGATGTGAGAAAGTGCGTCTAACCGAAACTTCAAATATTTCAAGACGAAAAAACTGTTCTATCGAAAATTTAATGCGCTTTTAACAAAAAACAGGCTAAATACTATTAAAAAATTTAATAATAAATTAGCGACAATAAATTGCGCGGAGCGTGATGTACCGGGTGCAACTATTGAGACGGCGTTTTTGGACCATTATATTCACCGCACACAAAATATACACGGAAATAAACGCCAAAATGTATTTACTGCCCAGAAAAATGTTTTTTTTATCAATTATTCGTCTTTGAACAAAGATGATTAAAGATTTACAACCCCACGCTCTAATGGCGTCATGTGGTTAACCACGCCAAAATTAGAAAAAAACCATTAAAAAAGCTTAAATAAAAAATCAGCGTACTTACAATTTAGAAAAACACCTTTCGCCAAAATAATTTCTTGAATTCAACACAAAAACTGTTTTTTTTTAAGAAAAAAATTTTTTTTAAGTAAAAAACTGCGCGATGCGTGAAGACAAACCACAAAATGAAAAATGAACAATGGCGATGATCAGTGCACAAACCGCGGTTTCCCCTCCACATGCGCTAAGTTACAAACAGCGACGCAAACATGTAGCGCTTTGGCGCCAAATTCAAAATTTCATAGCAAATTCTCATGGAAAAACGCATTTTCCCGCATGAAATCCGTACAATTATTAATAACTAGTTAAATATTAATTGTTTGAATAAAGAACTGCAATAAAATTTGAGATATATTGTAAATTTTAACAAAAACAATTAAATTTTGCGCAAGTTACCATTTATTTTAGTTGGTTGGTGTCACTGGTTAAAAGTAGTGGAAGGGGTATTTTCAAGGCGATTGTGGGGAGGGGTAGTAACGTTTTACCATACCATATAAGGGCATATTTCTAGAAGCTTCACTTTACCATATAAGGAGATGTTTGTGGCTAACGGTCATTTTCCATATAAGGAAATTTGGTGGATTTCCCGCGTTTTTGAACTTTTACGTTAAATTTGTGGTTGTAATTTAGGGATAATGAATATTTTGCAAAATTAATAAGCAAATTTATGGATATACTAAGTTAATATTGAAATTTGTTCAAAAAGCGCAACATTTTGGCAAAGGACTCGAACGCGTTACAACAAAATTTAGCAAAATTATGAGCTACTGGATAAAAAGCGCAAACCCCGTGAATATGATAAAATCTTAGCAATAAAGAAAAGCACAATTATCCCAATGTGAAACAATTTTTCAACAGGACCGCTTGTTAGATTTCAGACGCTAACTCATAAAAGCAAAAAAAAAGCATAAAACAAGCAAAAACCAGCGTAATATCTGTGCAACTTACTTGGAAATCTTCAGTAGAACTCAAAAACAGGCACTTTTGTTAAAATTATCACATCACATGGCTGATTTTTTTAGATAAAATTTTAGTACACTTTCTTCTTTCTACGAGGGACCGGAAAAAGGCCGTTGAAAAATGAACAATCGCTTTTATAAGAAAATCTCGACCAATCAGAAGCGTGCGTTTGAGCCAGTAGGTGCCAACTGAATAAAATGTATTATAATAACGCGCGTTGATTCAAATTTCGTGTTAAGAAAAATTGATTTAAATAACCACCCCATACGAATTTTCCTACAGTATTTCCAGTATTTATAATAAACAATGTTTTGTTTAAATTTCGTACTTCGCATTGATTTGTTGTTACTGCAATAATTTTAGGATAAGTAAATTTATTAACTAAAATTACTTATGCAAGGTTAAATATGCTTGTTATATAAATAATGCACATACTGTAAATTAATTGAAATAGTTAAACCCGATTTTACGAACAAAATTAATTAATAAGCGCTTATAGAAATTGTTTTCATTTAATAATAATACCAACACCAAAGCAATAAAAAGTTACTAATAGAGAATTTTCAGTTTCTAATTTTGATCTAGTGCAGCTCTGAATTACTTTGTCTGCTGAACTAACAGAACCAACCCCTGATTGTTTATAAGTTTATAATTATTTGTGGAAAATGATGGAAGACCTTAAGATTATTATGTTTAATTTAACAACGGATGGTGTGGATTGAACTGGTGGTTTAGATCCACAACAAATTTGGTTGTGTGAAGGAAATTTACATAGACCACAACTTCGTTTGGTGAAAATGATGTCCTTTCAACCGTTAATTTGCGGTGTAATGGTCTTTTGTAAAATTAAGGCTAAAAATGGTAAGGATATTTAATTTAGTTAGTACTTAAATTGATTGGATTTTATGTAGATCTAGAAAAAAGTAATTCAATTGAAAATTGTCGAAATTGCACACTTTATTATAAAAAATGTCTGGTTTCTGAAGCTCAATCCTTTTTATTAGTGTGACTTTGTTTGATTTACAGCAATTTTAGCCTGTGTTTATCTTTCGCTGGTTGTCATTTTACGATAAACCTCACTCATAACATTTTTAATTCAAATGGCTAATAATACAGAAAATAACGTTTGCCAACCCCTGATTCCTCACATCAATTAACTTTGATTGGAATTTTTACAAGTCACTGAATCTGCACGTTTATTAAATCGAATCCTAATAGATTTTTTATTGTGACGTGCATAAACCGTTGAAGAAATCAGAATTTTTAAGGAGAAAGTCCCAATGAAAGATTAAATGTTAAAATGTCAGATAAAACAACAATAAATAATACTGTAAGCTAGCATTTAGACAATCTACTAACAAATAATTTGTTATAAGATCCACAATGGCGAGGAAGTTGCTGCAGAAAGAATAAAATGAAGAGAGGTTGCCAGGAAGTTTTTCTATATTCCATCATGTAAGTTTAACATATTTTTTTACATAAATTAATCATAGAAATAGTAGCTATAGGGGTATTCACACATCCCTGCAAATTATTATATTTTATTACTTCCCGTAACTGTAACTTTGTACATGCACCCGGTATATAGAGTATTAGTAAATAGGTGTGAAATATTTGACTTATTCTCAGCCAAAAAGAAACAAATTTTAAGGAGAAAGCCCCAATGAAAGATTAAATGTTAATATGTCAGATAAAACAACAATAAATAATATTGTAAGCTAGCATATTTAGACAACCTACTAACAAATTATTTGTTATCAGATCCCAAATGGCGAAAAAGTTGCTGCAGAATGAATAAAATGAAGAGGCGGCCAGGAAGTTTTTCTATATTCCATATAATATGTAAGTTTAACATATTTTTTTACATAAATTAATCATAGAAATATTGTGTGGCATAAGAGAGTGTTCAAACATCCTCGTATTTTATTATATTTTATTACTTCTTGTAACTGTAACTTTGTATATGCACCCGGTATATAAACTATTAGTAAATAGGTGTGAAATATTTAAAGGAATAATTTATTGGCTTATTCTCAGCCAAAAAGAAACAAATTTTAAGGATAAGGCCCCAATGAAAGATTAAATATTAAAATGTCAGATAAAACAACAATAAATAATATTTTAAGCTAGTATTTAGACAATCTACTAATAAATTATTTGTTATCAGGTCCCAATGGCGAAGAAGTTGCTGCAGAAAGAATAAAATGAAGAGAGGCCGTTAGGAAGTTTTTCTATATTCCATCATGTAAGTTTAACATGATTTTTTTACATAAATTGATCATAGAAATATTACCTATAGTGTGGCATAAGAGAGTGTTCAAACATCCCCGTATTTTATTATATTTTATTGGTTCTTGTAACTGTAGCTTTGTACATGCACCCGGTATATAGAGTATTAGTAAATAGGTGTGAACTATTTGAAGGAATGATTTATTGGCTTATTCAGAGACAAAAAGATGTTAAAATATAGTTTTTAAATCTCAATATTATAAATATATAATTTTGAATATGCTGAATGAAAACAGAGGCGTATCAAATGCTGTAGGATTTTATTATTAGATAATTTCACTTTTTCTGTAAGCTACTTTTTGCATTTTTCCTGCTTTAACTGTTTTACAGTGAGACAAGAGAGAGACAAAGTTTTATATTTTGGTTGGCTAACAAGTTTTTCCTCTAAAAACCTTGCTTGAATACCCCTAAGTACGCCCCTGGTGCTACAAAAACTTTTAAATGGAACAAATACCAAATTTCAGTAAAATACTTTAAAGCTTTCTGGAAATTTTTTAAATAAAAACTCGAACCACCCTGTAACTCAACAACTAAACTGTTTAGGAGTATACAGGGTGATTTACTGAAAAAAATTTGGATGCTGCTACATGAACACTGCTTTAGTTCTCAAGTAAAAGTCTTGGGAAGTTTTAAATGAAACACCCTGTATAGTTCGAATTAACTTTCACTTCGAATAAATTAATCCCTGAAATGTTCTTATTTCAAACTTTCTCGATACTACCTGTATATACTGAAATAATTTCGCACATCTAGCGCCATCTAGCAGTAGTACATTAAGCTAACCAAAGAGACCTTTTTTTCTACTGAAATATAACTGTAATGTTTTTGTTGTAGGGAAGGTTCCTATCGATCAGATGGCACTACTAACCCACATCCACAAGGATTTTTTCCGAAGAAATTTCCTGCGGTCCTCGACGTCTTATTGTGGAATCTCAGATGAAAATCCTTGAATTTTTAGGCATTTTAATGGAAAAAAGTGACAAGTTCAAAAGTTGCGATGTTTAAGTTTAACTAGTTTAAGCACCATCTATCGAGGATACTGTAAGTTACAAAGCATTGATGACAGAAAACTTCCCTAAAGAAATTTCCTGCAAGCGGAGATTCCCGAGAAAAGCTCTCGATATCGAAAAGGGCGTCCACCTAGCGGATAAGCTGAGAACTGGTAATATTATGGCTGTCGGTTATAGTTAATGCGTGTTTTCATTTATCGAAAGTAGTCTGGGTTATGTCGATTTATTTATAGAGGTATAAGTCGGTTACAGTCGACGGATCGGTTCTTTTTGTATCTCGACACTTTCGTAGCAAAATGAGTAAAACAATCAGTCGTAGCGAAGATCCAGACGACATTAGCATGACAGCTCAGGAATTGCACGTTTTGTCCGAACTAGATAGGTAATATTATTATTTTTACGTATAGTTGTTAAATACTATCGATTTGGGTTTTTTTCCAGTCGTCAATACGGTTTTTTGCTCCTGAATCAACCGGAAAATGCAAAGAAAAAAGCTCTAGTTATAAAGGTTAGTGTCCTATTCAGTAGCTCGGAATATTCCTCTCAATTTCTCTTATTCACAGGCGGTAAAGTACCTGCAACTTATGGTTGTTCAGGCTAGACGCCAACAAAAAGTCCAGAATGAAAATGAGCCAAACAACTGTCAACAAAGCTCAAAGAACATCAGCATTGATCCAAAAACATGGGTCAAACTTGGTCATTTTCATTTACTACTGGACGAACATCGAAAAGGTAGCAAATAAAAATCTTTAAAAACCCAAAAATTATTGTTGTTATCCTATTTTTAGCCCTATCGGCTTATCAGATGTTCTACAAAACCCAAGCGGAGAACCACTGGATGGATTCTACGTTCCTATATGGACTGGGTTTGGTTTATTTTCATTTCAACGCCTTTCAATGGTAAGTTTCATTTATAATTTCATATCGTGTTGGAAAGTTTAACAGAAAACCTAGCGGTACAGTTAGCTGTTTTATCGGCTGTTAGAGGTAGTAAGCATGTCCAAGAGATGGCGCTACCAGTATCTTTAATCATTAAGGTGACTATTATACAGGGTGCCCGGCATTATAATGGATTTTCCATAATAGCTTAATTATTTCACTCAAATTACAGAAATTTTCTAACCGACGCTCATGGTCATTATTCAACATTACTAGCTATAAATGGATAATTGCAATTTAAACGATTTTCCGAACCACTCGAAATTCATTGCAAATTTATTAAATAAACTAGCTCCTAGAACGGCTTGTGTATTTCTTCTAAATATTTAATTGACTAAGCTAAATGTAATTCAAGGACTAGGTATAAATTATTCTGGATAGTAGCAAAAATTTATGGGTCCCTTGTAATAAATAACAGATCATCATAAGTGCTAATTATAGACTTGTAATAAACTTTTAAAGATCAAAGAATCAAGAGGCTATATAACTGTATGAAACAATAATAAATTCTTTGTTTAATTAATCACGTTTGCTTTCAATAACGACACGATATTAATACTGGCAACGCAGCAATAATTATACAGAGTTGGAGTAAATTTTCTCTATTTTTTTCTTGTCATCGTATCCTAGTTTTGTTATCCAAAACACAATTTCCTCGGTAATAAATCTGAAACAGCCATAAACTATTGCCATAAAATTGCCTTTGTGGCTGAAAATAAACACTGAAAAAATGTGCCTACTTTCTCTGTTGACAGCTGTTGTGCAAGGAAACAATCACGTGATTTTTGTTTGGACAATTTCGAGGCATTTGTCATCTGGAATGGTCTAATTTTTTTTTGCTTGTTCCAGTTTAGAATTATTTTGAGATATTTTTTTCTAAGATAGTTTGTCCTTGAAATTTCAGATTTATTCTCCAGATATTATTTCGCCTATAAATGACGTTTCTAATTCACGCTCTGTATATCCCACACAAAACAACACATCTCCTTTATTTACTGTTCCAAGAAATATCTACCTAAGGTTATTTGGGGCGCCCTCTTTGTGTCTGGTCCCCGTCGAAATTGCTGGGTTATTATTTAGAAAGTCGACCATGATGCTATTATTGAGAATATTTATAGAGGGTGGTCAATAAATTTCGTGATCTAAAATGTTTTAGGAGTAGGGAATAAACCAGTTACTTAAGTCAATTTAAGTTAAAGTCAGTGTATAAACCGTTTTACTACCTCTTGGCATTCCTAAATATACGTATGTGCATTAAGACGTTGACCCCTTCTCTACTCGTCTGAAACTACATTTATTTTTATGCTTTTTTTACATAAAAATATCGATATACTAGACAGAATAGTATCATGGTTTCCGGTGTATTCTTTTATTTAAATTTAGTCGACACAGCTAAAAAAACGGAAACACGAAACATCCACACACGAGCGTTTCGTGTTACCAAAGCCTAAAATTAACTTAATTGATTGTAAAACATTTAAACAGATATGAATCTGTTGTCTGTTGTCGCCGAATAATTCATATAGGTGATTTTTTCGGGTGCTAAATAAATCAGCATACAATTGCTCCAATTTAGCGCAGAGTTCATTCGGTTCTATCTCTGAAGATGGGCCAATTAATTTCGCAATGTCTTGGAGTAAATGCCATTCAAATGGAGGATGACAACAGGAATTATAATTGATAATGAACGACTGTCTGCTGTCTCAAGCCAAATACATACACTTGCATTTTTAACATCAGTATAAAATTACTAGAACGATAAAAATTTAAGCGAGAAGCTTTTTGGGCGCTATTTGGCTCTTTCACATTTTTTCACTTTTAACTGTTAGAAAAACGAATGAAAAGTTCGAAAAACCTCCAAAGTCGTTTGTAAGTTCCTCAGGGTTCCATTTTGTCCCAACGCAAATTCATTTTGAACTCAATTAAAATATTGCTAGGAACCACAATTTTGGGATCTTTTAAAAAACGATTTTTTTAAAATTTTGATGAGGAAAGTATAAACTGTAGGAATCATAGTTTTGGCGGTTTTCTTTTTGTAGTTTTGGATTGTAATGGAAATTTTGGAAAAACGTCCGAATATTTCGAATAATCTCCGCAAAATCAGTTTTTGTGTTCCTCAGAGTTCTGTTTTCATAATAATAATAAAAATAGTGTATCTAAAATCCGCTGTGGTGCAGAAACCGTGGTGACGTCCGAGGACCCGTTTACAGATATTTTAATCGCATTTTGTGATTTATACCAACTTTTGCAAAAAATCCGTAAACAAAACTGAATTAAATTGAGATTAAGAGCCCCCAGTGCAATAAAATCCATAGAATGTTTGGCCGCACCGAAGTGGGCAAAGGCAAGAGGGTCATTTACCGGAGTCAGCTATCTTGGACAACCGTGGCCACTGCACTTCTTCGATATTCAAGGACGCCTAGACAAGTTGTCAACAAAAAAATATATAAAAGGAAAAAAGCTTTTCTCGTGGATCCCTTCCAGTTACTCAAAATCTGGTTTTCAGACATACTATTGTTCTCTATAGACTCGGCCCGCTCTCAGATGATCTATATGTTTATTTACAATCTGCACAAAGATTACGCTGCCGAATTCACGCCGGGTGTCTGGTCCAAGTCCAACCTGTTGCAGTCTTTGCATATAAAAAAACATACACAATAATAATAACTGTAATTGACTGCAGGTTTTTTACGGATCTAGCTGTTTTTGTTTTATCTCTAGTATAAATTGTGTAGAATTATTTTTTTAAATCGTGTACATATACCGCCTGTGTACACTCAGTTTGCACATAGGAATTTTGCATAGGTTAAAAAAACTTCAGTAAAATATCGACTGTGTTGTATATTATTTTTTCAAATGTTAAAACTGGATATCTATTTTGTTGTGACCACAAACGATAAGTAAACAGTTTGGGTTTCTTTTATCATTTGACGTAGTTGGATTTTTTGGGTCAAAAATCAGCCTTCAATTTTAATTTTCTTTATGCTATTTGCTCCAGATCTGTCCTTTATCTAAGGCTATAGTACAGGAAAAGTAAAAATGAACATGTGTGTATGTTATGTTGTTGTGTCAAATTCTCTTTCCACGTGAACGTGAATTTAAAATGCCCAAGCGAATGCGAGTTTACCGTCGAAGTAGTCGTCGTTGGTTTTCGTTGTTCTGTAAAATCCTCTACACCAATAACCACATCCACCGTGTTGTATTATGACGTCAATAGTGTATTGAACTCGCGTTGCGGGCCATAGCAGTTCATAAACCGCCCTCCCGCTCTCTAGTCTACTATCTTGTGACGTAGTGACTCATCCCAACCATATAGTATTATTTTATTTAGTTTCCAACAAATATTTGTAAAGCATGACTCTGGATGTTATCAGCGGAAAACGGACATGGGATGGGCTTAGTGGGTTCGGATGTTTTCCTTGAGAAAATAAAAAATTTCTGATTTTTTTTATGTATACTCTCTAGTCTTTCCATCTTTCCAATAAGCAGCTTCAGTATTGGAAAGTGAGATTCTTTAAGTCTAGAATCATCTACTGTCTAGAAGAGCAAGTAATTTCTTTAACGAAATTCTCGTTTCCTTTCATTGAGCTTTCGCAGGAAATGGACCAAACTGTAACTATTGACTTTAACAAAATCAAGCCTGCGCATTTACAGGTAGATGATTTGGATTGTTATGCAACAGATTACAACTTCGTAGAAATCTCTTATCTTTGTAAATCAACCAGCGAAGTTATTTGTTTATGATAAAAAGTGCCGAAAGTTTCGGTACATCGTTTTTTAATAAAGTCGCATCTGTTACTGTTTAAATAATGACAATAATAGAAGGTTACAACTTGTTTCATAGAATCTTATCTCTAACGGTTGTAGTAGAAGCGTGGGGGTAAGCGGAGGAACGATTCAATTAAAAAACTACGCCTTTAAAGTGTATGTTGAGATAAAAGACCAAAAGTTTGTGGTTAACTTTATTTATAAAGAGAAACTCAAAATATGTTAAATAAGCTAAAGAAACTTTAAAATCCAAATTTATAGGTTAGATTAGGTCAATATTCTGGAAAAGTGAGGTTAGATAGCGCGTATTTAAAAGCTGAAATGTTTCTCTTAAAATATCGAAATTTTCAGGACTTGATTATCGAAAAATTCCATTTCAAAGCTCCTCATATCTGCTGCAGATTTAGCTAAAGAAACTTTAAAATCCAAAATTTAGAGGTTAGATTAGAAGTGAGGTTAGATAGCGCGTATTTAAAACCTGATTCAGCAGAAATGTTTCTCTTAAAATAATAAAATTTTCAGGGTTTGCTTATCGAAAAATTCCATTTCAAAACTCCTCATATCTGCTGCAGATTTATCTAAAGAAGCTTTAAAATCCAAAATTTAGAGGTTAGATTAGTTCAGTATTCTGGAAAAATGAAGTTAATAACGCGTATTTAAAAACAGATTAAAAAAAATGTTTCACTTAAAATAACGAAATTTTCAAGACTTGATTATCAAAAATTTCCATTTCAAAGCTCACCATATCTGCTGCCGATTTCAACCTAAAGAAACTTTAAAATCCAAAATTTAGAGGTTAGATTAGGTCAAAATTCTAGAAAAATGAGGTTAGATAGCGCGTAGGTATTTAAAACTGATCCAGAAGAAATGTTTCACGAAATTTTTAGCACTTGATTATCGAAAAATTCCATTTCAGGGCTCGCCATATCTGCTGCATATTTAGACCTAAAGAAACTTTAAAACCCAAAATTTAGAGGTTAGATTAGGTCAATATTCTGGAAAAATGAGGTTAAATAGATTACAAGCTGATTCAGAAGAAATGTTTCACTTTAAAAATTTTTCCGGACTAGATTATTATCGAACCACTTTTTTAATTCGTTTAATTCAATTTTAGGCATATTTCCCCTCAGTTCCTCTTTTTGGATGAACTTTCCGCACGATAAACTTTTTCTCTTCGATGCAATGCTGACCTACATTTGATGGTCAAGGTCCTTTAAAAACTGCTGACGTAACAACCCCTATTTTAATAGCAATATTGCATGTAAGATTGTCATCTACTCCAGTGCAAAATGTAACTGTAATTGGTGGTAGTTTTATGAGATAACACTGATGTTAGATTATTTTGGTGTTACATGTAATTAGTAAATTCCAATGGTGTTTTTTGCATAAAATTAGGGCACTGCGCTGGTAATTGACCTGTGTCACTTAGCTAATTACGCTGACGTATATGAATATATTACCAGCAATATCATGATTGATTATATTGAGAAATTAATAATGATCGTAGGAAAAGTACGCAGTTCAATGCTATTTTAATAAAATGGCACTGGTCCGAGATAGCTATTTTTATCGCCAATTTGTATTTTGGTCTTTACGCTATTTACTATAAACTATCTAATATTAGACTATGTTTATGAACTTAAAATTCCGTTTGAGTTATGTCAGAAAACTGGGCTTGAAGTAGAAAAACTTTGACACGGTATTTTTAGGACTTAAGGTGGGGTTCTCCCGGTATGTTCGTTAAACCACCACAAGAGTTAATTAGGGCAAGTTCACGAATAATGTTAATCGAAGGAGTCAAGGTGCTGTGCTGTTCTAGTATGTACGTTTATTGATCAGCCTCTAAACTTAAAGGAGTTGTCCTTAAGGCTTAAAAGGATGATTTATTGGTTTAATTTAAATTACAACTTGGAATTATGAGTAAATCTTCGATGATCGTGTAACTGAAAATGATCAAGTGTTGATCTATAGGTATGTTCGTTAAGCTCCAATTAGTGCAAATAGAAATCAAGAGAGCCAATGCAGGTACCGGCAGCTAAGTTTTCGTTTTCGATTTGTTTTGATGAGCCAAGTTACAGTTGGCAGTTGCGTAACAGTGCAAGTGCAATTGCATGAACAAAAGACCAACGCAGCCTGCAGTGAAGTTACAAATAGAGTAGAAGACAACAAGAGAGCATTGCATTCGTGCTATGCTATTAGAGGTCCCCTCCTGATCCTGCACTCCTGCCGTTCAGGCCAAGCCTGCGCCATGGGCTTTGTTGGTGTTGGTGTTCCGATTCCGAACTTCCGAGCAACACCGAACGAACATAGTTCGCTAGTTGAACTAATCTAAACCCTATAGTCCCGGTGCTTAAGGAAGTGTATGGGATTAGATAAGACCCCGCAAAGCACCGCACCACACCGCCTCTCGTAGGTCTCCCTGAATCAACCGTGGTTTTTGGGGTGATTTGCTTTAGTTGGATCGGAGGTGTGTTAGAACGGGTGCTGAGGTACGGTTCATGATAGGATTGTTTTTGTTTATTTATTATCATTTCACCACAGTGTTGTTCGATTAATTAGTGTTCAAGTAAAACCATCAAGTGCACTTGTAATCTGTGTCATTTGTTTAAAAATAGAATTACTACATCTGAAATCAGTGTAATAATCAAGTGTCAAAAGGAAAATATTTTTGAAACCCAAAAAGTGCGCTCTTAATATTTCTAAAATAGTATACACATAATATATTTTATGGATATCAGCTGGATTTGCCTCGATTATAATTAATTGGTAAGATATCCAACCCTTAGTTCAATTCATTGATGTTTTTGTAACTTTTCCCCCGGAATTTTGTTGCTCTTCCCTCGGGGGCTGCAACCCGCGCTCCGTGTTTAGCGCATACTACACTCCGGATGTTTAGGTTCAGAAAACATCCGCCATGTTGCTTGTGACATATCTCACGTCATCCCCAACACGATTCTTCCGCAATATTATGTATGACGTCACAATATTAAATGCTGTGTTGATATAACAGCCTGGCCGACACGGTGTTAACTTTGTTATTATTCATACATTTTTTAGAGGAAAAGGTTTTTCCAATGTACAATGTAATTGCTTATCTTTACAATTTACAATATAAATGCAATGAACATTTTGGTTTAACCTGTAAATTACTCATTACTTGGTAAAATGGAAATTTATTGTAATGTATTATTATTATTATACATATGAAAGTATACTTTTAATTAAATATTTATTAACCTATTAAATTTTAAATTACTATTTATTAACAAATTTTCCCAGTATAAAATTTCCTGAGGGCACGATTTTTACAAGGCATTATTTCGTAACATGCATCCAACAAATGAGGTCAACTATGTTAACATTAGTACCAACAATAGCTCTAGCTCAGGAGACTATTTCCTACCAGCCTTAAATCACCAAGTTTAATGATCAAGTAAATTATATAGAAGCTAGTTTTTCTTGCCGAATTTAACCTTAGGTTATTCACCCAGCTTTGTGACACTGTTACATATTTAATCAACCCCTGGGTCCAGTGGTGGTGGCGGTGGTTGGTGCTACGCACAGAACAGAATCTCACGTAGCATCCATATCGCGCACCCCTCGCTTCTATACAAATGTAAATACTCGTGTGTATGCTATTCTACAAGGGGGTGGTTTGGGAAAAAGGGTTACCTTACCCTTTTATTAGTTTTCATCCCATCTGTTCACGCGTCGACCAGTTAATTTTATATGTGGGGTTGCCATTTTGCTTTTTAAACGGTTAAACCGAGAAGGATTGAATAATTTGGACAATTTTCGGATTATAAATTATGGAAAAAATAACTTCAACATGATTATGTATGTACCACGGAATTTTTTTGTAGCTGTTGGAAAAACCGTTGATTAAAACTAATTTGGGGAAAAAGTGTTAAATTTACTAGAATACCGAATTTGGCAGGAATTTTTTTTGGTGTTCAAAATTGAGTTGAAATAAAATCGTATAATTTATAAATAACAGTCAGGTATAAAAATAACTAAATCAAAAATCGATTAAAATACGTGGATCTCTTTTAAAAACAATCATTAAAAATAAATTAGGTTAGGAATACGCCGCAGATTCAGAACCACTCATCCAAATTTATTAATCATAGAACAAAAGTTCACCTTATATTTTCCATAATTTAGTTCTAAATTATTTTATTTTAAGATACATTCATAGTTAGAAACAGATTTCTTGTAGTAGTTCATCGACCCCCTGTATATTTCTACAATATCGCTTATAACTCTTACACATATATTAAATTACTTACCTAAGGGGTTTTACGTAGGTAATTGAAGGGGAATAATTATATTTTTATTGATTTTCGACTTGATACGTAGTAATTTGAGGAACTAGAAGGGAAATTATACTAAGAGCTTTTATTCGCCTCAAATTATCTCGAAAATTTTTCTAGTAGTCTCTTTCCTTTTTTTTTTGGTATGGTTTTGACATATTCTATTTACATATGCTGAAACTCTGGATTCTTCTATGCCCATCTGTCGCAGGCTACAAAAATATCTCCAAGCAGTTCCAAAATTTTTGGCAGTTTTATGTGTTTTTAAACTTTGCGGAGGCAGTTAACTTACTTTTCTGATAGCACCCTGAAATAAATCCTAAAAAACCACATCTTCAAAAATGTAGCAATATTGTCCTTCATGTTTAACCTCATGAACTTTTTTGTTAAATCCCGTGTATAATTTATCTGATATTTTTAACACAATGTTTTTGTTGTTATTTATGTATCTAAAAATAGTATTTGTGATTTGCGATGTTATATAACTGTATATCTCAGCAGGAGTGTTATCTGTTTAACTTTTTTTATCAATTTTAATTCAATATAACAACAACTTTTGAAGCTGTATTATTTTAGATTTTCTTTTGGAGATTTTTTTAAGAATCCTTAAAATGCTTCTTATAGAAGGTTCTACTAATATAAGCTTGTCTCAATAATTAATATGTATGCAGTAGTATTTCTTAATAGAACCAAACCTAAACATTCGTTTTCACGTAGTTAACCACGTGGGCGAAGAATCTGGGTTTCATTGTTCTAAGTTTTTTGAGTTAGAGGATTATTATGCAAACTTTGCACGTTTTCAAGTGAAATTTGTGTCATTTTCCTTGTTTGAAGCACGTCCTTGATATTTAAGGTGAGAGGGGGGGATAATCCTATGAAGGGATGTTTGAGTAATGAAGAAATGTGAAATCTTAGTTTACATGAATTCTTTTAAGAACGGTGTGACGTCATATTTAGTATAAAAATTCTAAGCAATAACCCTTCAAAATTAGACGTATTTTTTGAAACTGAATTATTTTCTTCTAAAATAGATTTAAGTAGTCCTTTGTGGGTTCTTATTTGCTTGTGTTGAGTTTAAGAATGAGTTTAATCCTTGGTCTTTACTATTAGTAGTAAAAATAAAAAGTGGTCAAGTGTGATTTTTTTAAGCCATGTTGGAATTAGATCATTATGCGTTTTAAAAGTCGTAGGATGTTGATAAATCAATTTAGTTGAAATATAGTCGGCGAACAGGTGGTTTATTAAGTGGTAAAACGTGGGTGTTGATAGCACATTAAATCGAAGTAAAAAAACCAAAACCATTGGCCGATATGTTTAGTATATTTACGTATGGATAAGGTGGTAGTAATAAAGTTAAGCCAAGTGAAGTTGTTTTCGCGTTTGCAATTGCAGATATTGCGGCAGGTAATGGTGTTGCTGGTATATACTGTTGTTTAGTATCGTGTATGAGAAATGTAAATTAGGAATGTTATTCTTAGGCCAGTGGCCTGCCAGTGTTTCAGCCGGTGTGTCTATACTGTACTGTAATATGTGATGCGGTGCGCCAAACGCCGTCTGCCGTCCGCCAACCGGCGATGCTAATGTCGATGCCGATGCCCGATGCCGAAACACGGTTCCCGTCTATAACCTTGGCTTGAGCGTCAACGACCGACGATTCTACCTGCCCAAACCAAACTGAAACCGCCACTGCCACTACCTACCTGATTATCTCTCTAGGCATAGACTTTCGACTCTTTGTTATACCAGTAGAATATCTTCAACAGGTCGAAAATGCTTTTGTAAGGAAAAGTATACCTGTGTGTGTGCAGCTGTTCAAAAACAGCTGTACATCCATCTGCTTCCGCACATGTTCGATATTATCTAGGCTGGTTCAACTAAACTTCAACTACCATCGTTTTTGGGCTTAATCAAATGCCACCCGCCTTTGTCCCCGGAAATTTCAGCGTATTGTTGCCTGAAAACCATTTCAGCGGTAATTCCTTCTTTGAGATCTTTTCAACTGCGAAAATAAGAGCTTATTATCCTTCGTTTCAACCTGTTGTCTAACAAACCATGAAATATTCGAAAATCTTTACCAGGAAAAAGCTAATACTACTGAATAATACTAAAAAACTTTCAAGATTCTCTCTAACAATGTAAATGTTTCCAAGTATCTAGTTTTCTATTTTAAACATCAGTAATTTTAGCCCTTTAGTTGTCAAAGGATAATTCGTCCTTTGAAATTTTTTCTACTGCGAAACAAACTTGATACTTAGATTTTATTTTCTTGAACTTCCTATTCTAGCGAACCATGCAATTTTACTTCTAAAATATTTATAAGGAAGAAGCTAATATGTACTACTGAATAATACTGAAAATGATCTTTCAGGGTTCAAAATAATACATTTTTGACGTTGATTGGATGGTATAGTACCTCAGTTTTTGTCTTAATCGAAATTTCAGCCTTTTGATGTCAAAAAATAATTTGAAGGATAATTCGTCCTTTGAAATCTTTTCTACTGCGAAACGAAGCTGATGCTAAGATTTTATACAAGAGTAACTCAGGTTATTATCTTCCTTTCAACCTGTTGTTTGGCATACCATATAATTTTACTTTTTATACGAAGAGAAATTTAAAATTATTATGAATGATACTGAAAGCGAATACAATGGTGGTTATGTAACATTGCAAAGTATCTGGGAACCAAACTATTTCCCTAAAAACTTTAAACTTATGGCCCTTGATCATTTTTCTAGAAGAGATTTTGATTTAGTTTAGGTACTTAGCATGAAGAAGTAGTAAAGTACCTAAAGACGTGACCAATTTTTTTTAAAACAGTACATTGTCCCAATTTTTCCAATTATTCAGTAGCTCAAGGTCAAAGCCTTAAAACTACAATAAGTAAAATACAAGTTGATTCAACTTCCTAGTTTCAAAGATCCAAGATGGTTCCACTTTTTTGGAATCATTAATTTATTGTTAACTCAAAAATGTCACCAAGTTGGTGGTCTTTTGGTATAGTTTCGTAGTCAAATCCAAGTCAGGACATTGTCCTAATTATTAAAATTCTTTCTAGTTACAAGGTCAAGGAGGTTCTTGGTGAAACTGTAATTTATTGTGAGGGTCCCAGAGTACCTCAGAAAATTCAAACATATTCTAATTCTTATTTCTTTTCCAAATTTATCTTAATCTCGGTGCTTAGGATTATAAATATTTCAAAGTACCTAAAGGATCAATGTTTAAGTACCTTATAACTTTTCCATTTATAAGCCGCAGAATTACTTAGTGCCCTTATAAGTTGTCTTAAAATTTTACAGGTTATAAAAATGAATTATTCCTTATTTTGACTAAGCAGCGTAATGCGGTATTTCAAAATGGCTTTTTATGAGGTGCGAAATTTTAATTTATAGTTGGATAAAAAATTGCTTATTTCCACTCGTATAGACTAAATAAAACAAATCTTTATTAGTACCTGAAGTAGTTATATTGAAAATATTTATAACAAAACTTGACTTTGCTCTTAGATGAAGCTAATAAATCAATCCTAGACCCTCAGTTGGCCTTATTTATTTATATGGAGTTGCTTCTCTTACAGCAAAAATATTCTAGTCTAGATTTGTGTGACTAACAAAAAACCCCAACAAATAATTAGCGTTTCAATAACTAATGAATAATAAATGACACTTCGTTAATATCTGCATTAAATTCCACTTCAATGCACTTAGTAATAAGTGATTAAAAAACCACGCACGATTTGTCGGTTTGTTGTACATATAAATGTCTAATTCGTCCTTTTTTATATAATTTGCGATTGTTTTACAAAGAAAACACAACTTGAGGTCAATATTATCATTTGGGAAAAGTAATCGATAAATCGAGCTAGTTTGAGTTTTCAAAGCTTGGCATTTAAATTTTTTTTTATATTTTCTAGAATTGTTACTTTATTATCAAAATTGCGTAATGGCATTGGCAATGTAATAAAGGTAATAGCGTATTGTGTGACTGTAATAATCAAATCTCAATACACTGTTTGTACCTGCTACATAGGATTGTTAAGTTAACTAAGCGCTATTAGCAGTTAAATTTAACCTTGAAATTACTATATGTACTACTGCTATTTTACAGTGCTGTTTTATTGCCTTTGCATCGTTACTAATCTTTACATAGTTTGTTATCATAAACGTAACCTCAATTCAATGTACTCTGCACACCCACAAAGTATTTTTAACATACACACGCGTGTTATTGCGTTGTTTACGCATTACCACATCTCATTAAAATAGTTCATTTCAAATGAATTCATGGGGATATAACTGAGATAAAAGGTGTATTAAAATTTGTAAAAATTATTAGTTTGTACAGATTTTCCTTCATTTTATTGAAAAAAATTATCCCGGTTTTTTAGATAACAATATAAATTAATCAAGGATAAAGAATTTATTTTGCTTCAATTATTTGTTTTATAATTTTTGCTCCAAATCCAAAATAGTTTAAATATCCTTGTGTTGTGTTTTTCTTCATGAAACTGAACTGAAGCCGTTTAATGTAGTCTGGACTGAATAGTCTGCACAAATTTCCATCTGTGTACACAAACGTACATAAATCAAATATTTTATATTTTAAAATAACCCCAGCAGCCAGTAACTGCCTCAAATTCGAACTATGCAGCTGTAAAGTTGTAATAAAACTACAAGTGGATAAAAGGTTCGATTTCAGTTTAAGTATAGCATAAATCATCTCTGAGTTGACCCTTTAAGCAATAATTATTTGTTTCTGAGATTTAACGCTTGAAATCTAGATAAGAAGGGTTGCTTATAAAAGGGGTTGCATCCAATGTGCGTGTGTGCGTTAACCAGGCACTAAAATATGTAAAATTGTTGCTGATTTTATTTGTCGATGATAATCTCGCTTGGTATTTAGCAGTGAATTTTAGAGTGAACTTTATGTCGACATAATTTTATTCTTCCGGATCCATTTACCCAGTCATGTTTTTATTTAAATATGAATTTTAATGAGAGAGACGACAGGCGAAGTATGTTTCCCTCACATATCAAATATTTTGCATGTACTGCATAAAAAAATAAACAGTCTGGCGTTCTGATAAAAGTGTTTTTATAGTCTGGGATTGTAGAAAAACAGAAATTTCATAGTGACAACTTTGAGTTTTTATCTGATTGAATTAAAAAATCCGGTCCCATAACTTAAACTATTTATTTCCAAGCCAAATTTTTGTGTCAAACTAAAACTGACGATTTACCTCGACGCACACTATTTTGAAGTCGTAAAAAGGACATTCACTTAGGCTATACAATTTGGTTTTTATAAATTAATGCAAGTTTTATTGTGTATAAAACAGTAATTAAACTAAAGACCAGATTGGATTAAAGAGTTTATTTTTTATTAGTTGGCTACTGCGTGCAGGGACGGCCTCGGGCAGTAATGAATTTATATAAAAATATCAACTTACCCTCCCTTAATTATTTATTATACCCAAATCTAGATGTGGAAGAGGATTTTCTTATTTAACTTAATTTAATGATAATTTTTTTTTGTTTCGTAACAAATTTTCGCAAATGTTTTGGGTATTTTTTATGATCTAACCTCACAAGGACCACATGATGATTTTGAAGATTTCATACTTGATTTCAATTTGATAATAAATACATAAAAACTATTTTTAGGCTGTATAATAAAACGATTACTTGAAAATGGATAACTGGTAGTTGAAAGCGAATGATGCGTAAATGAAAACGGATACTCGATGGTTGAAAATGGATAAATCGGATAATCGATAGTATACCGCATAAACTGATGTAATATTTACGTATTGAGAATGTAACTGTAGCTGTGTCGTTGTACATGAAAAGCTACTTGACTGAACTACCGCTTTGTTCCTTTTGTCAAATTATCCGCACGAATATATTTTTGCAGTTCCTGCACCCCAACCCCTTGATTATGCATTTTTGTGAGTTGGGTGGTTTCAGTTTGGGTCTATAAAAGCTTTTTATGGCGTTTCCCACTCAAAATGTTATTGTGCTATAAAATGACGTGTTTGAAATTCTTTTTGTTGATAAAGTGAAATTATATCGCAATCTGCAATATACCCGCCCACTTTGGGGTATCTGACCTCTTGTGTTTCTTTACAGCTGGTTTTTATTTATAGTACACAATCATATTTTTTTTGTTGTTCCTCGAATCATTATTCATTATAATATTAACATGAATTCCAAGGTTACGTGCGAATATTTTCTATATGACTGTCGTACGGGTACGGGGAATTTACAATAATAGTATTTCGTTCATTTAGTAAAAAAATAATTACTATCTATTCCAATGTCACGGTTTGTTTCACTGTTAGTTATTTGTTGAGTCGTTGTTGAAAAATTAGTCATACAAATAACGAGCGGAATTGGCTCATTATGGCCAAAATGATGATTAAAACAATAAAGAGGTTCCTTTTCCTACTTCCTCTATGAAAGAACTGATGTGTAAGGCATTTCTAGGTAGCTGGTATTTTTCTGATAATTCATGACTGCTTCTGAGCGAAATTGATGGTAATTATGAATGAATTTTAGTGGAAATATTGTGCCATCACAGTCATCACTCATCAGTTCACCGCTGAATTTTGTTGAACACGAAGGTTCGTCCGAACAACAGTTACAGACTTGCTCTAATTATTTTCTATTATACTTCATGAGAAAACTCACATAGAATTTAAACAAACCATCCGGTTGCACTGTTTTATTTTCCAACAAAGGTGCGGAATAAGTTTTTTATAAGTAGTTTAAATAAACTTGTGGTGGGTGGAAATTAACTTTAGTTTTCTTTGCAGGGCAGTCAAGGCGTTTCAACAGTTACTCTATGTTGCTCCTGGATTCCAAAGAGCCAACGAAGTCAATCTTAGACTTGGGTTAATGTTTAAAGTAACCCAAGAGTATGAATCAGCCCTTAAACATTTACAGCTAGCGTTAGTTGATAATAGTCCTTGCACCACTCCTAAAAATATCAGTAAGTTTATTTGATTTTGTTAACCTAGGTTAGTTATTTAATCTAAGGATTTTAAACATGTAGTTTAAAAGAAAGTATTTCTTTGGCGAACAATGCAGCGTTTGCGAAATGTTGAATTGTTGGTGAAACTGACCTATACCAATCTCTATCGTATTGTCATAGTGCAGCCTTGACATAATTTAAACAAAACTTTTACTTTATTAGTAGATTGCAATTTTAGTTTACGAATTGTGGGTTATATAAATCGCTCAAGTAAACGGAAAGTATTGTTGGGTTTTTATCAGATGAATCATTTTGTTGCACTGATTAAAATGCCAATATTTAGCTGTTTAGTAATTGATAATTCTCATTTATTTTTATGGAAATTTACTAGAACTTGTTTGAAAGTAACAAACGATAATTTCTGATTGAGTCATTTATTATCTAATAAAAAAACTGACTAATGCTGTGATTTTTAACTACATTCACCTTGCAGATGTTTTTGAGAACCAAAAAGCGAAACCTAATTTTTTGGAAAAACTAGACAGTGGACAGTTTTTGAATAGTTTAAATTTCATGGATTTTGCTCTAGGAATTGGTAGAAAAATAAACCAGTTCTAGCCAAAATATAACGTGAGCTCGAGGTTAAAATCAATTTTTATCTACATAGATCTAGTGTAAAGTAGGGTTTGTATTAATTTTTAAATTAAATCAGGGTGGCTAGAGTCCCTCTCGCATTAATTTTTGCTGCACAATCCAACATAGTTAACTGCAAATAAATGATTAGAAAACTGATAAACTAAAAATAACCTTAATTAGATAAAATAGATCTTGAGATACCTCGCGCATATTGATAACAAGCGACTTTAAAAATAAACTACATACTAACTAGAAAAGTCAGTTTTCTATACGCAAAATTTTTGTTGCAGTTAAATTTCACATTGCTCATTTGTTTGAAGTACAAGGAAAAGTAAAAGGTGCTAAAGACAGATACGAGCTGCTCCTCAAAGACAAGACAGTGAGCCAGTCGCTTAGAGCTGATATTTTTCGGCAACTAGGTAAGTTTGCTTGGGGATCCCCGAGAATCTTGCTTTATTATCAACTTTTAGGGTGGCTTTATCATTGTCATGATTCACTTGGAGACAAAAACCAACGAATACCTTTAGCAATACATTGCCTTCAAAAAGCCAATGAGGATGATCAGTTGTCTGGTCAAACGCTTTATTTACTTGGTCGTTGTTATGCTAGTATAGGTAAAGTGCATGATGCTTTCATTGCATACCGGAATTCAGTGGAGAAATCTGAAGGCAATGCAGATACTTGGTGCTCAATAGGGTAAAGATTTTTAATGGGAGTTTCTAGTGGTTTTTTTGAACAAGCGGTTTTTTAGAGTACTTTATCAGCAACAAAATCAGCCTATGGATGCATTGCAAGCGTATATATGTGCAGTACAACTTGATAAATGTCATTCAGCTGCATGGGCTAATTTGGGGATTCTCTACGAAAATTCTCTACAAGCAAGGGACGCCTATGCCTGTTACTTAAATTCTAGTAGAGGGCAGTCCAATCGTGGCCCAATAGAAGAAGCAGTCTTCCCGAAGTTACCAAAAATTAATTTTTCAAACGTGGGAATGAACCCACATCTTACCCAGAGGATTAATTTTCTTCAAACACACCTTTCAAACGCTCCAATGCCGAGTGTTACTAGCCAGTAAGTTGAGTATTACCCACCGATTCCCCCGTTTGTAAATAATGTTTTCTAGGAGAAGGCAGTTGCTTTCTATAGAAGAAGCGTGGAATTTACCAATATCCGCAGAAATGTCTTCGAGGCAACAACAAAACGCGACAACAACCACGAGTAATCGAAATAATTCCCAAAATTTCCAGAAGAATTACCCGGGGAGTAACGCTACAACGCCCCAAGGCCCTCCGCCTCCTTATCCGTCTCCCGGCGGAGGTACTCCTAACAAACGCTTTAAAACCGAACCAACAGAACAGAAATCCCCTACATCATCTCCACCATCGTTTTATCTTACAACTCAACAGATACAACTGTTGAATTACTTCCAATCTACCACTACAACACTCTCAACAACTCAACACCAGCTAATGCAGCAATTACAACACCAATATCGTTTGATGCAACAACACCAACAGCAATTACGCAATCAAAGACAATCTGCAAATACAACGCCCGTTACGAGATCGGGTTCGACACCACCTAATTTTAATAATGTCACCTCTCCCACAACCAAAAGTTTCTCACCACCTACAAGCAATGATAAATTAGTACAACCACAAAGTGTTGTAGTACCGTCTTGTACGCGAGATAGTTTTATCACCTCTACAGCTCAGCATTCTCAGGATTTGGATGTGAGCGAAGAGGAGATAAAGGATTTGTTCTCTCAAAAGGATCTCGCTACAACCCTAGCGGAAAATCTTCTAAAACATTTTGGTTCCGAGGATATGGATGTTAAAGAGGAACCTCAAAGCACCCCCACCGGTAAGTGCTTACTTGGAAATCACCAAATAACGGACATACTTCTTGCAATAATTGTTGTCATTAAGTGTTTAGACGCTAAGTTAGATAAGATAGCAATATCACCTTCAGATAAATTCCCAGATTCCCTTTGTGGGAAAAAATTGTAAAACGGCTGATATTTCACTTTTTCAAAATTTTAGTTTGTTCTCGTCCTTTACATGTGCTTTTAAGTGGCTTTGTTGTAGAAACCTCATTAAAAGTGAATTTTATTTGTTATATTTTTTGGCAGCCGTGTGAGCAGAAGAAGTTTCGTGAGTAACAACACATGTTAATTAAAAATTCTCGTATGTTTTGTTTGGTATTGGCAGTCTGTATTTTTTCCAAATTTACGTCGTATGTCAGAAAATTTTTCATAATACATGGGAAAGTTGCATGATACTTCGAAAATTAAATCCGGCTCTGTTAAATTATCAGTATTAATTAACTGGAGGCGGTGGAGGAAACCAACTCAGTTTCCCATCACGAGTTTGTCAAGGTTCCAACAATAACACCAAGCGCGTTATCGCCAATCATGCAGCTTCCTCATTAGCATTAATTGCAGTAAAAGAAAATAAAAACCTCATTAATTACAGAAAATAACACTTTATCCTCCGGACCATTTTCCCCTTCGAATATGGATGTAAAACCAGACATCACTGATGGTGGTACTGAATCACGTCGAAAAGTCAAGTCCCCGAAGTCCGAAAGTATTCTAACAATAAAATCTGAACCACCTTGGGATTTAGATTCGTCAAATGCAAATGACAAACGATCTAAAATAGAATATAACATTGACATGGATGCGAAAACAGTTCTAAAACTCTGCCGGTAAGTTTCTAGTGTCACTAATTTAGAACAAACGCGACAAGAACTTTTTTTTAGGAGCGAAGTAGTTAACGGCGACATCAGTAGCTCGTTAATCTCAGACACAGCGCCACCGCCTTCGCCTCCTGACCCTCCTGTCAATAAGCTAAACGTGCAACAATTACAACCTCCAACACCTTCCGTATATCTAGATAATAAAAAGCACGCTTTTAGCCCCCAATTGCAAGAATTTTGCTTAAAGCACCCGATAGCAGTTGTTCGAGGTTTGGCGTCAGCTTTGAAACTAGATTTAGGATTATTTTCTACTAAGACTCTAGTGGAGGCCAATCCTGATCACAGCGTGGAAGTCCGGACGCAAATACAGCAACCATCAGACGAAAATTGGGATACGCAACTTGGAAAGAAAGTTTGGGCTTGTATTTCGCATAGATCTCATACAACAATTGCACGATATGCTCAATACCAAGCGTCTAGTTTTAAAGAAAGTCTCAAAGTGAGTTTTTTGGACATGGGGGAATTAGTGCTAGTACCGTTTGGTTTGTATTCTAGGAGGAACGCGAAAAAGCTACTAGTGGTTTATCCGATTCCGACTCCAAAGATTCTACGCAAATTGGTGGAAAGCGCAGAAAAGTCAATCTAAACGTTACGCCTAGTTCTAATTTAAAGGGTTGTAAGGAACAAAAAACGCTAAAGTATGTGTTGTTTTTCAAGCCAAGTTTTTGATTCCCCTCCAGAGCACTACAACAAATTTATCTGTCTTAGGTTTGGTACAAACGTAGATTTGTCTGACGAAAGAAAGTGGAGAGCTCAACTTTCCGAACTAATGAAACTACCCGCCTTTGCAAGAGTTGTCTCAGCTGCCAATATGCTCTCCCATGTGGGGCATGTGATTCTAGGCATGAATACTGTACAATTATACATGAAGGTGAGTGTTTTTAAACTTGATACTTCTACAAGAATCTACCTGTTTTTGTATAGGTCCCTGGAAGCAGAACACCGGGCCACCAAGAAAACAACAACTTCTGCTCAATCAACATCAACATCGGCCCAGGAGATTGTGAATGGTTTGCGGTTCCAGACGCGTATTGGGGCGCAGTTTGTGCTCTATGCGAGAAAAATCAAATAAATTACCTGCATGGCTCATGGTGGCCAGTTTTGGAAGATCTGTATCAAGCCAATATCCCTGTGTATAGGTTTATGCAGCGCCCAGGGGATCTTGTTTGGGTTAACGCAGGCTGCGTGCACTGGGTCCAGGCTGTTGGATGGTGCAATAATATCGCTTGGAATGTTGGGCCTCTAACAGCCCGCCAATACCAACTCGCAATTGAGCGCTATGAGTGGAACAAGTTGCAGAGTTTTAAGTCTATTGTTCCCATGTTGCATTTATCATGGAACTTAGCTAGAAATATTAAAGTATCCGACAAGAAACTATTTGAACTTATTAAGTAATTAATTCAGAAGGAAATTTGTGTTGCATTGATTAACTAACCTCTGGTTTCTTTACAGAAATTGTTTGCTTAGGACGTTAACGAAATGTTGTAGAATGTTAGAATTTGTAAAAGCAAGAGGTGTTGAAGTTAAATTTCACGGCAGAGGGAAGAACGAGGCTTCACATTACTGTGGACAATGCGAGGTAAGTACTTTAATCTTCGATGTATGTAATTCAACTAATGGATATTTTTTCCCAGATCGAAGTATTTAACATTTTATTTATTCGTGAACAAGAAAAACGGCACGTAGTACATTGTATGGATTGTGCGCGTAAACAGTCGCCAAATTTGGAAGGTTTCGTCTGTCTGGAAGAGTATACCATGCAAGAATTATGCGATGTTTATAATAATTTTATCTTACACGCGAATGTATCCGCACCTGATCAATATCGTCTTGCGTAGTAAATGTGTATGACTTAACACTATAATATTTATTTTTCGCCGATCGACTAAACGCCAAACTGACGTACAGTACAGTACAGAAAATGACTACTAGGCAGTAAAGAATTTCAATAATAAACGACTTCTCAGGCAGTAAATTGAATTCAACACTTCTTGCAGATACTCTAATTTCCTCCGGTATTTTCAGATTATATTGTATTTTCTCTTTCAATGGTCGGCGAAAAAATCAGTTCAATTCGGCAACAAAGCTGATTTAATGCCTGGGTTGGGTATTAAATCATCTGCTTTGTTGCATTATTAAACAAATAGCTATTAAGTCAGCTAACACTGCCACTTGTAACTGATGTACAACTTAATTATAAAAAAATATTTGCTTGTTACATAGCTATTTCGTGTATAAATTAAGTAAAACAAGAGTGATAATGTATAATGAAGTTTTTATTTATGTAAATAAGTTTCTTGTCTATATTGTTCTTTTTGTAGAATCGATAGACTTAAATGTTACACCCAAAAACAGTGATCTCATAATTAGTTAATGTATATACAATATAATAAATATATTTATAAAATATATTTATTTTTAGCATGATAATGTAGCTATGAAAACGGATAAAATTACTTCGTTTCTTCATCGGACTATGTACGTATTGTTTCTCAGTTCATCACTGCCAAAAAATTAATTTTATGTAAATTAACGTCGCGTACAACAGAAAACTTCATCCAATTCAGTTTGGCTACATCAAAATATCACTGGGACAAAATAATATTTTTTTAACTATGGCGTAATAATTATTAAATGTTTCTGTTGTAGGCGTAGTGCTGACTTTATGACGTACTGATTTGTGATTGTTTTGGAAACATTTGTATATAGCGGCAGTTAAAATCAACTTATCCGTTCACTGCCATTTTGTGATAAATTAACTGCCCCCCAAAATGAAAGAAGTAAATTAAAAATCATAAATTAAGTTCTTAGACAGCGCCTGGGTTTACACAGTGCCTTCCTCCTATAAACTGTCTAAAACTATATTGTAAAAGAAAGGAATATTTTTCGCAATCATGACCAAAATTCACATAGTCTACATTATGTACTAATTTGTAGATAATTCAGAAATCTAGCTCAATTTTTCTATGTAATTGTATTATTATTATCCTCCATAATTCAATTAATAAATGTGTTTTATATGAAAAGTCTGATTTAAAATTTGTGTATTGTATAGTTTTTCAAACCATAATTATAGGATTAAGTTGTATTTATATTTACATAAATAAACAAGTTACGAAAAATATTTTTGCATTATTCTCGGGTACCTAATTTTTTTATCTTGCATCTTCTAGGTCAAAAAATAAAACATTTTCAAAATCTCAGAAACTTTATGCAAAATCTCCAGAATTACAACTTGTTCAATATCATTTAATAAATATGTACATCAAATAAATCCAACTGATGGTTGCTCAACGAAATTACAATTATAACAAACAATAAAACTAAAAAATCATCGTTAACAATTTGACTAGACATTAAAACAAGCTCATGGAAGTAAATAAGACCGTCGCGACGATATTAAATTCGAAATAACCGGTGGTGAAACATCAGTTTGAACTTGAGGCGCTTTCGCTGGCTTCTGCAACAAATTTCCAATTTCCGACAAGATAAAATGAGACATTCTTATCAGGGCAACATGGACAGTATACTGCATGATCAAGGCTCCAAATCCCTTATATAAACCAAAAACACCTTCCGAAGCCAAACAGCTTCGATAACAGTCGATGGCTCCGGCGTAGTTTGTTAAAATCGGAAGGACAGCTCTGCCAGTGTCTAAGTTATCCACAATAGTTCGCGTACCCTACAAAGCGAAACTAGATTTTTTTTTAATACTTGGATAATTGCTTACTTGAAGATATAACCGATGTACGATAGTTTCGCAGGGGTAGAAGGCGATGTCCGAGGCAATCACTGCTATTAACGAAGCAGTTAATTCAATGTTCTGTGCGGAACTGTGTATATCTCTCGGAAGAGCCCCATTAGCTTCATGGCGGTTTTTAAACTGAAGCTGAAGGAGTCTAGTAGATGCCCCTCGAACCATCATTGCAAACAAGTATTTAGCTAAACCAAGGGCTACAGTAGGGACGACTATAGCCCAGATGGGCAACATTCGTCCTTTGGACTGTCCACCCCAAGACAATAAGCGCATAAAGCCCTCCCGAAATACATCGAGGATCCCCGGTTTTTCACTAGCTATTTCACTTTGGACTGTCTCCACAAACGAAGCGGAGTAAAACGGTGTAACAATCGCAAGGCTCACACTGAAAACTAAACGATAAAAACAGCGTGACTAGAAAGTTTTACTAACCATTTCAGAAGAGTATGTTGGAAAAACTGCTTAAGACTACTCTGGGTGTTGATGTCCCTGAAGAAAAATATAACTTGGGGGATGTTTTATAATACAAAGAACTAAGTATCTTACTTGGGCCAAGGCGTGACTTTAGAAATCAAGTCTTCGACACCCAAACTCATCCCCCTAACCAGTAGAACCGACCCCAAACCCTTCCAAAGCGTTGTCAACCCTTGGTGTTGATGCAGATGTAAAACTGAAGGTAATAAAGTAAAAGGCAATACATGGTACCTGCGTGAACTATGATGCACTTGACATTGTCTTCGCAACACTAAAAACGGATGGCTCAACAAGTTTTCGGTTACCAAACTGACAAAAGCCACGCCTGAGCCTACATAACGCTTCAACACCATGTCTACAATATAAGAGTTTTAGTTGTTTAAGTTCTATAAGTTCCCTTCGCTAACCTTCATGGTTGTGGTGGATTTTATTGGGACTGTAGTGCTGTACTGGTTGTCGGTTTTGTAAATAATCATCATGTACTGGAAGTCTCTTGGTTAAATCAGGTATATCAAGGTACTTATCATCATAGTTCAGATCTTGATACATGTAAGCATCGTTTTTGTCTTCTTCAACTCCAGCCATTACAACTTGTTATTCTAGAAAGATAACCTAACTTAAGTGTAACTTGTAGTTAACTACGACATTATCCGATGAAATTCTTGCTTTTAGGCAAATATCTTCAATACTGTTTTCGGTTGTATTTGATTTTTGACTGTCTACTAGCTGTCAAATAAAGGTTATGTCAAAAAAAAAATCATTTAACGCCATGTTGTAGAAATGGGAGACTGTGGCTCCATCTTTACGAGAAAACAGAGTAGTTTGGGAAGAAGATTTCTGTATTGTACGGCGGCAAAGTTTGAAAATTTAAAATAATAAATATGTTATTAAACGATTTATTAACAATAATAATTAATAAGAGTTGTACATTGCACGTTTTCTGATAATTCCCAAATAGCCCACAATACTATACAAAACAAATAATGCATACAAATAGAGAATATTATGACCTACAACATTATTTCCAGTGAGGAAACTGTAAGCTCTTAGGACATCTTTTCCATTTTCATAACAGGGTAATACGAGTCCTTCTGTACAATTACCTGTAATTTATTATTATATTATAGGAGTGAAATAGTTAATTTTCTTGCAGTTTTTACCGATTGCAGGGACATTTTCCCATTGCACAGTCGACACGGACTGGAAGCTAAAGTAAAACGGGGAAATATATTTTACTATCCCAAAAAATTTCGGCAACGTATCGATTTTAATCCAGAGGCCAGACAGGGTCATGCCCAGCAGTTCCAAGGGGACAATAAACAAATCTATGTACTCTGTCGTTGGAAACAAGGCGGATAAACAAAGACCTACAAAATTTTGCGTTATATAAATATCAGAAAAATTTCAAATTTATGTACCTAAACCCATGGCTACAAGAGAAGTAGTAAATAAGATAATATACATATCCAAGAACATTTTGTATCCAGTTAAGAACTGGAGAATTATAAAATAAATTAACAGAAAGCTGCATGAGTTGATCAAACAATTTGGGATCTACAACGCAAAAGGATCGTAAATAATCGAAGTTATTTTACAAAAATCTCTCACCAAAGTCACTAGTTTTGATAAATAATACGGCAGTGGTTTGTAGAGGTTTTTCTCCCTCGTAAATATGGTAACTTCCTTGGGAAACATATAAATCACGTAGTACATATGCGAAAAAATCAGCTCGGATACAATAAAAGCCAGAGCACCCTGTATGTTTTGAACACTTCCACTAGCCTCTATTTTTACAGTGGAATACGATAAAGCTAAAATTATTGCTGTTATCTAAAACAGAAATGTATTGGTTTTTTTTAAGAGTTTTAATAAACATCTTACACTTAACAGGCTGAAATTTACGTAATACCTAGGTAGGTTTCGAATTGTATCCAAGGCAACCCTCCAAGTTAGCCACTTCAACTCGTAGAAGAAGCTCCGATTGAAGGTGTTCCTGTTTTCAGAGAAAAAACAAGAGAAGGCAAAGAATCGTAAGTAATATAAAGCGAATTTCCTCTTAAATCTTCTCTAGACCAAGTTAGAAAATATCCAGGGAAGAAACCAGAGCCAAAAATTAATTACCACCTACTTTTTTTGTTTAAAAGTCCCATTAGAACTCCACTGATGGGTCTCGTCGGGAATTTTCCGAAACTTTTCAAATTGCTTCGCCAGATCTTCCACGCGATTATTTTTGCTATTTTCTGTCAGACATTTCATATAGAAATCAGCTGGGTTGTACGAAGTTGGACAAAGAAAATTTGCGCTAAAATCCGATTTAGGTACAGTTCCAAGAAATACATTTGATTTAATTGGTACCTTTCAAAAAACTGTTTCGCTTCAAGTTTAGATCCTTGGAAAACTAGCTTGCCGTTGAATAGCAGCAGTATATCTTTGAAGTGTTGGAATAGTTGAGATGAAGGCTGATGTACTGTTAACACAACGATTTTTCCAGTTTGTGTCAGATTTTCCAGCTTTTTTACCACGGTCATTGCGCTGAAACTATCCAAACCTGTAGTAGGTTCATCGCAGAATAATATTAAAGGATCGTTGATTATCTGAAATAAATTATCTAGACGACAATTCCTATTACGACTACCTATACCTCTGTTGCTAGGGATAATCGGCGTTTTTCCCCTCCAGACAAGAACTCGATTTTCGTATATTTACGCTTTTCCAGACCCAACTCAGATATCAGTCTTTTGATCACCTGCTTCCGCTCTTCGTTAGTTTTGTTCAATTTTAATGCTGTCTTAAAAACTCAGGAAATTGTATCAGGCTATTGCAAATAATTGTTTTGCTTACCATGAACTTCATGTGTTCGTAAATTGTTAGAGATTCAGTGAAAATATCGTTTTGTTGGATATAAGACGATATGCTCTTCATTGTGTCATTCGTAATTACGTTATGGTTTATTCTAAGAGTACCAGATTTTTCTACAAAGAGAACAGTGAGTTTCGTTCTCGTTTATTAAATTTCGTACCTTTTATCCTTCCGGAAATAGCACCTAGTAGAGTTGTTTTTCCTGATCCACTACAAAATGAAAAATCAGCAAAAAAAACCTATTTTAGGTTAACTATACCTACCTTGGCCCCATTATAGCTAATATAGAATTGCTGTTTGCAAAACCGGAAACTAGAAAAAATCTTCAGTTGTGTTTCGGTTTTAATAAAAATACTTACTGTTTTGCAAAATTGTCTTCTTGTGCTTTGTGGTTTTCCAAAATGAATTTTGTTTTTCTTCTACATCTACACTAATATTTTCCCATACTAAGGAAAATTTTGCTGTTTGTAGCACAGTCATGATTTCTAGTTTTGTACAGCTTAACCTTATTTTGAAATAACTACTAAGTTTTAGATCTTCTCATGATGTTGATGAACGCATCTAAATTCTTATCTAATCCTCAATTTTAATTCTTAAGTAAATATGTTTTACTATAAGAGAAGTTAAAATGAACTTTTGGGTTACAATCGAATTTTGACAGCAATCTTTGTTTATTTTTCAACATTTTTGCCTAATAGAAGAAAAACCAGCGACAAAATAATAATAATATAATTTTTATTAATATGTTATAGGTACAAGGATTACAAATTGTATTAAACCACCATTAGATAAAATAGATACATAGACAATAACATACAACATTTAGGTATAATATATTCTTATCATAACAAATTCTTATCAATTAACTCACAAATAAGATCAACCATCTTAGTGGCACACAAGGCGTTTATAGTTGGAATCGGTACTAACGCAGCACCCTCAGCGTTATCCTCCACATACATATCAGGTGCTTCTTGGCTATCGCAAGTCGATATTGGAATGATATCGATGGCTAATCCTAAACCAAACAAAGAACAGCGTTTAAATTCATCGTAAATTAAATCATACGAAAATTTCTCATCGGTCAGTTCGTGGTGTTCATACGCAGTATCCTTCAACAGTCCTGATAAAGTCGCATGAAATATCTGATGGTATTCTTTTAAAAGAGTCGACATGTACACCTCACGCATTCTTCTAGTCGTACAACAGTAGATTAAGTTCGCTAGATCCAGAGCTAGGGAACCATTTCGACATAGTTGGAAGTCAATGAAGCAGGCCTAGAAATTAAAATGGAGTGAAGGTTTGGTTAAAAGTGTGTGGTTACCTCTAAGCGGCCTTCGGTCGTTTTAAATAAAATATTGTTAGTCCAGCAGTCGCCATGGCAAAGCAAAGACAAGGAGCTTTTGTGGGAGACTAACTGGATCATTTTTTTGAAGAAGTCGTCGTTGGCAAACCCCGAAAATTTGTAAACGTACATGTCCTTTAGATCGTTGCTACTCAGATTGGTCCTGGCCTATAATCATCAATAGAGGTATATAGTCGACTTACGAAAAAGAGGACATAATTAATTAATTACCATATCTAACGCGTTTTCTATGGCACTTTTATAATAATCCCTGTACCACTCCTCGTTTTCCTCCACAAACAACCCTTCACTGATGCTGTTTTCCCCCTCAAAAACCCCATAGAAATCCTCAGGGTTTACCAGTTTGATTGCAAGGGAAATAGCATGGAACCTAGCTAGTTCCTCCAAAACAGCGCTGATTTGCTTGAAGTTCAAACCTTCCTTCCTGTTCGCCATTTCAAAATTTGCAACTTTAAGGTCCTCTAAGATGATCAGATCGTCTCTCGCGTAGAAGCAACGAGGAGTAGCTTGGAATTTCTTCGATAAATATCGACCATTTGTCTCCTGAAATAACTTAGCGTTAGTTATAACTTGGACGAAAAGTGGAGGAGTCCTACTTGGAATTGTTGGAAAAGCGGTAGTACTTTAGTGTAAAAAGCCACTTCGTTCTGGAAAAGCTTTTCGCTTTTAAAGGCCTCGCGTCGAGTGTGATTTTCGGGCAAACGTTTATAAATTATGGAGGTCTCCCATGGTTCAATTACAGTTATATCATGTCCTGTTTCTGTCCTATGTCCTTTTAATTTAATCCGGAACAGCGATGAAGTGTAGTTGTCCCCTCGGCCCGATCCATGGGTCTCCTAAGAGGATACATAATAACTTTCATACAACTACGCCATAAACTTACCTCGAGTGTTTCGATATTAATTGTTTTATCAATTGTACGAAACAAATCTCGCAAAAATTCCAAAGTAACGTGGGATTCAACAGCCGCCATTGTGGACGAGTAACGCAAGTATTCCGTGTCAAAACAAAACTGAATTGATTTGCTGGCTTATTTAAAAGGGCAGATTTAATTGAAATTAATATAGCAGACCCCATTTCTAATTTATTAGTTGTGAATTTATTTGATTGGTTCAACAAGGGAACCGCATTAACTCTCTTATTATTTAATTAATAACAACTTAATGTTTATTTTGGTACCAAAAAAATCACAGTTAAAATCGGTGGTGATTTTGAATTTCCACATCGCACAAATTAATTGTGTATTGTTTAACATTCGACAAACATTTTCGAAATTTTCCAAATCGAGTTTGTTGAGCAATCTCGTTATTTAGTCGTCGAAGATGAACGCCGGAATTCGTGGTAAAAAGTACGAAAGTTTTCTGGGATAAACGAGACATTTTTGGTCTGATTTTTCTTCTAATAACAACAACCACACACACAGTAAACAAGAGGAAAACTACCACGCAACATACAGCTACATAGTTGATAATTGAAATATACATTTATAAATTAATTAGGATTTTGGCTTCACTACAAACTACAAGTAGTGTCATGTTTGGGATAATTGTTGAGTGGACAAAAATCGGAAAATTATGAATGTATTTTAGTTTCCATAGCTACGTTGGAAATTAGAAATCAATTCAATATAATAATAACGTTAAATAGGACGACATTATAGGATTAAAAATATTACTCGTACTTGATATTAGAACTAGGACGAGTTCGATTAGAAAATCTTTCTTTGCTACAAATAAAAATATTTTTTGGTATAAATAAATCTTTCTTTGCTACAAATAAATCTTTAACAGCTAAATTCTAGTAATTTTTTGCGTAGGTATATGGACTATAGAAGGAGAAGTAGGTATATTCTAATTTTAAAATCGACCCTTATTCGATAAGAAAATTTGATATCTTTCTATTTGTACTAAATTCAGTTATCAGCGAATTTTGGTAACATCAGCAAAACTGCAGTTCTGCTTCGTTGGGGAGCTAACATAACTTATTGACTCCCTATCTCCATAAATTATGGCCTCAAATCGTGCTAATTACTCGATAATGCGTCATGATTTTGCAAGAAATCGATCACAAAGTTTTCTGTAAACCATAATCTGTCATAAAAATATCGCGTTATCAGTTTTATTATATGAAACTGTCTCTGGCTTATCGGTAATCAATGTGCTACATTTATTTTAAAAAGTTTTTTGTGTGAATTAGTTGAAAAATACCGTGATCTACGGAATGATCTGATGATCATATGGGTGCAGCGATAATCGTGCGGACAGTTACTGTAAGACACTCAAAATCGAAATCTGAGGAACTTGGCGAAAAGAACATAAATTCGTTCAAATGCTATTATCAACACATAAATGAACATAATTTTGAAATGGTGAGTTTCACTGGCGTACTGCTAATAAAATTATCAGTAGTAGATAGATCATCAGTAGACATATATAATTTATTTCTGTATTTATTAAACATTAGGTAAGCAAACAACAAATAGTAGTAGAGAAATAGTTATCTTTATCTTTCGTCAACAATATTATCAGTTTCGAGGCATCACGTACTGTTTAAGATGGAAAATTATTTTTTAATTATATTCTGAAGAATGGCGAACTTTTTTGAAATCGAAATACACTGCCCGACACAATTCAAGATTACAGTAAACATCAAACAAGATCCTTCAATTAATACAATATTTACAGTTTTATAAATAATTTAATCACAAGAACTTCATTGATGCACATGACCCTAATTAACATTGAATAATAAGTAATCTACAGAACAAGTACTAAATTTAGATTTAATATGGTTTTGTTTGTGCAAACGAAAAAGTGTTATTTCAGTTTTGTCGTCTGTAGTCTACCACATAAAATCTCTTGATTATAAACTATATAAGCAGAAAATCCTTGTAAAATATTAGAAGCGAACCATTAAGTGATATCTGAGGGTCAGTGTACTGTTGATTATTGACACTATTCGATAGACAATAAATTTTGTGAAAAACGAATTTGTGATGATTGACGAAGAGCCAATAAGACGCTTAAGTCGTCGCTCACGTTCAGAGCGCAATCGAAGAAGGGAACGATATTTGTTGTTGAATAGGGCTAATTCTAATAATAGTGCCGAGGAAAATAATGCCTTATCAGATGATGACATATTGCCTTCTTCAGCGGACTCTGGTCACTATTCACTTGAAAACAACAATTGTATGAAAGCGAATAAAGTCTGCAGTATGGGCAACAACACGGTACGATGAACTTTTTTTTATATTTTTTATTTATCAATTGGAATTTTGTTTGCTATTCTCGTTTGCTCGATAGGGTTTTATCAGTTTTTTTATCGTAAATTTCGCTAATTACTCATTTTTAATCGTGAGAGAAAGTGGACCGTCCATTAAAACTATGTATGTTATAGAAATGTGTATGGCTTCTTAAATCTAAGCGCGCATGTAACTAGACCGTTGACATTATTTGTTTGGCTTCCGAAAGCTGGAAGGAATGTAGGAGGAAAACAGTTTCCTAATGAAAGAAAATTTATTAAAAATTCATGGCGCAATTAAGCTGGGTTCACTTGGGGGAAAACGGATCCGAAAGTAAAACTGAGTCGATTCATAGTTCACTTTCTTATACTAACTGTTAAAAAATATTTTTTGTTTTTTTAATATTTTTATATTATATTCAGAATAATTTAGTATATTTTCAGAAAATGAGGTTACATGCAGTTTTACAAAAAAGTTTGAAAAAAATTCTTAGTGGGTTTTGTTATAATGTTTCGACTGTAAAGTATACAAAAGACTATGTCACATAAGAAATTTCTTTGATTTTGGAAAAAGCCTTAGTTTCCTTGTAAATTTAATTAGAATTTTATTACGTTTCTAGTTCAGGGCTCAACTTCCCAGGTTAATCCTCCCCACTATCGCCCGAAGATTAACTCCATTTAAATTTACCTATAGTCGCAAGTTTTCACGTTTTCAGTCGTGTTACGGCGTTCGCATGTAATATGCTTTGAAATAAAAACCGGGTAAAATGAAAAGTGACGGTGATCAAAGTGAAAAATCAGTCGACGAAGCGCAGAAACAGAAAAAAGTGGTCGTCCCTCCAAAATCCCCCAAACTTCCTAAACCAAAACGCGCGAGTTTCCTTATAAAAAAACTGAAATTCAAGAAAACCCCTCCTAATACCCCATCGGATATTTCTGAAATTAATCTACCACCCTCGAGTAGTAGCACCCTCGAATCAGTTGAACGACAAACACCTGAAGGGGATGATAGTGTCGTTTTAACCAAATCAGCGTCGGAGAATAATTTACAAGATACGTGGAAAAGCAGTGAGACTTTAACTAAAGATAAAGATAAAAGTGCTGTCAACATTGATACAAATCAGTTTAATTTAACAGCGGATCAGGCAGGTTTACCTGTACGCACAAAATCGTTAGAAAATTTACAAAAAATGACTGCTTATGGTGAACTTATTTTAGATCCATCTACAATTCGGGTAAAAAATTGTTTTCATTAACTAAGTAATTGTCAGTAGTTTATCACAGTTGCAACAGAAGCTAAACTTTATAATCTAAAAACTTTTGTTTACTTTCTCAGTAGATAATATTTTTTATGCAGTGAAAAAAGTGTGTAGGTAACAGATCTGTGTGAAATTCGAAACGCTTTTGAAGGTTTTGAAACCAATATTTTCAATAATATTAAATGTCGCGATGGATTAATTGGTGCAATCGATATCCACATATTTCCAGGATATAGCGTATTAATTGATAAACTATCTTTAAGTTTATGAATGATACGATCGCGATTTGTGTTTGAATTTTTAATTTCTAATGCCGCTTTATTTTCCATTCCAGTCAAATGCAAGTCAATCCGTGAGCAAGCCAAAAGATCACTTATACAAAATTTTGGTAATCGGCGATTTGGGCACTGGAAAAACTTCCATAATCAAACGATACGTCCACAAATTTTTCACTCAACACTACCGAGCCACCATCGGCGTGGATTTTGCTTTGAAAGTTTTGAACTGGGACGACAATACTCTTATAAGACTACAACTATGGGACATTGCTGGTTGGTAATCGAAAAATATTTCACCTATCACCCACTCCGCAATTTTTCTAAATTTCAGGACAAGAACGCTACGGGAATATGACAAGAGTATACTACAAAGAAGCAGTGGGCGCCTTTATCGTTTTCGACGTAACACGACGCACCACGTTTGAATCAGTAGCTAATTGGAAGTCAGATCTTGATTCTAAAGTACTATTACCAAACGGGGCCTCTATACCATGTGTTCTCCTAGCAAATAAGGTAAAAGTAAAAAAATCTAAAACTAAACTAATTTCTATAATATCTACAGTGTGATCAACAAAAGGAAGGTATTGTTAATAACTCCCACAAAATGGACGAGTATTGCGAAGAAAACGGCTTCACTGCCTGGTTTGAAACGTCAGCAAGAGACAATATTAACATAGACGAAGCAGCTAAAGCTCTGGTTCAAAAAGTAAGTCTCAAAAAGTTTTCTCCTAAAGTTAGTTAACTCAAATTTTTGCAGATTTTATGGAATGATTCTTTATTAAATAACGACACCAAAAAGTCCGGCGATCAATTTTCTTTAACTAAGGACTCGAATGGGCAATCAAATGGAGGTAAATCTTGTTCGTGTTGACAGTCTGAAAGATGGCAGCTTTTCTCTATTATGTAATTTTGACTCTATTGTATAGTTTTTAAATATTACGTTATGTTAAAGAATGAAACAATTTGTCATGTTATAATATATGTACATATTTCATTAGATTAATTTTTTTCGTACAATTGACATCACTTTGTTTGTACTTAATGCATTAATTCATTTGCATAACATGCAGTTTTATTATGTAATAAATTTTATGGAAAATTACTGTTTTTTTATTGGGGTTAATAGGGAACCTACCCAAACTAATATATAAATTAGTAGGTAAAAAAAACAAGAAAATATTTTTGAGTTTTTATTTGTAAAAAAAATAGATAATATGGATGGACAAAAAAATACTAACGATTATAATACTAAGGGAATAGATAATTATAATTATATTATAACATTGTATTGCATTCTTTTTTACACCATTTGAATATATAAAAATCTGTGATACGTAAAAGTTAATATTTGTTTAACAATTATAAAAATAACAATAACATATAACAAATACTTGTAAATATAAAATTTCAACTACGTAACTTTACGTACCCACAAAGTGAAAAATCTATTATATAATAAATACATACAACAAGTGTTGGTCCCTGTTAGCGTCCTTACCAAAGAAAAACTAATTAATATTGTAATAGTGACAGATTTATAGACTAGCCTTTAGGAAAGGTTTTAAATACAACTGGAACGATTTATTTACTGGCTCGGCGTTTAACGGACTTTTTTGTGCTTCCTCGAATAGTCTCTCGTAAACATTTCCATCATAAGCTCCTAGCGCTGAAGACAAAACTTCATCGCGTATGTCAAACCCATCGACGATTCCAATGGCATTCGGACGAACAGCAGCTAAAATTTCTTCCAACCACAACTGGAGGGCGTCAATATCTCTTCCCAAAGTATTGGTAAACTACGCAAAATAAGATTATTTATTTAAGTAGATTTTCGAAATAAAAACACCATACCCGTAAAAGATCTCCAGTTAAACGCAACGCAGTGTTAACAGCGTAAAGTTCCACAAGGTTCACTAGAACAGCCCTAAGTTCCGGTGAAATATTCTTCTGAGATTTGACAGTGGTGTTGAAAGTATCAACCAAAAACGCTCTACAATGAGCATCAGCAGCAGCAACTAGTTCAATGGAAGTGTCATTCCAAGCATCCTCGAAAGCCTTGCCCTTTCGGACTCGATCATTAATATGTCGATTGGCTGTGTCGATTTTCCCAGCAGCAACTTGTTGTAAAGTAGATATGATCCAACTAACAGACCTCTCGAAGGGTCTATTGTTTTGCAGAGCAGTCGCCAAATACTTTACGGTTGGAAGTTTATCTATGTTCTTCTGATTTTGCCACGTTTTTATCAAGAAACGCGCAGTTTGAAGGAGAAGAACCGTGTTTTCACCTTCATAGGTGCACATGGCTGTGACCAAACCATAAGTCGATGGTAGATTAGACGAAGTCATGTAACCATGTCCTCCACAGGCTAGACGACAGGTTTCGACACCTAAAGCTGCATCTGCTGTACTTACAGCTTTCAAACAACAAGACACAGCGTGCAACTGAAATAAACCAAATTCATAATCAAGAACTGATAAGGGGAAAAATTAATACCTCTGGAAGATTATCCATGTGACCATGCTCAAGTTCTGAAGTGACGTTGTTGTAAACATCCCACAACCAAGTGGCAGCGTATTGGAAGGCAAAACATGTGGCTAAGTTAGGAAACAGTTTATACTGCTGAGTGACGAAATCGATGATTTGAGGTTCCGGTTCGCTGAAACAAGAAATAAGTAGCTTTTGTTTGTTTTTCAAATTGAGATGTTACTTAGGTTTTATCTGGGATTGGTGTCGCACTGCGCTGTATCTCGTAGCAATAGTCACTGCCTTCTTCATGTAGTTCGCAGCATCTTGCACTAGGACAACTCTGACGAAGATCATGGTACCATAGGTGAGTTTGCTGCTTGGAGATTTGACGTAGGTTCCGTTAGGTAGAACTTTATTGTTTTTCATCAGCATATTCGTACGGGGTACTCGTACTTTTTCAAAACCTAAATACCCGTTGTTTGTACTGTTCATCCCTAGCTTGCATCCGATTTCCCCTATTTTAATTCCTGGAAGCGGTTGGTGGGTTTCTTCATCGCGAAGTTGTACAATAAACGGATGAATCCCGTGGCATTTTCCTTGAGTGTAGAGTTGTGCAAGAACCACCGCATAATTCGCAGAGTGTCCCACTAGAACGCACAAAGATCATCAAGGGAAAACTTCGATTAAAAGGAACTTACATCCACCGGGCCACCATTTGTACGAAGTTAATGTTGGGCTGTCTAAAATGAAGTCCTCGGAACTGGGGTCATAAGTGGCAGTGGTTTCTAGGCCTCTGATAAACGTCCCATGACCTAGTTCTGTCTGTAATATATCAAAATTAAAAAATTACGCAAGTGTTTCGTTTTCTTTTGTGCGTACTTGTGCATAGGTTCCGATGATATCACATTGCCAAGCTTTTTGTATCCATTCAGCTTGCTGTTCAATTGTGCCTTGTCCCATTAGGGTAGGAATAAACATAACATAGTGAAGGGTTAGAGGATTACCGTCCTTAAGGATAGCCGAACCAAGCTGACCGCCGAGTATTTCCCTGAAATTATATATTGTGCAATGAATAAAGTCCGGAGTAGAAAAATAAAGTCAACGGTCAAGTGTGTACATGACGTAGAACGTTTCGAAACAAACCTGAAATTATCCATGCCACCCTTTCCCTCATTCTGCAATTCTTGTACTTTTCGGAAGATAATACAAGCTTTACGAATCGCCTCTTCGTATTTTTCTTTGTGGCTCAAATATTCCAACGGTACATTTGACCGGAGCTCTGGGTCCTCAAGGAAAAATTTTTCTAAAAATTATTTATATTGATTTACTTAAGTATAACCAAGAGTTGCGTTTGGAATTTCACTTGAGATTTTGTTTGGGCGACGACGGGATTTAATTAAATTATTTAGAAAGCTTTTCAAGTTAATTTAAAAGATTACAGGATCAAAGTTCAGTGAGCATACCTCTGCTTTTTCTCTCCTCGGTTTTATGGGCTCCTCCATCGAGCAAATAGGTTAATTCCATGGGATCAAAAGTGCATTTCTGTCTCTCTTTTATTAAATCTGGGTTAATTTTGGCCATTTTCCTTCAATTTTTTAACGTTTAACGACGAATAAATTATAATTATTGCTCTGCAATTTTCTAAAAATTATTCTAAACTAGTAATTTTCACTAAACTTCCACACTTCCAGCATCTGCCGCACAACGTGATGATTTTTTCTATATATAACTGCTAGTTAAAATTATGTACATTTGCAACGTTTTACGTCAAAAAATAAACTGATATCTGTAAATACATGATTGTGATTTGTCGGATTGTTTTAGCGCCATCCATTAGTCATTAACAGAATTAAATAATTTTAATTTAGTAACAGAGGGCTTTTTACAGAAATCTATAGCAGCTTTTGCGTTAGTTCCATAGATGGGGCTAGTGACTTTTAAAAGGATTTTGACAGGGCGTATGAAATAGGTTAGGTTTATAGGTAATAAAATTCCATACCTTTATTTGTAGTATGATAACTATTTCTTAACTCTTGATTGCAATAGTTATTGTGTAGTTGTCTAGCGCGTTATCGGGTTTTGTTGAATTGAAGTCATAACTATTTTATGTATTGCGTTATTTGCGTTACAGTAAATTGTTTTCTAGCTTTAAAAATATACAGGGTGATTCAAAATTCGATGTAGATATTTTAAGGGCGTATTGTTGGGATCAAAATAAGACTTTTTTTTCAAATAAACATGTGTCCTAAAATGCACCCCCTCCGAGCTACATACAAGTGTGGACCCCCCTCCAAACTCCCCCAAAACTGGGCTTACATAATTTTTGAAGTTAAAAATAAATAGAGTGCCTAAAAAAAGGGGGGCATGCCAATTTTCAGAAGATTTGATCCGTTATTGTAGTTACAATTTTAAATAATCGTTTTTTTTTACGCAACTTACAGTGGCTGTAGTTCGGAGGGGGTGCATTTTAGGACACATGTTTATTTGAAAAAAATGTCTTATTTTCATCCCAAAAATACGTCCTTAAAATATCTACATCGAATTTTGAATCACCCTGTACTACAGAAAATGGAATGGAGAATAAAGTAAACAAACGTAAATTTAAGGGCTTAGTTTATTTACAATCGGATTGTACATTATTCTAATACTATACACTTCAATCTCAAGTAGCTACATTCATGTTTAATAAAAAATGTTATTATTGTAATAGTATATAATGTATGATATATAATATAATTATATATTTTTCCAAATTAAAATAATAGGTTAAATAAATATCGTTTTGTTGTTAATAATTACAGAATAAAAAAAATCATATTAGTAAGCAGCTCACTATATTACAACCTAGTGGTGGACTGCAAACTATTATATCATTAGGTATATACAGTTTGGCCCAAAATAAAATAAATCCCCATCTGCGCCAACCTTCCCCGTTGTTTTGAACAAAACCTCAACGGGAATCGTTGGTAGATATGTTGGAGTTGGAGAATATTTTTCCTAGCCCAGCCTGCATATTATCTCAGTTGCCTAAAAGAGCAATTCAAATTGGCAAAAGGAGGGTGAAATCAAAAGATATAGATGGGTACATATTTCTTCCAGTTTCATCCTCTTTGCAGGAAATTACATTAGCTCATCAAAACATCACTTAATAAATTCGATACAAATATAAAAAACAATGTAAAAATATAAATATATGTAGAAAAATTGTTATATTTGAGTAAATAGGGAATGTACCGTATTAACTTTAAATAGCTGCATAGTTTGTGAGCATTTGCAAAATCCCGCACTACAATCCTAGGTTTGTTACTACAAACTATGTGTTACTCGAATTTCATTATTACTTTAATTTTAATTATTATTACTATATTAAATAGGTACCTTTAAGTATGATTTGAGCATATAGTACGATTCGTTCCAAAGTGGCCGAAGGGAGGCAAATTAAAATAGCAAATAACAAAAATAAAATATTTTTATCTACGTTTAACTTGCTTTAACAACAAACACGTAATTGAAACTCATTTTTGCCAGCATTGTACTATATACTCAAAAGTAAAAATGGACGAAAAACATTTAGTTGCTTGTTGTATGTCTGATTTTTGTTTACACTTATATATACATACATTCGACAGATTATTATTATATTATTATGAATGAACTCTAACCAACCACATTAGCCTTTAGACAATATAATTGAAACCTTACACAATTGTTCACTCACACTGTTGGCAGTTTTTGGCATTATTAGACCGAATCTTATTTTTCTCGTTTTTCAATATTATTATCAAAAAATAACGTATACTGAAAAATGAACCGGCAGAAATTAAGTAGATAAACTTTACGTATGTATACTTAGACAAAAGGATTTACTTTTACTATGTGTTTCTTTCCCTTATACTTATTTAATTATTGTTTTTTCCTTCATTTTAATGTGCGTTATTTATTAATGAATAATGTAAACGTTTATGTTTGACATTGAAGCTTCACTACAAGCAGGAGATTCAGTCCCTAATGTTCGCCTGACTAAACCACTCTTGATAGATTTTAGTCCATTATTTCTTAGCACTATTTTCAGGCGTAAAACTCCTTGTTGTTTCCTCTGCTATATGAATTTACTGTTGGTGACTGTTTGGGTTCGCCCAAGGCATAAGAACCCTCATCTTTTTTACGCATTCTGTACACAATGAACATCACCACTAATATAGCACACAATAGACCCACTACAGCCCCTCCAACAATAGCTGAAACAAACGCATAATTAATTAATTTTCCACAAATCAGTTTCAGATGCAAAGCACCAAAGAGTGACTTCGAGAGGTACTCACCTGCCAATATTCCAGGTTGAGCAAAGAACGAGGTTGGTCTGTCTTCAGGTTTACCATTCATTATGATAACACCGTCGTCTGTAGGCGTGGGCAATGCTTTGTCTTCAGTGTTCGGTTTTTCTAGCTCAGTGTGTTCCGTTTTTATATGCGGAGGTTGCGTCGCAGGTGGTTTTTTGACTGGAATATAGAAAATCAGTTTTTGCTCACTATTAGAGAGTATTGAGGGGTAAACTAACCGAAAACATTTGGAGTATTTTCGTCAGTGTCCTCATCGTCTGGGCCGTAGCCAGACCCACTTGACTCTAAATCGTGGGCCACCTCTCTGTCGTTTCCACTGCCCTCAATTTCGGCATCTTCGTCATTAAAAATAAGATCACTATTCCGCTGAACGTTGCTCTATAAATAAGAAGCCAAAATTTAATGGTGATCAAGCAAAAAAGAGCTTTTAGTGGTGGTGGTTGTCATAATTAACAAGGGGCTTTGTTGAATTCAATTCTATAAGTTGTGCAGTTTTGTGAGTGCCATGACAATAAATAAATATCAGCAGTCAGCAGATAGATATTTAATTATGTACTCACATGACTATTCTAAAGGTTTGTTATAAAGGCAGGAAATTGAAATATGTCAATGTATTTCCAGTAACAACTCCAATGAAACTAACTGGATAGTTCAGTATGGCGGACAGAGAATCAGAAACAGGAGTATATAATCAATAATTGTTGTCTGCGCTGTTCTGCAGCATCCGCTTATGACCTTGCCAGGCCCGTACTATTTTTTTAACATAAATAACCTTTGTCACCCCGCACCTGATATCAAATTTCAAATATCTATTGAAGCAGCTTAAACCCGAAACCCCAAGGATTAATATCAAATTAATTCAAATCTCTTCAGATTAAGTGCTCAGTTCAACTAAAATTTCATATGTTGCGATATGATATAATTTATAGTTAGATCTATTCCAAGCAATAGCAACCAACGAAGACCATAATTTTTTACGACTTGAATTGGAATGTGGTCGGTTTATTTTTGTAAGTGAACCCCGAGACATAATTCTTGTGCGCAACACATTGTATTGTCTGCAAAATTAAAATGTAAATCAGCGTTTTATCCGACTTGAGTTTGAGTACGTAATATAATTTGAATTTTATTTCTGTTTTTTTATTAAATGATTTGTCTTCTTGGTCTTTTCTTAAGTGCCACTTGTGAATGTGAACATTAAATTTTTATTGAATTCGGAGTAAACATGACCCCGTTTCTATAATCCAAACAATTTTTGCCAAAATTTCCATTTAAAAAATATTTGGATGTTTCAGTTTCAGTTTGAGTTTACCCCAAGTAATTTTTGCTAAGTAATAAATATTCATAAAAATCCTGGGGGTGGTCTTTAATTCGCAATCATCGCCTACGATTTTTCTCTAAACAAACCAAACTTTTACAACAGTAAACAACTCCGGATTTTCAATCCGACAAAGGAACAAATATACCCTCCGGTAATCTCTAAACTCATAAAAAATATTCTGTTTTTTTTTTGGGTAAACAAATAATTGAACTTTTAACCTTTGAACAACAATGTAAATATCCTACGCGATTTTTTTTTTTAGAACTTTTCCTTGTATTTAAGTAATGATGTTTTCCTGTTGTTATCATGAGATTTTCAGGAAAATCGCCTGAAAATTCCTTTGATTTGACGTCCGATTTCTTGTAAACATCTCCAAATTAATATGTACTGACAACAATTGAAGGTCAGACCAAAAAAAAAGTGTTTGTGACGCGATTTGCCTTGCATCAATATTCTAATTTGATAAAACAATATTTCGATAATTAAAACAGTCTCGTCTGGAGCAGTGGCGTACTTGAAACCATAAATATTCGGGGGAGTTAGTTTGGTAGGGGGCGAGACACTTTTTATTAATTTAATTTAAAGTTATAGAGTGCAGACAAAAATTTGAGTAAATATAGAAAAAGCTGACAGTTTTATATTATTTATAAAATATTTTGCATATTAAATCTAACATATCCAAGATTTGTCAGAAAGCCAAGCTTTTTTTGAATTTCATATAAAATACTGGAAATTTGTTTAAATTAAGATCCATTTTAAGTTTCTGGTGAAGTACAAGAAATTTGTTGAATAAAATATTGCCCATTGTACACTTATAATCAAACACCTAAGTTCATTGTAATTCATATAAGTGTATCCTGTGATTAACCAGTATCCGGTTTAAATTTGCACATTAAACACATTATTATGATCATACAAAAATTTTTTGAATCGATTAACAAAACAATCACATAAGAAATTTGTCTTCATATTTTCTTACAAACATTTAACCCTGCAATTAATGATGTTATGTAAACTAATAAATCTATTTTTAAGCATTTTAAGACCTTGTTATTGTCGTAGTTCTGTTGAGGCATGTATATCAGTACATAGATTAGCGTGATGGTAACTTAAAAATGTAAAATACCATTATTCATTTACCCCATCAAACAGTTGCATTGAATTGCAGATTATCCAAAGCATTGTTTTTATACAAAACGCGAGGTTGGAATTAATGAATCAGGCAAAAAACCACACATGTACAGTATAAGTGTTTTGCTCTTGTTTGCGTAATAATTTAATTAATGAAATAAAAACGGGACGTGCGCGTGGTTTATACATTCAAGCAAATTATCCTGCGATCTAAACAAAGTGAATTGGAGTAGGAGCAGACTGCGAGAAAAAAACTCAAGTCAAAAATTTGACGTTTTGAAATTGTGAACAAAAGTAGGTGCTGCTGGATACAATTAGGTCGTATTTCAGTAGATTTTTATTACTCATTACAAAATATCAATTTAACCGATTAGTAAACTTGAGATAAAATTCTATTAAACGAAAACCAACAAACAATGATTAGAAACAAGTTTTTGTGATAGGATACTCAATTTACAATTATTGGAACTTTTGCATTACAAATTGTATTTTTGCTCCTGTAATTGAATATTTCTTGCCTAAGAAAGTGACCCTCATTCTAACTAGTTAAATTTAGTTTGTAAGCTATTATACCAACGCAGATTAAACACCGGGGCTTTATACCCAAAATTAATTTAGAATTCAGATTAGTTTAGGGCGAAACTATTATTGTACGTTATATAGCATTAGCATTAGACATAACCCAGCAAATCAATCGAGGTGGATAATTATAATATTCTAAAATTTCCCAGATGATTCTCTTTTGTTTATACAATGCTAAGTCAATAAGACCGAAATTTTCATGCGCTGCGACAGAAACATGAGCAAAAGCTTTACACCGTATCAAATTACAGCAAAAGCAGCATTTTCGAATTGTCAAGAAGCAAAATTACGATTACGATAAAAATAATATGTTGAAAAATTAACTTGGTGCCCCGCTGACGCTGAAGAACCGATTTTTTGAAAAGTGTTTGTTCCGAGGTACCAACATTATGTAATAATATTACAGATTAATTAGATGTTAACTTGGGAGTTGATAATATTTAACTACAAAACTTTAATGTTGGAAAGTGTGCTCAGGGAGTTGGGAAATTGATGACATGAAAGTTATGTTGGAACTTTGTAATTATTCTAAAGCAGTTCGACAGCCTATCTAAGGCTTTTAAATTTAATAAAATTGTTAAATCCACTAGAATAAATTTAATTAGAGCTTGGGTAATCAAGTGAAATATTTTTGATGTGAGTATGCATCAGTCACTAAATAAATAAAAATAATGAAACCGCGAACTGTTTCTGAGAATTACGTGGGAGTCAGAAAGTATTATTTTTAAATTTGTTCATAAAGTAAATTTAGCTCAAAAAATATTTCCGAAATTTATTGTTAGTTCTGTTACACTTCCTCGAAGTTATTTTCATTAAAATCTAAAGTGATTTAACGCGTCTGTCATATTTATTTGTACAACCTAAAATTAAATTCAAAATCATACAAAAGCAAAAAATATCTTTAATACATTATTTGTTGTCAAAATATATTATTTAAACTTAGAGATTTTAATTAATTTTGAGGTGACAGTAAGCTTAAATTCAATTTCATTTTGACTGAACTGAAACGGAATTAATAAAAAATCCGAGTGGAATCTCCCTAGGCTCCAACAAAGACATATTTGCGCACACAATTTTTCTTGTTGTGTTTTACGAGCCATTTTCAGCAGGTTATAAAAAAACAAAAAACCCAAACAAGCCCTTAGTTGGAAATAAAAGATGCATGTTTGTAATATGATACGATGAAACATCCACACGACGCGCCTTTATGATTTTTTTCGATTTTAGATGAAGTTCGTGCCTACAGTGGAGCGATATTGAATGGGGTCATTACATATTGCTACTGTAATGGTGGTTGGAAGTTATTATGAAAATACTGCATATGTACGTCAAAGAAATTTATAGCTGTGTAATAATTCGTATCCGTATACACGATTCACCATCGATAAAACCAGAGTTAATACAATATTAAAAGTGAGCTTACGCTGGCATAGGAAGCATAAAATGTTCGATTAACTACTGACACAACACAATTTACTCGAGCAAGTAGTTAAATATTTCTTCGTTTTTGACCACTGGCACTTTGTACAACAAACTGTTGATTTGACCACAAAAGTCACTTTATGAATGAAACCGATTCGTTGGGTGATTTTGTTGTTTTAAATTGTCATTTTTGGTCCTAAATACGAAGTTACTACCTACGGCACTGCTAAATTTATTATCAAAACGAAAAATTCTAGTGGATTTCGGCGATTTTGGTCCATATTAGTGTGTTCCGAAATATTCTTTAAATGTTAAACTTATTAACAGTTCGTCGTATGTTATGCTTTTCCTCATATCTCGAAACCTAAGGAAATTAAGTAGCACACTATACGTGCCTTTTTTGTAGAGCGTAAAATTACCTACAAAAATAATATTAACGACTATAACCGTCAAGGCAGCCCTTAAGTTTGTACGCGGGTTTCAACTCTTGTTTTTCGCATGTAAAACCATCTGAAGACCTTTAAGAAGAACACTTTTCATGATACAACACATTTTTAAATTTTTTTGTGATTTTGTAGCTATGAAATAAAGAAATGTACTTTTAGTAGCTTAGAATTCGAATTACCCGCGTTATTTTCGTAGGATTTCGACTTTCCTACGCCACTGCCTTCGTCTTATTCACAGAATTCGCTTTTCAATTATGCTACGGTCATGAGTTGAAGTAATTAAATTGTAACTTTAACTACATATGAAACTAGTTTAGAATAAACCCCTTCGTGCTATTCATACCTAATTTCTTGTAGCGTTTTACGAGCAATAACAGGTACAAAAAAGCAAACATAACTTAGTACATACTCGAATGGAACGAAATAAAAACTCTGCATATACAGCGAAATGATTATAACAGCGAGCTATCTCCATGAAAATTTCTGTTTTGATGAGGTTCGTGCCTTTAACTGAATATCGAATCGCATTAAACCATCAACTGTAATGGTATTTGTTATGAAAATATCACATACAAACGTCAAAAAGATTTACTGCAAGTGTAATAATTCCTATTCAAATCAATCAACCAAAATATAACACTATAAAACTATTCGATTACTTAAGCCAAAACACAATTTACTTTGAACAAGTGTTTGAAATTGTTTTCTTTGAGTTACGACCAACCACCAAAGAAGTTTTAACCGAGTTTTAACAACTGACGTGGGATACAGCCAGTTGAAATGGCTCAAAAAAATATTGCCGGTTTTTGTTCCCTTTGTGTGCGAGGGCGGCAATAAGAAATCTGTTGTTTTCACGTATTGCGAAAAGAGCTTGGAAAAAGGAAAATGTTAAATCCAATGAAATTATGAAATATAAACGTGAATTTGTCGGAGTCAATTTTTTTTCGGTGATGGATGGTGTTTACAAGTTTTGAAGAAAGTTAGATTATTATGAAGATAAATGTTAAACTTTCGTAGTTAAGAAAACTGATGATACTGTTGTGTTATTATAAAAACCACTAATTGATTTTTGATTTCATACATATTATAGAAACTGGTCGTCAAAAATGATAACAGTAAATTACTTTAGTTAATCTACTCAAAGCTTTTCATAATTTGGAGCAAAACTCAAACAAAAATACCTATCTAAACTATAAACTTTTACAATGCATTTTTTCAGTAACTTCTGTAATTTTTATCAGACCGTTAGGTCTCATGGTGCCACCATTTACTATCTTGTCTGGTACCAATTCTGCAATTACTAACAATAAGAATAGATGATCTTGCTGGCTGAGTACTTTGGAGTCTGTCTGTTTGAAGGGCGCCTAGAAATGGCTGGAAATTGACTTTATGGTACCATTTTACGTTTAGTGAAAATTTTATTTGATAAGATATCTGTTTTTTCTGGGTACTAGAGAAACTTGGCGCCTAGAAATGAGAAATTTTGGTCCGAAGCTTCAATGTAGTTTGAAAGAAAAATAATGTTCAATTTTCTCGTAGAATTAGTTTAGTTGAAACTTGAAGATTTGGCCTTCAAGTTTATATTTTACGAAAATTTCGCTTCTAGTCTTAAACTTGGCGTTTACAATTAGAAAGTTTCGTTCATCAGAAATTTTTGGAAAGAAAACGAAAATTTCAGTAGTTTTATTCTGATAATATTTAGCCGGATTATTGGACTTTTTTTAAATGAAACTAATTCATTTTGTAGTTTTTTCACATTTTTCTATACTAGCCACTAGATCTCACTGATTAACTTATTAAGCTATTACTTAATCTTGAACTTGATGTTTAAATTTGAAAATTTGGCTTAACTTTTTCTATCTATTTTAAACTTAGCAGAAATTGTGAGCGGTTTCGGTGGGATATAAAAATTGGAGTAGAATTAATCTTGAACTTGGCGTTTACAGAAAGTTTCGTTCATTAGAAATTTGTCGAAATGTAACGAAAGTTCCAGTAGTTTTATTTATTGACTATACTAGCCACTAGACCAGAATTATTAAAATTTTGGTAATTTTTCGTGTCCAAGTTTCTGTTTTAAATCAAGCTAACCTAACGAACTTGCACTTGATGTTTGGATTGGTTGATTAAGGTTAATTTTTCTCTCTAGTTTCGCTTTTAATCAAGCAAATCAAGTCGAAATTGCACGCGGTTTTCGTTTGATTATGAAATTTGGAGTTAAATCCTGAACTTGGCATTGGCAAATTAGCATTAGCAAATTCCGTTTAACTCTTCGCCTTTGATTTTTGTGTTTAACGAAAATTGCGCTGGTTTAATTAACATTTTTCCATATATTTTAATTGGTTTGAAGTTAGAAAACAAAATTGACATCAAATGAGATTCCTTCAACGGCTTTTTCATTTCCCCATCATGATGGCCCGATTAAAACCGACATATTATCGACAAGAATTTTTAATTGGTTCGACCATACTACACACAAAATCGCTGTAATTAACTAAACGAAACCTTGATTTGGTTTGTTAGAATTTTTTACTGTCAACGAATAATGTTAACTGTTTATTCCCAACGTGTTCCCAAACTCAAGACTGTAGTATGTGATGTATAAATTATAACCAGCTTATAAGACTTGGTGAATGAAATTTTAATTTAAGCGCATATAACGTTTTCCCCTAGTGATAACTTTGTGCTTTTGTATGTAGGCTTCTAAATACGTTGATAACTGATCTATTTAATACTTTCGGTTTCAAGTGCATTATTAACAAGGCTTTGGCAGAAGTAATTTAATATTTAAGGGTTGAAAAGCGAAAACATAAAGGGACTATACGAGTATACGACTATAGTATAGCTACTACTAGTTAGTCAGATATTCGACGAATATTTCATTTCAAATTCAAACACACACATAGACAGGGAAGCTTTTCCGACATTAAATTGTCTGAAGGAGTTATTTCTGTACAATTAATGGCTAACAAAAGATTGCCTTCGGTTTATTTCTACACGTAAATCTTCACAATAGGTGCGTTATTTATGTTATAGGACTAATACAAACCACAAAAATTCGTATAGGGAGAGAATATTCATCATACTGTACAAGCACTATGGCGCCCGATGATAATTGAAATAGTAAATATTTTTTGTTTTCCCCACGAAATAAACCATCAATAAAATTTGGAGGTGTAAAGCTATATGAGTGGTCATTGGAACACTTAAATATTATTCCGTCGGCTTTTTTGAGTTATCTTTAATATGTTCCAAGAAAGCAGTGAAAAGTTTAAAGAATGTCTACCTGTTTTTCTCCCCGCTATGAACTACACTACCTGATAGTGTAGGTAGACATCCTTACCATTTATAATGACCTACTAACCATGCTTTTAACATTAACTTATGTAACTAGCATATTTTCATCTGTGCATTCACAACCAGTCTTATCAACGGCACTTAATAAAATTAAATAATAAAAAATTGTTATCTATTGATCTTTAACACTCTTCGGGTATAATTAAATCAACTAATAACTTCAAAGATTAGATCGATAAAGTCAAGCAAAGTTGGAAGTTTTCTTTGAAAAGCTGGTGATTAAAATTGTTTGTTTTATAATAACTGGTCCATTAAGATTCACTGCGTTCTAAATAACTTGATCACCATGATGGGGACTTGAAGAAACTGATGCCCGGAAAATGAGGACAAATTTAGAATGGTGTTTGTCAATGGTTTAAGGAAATTTCATTAAAAATTTGTTTTACTAAGCCTAGTGACAAGATGCTGAAATTTACAGCCAAATTTAGATTTGGAACATTTGCTTATCTAGACAGCACTCGCTTTGTATAAGTAGATCTTTGGAAGGGATTAAAAATGTTTCCAGGGGCTATTTTCTTTGTTTTATCAACTAATCACTAATAATAGCTTCGTGATTGTACCATTAAAAAGTGGATTAAAAGACATGAGAAAAAGTCTTCCCCTGAAAGTAAAATTTCTAATTTTAAGTATTTATGAATTGCAAAAAAGAGACAAACCTAGCAGAGAACCTACTCTTCAAAGCCACAATAGAATTTTAGTTGAAGGCCAGATTGATAAAAAATACAATTTTTGAGTCTTTTCCTTTGAATTATGAGACAAAGCGATACTTTTCTTAAAATCCAAGGAAAAGTGTACAAAATTTCTCAATATTAATAAAATGAGCACTACTTTTGGTTTTGTATCCAAACAAAGGAATTGGTCCAAAAATAGCTCAAAATAAAAAGTCCGACTAGAATTTTAGTCTCTATGATTGGTGTACATGTAAATTAAAATTTGCACTTCCGCCTGACTTTCATTTGTCTAATTATTTTGCAATTTGCGTGGAATTTGTTCAAAATTGGATTTTAGTGGAAACCTCAACCATTTTATATTCATTTATTTTGAAATATGAGCGGTATTCTAGAATCATTTCGATCAATATTAACTAAAAAAACTTGTATGTTTGTGTAGTTTTCAGCGCAATTTTATATTTAGTACGTGTTCTACAACATTCGCAAAGCTTTGTAACAGACTTTTATGTGATGATAACCTTTAAGTAAAGTAAACATTTTTTTGGCAACAAAAATATGTATCTGAGAAATGCTATTTATTGCCCACTGGAAAAGTTAATCTGTTTCTAGAGGAAATGGAACATTTTATTACAATGAAAAATTAAATGAAACAACTCAATCGACTGAGTCAATATTAAAACAGAATGAATGTTCTGCGGAGCAAGAAAATAAAAAATTGAAATTCTCTTGTTGAATTTCGTATACAACAGTACAAATAATCGAAAACATGCTACAGTTTGTGCGCTCTGGCTGGTTTATCAAATATTAAATAATCGTGTCTACAAAAGATTATACCACGAACAAAAAGGCAAAAGTCAAAAACATGTAAATATTATTCCAAGAATAATTAGCAAATAATTTTAATTATGGAAATGTCTTCACATTATAAAAATACGTAAGTATGTATTAAATAAAATGTTATCATCTTGCAAAATATAATCAAACAAACAACATCAAACGAATGAACTGCAAAGAAATACATTCCAAAAACTTATTTAAAGATCAAAGATGTCAGAATTATAAATAATAATATCCAAAAATTAGTTTGGAACTTTATGTTTACAGGAAAAAGCAAACTAAGGCGTTGAGAAATTTAATCAACCTTTTACATCTACTCGTACTTGGACTAGGGGATGTTAATATAATTGAAACTTTGGCAGAAAATAGTTGAAATTGGTATACTTTTTTAATTAATAAACAGAGATGATAAAAGTTAATATGTACTTTGAAGCGAATCTATGTGAAAAGGTAGTAAGCAGCATACTTTCAAATTAAATTTCCTTTGTAATTCAAGCATCTTATCTTTCAAGAGCCGTGCAAAAGTTTTACACGAGTTATATTTCAAGAAGGATCCTATAATTGCACGAAAATGTTCCATTAAATTTTAATACAAACTCGCACAATAATTATTGCCTGCAGTTTATACAAACGCAATAAAATGCATGGTAATTAATAATGTCATCGTGGCCTTCATAGCATGCTAAGTAATTAATACGTGTTACTACAATATCAGCCGATTATTGCAAAAGGAAAAGGAAGCCACCATCGCGCGTAGTGGTACTAGAAAATAATTCGTTATCCTTAGGGAGAGGAGAATTTTTCAAACAAATTGCAAAATGCTACCATCCTAATTATTAACCCTCACCCAATTATTGTAACCTTCATGTAGACAGACTAATACCTTAGGCAAACAAGTCGCAATTGCCTGAATGATATTTGTGGGGTCCATGATCAATTACCAAATAAATATAAACAAAATTTCCGTTTAGTTTGATGCGTACAACTACTATGAACGTAAAAGTATGTGTCATTGTTGGCGTCATGGCGTTTTATCATTTTTAACTAATGTAATAAAAAATAATGCGAATAAAGCTTGGAACACTGAAGGCTTTTGTATACTCGCCGGTACCAACAAAGAATCGATTCGTTATCGATTTGGTCACTCAAAGAAAAATTGTTTGGAACTGGATTTCGAAATGAAAATGTTGCTGGGTTTGTATTGAAACTTTTAAAACGCTTTTATGACGTGATACTAAGAAAAGGGGACACTACTATACTATAGTATAATCGATTTGGTCATTGATGTTGGAAAAAATTATGACATGAATTCGACATGATATAAGATGGGTTTACTTTATAACTCCTTGATAAGCCAGATATCGATTAAAATCTTGCCTGACGTACTTTACTTCTGAAAAAACTCGATCGACTAGATTTCTTTTTTTTTGTGATGACCTAAGATGGGTTTAATTATTGTTCTATTGGCATTTAATTTAACCTTTGGTACACTGTTTTTGCATAAATATTTATCCTATTTTAAGTGCATCACATTCTTCGTAATTTACTGGAAGTGTGTGGGTATTTCCCCCCATGGAATTTTTGACACACTTCCAAAAAACCTTCCTTGGTACCCTGAGAACCTTGCAACAAACAATACAAATAATACAATCTGTATTTTCCATTATTTTTATTACTCTGTACTCGGTGAAGTTTCAGTACAACAAATCCTTCAATAATTCAATCAATTTGTCCTGAGAATATGGCCACGTCGTCTACGCTATGTGCTATGTGTTTGTTTATTGAATAAATACCAAATACACTTCTCCCTTTATGACCTAAATTGTATTGAATCAGTGCCTCTCATCTGAATTGTATAACATTATTTCAAATATCTTGTGGTATGTTATACATGTAGAATATGTATTTTGTCAATATTCCAATATTGTGCCCTGGAATTCGTTTGCTTTGCCTACGGAAGATGTTCGTATATTGTCAATTTATTCCAAATATGTATTTACTTTGATTCGAGAGCATATCTTCGAGATATGCGTGCCCATTATATTTTTTACATATATAACATCAATAAAAAAATGTTTCACAACTGCGTATAGCTAGTAGATAAAAAGACCTGAGATAAATCTTGTTTCAACAAAGCTTTTACAAAATAGGTCCATAACATGGTCCCTCTTAGTATTTTCCCTTGAAAATCATGCAGATAGGCTACTGGGTTCCGTTATTCCAAACAGTAACGTAAGATGCATTCCGCTGGATTCTATGGCACACCTTTATATACTGATGTCCCTTATATACGACTATTAATTTAATTTAATTCAAAATCGTTTTTGTTAAACTGGATAATTATTTTTAAATTTTTATACTTCTATAAACATACATAATTCTACCTGCTAGTGCCATAAAAGCACATATCCGCTTTGTGAGTGCTACCCTTGTTTACCTTACCAACTTTTTGTTGAGCTGCAATTCAACAAAAGAAACGCCACTCTGGGGTTGTTTTTGTCTTTATTTATGTTGAAACTTTCGTCATTGTCTTGCCGCAAGATTAATTTTATGTTCGGGGGTGGTTTTAATTGTAAAATAAGCAACAGACAAATATATTTACAGAATACATGCATATTTATGGCGGAGAAGACCTTCAATTCCAAACCTATGCTATTATATTCCCACTGTGTTATCGAATATAACAAAAACTACTGTGCGACGTTATTAAAACGTTTATGGGACTTTAAGCTATCACTAAGGTTAGACCAAACAGGTACAGCGATGTTTGAGGGCAAATTTTTGTAAACATGTGTCGGATCTGTTCCGGACATCTGTACAACATAGCCGTGAAATTAAACAATCCAAATCCTAAACCATTAAACTGCCTATTCTGATTCTGTGATTCTATCTAAAAGAATTTAGAATAAATTTAGCTTCAACGTAATATTTTATTTGTTTATAAACTGCAAGTACTTATATGGGTCGGAATACATTTTTATTTTCTTAGTGTGCTCAATGTAAATAGTCTACACTACGCTAAGATAGCAGGATAGATCACATGAGCTGTACTAAACTGTTTTCTAGACAATTTGTTTAAACTAGATGACTTTGGCAGGAATTTAATTGTAAATACAAAACAAGGCAGAAAGGTTAGTCCGAAAAGAAGGATAGGAACTATAGTGAACATTTGTATATTACCTGTGCTGCTGTCGCAAATCCGAAGAGGATTGCTAAATAAATAAAGGTGTATATCCTCAAATGCATCACTAAAAATAGTTTGTACTAGTTATATCAGTTCTATTACTTGTATTTACTCAAAAAAATTAAAATGGCACACAAATCACCACACAAACCCACAACTGAACTGGCACTCTAGTGAATCAATTCTGAAGTCCCTCCTACAGTCTACCATCCAAGAGAACGCGCAGGGTCATGCTGGTTGTTACCGCCAAATTTGAACGAGTCGTACCACGAGAAAAGTGGGGGGTTTAGACGAATTACTGCAGCATTTTAATAGCAAAAAACCGGATTTGCTAAGATAAAGGGTTTCTGAAAGGGCACCAGAAGGATTGCTAGTCTCTAGAAGGACTCGAAGACGAAGAGTCGTGCTTTTTCATGGGGTACCACAAGTAGCACGTGTGCACTAAGAAATAAAATCCTTAGAAACTCATGTCTTACTATTCAATTTAGAAGAAACTCTTAGAAATTCTTAGAAATTCGAATAAATACAGTACTAGGTACTCAAGACAGCCTGATGAGTTTAATAGTTCTCTTCCAAAAAAGTTAATGGTACCACGATGTAAAGGCAGAATTACAGTGGTACTGAAGTAAAGACAAAAGCCTCTCTATGAGTCGTGTTTTTTAATGGGGTACCTCAAACCTCTACTACTAGGAAATGTGGACTAAGGAATTATTCTTTAGCCTCAGAAACTTCTCATGTCTTACTATTCCATTTGTGCCTCATTAACTCAATATTCTTGGAAGAAGATTCTCGAAATTCGAAACGCGGATAAATTCGAGGGACATCACCCAAATTATCGGTTTAATTAATGATTTATTAGAACTTGACCTTCGCTGTAAAGCATTTCGTACAAAATTTGGAAATACATACTGATAAAAATATACTTGAACTGCAAGATGATTTCACAGAAAGACTAATCTGTAACCATTTTGCTATCAGAGGTTAACTTATAGGGTGAACCAAATCAGTCAAATCAAACACCAAACCCATTTTTTTTATACGATTTTATTTATAATTCTTACAATTTTAGTGAAGCAATAACAAACCAGCTAAAATAAGCACTAACTTAACATACTACAAAAAAACTTATTCTTTATTTCTATCCAAGTCAGCAACTCGTTGCTTATGGCGAGCGATGGCCTCTTGATGTCTCTTAACTTGCTCTTCGTGGAAGCTAATTTCGTCAGACAGACCTTTTTTCAGATTGTGGAGTTGTTCCCTTTGCTGTAAACCAAATGTGTTACTGTTTGATGGTTGATTGTAGTTTTTGGTGACTTATGCTAACCTTCAAGTAGAAGTACTCCTCCTCTTTGGCGGCTTCGTTTTTGCCGAAAGCACCACCAGCCTCACGGATGGAACCACCGCCACCACCTCCTTTACCAGCACCACTTCCCAAATCGCCTAATTGAGACGACGACATAGGGCGTAATAGTCTGTAATTTTTATTATGTAAGATTCGTGTGCAGCTGTCATTTATTATTGAATGTAAGTTTATGAAACTAATTCTACGTACTTGACTACAGGTGAAGACAATAATCTAGAAGACGCACGCCAAGAGTTCATATTGTTTATTATATGTACTTAGCTAAAAATAAGCGATGTTGTAAAATAACAACGTAGTTGTACCTTTGGTCTACCGGTAGATTAGTGAAAAATGTGTTGTATTATTCTAGATCATAGAGTTACAGCATAGACTGGGAAAACGCGTAACAAGATCTAAAAATTGCAGTAAAAAGAGAACCATTACCATTGTCCTTTTCTACTGGGCGCTTAGTGGGGGAGCTAAGCTTACTACTATTGCTCCCCCTAATCCCCCTTCTGCAATCCCTACTCCCACTCTACACACTGTGCGAGAAAGAAATCCATATCATTATCCTTCTCGCTCAACTTCAGATACCAACTATGAGCAAGCACAGTCTTTCATTTAAGTCTAAAGTCCTGAATCGTCCTCGTAGCAACATCTGGCGGACAAGTTGACAAAGTTTTAAGTCCTTATAGCTTACTGTTTTCTAAAACAGGCTGTTCGGAAAATATCCGGAACAATTAACTGAACTAACAGAACAAGTATCATGTTACAAAGCGAGGTTTTTTACAGGAAATTTACTAAAAAAAGAAAAATAGAGTAGTCCATTCTCAAAGTGGGTTAGGGATAATGGATACAAGTCACCAATAATTATTTTGTAAATTAAATTTAATAAATCATTGTGACTTTGCCACTTGTTTTAATTTCCTAAATAAACTCAAATTTTTGTATAAACTTCTCGGGCTGTTTGTTCCTATTTTCATAGCATGCTTTCTGAAATCATGGCTATTTTCAGGGTTTTCCCTGAAAGGTTTTCCGTTTTTGCTCTCGTAGCTCCAAACGAACACCTCCGTTTGTGATTATTTCCCACGTAATGACTACATTTTACATAGCTAGTTAGCCAAACTAAAATCAAAAATGGGTTAAGATTAAGATTCATTAATCATGGATTTCGACGACGCCGACGACGAAACTGCTCCCAGAGATTTAAATATAAAAGCTGAAGGAACTCAAAATGGTTGTAGTAAAAACGAAAATTTGTGGAGGATTTTATCAGAAAATACTTCAGGGTGTGATTTTGTTTTCTGTCTCTTTATGTCTGCTCTAAATTCGTATAGAGCAGACCGTTGTTTGAGACCGTTTCCTCAGTTGTTTGTAAATTGTGATAACGAAAAGGATTTTCAGCTCCTTGTAAGTATGTAGTATTTCTTGGGGTTTAGATGTGAAGAGATTTGTTTCTTTCAGCGAAATATCTGTGATAAAATCCCCCCTATTAAGGAAATACTGAATGCCCCAAAGAAGTGTTCTAAGGACGTAGTTAGACTATTTTCTTGGATATTCTTAGATAAAGGATATCCCATGTTGAAGAGGTGCAACTTTGTAGGTTTGGAGTTGATGCTCCTACTTCCCATTACACTCTTATTGGTTTTAGACAAATTTACCAGTGCCTCTTTACAACAGTATTACTCCAAAACCCCAATACGTCTTCGAGGTCTGTTATCCTGATAAATTGGAAACAAACTGGATAAATCGCAAAGGTATACAAGATGCATTTTACGCTTATCACGGAAGTTCCACCGACAATTTCTATTCAATCCTTAAAGTTGGATTACAACAACATTTCAGCATTGAAAAAGTAATTCATTTTCTTATATTCCACAGTGTAAGTTAAATATTTGGTTTTTAGGAGGTCTTGTTCGGGAATGGAATCTACTTGTCTAATGAACTGTCTGTATGTACCCATTATGCCCCTTATAGTGAAACCTGGAAAAACAGTGCACTAGGAAACAAACACAGTGTCATAGCTGTTTGTGAAGTCATCAATGATATTAAAAAAGTCAAATGTAAAGGTGAGGATTAATTATTAGCACTCGTGCACAACTAATGACTTTCTTGTAGATGCTCGCCATAAGCAAAGGTCAAAAAATGCGGATAGTCTGGGGGAAATTCCAGACAAATACTTCGTTGTTACTGACAGCGATATGGTTAGAATCAAGTATTTGTTAGTTTATGAAAGCAAGAAGAATTCTTCTGTGAAATCTTATGTAAGCGGGAATTTGTTGTGGCTGGCGTTACTATTGTATTTTTTTATGCTTGTCGTAATTGGGTTTTTTAATGGATCCTCATGGCCAAAGATACTACGATATTTCAGTAAATAGAATTTTATGGAAATGTTACCTATTAATTATTTTTATAACATGCATTTGTAATAAATTGTGAACTATAGTTTTGTTTGATTTTCTATTAATAGTGTGAGAAATTTGGAATTTGCGTGTGAATCTTACACAAATCTTCCAAAGAAGATCAAATATGATGAGACGATTTTCTTCTATTACTAATAACTATGTGAAAAAATTGGATTTTAGTTAAATCTTTACATTTTAGCTTTCGAATCTATCAATATTTTTAATTTTTGGATCATTCTTATTTATTTTCTGGATTTTATTCCATTATCAAATTAACGTTCTATGTCCAGTACACAAAAATTTGTACATTACAAAATATAAAGGCAAATTGGATAACTTTCATGTGAGAAATTTGGATCTCAGTTAAATCTTCACACTTTAAGCTCTATTCTATCAATATTTTTAATTTCTTTATCAGATAATCATTCTCATTTATTTTCTGCATGGATACAATTTTAATCCAACAAAATAACGTTCTGTCTTGTACACAAAAATATAAATGTAACTTGGATAACTTTCATGTGAGAAATTTGGATCTTAGTTAAATTTCTACACTTTACACTTCTATTCTGTCAATATTTTTCATTTCTTGACCAGATAATCATTCTAATTTATTTTCTGGATACAATTTTATTCCATCAAATTATCGTTCTATATCCAGTAGATAAAAATTCGCACATTACAAAATATAAACGCAAATTGGATGATGATGTGAATTTATGTGTAGGCTAATCAAATCTAACATAGTAGGGCTTATTTTTAGTTAATAATTTCCACATATAGTGCTTTATTGAATAACGGTCATTAGAGATATTCTATGTACGTTAATTTGGTTCCTTGTTTACTATACCATATAAATAGTAACAAATCTAGCAAACAATATTTTTAATATATCGATTTAACGCCTACAACATCGGATTATTCCAACATTTTCATTTAATTCAACAATATGTCCTCAGGTTCTGATTAAAAAAATCAAACGTTTTTTGTGATATTTTTATGTCAAAGCAAATAAATAAAGGAAAACATGCTTGAAGCTATAACAGGTGCAATTGTCACTGTAATAAAAAAACCGTTACAAAAATTAATCCCTAAATTAATTTAATTTGTAATTGCGTAAAATTTTATTTTTGTACTTCACAAAACAAATAAATACTTTTCTTTAGCCTTGAATACATTTTTTCCAAATGATATCTTGTTTTTCTATTTAATGTATTATCACAAATTCCGTTTAATTGTGCAACCTTTTTATTGACTTCACTTAATAAAGTAATTCCCACACTTTTTACCATATGGCATCGGGAGTTTACAGTTTGTTGATTTTCCTCTCAATCTCATCTCAGATCCGGCACATCGGAATTTGGTCCTTCGGATAAAAAAAGGGCACCATATAAAATTATTAAAATTATTGAGAGAAGATTTTGCGTCTTCATCTTCATATGCACAAAGCCGAAAGATCATTTAGTTTGTTTAGTTGTGATGTAGGAGAGTTTGGACTTTATATTGGTTAGAGAATTTTTAAGTTCCTAAATTTCCAAAATATCTAAGGGTTTGTTTTCTAAGGAAGAGAGTTTGAAGATGAAGTAAATATAGTCAAAGATCATACTGAATTCTTGTATAATAATTATTGCGTAATTTTAGTATCTTCGGTGAACTTCATGTAACCTGCGACCTATAAGCCAAAATTTTTGAATTCCGCAGTAGTTTCACATTTTAGTGTTTGTGACTAAGTACTACAACTATCACAAAACCGGTCCTGACGAATAATAATCACTTGGTTGCTGCTGGTTACACTCGCGTATCGCAGTGTTGGCGAGAATCTACGTCAAAGCAGAGAAAGACATGAATTGTATTGATTTCTATTAACTGACACTACAAATAATGGCGCTAGCCCATATGTTGCTTGTGCCATATCTTCTAGTTTTTAGTTTTATTCAGTTAACATTATGTTTGCAAGTAAAGAAATTTCCATTACTTATGCCAAATGTGCATCCTGACAGGGTAAGTGAACTAGTTCGTAATTAAGGTAATCCGGGTTGCCTAGTATACGTAGTTATTGCGAGAGATTCAATGATTCCCACTGAAGAAAATCGTAAATTTCCTAAAATAAACTAAAGAACCGCAGTTTCAATGCTTATCCTGTGTTCCAGGATGAATTCTACTTATGCACTCCAGTCAAGATTGTTAATGACAAAAGCTTCTACATAGGTAAAAACTGGAAATTCTAGTGAATCACTATCGCTCCGGTTACTATTGTTTTAATAATTTTTGTTCTAGTGGGATTTGAACCTAATGCAACTATGAATGTCGTCCACCATATGCTGGTTTTTGGCTGCACTGAGCCAGGCACTAGCGACGTATACTGGTATAAAATAGAATAGCGACAATTTACTCTTTAATTCATTTTTGAACATTTAGGGACTGTGGTGAAATGGCTACTTCGGACTCTGACAGCAACTTGAAACGAGCTATTCCTTGTGCTGAAGGCTCCCACGTGAGTAGATAATGAAGAGATGAGTCTCCCTTGATGTACTCATTATTACAGATGAGATTATGTATAAGACTTTAGATTGGAACATAATTGATTTCGTCCTTTCATTGCTCTTAAAATAGTCTGATTAGATCTCTTATAGAAACTATATTCTTCCAGTTTGCATTTTAGGAATCTACTCCCAATCTCAGATAAATCACTTCATCAGCTGAAAATTTCCTTGGTTTTTTCAGATCCTCTACGCCTGGGCTCGTAATGCAAAAACTTTGGAGCTGCCAGAGGACGTAGGTTTCCAGGTTGGAAAAGGCACAGAAATTCAGTATTTAGTTCTGCAAATCCATTATTCAAAGAAGTTCCCTGGTTTGTATTACAGAAACAAATCCGAAGTCCTTACATTGATTTGATTTGATTTACAGGCACAAAAACCGATAATTCAGGATTATTTTTGATGTACACAGAAGAGCCGTAAGCTATTCCTAAGAAATTAACATTTTCACGTGGTAAACTAAAATCTTTGTAGGCAAAGCAAATTAGCAGGTGTGGTGTTGTTGGGTGTTGGTGGGAGTATTCCTCCCAAATCGATTACCAAAATGGAAGTAGAATGCATGATCAATGAACCAAAAGTGATATATCCACTGGCTTATAGAACCCACACCCATAGTTTAGGTAAATAGATAATTTTAATGAATGTCAGAACCAGAAAAACTTTATCCTAAAGTTGATATTGGATTAAGTACAACTAAACCAATTCAGGAATGAAATAAAATCCAGTTTTTGGCTGGTATGATAGTACTTAATGATGTTGGCGCAAAATTGTAATTTTAATTACATATTACTGTTGAAAAGTAGTGGACAAAAACCAAAATTGCTAATATTTCCCATAAGAGAGAATCAAAGGAAAATTAATTTAGTCCAGTTACAAGAACCAATCCCAATATTAAATATTTAGACAATAGATGGGAAAATTTAGGCAGCAAAATGAAATCTTTACGAAAAATCCTATTTTTGAGTTCGGAATATAAAAACTTCGTTAACTTTTCCGTAAGTCAGTTTGACTAACTTACTAATAGGAATCAAGGCCCGTACAGACCAAGTTCGCGAACTGTTCGCGAGTTATTAGCTAACAACTGACGAACTCGGTTTGTATACCAAAGTTTGCGAGCAGCTCGTGTTCTGTTCGTGATTTCGGGTGAAGTTCGCTACTTGAGCGGTAACATCAAAGAAACTGTTAGCGAACACGTGGTGAACATAACCTGCAGTGTGGACGTTTTTGTGCAAATAATTTGTTAGTTCAATATAAGCCATATAGCGAACCTAGCTCTCGAACAACTGACAAACCCTGGCTTTATTTTCCGAACTGTGGTGTGGACGTTGAGTTAGAGATCTGATCGCGAACTATTTGCGAGTAGTTTTCGAGCTGCTCGCGAATCATAACTTTGGTCTGTACGCGCCTTAACATCAAAGAAACTGTTAGCGAGCACATGGTGAAGATTTCTTGCAGTGTGGACGCTTTTGTGTTTGCGAGTAGTTCTCGAGCTGTTCGCGAACCTAACTTGTGGTCTGTACAAGTCTTTAGATATTGTAGTCTTATAAATTGTAGATGGGATCATTGGCTCACACAGACATTTCCTTTGAGAGGCCTTACAAAATTTTGTTGAAAAATTGTACAAAATTTAAATTAATATTATGCTTCCTTTTATCCTCCCACATTTCTTAGTTGCAACTTTAAAGTGTAAATAAGAGGACTGATTTTGTGATAAAATCATTCTATTAAATTTATTAGTACTAAAATAACGAATAAAAAGGAATTTATGTCCATATAAATACTATTATTTTTTATTGGAAACATTTCAATGTGTGCCATTAAGAAAAAAGTTGTAAATAAAGATATTTTTTTATTAAAATATTAGAAATTCCATAAAAAATTACATCTTAATATTTACGGTACCCAACTGAAAAAAATTCTAATAAAGAAATGATAATCTGTTCCTAAAAACGGAAAATTTAACACTTGAAAAATATCAAAAAAATTGGGCACAAAGTCAGGACTACTAAAAAATTGTCCAAACACTTTTTGTCTCGTCACGTTTTTTCTTGTTTGTTTCGCGAATTATGAACAATATGTATCATTAAATGCAAAGTAAGAGAAAGAGATGTTTAATATTACTTTCTTCAGTTTCTTCGTTATAAAATAGACTTTTTTTTTGTAAGAATATAGAATTTCTTCCTCAAACTTGTTACAATGAACCATTAATTTTGAAACTTGTAGAGCTTTTTACACATTTAATAATTTAATATAGTGCTTAGTATGAAATTTTGGTTTAACACCACACATACCAAGTTATGGTATTTCTACTACAGCAAATTTTATATATTGCATGGAAATTACGTACTTTTGTTCTTTAATTATAATATTGGATTGATTTTTGCCCCGCCCTGAAACATTTTTAACCCCATAAAGCGCTGTTATCAACTCAATCCAACACCAAATAATTTGAATATAAATTTCATTCAACTAACCTTGAATATAAATTACGAAATTATAAACAAACATTATGCCTAATGTAACAAAATTCTACAACTACATGTTCCTATATATTATTATTATTATTACTAATGCATCCAAGTTTAAATTTATGACTATAAGTATTATAAAAAACATTTTTTTCGCTTATCAAATTTTGCTTTAAAATACATTTTTTTATGCATGTTGCAAAATCCCCGCGCCCAACTTGCTGCGTATTTTGTTTTTGCGGCTCTGCCAGGCCGCAGCAGCATAAAATCAATAACGCCCGTAAAGGACCCTAGCTGAGTTTCTGTTTTGGAGGAGTAGCGTGAACATCTCTGCTCTGAGTTTCCTACAAAATCTTGCATTGTTGTTTATAAATTAAAGTGAAATTCATTTGAAATCAGTTTCTAGTGACATGGTGCTTAAAGTTTGTGTTAAATTCAACAAAATTTTCCAAAAATGATGCTACAATATCAGTATCGATTACCTTGCAACAATGCTTTTATTCCAAAGTTACTCGTTTCGATTCAGTTTATCTTTTGAACGATCGATGTTTCGTTTGAAAAACTAAAATAAAAAAAATGTTCCGCTAGTCCTCCAATATAAAAATTCGCTTAATTTTAACTCCTAAATGGTATAAGTGTTCTCTGTTAAGTTAAAATTTCGAAATTATCAGGTACCTATTAATTTTTTTGGAATGTTGTAACATTTTTGTGTTATACAATGTTTCGTATGGACAGGTCGCGTTGTCTCCGGCTACAGCGTCCGACGAGACCAGAATGGAGTGGACCATTGGAACCTGCTGGGAAAGCGCGACCCCATGACCCCTCAAATGTTTTATCCAGTTTTCGACAAAAGTCCAATAAAATATGGTGATCGCTTGGTAAGAATTAACAAAATTGTTGCGTAGTTTATAAAATCAATAGGATGCTGCGCGGCTACTACGTCATTCATGTATTTCAGGCGGCGAGATGCACAATGGACAGCATGTCAAGAGATAAAGTAACACAAGTTGGGTACGTACTTGCAACTAGTTAGGGTTTGTTAAGCAGAATTTTCATAGGGGATTGTTTTGATTCTAGTCCAACAAATAACGATGAAATGTGCAACTTCTATTTGATATATTTTGTTGAACAAGGAACACCTTTAGCTATGAAATATTGTACCAGCGCAGGACCTCCTCATTATAGTTGGAATAGAGACCCGATCAATGATCAGAAATATATTCCGGAAAGAGAAGCATCCAGTTTAGACTAAATGACCAAAATTTCTCCCCCCTAACTACTATTACTACTACTTGTGATTTGAAACCCATACCACTATATTTGACAAAAGAAAACATAGAAAGAATCTCATATAATAGAATATATTATATTTTTGTAAAATTATTTTATGCACTCTTCACAAATTTTATTTTTGCGTGCAACGTTAGATATATATTTAATATATATATAAGGTAAAGTTACCTAATGCAGGGAATTCTTACACCATATCGATATAAACCATCCCCTTGAATCTCTGTTTTATCTTAATGTGATGTGTGATACTTACTTATATAACTTACATTCCGTTTACGCTACAATTACAATTTTATTTAGGTATATATTTTAGAACAAAAACTACATCCAGTATTATATATATTTATAATTGCGTGCACAATTACGTTTTTACTTTAGTCTATGCACTTTATCACACTTAATTTGTTTTACTTAATTAAGCATAATTGCCAAAAAATTAATATTATGCACTATATTTACCTATTGTAAATGAAATACACACATAACCAGATTTGGAAATTAGTCAAATTATCTTTTAGGATATAAGACAACTATTGTATAATCTAATGTGTACCAAAAAAATATATTGAGAGTAAAAAAAACAAAAAAAAAAAATAACGACTGATGTTACTTGTTTCTAAATTGTTTAAGTAAATGTTATTGTTTTATATTCTATTTTGTTCTATTCACTAGTCAAATTTAACTTTATCAACATTTGTTATAGATTTATTGTTGTTAGTTAAAAGTAAAATTTTTCAAAACTACAAAATTACTTTTGAACATCATAGACCAAGTTAAAACTTTGTAAACTGTAAATCTTGTGGTGATCCATCAGAAATAGAAGAAATTTTCTCTAAACATATCTCGTTTCATGGAATCTAGTTTTTTGCTCAACCACTGTTGGAAAATTTTACTTTTTGACAGGTTTTCCCACATAACTCTTCACGTCCTTTCGATGTGGTGTGTCATATATTGTAGTGATTAATTTCAAATTTCAAAATGATTGTTCTATCCACTCCAACAATCATTTATAATTCGTCAGCGAAAACTTTAGAACTCTTACTTAACTGGGCTAATATCTTCAAAAATGTTATATTAGGCTTTCATTGCAAAAAAGGTCCCCTATTGTAATAAAATAAACTGCAGAAATTTCAAATTATTTGGATAACCGGTACATTCCTCATAAGTGATTTATCGAATTTTCTTCAGTATTTGTAAAATTTTTTAGTCTTCCAATATGCACCTTCGGCATGACGTCAGCTGAAGGTGTTGCAACTTCAGCGAATTACAAAAAAATAATTTTTCAAGGAAATTTGATCAATTACTTATGTTCTATACTACACTGGATCGAAATTATTTTATTGTATGGATTTTTGAACTTGAAATTCGATACGCACAAATTATTCGATACGCACAAAAACTAAAACCCAAACAAGTTTTTTAAATCACGCAGAGGACTAGAATATTTTGACCAACAACCTGAAGGCGTTGTTGTGAAATAGTAACGTTTTTCGAGTTTCACATTTCAAAAAAAACAATCTTCAATATCTTTAAATTCTATTAAACTATTCGAGAAAAAAGACGCAACGTTACATATTTTATTTAACATGCCCGGCTTTTTATTTGAGAATTGGGGGCGTACCCAAATAATAAGCAGGAGTTGGTTGGAAAATTAGAGTTTCTTCATAGCTAACCTAAAATATTACTGAAAGTTCTAATGCAATGTATGAATGTCACACCACACACAACCCCCTCTGTCTAATTGTCTTGTTTTCATAATATAAACTGATAAAATTCTTGTTTAGATTGTAACACAAAAAAATGTTTGTAGTCAGAGTTAGGCAATGCACTTACAAATGTTTATCTAATTAACGAACCCAAACGAGTAAAATTGAAGAGTAATAAAAAACACCAATCGGAATTAAAACCACACATTTAATCAAAACAAACAAAAATTTTATCCAGAACAAAGTTAATATTTATTATAATTCGGCCTATGTGTTTAAGACTTCGACATAAAAGAACCAAATTGGAATTTTAAAATAGTCCCAAAAACCGTTTGATAAGTTTTTTCCTGGTAGCTACGAAAATATTCGAATGTTCACTTTTGAACTAACTAAAAACAACAATTAAAAAGCAATTTAAATTGAGAAATATTAAGGAACCAAATCTTCAACGAATGTATAAATTAAGGACAAATTAACCATCAGATCAAAAGAAACCTAAAGAAGAGAAAACTACCGAAATTCAAAACCAAAACTAAACCAAATTATGTTTACGTTGTTGCCAGCTCTGTTAGTTAAAACCAGGTGCTTTAAATAACTGTACAGATATTGTCATAATATTAAATTATCTAAATTAAATGTAATAGTAGTGTGTTACATCATATCTCTTATTCCAATGATTTTCATCAAGCTAATTAGGTATGAATATGAATAGAAATTAATTTTTCCTGCCTTATTGTGCTACTATTCGGTTTTTCTGAACTTCCTAAAATATTACTAGTAAATTTCAAAAAAGACGCTTTTCTATTAGGATATTCAGAAATATTATAAAGGTGATTGAATATACTATGCAACAGATAATTACTTAACTCTTACCGCTCGAAATAAGAAAATTATAACAACTTTCATAGCACAAAACCATTAAATATCTAAAATTATTGTTATTACATTTAATTTAGATTTTATGCGAATTAATTATATCAAATATTGTAATAAATTATACTATTATTTTTTGCAAATACATACAACTAATTATTTTTTTATTTACAAAATGTACTGTAAGTGAGATATGTTGTAAAACAACCATTGCATATCTACCATAATGAAAAAAACGGCCCATAACACTATAACGAAAAAATATACTTATATAAAACAAACACAAAACAAAAAATCTGTAAGAAATAGATAGATCTGTAAACAAAATTCTTATTAAATAAACCTCAAATTCCAAACAGAAGTATTGTTTTATTTTTTGTCGCCCCGTAACAACTACAAGAACTTCAGAAGAATTGTTTTAGCTGATTTTAAAACTAATGATTTTCATTGATTTCAGCAGCAAAAGCGGAACTAGAGAAATAAAGTGAGTACAATGTTGTATGAATGTTTCCAGTAAATTTGTACGTAAAAATATGCCAAATAGTATTTATGAAATAATTTGTGGTGGAAAAATTTGTGCAGTTTTTTGTATGATGTGGACTCAACATTAATTATAATTGACACCTCGTCACTAACAATAAAATTTTATGAAATTTCCAGCAATTTCTAATGTCAGGAATGTTTCATCCCATCTCATATTTTGGCAGGCCGCACACCAAAGAAACATGAAGCATAAAACATGAAACAGGAACCATGAAATATACCTATTTCATAAAATGTGTTGTTATTTTATGAAATAGGTATATGATACTATATAAAAATATTTCATGTTTCCTGTTTTATGTTTCATGTTTCTTTGGTGTGCCTTTCGATCTTTAAATGATAAAAAATACATCATTATATCTCAATATTTCTTATTAGGTTTCGTTGTCCTTAAAATATTTCTTATAGCTAGTGGAATCAGAGATTCATCCCCGGAGTCAAGATTGTGATTTTGTATCTTTCCCTTTTTCTTTTTAGTGATGCGAGCGTATTAATAATTATGACTGACACCTCTTTACACAAAATTGGACAAAACTCGATTTCCGTTTAGTCATTTTTGCTGTCACGCTGGAATTTCATTATATAATTTACCGAAATGTCCTCGCTTATACGTTTCATTTTAAGAATTTCGTCCTTAATATAAAGAGCGATCAAATAAATTTGTAATCGAGTCATCCATGAACCCGAAATCGTATGTAGTTACTTGAACTGCATTACAATAAAATGTCAGTTGAAAGCTGAAATGGTTCAAGTTAAAGACATACGGATTTAAATCCATGGATGACTCGATTACAAATTTATTTGATTGCTCGATATTTCAACAAAATTCACGAGATTCAAAATTCGAAAGTTGACTCCTTCAATTTTTCATTTCATCAGTTTCGCTTATCTTAGTCCTTTTTTATAGATTTCCACTCATCTCGTGACTTATTCCTCTTATGGAAAAAAAGCCGTAGAAGTGAATCGAATGGTGAAGTTCATGAGATTTATGAAGAGCAATTTAAGATATTATACCTAATGCATATAATCGTATCTACTGAAAGTTGTGAGGTTTATCTTTATTCTTCTGTTTACGTTATTTTTCGTCCTAACATTTTTATTTCTATACAGATTTGGCATCTAAATCATCAATTTTGCGATTTAGGAAGAATAATTATTGATACTTTGTATATTTAATCGCAACACTTATCTTGTTTGTTTACGAGATGATGAGGTTCATTTTTGAAACTAGAAGTGAATCGAAGGGTGAAATTCACGAGATTTAGGAAGATCAATTTATCTTGATTCTTCTGTTTAAATCATTTTTCGTCCTATATTTCTATACACATTTCAACTCATCGTCTGTTAAATCGGATTTGTCTCATAGAATCGTTCTAAATCATCAATTTTACGATTCAGGAAGAGTAGTTCGAGATAATTTGTATGATTAATGCAAATAGTTGGTTGTAAAAACTTACCTAGTTGGTTGATGATGGGATGAAGCATGAAAGAGATGCTGAAACTCATGTAGAATTTTTTGGAACAAGGAGTGAATGAAGTTGCATAACTGTGGTCCTCACTTGTTGATCTTGTTATCGCGTTGCAAGGTTTATATTGCCATATTGTGTTGTAAACAAGCAATATTCAAACGCCATAAAAGCGATATCAATGGATTGATGTATATCCATAAAATATTACGAGTATCTCTCTAATCAGCAAATAAAAGTGTTTATTTACAAAATAGGGTAATTGTTTGGGTTTTTATTTGAGACAATGTATGTTGGCTACTTAAAATGTTTGTAGTTTTGTTGACAAAATTGCGGTTGTTGTATTTTCGTTTAGTGGCACAATAAAGCGGAAAGGTCCCCAACAGCAACAACTTTGAATCAAGGTCTTAATTTTGCCTGAAGCCAGTTAAATGTGATGTCATAATGACATCATCGGGAAGCATTGGCGGTCCAATGAGTTGGGTTTCGGTTAGCGTTTGTAATTTCACACAGGCATCTACTCGTAGACTAGAGACTCAGGCATAGATTATGTAGTGTTGTTGTGATGGAAAGGGAGACAAACAGCTTGGTGATCTGGTGATTGCTGAATATTATTGTAGAGTACTGTGGAACCGTTGTCATGTGGTTGTCGTTGTCGCCAATTGAACACCATAGCCGTTCGTAGCCGTTCTCTAGAATCAATAGCAGCTGACGTCAGAGAGGGTGCCGGAGGGGCGCTATCAGCGAAGCGGGGAGGGGGACAGTGCACTTGTAACTTGGCTAGTAGTGTCATGTATCCGCGCAAGTGGTTCTCCGAACTGTCTATGTTTTGTGATCAGTTCAAGTGTGCAGCGCTTATTTTGGCGTAAGTTTTGAATTTTCAAATTTTGTTTTGTGTTTTGTGTGTGATCCAAATTTGATGATATTTGGGGATGTCCAAATAATCACATCACTGTATCTTGTAACGTGTTATGTGGCCTTCACCGGCGTATTAGTGTTGACATTGAAGGTCTGTACGCAAAGACTGCAAAAGGCCAATAGAGGTCAACTATTCAAATAATTTACAACAAATCGAAATGATAAAAATTTACTATAATAGCAAAAATTATTATCATCTAGTTTATATCTTCATATTTAAGCTTACTACGGCTTTGCCACTCACTTGCTATTTGCTTCAACTTCAATATCCTGCGACCTGTGAACTCTGCGCGCCAGATAATCATTTACATTTATTTACTTTTTCAAATCTTTCGCGCCTTTTTACCAAAAATTTAAAAACACAATTCCAAAATTTACTACTCCAATAATTATTATATATAATATATTATGATACGTTAGTGTTAGTCGATACGATAATATCGTTCATATAAAAAAATTCGCGCTCCTTCCTGTCGTGCAGCAGTAGCAAAACAGGTTGTGTCAGTTATCTCTGGCGTTAAGATGAAATAACAAATAATAAAAATAAAACTAAACCCCTTTAACATTACCACGGCTCGTAGAGTAGAGAACGATAAACAATAATTAGGATAAAATAATTTTATGACATCTTGAGATGCTGCAGGAGCGCAACAGATGGAGCTTGGTGCTTTTGCCTCGCTTTTACCATTGGCACCCTAGTTTTAGTCAAGCGGGTTGCAGGATTGAGCAGGAACGTCATCGTCATAACTTGATTCTTGCCAACTATCACTTACAAGCTAGCTAATCCTGTCCCAGTCAAGTTTAACCTTTTACCTTTTTCTTTGGTACCTCCACCGTCTACCTGCAGCCTTAATCATACTGCTGACCGCATATTTAAGCACGTGGTTTATTCCTGCGCGCAAACTCAGCTATATTTCGCAATTGCAGTCTGATTTATTGTTTGTAAACAGTCAACACTATAGGCATTTGGAATCTTTCATCTTTTTCTCCTCCCACGTTTTCAAAATTTTGCTTTTTCTAATTAATTGTTATTAACCAACACCCTCATGGCCTTTGAAGCATAATAAAACTTTAACAAGCAAAGCACACAAAGAAAAAATATTAACATTTATTACAATGTGTGTTTTAATGTATTCATTATGGCCATAGATTATGTCATAATTGTAAACCGGAGGTTTTAGTTGACAAGGTCACAAGGACTACTAGCTTTTCTAACATTGTGATGTTTTCAAATTAATTTCTCTCTCTCTCTTCTTATTCTGTATTAATTTCATTCCATTAGTGCGTTTTTCCTTTTGGTTTCAGGCTATTTTCTATTGTATGATGGAATTTTATCATCAATCTTTATACAAGGTAAGTTAAAAAACATATTCCAAAATTATTTTCCTGCTGTACGATGTACGATTAATAAATGCAACTACGACCTGTGATAATATGTTTTCACACAATTAAAACTTATCGTTATCCAAATAAAAAAAAACAACTTGATAAAAAGAAATCTATTGTCAAATTTTCGGTAATCTGTACAAGATAATCTTAATAATATGTCAAAGATTGAGTGGATGGTAAAATTCTTCAAATTTTTGCACAGTCTGCACCGAGGCTGAGAAACATCATGTACGTTTAAAATGATTTATACCTGAAAATGTCTTACATAATAAGGTGTTTTGTTAAAAAGAACGATTAGCTGATAACAAAACTTACGCAGATAAAAGCGATAGAACCCGATAATAAAATACTGCAGTAGTACTACACTATAGTATTTATTTAAAAATAAATATTTTTGTTAAATAACTAACCATACATTAATTGAATTTGTATTGGACGGATCCTGCTCTGGACAAATACAGATTACTCACACAACAAACAACACGACATATTTTTTGTACGGCCTCTTTTTTTATCTTATCTTTGTAACGTCTTTTCTCCCAATGATTTACGAAAAATGTTATTTATGAGCTGGATTTCTACTATATCAATATTTATCAAAAAACGAATTGAAGTCTTCTTGAACAAGCAACGAAATTTTACGTAATATTTTGCTTGCAAGATATTCATTTTTTTGATAGCTTCGGAATTTGGCGATCGATTTTGGAAAAAAATTTTTTTTTATTAATTAAGATATACAGATTACGAAAATAAGCGGCAGCCTTCAATATTTGCACGTCACTTGATACACCTAACCCAACTCTACGACCTAGTATTTATTAGGTAATCATTCACTACATTTAATATTGATGAAAAAGTCGATTTAAGACAATATTATTTTCACATGTCACGGCAAAATTTCCCCTTGTCGCAACTGAAATAAATCTAAGATATCTGAGTCATTTCACGGGTTGTCAAAAACCGAAACAAAATGATATCCTGAAATTTCAGTTTATTTCAGATATTTCAACTAATCAAGATTTCGTGTCAGAATATCGCAACTTTGCTCCAAATTTCTTACTGTTTCCGAGGTGAAAATTTTTCAGAAATTTCATCAAAATATTTAGTTAAAAGACTACTAAAATCTCTGGCTGAAAAACTAGTTTGTTAAAAATTAAGCCTGAATAAATCCACCATTAGTGTGAATCAGAATGTAAGAACCTTATTTACGGGAAATTGTTTTTTGTCCCCGTAACCGACAACAACACATTGAAATTTATTAAATTGGCAATGTGTGCTGCTAGTAAAAAATAAAAAACATCTTGAATTTCATAAAAAATTGTCTGCCTTAACTTTAATTTGAAATCTCCTTTATGATATTGAAAATTATTACACTTCGTATTTTTCCCAATATAAACGAAACACAAAAGATTTTTCCTTTTGTGACGATTTTAATGCATACATAAACTTGTTTTGTTGCTGGGGCTGTCTCTCGACGAAATTGAGTTTGTCTTCGCTGATTGGAAAATTGAGAATGTAAATGTATTACATATTTATTTATGTGGAAAATCATTGTTCAAATTGACTCATTATTTGATTCAACGAACAAAAAAAAAGAGAGAAAAGGAAATCCGGCAAAATTTCCTTTATAATTTATTTATAAATAGAAAATTACGATGAGTTTTCGGGCTTTGTGATTTTAAACGCGTAATATTTTCCTCTTTGCCATGGGATGTGATGTACAAACACACATATGTTTTTTTTTCAACTTGGACCTGAGCCAAATTTCAAACCAGTCAAGACAGATACAGATGGCAGCAATACAAATTCCCCAAAGTCTTTTGTCGAATCAAATTCTGATCGTGATCATGATCAGTATGGGCTTCTGTTCTGATAACATGGAAACAGGATTTGTTCGAGTGAAGTGCGCATACTTTGTTGGCTTAATGGTCTTTTGAATTGTTGGATCTTAGGAAAATAAATGAAGAGTGTTTAGAGTAATTTACTACTAGTAACTTGATCTGTAAATGCGCGGGGGATTGGCTCGTGTAGGGCCACGTGTGTGTTGCATACAGCTGCGTCACGGACGGCAGGGGAGATTTCAGGCATGTGTGTCTTTGCATGGCCCCCTGGGCCCGAATACGCTCTTTCAGTGGGGTACTACCACTGAAAGGTAAAGGTATAGGGCGATGCACTTGCAACGAATTTCAGCTAGACATCGGATTTTTCACAGATGTTTTCCTAGTTTAATGTCTGGGGATTTTGCAGTTGAGTTGCACAAAATAAACTGAAAGAGATTTTGAAATCATTTAAGTGCTGCCAAGGCTGCCAATTTTTACATACACTACACACTATCGCAACTGTTTATCAGTTTTATGTAAATAATAATTTTCATCAAACTAAATTTTAACTAAACATTCCTGAAATCCAAGCTAGAACTACTAAATTAAATCAAATTTAATCGTGGCTAAGTGATGCTACACAACTAATTGCATGTTTGTTTTAAAACTAATACTGAAGCTAAAATTAGTGCTGAAATTAATGTTTAGATGATGATTTCACATTTTCTGAACTTTAGAAAATTGATAGGAGATAGGATTTTTCCCATCAGCCATTTTTTTTAAAAACTGTTAGACTACAATGTATTTTTGATATGTTGCAAATATTTTCTCAAATTATCGCCGAAAATATCAAAATGGGCGGCTTGGGGTTGATTTAGAACTTCCAAAAGCAAAATTTCATTTTAAAGACTCATCCATCAATTTTTGAAACAAAATTATGGCATAAAATATCTAAATTCCTCGTTTCAAACGTACAATTATTGTTCAAATTAACGACTGGATGACATCATCACATCACATTCGTATCAAGTAAATTTTTTTCGAGTCATTCATTCAGAAAGTAATTTGCGCACCTGGTTGTAGGCATAAATGTTATGATTATATGACTTTTCTGTATGCCTTATGGGTTTCTCTGTGTTCTACTGCTAATTAACCTGAGCTTTAATTGGTAATTTGAGCTGAAATTGAAAGCGTGTTTAGTTGAAGACACAACAAAACATTCAAACAAGGCAGAGCAGAACAATTATTTTTCTGGTGTAATTATTTGATTCGTTAAATACCTTTTTTGTGTATAAGATTCTTGTATTGTATTTTCAGGGGTTTAAGAGGGAGATAATTAATGAGTTTTTACAAGGGGGCAAATGGTCAAGGTTTCTAAAAGAAAGTTTTGATTATTCTATATATCATTTCCAAAATTGACTTCAGGTTCTGTGCAGTTTCTCGAGTGCTGAAACTCGGGATTACCAGGGAAAACTCGGAGTAATGTCCTTTAATTATCGATAATTTTATTTAAACCCAATCGATTTCCCGTTTTAATCGAAGTGTCCCAACAAATACCCACATAAATTTTCTCCTGAAAGTTCTCTACCGTGTACCAAGCACTATTTGTAGTTAATGGTTTGGGTCTCTACGAAAACAATTAGTTCCTGACGAATATATTACGTCCCATGTTGAACACTCTGCCTTTGCTGTGGCTTTAAATATAAACAGAAGATATTTCAAAGCTACTGTTTTATCGAAACTGCGTTTGATAGAAGGTAATTTAAACTTTTTGTGGGTTAACGTAGGGCTGTAGAAGTTTTTTTAAACTGATTTATCGGATATGATTTTTCTTTTATTTTGTCAGAATTATTGAGGCAATTGAACTTTATATGTTTCAAATACGTAGTTGCGTTGAATTTTAATTATCTGCTACTGGCAGCCGTGGTTTTATATTGGACAGATCAATTACTAGAAAATACTTCTTATTGCTTCTGTATTTTTTATTTCAGTTTGTTTGCTGAATCACGGTAATCACTTTGTCTTGGTTATTCACACTTTTTTGCCAGGTGTGAGAGACATTTCAGGATAAAAAACGCAAAAATATCTGTTTTCCGCTATACTATAGCAGCAAAAAATTGTTTACTAGACGTTTCGTTTGCAAATAATTATTATGTAAAATGCCAATAATAAAACAAAAAATTAATTTCGCTGTAAATAGTATAATATACGAGCCATCTTTAGATAGTTATTACATGATAACTCAACAATTTCTACAAATTGTCGCTATATTACTCCTGATAATTTACCAAAGAGCAACAGTGATTATATTTCCCTGAAGGTTAAACGTGGATATATCATATTAACAAGTTATTGGAAAACTCACTCGAGGAAATGCTTTAAAGTGGGTGGTAGTTCTAGATATCTTAAGCTAATTTATACAGAATTTCCTTATCCAGCTCTAAAAATAACCTATTGATCACTAGACTTGGTGAATTTACAAGAAAACAAACGTACAAATATACACGTATGTATTTGTGCGTGTGTATGTGCTTTTTGTTCCTGTGTGAGTGCAAATTATTTGTTTTTCCTTAAAATAGCTTTCACCTCTTTTTGTGTGTGGGCGTTATTAGGGTTGTGAACCTTTATCACTCTTGTTTTTTCCCCTCTGTTGTATTATATTCTAAAATTTAAACCATCACACTCTTCTGCTCATCCAATTTGCCAACTCGTTTGAATTTTTTATTATTTTATCTGTGATGCGACAAAATAACAAAGGTCAAATCCATATTGCCAATTAAATAAAAACATCTACTCGTGAAATACGCGTTTTAGATAATATGGTGAAAAAGAATGTTTTTGTTTTCTTGCATAGGATTTTTTAATATTTATTTTTCTGCACGTTCTTTGTTCAGTTGATTTAAATTTTGGACACATTTTAGATGTTTTACACAATTTTTCAAGGGACTTTAGTCTTTATATAAAGAAATTACCTTGGTACATTTTTCGAAAATTTTGAATTTTGAAAATAGGTAAATGGTAAATTTTTAGATTTTATGCGATTTTCCAGGTAACTTAGTCAAATTTTCCAAACTTTAAACTCTAGCAAACCAACGAACAAACTGAAACATTCCAATAAGGATAATCTTCGAAAGAAAAGTCAATTTCAGCCGCGTAAATTGGATAACCCATGTGAGCTTTTCTCGTTGACAAAACAACTTGATGAAGTTATCATCATTTTCTACTTATGCATCAATTCCCGTAAGATTCAATCTTCAATCAAGACCGAAATTTTCAAAGTCGTAACCCTTTAATTCCGTACAACTTTCAATAGTACAGAAGTTAATTAATTAAATTTCCTATTAAATCTAGGTTTACATTTCAAGTGTGCGCCTTAATGGCATGGGTGGGGGTGTGTTTACATACATGCCTTTTATGTATAATAGATGGTTTTTAAATCACCTGATTAATTTTATGTAACTCTTATAGCTAGCTAGTAAAATATATTTACCACTTACATGATTAAAAAAGTAATAAGTATATTGTTACTTTATGGCTTGATATATTGAATTAAAATTGTGTAACATTTTTTTCTAGCTACATTTTTTGGATACTAGTTTCGTATAGTGTGTGGTAGTTTTTCTCTCAAGGTTATCATCCACAATCGATAGGAATAATAAAAGGACGTCCGTTGAACCCTCTGCTGGTAATAAAGAAAAATTTATTAGATAGTTGATACATTATATTTTTTGTGTGTTTGTATAGCTGGCAACTATTTTATATTTCCGATATGTACAGCAGATAATTCTGTAAAATTTGGGGCTTTTCTACATCTAAGATTCGATTATTTTGTCATATGGTTAGGAAGTTTATTGTTGTTAAAAAGATGATGTCACCATTAGGAAGTAGCATTAATAACTACAGATAAATTTTGTTAATTTGAATATCATATCGTATTTCGTTTAGTTTCAAGTTTTTGACACACATTTCAGATAATTTTTTAATATTAATGCGAAACTCTTTCTACAAACCGCGGCATCATCATCATCATCTCCATTTGCATTCACTAATTTAAGTGGAACGGATCAACCAGTTTTCTGCGGAAATGTAGACCATTTTAATATATTATACACTCTCAATTTGTTTGAATTATTTGCGATGTGCCAACTTTACTTTTTAACGATTTAAAATGGGAACAGTTGCGTTGGGTTAGAGGATGTAAAAGGGCAAGGATATAAATTCTTTCTTGACCCTAGAGTTCGTCAAATTTAGGACATCCTGTAGACGGCACAGTAGGAGCAATGTAATGTACTTTGGAGCCCCACCCTACACATCCAAAAAACTCATCTAATTAATCCATCTGAATTACTTTCTGTCCATACTGTGGTACTTCATTTCCTGAAGACGTCAAGACGTCACCTCCCTTCCGTTTTTCCAATATATTCCCGTATCTACAGCTGAGTCAATCAAATGGTGTGGCTGTATGTGATGCGGCTTAATTAAGTTGTGGGTTTCACTTGGAGAAAAAAGCAATAAGCGGTAGTATAAAGTTATCATTGGGGTTGATCAGGTCCGGGATGGATTTCTTTTTCTTGTTGTTTGTGCTGAAAAACCCGCAGCCAGGTAATTGAAAGTTATCAACTTCCATCTGGTCTATGAATGAACTTCTAGAGGAGGGGGGGTGGAGCACGTGCACCCCCACGTGTCCTTCGTAAGGGGGTGGAGGACGCCGCCCTCCATGTGCGTCACTCTGCTACCTATTGATTGCAGTTGCGTACCGACGATGGATCTGGTCATGGCCGAGATTGTCGTTGGCATGGCGATCATTCCGTTACCAAGTCTATCCTCCTTTTCACTTCACATTATTAATAAATAAATGGGATTATTTTAAAAATCTTTATGTCTACGTCACTTCCATACTTTAGAAATATTTACCAAAGACTTTGCAGACTCCTTTTTAAGTTAAACCTCTTTTGTTGGAAAACTTTTAACGGCACGTGGGTACCCCATATATTTTTTTGTCGTGCGCTTCTCCCTCTCGTTATATCAATGCGTAAGACGGTATACTTAAAGCAAAATTAAAGTGTGTTTGTATCGGGATTTAATGTTATCTCTCGTAAACATTTTAACATTAAATTTTATATTTTCTTGTTAAAATGCAACAGTTACTTAGGGATATAGGGGTTTTACATACCTTATACCGTCTGGCAATTTCCCATCTCGAGTATTAAGCGATGTTATTGTTACAGAATAACATTAAAAATATTTGTTTTTGTCTAACTGTATGGAAAACAGCATTAAGAGAGAAAGAGTATTATTAAAACTGTGCTTGTATAAATCCTTTATTAATTTCCATTTTCTCCAACGTTGATAAGAATTTTAATTCATTAAAGATGTGGGTGGATGTTTAACAATGTTACTTAAAAACTTTTTCTTTGATTCCATTAATTATCGAAGTTCAACAACTGAACTTGTTAGCAAAAAGTTTTTTAAACAGCTTTCCCCGTGTGTGAGCAAAATTCCTTGTGTAATTCATTATTTTTAACTCAATGGAATTTGTACCTTATTAAATTTTCATATTGAGTATCAATGAAATCCTGGATATTTGCGAAAATGTTGGGAAGGGTCTTCTAATTAAACTTTGGAGCTTTCGCAACTCGACATCCGTGCGCAGCGGGAGTTTTATTTTTCTTGTTTACGCTCAATCACGTGTTTTGACCTAAGTTGTTTTTTACAGAAAACCTTCGATTGAATTTGTGTGAATTTATTTCTTACTGGTTTCCTTTTTCAATCCAGTTGCGTGGTTGATTTGAATTAAGAAACTGAAATCTTTTATTTCGCTGTTTTAAACACTTTCCTCGATAAAGTATTGATAGACCATAGAATTTGTTTCAAGAAAGCGAATTTCAGGAAATGTTTGACTTTCTCTCTCAATCAAAATATTGAATACTTGAAGCTTTTGGTGCTTCCAATTTTCAATATTATCTTTAAATCGAATTGGAACAAACTTTTGGATAGAACAGGGAAAAATTGGAGATCTTTCAGATAGTTCTGGATTTCAGGCGGGAATCATTTGGCGAACAGTTTTTCAAGTTTTCTTTTAAAATAACGTTTGGTTTTGACCTTTTCGATAAAATATTTTAAGTTATTTTGGGAAATAACTCCGGATTATCGCAGAATTTAAGACAAGAATGTTTTGGTCTTCTTTTCTATATTCCAATAGATTCTTCATATGAAAGAGTATGAAAATTTGGAACCCTACAGGTTGCTTGTATAGAATTTTAAATAACAACTCTTCTATAGATGGAATTTAAGATTGGGGCCTCTCTACCAAATTTTATAAATAAACATTTGGTCCCATCCTAAACAAATTTTCAACAAAATCTCTTCTGATTGTCATTTTCCATCCAAGGATTTTAATTTTATTAAGAATAAATTTGCTTAGTTCTTTTCCCATCATCACGCATCTAACCTTCGTTAAAAAACCCTTGTAAAATTTAATCATATACATATTTCTAATTTAATTTCGTGTGTTTGTTTTGTAACGAGGTCTATCCTTTTGGTTTCGTCTATATCGACCAGGATATTTGTTGACAGGTCGGGGACGGCGATCATTGATAATCTCTGCCTGATCCCCATTACACGTTAGGTATTTATGAGCCATTACTAAAATTATACAAGGATTTAATTAGGTTCGTCCATTTTAATCGAATTAACATAGATGGGTAATATACAAATGCTCATTAGAAATTCAGATTTTGTGGTATGTGGTTATCAGAGAAGTGCGCGGATAGACAAAATAATACGAGTCGCTTAAATTACAAGTTACTTAAAAGTTGTTTTTTTTCCAGCAAATTATAATATGTAATTACAGCTAACACAAATAATTACAAAGAGCAAAATATCTAGAGAAATTCTGTACAGTATAAGTAAAAGGAAATACATAAATATTCGTTGGATAGAAGTGGTACAGGTAGATAATAATTGCCTTGTCACACAGTTGCCTTTAATTTAAATAATTGTTAATTATTTAAAATGTAACTATAGTAAAACCTTTCTACTAATTGTTTTTTAAACAATGAAAAAACATGATAAACTGTTAATACATATATATTTTTTATACCTACTTCATTTAGGTACTGTAATAAATTGCTGTTATTTCATGTTCGGAAGCAACTCAAGGATTACCGAATATAATAATAATTAATTCAATATAGCGTGATAAACAAATTTCGACCATATTAAGTTTCGGCTCAATATTGGACAAAATTTTGTAGTTCTACATGTTTTTCTATGTAATTACTAACTTATATATAAACATATTATTTTGCAACAAATAAACTATTTTTAGAAACGGTTTGAATAAATTAAATATCGAATTTTATTTTTAGGATTTTAATTATTTTTAGTAAAATTATCGTACGTTATTTATAAATTTATAATTTCATAAAAAATTTATCTTCGGTGGAGTATTTTTAACCCAAATTGTAGTACCTATAAACTATTGGTTTTACTTCTTACAAATAAAACAAGTTGATGATGTACTTGGTTTAAATAAATAATAAATTTGCCAACTCCGGTATTATTAAATAGGTGTGTACACAAGCATGTTTTGAATTGTGGTATCAGAGGAAATATAACGCGATATGATAAGAAATACAATAAGGATATTATCTTAGAGAAATTTAACCAGTTTTGCACATAAGATGCTATTTTACTAAACCAGCACCTTATTTTAAAATAATTTGAACAATATTAAAATAACCTACTACATTCGTGACTTAACTTACACACATTTTATTTACATGGGGTCTTATCTTGGAGAAAAAAGTATTTTCCTATGTTCCATTACAAATAGCCACTGTAATACCCGACAATTATATTATACATATGTACATTATGCTAGTGCAATTTCATTATGCATAAAATAGAACTATAAATAGACCTAATTTATAATAATAGTCTCAGAAGCAGAGTTATATTTCTATTTCTAGTCCTAGTCATATTTATTGGTACTACCGGATAATTTTTTTGTGCCCGGTGTAGCCTTGCCCCCTATAGCGTTAACTTATCTGATGAGGAAAAACGAATGAAATGTAACCTTTCTATTAGGTGCACCAACGAATTTTTTTCGGTTAAAAAAAGATAAGTTCATAGTTACCTTGATAGTCATCAGCACATTTTGAATAAATATTTACATTTACATTAAATCTGTTAGTGCTAAATTATTGTTATGCAAAAAATCATACAATTTTATGGTGGTACCGTCTGAACATTTAATTAACGTTATATTCCATACTTAAATTGACGTATACGTTGTTTAACTATTTTTTTCTCTATACCTATACAACTGTTAGATGGAATAAATTACCAGTTTTTCGGTTTATTTTGTTGAAATGCACGAATCCTACATTGATTTTTCCTTCAAGTTAATCACTTTTAAGCAGATCAATAAATTACTATGATTCTTTTTTATTTTATTTACAGATATACAAGATATAGGCAACTAGGTTGATGACACAAAAACCGTAAGTATCTCCTAGTGTTTAAATTTAGAATAGCTAATGAATATACAGTGCGTCCTTTTGAATAACAACCAGTCAGGAATTTTGAAATTTAATCTTAACCGCTTTAATTTTATCCAATAATCATACAGTGTGTTCCATCTCATGCGCACCATAAATGAAAATCGCGCGGGGGTTTTGAAAATCTGATTGATTTCTTTAACTGCCTGAATTAATCCAATTTAAGATTCCATTTCCGTTTTTACTTGCCAAATGATTTAAGTGAAACCGCTTTGAAAAACTTTTAGTCATTTCCCCAACTTTTCCATTTTTAATCAAGTCTTTCTGTCTAATTCAGAGAGGATTCGTGGCTGCGTACGATATGCAATTAGTATAAAAAAGCCGTTTCAAACTTGCAGCCAACGCAAACATTCTTTGTTTTTTTAATATTTTTCTGCGTTCATAAGAAAACCAAATACGGTGTGCGTTGCATATAATAGATTGCGATGCGTGAATATTTAAACAATATTTGTGTATATAATTATTGTTCAATATACTAATATGTATATAATTGCTCATATAAATGTAAATAAGCAACTTTAGTTATTGAGTTTGATGAAAAAATAATTCAAGTTGAACAACTTAACATTGATGTAGTAATAAATAATGTTGTAAATAACTTTTTTGCAAGTATATAGTGTTGTTTATCAGAAATCGTTTAACATTTAAGGTCAATGTTGAAACTCAAAGTTTATCAAAATTCTGTGTGTGCATTCAAAAATTATTAATATCGAAGCGCTCTGGCAATTTCAACAATATTTAACTTGGAAAAAAATAATTATTAAGTCAAATTGTTATATAATAATTTTTCATATTTTTTTGTATACGTTGTATAAATATTTGCACAACTTTTATACAATACGAAAGAACAAAGAGGTTGTATATCTTTATTTAACTTACTACATTATTAAATACACAAGATAATTCGTACAAACGACTTGGCAAAGGAATAATGAAGGACTTTTTTCCAAGAAAGAATTAAGACATTTTTCCGGTTTTACAAAGAAAAATCTGATTTAATTCCACGAGTACTACACCGAAAATAACTGATGGGAAGGTTAATACATATTTTATGGACAATCAATACAAGAGATCCAATTTACATTATCTATCAATGTAACTTTTCCAAAATGATATTATAAACAAGAAACGAGAATGTATGTTCGATGATAATAATAATTAACGATATAGAACAGTACTAGCTTTAACTACGGCTGGGAGTTTCGGTTTTAATTTATTATTAAGCAATTTTTCTCTGTAGTTAAATAAAAATTATTAGTTTGAAACTCAGATGGTTTATATTCAATTAAATGTGAACCCTTTGTATAATATAGTAACTATTTTAATTAATAAGTTCCTAATTGCTTCATTACAGTGGTTTCTTCGTAAAGTTTCAATTACGAAATATCTTATCTCCACCTCAGGGACCTGTTAATTTTGACGGAAGAAATAAGGTACAAGTTACAAAATAATTTCAGTACAAGCGAGGGGGTGGCATTAATTATTCAAAAATAATTCAAAGTTCTGCAAAAGAAGCCTGCAATGAATGCAAAGTTTAATTTTGTTTTTTAATAATCATGTTTAGATGTTCAGGGGTGTTTTTCTGTTTCATTCCGTTTCGTTTCAACTGTAAATAAATTTGAGGGGGTTCCTCCACTGGAAACAATTTATGTTATTTCATTTGAAATATTTCGTTATGTCGAACAGTTGTTAGTTGATGGGTAACTCGAGAGCACCTATTTAATTATTTACGCTTTATTTTTAATTAAGCCTAATATCTTCCAGTCCTCATTTTATGATTTCACAAGCCTACGCTCAAAGCTTTGTTTTGTTCCGCCTTGGTGGGTTGGAAGCGCTTGATATGAATGAAATTATTACAAACAGGTGTAAAATTCAAATTTTTTTCTCATCGACTATTTGCACGGGTAATTATTATTGGAATCAAAGGGATCAAACGCGGGCCTCAGGGGAAAAATCATCATTTTTTTTTAATTAAATCAAAGGCGATTTGTGGTGAACTGTACGTAATTCTAATCATTTTTCCAGTTGTAACCAGTTAAAAACATTGGATAAGTTGCAAAAAATTTTTATCACGTACTCGAACTAACTGAGACAAATAAATATATTTTTTCGTAAATAATTTGGCTGTTATCACAAACCAAATGATTTTTGTTTTGTAATCATTCAGTTTAATTTCAAGATGAATATTATGTGATGTGATATTAGGTTCAATTAAACGAAAGCGATATCTGTATATGGCTGGAATTAAACGTTATTAATTAACCATCAAAGGGAAACGCGTTTAATTTTTCGTTTAAAACCACGTCATTTAACAAAGGCATCATCATCAAAGGTATCTTTACCCCGCTCTTGTAATTAGAAATCGTGAAATGCTCTTTGTGGTGTAGCAATTTCGAATATTTTGGTAGGCTGGTTTTAATTGTCATTGTGTATGCTGGATGAGTCAGTGTCACTGTATTTACCACACTCAATAAATTCATCATTAACAGAAGATGTGAAAATTTTGTAATATGTTGTTTACTGTTTTGAATTATATTTGCGGGAATTTGTGAATACTTATATCAACCAGGGGTTTCCAAACCTTTTTGGGGGCCAAAATTTTTAATCTCAAGGTTAGATGCTTTTCCGAGAAATAATTGTCTGCAGAGATTGTATGGGATTTTTTCCTGATGACAGCAACATTCATTTCAAATCGGAGTTCAATTCTGCACCGACAGAAAATTATATAGTAGAGAACATAAAATTACCTACCTAAACCTAAACGTATTGAAATGTTGATGTTTATCAGAACTTACCCCCTAATAATCCTCTTACTGTCTTACTTAAATAAAGCGAGGTGTATAAGAGAATTATTTATGTATTATATCCTTAGGATTTTATCCTTTCATACATTATGCAGGATGTTTTACGAAAAATGATTATGTGCCAAAAACTATCACTCTTTCTGTATTATTTAAGTAGCAAACTTGGAAATTTTACAGTAGGTATCTACACAAAAAATCGTATAGAAACAAAGACTAGATTTTCAGAAATAATTTTCTGAGACATTATTTAGGTCTCTAAACAAAAATGTATATCATAATATCTCAATCAAAAATGTACTCTGTAATTTTGGTTTTCCTGTGTACATTTCTGGAAAATTGGATGGATGAGTGGACAAAACCATTTTGAGGAAAATGGGGTTTCATAGCCTGATTCTTCAGCTGCAGAAGGTTTTTCTTTATTTGCTCAAAAACTGCGTTTTTGGGTTCTGATCCCCTTATCCTTGCTGGGTTGGATATTTTTCTAATTTCTTTTGCTTTTTTTGTCATGAGTGTTCAAAACTGTAGCAGTTGGTTTCCAAGCTTAATTTTGTAAATCTAAGTACTTATGGACAATAAAATCTATAAATTAAAAACCAAACTTATATTTTGCTTCTGTTCCTCTATTATTATTGGGTTTTCATGTATGGTGAAATATTTTGAGGTCAGTGGACAATAAAATCTACAAATTAAGACCAAATTAAGTTAGGATTGGAAACATGACGCCATATTAGTTGTAAACAATCTTGTTGGTGACTGTCACACCCTGTACATTAGAAGGGATTTAGTAGTTGGTATATTAAGTAAAATGTTTGCTTTTAATTTTATGTTTATAATTGCTTTTAGCTTGTTTAAGAAAAATGTGGGTGGGCGGGCAATTCGCGATTGTGATGGCATGACGATCGGAGACGCGCCGAAAGGGAAATCCCAAAGTAAACATCAATTTTATACGTATTTCGTGATGAGAATTAAAAAGAGGCTTGTGATGGCTTAATTGGAATAAAATAAAAAAGAATGTAAGAGCGAAGTTCAGTTTAGGCAATGTGTATTATAAGACAAATAGATAATTTAATTCAATTATACCCTATCAGTATCTGCGAGAGTAAAGTGGCGAATCATTGGTGAGTGTCCGACCAAAGCAAGCAAGCAACCGTCCGGAGAACGGCTTTAAGTATAACCTATAGCGCGAATCTATGTATAGATAGATATTTCTGTTTGTTTATGTCTATAATTAACATTAAAAATTGTACAGGCAATGCTGTGTGCAACTTAGGCAGGTCAAAAATACTCAAAAAGCTAGCAGTACTGAAATAAAACTTATATTTTGAGCGTTGCTTTTATTCTGGATGGGAAGCTCCGGACTTGTATTTAGTGGGCAACCGTACCTTGAGGCGGCCCGTCGGTCAAATAATATTTTCTATGACGGGCCGGTGAAACATAAAAATGTCCCGACATTGTCAAACACACGGTGTGCTACATAGTGTATGTGCGTGCAGTGTTAGGTGCATGAAAGTGTTTATACACCAAATGCCACTCCCCCACACTCTTGACGATCCCCCAGGATTTACACACTGCTTCCGAAACGTGAACCGTCCAGGAACCAGCTATCACTACACCATGGTAATAAAGGCACATCTGGACCCCGTCCCCGAACCACAGACACTCAGTATCTATCAAAACTTAAATCATTTCCGGAATCACACAACAAAAAACCATCCAGATAAATCATTCACTTCCCCCTGATATACGTTTAGGTTTAATTAATAAATTAGTTGTGGTTGGCTGGAGTTCTGTTTTATCTGCAATTTTTGCACTTGGTGGCTCTGTGTTTTTATTGCATAAATATTTGTCTATCTCAATGTTGTGTTTATGTTTGTTGTTTGTGGAAATAACGCAAAAATTTCGTTTCTTTCGATGATGTTTTTCCAACACAACAAAATTGTCAAGCCAAAAAAACCTGTTTGGTGTATAATAATTGTTTATTTGGTAAATAAATTAATATCTTATTTACATTAATTTATTTAACAGGTCAGTTATAATATAATACGTTCTTGTTGTTTCCTGCAACTTCTTTTAAATTTAATTTAATTAATTAAGATAAATTATTTTGCAAAAATTTAATTACTTAATGGAATTTGCTTGTAAGGACGTGGGGCTGAAACATTTTTTTAAACCATACCTTTCCGAAGGAGTTTGTTTGTAATCCGAACCACATGTGCATCCGCAATAATTTCCGTTAATTGACATTTTTCCTCAGCGCGCGCGCACGTGACAAAATGAAAGAAATATTTTCCGGGCAATCCAAGCAATTAGGTACCCATATTATTATTATATAAAACATAAACACATCTTTATATTAAATGAATGTCATATGGAATATCTATAACCCATAATATCTACATAAAAATTATATAATGCGAAACAAGTTTTGTGACCTTTCGTAAAAAAAGATTTATAATGGAAAAATGTTAATCTCAAGTGAATTTACATTTGAAATTAAAATGAATTTATATTATATTGGTAAAAAACAAATACTCAACTACATCTACCTAATTTGGTTTTATTCGAATAATTTAGTTCTAAAAACAGATTTAATTTAGCAAAAATAGTTTGTTTATATTTTAGTCAGAGGCAGACCAATTATTATTATTATTTGCAGTTGCCAACAATTTTGAGGAAAAAATCCTTTCAATATATTCATGTTTCTGTGTAAATTTCCAGCTGACGTCAGCGTAGTTGGCAGCATTATAAGCATATTTATGTTTAGAATTTAATTTGTATGTATTTGCCTATACACACATAGATGCATTTACTGTAATCTTTCGTTTATTCCTAGAGAAAAACTACTTCGTTAGGGTAGAAAAACTATTAGTAATGAATTTTATAAAATGTCATGTGGTTTCTAAGTAAATATACCACTCTATATTAACTTAATAATGAATATATTTCTACAAACTAATAAAAAATTGATTTATTGATGTCTCTTTCAATATAGGAAAACGCAATGTACCTTAGACATTTTTCTTTTTATTGATATCATTCCAAGCAAAATTATTGCTAATAAATCGGACATATTCTATATGTAAATCAGTTGTAATAAAATTTCATTAGTACCTTTGACCTATAACATTTTTAACGTACATACATAACGATATTATGCAAAGTAATATATAAAATATCAAGGAAATTGTTTAATTGTTTGTGAATGTGACAAAAAGACGATGTACCACGCAGCACCGTATTAACAGCAGTTGAGCCCGAAATGAAAGAAAATCTAACCTCAGTCGGTTTCGTTGTCATTGGAAGTTTATTTACCTACAGACGCATTATTTTTATTTTTTCCTGAAAATTCAATTCATCGGTTGCCACTGCCATGAACATTTCCCGGTGATATGTTTGTTTTTATTTTTTCTGTAAGTATCCTTTTATATATCAGACAATACTATAAGGCATTATGGGTCATCGCACCTTTTGTATGTCTCCTTCCTTGATATAAAAAATAATAGCAGCAGCAGCTGACAAGTGGCGCTTTGTTTACTTTTCTATTCTTTCCCCGTATTTTCGAGGCAATTGACAGCTTCCGATATACATCTTGTTTCTTAATCATAACTATGATTATTTTTATCGCGTTTTTTGTGTTATCTAGGAATTTTTTTCATTATCAGATATTATTATATTATAACTCACCGTTGTACATACTTATATGAATCTTATTAATATTCGGTGATACATTATAGAATAAATGTTCCATATGTATGTGACGATGTGCTTCTACTTGAAGTGTCAAATTTCACTTCCAACGTCTACTTCTGGAATGTTGAACACTTAGTAACAAATTTTTTTGAAGTAACCACATAAAAAAATGTGTTTGCTCAAATAATAATACGTTCGTTAGCTCTTATTATAATGAACTAATGAGAGGTCTCAGAAATAATGCTGATAATGACACAGTCTCTATTATAATTATATTTTTATTGAATATGAAGCAAGCTGGATAGCTGGAAAAGCAAATTTGCACTACACTAAATCAAAACAAAACAAAACAAAATAGAAAAGGAAAAGTGTTGCTACACTTTATTATAACTGAAACTGATATTATATACAGTTTAACACGTAAAAGTTTTGACGTCATTCCTATACGCTTGTTAATTAATTGCAAATGATTAAAAAAATTTTACTGGGTTTTTACATTTATTATTTTAATGGTAAGAAAAATCTGTGGAGGTCTTGCGATTTTTTTAGTTGTGCGTCAGTGGCGTCCCTTTTGACCCGCGTCGAAGGCTAGAGTCCCATTAGACGGCAGTTTGAATACGTCTTCGTCTTGATGAAAAAGTATTACAAATTAGAAACAACTTTAATGATAAAATAGGCAGGAATCTCAAATAGATTTTGGAATTTAGTCTAAATAATTTTTTTCTATATTTTTGGGATTCAATCTTGGGCAACTGATATATTTAGGCGTTTGATGGCTCTCTCTGGTGCCTTTTTATATTAGGTTGCGATTAAGACAAGTGGAAATACTAAGGGTATTTTTGTGTTTTCAAGCAGTGTTCCTTTTACTTTGTCGACCGGAATGTGTGTGAGGTTTTGTCTTTTATTCTATTTTCTTCCAATTTCGTGTGCTCCTGAAGGTTATCATAGCCTTAGGAGCTTGTCATCATGGAGAGGAAATGAAACTAAATCGTTTTTGATCTGTAGTAATACAAAGCTGTTTATCTCCTTGTTTCCCTTTGTGTTTGAAGGTGCAATAAAATTGAAAGTAAACAAAGTAATTGGGTATTTAGAATATTACTGAAGAAGTGTTAAAGGAATGGCATTGAGGATTGAATAAAATTTAATGTGCTTGAGATTGTTTTGAGTCAAAAGTTAAAGCATAAAACATGCAATTTTGTTGACAAGAAAAAATGTTTATTGAGAGTGTAAAGTAAATAATTAATGAGGCTCGAGGCACTAGACCCGAGAAGTGGATTAGAGTTAAGGAATATCAGAGAAATTAAATAAGTAAGCAAGCAAACAAACAAGCAATGAGGCAGTAACCAGGGAAAAGGGAGCGAGTTCGTTGGGCGGTTTGGCACGTGCACGTGGTGCCGGGTCCGGCACCGACTACATCTCCTAGTCGGACCAGCTAGTAGCAATCAACGTGGCCACGACCACGGCCGCCCAGGACCGGCGGGAGAGGCAGAGGGAGAGAAGAAACCCGACGCACTTGGCAGTTCTATCGCTCCTTAAAAGGCATGGGCACTTGAGAAGGGGTCCCTGCGCTCCTGCCGACGACGGCAAATCTCCTGCAGCTCCAACTGCTGCTTCGCCGCTATCACACATGCGGTGCTCCGGTTATCTGTACCGCATGTTAACGCAGTAACGCACATGGCTTTTCCGGTGGATTACAAAGGTGAGTAACCGGCAGAGGCAAGAGAGATCTATCGGTGAGGCGGCGAGGACCGCAGTACTACATCGTGAGTCAACGTTGCGACGGCCGCCTTGACGCCCTCTCACCCCGGGCCTCGGCGGGTTCCCGGCTGCACACGTGCCCAAACCTATCTTTAGCTCATGGCCCCTACGTTGTTTTTTTGCTTCAATTTACTAGCTTCATTATGCACAAACACTAAATCTACCGTCGCCCGCCGTCCGACTGTGCATCCAGCGGCGCTCCTGCTACTGTTACTTCTTGCTCTTACCACTCACGGCACAACCGCACAATAAAAACCCACATACCTACTCCTTTATTGTTTATACATTTTACGTCCCAAATATTTCCGACGTTATAAATACATTAACATGTCAGCGGTGCTCATTTTTTTTTCACGTTTTTTCCACCACAGACTCTTTAAATTGCTCAATTCTTTGTACTCCTGCCTTCTCTAATAGTCTAATACAATCTGATATTCCGCCTAATGTATTCAAAACTAAATATTTTACTCAAACTACATAACCATATTCCTGGAAAAACAATTTTCTCAGTTTCATGAAATCGCACATGAAACTTTAATATAAAACTTTATCTTCCTAGCTTAAACATTTATTGGGTTTTCTAAACTTTACCTGTTGATTTTATTTTTACGACTACGACTCGGAAAATTATTTTCTTTAAATTGGTTTCCTTGAAAAATCGATTATTTACAAGGTCACATTTATATTACTCACGCAAGATTTCACACCTCAAATAAGTCTATTAAATTAAAACCTATTTAATAACGAGTTTTTTGAAAATTATTTTCGGAAACAATAAACTAGCCAACGTTGACATTTGATTTGTACTAATATTTTCAATTTACTAATAGGGTACCTACTGAAACCTTGCAAATCTCTTTCTCTCTCTTTCAAATCAATCTTGGACTATTCTGCTGGAGTCAGCATATCGTCAGTGTAACAACTGAACCAAACGCGACAAAACCCCCCAGAAACCGATTATCATGTAATATACCAGAAAACTTCGCATGTTACTTGCGTTATCCAGATATATTTTAAAAAAAATCCAAAAACGGTTCATGTGCCACTTTTTTAAAAAGTGTCTGCTTCATAGAAAACAATTTTTGTGTGTGATGACAATAAATTTAATGTAACAATACAATTTTTAAGACAGTTTAGCGTGATAATTTTTGTATCGCTAAGAAGTTATTTATACAATGGAACTCACTCTAAGGTAAATTTTCGGATTTCGCTAAGTTAAGTCATAAATTAATTAACCCTGAACAGGTTTTAGCATTTCTAAATAATTAACAATGTGATATTGAGAGAAATGCAGAATGGTGACACATTAATTGGTTCTTTGAAATTTAGTTTGAACTTTAGATTAATAATTAATACAGAAAATAAAGATAAAGAGAAATCAATTATTGTTTGAGAATTCTCATACGTAAGCCATTTAGTTGATGATAAAATCGAATTAGGTGCAAATTCGTTTTTGTTCAACATAAGCAGTAAGCACATCAAAGTGTAAGGGTGCTGCCGACATTGTTGCTCCTGCTGCCAGCGTATACATAAAGCCTTTGTGCGAGAGTAAAATGAAAAGAACCGGAAAAAGATAGAAAGGAAAAGCGGATGGTATTGAGCCGATATCAACTAGTGGTGAAACGAAACGCGTGGGCTTTAGAAACGAAAATTGAAGATGTGCGATTTCCTATATGTAATTGGAATTTGTTGTTTACTGCACCCCGGTAGTCGGTCGTTAGTGGGCTGTATTCTTCGTAGTCATAGCTATAGCCATAACTAGCTGAATGTCGTATCGCAACGCGGCTTCAGGGAGGTGAGGTAAAGTGCGGTGGGGCTGGAGAACACGTGCACCAGCTTGTGCTGATGTACTAGGAGGGCAAGGGGGTTAGCGCGAGCTTAACAGGAGGGGACTCTGACGCCCAGCATCCCTGACAGCAATGTATCTATAACCCACGTATGAAGAAGCCGGTAGTGTCGCGGTCAACTTAGGTAAGAAATCTCAGGATAACATCGAGTTATTTTCACAAATTACCTACTAAATTATTTTGCTATATGGTTCCGAATCCGATATACTTAGCAACCTTCCGTTTCCATGGACACCACCTTGCATGCCGTCTTTGTAACCTTTGACCTCTCCACCACATCCACTTGTATCATCATTATATTCCGATAATTGGTTTTTCATCTTCCTCGTCGCTCGCGCTATCTTAAGGGGTTAGTTAGTTAGTCTTATTGTCACGCTTTGACAAAGTAGGGTTCGGTTGTTTTATGTTTGGCTTTTCTCAAGATGCATCAAATTTTAAGTACAAGGGGAATCGTTTCAAGGGAGACACAGACAGCTGTAGGCGCACCATCTTCTAGCGGAAATCCGGCGGAGAACTTATTTCTTATTAGCTTGGCTTTGCTGATGCCACTAATAACAATTAAAATCCAAACATTTACTTTTATCAATATTTGTGTTGATTTTACCATTACACTTTATTATTATTATTATTATTATTATTATTATTCCGACTGTTATGTTTCGTTTTGATTATCATCACATCGCGTTCCAAATATAGAAAAGTTCAACTTGCCAAATTCACTTGGAAAAATCCTTAATGTTTTAATGCGATGAATTTGCGGCGAATAATTGTTTCCTAAATTTTTTGCCTTGAATTTTCCACTCCAATATCCTAAGACGGTAGGTCATGGTCTTTGTTATAATGGTGTCAAAAATCCATTATGTTTACCAACAATATACCTACGTAAATATTACGTAGGACGTTATCTTATTCTTCAACGAATTTCCCATTTTTTTACTGCGAACCTCAAAGTTTTACAGCATAAAAGAATTTCATAGTCATCTAAAATTACAGGAGTAGGTCCACAATTTTAAGGTCCCTTTCTTAAGGATAAATCTGGAATAATTGGCGATGGTTTCTAGTTTTCGGGCAAATATAATATAATATAACAATTAGCTACGCAAAAATAATTAATTTGATGTCTTGCGTTTTGTATCTATTTTATTTCACATGAAAATTAAAAATCTGACCTAAACTCACCCTAAATTCTCCATATTATCACAAACCTAAGTGTTTGTTTTCCTTCGTAAAATAGAATAAAGTGCTTTAGTTTCAAAAATGACACTTCGTGGAACTCCAGGCCCCCCGATAACCCTTTGTAACTCCGCTCCTGTTTCCATAGATGGCTTAGCAGATTTTCCAAACCAATGCACTTTTATTATTTTCCTGGTATAACCTGACCTAACTTAATATCGCGTAATTTGACTAAAATAACCTATTTTAACCTTGTTTACGCGAAATATTTTTTTCTATAATTTCCATATATAACACAATTTTAAAAATAGTAAACACAAATTTGATGACGAATTTTGGAACTTACAGTCATTTCCCAGCAGGTTCATGTACAATTTTCCAAAATCACTTCAATTATATGGTTTCTATTTTGAGAACATCTTGGCAATTGTTAGTCTAAGCTTGCTTCATCCACTATTTAGGATTTGTGAACAGACATTAGGAAAATTACATTTCAATTTGAATGCATTGCAGCAACCATTTTTTATTCTATAGTAGCAATTAAGTTTAGATAGTTAGTGTTTTCGCTTTCGATTATTTTCAAAATATTTTTCCGTAAATGTGTTTTTACTCCTAATAATGATCAGGTTACGGAAAAAAACTAGTAGCTAACACATATTTATTTATACTGACTTGTCGGGCGCACATGCTATGTAACTCTTTAGAATACAAGCTGCAAAAACCGCAAGGAAACCAAAATTTCCGGTTGATGAGATAGAAAATATGTTAAACTGTTAGATTTTGTCTGAAGGCTCTTATTGCTTATAATTTGTATTCGTTTAAGTGAGATTCCACAAAAACCTTGAAAGCTGCGTTTGTATTTAGACCAAATGGTGGACATAGACTTCTCTATCTAAACAACACCCTTGTAAATTTTGGATGCCGTCCAAATAATCTCGTGATACATCTTCGTAGTAGTATATAAAATGACAAGAGTGTTTTTCACACATTTGAGCATATTGAACAAAAAATATTGTATTCTGTTATGGTGTTTCAGGGCAAACCGTAGCAAAATCCGGTAGAATTAAATATTAACCCCTGTTTACATGCGGTATAATAATCTAGATTAATTCGCCAGGTAGTTTATTTCGGTAACCAATTAGACATATGTATTTGATAATATTAGGATCACGGCGTATTAATGCTGCTTTGGTAAGACTTTCCTTTGTAAATCTAATTATCGCAGTGAAATCACATTTACTGGAACTGACATATGGAAAATATGGGATAAAGTGATCCTATTTAATGAAAATACCTATTCTAGGGCTTAAAAGTGGCTATTTTTGGGGAAATAAATGAAATTGAGGATTTAATATTTTTCATTAGGATCTAATAGTGAATCTGGGGAATTTGCAGGAAATATGTCGATGTGAATGAGTTACGCAACTATGATGTAATTGTTGTAACTATTGTTGTTTTTCAATATAAGTTTTAATTATTGTAAAAATTTATGGGCAAATAAAAATCAGTTTTGAATAACTGGGGACTGTTGAAAGTATTAACTTTATTAATTACTGTCAGATGAGGATATTAGTTGAGGTATTGTAGTAAATAAACTAATAATAATTGCAATAAATAATATGGTTTTGTTATGCTGAAGTTATGACATAATGTGATGTGCGAATGGGAAACTCAACTAAACTCGCGAGTATTTCAAAATTTGTGACATAGCTACCAGTAGACTGTTTGCAATTAAAACATTAATATATCTCTTAAGAATTGCCCATAAATATTGCAAGAAATAAATCGGAACTTTATTGCTATTAGTCCATAAGAATTGCCTGTGCTATCATTATTGCTTGCAGATGCAGCCAATTTCTAAATACTGCAGGTAATATCCTTTGAAATATTTCAAGAACTCAATATAAAAGTTGCAAGACCATTGTTGCAAATTATAATTGCAATTCTCAGCTTGCAAAGAATTGCAAGAATTGCTCACAAATATTATAATGAATCAAATCAACTCGCAATTTCAGCTTTTCTAGAAAGTGCAGGAGTTATCCTTTGCAATATTCCAAGAATTGCCTATAAAAATTGCGAGGATCTTGTTGCAGACAATAATAGCAATTCTCAATTTTATTATTGAGACTGCATTTTTAGCTGAAATATTGCCATTAAATTGCTGCTATTTCTCACAATCTCCAATAATTGCTCATAAATATTCTGTGTAATAATTACAACTTGCAATTTTAGGGAATTTGTGTAAATGATTCAAGAATTTCTCATATAGGATTTTTAGAGACTTTCAGTAGAGCGCTCGTTGATAGTATTTTTGCAAGTGTGTTGTTGCAATTTGAGGCGATTTCTAGAAGCTGTGAGTTTTTGTTTGCAATACTTATGCTAAGAATTGCATATAGATATTGCTTGTAACTTGCAATAATTAGTTCTCTTTGTGAAAATGTAAAAATATATTAAAGTGGCGAGCACGTTGACTTTGGAAACTTTTAGTTTAGAAAGTGCGAGGAACCGTGCGTTGTTCGTGGGTAGTTGATAAACTAGAGGAAGATGTTCGTGGAGACGGCGGGAGGAAGAGAGGAGCCGGGATGCTGAGATACAGGAGATGTGCTTGTCGCTGTCTTTACCCCACGCGTCTTACTTACCCGCGCCAGCTGACTTGAACGGCGTAAATACAATCGGCATCTGGCATTGGTTGAGGAGGCGTGACGTCATTAGCTTGTATCGACCAATGTGTGACCGTCTCTGGTGGCGGGTATCAGCGTATCATCTCAGCCAGGCACGGGGCACGGGCCTGGTGCCGGGACTCGGGTTCGGGTAGTTCTCTCGCGTGGTGCGTGGTGCGCGTCGTTCTCTCCCTAGTCCTTGAGTCTGCCTCTACTTCTGCCGTGTCGTGCCGTATCGTATGCCGTAATTCCCAACTACAGTTCCAACGTACATGACATGTACTTCTAACTCTGGCTCTAGCTCTAGCGGTCTAACGCGATCCAGTGATCCGACGGCATTGCTATTGGGTATATTTGCCCGCTTTTTCAAAACTTTAGTTTTTGTGTAGCACCGGTGCCAAGTTGTAACAGTGCTAATGTTTCAAATTTCATTCATAATTTAAATACTTAACATTATCACTTTCATTATTATTTTTTTTAATTATAAACTGAGTTGACGTGCTTCGTCTTTTAAACTTATAATAATATAAATAAAATAAAGTTATGAAAGTTGGACTTTGTGTACCAGCTTAGGTGAGTTAAATATTATTTATGCAAAAATATTTCTCTTATTCTCTGTGTTTTCTCGTAACATTTAACCCTCTTGTACATTACAATACAACAGTTCTTTTATCTTACAAAAGATAAAAAATCTAACCAATACATTATGTATATGTATATTTTTTGTTATTTTAACAAAATGACATTGAAATTTTCGACTTTTAGTAGGTAAGTTTGATTCTCGTGACATCTATAGCTTGGACACGAGTGTCAATTAATCATTTATAAATTTGTGGCATGATATGCCGGAAATTAACGCAATCTTACCTTAGATCTAAGAATATATTTTCGATTACGATAAATAATGATTTATTACGCATAACAAAAAATCAAAAAGCGCGTTTAATGGCACTTATAGCTTGAATGAATGCGTAAAATTTTACTATTTTTAAATAAAAACAACAAACGTGCTACTAAATTTATTTTCTGTAATGTTTGTGACTATATTTAGTAACAATGGTTTTATCGACTTATTAAAAATAGTATAGTCTGTCTATTTTTAACAGAACTTAATAATTTGTTTATGTTTTGCGATTCTGATATGATAAAAATAGTTAAATCGTTTTTAGTAGATGTTTCTGTAAAATTAACGACGGATAATTAAATTGATAATTACATAACAACAAAAACACAATATTTCTGCTTTTTTCCGTTTTCTAACTTACTACTTAATAATTACCGTACAGGTAATTAATAAACAATATTATGTGTTACGCAATAAAATAAGCATATCATATTTTTGTCCGATGTAATTAGTGTAAATTATTTGTGTAAAGTGTTAATTATACAAACAAAATTGAATGATACGGAGGTGGCTCAACCCTCTACCCACTACCCACTTCCGATACAGGTATAGCGCCCTTGCCGCGTAGGAGGGACACGCGCCGGCCTTGTTCGCCCTCAACAATCGATCCGCTACTACCCTGAATCAAATCAGGTCACTGTGTTTGCGGGTGGCCTGTTTTCCCTATAATCTACACTATCTATTATATTTTGCACACATTAGAAGGCGATTTTATTCCCCTACAGTTGGTCCTGTCTCTACGACAATGATCCGCTCCTGCGCTGGCAGGAATCCATCCATTCGGTATACAGGGTGGCGTAACATTACTCACTGTAACGCGTCGAAGTGTCTGGAATCGTTTCGGTCAGGCGGCGATCCTAAATTTCATAGAGGGGCGCCAGAAGTCATGTCGAAATGAATTCATTATCAACTCAAACATGATAAATATAGATTGCGCTGGGGATGCGCATTAAATGCCTAATTATATTATTAATTTGTTTAATTATATAGTTAATTACTTTCATAATTTTGAATTTTATTTCAGTGACTTTTGTCAAAGTGCACCACCCTGTATATTTTGTCATAAATTCCAGGTTCATTAGAATATGTACTATGTATTTGTTTTATAAAATAAAGTTAGCACATTTATAACAAATTTAAAAGTGAAAAGAATCCGCGACCTTCAAATATTGAAAAAAAAAAGGTTACAAACATTGTAATATTTGGAATATATTTATTTTAAAGTATGGTGACACATTTGATTTTAATTTGACTTAGTCAGCAAGAAATGCCCAAAAGGAATTTGCTGTAGTTTTATTTTTACTTTTTTATTAAACGTGGTGGTAGCAGTGGCGTAACTAGAGGATAACAAAGGGGGCACTTCTTTAACAATAATATATTAATTTTGTAATTCTGTAATATGATACCTATTTTGAGACTAGCCAAAATTCTTTTCTCAGTTTTCGCTTAGTTAAATCAAAATTTTTTAAGATGTATACAGGATGTTTAGTTGCGACTTTGTGGTACATTTTGATGATTAACTGCACTGTATATCATTACGAAATTGTTGTATATTTCGAAACTGACTGGATTTTTGAATATATAGTGCGACACCCTGTATATTTATTAGGTTCTGTCCTGATCGTATCCTAACCGACTTGATACGATATTTATCAGCGCATAGCCCCTCCGTGTATTTGCCCCATATTTAACAGCTTTATTTATCTTATTTCAAGAATAAAATCAGGAAGAACCTCTGATAAAGTAAATGTTTTTTCAGATCATTGACAAGTGACAACGTAATCTTTCGACAGCATATTTTCTACGGTCGCTTGAAGCGATCGCTGCAGTGTATACTCGCCACGGGTTGTCAATTTAGCGATTCAAAATTGCTGCCATGGGTCGCAAAAAAATACAAATATCCAGAATCACCGATGAACGGAATCGGCAGGTAAATAAACGAATTAGGCAGTTTAATCTCCGAACTGCTGTGCTTATTTGATTTTGTTGTAATCTGTATTTAGGTGACTTTCAACAAACGGAAATTTGGTGTGATGAAAAAAGCCTACGAGCTTTCAGTGCTGTGCGATTGCGAGATTGCTCTAATCATCTTCAGCAGCAGCAATAAGCTCTACCAGTATGCCAGTACGGATATGGATAAGGTTCTTCTCAAGTACACTGAATACAACGAACCACATGAGTCGCTTACCAACAAAAATATTATCGAGGTACATCAAACCCAGCAGCAACTGTGCCCAATATTCGGCTCATGCAAACACGATAACTGTGTTCATATCGACTAATCTTACGTTACTCGTTACACATAACCGTTTAATTCTAACACCTTTTGTTTTAATTTATTTACGTAGTTATACATTTATTACATACATATAAAAATATCGAATATATTTATTTTTTGCTTATTTCTTTTTTTGTACTAAGTTATCGATTTGCTGCATTTGCCTGTTATTCACACGAGTTGTTGCTTCAGTATTGATATTCTAACTTAGAGTTGCTAGTAGTGTGGTAGATTTTGATGTATGTTTGCGTGTGTTTGTGTGTATGTTTGTGAATGTGTGGTGTGTATGCTAGCCCAAGAGGCTGCATTTCTCCATGAGCTGGTCCACTGACACTTGCAGGCACTTAATAAGAAGGAGCATAAAAACGGAGTGATGAGCCCTGACAGTCCGGAGCCGGAAACCGAGTACCAATTGACGCCCAGAACCGAAGCCAAGTACAGTAAAATCGATGAGGATTTCCAAATGATGCTGCAAAGGAGCCAACTACAGAATGGCCAAAGGGTAAATAAAATGTTCTATTCAAAATGAACACTCGAAATATTAGTCTGTTTTAATTTTAGGTCAGCATGAGTTCCTCAAATTACTCTCAACCCGTGTCTGTGCCAGTTAACATCAGCTATAATGATTCTGGTCTTCTCCAATCTAGTCCACAAATGGCCCATACTAGTATAAGTCCCCGGCCATCATCTTCTGAAACTGATTCGGTTTATCCGAGTGGAGGTGTGTTAGAAATGAGCAATGGTTATCCATCGCCTATGGGCGGATCGCCGTCACCAGGACCAAGTCCTGGACCAGGGTTGAGTTCCTCCAAACAGCATCCGAAGCAACATTCGCCAGGCCCACGATCCAATCTACGAGTAGTCATACCGGCACCATTAGTACCAAGTATTACCCCTGAAGACGTCTCTTATACGGAAGTTAGTATAGTGGTTTGAATAGAACCGTTACTTTGGCTAGAACATAAAACATTAATGGTTTTTATGTTAATAGCAGTTTTTGTTGCAGCACAATCGTACACAATCGACATTAAACACACCCGTTGTGGCTTTACAGACACCTGGTCTCTCCAACTACCCGGGATCACTGTCATCCTTTGGGGCTCAAGATTTCAGTATTGGTTCGGATATGGGATTGGCGCCGATGACTTGGTCCAGCCACCAATTAGCTACAACTTTGCCGCATTTGGCTGTTTCAAGCAGTACACCTCCGCCGACTTGCTCTTCGCCGCTACCAGTTAAAATAAAAAGCGAGCCCATTTCGCCGCCTCGAGAGCATCATCCGCATCTAACAGCGAACGTTCACCATTCGCATGTTCAAAGCCTGAATCTTACGCACAGTCATCATCCTCGGCCAAGCTCTGCTGGACACATCACACCCACGCCGGGGAGTGTTACTCCGACAAATTTACCATCACCGACGGGGCCGCCCCCTGGAAACGGTGATTATGACGGGGTGCAGATGCACAAAAGACAACGGCTTGCTGATTGGCCATCCTAGACCGCTTCAGCACGGGACACTAAGTGCCATAGTGATAACGTGTGGATGTGGATAACTGAACGCGTTTCTATTGCCAATTGCCGTTGTCATCCATGTGATAAACTACGAGTCTAGTAGAACAATCAACTAACTGATTACTTTAACAATTATAGTCATTTATAAGTGAACAAGAAACAAAGTAAGGATAAACATAAACAAACATTTTTTTTTGTTTTTAGAGAGAGATGATAAGATTTTTTTATTAGAAATGGGTTGGTTAGTGTGGTGCGGTGCGTGTGTGCTGTGGTTTAAGTCAGCGACAGCATAAACAAAGAGTTTTACCTATAGATTATTATATGCTGCCGCCAACATACAGTCTTATTATATTTTTTGTTCATCCGAAACAAAAACATAATATATAGTGCCATTATTTTCTGTAATTATTAGTGTCTTTTTTATAAATGTTTTTAGAGAAATAGAATATTATTTAATGAATAATGATATAAAAAAAGAAAAAGAAAATGTACACTTGTTAATTTAGCGAGGATGCAGCCACTAACATATAAATTGAGACTATGCAGGACACTATTCTTGTTATGTATTGGTGCTTTCCCCAAAAACCTGATCGAATGTACTCTGTCCACTGGCTGTTAAGGGTAGCGCGCGTCTTGAACAAAAGTGTTCGCGTTCGCGTCCGTTACCCGCGTTAATGTTGAATGTACTGCTTCCCCAAGGAACCTAGAGTGTTCATTGTTGTAGCCTTTTCAATTTGTTTGTGATTTCAGAGTACGATATCTATTCTGTATATTGACCTACACAAAGTAAATTATATAATTATACATTATATAATATATACATATATTTTATCTACTGTTGTGTGCACAAACCTTGCACATAGTTTTAAAGTTTATAATGTCCGAGCTGTGCTGTAGGTGGAGTTGGAGGGGGAGGAGGATGCGTGCGAAGAGAATGATGATATTTTTCTGTGGAAGGAACGCAAGGATTTTTTTGTGATAGTTAGATTGTTGCAACCTCCTCTTCTGCTCACCAGAAACCTGGCTCGGTGGCCGCCTAGAAGCGGATGACCCTATCTCCACTGAACTACTGTAGGATTGCCTTACTCACAGTGCCTCGACAGTATGTACGTATCGTAACTATTTGTGTAGTACACCACTCGATGTCTTGATTAGCCATCGTCATGTCCGAAGCCGAAGCCGCCGCGGTACATTTTCGTCGATGATTTTTCACACAGGGTATTGCGCCATTCTACACTCCACTCTTGCTGGCCCGACACCTACATTACAAACAAATGTATTGCATTGTATTGTGTTGGAACAGCTACCGCTGCTTGTGCCTTCTTGTTAACCTGATACCTTTCCGATCCTAACTTAACTTACTGGCTTCCGTGTCACTGCACTCTACTGTCTCTTCTATGTTGATGAACCTTTATTGTCAATGTCTTGTTGACTCATTTTTATTTAGTTACTGTTTTATGTTAAGCGGTTCCATAACGCCTCCGATTTAAATGGACGAAATACCCAGAGCTACAAACATCATGTATATATAGTCATATTTTGTTGTAGCTAGCCATTGTTAATGTTCAGCTATTCTCTACCTGTTTTCAGCTGCCCCGTACCCTCAAATTTTATAATTGTTAAAAAATCATCCATGCAAAACTCATATCCATGGCATATATTACGTCCATTTGACATAGGCATTTTTCAATCATGTGCAATATTAATCTGACGTTTATTTATCTATGATGTATTGAATTTAAACCAAATAAAATTGTTTGTTACAAAACCATCCAATTTTTATTTCATCTGCTTACACTACAAGACTACAAAAACAAGGTAAGCGCGTACTTTATTTCTATACTATAGAAAAGGTATCCTGTATAAGTTAAACGATTAAGGTTGACCCGGTATAACATTATTTGGAACCAAAGCGCAACCTTTCGCGTTTCGATTCTAAAAATCAAGGACAACACTCGTGGAAAGTGAATACAGACACCATCTATGAAAGCAATGTTCAAGCATAAATTTGTAGATTATTTACATACTTAATTATTTACATCCTCCTCACATAAATAATTATAATGCATTAGTACACAATATAAGTACGCAAGTTTCAATTCGTCATAACCAAAATCAAATTAATTATCTGCAATTTTGTTTTTATAATACAATATTTATGAAGAATACCACTAAAATTGATAATTAATAAATTCCTAGAAGCAGTTGGTGTTAATTTTATCAGAAATCGTTTCATAATTTTATCCTTGAGAAGCAATTTCTGCGTCCAGATTCGCTTTGCTATGCTAGTAAACCAAACCGCGCGAGTACAAAGTGGACCTCGATTAAGTTCCACGATTAAGTCCTACTCCAACTACATAAATCGTAATCATAATCGGTGCTTTCCGCGCTTTTTGACATTTCTCAGCTGAGTACAGAGTACCAATGAAGAAAGTGAAAAATAACTTCATATTTGTGATTCATAATTTCTTTAGGTAAAACCCGGAAAATATTAAATATTTCAGTTGTGTTATTTTCGTGGTTGATTCCAGTTGTAGGACAATGTCCTCTTCAGATGATAATTTAACAACAGATGCTTGCCCAAATCCGCCTATAGATCGGAAGAAAGACGTAGACCATGATCGTGATCATTTTCGTAATTCGATTGATAATCAGGAAAAAGTCGAAGATAGTGATTTAACAACAGACGCTCGTCCAAGTCCGCCTCGGGATGATAAAAAAGATCTAGATGAGTCGGATAGTGATACAATTCATAAAGTACCTAGTATTGAGGAAATCAACACAGAACAAAAGCCTAAAACCCGCACGTTTAAAATCCCAAACAAGGCGCGAGGTTTTGGCAAAATCCCCAAGCACAATACTCCAACTGGTAAGTAAACAAAAGCGTCACTAAAATTTTGGAACGCAGCCAATTTCTTCTTTATTTAAAGCCTTCGATGCAACTGTAATTAATATAAGCAATTCCCAAGGAGTTCACATTGGTTCAAACATAACGCACATCACGAACCTTTCGAATAGACCAGATGTAACTTGTAACATAAACAGGGATATCCCCGAGACTGATGCCATAAGAGATTTGTTGAAGAGTACAGCAGCTCTAGCTAGAGAACATTTGATATTTGTTTCCTCGCATATAGACGAAGGGTGGCGTGATGTTGCCCGTGCTCTTAATTTTTCAGACGGGGAAATTTCCCAGAAAGATATAGACTATAACCGCGCGGGAATAAAAGAGGTATATAGTACCGCTTGTTTAATTATTCACGTTTTAATCTTTTGTCTTGTGCAGGTTATTTACCAGATTTTATTGGACTGGTTTCGAAATGACGATGACCCGACCGTAGGGAAATTGGCGACTACTTTGTGGAATACAAATCAGAAAGACGCTGTTCAAAGATGGTCTAAGGAAAATGTCCGAGACTAATTTCGAATTGACTGTGAAAGTTTTGGTGTTATTTTTATGCTTTTATATTTACGCGCGGTTCTTCCATCCAATGTATATTAATTATTAATATTATACAAAAATAAACTTTGTTAATTGGTTAGGATACGTGTTTTTTTTTTCAAAAAAAACCAGGAGATAGGTGAATAAATATATTTTACTTTCTATCATTTACATTGTATAAATATTTCTCTTATGTATGTGTAAGTAACTCCAATTTAGCCTTTAAATCTATACAGTTTTCTCGCTCCTCAATTATCTTCCGCACTAAATTGATCTGTTTAATCTGCAATATTTGGTTTTCCTTTTGCAACAAATACATGATCTTATCCAAACAATCCATATTACCACTGATGGGTTGAGGAGCATCCTCCACTTTCAACTGGCAACTCAAGTTGACTATTTCTAGGCGTTCTGCTTGAATATCCCTCAACAGACTGTCTTTTAGTTTAAGTAACTCAGCGTTCTTGTACTGCAGTATCTTTATAGTACTATCAGTAATAAATTCCCGTTTGGGTTTTATTACAATGGTTTCTAAAGGAAGTTTTTCTTCAACTTCAACTGAAGTGCTTGTAGTTGGTTCTGGAGGTTTTTCCACCACTTCGGGTTCTGGAACTACTTCGGGAGCTTCAACTGGTGGCTCCTGTGGTGGCTCCTCCTCTTCCACCGGTAAATTCTCAGTATTAGGTGGTGCGTCTTCGGAAATGGTTTTCTCTTCAGGCTTCTCAACCACTGTTTCTTTGTCTTTATAAGCAGTTTTGATTTTACGCTAAAAAAAATTTAAAAATTAACATGGAATTTTTTTTCGAGTTACTACTACTACTTACTTTTAGTTGGGTAATAATCCTTTGTACTTCCCACAGAAGTTCCTCTCTTTGTTTCGAAACGCATGCGTTCATTTCCTGGTGGATTTGAGATAAAAGCGACTCCTGTTTCCTTAACTCTATTTCCATGGCTGTTAGATCTTCCGGTAGTTGAGAACCGGAGCTTAGCGGCGGTATATATCTGGTGATTTTTAAGCCGGGAAACAGCGATTTACTATGGTGGATTAAAGCATTTAATAAACGAGATGAACTATGAAATGTGTGGTTTAAAGCAGCTGCTAGGCTTTGCCTGTTCATTTTGTTAACTTTTTCCTGAAATTTAAACGAATAATTATGGAGAACTTCTTGTAAATGTGCAGTAATTACGTTAGATGCCACGTTGTCTAAATGAGTAATTAACCAGGAGAAGACTAATTTGTTGAGGGGCGGTAGATTATCGACGAGTATTTTCAAGTGTTTTTCTCGAGTGTTCAAGTTTAAAATAGCACCAGCTTCTTCAAAACGTATAAGAAGATCATTAGTAAAAATTGGTTCTGGTAGGTCCCTATAAAATACAAAATTATGCGAAACTGATAGTTTTTTAGCATGTAGCGTACCTTAGATACATTTTTAACAGACTCGTTGCGGTAGGAACATCGTAGTCGTTTAAATTGATACATTGTCGGTGGTTATACATCTTTTTTATTTGTAAAACTTTAGATTTTGTTCCGCTAATTTTGTAGACTCCCTCAAAAGATATACCTACTGTTTCTATGTAATCTATACAATCTCTAATTGGTAGTGGAATGTCCACTCCATCGTGGCAACGACTACGCTCAACGGATATGTCCAAACTTACACCAAAAATCGGAATAGCTTCTAGAATAATAAAGAGAATAATAATTGTTGAAGTAGTTTAAAATTTACTTTTACCTGCTATGTCGATAGCCTCTTCCATAGACTGTTTCAGTTTTTTCCCCTTTTCTTTGTCCCCTTTTTTATCACCCTTTTTATCTCGTTCTTTCTTCTTTTCCGTACATTCCTTCTCCCTGGATTTTTCCCGCTTCTCCTTGGATTTAGTAGTGAACTTAAACGATTTGGTTTTCTTTGATTTCGACGGGCTTCTAAACAAAAAACCTTTAGCTAAAACTAGATGCAAGGAATGCTTTTATACCTTGATTTGCAGTTCTCGTCTGCAGAGCTTTCGCCCTCTAAAGCAGCATAACCTCTTTCTTTATCCTTCTTGTCTTTTTTTTCCTTACGTTTCCCAATTAGCATGTCTTTTTTCATGTTTTTATCCGTTTCATCGCTGTCTGAATAAGGAAAACCAAAACATGCAAACATGTGTTGATTATGTGGTGGTTAAAGGAATTTATTATTTAATAACAAAACTTGATAAACAGTTTACTTACAGTCACTATCATTATTACACTTTAATTCAGAGGCATATAGACCTGGAAAATCCTTCATTACGTCGGGACTATCAAAATCCATTGTGAAATGTTTTATTATATTGTAAATATTTGACTTGAACTTATTTGTACGGCGAAATAAAATAGGTGATAAATTGTGTCAGACTTTTTGAGCTGCTGACAGCGATGTGACAGCAGTTGTTGCGCCATCTGTATTCCAATGTGCCGAACTGCAAGTTAGCAGAGTTACAGTCTGGATAATGTTTTGTAAAACTCTCCCTAGATGTCACCCATATACATTATTTCGCAAAAAGCTTGCACACAACTTCTATTACAGTTGCACGTAAAGCGGGTTGCATAAGCATAAGGATGAAATAGAATATTTAAATGTGGAAATAAAATTAAATTTTGCGTGGACACAGTTTTAATTTGGTTTTCCTTTATTTCCATCGTTCGCGTATCTAACGGCAACCAATTTCAATTTAACCACTCGAAACAGAATAATCTTTGTAAATGTGATACTGTTTCAAAAATTCGTTTTTGTTAGGGCGGTTTCAAGTTTCAAGTCCATACTTACTTAAATATCGCTTTATGACTTTTTCTATGGAAAAATAAATTAATTTAAAAAAATCTTCATTGTTTTTTTTTATAAACTTATTATACAGTTTTGATATCTGTACTTAAGACACAATATAGAAAATTGCTGATTTAAAAATTAACTTGTTTTCCTCAGTTCATATTGTATACCTACAGTCTCTAATCTTTATAATCTTCAGGAAACTTACCGTAATCTAACATAAATCCCGCCTAGAGTCTTTGGAGTTCTCTAAGATAAGTAGGAAGTTTCTTCCCACTGACTACATCAAATATAATTTAATGTGGTCTGTAATGAAAACGAAAAAGCCGCAGTCGAGTAATTTGCTAGTTTAATCTTTTATTTGGATGGAAGATTGCTTGGGCGCAACTTAAATTACATTGCGCCCAACAGAACAGAAAATACCTGAGCTTGTTGATAGCCGAAGAAAATGAGAAAGTAACCAAATGGTTGGTTGTAAGCGAGAACTAATGATACTCTCAAGGAGTAAACCGCAGAAAAAATTGGAGTTCTTTGTTAGTTTGTAGACATCAAGTGTTGAAGGGGCAAAAAAAGGTTCATGCATTTTAAATTGTAATTTGTTTTGTCGCTAAGAGCTAACGCTATAATTTAGCTTTAGTTGCCTATGAACGCTTTATAATTAAGTTTAATAATGAAAAAAGTCAGATCGGTTATAATATTTCTTTAAATTAGTATTAATTTCTATTATTTAATTAATATTAATTTATCAATCGTAATATAATAGTTTCAATCTGTTAAATTTTTGGCGGATGCGCCGGTTCCATTTGAATAAGGCGAAGGCACCGTTGTAATTACCCTAAAACTCAACAAAGCGGATAATTAATTTAAACGCGGTACTGAATAATGTTGACATTAGCTCCAGTTGGTCATTATGGTCAATGCCCAATTTATGGCGTTTAACATTTCCATTCTTTGTTTAAACTTCTCATGTAGCAAAGTTATTTTTAACGCTCGTTTTACGTCTGCAAATGTTTTTATTTGTTTAAGCGTGTTCCTAATTAAGTCCAGTTGATGGACATTGGTTTAATTACAAATTAGTCCAGTGACTATGTGATTTTCTGAAGTAATCCGATGACCCAATCAGCGAGTGGGAAGCGAAGCAATTTGTTGAAGTGGCTTAGATTCGCATGGTCTGAACTTCTGCCCACGTAGTGTACGAGTCGGTTAGGAGTTAAGTCATACAAGATACACCATTTACCATAGACGTATGTCATACTGTGCTGTATACCATGTAATATTGATTGTATGAACAGCTGTGGGTGGGTGCGCAGGAGGAATAAGCGGATTGGTGTGCGCCGTTACGCAGGTACGGGATTTCTAGTATAAAGTAATAGTAGGTAACGGAGAAGGTCCCTATTGTGAGCTGTCTCCGTCCCGTCCCGTCAGTGTCGAGCACCAGCCATGGTCCGGGTGGCGATTTCGCCTCACCCGCTGTTGTTCGTCATGGTGGTAGTAGCAGTATGTGCTGCCATTCCCCATGCCGTCATGGCTATAGACCTTAGCAGGTTATATGGGCACATCAGCTCCAAAAGGGGTAAGTTTTTTCCCCGCCCAAGCACTTGTTGGTGGTCGCTTCAACAGTTGTCGCAGTATAAGCCGATCGATAATAACACATCTTGCACCATGCTATGCATTTTATTCACGTTAGTCGCCTCAGGCCATACTTTAATCAGCGCCTCTAATTCACACGAACCCCAACAAATAACACCCCACTTGAAAGCCGTTGCCCCAAGCGTTTGTCAACAATGTTTCGAGTTCAGCGTTTAAATCGCCTCAAGCATGTTCTCTTTGAAGTCATTCACACGCTACTAAGCTACAAACGTTTTCCTTACTCTATGATATTCACTTTCACAGTATATAAACGTCCATCATAATCACACTTTATTCCTGTTAAATTTTTGGCGGAGGCGCCGGTTCTATTTTCTTAAATCAAACAAAGCTAGTGTAACCAGTAACCACCCTTTCTCATACATAAATCCAACAGAGCGGTTAATTAAACTAAACACTAAACGGAATATCAGCTTACGTGTAATACTACACAAAGGAATGAGTTTGTAATCCACCAATCCACTATATCCGATTGTCCGGAAATTTGTAATATAATAGGTAATTGTAAGCATTTGTATGAAAGCTTAGATATGTCTATCTAAATACCTTCGATTAATATGTATCTTATTACAGACCCTTCAAATCCTGTTGTAGCGGAGATTACAAAGGACTATTGTAACATGTAAATTGTTCACCCTTTACCTTCCAAACGGTCTATTTTCGTTACTGAACAAACAGACAATTGGCTATTTTAAATATTATTGTCTGTTAGAAATAATTTAACTCTAAAAAAAAAGAGTCTTTTTTTAAAGCATTAAAAACTCTTCTTCTAGATTATTGAGTTTCAAATATCGTTTCAGAAAAAGATTTTCACGTCCAATTTAACTTTGTTTCTCCAGGATCATCCCCTGACATGATGTAGTTTGAACTCGTGTGTCATATTATAAATTAAAGACAGTAAGGCTGTTGAAACGTGCCCTGAGTTTGTATTGCGCCACTTTTCAAGTCCTTGTGAACTGAATTTGAAATCAGAAATAAACTTCTGTTTCTATTAGTAGGAAAAAGTTCTTCAGGATATTATTCGAAAAAAAAATCCACAATTCATGGAATTTTGTCCGATGTTTACAGGCGTAACTTTATTGCGTGTGTTTCGATGAATCCATTCACTTTTACAACATAATCTAAAATTTACTAGTCGAAAAAGGTTGTATTTTACCATAAATGTGTCAAGGGTAATAAAAGAAAATAACCCCTTTTTAAATTAAATGTAAAAAAGCTGACTTCTGTCAGGATATAGGCGAGGAAAAACAGGAAGTAATTTTATTTAGTACATGCAGTAAATTATATTACCCGTGAGATAAAGTTATTCAAATTAGTTCTCCACCACACTACGACGTTGTAGTAAATAACTCAACACTACAATACCTTTTGTGCTGGTTTAGAGTTTAGATGCATCGATAAAACAACAGACGCGTCCTAATTCGCCTTCCGTTGCCCCTACGTCTTACTACTTCAAAATAAATTTGTATAACAATTACAAGATCATTTGGTTATCGCTTAAATACATGTAGCTTTTTGCTAGTCTAGACTTTTATGCGAGTTTTAACCTGTTGCTGTCGATTTTATCAACTAAGAAAAATAATGCTCGCGAAGGCGACGACGATAAAGGGTAAACACATAAAGGAAATTCTCGTTTCCTTGGAATTATTGTGGTTTGATTAGCATGAAAAAATATGAAGTTGTGGTTGGGAGGTCAAAGGCATGTACGTCAGAAAGTAAATAATAAATACAGTAAACGCTACTACATGTAGTTAATTTGTCAAAGTAATTGATTTTCTACGGAAAATGTAACAAACAAAGTAGTTAAGTTCGTATTATAAAGTAGTAAAATAAAAGACACGGAATTGAATTTCCCATCATGATCATGGCGAAATTATTTTAGAAAATTTGTAAAACATTTCTCTAGTTCTGAAACTTTTTATTATACGAAGATTATTCAGGCGGATTTACTCGAATTTTATTCTTAGCAAATGATATGATAACAAAAAAAAAACTTGATACTCGTCTGTAAATTAATTAAACTACAGAAAAAATTAAATAAACACGAGCTCGGTTTTTCTACCTTCGCTGAAACAATATTTTTGTCTGCGTGGGAGATAAAGTGAAGCACTATCCGTTTATCTTGTGACATTTACCCAGACGTTATTCAAATAATGTCGAAGAATAATTTCCCTGAGTATGTGTTAAAAATAAGCTGAAGCTTTTAAGTGATTGAAAAACTAGGCTGTAATAAACAATATAAAAAACTCCTATAGCCACATTATATTTCGTAATCGATAAAATATAATTATTGTTATAATTCATTAACTAATTGCAATTTGTGTGTGTGCGTACAAGTGGTGTGTTTATTAAATTTCCCCCCTTGTACACAACCACATTAATACTTCTTCTGGGAAATGTGCGTTCTGTTCAATTTTTCATAAGTTAATTAAAAAGTTTTCTAAAAAAAACCTTAGGATTTATTAATGTTTAATCCCAAATGTGTACACATCCGATGATGTATAACGTTCTCTTTTAGAAAACTTTATGAACTGCCAAAGTAATTATTTATATAAGACGTGTACACAAAGGGGAATTACCGTCAGAAGAAACTTTTTAACTGGCTAAATATTTGACACGTGTTCTGACCTACATCACTTGCTTTATCCTTAAATAAGATAACAAAGAACAAGAGCTTTAATGCTGGAACAAAGGTGGGTTTTAAACTTTAACCTATACAAGACATTTTACATTCTTTATAGGAAAGTTTTATGTAAGCATTAACGCTTCACAAAGCAAACTAAATTAAATATTCGCCTTCGGTTGGAAGTTGAATTGGTTTTTTTAAATATGCATGGTGCGCAGTTTAATACAATAGAATTATAAGCGAAACATGAATTTGCTCTCAGTGACTAATTCAGGTTTCATGTTCTATTATTATTTAAATTAATGATTGTATAGAATTAATTTGGCACAATCGATTGTGGGGTAAACTACAAAATGTAGGGCATCAGTTGGGGTTTTTCAAGGTATATGTAATTAAATCTGAGTTCTCCAGGGTTCAGTTCTAGTACCACGCGAAAAAAATAAACAAACTATGTACTTATAATCAATGCGTAGAACCGGAAGACAAAAATTTAGATTCTTTTCTTTGATATTTCAGTATACACGGCATTTACACCGAACAAAGTACCTAATAATAAATTTGATTCCTCCAGGACTTTTTCCTGTGTGTAGAATAAAACATGACTCGACCAAAACACAATTTTATTTGGATGCCATCTCATCTTTAATCCAATTCACAAGAGAAATCTCTTGGATTTTTTTCGAGTATGGTTTCAATGAAATTCCTATCAGTGGTAATATAGGCTTGCTCAGAATACAAAGCTTTACTTTGACCCTGTTTTTTGTTCTGATAAAGTACCAAATGGAAAAACTAATATAAAACCTCTTTTGTGACACATAATCTCGTATTGAAATTCCTTTTGTACTGCGAGTAAGTATGTGAAATGCACAAACAAGAAAGGTAAGGCTTAAGGCTATGAATTAAAGTTTCTTTGTTTAACTAGGTTAAACGGAATATGCTTGGCAGGTCGGAGCGTCTTTAATCTTTAATGAAACAATCGTAAACCCAATTTCTCAGGGTCAAGGTTAATTAGGTATTACTTTAGAGTTTGTTTAGGTTTCTGACGTAACTCAGATTTAATTACAGTGTCTGGATTTGATGCACAAAGGGTTCAACTAAATTATATTGTCCTATGCCTGCTGCGAAGGATTAAGCTTCATGCAGAAGAATATTTTGAATATTGATTTAGGTCCCAACCCAAAATTAATTAAAATTTCATATCAATAAATAAACAAATTTCATGTTTGGTCTTTCATCCAGGACTTGATGGGAAACGGACTGTAACATTTTAAGCTAAACTAAATTAAATTAGTGTATTAGTTAATGAAATTCAGTTTGCTTCGTAACTCTGAAAACTTGCATAAATTTATTTCCTATCTGCGAGTAATTTGAAACTTTAATTAACTTGGTAAATTTGGATCTGAGCTCTATTAATTACTAGACAAATTCATTAACGATAACTTTGGATAAATGTGTTTCATGAATAAATTACGTCAGCTATAACTTATGTGATGGTAAAAGGATATAACCCCATGCAGGTCGTATTTGGTTATAAAAATTTAACCGCTCTTGTTCCTCATTACTAATTTAAACGGATTACTCGCCCCCTTGTTGTTCGTAATGTTGCTTCAGTGATGTAGGTCAAAACACGTGCCCAAGTTCAAACAGCCCTAAGTAAACGATATCTCCCATGTGGTTTTAGTCGCAAATATCATCGACATTTACGTCCATCAAAATAACGAGTTTTGCAACATTAAAAGCGGAATTGTTATTTTGTTTTTTCTTTTTGTGTCCATAGGGGATGCATGCCATCCATACGAACCATTTAAATGCCCTGGAGATGGAAACTGTATATCCATTCAATATCTGTGTGATGGAGCACCAGATTGTCCTGATGGATATGATGAGGATTCCCGGTTGTGCACGGCTGCAAAACGTCCGCCTGTAGAAGAAACCGGAAGCTTCTTAAAATCACTCTTAGCTAGTCACGGACCAAACTATTTGGAGAAGCTGTTCGGTAGCAAAGCTCGAGACGCATTAAAGCCCTTGGGTGGAGTCGATAAAGTTGCTATTGCTTTATCAGGTACAGTAACCAACAAATTTATAAATTTATTTGATAATATTAGGCAATTATAATATTGATTTTCAGCGAGTTCACTGGAGATATACAAATTTTGTCTAGTTAATTCGCTTTGTACAATATATTGACCATAAGAAATTAATTTCTATTTCCAGTTCGTCGCTAATCGGTTGTGTAAATAAAGTTAGCGGCGTCAGTATACGACGGGAAATTATGAAATGTTAATTCATTTTAATTGAATTTTATAGTATTTACTTGGTTTTGACACAAAGGCTTTTAATATTTCATTTTGTGTACTCTTTGAAGGCGTTGCTGTTTGAAATTCTCATTTAGGACAAATTATTTTTAATTGGAAGTAGCGCATAAAATAAAACACAATACTCACACCGAGTTGAGAAGTTTATTAGGCAGTAAATTTTCTTTTATTCCTTTGATGTTTTCATTAATAAAATTTACATGAAAATGTTGTTTCTTCCCTTTGTGACTGGAATGAAGCAAATCTTATTAAAGGAAATTGTCCTTGTAAGATTATTTGCAGATAAACTTGAAGTTTGAATTTTGGTGGATGCGCCGGTGTCAATATTTAAAGATTTTAAATTTCATTAAATATTAAAACAAAATAAATCGTTTATAGTGTATTATATTGTAGTTGTCGCATTAAACTAGCGATAATAGCAATTCTAATGCAATGAGTTTTTAATATTGTAATATCGTGCGTGAAATACCTATAATAAAAATTTCCTGAAAGGTCGCTTAAATTTCATATAGTTTCATCAAGTCTCGCAAATCAATAACAATCTAGTTGAAATTATGGATCATAAAGTGAACTTAATTGACAATAATTTATACTTGTATAACTTTTGAACTATATGGAGTAACATAATTTATATTTACTACTTACAGAATCACAAACAATTGAAGATTTCGGTGCAGCTTTGCATCTGATGCGTTCAGATTTAGAGCATTTGCGTTCCGTTTTCATGGCAGTAGAAAATGGTGATCTGGGTATGTTAAAGTCTTTAGGTATTAAGGATTCTGAACTGGGGGATGTGAAGTTTTTCTTGGAGAAATTAGTCAACACAGGATTTTTAGACTGAAGCATATTCGACCCTGCTGCTATATATTTCGCCCATCCTCAACCACACTTGCCCCTTAGCAAGTCCTTTTACTCTTACCTACCTTATTAAATCTGTTTGTCTGTCTGTCTGTCCTTATCCAGCAGCAGAGTCCGTTACGATCCGTCCCCTAGTCCTCAATCCTTTTGACTACCCATCAGACTGGCCCTTTTTGTCTCAAAGGGAAAGTCCAGGAACAAACAACGGCCAAGCAACCAGACTTATGAATACATATCAAGCACCAAGGTATATTTTACTTTGGAGTAAAAACGTCACATATCATTAGGTGTACTTATTAGTCATTATACGACAGTGTGATCACATTTAATGAAACAGATTTAGTAATTAATATTATATATGATAATATAGTTTCTTATAATGTTCGAATCTCTCTAAATGTTTTTAATCAAGCAAACACAAAACGTTAGTTGGTTTTCTGCACTAACGTTTGGTGCCATTAACGATTAACAAAGTTGTATATTATATTTGTGAACACTTTACTTATATAGTATATAATCGTGTCGTACGACTCCCAAAACAATTACTGTGGCACTAATTTAGATTTAGTCGGACTGTGAATTGCCGAAGATGTATCCGCTTCGTCGGCAAACCCTCAGCTCCGTAAAACAAAGTCCAACGCCTGCAAACTGCCAGGGCGGACGGCGGACAACGCCCAAATAAACCTCCGCCACCATGTCGCTCTGGAGGTCTCCATGGCGTTAACTGTCTTTTTTTTTAGTTATTATAATAACAGCACAGTTATACGATTAAGTTAAAATTTGTGTAGCATGCTAAGGGCCTAGTGCGCTATTATTATAACTTATCGATAACTGAGAGTTTAAAACATAATGTGATCTCTATGTACATATCATCTTGATGCCGGAAGACGCGTCGCTTATATACTGATAACGACCTGACACAAGATGCCAACAAATAATAGTTTTCGACGCGGCTTTCGCCATCTTAGACGCCGGCACAATCACATCCGCACGCGAAAAATATAGACTAAAGTCAATAAGATATATTTATAGGTATATATATACACATAACATATATATATACAGAATATACAAATATATTTTTTCGATAGGTAGTGGAGATGTTTGTGTTTGGTGTGCGATAAATTCTTTATCAAAAGTTACCTCAATCACTATATATTTTACATAAAAGGCTGGTTTATTATGTATACATATCAAATGTTTTTTTAATATTGTAAAACCAATGCATAATTTATTTGTGAAGTGGAATTTCTAACTAAATAAATATATTATCAAAGATATTTTCTATCGTTTATTTCCTGTGTACTTTCCAAAGAGGTTTAAAATAAAATACTAATCTAACAAATTTGGATTTTTGTTGAAATTTAACTAATTTCTATATTTTATTATGAAATCTCATAAATTTCGATTTCTATGATCTGCAACTTTCAGAGATTTTGAAGATTATGATAATATCTATAATTTGTATTTAACTCTGAATATCGTGGTAGAGTTAGTCAGATATTGAAGATTTTTTACACATATACCCATATTTTTTCAAAAACATAAAATAAAGAATATATTACGGAAAGCAATTATAAAAGAACTCGTATTTAGTTTCAAATTTACCGGGATTTAATTTTAATATTATTTAAAAGGTTCTTATCGCCATCTGTCTGTAAAACGCCAAAGTAAGTGAAATGTCCATTGGTACAGAATTCTTTATACATCAATATTCCACTTATTTAGGATTTTTACCGATAGATGGCAAAAAAAGAAATGATAATATAGCATTTATACATATTTAAATTGGTTATTTGTTCTGATTAGTTCGATAATATATTTCTCTCAAATTAATAAATAAATTTCGTTTTATATAAATTTCTTGAAAATGTTTGCCTTTGCCATCTATGTTTCAATTGTAAAACATTGTTATTTTACGACTTACAGAAATCTTTTTTACCGTCGTTATTAATTGAGGCCACTAGATGCAAAACTTTGTATTTATATTATTTTTAAACTTAAATTATTTCGATTTTACTTGATAAATTTGGACAAATCATAGACAGTTTTGCACCTAGTGGCCTCAATTATACTTCGGATTTGGCGATAATAATCTTTTTTAAATTAAAATCTGGATTATTAAGATTTGTTCTCGAAATATTTTTTCAATCTTCAATACAAATAAAAGATTAGAGGACCTTGAAAAGTTCTAGAAAAATTAAATATTAAAATGCATTTATTTGGTACAGTATAAAGAATAAAATAATATGTCATAAAATACATAGAAATTTAAATTAAGCTCTAACACCTACTACAAAACCAATGTAAACATCATATACAATATAATAATATTGTTAAACTATGTATGAAGAATACTGAAGTGAATAATAAAAATAATGCAGATTGTTGATATGTTTCACCCAAAAGCAACAAATCTACATATGTAAATGCAAATAAAGGATACTTCAGTGCTTAAACCTTACAAAAACACTAGTACAATATATTCGGAAAATAAGTTATACAAAAAATACAAAATTAAGCCTTTTATACAGGTTCGGTAGGGCTTTGGAATTCAGAGAGAGCATGAATTGGATTCTGCACTTTCTTCTGTGAACCCTTTCGAACTTTGGCACGAACTTCTTCCGGTTTTTCCGGTCTTACCAACGGCTTCTTCTCCGGAGCCTTCATCTTCCATACAACAATAGGCGACTGAAAAAGTTAAAATTAGTTGACTGTTAACTTAAAACTTGGAAAAACGTACAGCTACTGTGCCTTGACGCGGGTATTTAGTCGAGGCAACGTATGAAGATTTCACTGTGAGCACCACGGCATTCATCAAATTTTTGGCGGCTTGAATTAGAGAGGTGGCACTGTCAAGCTAAAACGGAAATTTGGTTGAGAAAATTTAAAAACTTGTCGCATTGTTTGACTTACTCCAGATACAATCAGTTCTCCACTGATGTTTTGTACATCGGCCTTAACTTTGGACGTAATGTTCATTTGATGGCAATACAAAGCGATGCGCTGCAAATATGCGAGTAAATCCTTCTTTGTTGAACTTTCAGGACATTGTTCAGCTATTTGTCGCGTTAACTTATCCAGTTTCGTACCAGCCTCTGAAATTTTCTTGGCGGCGTTGATAACATCCATTGTGGTTTTTAATGGACCACGCCCACTGAAAGTTTTAGAATAAAATAAAAAATATACAAGAAAATTGCAGGAGAGTTTACCGAGTGAAATCTGTCATTTCCATCATGATCATACACATGTGTTTGGCTAGGACAATAATATCGTTGCCAGTATCATCCCACTTGGCAACTTCCCTATCAAATTTGAGTTTCTCACTTCGGAAATATTCGACTTGTTGCAGGATCTTCTGCTTGTCTTCCTCCGGCATTTTACCCATGGCTTCCTGTAAAATATTAATTTTAATACTCCTATGTAAGCTGAGAGACGGAGATATTCACTTACCCTAGCAGTAGTAATGCCACTAATATCAGGATACTCATCCACTCCATGTTCTCCAGTATGGGCGCTTGCTACAATAAAAAAATTTAAATAATATTACAAAATTGCCATTATATTATCTTACATTTGCTCCTAGTCTCCAAAGTGTAGTTTTCATCAAGTTCAACATCCTCTGGATCCAAATCTTCATCAGCCTGAAAACATTCGTTAATAAAATCGTTCAAAACTAGCAAAAAAACTTTTTTTTTACCCTATTCATTAACACAGCGCGTCTGATTTCCCTCACGCCATCGTAGACTAATCTTGAAGCGTCAATAAAATCGTTTTCATCGATATCTTTGGGCGGATTACTAGATAGGGCTTGTACAGCAACTTGTACCCTTTGTGTGAACTTGGGCATCACCTGATCATTGAGAACTTTAACAGCCTCTAGTACGCGTTTTGTGTAAATGCATGGTTCATAATTATCCATTTCCGCAGTGACTACATTGCAAACTCTGTTAGAACGTCCTCGAATACCGCCAGCTGTACGATCCAAAGTCTCAGCGTCACCCTCTTGCAGTGCCAAGACACACTTATTAACATCTTCCAGAATATGATTTTCGGAAACAGCGAGGAAATCGTCGATGGTTGTAATATCATCAACTGCTTCAGTTAGAATGCGTACTTGATTTTCCCAAGATTGTTTGAAGGCATCCATGTTTTCCTGCGCTACTTTACTCTTGGGTCTAGCTGCCAGAATTCTAGCTGCATTTATCACTTCTGGACAGAGATTGTCGATTTGAGCAGCTGCGTAACGAACCATTTTTACTCCATCTTCATTGTTGGACATGGAGCAAACCAAATTGGCTACTTCAACTAGTTTGTTGGAGTGTTCAGTGAAAACCAGAGCGTATTCCTCAACTTCTTTTTCATTGCCATTTTGAGCTGCTTTGATTAGAACCAATAGAGGGACGTTTGTCTCCAAGAAGCTAAGAATATAGTAAATGTGAGTTTAGAGGTGATATTAGAAAAGTGGTTTACCTGTCGGAAACGTGATCCACCACAGCTTTACGTAATTGACGACGGAGATCACGAGTTTTTCGGCCCATGTTATCGATGGCTCTTCCTAAACCTTCGCTTTTTTCTTTATTGCCCATCTATAACAGCCATTGTCTCACGATTAAATCATATTACCAACTGGTTATCATTTACAGAAAAATAGTTCAAGCAAATAATTATATATAGAGGAAAATACATTTAATTCGTGCTTTCCAGTTCATTTCACTGTATACACAAGGAGGAAAATGTTAAAGGAACTAAACTAGATATTATCTTTACATATATTATATAATAAGAGGAAAATAATTGATTCTTGCCCATAGAAAAGTAGAAACTAGAGCCGTCTTGTTAATTCGTGGATTAGAAGCGACATAGTTCATTTCAGCATATGTTATTTCCAGGGCCGCATCCAGGGGTACAAATAAAATAAATATTTTAAAACCTTTTTCTGGCTACGGCCCTGGACTTTCTAATACATAATGGAACAAACGGATAAAATGAAATATATCGATAAAATGCACATTTAGAACACATATAGGTTGCAGAATATTTACCCTGGTCCCGCCCCGTAATACTTGCAATTGCTAGAGGCAAAACATGGTTTAAGCCAGAAAATACTTACAATACATTGTAGTTCACATCAAAAGTTCAGTAGGTTATAAAACGACATTAAAAAAGTGTCAAAACTCGTAAAAGTGAAGGGTACGATAAAAATCGTTTTTTAAACCCTTAAATTATGTAAGAAAAAACAACAAAACTCTACTCTACAGTAAATTTAATTTTAAATTTCTGTGCTTTTGTTAAGAAAAAGAAATTGTGCGTTCTACTAAACTTTTGAAACTCTATAATTAACGAAATAAGATTAACTTAACTTACATTAGACATGTACTCTGAAAGTAAGTCTTGAAGAGCCTGTCGGACAGCGTTACATTCGGCAACGATTCTCTCGCGGCGTTCATCTCTTGTGCAGCTGGAATCCGCCATAAGAGCAGCACCACTGATGATGCTTTCCAGACGCTCTTCCAGAGATGGTCTCGTGTGGACTTCATTATAAGCCAGTGGTTCCATTTCCATATGATCCTAGGAAAAATCAAGCTTATCTCTAGATAAAGTTTACTAAAAACTGTTCTTACGTCAAAGTCGTCTAAAGCAGCTGCCAATTCTCCGGGTCCCTCGTAAGGACCAGAAGCGGGTTGTGGATTACGTCCTTGAGCAACATCGTTGATAGTGTTAACAGCTTCGCAGACTTGCTTCAGTACGTAATCCCTATTCGCTTTAGCTGCTGCTAGTTCCGGATGACGGACATAGACTTTAGAAGCTGTCAACAGCATAGTGGAATGTTTTTTAAGCACAGCTCGAGCAGCGGCCAAATCGTCGCGTAATTGCGGGTCTTTTAGTTCCTGTTGACGTTTAGCCGCTTGGTTCATTAATTCGTTAGCGTTTTGACCAAACGCTTTTATATTGTCTAGAAGTTCGCCGTGACTTGACGCATTTTTCAGTTTTTCTAAATCATTTTCTACAACGTGGAGCGATTTGAGCAATAAATGGACGTCCACCATGTCGGCTAGGATTAGAAGACGGGTTACAGCCGAGAGTAGATTGCGGGCGGCTCGCACCATGTTGCCTCTTTTGAGGGATGAGCAAGGATCATCGGAAAACTCACGCGCTGCTATACTCATTGCAATACCTACGACACATTTATCAAATCACCATGTATATAATAGCAGGCAGTTAAATTAAAAACTATCACAATTTAGATTCGACTTTGGCTACATTCACCACTATTATACTTATACAGTCCTCACCTGTTTTTCGGACTTCCTCAACAGCAGCCAGCATCTCCTGTGTTATATCTGGGTTTTCATAAGCGATTTGTTCGCCTTTTTCAATGAAATTCTCTGTTGCTTTTTCCACGGTACTGACAAGGGCATTGGCACGTTTGGATTTACCTTTCTTCTTCTTGCTGGGGCCCTTTGTGTTCACAAGTGTTGTGACTTGCAACACAAGTGGTTCCAGTGTTTTCTCCACAGACATTGTACGGATTTCCAAATTTTTTGGATCCCATTTTAAACCAAAATGATCAGTCATGGCTGAATTGAGCTACAGGGGATTATGTTGTAGTAATCATTGATTTTGTGGTTGCTAGAAGTTTACCTTTACTTTGACACACGTTAAAACACAGCTCGTAGATGTATTATTCACTACAATTAAATGGAAAACTAATAAATTACTAATTGTTTGTAAAAAAGTGATTCATAACTAAAGGTGTGACAGATTGATTATACCACTCCCACTACTTTCCTTAAAACGCTAATTGGAATGTTTAACCATATGACCATTAAACCATAAAACATTGTTCGTTTGAAAATAACATAAAACTCCAAAGTGAATCTTTTAGTACTTCCTCAAGATTTATTGACTTAAAAATACAAACGAGTAGTTAATATTATCCAACTATCCAACAAATAAACAACTTTACTTAAATCACCTCAGTGAGTTGGCAGCAGTGTTATGGTTAATTGTGCACTGCGGCTAAACGAACAACATTCAATAGTCAAGGCCAACTGCCAAGTAAAACAAATATTTCGAATAAAAATCCTATTTTCTTATCTTATCAAACACTTCGCCCATTTTTATGCAATAACTGTTTGTATTATACTCGTATATTCCAAATTCCTAATAAATCAATATTGTTCAAAGACAAAACAGCGGCAATTTTGAAATGAACCTCCTAGTAGCTGCTCAGGTTTTATTGTTGTGTTTTCTTCTGTTATTTTTTGATTTAACAAAAAGTAATACTTTAAGGCAAATTCATGTGGTTTGTAGTATAGTAAGTTTATTTTAAGTTCTCTACAATTATATTGTAGCTTTTTAGGCATGGCGAGCGATCGCCAACCGAAACCTACCCTAATGATGTATATAAAAACTACAGCTGGTCTGGGGGTTGGGGGCAATTAACCAATGTAAGTACCTACAGGGATAATTAGTAGTTTAAGACACATTTCCCCCATGTTTTAGCGAGGGAAGTACCAAATTTACCATCTGGGTAAAAGTTTAAGAGAGGTGTATAAAGACTTCCTCCCCAAATATTACCAACCAGAAACCCTGCAAATTTTCAGTAGTGCCGCTGATAGATGTCTGATGAGTGCCGAATTATTTACAGCAGGATTATACCCGCCTCAAGATCAACAAATTTGGAACCCCTACCTTCTTTGGCAACCAATCCCTGTGCAATACGTCCCAAGACTCCAAGATAATGTAGGTACCAAATAACCCAAGAGTTTTCAAATAGTATAAATTTCCAGTACATAGCAATGAAACAACCCTGTGATATCTATGATAAAATGCTCCAAGACACGTTTAACTCGAAGAAAGTAGCAGATATTCTAAGCGCACATTCGGAATTGTTGAAACTTCTAACAGAAAAAACTGGAATGCAAGTTGATACCCTCGGAAAAGTGGAAACTTTGTCTAATACGTTGGAAATAGAACAACTAAACAATTTGACTCTTCCGACTTGGGCGAATAAAACTGTAATGGATACAATCCTACAGCTAGGGGCGCAAAACTTGGCCTTGTACTCCGAAACTGACTACATGAAAAAAATGAAAGGAGGCAAGTTATGCCAAAAAATAATGCCTCTTAGCTAAATCTTTATCTTCTAAGGTGTCTTGTTGAAGAGGATCAAACTGTCCATGGATAAAATCACGAAGAACATCGCCGAGCCTAAGATACTTTTGTACTCAGGACACGATTTGACTGTCGTACATGTTTTAAGAGCTCTCAACTTGGTCAATACAATTAAACCCGATTTTGGTGCGTCGATAATATTCGAGCTACACCAGGAAGCTGACGACTATTATATAAAGGTAGAAAATGCTCACTTTAAAAGTTTAAAATAAACTGCTGGCCAATTGAAACGTACCAAGCGAATTTTTAGGTTGAATTTAAAGTCAAATATTTTGAAAAGGAGAAAAGATATCAACATGAGGTTTTCAGGATTCAAGAGATAATTTTATTGCGAAAACAATAGTGTGACCCGATTTTTTTACTTTAAAGTACATTACTATCTACAGGGTATGAAAGAAAGTCGTCTTTTTTTTCTCAAACTTTATACCTACCAGAATTCCACAAAAAAATTTTATATTTTTTTCATGTCAATTTTTTTTGTCCCTGGTTAATGAGGAAAAAACCAATTTCTCAAAATTTTTATATCCCTTTTATTTTATAAGATACCGAATTTTTTATAAAATTTAATATTGTTGAACAGATTTTTGCAATAATAATTATGTTGCCATTTTGAAAGCAAATGTCATCATGTGATATGTCGATAAAAAGGTAATTTTAATAGAATCTAATTCTTACGTAAAAAAATATACAGGGTTGTTTTAAAAATTTTTGAAAGTTAGTAGGTGGCCCTTCCGGTGAAACCGGAAGTGTCATCAGATTGTTTTAAACGTCAAAATGATTATTCCTTTCAACAATCAAACCATGCCAAATTTCAAATGAATACAGTTAAATGTAACAAAATGGTGGGGGTTGTAAAACGATTTCGTAGCCACCCGGTATACACGGATATGAGCAAATTTTTGAAAAAGTGAAAAACCCGTTTCGAGGATATAAGTCGCTTAAACCAATGGTGAACATAAACTAAGTAAATTCCATTTTATTCCATTAAGAAAATAGCCTTAAAACATGAATTAAAAAAATTTACCAATTAGCGAACGTGTACCGATTTTTGATAAGCCACTGGTTACCAATAAATTAATGAAAGTACAAAAAGTGTACTTTTTATAAGAAAGCCATTCATAAGGTATCATAATCAACTACAGAGATTGGTTCTTACAAAAGACAATACGGCCGAACGACAAAAAACAAGAAATAATCAAATTTTCAGCAAAAATTCGGTATCTTATAAAATAACAGGGATATCAAAATTTTGAGAAACAGGTTGTTTTCCCATTAAGTAAGGACTAAAAAAATCTACATCAAAAAAATATAAACAAAATTTTGTGGAATCTCGGTAGTTATAAAATTTGACAAAAAAAAGAAGATTTTCTTTCATACCCTGTAGATAGTAATGTACTTCAAAATAAAAAAATCGGATAACACTATCGTTTTCTTAATTAAATTATCTCTGAAATCCTGAAAACCGCATGTTGATATCTTTTCTATTTTTCAAAATATTTGACTTTAAATTCAACCTAAAAATTCACTTGGTACGTTTCAATTGGCCAGCAGTTTAATTAACTCCAGCTTGGTTTGTAGGTGATTTACCGGCAATCCTGGGAGCACAATCCCTCGGATCTTACAGAGAAAGCCTGTGAAGCCTCATGTAGTTTTAAAAAGTTTTCCGAAGTTTTAACAGCAACTTTGCCAAGTAATTGGGACGAGGAATGCAGAACAAACAGTTAGATGTTATCAATAATTTTATTGACAATAATTATTTTAATTACAAGTTTTATAGCATAGCTGCTGAAATTAAATACAAGTAGTAAGCACCAGACAGGGTATGATTAGTTTTGTTTTTATATGTTAAATTGTAAGACACTGAAATAATCATCCCATATACATGTACAATACTACAAGGCCTCTTATCACGCTGTAGAATATTAAATATTCTACTCATATATTGATATGTCAATATTGTCATTTAGATAGTATAAAGCTACAATAAAGTACATAAACTAGGTTTTTTCATCATTATTGTACATATAAATTTTCAAGTGCTACTATTTCTTCACTGGGCATTTTTCGATTTTGGTAACTTCACTGGTGATTTAGTTGTCAACAAAACTACTGTAAAAATACTGAATTCAATGATAAATATCATTTGTTAATAATATAATGTTGATGCAAATATCTTAATGAGTATAACACTAGTGAATTTCCAAAATAAAATGTCATAGTGATGATATTTTATATAAAATACTAAAAATACAGACAAGAAAAAGATTGAGTGTTAAAGTTGTCAAGGAAAAATATTTGGTAGAGGAACAAAATAATTATATACAGAAACTATGTAAAATAAAATAAAGTAGTAATACACGAGCTCTTTGTTTGGACTATATAAAATAAAGAAAATTTTGCAAAGAAATATGCAACATATATCACAAGATATTTTTTTTATCAAAAATTTTAACTCTTAAAATATAGCACCTATGCAGCCAATGGCACAAATGCATTATAACCTCACAGCCAAATACTTATAAAATTTTCAAATACTGACTTTACAAAAAACTTACACTATTATATTTTAAGAATGTAATAACTTTAAAAAATGGCCATTATAGGTGCTACATGGGAAGGAGAAAATACATACATTATATTTAGTAATCTGAGATATATATGTATATAATATTATATATAGATATATTATGTACCTACATATAGTTAGATAATTATATACAAGTATAGATACACAAATATAATATACAATTATACATAATGTCTGTCTATATAACACTGAATATCAGTTAAGAAATTTACGACATTTACGTGCCCCACACGTGCATGGGATTTTGTCTTCTTCAAAGGGGAATTTATAATCATACGTCAGTTCTTCGCCACTGATAATTCGACGCAAAGCAAATATTATAATGTGCTTATGTCCCAGAATTTCCACCACGCGTGAATAGCAATTAGGCTGTAAACACAAAAATTAACAACAGATCAGAGGAAACTTCAGCAAAACTTACATCACACGAATGATTTATAAACCTGGCGGCGTTGCCCTTCATAGTTGCATCTACCACGAAATTGTCGTCCACTCGAAACATGTAACAACCGATGCCTTTGGAGTTGTAGTATTTTTCTCTTTTGTCTGTTAGGATAGATCTGATGACCTGTGTGCGTAAAATTTATATTACATATCAAGTAAATTGCTAATAAAAAGTTATTCGACTTTACTCATCGTTTTTCACTTACCTCCCCCGCGTATTCAATAACCATTTCCCCAGCTTCGATATTCCGTAAGCAGAACAGCCCTCTTCCATGTATACTGGACCTGTACACTCCCACAGACAATTTGGACGTTAGTTTTAACTGTCTAAACTTCATCGCCATAGGCAAGTTAATAACAGAACCCCTCCTAAAACCAAACCAATAAAAACTGATTTAAATTCGTAGACAACCTTTGATACCTTGGAAGAAAATCCAGCGTTGAAATCGTCACCTCTTCAGGTTTCCTATGAATGGAAGCCAGCCATCCAAACATGTCATAAGGTTGGTTAATCCGGACCTCAAACGGAGCGCATCTAATAGCCGCAAACGGATGACTAGTTGAGTACTCGTCGTCTATTTCAGCGGCATGTGGTGGAAATCCAAACATAGGTTTGTAATTGTTGCATTTGGCAGCGCCTGGAAGTTGCTCGATCAAATACTTAAGACCACTAGTCTTCAGTCCTAGTATTTGCACGTTGTTCATTAGATTACTGGAGTTTGTGGGCAGTGGTGGCATGTTGTGGGCGGCACGAGCCGACTGGACAGCCTCCAGGACTTTGTCCCAAAGATCAGCAACCGACGTCGAGGAATACTTGAAACCATCTTGCGTTTCAATTGTATATAAAATGGAAGTTGTGTTTTCATTTTCTTTTTTATTAGGGGTTGTTTTGGGAATTTCCATAGGCGTAAGCTTCTCCTCGAGTTTTTCTTCAAGTTTATTCTGCTTATCGCTAGAGCTTAAAGGCAACGGATAGGACGAGGGAGTGGAAGATTTGATTGGTTTCAGCGGTGCAACTTGCTTCGTTAAATTATTACTAATCTTATAAGTGCCATCTTGGCCTTGTTTTTGGAAAATTAGCTTAAGCGACGTGTCTGTTTTATTTTCCTTCTCCACTGGTTTTTGTTGAATCTGTTGAATTTGTGGAAGTTTCTTCAAAGGTTCCATTGGCTTCTCCGGGGGTTTAACTATCGGTTTGGGTTTAATAAGTTCTTCCATATCGAACTCAATGGTTTTCTTAGGCTCAATTTTCGGAAGGTCAATCTTTTCTACGGCTTTCACCTGCGTTATTTTCTTCGCTTCCTCCATGAATATCTTCTTGGTTTCGTCGACCAGGATTTTCTTACATTCTTTAATCGTATTAGTGGGCATTGGGAGCACTCGACTCATAGGACGGCTCTGCGTTGTTACTGGTGGTTTTGGTGTAGGAGTTACAACATTTGTAGGAATGCCTTGTTCTTGTACAAACGGTGCTATAGGCAAACTAATACTATTTGTATGGGGTGTCGTTTGAGCTTGAGTTACTGTTACAACTTGATTCACTTGTTTATGTGATGCAACTGCCTGCGCTGCTGAGTATTTAACAGGTTGTGGATGTGATTGCGTTACAGTAACTATTGCTGGTTGTGATGTTTTCCCTTCGGGTTGTTGATGATGTACAATATTTAGAGTCTGAGGTGCTTGAGGATGAGATTGTTGGTGAGTCTGAGCTTGAACTTGAACCTGAGTTTGACTCTGATTTTGAGGTTGAGCTTGTGAATACTGTTCAATCGGCTGGGAATTATGCACTAACTGCCCGGGGTTAACGAGGACAAAACTATTGGAAGCAACATCCAAAACAGGCTCTAATTTACTAGTTTGAAATACTTGGGTCGTAGTAGAATAGCTGCTGTTTGCTGTGAGGACACCCGGAACAGTCGTTGGAAGAAACTGTTGGGACTGCATGACAGTATTTTGGACTATGGTTTCGAATCCGTAGTAAACTGGCTGGACTGGTTGAGGCGCCCAACCTAACGAACCATTACTATCCAGAACCAACTGATTTTCCATTAGGCGAGGCTGTTGGATAATCATCGTAGGTTGTACTAGATTAATCAAATTATTATCCGGTTGCAATTGAATTAACGGCTGAGCGTTAACTTGCGGCGTAATCGTTGCTACATATTGCACATTTTGTCCGGTTTGCTGTTGGAAAGCATCTACAAACGGTACGAAGTTCGCTGAGGGTAAATGTTGGACAATCACTGATGCCCCAGGTGTATTTCCATGATTCGCTGGAATAATTATCGTGGTATTACTGTCAGTTTCTTCGAAGTTGCGTTTAGCTGCTATGGTTCGACTTCGATTCCTCGCAGTTTTAACTGTTTTAATCATCGTGGGCTTTACCACGGATTTCACCCACTGGGCTCCAGGTACATTAACAGTTTGCATTAACGGATTCGTTGTAATCAATTTCCCGTTTAGAGTAAATTGGTTCTGTTGAGCTACATTCAAAATAGGAGTTACGTTGTTACTGAAGGGGACAGACTGAATCGTAACGGATTGCGGCTGAAAATCCAGGCTTTGAGGCTGGTTTAACTGGTTAATCGAAATGGAACCCTGATTAATCGAAATGGTTTGGTGGTTCAGCAACGAATTCCCCAGAGAGGCCCCAGGGTTGACTGATTGTAAAGTCAGCGGTTGATTCACACACAAAGGCACCGTTTGGTTCATGCAAAACTGTGGTTGGGTATTGGAAATGGAAATAGGTTCTCCAATTGTAATGGTCGGATGATGATTATGATGATTGACAGTGTAGGTTTGCTCGACTTCACCTGAATTATGCGTTAAACTAACATTGCCCACTGGTAAACTTTGTAGAATTCCCTTCTGTTCGACTTGAGGAATATTCTGCAAAACCATCTCAGAACCTTGCGGAACCGAAACAAACTCTGTCGACTTGGACGCTGTGACAAAAGTTTGAGTATTCAGAACCGATGTGTGGATTTCATTCTGATAGGACTCGTACGAAGCAACCATAAGTGGCTGAGCTTCCTTGACTAAAATCGAATTATCAACGAATGCTTCGTAATTATCATGATCTGCAACCATCTCCGAGTCACTTTCACTAGTACAAATTATTTCACAAGTGTCTAAATGTCGTTTATAACTAGCTTGAGTACGATAGGTCCTCTGGCATTTCTCACAAGTCACTGGTTCTTCCATTGGGATTCCCCAAGGGTCTGTCTCGGGCGTCCCAGTTGGAGACCCGCATTCACTAGAGCTACTGTCGTCGAAGTTACCGTCAACTTGAAGCAGTTGAAAGAACATGTTGTTTTCCCTAGGATTGACCATCTTCCGTTTTTTCATAACAGGCGAAAGCGAGCTGTCTACTTTACAACTAACCGTCAAACTACAAGAGCGTTGTTGGCTTCGTGGTTTTGAAATGGGATTTGGAAATATCTCTGATTTGCTACGACGAAGTTCTCTTCCAAGTTTCGCGTCTAAATCCAAGGTTTCTTCATCTAAATCCGTTGGTTTCTTGTCTAGTTGTTCCAGAGAAAGACTGTTGATATCTGATTTAAAATCCATTGAAATTAGGTCGTCATACGACATTAGTTTAGGGAAGATGTCTTGAACTGAAATTCCATCCAAGAGATCATGTGGAAGCTCCTCCAAGATGGCGTCAGTTAATTCAGGGGAAAGCAAGTCAGCTGCACCATTTTGTGGCTCCTCATCATCTTCAAACTCGAGAACCTCCGATTTTTTCTTGTCCATATCCTTCTGCCAATGCGTCAGCTCTTTGAGCATTCTCTCAACGCTAACTTTAGGCAAACTGTGATCCACTGTGAAGTTTTTATCAACATACATAGTATTGACGTTGTTACTTATCATGGAAGTAGAAATGCTATAAGGGACTAGTTTCCATGGTTCAACAGTAGACCAAAACAATCTAGTGCAAGCGAAACCCATGGGAGTGATGACTTCTGGTCCATCGGAAACTACTGGATGAACTTTGCCTAGGTTAGTTACAGTCAACGAGCCAACCATAAAATTAACCCGATCTATCTCTGAGTATTTCATTCGCTTTTTGTCTAATTCAACGTAAACAGAGCGGTGGATATCGAATTCCTTCGGAGTTCCCAGAATCTGCGCAGCGTTTTTTGGTAGTTCATGTCCTGGACAATAGACAGTCTTGTCATGAAGAAAATTACATTTGTTTGCACGTGCACAAATAAAATGATAAGTTTCGTAGCAGCCTTTGAAACAACAACCAACGCTTGCTCCTTTTTGCTTGCAACTTGCACAGCGAATCAGGCGCCCCCTAGACAAGGCACTGTGGACGTTCTGCAAGGACCCGTCGATTTCCTCGTACACTTCCGAAGACCACAAGGCGCAGTTAGCGTGAACCCACTCATTTTGCCCACAGTATAACAGACGAGATTCTTGGTAGCTCAAGCCGTCTCCTATGACTTTACAAAAAGCGCAAGCTCGGTTGTCTAGGATAGGACAGTCGACTTGAGGGGTTTGATCTAGATGAAGCTGAACTTGAGGCTTGTCTTGGGTTAGATCCATTCGTTTGGGAGATTCTTCGTTTCGTATTGAACCATACCAAGGGAAAACGGTTCGGAAGATTGTTTGATAGATTTTTAACAGTTGCTCCGATTGAGTGAACTTTAGAGCCTCTTCCATGTCTTTATTGAAATCCCTTATAGAACAATATTCATTCGAGTTTAGCTTGTTTTTTATATCAACCATAGACAAAGTGGAATTAGCAATTTCATTCTCCAGTTTCTCGTTTTCTTCAAACGAGTAAATCTTATTTACATCTAGGATTTCTTTACTGTAGTTATTGTTGTCTAAATCTATGTCCTCGTTGGAAAACTGTAGTTTCTTCACGTTTGTTATGGCTTTGTTCGAGGGTGTGTGGTTGTTGAATGGACTCCACTTCAGCATGTCACGTGCGGCTTTGTTTTTGCTTAACAAACGAACAACTTGGTTAAAATTGGCTTGTAGTTCGTATTCTATGGCTTTTTTCCATTGTGGGGCTTTGTCCTGGCAGCAAGAACTGCAGAAATACTCGATGGATTCGGGAAGAAGACTGAGGATTTGGTATTGCTCTTCTGTTAGTTTTTCACAAGTTGCATGGACCCATTTGTTGCATTTTGCACATTCCATCATCTAAACGAAAATAGTTACTTAACTACAGTTTGAAGATAATTTAATAAACTGTACCTTAGAACAGCACTCATTTTCGTCGTAGCAATGTTGACAAATAGGACAAAAATTCCCCTTTTTCCTTAGCTTAAAACAAAGTAAACACAGCGGTAAGTTTCCTAAGAACTTAGTGATATTCTCAGCTCCACAACTTTTGCATCTCAGACACTTGGAGCAAACCTAAACACAAAAATTACAGAAAACTCCCCGTCTAACTCCCTAAAAACTTACCGTAGGTTGGTCAATGCTGTTCCATTTTTTATTGAAACACTCCGGATGGTATGGTTTGGAACATTTCTGACAATTGACTTTTTGTCGATCGGTTTGATGGCATTCGGAACAAGTTGTACATCTCGGACATAACCAAATAGCTTGTCTTGGATTGTTGTTATTTATGGGCGGGGTTTGTTCCAAACAAAAGATGTGGTATGGTTCACAGCAGGCAGTGCAATATAATAGAGATTCACGACCGCCGCTTCCACATAAAAAACATATGGATGGCATTGGAAAGCGTTCGGAGGCAATGAGGCAGAAGCCGTTTTGGCAGATGTCGTCCGGGTCATAGCCCTCCCAGAAGTCGATGGAAATTCCGTTCTGGGGCTCGCAGAGGGTTCGCTTCTTATCCGGGTTTAGTTTCAACTGTACAAAAAATTGTTTATTAAAAAATTATTTTCTATAAAATTGGAACATAAGTAACTATAAAACCTCTGCAGACTGGCATGTATTAAATGTTTAAATTCGTTATAAAATAAGAATTGTTACCTCTAGGAACGCTTGCGTCCTTGTTTGATTCCTCTCCCTTCTAACAGTAGCAACACTCGCCTCAGTGAACATCAACTCAATCTTCGACAGTTTGTCACTATCCGAACTTTCAGTTTCACTATAATTCGAGTTGGAGTCACTTTTGTTGCTCACAGTCACCGCCTTCACTTCCACATTGTTTTTGTCACAAATCACGGCTTTAGGTTCCTCCTCAATCACTACATCACTTCGTTTATCCTCAGTGAAAGTAGCAATAGGTTGTCCTAGAACTATCGATGCACTACGACAAACATGCTTAACCCTTGGCCCTTTTAAATCAATTTTCTGTCGACGAATGTCCGAATTGACTTGTGGATTATTAGGAGTAGGTTGAGTTTTATTTTTGAACCTAACAGGTCGTTGTTTTACACTCGTTGTTTCAATAGTTTCGGTGGTTTTTGGGGCCTGCCAAAGCAGTGGGGGTAAGGTGTTGTTGAAAACAATATCGGGGCCTTGCATGTTTTTGGGTAGTAACTGGGCTAAACTGTGTTTAAGTGACATGGGCATTTGAAAAGAACGAAGGCACATTTTTAACCAGCACGCCGGACAACGGGCGCGATAAGCACATCGTATCAATTTCCACTGCTGGCTTCTGACTATCGGGGGCACATGACACATTCCCTGTCCTTTATGGCAAACTAATGACGAGTTTCCTATGGGTTTTCCGCAGGTTTGTCGTTTGATCATTTTCGAAATGAACTTTCTGCAACTTTCACAGCTGTAAATGTTGAATTTTCTGGCTTGTTTTACGAAGCGATAAAAACGAACAGCCCCACAAACTCCACAAGTGACTGTACCAGGGGGCGAGCCACCAGTATTCACGTTTAAATTGCTAGAAAACGGTCCTTCGGGTCCACGGGGCGTTTGAGTATGCAACTTTAACCTAGCCTGCCTCAAAACGATCCTTCCAGTGTTACAAGCGGTTTTCTCGACGACCGACTCGCTTATCCCCTTGAAACTACTCTTATTTTCCTTGCGAACTTTCTTTGTTTTTAGGATTTTATTCTTGTCTTCCTCCGGTTTGACACAGTGGCGTTTGTTTCGGACTTTCTTGAGAGATTCGTTTATTTCCACATTGATGAAGCGTTTATTTGGTTTGATAACACGAGAAGAATGCACGCTTCGCGTTGGTAGCACAAATTTACCTACCAGACTATTTGGTTCCTTTTGTGAGGGGTTTCTGCAATTATTTGGTATGGCTTTGTACGCCCTGACAGACTTTTGTGATAGTTTGGCTTTCGACTTCATCGCTGTTTTTGTACGTAATTTCGTCAGTAAATTTCGTTTGGTTGCAGGTTTATTCCTCAAAGAAGTTTGCATTTTTCTACTCAGTCTTCTTTTCATTGAAACATTCGAGTTTACAACATTGTTGTCACTGGGAGCACTTTCACAATCGTCTTGCTGTTTGTCTCCATCCTACAAATAAATTGCAATATTAAATAACTTTACAAAAAACCGTAGGACATTTGTTTTGCAAGTTATAAACAAATTGTGTTTACCTGTTTGTTTTCTATAACAGATTCAACTGTCATACAACAACTATCCTCAGAGTTAGAAGAATCTGCTGTTGACGGTAGAACAGTCACCCTTTTGCGGTTTGTATGTTTAGAGGGCTTACCGGGAAATTTAGATCGGCCCATTTTAACGTTTCTTTAAAGATTACATTTTATCAACACAGTAATTTACATCGAAGGCATCACGCATTCTTGGCGTAAAGAAACAATCAGTATTTTGCTGTGTCGGTAATGCAGTTATCTGCGAAATCAGTTACAGTTGCACCACTGCCAACTTTAGAAAAATGTATTTCAAAAATTAGAAATGACGAAATTTTTAATATTATGAATATTTTAATTAAACAATAAACATTGTAGATACATAAAACAGTTAAATTTAATGGTAGCCTGAATTTTGTTTATTAAATAGAGTTAAATTTAAATACCACGGAAGTAAAAGTAGTAAATTTATTTCAAAAATTGTTTATTTCTTTAGATTTATTTTAAAGTGCAGAATCAATTCCTCCCGTGTACCATACTCTATTTTTTCTCATACCTATACGAAAATGGCCACTTCTTTTGCGTGAAACGCGCGAAGAAATTATAACAGCACAAATAACTCCCGCATATCAGGGAGGGAATGGCTATCCAAGTGAGAAATGTTACCCCCACTCCTTATTTTCCGCGACTACCCTAAAAAGGCGACTTTCTACCCGCATTTCAGGCAAATAAAGTGGCCATTTTCGTGTAGGTATGAGAAAGATATAATTATGGAATTTATCGAAAGAATTTGGTTTTTACGTTTATTTTACGATCTTCTGACTCATTATTTTATTGCAGTTAAATAACGTTTTTCAACCTGGTTTTGATTAAACCATTTTTTGTGTAGAATTTTTCCAAAAAAACTGTTGACAATGAACGCAAAAATTGAAAAGAAAGACAGCAAAATTAAGTAACTTTATTACAAATTATAAATTACAAACTCTACATAAAATTTAAGAAACACCAGCACATTACTCATTAGAATATTTTATCACGCTTTACTTGATTTGGGTTTTTCTAAACGAAATAAAACAAAATTACCTAAATATGATATGTAATTAATAAAAATACAAATTGACAATAACAGCACAAATTGAATAAGAAATTCATAAATAATGCTAATAATACCGTCGACTTACATGTGCAACATGCTAAATAATTTTTTTTTTGTTTTCTAGACCCAAATATTGTGAACTTTAGTGAAATCCACTACTTAAGTCATATATACATTGAGTGGGAGTTGAGTTTCGTTTTGAGAAAAACAATTTGTTCATCAGTCTCTAAAGTTCACGTTTTGAGTTATTGAGTTTGAAACTTTCTAGACCAGAAAACCTGCAAACTCAAATTTGATTTAGTGTGTTTCACACCGAAGCCGACGATATATTATTTAATGTTAGTGACAAATAAAATTATAAAATTAAATAATAAATATACGAGCCTCTGCTTCTATCTCTATTTCATTTCATTATAATGTTTGGATTGTTTTAAATACATAGCAGGATGACTAACTTCCGTTATCATCATCCAGAAATTCCACATGTGTAAATGGAAAATATCCAACTTTTCCATTTAATTCACCTTCCCATTGTCCATTAATATTAATTTTAGTAACTGTTATAATATCCCCAATTTCCAGCTTCAAAGCCGTATCATCGTAAGCATTCGGTACCCTCACTTGCTTAACTTTAGCTAACGCTGGCAGTTTTCGCTGGAAAAAATTCCAATTAAAAGAAAATACTTAAAGAAAAGTTTAGGCACATACTTGCATCTGATTACTTTTCTTTGCGGCCTCCGCCTGGGCAGCGTTGCAGATTGGAACCGGTCGGGGGGCGTCGATGGGAGACTGGCCCCCTTCGGCTTCTTCCAACTAAAAGAAGAGGGGTTTTAGATAAAAACCGAACTAATTCCAACAGCAAGTCTCCAAAACTAAACCTGTACGAGTATCTCACAACAATAAAATAAATGTGGAAAATTTGGCATTTTTAATTCAAAACTTTAGTGGGTAATATGACTAATAACAAAACACTCCTTCGCCCCACTAATTCTGTGAGTACTGTGGTCACTTTTGGTTAAAATATTTATCTAAAATAACTCACTTTTGCAACGTATGGAACAGGAATAGATCCTTGTTGGCCATCCTTGTTTTTAGCAGTCCACCATTGTGGCTCGTCCTTAAAAATAATTGTAAGAATATCGCCCTTTTTAAAGCTTAAATCGTCAGGTTCCTAAAAACGTCTGTATTAGAATTTTTAACGTTGCATTTAGACAGTAGGTACCTTTCTTTGAAAATCGAATTTGGCGATGACTTTTTCGACTTTTTTACTAGCAGGTCTAATAAGAGGGGTTGTATCTAAGTAATGCAGTTTGTAAAAGTTAAGTAGCGTTGGAATATCAGGGAAAATTTGATCGCCAATCCTATATTTAGTGCCTTCCTTTTGTATCATTTTGTTTATAATATAATGACTCACTCTAATGTCTTCCCTACAACAAAACACGTTAAAACCACTTAAAATTGCAGGGGAACTCGTTATATTACTTTACACATAAAACATAATCTCCTGTACAACTTGTGCTGTCTCTAACTAAAAAAACACCACCTTCCCTTTCACCCATAAGCAAATCTGTTGCTTCCTTTCTGCTTATTGCACCAAAATACCAGCTGGAATAAACACAATTAATGTAGAGTAGGATTAAATATAGAACTATTTACCTGTTTTCGTCCTCATGATCAAAAGTAGTAGCCATAATTATACAGAAATTTGTTGTGCTAGTTGAACTTGTTGTAATTATTCTTAACAATGGAACACCAGCATAATTTGTGATTTTAGGAACTAGTTGCAGTAACTAAGCCTAAGTTACTAAATTACTCTTAAGCAATTGTAATTTCCAGTTTAAATAGAATTGTTTTCAATTAATTCCACATAAAAGATGAAATCTACTTAATTATAACCTTATTTTTCCTTCATATTGCTGAAAGTGAACAAACCCACTAAATTATAATTTAAGATACGATTAAACTAACTTACTATTTACACTAAGCTTCTTTTTCTCATTAGTATCAATAGTTATCGTTAAAAATACTGTTTACTGTTGTGGTTGTATCGGAGCTAACATGGCGATTCTTTCCATGACAACTGCAGTACTCAAAATGTTGCGTACGAGTTCAGCATTTAAATTAATTTTATAATTCTTAAGCCATTGTTTTCCTGTTTCCAGTAGAAATTTGTGCATACGTCTATTCGATTTGAATTCGATTATTAAAAATATTTGGTTAATTGATAAACACTTCTGAAGATTATTGTTTATCTAATCTTATCGCCTTTGGCGTTTGGTTACTAAAATCGACCATAATCACATGAGCAGGACTTTTAAATGTGTTTGTTGTCATTTCGGTTTTTTTGTAAAACATGTTAAGGTTAAGATTTAAGTCACTGCGACAAAAAATCGTTCAAATAATTGAATAACAGAAGCGGACTGGCAGTTTTTGTTTTTAATTTTCACCTAGGGCTCTTGACATTTTTACTTTCTTATACGAAGTAATAAGAAAGTATAGTAGGTAATCGTGATTTTTTTCGACTTCGAGATTTTGATGGATTTACACGTTTTGAGGGCCCCTGAATCCATTTCGACCATTTTCGCCATGATGTCTGTCTGTCTGTTATCCATCATAACTCAAAAACGAGTTATCGCATTTGATTCAAATTTCATATTTAAGAGTTTGAACAAATTTGAGGGTGCCACATTCAATATTTTTCATCTAGTACCAACACAAGTGGCACTTACCTGAAGACATTTTTAGGTTTTTTAGGAATATCTTGAAAAATAAACAATTTTTGAGATTTTTTTATTCTTTAACATTGATTTAGAATTAAATTCTGAACAAATTTTGTTTCAACTTTTTTTTGAAATTCCGTCAAAAAAATTAAAAAAAAAACGCGATATTCTTAAAACACTTATATTTCTCATAGTGGGCGTTGATCGTTGAATCCGACCGAGAGTCTAGGTAGACTAGTGTCACATAGACACATAGAGGCTTGGCCAAACGTAAGGTCCCGGGTTCGAATCCCAGAAGGACCATTATTTTTTTTTTTATTTACTGGTTTCTATGGTACCGAAAACAATAATAATTTATTTATTTTATTTATTTATTTAATACAATAAGGTACATACAGGCGTTTCGCCCAAATTGTAAATGAATAAATAAATGTGATTTTATACCGGGAAATTTTTTTAAATGAGTAATAGCTCAAAAATCTAAAATAGAACACATTTTTGTCGTAAAATTCGGTTATAATGAGTGGGACAAAGACAGATTTATGCGTATTGCAATAAGTGCGACAGAGACTATTTGAAAATTGCTGGAAACCCTCAAAATTTAAACAAGATTTTTACAGAAATTTAACTTAATTGTGTGTTGGACACATCAGATATTTTAAAACAAATTTGGTGTTGCATTTGAATCGATAGCTTTCACTAAACATTTTTTTCGAAAAAACTCAAATTTTTTTAAGTTAGGCAACCAGATATACACTGCTACGTCCAGGGATTGGCGTCGATTTTTAATATTTTTGAAATCAAAAAATTCACATTGCATTCTTTACTCAACTACTAACAAATTACTTAATTTATTATTTGATTCATTCACAACCATAAATAAAGTTTACATAAAATTCGTTACGAAAATATTATTTTTTATTAACAGAGAAAGTTACAGTCTTACAAATGTACATTAATATTTTAATAAATTAAATCATAACATCAATAATAATTATTGCACAGAGAATATTTGAGAGAATTATTAATGCAGACGCAAATATTTAAAGTAAATTGTAGTTATAACAGTACATATAATTATTTATCTGTACAAGACAACAAGCTTTACTTAGTTTATTTTAGAAAAAGTTTGTTGTATTTTGTAATTTTGTACAGGGCGAAATCCAACAATTATTATTATAGACCTATAAAAAAATTTTAGTACAAATTTCTGGACCAAAAACCAATAAATTTGTATTTACAAAATAAAAAATAAGTGTGTTAGGTATCTAATATACCTATACTTATTTGTAAATAAATATTAATAAAGATAAAGTTATAAAGAAAATTAATTTCCTTCAGTAGAATTCAAAAAACATAAACCAAAAATTTATTATTTGTGTTACACAACATTAACAGCCTTGTATTTTTGGAATTTATTAAATAATTAAGTATTTTTTTATTAAATTTTGTTACTAACCTAATTTTATTATCTTGTCATTGTAAATTTTTTTAACTGGATTAATCATCTCGAAATATCTAAAGTGAGCTGGAAAATTTCTGAAACGACGGACGTTTAGCAACCTCAATTACAACATCACCTGTTTTAATCAATTTAAACAGTGCGACAGCATCCTGATGGGTGAGTCCTTCAAAAGATGTGCCATTTATGGATAAAATTTCATCACCTGCAAGTTATAATTTTAAGCTGGAATAAATTCAAAAAAATTTATAACTCACCTTCTTTTAAAACTCCAGTTTCAGCGGCTTGCCCCTGTTTAAAAACAGTTTTCACATAAATCCCTAATGGTCCTCTTGGTGAGTCTTTTCCACCAACTATGGAAAAACCAAGCGATTTTTGTCCTGGGCCTTTTTTGAACACAATTGTCTTGGTTTGTTGTTTGTTCAGTGTATGGCATTTGGTCAAAACCTCTACTCTTACTGGTAAAGTGTCAGATGAGTAGGAAAACTTTCGCATACCGGTAACTGGTTTGTTGGTCCTTGAAATTGTGTTACTTTTAACATCGGGTTTTTTGAAAACGGGATCTGGCGGTGGAGGTTTTTCAGTGAATGTTACTCGAGTTTCCAAGTCGTTTATTTTTTTCACGTGGATTATATCCGACAAACCTAGAGGTTTGTTTTTGTCGTACAGAGGGGTGTCCGTGGAAATGCTGTAGCGTTTTCCCATGACTTTCCCATCAGGTTTTCGCGTGCTAAACGTAGACAGTTTCATTTTCCCCGGTTCTAAGATCGTGGAGTTGCTTCGTTTATACGACTTGATTGGACTAGTTTGCAAGCGAGATACAACTACTTCCAATTCGCCATGTTTTGGTAATAAGTGACTTTTAGCTATGGTGTAGGAAACACCTTTAATTCTTGTGCCGTTTAGTTTAATGATTTCGTCGCCGACTCGCAGATTTCCATTTCTGAAACATAGACAATGAATTTTGAAAGATTCACGATTTAAGTACTTGCCTTCCTGCTGCGGAATTCGGAGCAATGTATGTGATACTATAAGTCACAGTTGTAGTTTTATTGATGTGTGGTGAAATGGTAATGCCGACCGGTTCGTTTTTTTCCATTTGAAGTCGAATGCATTTGAAATTCTTTTCTATAATTGGTTCCTTAGGTGCGTCGTTATCCAACTTGAGCTTACGAAACTTATCACAGCACGTTTCTTCTACGTTAAGTTTACTCACTTCATTTTTGCTCGGAGCTTTCTTCATTCTTATGCTTTTTCTTCTAGCAAATGAATTGTCGTAATCCTCGCTACTAGAGCGAGGTCTCTTTTTCGTTAAATACTTCTTCATATCCGATTTATCCTCGCTGTCGTTATCGTCTTCAGCAGTATCAGTATCATCGTTATTGCATCCATCTGATTTAGAAGCAGTGTCTTTTTTTTCGCTTGATGACGACATATCACTGTATTGGGATTTGATTGATCCAATTGGAGAATCCACTCCGGTTGTTCTGGTTGAATCGCTGCCGTAACCACTTTCATCTGATTTGATTTTTGTCGGTAAAACTGGTGATATGTTTGAATGTGAGCGTTTGGGCATGATGAAATTAGTGAGGCTGGTTAAACTTCCTGTTGAAGAGGTTTTTTTGTTTTTGTACAATTTATTATAGTCAGATTCGTCATCTGATTTGGAGGATTTCAACGAGAACATATTTCGCATGGCTCGGAATCTCGACCGTTTCGAGTTTTTTTCTTCAGTTAATATCCCTAGTTTGCTCGACTTCGTATTCGTTGGGTTTTCATTCATTTGAGTGAATATATTGTCCAGTTCTTGAGCATCTGGTTTAATCATTATCAGGTAATCTAGTAACTGTTGTTGGCTTAATTCTAAATTTTCGACTGTTGATTTAACTCTTCGTTTAGTTTTGTTAACAGTTTTGTCGCTTTTATTACGATCGTTAAAACTTTTGTACATATCGTAAATTTTTCTCAAATCTGTTTGCGACAGTCTTTTTACATCGTCGGTTTTTTCGGAGTTGGTTAATAAATTTTTTAGGGATTCAACGCGTGATATTCGTTTTGTTGATATACCATCATCACTACTTGAGGAGGTTTGTTTTTGAAGGGGTGACCAATGTCGACGTCTTCCAGCTGAAACTTGTAGTAATTCCGTTGAATCACTCCGCTTTATTTTATCCCATTTTTGCCCGACTTTTCTCCCCCACGTAGACAGATCTAAAATAATACTTGCACTTTGTTTTTTTTAATAAATAAAAATAGCTTTTGCTTACTTGACTTTGATGACGTTTCCGACAAATTTTCGGTGTTTATTTGTAAGGATTTCGATAAGACATCTTCTGATTCAGATAAAGGGGATAAGCTTACTAATTGGGGATTGGGATCAGAACATCTTCTTCTGAACAATCTCATAATGTATCTGCTATAAAAACCCAATTAAATTACTAATTGGTCAGATATGGATTAAATACAAGTTCTTGTAGAAATGATTAGACGATAGCATGACGACTTTACCATGCAAATTAATTAGATATAAATAAAACTAATAAAATTAATCGCTATGTTACACTTACGTATGTAGGTAAGTAAGAAGTTTTGTTTTAGTTTTAATTAAATAACTGGACCGAACTATGTTGTATTTCATTAAAATATGTTACTATACTATACATAATTAAATTATTACACAAACGTTCGCGTATTGTGCCGAAAACAATAAAAATTAGTCACTAGCGATAATCAGCGGTTTCTTAATACGTTGAAATTGAATAACATACGGGGCGAGTAAAAGTGACGCATCTAAACAAAATAAAATTTTTGCTATAGGAAATTGTTGAGTTAACTGTTTTTATAGTAAAATGCAATTATAGTGCATCAGGTTTACGTAACAAAATCCCAAAGAGCAAATACACGCGATCTTTCATCGGAGTTGAATCTTAGAAAAGCCCAATTAACTTTACCATTTACGTGGGCTTGTCTCTTTAATCCCAAAAGGAAAAAAACTGTGGACAAACAACAGTTCCTAGCTATTTTTATTGATTTATTTGCAGAAGTAAATAAAAATGAAAAAAACCACAAACATCGCCAACGTAAAGATAATTTAGCGGTGCCCAAAATCTGGTGTAGGTGGAATAATACATAAAGTTGACAAAGGTCAACATTTCCTGCAATTATTATAAGACGAAATAATATGGGTTACTCTGTAAAGAACTTTCTCAGGGACAGGGGAAAACTTCGTTTAGGAGTTGGGTTACCATAAAAATATGGCAAGATTGCTTTAGCTATGTCACTATTATTTATTGTGCACCAACTGCATGCCTAGATGCACACAAATGCCTTTAAATACAGGTTACATTATTAAATAAATGCGTTCTATTGAACTACCACAAAAATTACCGACCAATAATTGAACAATAACTGTAAACTTAACATAGTTCATTTCTAGAGTTTCAGTTTTATTAATTGTTTTCTTTCTGATTATTATCATCAGGTATTATTAATAATATTATTAAAGCGCAGTTTTTAGGCAAGTTCATGAAGCAATAAAGTCCTGAAGCAAAAACAATTGTTCATTATTTTATTAATTATTACTGAGTGATGATGAACACAATAGATTTTGTTCCAATGCGAGAAGTTGGTAATAATTTTTTTCAACATATGTTCGGTGGCCTTGTTTGTAATCTTAAGAATTTCCGTTTGAACCGCAATATAAGATTCATTTATATAGCTTTGATTAATGTTGGGATATCAGATTTTAACTTAATGAATCGGTTCTTGAATATATTTGTATTATTCTGTCTGGACCTGGAAAGGTAAAATATTATCTGACTAATTAAGTGAATACCCACAAATTGATACAGGGGCACATACCAATCCTACCTACAACCGCATATTTGTGATTTTGTTTATTCCTAGAATTGTGATTGGATTTGCTTATAGAATAAACGAATTTATTAGAGTTTTGTGCCAAGTTTTAGTGTACAAAAATATTTTTTCCAAAAAATCGAGTAGTTATTTGTAAAAGCCGGTGTAGCTAAATAATCCTAACTCTTGTTTACATTTTACATCACAATCTACTCGCTAATTTAATTCCCAATCACAAATCGTCTTGTCAACTAGTCCCATAGCTATAAATAGTTATAATTATAGAATAAAATAAAAATCTAACCTGTGCCTTTATTGCGTAAAATAGAAAATATCCTTTTGCTATCACCAGAAATATTTAACACTGCTTAAATCGCGTAGCACATACAAGTGACTTGAAGAGCGAAGAAGTAAAGTGCTTTGCCCCGCCAGTTGGATATTTTGTTTGCTAGACGGAGATGGGATGTGATTTCTTTTAAATAATATAATTAAATTATCTTCACTACAAAATTATTTCAGATAGGAATATAATTTTTTATACATACCTGAGAATTTGTAGGTAGGTAAAAAAATTTTATAAAAGAAAACTGAAGGTGACTTTTAATTTATTTTACGGTTCAGTAGAAAAAAGTGTGACCTCTGCGAGAAATTTAACTTAAATTTTTATCTGATGTTTTAGACTATTTGTTATGAATACATATTTATACTAATCTTGATTAGATATAGGAAGACATTTTTTGAATCACCACTACTAAAGGACTAAGTAACGAAAAATAACTGTATTAAAATTTATTATTACGTTATTTTGCCATTTATTAGATTCACAGGAATAATTTGCACAACTCATTTAAAGGCGCCCTGTTTAAAATTCCAAAACGAAATAAAAACTTGTACAGGGTGTCCCAGAATCATTTAATGGCGAATATTCGTCAAACGCTGGTACTTTTGTAAAAATTCTGTGGGTCTGGTCCTAAAAACTATTTCGAATCCTCTAAATTACTTTAATTGCTTAAAAACTCGTTTTATCCAACCAACTAAAATACGGATATATCGTTGTTAATTCAAATAAAAAAATTAAAAAAAAATTGGCAATAATAATACCTCATTATCTTACAAAGCAATTACCGGTTAGACGATTTTCTTATACCTAATTAATCTTATTTGTCTAATCATTTGATCATGTAAGTGCTGGCAGTACTACTTTTTATGTAAAATAAATTTCTTTTATGCTCCAAGAATCTGGAACGATCTAAAAACTACTTGCGGGTAATATACACAAGTAATTAGTAATTTACCTATTTCCATACGAAATTTCTATAAGGTCGCAATTATAATTAAAAAGCAAAATTGAAATTAATGTTAATATAGACTTCAGATATTTCTTAATTTTGGTGTGTAGGCAGTTCATTATGTTACTTCAGCACAGTGGCGTACGTGGATGGCGCCAAGGGAGACAAATTGGGCAATTTTGCAAATCAACAACAAATTAGTCAACTTGTTTTCAAAGTGACGTTGCACGAGGCTCTAAGAACTGTACTCGAGAATAGTCATAAAAAATCCCGTATTGATTTAAATTTAATTATTTTTGTGTTACGGGATTCAATTCAAAAGGATTAATTTTGTTTCTTCCGCTATGATGTCAAGAAGTGCAACTGTTTTTAATACTGTTTGCGCTAATGATAAATCAATAGCAAATGCAACGGAAAACCGACGATGTGACGATTTATTATGAACTTTAATAATAATAATAAATCTTGGAGGTTCTAAATCTAGGAACAAGGATGTTGAATGTTGCTCCATTTGGCTTTCTGGGTTCTGTTATGTTATAGCAACAAAGTGGGTATTTGTATGAATGAATTTATTATGATAATACATTCAATAAATATTGGAATTTGCTACTTTGTGCGTTGGGTAGGCTGGTAGTTGCAACAATAACTTTACATGTGGTAGTTTAATTATGATCTAATTTTAATAATAGCTTATTTCGTTAACTTATAGGTAATAACAGTAATCTAAGCCGGTTTCCACTGTATACATTAAATAACATGATTGTTTTTGCATGTGGGATGATAACAAGGTGAAAAGTAATTTTTAATTGTAGCCATTTATGTCTACCTCTCTATTCATTGTACAACATCAGCATGTAAATTTTATACAAAAATGTTGCAAATGCCTTAATTTTTGCTTCCTCAACATAAAAACAACTTTTGATTTATGTGATAGTTCTAGGAAAAAAATTGTTTACGAATTGGTTTTAACGACAGTTTTGGTTTTGTAGAATGCGTTTTTCAAAAAAAGGATTTTGTCCTTGAACTTTTATCAAGTGTCAAAATTATAGTTTAATATATTTCAAACTACTTATATTAGTTATACTCTAATTCATTTAGTTTGGATCGCACAACAGACAACAAAGTTTATCTCATTTCGTAAGCTGCATGTGCATGTATGCAAAGTGCAATTTGTAAAAGGTTAAATTATTGGAACGCCTTAGTTTGTTGTTGATATCCCAACAAAAATTGTTATTTATTAGCAACTCAGCAGTTGGCAAAAGGAACTATACTATGGTATAGATGTAGGTAAATGCAAAATTTACATAATGTAAAACACGCTGTTCCTACGTAGGTTTAGTTTAATTAAACAACAAAAAAAAAACTTGGTAAAAATATTTCATGTAGACACAAACAAATAAATCAATCAATTACAAAACGTTTAGGGTGCATAATAAACAGTTAAAGCATTAAACATTAAACAAGATGAGTAGAAAATTTATAGTTTGTCGCAATTTTCTCAAAATGCCTAGTCGTTATTTTTAATGGCGAAAAACGTACAGCTATTCCAAATTTAGATGCTTGTAAAAATTTCATTACAAAGACCATTTTATACTGGTAGTGAGTCACAATATATTAAATTTCATTACTCATAAAAATTCTGTAGATCCATCAGCTCAGCCTGCACATATGTTTTAGTCCAAATAATCGTACCTTTTTCAAAGTGAATGTGAACATATTTGTATTGTGTATTCTGACAGGCGTTTAATAACAATAACATTAATAATAGCATAATCTTAGCGCATACCTACTCAAAAGAGGCAGCATAATGTTGAATATAATAAATTAAACTTAAAATACGTTGCAGTTTTGCATCCTCACCTCACCTCATACAGATTCTACAGAGATAGTAAAATTTGACATTTATATAAAAGTGCAGTTGTGCTCAACGTTCTGTGAAATTATGTAATATCGAAGGCATTTTTAAGCTTGCAGTACGTTTAATTAAAATGTCAGAGGAATGTTTTGTACTTATATACAGGTGTTTTCTGGAAATTATTATTATAATTATTGTAATATCTAGAGCGGATGATTGAACACAGAAAAATATGCCAGTTTTTATTATTACTTTGTTATCTACAATTATATAAGGAAGCATGGAATAACTCTATTTTTTTTGCGATAAGTGAAAAATAGATATATGATCGTAGGTCAGGGCCGTATTAAGCATATAACTTAACTCCGGATTCCTCATGAGAAAATCACAAAAAAACTGTTTCTTTAGTAGATTTTCCACTCTGCGCCTGTACTTAGTTTGGGTTTGGTCGATTTTTACTTTAGGCAATTTTAATTTTCGAAAATATAACTATGAAAAAATTCGGCTCTCACGCAGTTCAAGAAAAATATTTATCAGTGCAAGAAACGAAATTTTTCTCTATAGCGATGCTGAACATCAAAATTGGATCAAAAAAGAGTAAACTATTCTAAAATTGTACCATTTATTAATTTTTTTATTACAAACACAAACACTGTAAAAAGTAAAAAATTTACTTTTCAGGACATTTAATTTTTTCACAGTAATTTAGTAAACTTTTTTGGATTCACTGGTACAAATAAAACTATTTTTTCGTCTGATGATGCGAAACTATTTAAGAGCATGTGACTCAAAATTTTCTGGTTTAACACCTACGAAAAGCATTGAAAAGTTTTTTTGGTGTATGGCTCAAATAGCAAATTTTTTATTATTGCATAAAATAATCTGATTCTGATAAATAAAAATGTAACATTATGCTGAAAACCAGAATATACACTTAGTTTATGCAACCTACATACTAGAAAAAGCGGTTGCCTAAGCTTGATATGTCAGTTAAAAAATTACTAGATGACAAGGATTTTTCCTGAATAATATCGGATTATTTATAGACTAAAATTGCAGATATCATTATTTATAAAATCGGATATCTTGCTGTGTATTTTAATCCAAATTTCAGCATTATTGATTTGGACCCTGGTTTACAAGATACAGTCAACTGCTTATTCCTAACTAATGTAACTTGTATTGCCTACGTGTTTCAACCCATAAATTTATTAATAAACATCACCTACACCACCATGAGTTTTATCATAGCTCATACTCATAGCTGCACTTATTTCATTTGCTGTTTTGCTGCATCTTAAATTAAAATTCACTATGAATCAAGTCTATATTAAAATTGTTGTTAGTTTAAAAAAATGGTAAAGTTAACAATCTTGCATTTGGTAACTTTTATATATAGAAAGCGAGATGTGCAATTTGAAGATAGAAGAATAGTTTTTTTGAATTTTTGGACGATTCAACAGTACCTATAGCTCTGAATTCATATAATTTTCAGATTTCCTACAAAACTACCACTAGAGATTTGTTGCAATTTTTAGGGGGGACTGTCTTCATTTCCAAAGAATATTGGAATTAAGGCATAGCAGTCCTTAACATCTGTTATCCTCAAAATAACTTCCTCCTGTAGATTTTCAAAAGCGTGTTTGAACTACTAAAAGTAAATTTTAAATATTCTAGAATCTACAGATCAAATGATGAACAAAGTCTATGAAAATATTCTTGCACTATATGATTGGGATCAAGGTAAAAGGTTCACATAATTTTCAGATTTCCTACAAAACTACTACTAGAACTAGAGATTTGTCGCAATTTTCAGGGGGGACTGTCTTCATTTCCAAAGAATATTGTATTTAAGGCATAGCAGTCCTTAACATCTGTTATCCTCAAAAGAACTTCCTCCTGTAGATTTTCAAAAGCTTGTTTGAACCTCTAAAAGTAAATTTTAAATATTCTAGAATCTATAGATCAAATGATGACAAAGTCTATGAAAATATTCTTCTACTATATGATTGGGATCAAGGTAAAAGTTTCACATAATTTTCAGATTTCTTGCAAAACTACATCATTTCTAAGGAATATTGGAATTAACACAGCATCTGTTATCCTGAAAACCAGAACTTTCTCCTGTAGCTTTTAAAAAGTTTCTTTGAACCCCTGAAACTACATTTCGTATATTCTAGAATCTATAGCTCAAATGATGAGAAAATTCTATGAAATATCCTTGCACTAGGTGATTGGGATCAAGGCAAAGGGTTGATCTTACTTTGTTTGGGCTGCCTCATCTTCGAATCGTCTTGGGGATAAACTACTAAGTTTGCAAAACCTAAAGAAGAGCAACCCTTTATTACATACTCGCTGCTCAATTTAGAGTCGCTTTATTAATCCTTTGATCATCTACCAACTAAACGAACTTTGTACGTTATATTATAATATAACTATTACTTCCACTATACAAAGTGTTTTATTTTTCACCTTGACTACACGCCCGCATCTGACTAACCGGAGTAGAGGATTCCTCTATAAGATAAGCTATCCAACCCGTATAAAGTCCATAAAAATGTGACATTAAAGTGAAACTACCGTTGTACAATTTGTAGACAAGAATAGTTACTTACAATTAAAACGATCTGTCATTAGACTTTTTTAGCTCAGAAACTGTTTTATTCGGAGCGCACATGTAAAGTATACATATAAAACAGGAAATAATACCGGTATTTCTTGAACCTCGCGAATAAATTGTGAAGTGGAAAACGATTTTTATAAAACTCCAACGCAGAAAATCATATTGTGGAAATTTGATTCCGGAATTACATATACGAGTATACGGGATATCATTGTCTGAAATATATAAGGGTGCATATCCTTTTCCTACACACCCTAACTCTGTCCCCTTCTGCACTATCAACGAAATACGTTATAACTGCACAATGACAGTCTAGACTGAGTCGGAAGTTATACTGTTTGATTTTTATTTACAGTAGCGTATTGAAGATATTGCACGCCCTACATGATTATCACAATGAGATTTAATTCTAAATGGACAATATGTTGCGGAGGAAAGACCAAACACAAAGCTGATGGTAATTTTTATTGAGTGGGTACTCGAACAGATGTTGGAATTTTTTATGGCACACTCTCAGGGGTTTACGATGTTTGCTTAGTTAAGGGTTTGGTCGCCAAGTCAAAAATTATATTTTCGTAAATACTCACAACTGAAAGAATTTGAAAATTTAAATCTAAGAAGTGGTTTGTATGTGAATTATGATTCTTAAAATTTTTATTTTGAATTCAAAAAAATCTTTCAGGGCAAAATTTACAATTTTTTTGGATTCAAAATTAAAATTTTTGTATTGAAAAAGATTTTTGTATTTTAATAATAATATTATTATGTATTAAATTAAAATACCAAAATTTGGATATCTAGGTTTTTATTTTATTTCGCACATTCTCTAATTCAGGCCGAAATGTCCAAATCCTTTCACTTTTTCAGCACCGAAATTTGTCGACGGCACTTTTGGTACAAATATTCGCGCTCTTCAACATGATTCGCCCAATAATTGACCATATTTTCGTCCTGTGGGACTATTTGTAAAGTTTATTTTTTTCTTAAAAATATTTAGGAAAGAATTTAAAATACATTAATTTGATTTGCTATTTAACGATTTTGATCGGAAAAGAGCTACTCGGAAAAGTTGGCAAGATAAGGAAGAAACTGCTAGTTTGAATAAGGGTCTAAAGGTGAGTTTAAAGATAAAAAATCTTTTTGTTGGATAGGTTAGATATTAGAACTTTTTCTGGAAATTGTCAAAAATATTTCTGTTGGACCTCGTAGGATTAGCTGGTGTTTTATTACAAATTACCGTAGATCTGCTGAAAGCTTGTGTAAGAGGCTCGCCTGTTTAATTACTTTGTGTGGGATGAGCAAATAAATAAGACAAGCACTTCTATCCTGGAAGCTGAAACAATGTTAATACGTCGAAATTTATGGCAATATCAATGTCGGATTATCCCTGTATGCAAATTGCGGATGCGTGGGAGTGATATACAGTTTTTGGGCAAATCCGTCCCTGATTGGCGAAATCCTCCCCGACACGTATTTCGGGAGTCTTTTATTCGAGTGCCCCTACTCCCAACCACCCTGGGTATATGCAGGCTTTGGCAGCGGCAGGCGGCAGCCAGCAGCCAGCATCATTCATCTCTCCTTGCAATTGTAGTGTGTGCGGCATGTGCGCATTTCACGTTTTACCCGTCAGCGGTACTGACGGTTTAGCTTATAAAATACCAGTGTGGTGTGTTTAGTTGTTTGACTTTCCTATCAAGAAATTTTTTCCATTATAATTTTATGTAATAAAGTACATACTTTAAGATGGTATTGTTTCGGCATTCCGAATCGGAGCATACAATGCTTAGGGATGAGGGTGTGACCAAAAGTGCAGACGTTTCAACGTTAATTAACGTTCCATCACCATCGCAAAATGTTGACAATTGCCAAAGTACTCCTGAAGACAAGTCTTTAAGCAAAGGTCAGCAATTTTTTTCTACAATACTTTTTATAATATTCCTCAGGGGACAGCTGTTAAAATTATTTTTTCCCTTGTACGCGGCAATAATCATAAATTACACATTAGTACGACTGTTGATATAAGACACTAATAAAAATAACGATAAAGGGTAAATAAATGTTTATTTATGATACTGTTATCGCTAAAAGAAGTTAAAAACCTATGTAAAATAAAATAACTACAATTACAATTTATAACAATGTATAATAAATAAGTACTTAACCAAAACAAAACTTGAAAAGTCGGGCCCCTAATAGTTAATTACGGACCTGTCATCTTAATCCTGAAATATCACGTTGATTCTTCTCTATTATAGTAATTTAATATTTATTCATGTTTAAAATAGATATTGCATAGTTTTGTTGTTGTTGAGCACAAAAAATTTATTAATGATTAAGTTATGAAACACTACCTGCCTTCGTAATATATTTATGTGTCACTCAAGTCAAGATAATATGACATTTCCAGAGTTCACTTTTTGAGTAAATAATATTAGTTTATGGAGAGGTTTTATACCTACGCCTACACCAATAAATATCGGTTTTATTGGATTTATTTTTTAATTATGTGGTAAAATCTGTGTATCTGGTTTCCGAGTCCGAGTTATCTTGTATATTAACTTTTTGGAAATAAACCTTGACTTTTATTGGATATATCTAACATTTGAAATGTGTTTTGAAACCAAATATAAATAAGTAGAAACTCGTGCCCAATTACAAGGGAAAATACTTCATCAAAATCCATTAAACATTTAATAAATAACAATTACTCGTATAATTTTTCCTTAGCTTAGAAAAAGAGCTGTGTGATTGCTGTGTTGTGTTTGTATACCTATTTTATAAATATTTATGTTTTGACTTTCTTTTTCATGAAATTAATTCAATAGTTAAAGAAAAAAGTAAAAGTACCAAACAATATTATTATAATGTTAATCTCGTGCAATTCAAAAATTCAATTAAGAGCGATATTGTGTGACAGTTGATAACAATAATATCAAAGGAATTAGCGCTAGATTTAAGGATAATTTTTAGATCTTTTGGTCACAAAATCTAGAATTGTATAATTTGGATTATCATTATTTTAAGATGATATATGCGTTATAGAGAGAAGAGTGTGGCGCACATGTCTACTTGAAATAACTCTGGCAATATCCATTTATTTTTGAATAACCCGATAGCGATAGAAAAAGGGTGAACTCGAGTTAAAATTGAACGAAATTTGATCCCTGGGAATTTGTTACACTAGATGACGGTAAGGTATCCCATGAATGACCATGACAGTTTTCTTCGGTTAAATGAGCAGATAAAACTGAAATTGTAACTAATAACAAAACTAAGCCTCGCCTTTGACATTAATAATATATGTTATTAGAAAATAAAAATTTACAATTTCCCGAAAGCAATTATTAATATAATTATTCTGAAAAACACCTACGAGATATTATTGTGTAGGTAACAACAACGGTAGCCGGGTTTTTTCTTTAAATTGTAACAATACGGCTGTGATAAAATCTATCCAGTGGTATTTGCAACATAGTTATTAATTTATTGTTTTGGTGGATTCGAGGTCAATTTATTTATTATAGCAAAAACAGCATAAACAAATTTTGACCCCCACACTTAAATATATATTAAAGTTACATTACAATAACTGCTTTATTTATCTAATTCTAAGTATTTATCACCATCATATTTGCGCTTTGTTTTCGTTTTTTTTGGCTAAGAATTATAATTTTTGTAACAGTTGGTGCAACGCCTCTTCTAGCCTTTTTAGTAAAAGATGTGTGTGAGTAAACCTTCGAGTTTGTGTCAAACCTACATCGAGCTTTTTCACAACAATTTCAAATTGCAGTGGATTTAAATAAAAATGCATTTTTAGTATGAAACGAAGGTGTTCAAGGATATTTGGGCAGGTAAAAAGCCATTGTATATTGTTTATAGTTACCTAATTATTGTGGTGTTTATTCCACTGCGACAGGTAGACAAAGTGTCTTGAAATTTCACGGCAAAGTACCTGGAATTTTTTTGTAAAGGGATTTTTTTTAATATAATTTGTCCGGGATTATTTTCCGCTGTAGTTCACAAAGTTATACCTGCAAGGCACTAAATTCAATTATCCACATTTTTTCACTGTGCCTTTGAGGTTTAAAAGGCATGGTGATTTCGTTACATACTCTGGTAGCTAATTAGAATAAAACAGGGCTGGCTTGATTTAACTTGAATTATACATTTTATATTTTTACAGTGGCATCAAATAGCGTTATTGATTTTTGATAGTTCCAAACTAGTTCCAATGATAAGAAAGTTTTATCATGTTTGTACACTCCCTGTGCCCCAGTTCCCAGTTGTAGGTGTCATTCATAAAAAGTTATCTCATCCTTACGTCAATATAACCATTCAATAAATACCTGAAACCATTTCCTAAATTAAAGTTCCAGAAATCTCATCAAAATTATTCCAAAGAATTTTTGTGACGTGTGTACTGTAGTACACCTTCTTCAGATAACATTTGATAAATCACCCGAGGGGGAAAACGGTTGAACCGGAAACTTTGTTATCGTAAATGCATCAAAAACTGCAAGGGTGCTAAATTTTATTTAAACAGGATGAGGCGGATGACGATGGGGAATAAAGTTTCTAGATCTAGACAAAATGTTGAAATAACGATAACACTGTGTGTTGTTAAAATTATGAGCTTACTTATTACGCAAACAACTTTGTTTTGTCACGTCAAGGTGAGGATAAAAGAAACCGCTGTTTTTTTTTCAAGTTTAGGGGCTTACAAATCACCACAACAAGATTTTGATGGAAATATGCAGTAGAAAGTAACAAATTGCCTGCCACCCAAGCTAAAATAAGTACATATAATGAGTACCACATGGCTTTAATTTAATGTAGTTGCTCCTAAGCATGTAATAAAATTAAAAATAAATTAAAATCATTTACACCCACATAACATAAAAGTGGCTAATAGAATTTGAGAAGTTTTATTTAATAAAGGTGAATAATTATCTGAGGAAGTTCATAAAACGTGACAAATTTCAATGAGTATATTAACAGATAGTTTTGTGCATAGGCGTCCAGAAAGAAGGGTTTTATTATATTATATTTGTGCATGATATTTTGCTCTGCGCAAAAACGATGAAGAATAATTTTCTACATAAATCACAGCACATCATATCAATTACAGAATCTATCTTTATTAACCGTTAGCAACACAGTTGAAGATGATTTTTAATTTAATTAACATATTGTTACTAGATACTAGATAGAAAAAATCGTTGCTGTAGGTATAAAATTCCTGAAGAATTAAGAAAAACATTGAACAACACCTTCTGGCCCACCCTGTATTTCTCATATGAATTAAATGCAACAAACCATTATGTAATCATTTAAATGAACTTGCATACGTTTAATTATTATGCTGTTTGTATCAATACCTCACCGAGAGGTTACCCAGCTTGCGATAATTTATGACTCACTACTGTATGCATTTAACTAATTTAAAACAAATATTTATCTCGGTTCAAATCAATTTTCTAATTACAAGTTTATTTTTGTTTTCCACAGCTCTTTCAAGTTGACAAAACATGATTTATTTATGAAACAATGGAAATGTTCTTTGAAGTGGTTACTTATATTTTTAATACCACTTGAACGAATGGTCCTTATCAACGGTCTACTAAACTTTAAAAATAGACTGCGGTTTATTCATATACAGAAGATCTTTCACGACTTCGTTCTTGTGGGGTGGATGATTTTTTGATTTTACGCAAAATATCGGGGTTAAATGGAATATTTTAGCGCCCCTTTGATATAATGGTTCTTGTCCTGTTAGCACTTGGATAATAGAATTGAATTAGTTGCTGCTAAGTGGAAAGTATTTGATGCTATAGAAAAAATCTGGGGCTTTTATTGTATGGTAATAAAAATGTTTCAGTTTTTTTTTCTATAACAGAGAGAGTTTTACAACCAATTGAAATAAATATTTACAGCTTAGCTCATTCTTTTTCTCCTTTACTTTCAGCATAATCTCCCATAATTAACCAAATTTAATTGAAAATTCCGAAATATGTCAACTATATTAAAATATATGTTACAAGAAGAATACGTGTTAATTAAAGTGAAATAACCGACGAGAACAGATAAGGATAATAAAATAACATAGTTGGAAACAATGCATTTTTCTCATTGTAATTCCGGATTTTACTAACATTAATTTAAATTAAGCTATAATTTAAAAAACCAGAGCAGGATATCGAAATTTCTTGTGTGATCCTAATACTTATATATCCTTGATATTGCAAGCGAGCTAGAATAAATTACATGCAGTTAGCAGTTACAACAAATTATAAAACTGGTACATAATTATATTTTTGTTGCAATACGCAATAATAATAATTAATTAATAAAAACGAGTTATGTTATGGAAAAATGAGTAGCACGTCCCTGTTTGTACATGTACATATATGGGTTTCTTATGTTAACTAAAATAACCCATACCGTTAACAACAATATTTTTAAGTACGGTCCTGATTTACTGTATATGTTCAACAAGCGTTGAGGCTTTCCTGTGTATTACCACAAATATCGCGGTGAGTGAAGTTGTGTTCTTATATATGTGTTCCAAAGCTCTTTTTCATGATTTTCCCGAAATCGGTGAGTTAAATTGAGTCATAACTCCGACTCCCCCTCAGGTATATTTTATAACTTATGAAATTCAATTTTGTATCCTGGCGGAAAAGCGCGCTTCAACGAGTATTGTATATTTTTTATCCTATAGCACGAATACTGTTGAAGTGTAATATAAAATCAACAAAAAAATATTGGGGAGCTTAGGGCGAAAAAGGAAAATAAAATTCGATTATTAAACAATGTATAGTCAAGACAAAAGTTTAAGTATTATTGTAGTTTAGTTGTTTATGTTTAAATTTTATTCATCTACCTGAACCTGAGTGCGGATGTTATTACAAAACTAATACATTAAAGTAATTTATTCAATTTTATATAGAAGTAAATGGTTCAACAACCCACATTTAGATAGAATCATTTTCAAGAAATGAATTTTTAATCTCTTTGGACCAAAACTACCTTTGAACTATGTATCTAATGTACTTATACGTAATTTTATATTATTTTATTTAAACAACCTTCCAGAGGCGAAACCGCGAAGGTTACAAGACGTGAGACAATTTTTCACATATATAACATCGTGAATCACCTGCGTTGTTTTACGACCAAAATCCAATACAACAATTTTTTTTGTTTTGAAGCCACATAATTTAAATATAAAAAAGTGTTATTTATTCTAAAGCCACGCCTAAGTTGCGATGTGTGTGTGCGGCATGGTTATAACCTTTAGCATAAATGTCAAATCAATTTATATTGACAAATAAGGCTTTACTCAAAAAGTGGTAGAAAATAACAAGATAAAACCCAGATTAAATCTTTCAAAAATATTACCTATTTTTTTTCGAGCATTTTTTTTTAAATATTTATTTTTAAATGTTGTGAATTTTGTAAATGTATTTTTTGCAGATTTAAATGGCAGTATTTCTCAAAAATGGCGGCGGCTCCGCAACTGTTGTGCCAGTCTTCGCGGCGTTAGCTCGCATAACAGTCCAGAACCGTCCAGAGATTCCCTATTAGAATCCTCTAGTCCCCACATTCTAGTCAGTACACCCCATGCGACTTCATCTCTTCGCCTACCCGGTGCTAAAAAGAGCAGCGTCCAAGACGTTTTAAGAGCAAAACTAAGTAGAATCCATGTCGGTCTAAGAAAACGCCGAGCTCTCTCCGTTCAAGAATTCTTCCACAGTCCAACTCACGAAAAACAACCAACTTTCTACGTCCCATCCCCTGCATCGCCTGATTCAGGATCAACGTCATTGCCAATCATCGATAATTGCAACAATTCGGAACCGAAATGCCCGGATAGGCGAAGAGCGAGGTCCAGACAGCGAAATTCAATAAACTTCAGCATTTCTAGAGACTATGGCTATGACAGTTGTCAAAGCGAAGGGTATGACTCGTTACCTTACGAGCCACCCCCCGACTACGACGAAGAAGAAACAACGATAAAGAGACGCTGGTCGGTAGTTGGAAGTGTTTTAAAAAGAAATCAAGAACCGAAAAACAACGTAATTACTTTAGAAAACGCCAATATAAAGATACCAAAAACAAAGCTTAGTACAAGTCGGAAGCACTTAGAAAGGGCTAGGTCGCACTCGCCCAACAAAAATAAGCTACAGAAACAAAATAAACAAATTAAAACCGAATCAGGCACAAGAAATTTGAATTCTAAGGTAGTGAGTTCTAAAAGTCATTATGAACTTATGGGTGCTAAACAAAGACCGGAAGTTGGTCAGAACGCTGAATGTGAACGGATGAGTAGTGAACATAAACAGGTATGTAATAATTCTTGCAGCATTTTTGTAACTCTTGGTGATTATAACATGGAGTCGGGTAAATTTTATATTGTATGTTAATCGAACACACGTTTTTAATGGCAGAACCGTGTCCACTGAAAATTGTTAACAATTTTGGTATGCGGTGTATTCTTGACTCGCCTACCGTAAATTCATGCCAAATCGGGATTGGCAATTACTCTTTTCTCAATAAACTGCAAATAATGCCTATTTACATTAGCTTATCACGCGGGTTTCCTTGTGTGTACTTTAACCACTTCAGGATATTTTCACTCTAATCTTAGCCAGATGCCTTTCTGTAATCACGATTTTATTGGTTGGACGTGTGTAACCGCAGTTATGAATATAAACATATGGAATTACTGGCGAGTTTTCAAAAATAGACTCTAGGGTAGTTTTCAAACAAAGCATACTAAAAATTTAGCTGAGATCGAGATGCTTTCTCGTAAAAATGTGCCAGTCGTACCCTGCTTAATTTTATATTCTCAAATTTTAGTAGATAATCAAAAATAACTTAAAATTTTATATAAACTTTTTAATTTATAATTTATATAGAAACGTTAGAACCGGATTTTAATTCAATTCCTCTGCAGTGTAGCAGGAAAATATGGGGGCACCGAAATTACCATAGAAATTTTAGTAAACTCATTTATATTATAATAACTTACACAACCATTACTGTTACCTTCAGCCAGATCGAACAGATAAAACCAAATTTACAGCAGTTAAACAGTTTATGACAGATTTTCTCTTATAGGATTGGATCGAGGAACTGGAGGAAATTGAAGAGGAAGAGGAAAGTAAATTCTGCACGTTGCCTCGGGGTGGTGGCAGTACATTCACAATTCGTCAAGTCGTTTTTCAAAAAGGGCCAGGGTATAAGGCGCTGGGTTTTAGTATCGTGGGAGGGCGTGATTCGCCCAGAGGCAGCATGGGGATTTATGTGAAAACAATTTTTCCAAATGGACAGGCAGCTGATAGTGGCAGTTTAAAAGAAGGTGAGCTTTTTTATTCGTCGGCGTTTGCGTTTAATGTTGTTGCACCACTGACTGGCCATCGTCAGTCAACGTACCTAAAATACTAATTAAAGCGAGAATTGACGCATTTTACTTTTTCACTTGACTTCACACCAGTTACAAATAATTAACATTGTGCTACATGAAATGAGTTATGTTTTATACAGATTAAATCTTTTAATTTTCAGTTTATTGACTCTCAGATATTTTATTTTTACAGACATGTGTTGTGATGTCGTTGGTAGTTGGTAAACACACCAGCAAATTCTTACATAAAATAACAATGATAACGTTTCAGTAAATTCGCTGTGTACTTACTACCTATATATGCATATATTAACCTCAATTATATAATAAACGCCTGGGCACTCGTTATCGTCCAGGTCGTTGTACCAAACAAATTTAACTAAAACCATTCACCATCATGCGTCAGATGATACAAAAATCCAAGTGTGAGATGGACAAGAAAAAAATAGAAAGCAAAAAATAAGATGCTATTAGAGTAATTATCTTCCTCTAGCAACATGCGATTAATTTCTGTACGGTCCACAGGTCAAAAATTTTTTATAGCGCGTAGGTTGGTTATAGGGTCAACATTCTACAGAACACTATGAAAACGGTTCTGTTTAAAATTTATGAGTGAGCAATAATATATAATGAGGAGCCCACTGTTGCAATGCACCTACCTGACGATTTCAAAATCAAAACCACTAGCAGTATTTATTATTTTACTATGGTGTAATTTATGGGGTGCCGCAAGGTGCTCTGTCACTTAAAACTTTGTAAGTAGTGACAAAATCGTAAAAAACTAGTTTGCTTTAACGATGTCGGTCGGCGCAAAATTTTCTATTCAATTTAAAACCCAAATTCACCTTTTTTAGTTTACAGATTGGGGGACTGGAAAAAGATCGATTAGTTGACAGGTTTTCTGTTGATTTTTTAGTCACAATTTGATTCTTGATAACTAAACCTTAAAAGAGTTATTAGCTGTCGAAAATTTTGAAAATTTTCTGCGGTTTTTACGTCAAAATCGTATACTTTTGTTTAAAAACTATAGGATGTATAATAATGTATGTACTTTTTTCAATATACCTGGTGGATCTAAAAATGTTTGATCAATATCGGCTATTGGAAAATCTAATTTTCGAATTTTGAAATTTTTCTCGAGTTTTCAATATACAGGGTGCCTACATTGACAACGAGGTTGTCTAGGGCATAAATACATAGTGATCATTGGCCACTTTTCAGTGTTTTCATTGTGTTTGTTTTGTTCCAGGTGATGAAATTTTGGCTGTAAATAGTAAACCCCTCCATGGTGCATCTCATCAGGAAGCTATAAGTGTTTTCAAGCAAATCAAGTCCGGTTCTGTTCTACTTCAAATCGGCCGAAGAGTAACCAAGAGGCCTAGGGAAAGGCTGTCATAATTCATTTAACCCCGTACTATGTACTTTATATATTCCAAAGACTATTTAGATTTTAGTTTTTAATAAAAATATGTATAATGTATACTCCAATTTGATTTTTATACTGATGTAATAAATATATTTAAATTTGCGTCGTATTTTTTAATGGTTTTATTTCCCTGTTAAGTATGGGTAATTTCTAATTTGCTCCCTGATCATTAATATTTTATTGATATGTGGATATGTCTACTGACTGATGAGAGGTTTGCTTTGTCACCATGCTTCATCACTTTCATTGATTTATTGTTGATGGGTATAAACGTGGGCATAAAACAAAAAGCAAACACAGGTATGCCCACATAGTTTATTTGTGAAAATATTCCAATAATGTAGCATCAAGTAAAGTGCTTACTTTGTATGGAGCAGTGTGGGAGGGCTCTTATGTGAAATACGGTAGTGTTAATTTTGTAAATTGACAATGACTTTATCTATGACTATAAATGGATGCTAACATTGTTTTCAATGTAATTATCGTCTTCAAAACAGAGTTAACGTAATGAAACAAATTTATATGGTTCAGCTCAGATGCAGGTGCGCCACAAAGCGTATACAAACAATACAACGCCTTGTATATTTTGTTGCCTAGCCTAGCTCATGAATGAACTATAAAATTACATAGTCGAAACTCGAAACAGCTGGTAAATTTATTATTTTCCGGAAACTCGTGGCACTAACCCCAACTATACAAGGTTTTGTGTCTGCGTGTGAAATTCTGCTACAAAATAGAATCTCAACGAAAGAGTCCAAACTACGAGCCTTGCGGCACACCTTAACTTATGACACCTGCTAGCCCCGCCTTAATGCATTTGTTATATTTATTTTTAGACGGTTTCTCATTAAGTTTAAGTATAAACCAATTCGATTTGGAACATCAGATAATAATTTTACGTTTGTACAATAATATTATTTTCATTCGGACACAATTCAGTGCTCCTACAGCACGGTCGAAAGAATTCAAACATATTAGAATTGGTATTTTTTTGTGGTCACAGTAATTTATTATTATAACGGCAGCATGACAAAAAAAATATGTAAATGTTTTTGTTGTGGATAGAACAAAGCGAAGTGTTATACTGTTAATGGTTTATTAATAAACTAAGTAAAAAAACCTAGGGGCTAGGCGAAATATTTTATTTTTAAACCGGTTTCTTAAGATACGAGAAAAATCATGAATAATGAATGCAATTGTCAATACAATAACATTACGTCATTATTTCATTTAATACAATTCATATTGTCACAATTACCTTTATGTGGTTTGACTACTATTTTTTTAAAAGAGTTGAAATACTTGAAATTCAAGTAAAGTATGCTCAAGTTTTTTGTATTTTATAAACAGGATAAAATATTAATTTGCCTTATACTTAAATTTTTGATTTTTTCAAATTGTTCTACTACCATAGGCCCACCTAGTATGCTAAAAGTGTATAGTTACAGTTCTAATGGTAATTTTTACCAACCGGAATGGCAAATCAAGTCATACATTCTAAAATAAATGTATATTACATATTTTACATGGCTTATATACCAAAGTTCTTCTTTTTCAAATCAAATACCGATAGCATTTTCTTTTAAATAAATACAATATTTTAGAAAGTGCTTTATACGTAGAATTTCCTTATAAGGCGTAAATTAAAATCAATATACACGATGTTTGCACCAAAATGGTACTGGTCTCTAATATAACACAGATAAAATAAGTTAAAATGTTCAAAAAATGATTTTGTTATGATGTACATGGTACATGACCATCGCTGGATGTTTAACACGACAATAAGTTTGTCTTTATTACCACATTTTCTATAAATAGTCCGCAACTATTCCAATTAGAATTTTCTTTTGGACGACTGATATTTTGATAAAAATCGCAAAAAACGAGTTGACGATTGCAGATTCATAAATTAGCGACCTCGAAAGTATCCTTCATGGACAATTTAAAAAAACCGTCATACTTCCATGCCTTGACACAAGTAAGCGTTAAAATATATCGCATTTCTCCAAATGTTCGCACGAAAAGCAAGATTCTTTTTTTGAAAAACTCGAAAATTGTTTTTTAATCGATAATAATCAGAATTTATTCCCAAGTGAACTTTACTGTTTTTTGCATTTCTCCAAATAATCTCCTCGATAATCAGAATTTATTCAAAATTGTTGTGTTTTGTGAGAAAAAGCACTCACCAAAGTACCAACCTCGCCTGATTTTCAAAAATAATATTTTGTTACATTTGCCTAAATATTTGCTAATATTCAAACAAGATGAAAGTAATTTTACAACATTATAATTACATGTTACTTAAAAAATTATGTCAGATGTAACGGTCTAACAATTTAATAATTACTTTTGAAATAACATAAAATAGAAGAAGCTTTGTCCGGGTTTGTATTTGTTTAAAATGAACCGCTGTTAACTAAACAATATAGCGAAATAACTCTGTAATTTCTTTTATGATTGTGGTAAAAACTGACCTGACATACTAATTTTGTTATTTAGATTTTTCATAAAATATAGTAAATATTAATAGTCATTAAATGAAACAAGGATATAAGACATAACAATAATAATGTTGAAATAGTGTAATTATATGAAATTCCCAATGTCGTGTTATTCTTCAATTGCCTAAGGAAATCCTAGTGTTTACTTAAAAGAATAAACATTAAAACAAAACTCGAGTATAACGGTTTATATGCATATAATAACCAAGGGAAAATGACATATTAAGTTGTTGTTATTAATAACAGTTATTTAAATAATATCGATATAACACTGGCGACTTGGACAAGATTAGAAAATTGCAATCTGGGGTTAATACGAAAATATTTAGAAAGGCTTGGTGAAAGTCGTTCTCTCATCTCCTGAATTGTGTATATTGTGTCAATGGGTCTCAATATCTAAAATAGCTAGAATGCATAGATAAATAAGAAATATCATGATAAAAAAACAACAATCGCTTCAGAGGAATTTTAATTGAAATCGCTCACTCCTTAAACTTTTTGTAATTTTGGCGAATGCGCGGGTTTATCAAAATTTTCAAAACATCTTGACATAGGCTATTAACACAGAATGATACACAATGTGTTAATTATTGTTATTACATTAGTGCCTAGCAGAATGAAGTTATAGGCGTTTTTTACCGTTAGATTCACCTGTATATGCAGGTCGACTTTATACCCACAATAAACCGCAATACTACACATGACACAATTACGTATGCTTCGCAGACATTGGACAACGCACAAAATACGTGCATATATCTCAAAATCAACTTTTTCAGCATGAATTTCCAAAAACTGAAATTCTAGTGTATTCCAAACTGGCTTCTAATAATTGAACTAGATGATGGGCTGGACCCAATTTTCAAGATTTTTCTTACAGGTTGGGCTCCGGGTACAGTAATTGATATGGCCCGCGCCCCCAGGTATGAATGCCTCTCTGCGAACACATGCGAGCTCACACGAGGTCACAACTTCAACAGCGAGTTTGAGAGGTGAAAACAGTTGTAGTTGTTTACAATCTCTTCAACCAGTATCTGTACTAAGTTAGTGCCAGTAGTAAGCAAAATGTGCCCGGGAATTTCAAAGGTAAGTCACAAGAGCAACCCTTTGGGTCTTCAAGACTATCACCTAGTCAGTGCGAAGGGTGTGATAGTCTTCCGTTAAGGGCATCAAGGACGTCGGAATTGTGTTACACCTGCAGTTGGATACCGTTACAATATTCGTGGCCTCTAATCCATAACATAAGGCAGATCATGAACTACATTTCGTTTTAAGTTTAAATTAACTTCTATTTTGCCACATAGTTTCATAAGTAAAAGGGTTTTTGAGGAAGTAGTTTGATTAAATAAGTCAAAAGTTTCTCTTTCAGTTAAATTCATATGAAAATTGTTTAATTCGTGTCAACAGTAATTGAAATAAAATGAAAGCAATTAGTAATTACACATATCTAAGAGATTAATTTGTTTCATAACGGTAATAAACTGTGGGTAAAATTACGCGTAACAATAAAATTTTGAAAAAAATCGCCATGACATCTGTGAAAACATTTTTCATACAAACTGGGAAAAAATCCTGAGATGAAACCGGTTGTAATTAAAAAATCTCATAAATATGCATTATTTCACTATTCGTCATTTATCCAACAAACTTCTGTGACATCATTTTATTTTTGCAGATGAATTTAACGCAATGCCAGAAATAGAAACAGCAACATTTTTCAAAATGTCACAAAGAGAAACAGAAAATTTTGTAACGGTTGTCTCAGTAGGAATCGAGGAACAAAAACAAAACCTAAAACCTGATATTTCCAATAAAGAACCAAACAATTCCGGATATGTGACAGTTTTAACAATAGGTGACAGTGAAGTTCCCACTAGTAAAGATGTTGTTGAAGAAGTTCTCGTGTACCGCTTACCAGGGGAGCGATTGGGTTTTGGGCTTAAATTCGAGGGTGGTACTAAAGCAAGTGAATTTGTTAAACGCCTGTTCATCCAGTCGTGTGCCCCGGATAGTCCTGCATCACGTGTCACAAGCTCTTGGGGTAACTTAACCGAAGGGGATGAAGTGTTAGAAATTGATAGTGTACCAGTAAATAGTATGACCCGCATTGATTGTGTACGGTGTTTAAAGGACTCGAACGTTGTAATTAAGTTATTGGTGCGACATTTTATACAGAAAACCAGATCGGTTGAAGACCTACCATTAGTTATCAGTGCTGAAAAAAAGCGGACTCCTCCACCGCCTCCACCGGTACCCCCACGGAAGATCCCGAGGAAACTGTTTAAACATAACAACGTAAACGGGAGTAAAGACCCGGGAGAAAATCCAGCTCCAGTGGAAACCAACGGAATAAAAGCCAAGAAATTCCAGTCGCCTCGAAGCAGTGGAAGATCGTCGTATTCGCCTGATGTATCCAGAAGAGATAGGCGGTTTTCCGATGGAAGCTTAGGACCACCAGACGCGGAAGTCTACGTTGATCTTTTCTCACAAGAATCAACTCTAAGTCTAAGTGAATCAGACGACACTGGTAGCACTATTTCCACAGTAATTGACCGATTTGGATCATTTCCAACCACAACGACTTCTAGTTTTGCAGGAAGCTTACCATCAACTCCTACAGCAGTACAAAAACAACTCGATCTTTCCAATTTGTTGAACGCCTATGAAGACGATGAGCTTCCAGGGAAAGTTGCGACAACCCATATAATTATCAAGAGCGAAGACGAGGGGAAAATCCCTGGAAATGACGAAGGAGTTCCCCTTCAACCCCCTTCGTGTTTCCAGGACGCGCCTTTAAGTTATGGTAACGAAGATATGAGAATCGCAGACGAAGTCGATGGAACAAGCAAGCGTAGTACAAACAATAATAATATAAGCTTGAAGTTTAGTACATCGGAGGAAATTAAGCTTTCCAAAAAACCGCCTGTACCTCCTCGGTCCAGGGATATTAACAACACGACAGAGCTTATGAAGGAAGTTAAAACTATCCACGATGAGAACATGAATATTTCGAATCTACCTCGTTTAGTGGATTTTGTTCCGAAGACTTCGAAGGAAAGCATTGAAAATCCCATAGAGGTTATGAAGCTGTTTCTTGAAAACGAACGCAGAGATGTGGGAGATTTTGACGATAGTGAACAACATATGGATGTGTATGGTAATGGAATGGATATTTACAGCTCCAAATGGAGTTTATCACCGCAGTTAGCTACTATTGGTGAAGTAGAGGAAGAAGGAGGTCAAGAATTTCAGTTTATTAGGTATGTTGTTTGGTTTGGTTTGGAGTGATCTAAAGATATAAATATAACTGATTTTATTGCAGATCTGGAAATAAATCTACTACTCCGATTGTAATTGTTGAAAATGCCGATAGTGACGTTGAAAAATCTAACATCGCGCATAAACCTGAAGACTGTAAAGGTCAGTATTGCATATCATTAATCACCGATTAAGTTTGAAAGGTATTTTAATAAGTTTTGATGGGATAACGGTAGGTTTAAAAATTTGTGTTGAAATTATTGACAGGACAACATAAATTTTTATTGCAAATAAACCTAACATCCTTTATTTAGTTATACAATATTGAATTTATGATAAAATTGAGTGTTTTCTGAGAAAAATTATTCACGAAAATTTCTGATAAACATAGACAAACTTTATTTATTCTACAGTTGGTTGATTATTATTAATTTCACGCTGACGGGTCTTATTAGCTTATTACTAAATAAATGCACCATAAATGTAGCATTGCATGACATTTAAGAAAAAAATATTGAAAGTGGATTTAAGCTCATGTCAAGGTTGTTTAAACTGTAAGTAGCGCTTTACTCAATTACTTATTTACTGCAGGGGCTTGCTGATTATTGGCGACTCCCCAGGGGGCTTTTCAAAATTTTTCTCTGGTACTTCCGCAAACAAAGCATTTTGTAAATTAATCTAATTAGCACCTTTATTTTGCTTTGCTGGTATACTAAAATTTTTAAAAGCGTTATCAAAAATCTTTGGATGATAATCCAAACACCCTGTATAATTTTCCGCATCATTATGCAACCAACTTAGCAGCTTATAGAGTTGCATATAGATTGCTCCCGCCTTGCATTCATTCGAACAAATTGGATACAAAACTGTAAAAAAGCAAATTGATTCAAAAGAATTTTTTAACGGTATTACATGCAAAGTAAATTAGTGAATTCTTTGCATATTGTCATCAGGTTTGAATATGAGTTTACTTTTTTAAATTTTGTTAGTAAACATTCTGCGATTATTTTTATATTTTTCCACTGAACTGACCATCAGGACTGAATAAATAAATATTTTACTGTGCCGCTGATTAATCTTTGATCTTAATTGAAATATATGATGAGTTTATTTACTTTAATTAATATACACTTACGAGATTGCATCAGTCTCCCTCCAGCACTAATAACCATATTTATTTCTTTCATACTGGACCAGTAAATAGTGTTAGGAGGAGATAGTGGTTTTTGCAAAAATTCTCCTAGCTTTTTTGAATTTCTAAAGTAGAGCATTCAAATGTAAGTACCTTTTACGCTTATTGTTTAGAAATCCATTCCAGCATAAACGTGCCTTTTACCAATAAAGAAAATGATTCATTTATTAGTTATTAAAAGATTACGATCGATAAGTATTATTCTTTGTCACATTATAAAATTATTCACAAAAATTCCATATGGTTAAAGTTTAATGAGTCTGTATATGTTTGTGTTAATTGTTATCAAGTTATTTTGCTTCAGAAATCTATTTAAAAACTGGACAAAGACATTTCCTTAGTGAAATGAATAATTAATTCTACAGCACTACGACCAGATGAATATTGTTTTATAATTGAACACGCGCTTGAAAAATGTCAAGTTTTTAATTATGAATTTTGATTAGGTTATAAAAATAATAGAAGAGACAGAGCGGAGTTTTTTTAGCAACAAAAAACACGTTTCGCTGTAATAAAAGTCAAAATGTAGGATTTTTCAGGATTTTATTTTATTTAAAATGAAAATTTGCTTGTGTGTAAATTAACAGCTTTTGGGCTTGAACTCAAATTTTGCGAAATAATACTTGAATAAAACTCAAAACATCTCTGAAGTACCATGTAATTAGATTTTAAGAATTGTTGCAGCGAAAAGCACGTAAACTTTGTGACCACACTTCGTACAGCAATTTTGTTCAAATACTTATTAGAGTATTATATTTTCCACTTTTTGATATTATTTATTCGTTCACAATATGATGTAGATGCAATCAAAAAGCAAAACTAATTCCACGCTCCCACGTCCAATGGAAGTTTTGTTTGTTTTTAAATAACTCGAAACTATTCAGTTGATTGCGGATTAATAAACTAATCTTATTTGTGCAGGGAATCTTATATCTTAATGGGCTTTAGAATCCCAAATGCATGTAGTTATTTATGAGGAAATTATGTAGTTTTTTACTACTTTGAAGACAGTTTTTCAAAATTCTTGAAGTTGGATCTAATTATAGAAAGTCGCAGCTTTAACTTCGAAAAAATCATGAATATTCAAAGATTTTTATAAAAAAATTACAACAGTACAAAAGTGTACTAAAATAACATCGCGTTTTATGACAGAATTTTCAAAAACCAAATTCTTGGAAATTCTCCACAAAAGTGGATTGTAAATGATCTTTCGATATGTTTATATAAATAGCAATAGGCAAGTAAAATTGCAGTTACAATGTGATCGACAAGGCATACCATGGCCAGCTCCAGCTAGCTGCTTGCTGCCCTTGACTCTACCGTCCACTGACCTGATGGTTGCCAATTCCCTCCTACCTCTCTTTTAAAACCGTCCGCACTCTTAGTGCGATCACGATGGACACCAAACCAAATAAAACAAACAATACAAACTGAAAAAACCCATCCACCAAAACTAAATCATCTTTTGAATTTCAAATATTTTCTACACCTACAATGGATTTTTGAGTGGATTCGCGAGTGTTTTTGGTATAGAGCGGCGCGAGTTGACCATAATTTGCAGGCCTAAGGTATTTAAAGTGATTTTTTATTAAGTAGCTTTTTTCTTAAAATTTTTCGCATGTTGGGCTACTGGATTATCACGCTGATCTACAATAATAATTATTGAAAGGGAATTATAATTAATCTAGTAATTTTTACGATCGCGATTAATAAATTTCACATAGCAGTCCACAGTTCGTGGATTGGTGTGTGTAGAAACGTTATTTAGTTGCATGGTGTTCGGCGGTTCAGGAGGAATTCTCGCACGGTTAGCACCTATAATATCTTGTTCTCCTGTACAATATTACCTAATAATTGGATAAAGTTTTAAAATAATGTGGATTGTATTACAATATTTACAGTAAATCGGTGTATTTTGTTCTGGAGTATTTAAAACATTTTTTGGGTAAGTTTTTATAATAAACTTGGTCACTTTCACAAAATCCAACAATTTTTTTCAAATCATACAAAAGTATTCAAAAAATAAACAAAAACCTGCAATTTTTTCTGATGGATTGGTGGGCAGTTCTTTGTTATCAATACAGTAGATATAGACAACAATAGGCTGTAAAAGTTGATTGAAAATAATGCAATTTTTACGATGTATTAAATTTTTATTAAAATACATTGGCAACATTTTTTTAGAATGTCGTTGAAATACATTTTAAACAAGTGCACCTACACACTGTTTTCTCAATGTTATTATAAACTTTTGTTACGGTATGTTATTGGGTTTATGCTAAAATATTATATAGAAATATTTTGCGGTCACCAAATATTTCATTGCCAACCAATAGCTTGTTTTCGTTTCATTAATCACCATGATTTTTTCAATTAGACGCAGCTTAACTTACGTTTTTCCCGACCTCAAGTTGTTCTTGCATAAAATGTTAATTGGCATGGCATATAGATAGCCATAATTTGTCTAGGTCCAGGTGAACAACAAAGAAAACAATGACCAATGATCAATGATTCACCAGGAAAAAATAGATTTCACTTAGGTTTACATATATTAATAACACAACGTGAAATTATTGAATATTACTCAAATGTCAAACTATTTCTTATTACATCACCTGCAAAAAATAAATTAACACTCAGTGTATTTTTGTTAAATTGTTAGTAGATACCCGAACAGCAACTTATTTTCTATTTTATGTGACTTAGCATGCATTAAAATGCAATAATTCTTAATGACGACGTTAATTATCGGAGATTAGGCTACTAAACCTTGATTGTTATCAAAATGTTATCAATTTTTTATTGATTTCCCAACCGTATCTATTTATAACATTCGATAAAACTACTGTTTATTTATTTAGATATCGATGGAAATATGGAAATTCCACCAAGTGACTCTCGGCAGCCACCCGATGGCCACGAGTTTCCAGATTATGTAGAAAACTCCAAGTCCTCCAAAATGGACAAGGAAAACTACCAATCAAACTATCCTCCGCAGAAAATTTACAAATCCGTTGAATGTATAAATTTAAACCAAGCCCCAACCCATCACAGTTCCTTAGAATATTCTTCGCGGAATGAATTAATAAAAACCAGCAGCATGTCAAATAATGACCTTAGACCAAAACTTTACGACACAACTGATGATATTAAATTAAGAGCAACATTATCAGAGGAACCTCCAACTAATCTACACCACCGTTCGCAGAGTTTAATCGACATGTCGGCGTTATCCAAGCAGAAAAACGACAAATGGAACAATTTGGTCGAACAACGAAAAAAAGGATTGTCCAAATTAAAAGGACTGGTAATACCAGAACAAATATCGGAAGTTGATGTAACATCGAAAACAGTTAACCTGCCAGAAATCAAAAGTCAAAACACGCCAGTTTTTGTACCCGCGACAAAATTGGACAGTTGTTTTAACCATCAACCAATTATCTCTGATAATAGCACGAAACTAGTGTCGCCTCCTTGGTCTATTACCGCAACCATCCCCAAGTACTCACCAGCTTTTAAACGGAAAAGCCTTCAAATCTATCCGACTGTAGTACAAAAAGATGAAACAAAGCATTGTAAACCAGAACCGGAAGATCTTCGCCTTGATAACTTGTCGGATCCGCCGAAATCTTTGGAAAGTATTACATCACCTACTAGGTCAGATTGTAGCTTTGATTACGTGAGCTCGTCGAAGAAGCACAAGAAACAAGACAGGAATCTGAAGGAATCTCACAATCACAAACTATTGAAAGATTTGGCTAAATCAGAAGATGAAAGTGATAATGATTCCGCGTTAAGTTCAAGCCAATCTAGTTATATCTCCAGATGTTCCCCGCCACCATCTCCAACAAATGATTTTGAGAGTATTAATAGCAAAACTGGTGCTGATGACAGTGATAAATACAACTCACAATGTCGCCTTCTGAAACCATCAAGTGTCGAAGCAATAAATAGGAAGAATATTCTAGCCTCAGCCAAATGCCGCAGTGGAAGAGATTTGAAAGTTGGCTCACCTGTGATACATAGGAAATATGAAGAAAATGAAAGCACTCCTAATTCTAACGAAACTCCTGTGAAAACTGTGGATGTGACGGAAAAAGTTAACTCGGTTTTCAGTGATGTTGAAACAATCGCTCAGGAAATTGCTACTGAAAAAGCTGTGGTTAAGGAAAAGCTTCCGGTGATAAATAGCACACCCCCGAAGCAGACTGTTACACCACCACAACCCCCAACTGAAGCTATTAAAGGTTAGTTTATTAAACTGTTTTAGTCGCAAGATATAAATTTATTTTCTAGAAAAATCCGAAAAACCCCCGGTTATCATTCAAACATCTGGGATTCCAAAACAAAGTCAACTAAGAAAAACCACCCATCGTCTACCCGAAACTAAAACAACCGTACGAGAGATAACCAGATCTGAATATCGCTCAAACAGAGACGCTAAACCACTAAGCGTCAACGCCCTAAAGAAGAACTTCGAAAATTTCGGAAACGAACCACCACTCTTGCCGCAAAAAGTTCCTCAAACCGTTAAACCTCCTATAACAACGCGTAATGTTAAACTAGAAGTGCTCAAAACAGAACATAAGATTAGTAAGGAAAAACCTGCAGTAGTTCCAGCTGTAACTGTTCCGAAGAAAGTTGAAGAAGTTAAGAGTAAACGCATGACTGAAACGCCTGTTGCTGTGAAGCAAGTGGAGAAGCAACCTCCACAAACAACTCAAGTAACTGAAGCTAAGACTGTTGTTTTGAACTTGGAGAGTGTCGGAGGAAGCTTGGGGATAACTCTAGCTGGAGGCACTGATTATGAAATCAAAGATGTCACTGTAAGATACTTGACTATTAAAACTATTAAAAAATAAAATACATTAATTTTATGTATTCTAGATCCATAGAATTCGGTATGGAAGCGTAGCATATCAAGATGGACGTTTGAAGAAAGGTGACAAGATCATTACAGTCAACGACACTCTTACCAAAGGTCTAACACACGCCGAAGCAGTTGATTTGCTTAAGGTAACTACACCAAAGTTATTTTTTTGTTAAGCTATAGTTTGAATTTTCAGGCACCTTTAACAAAGTTTTCCATTGTCGTTGAAGAAAACAAGGAACAAGTGCCATCATCAAGCACCACCCGTAGAAGATCCTCTTTGTTATCTACTGCATCAGAGCCGAAAAGTACAGAAAAGACACACAGTTAAAAAGCTAGTCTAATTCGATTTTTTCCAGGTCCTATTGTAAAAGTGCCTGTTAAAACTCCTACAAATGTGATTACTTTAGTCAAAGATAGCGGAGGTCTTGGTTTTAGTATTGAAGGCGGTAAAGATTCTCCTCAGGGAGATGTGCCATTGTTAATAAAGAAGATATTCCAAGGTAATATTGAAGAAATTTGCACTAAAATATTTTATTAATCAAACTTTCAGGTGGAGCCGCTGATAAATGTGGACAGTTATTTGTTGGTGATGAATTATTGGCCATAAATGAAATTAGTTTTGTTAATTTATCACGAATAGAAGCATGGACTATGATGAAAAAGATACCTGATGGGAGTGTTAATATCCATATCTATCGATAACTCGAGATTTATCTAATGCAATAAATACTATTTATTATTATAATTCTTATTACCTACATACCTTATTTTTATTATAAAATTTTTTCTTGCCTGATATAGAGCAATATTATGTACTTATACATAAGTATTTAAATGTTCCAATTTAATATTATATGTGCTTTAAAATTATATGCTTTCTGTTATTATTTATACATATATATTTTATATAAAGCTTTTGTGTATTAAAAATTATTTATATTTATGTACATTGTAAATAAATATTTTTGTATTATTCACTGGGGTTTCTCTAGTATTTTCCTAACATCCCCCAATATAATTTCGTAAATCACAACAAAAGATTATTCAAATAATTTTTAAAATTACCGCTAAAACTCTCGAATCAGTTATTTTAGTCTCTTTAAGCTGGTACCCCCGTGTGTGGGGTAAAATTTCCCACACACACCACGTCTTAAATTCTCCTAATTTCATCGACGAATCACAACTGTGCATTTTCAATGGTCGAATAAATGCTGCTTTGTTATTGGTTGAAAATAATCGAAAGTTTTCCTTAGTTCCATTTAGCATGTCAGTTAGCCTTTATAAGTTAACGAGCGAGCCAAGGCAGTAAAATTCAGCAATCAAATCCGAGCGGCCAGTCATAACATAACCTCTTTTAAATGTAAACAACATCCCGAAAAGTCCATAAAAATGAGCGAAGACATCCTAAGAAGGTTGAAAATCGTCGATAGACAACTGAAAGAATTAAAAGAAACTCATGTTAAAATATGTGATAAACTGCGTTCATTGCACGCCGAAAAAGAAACTTTGGAGGCCCAATACAAGGTGTTAAAACTGAAAAATCAAACTGATATAAGTGAATGGTCAGAGAAAAAGTTCCCCTGGTCGAATCAAATCGATCAGACACTGAAAGAAGTATTCAAATTTACGGAATTTCGGTCCAAACAACAAGCAGCCATTAATGCCACTTTGTCTAGAAAAGACGTGCTTCTGCTAATGCCAACTGGAGGCGGTAAAAGCCTGGTTTATCAACTCCCAGCTTTGATAAACAAACATTTAACTCTCGTTGTTTCACCTTTGTTATCTCTGATTGAAGACCAGTTAATAGCATTGGAAAAACTGAACATTGAGGCTGCTTCTCTAAATGGCAGTGTTCCTAGAACTGAGAAGAAACGTATACATAATCTTATGATAGATGCTAGTACTACTCTACGACTTCTTTATGTTACGCCCGAATGGGTTGCCAAGAGTAAGATATTCATGAGCTACCTACAGAAGTGTTTTGATCGTGGTTTGTTAGACCGAATTGTAATTGGTATGTTAAGTTAAAGTATTAAATTTAGAATAACGCAACTAAGATTTTTGTTTTTTTTTAGATGAAGTTCATTGTTGTTCTACTTGGGGTCATGATTTTCGCCCGGACTACAATTATTTAGGTTTTTTTAAGTCGATGTTTCCAGGGGTTCCAATTTTGGGGCTTACAGCAACTGCCACGATGAGTGTTTTGGTTGATATCCAAAAGATGCTGTGTCTTGCCGACTCCTTGATAATCACAGCCCCTTTTAATAGACCTAATTTATTCTATAAGGTAATAGTTTGGTTCATTTAGTTAAATCAGTGTTGTTCTATGGCTTTAAGTGTCCAAGTTTAGGGTATTTGTTTACCTGTTTTAGTCACTTTTTCTCCTACGCTTGTATGCGACAAATTCCAATGGGGAATAACTAGCTATATCAGCTTGAAGTAGTTCTACAATTGAGGTAGTCAACACATAATTAAAAAGTAATTAGATTTATTTTCAGTATACAGGGCGGAATCTAAATCTCCGACAAACGAAACTGGAGATGCTATGCCCAAAATACTAAAAGTTTTATTGTGCGGATTTAGAAATAGTTTTTAGGTTGTACTATTTCCAGTTTTCGATTGTCAGTGATTTTAGTTTCACCCTGCATATTGCATGTTATATACAGGGTGACGTAGTAACTATTAGGTCAAACTACACCTCCAAACTAAAATTTCGAATCTGTAACATTTTGCTACCACATAAACTTCTGTGTACGGGATCTCCCAGGAGAAATACGAAATCTCTTAGGGGATGATCCTTAAGAATATCTTGCCACCTTAAGTATTTCGTGTTGCTCCTACATTTGCATAAAATTGTCTCAGGGCGAGTTGGCAAATTCTTTAGATTGATTCTAATACTGCTTTAACTAACGAAACTCTTGTTTCTATCCTGACCATAAACCAACACTGATTTAAGTGCATTTTAATAATATTTTATCCGAACAGCTCGTTGCGAAACCCCCAGAAAAATCCGACTGCTTAAAATATATAGCTGATCTTCTGAACAACAAATACAAAGATCAGTCTGGGATCATCTACTCTGCGACTGTGAAGGACTGCGAGGACCTTGCCGAGGGTTTGCGGACAGAAGGCCTGAAAGTCAAGCATTACCACGCGCAAGTTGAGCCGGAAAACAAGAAAATTATCCATCAGAAATGGCTGGAGAACAAATATCAAGCCGTAGTAGCTACTGTCGCATTCGGAATGGGAATTGGTAAAAATCTTATGTAATGCTGCTCTTAAATACTTGGAGTTTCTGGAAAATTTTCAGATAAACCTGACGTTCGCTTCGTCATCCACCACGCTATTCCAAGAAGCATGGAGGCTCTCTACCAGGAAAGCGGGCGCGCTGGACGAGACGGCAAAAACTCCGACTGTATTTTAATGTATGGTTTATCAGATTTCCTCCGCAACGTCAGCACTGCTTCGTCCAAAACTGAGGAAAAAAACAACTTCGCAATATTGAGCTATTGTTGCAACCCCGACAAGTACATGTTCCTATTTGTATCCAATATATCAAATAATCTACGTTATTTTCCAGATGTCGCCGCTCTCTAATAGCGACTCATTTCGAAGACTCCACTTGGCATCCGGACCACTGCCAACAAATGTGCGATATTTGTAAAACCCCCAAGAACATCTCCTACTACAACGTTGCACCAGCTTGTCGAGAATTACGCGTATTGATTGCTGCAGCTAATATGAAAGAGGTCAAGATGACTTTATTAAAACTAACCTCAGCTTGGTTTAGCATCGGAGCTAAAGAACTCCGGGTTGAAGCAGTTGATAAACCATTATTTACCAAGGAGGAAGCCGAATATATTATTGGGTTTTTAATTTTGGGGGGTTATTTGAAAATTGAGAAAGGTTTCACCCTCTATAATACTCTTGCCTATATTCAGGCTGGCGAAGATCCGAAGGATGAGAAGATCCTGATGCCCTATTGCTCAAAATTGGAAGGTTTGACTAGGGTGCATCCTGAAGATATAGTTAAAGTTGAAGTGGATGAGGTGTATGACAGCGACGAGGAGAGCGGCGATCCACCTTTTAAAAAACCTAAATTTTAATAAGCGTATTTATTCACATCACAAGTTGAGATTTTTGAATTCTAGTTTCGTTCAAGTGTTTTGTTATTACAACAGTATTATTCTAAACAGTTATTATTATTCTTACATGATATATTTTATATAAGCAGTTTAATAATAAAAAAAGTTCTTTTTATTTCATTAATTTTATTTAAATAAATGCTGAAGATTTACGAATTAGGATCAGTTGTTAAGTGATTTATTTAGCACAGAGACAAATTTGCTTGGCTAGATTTCAAACATGTTTATTACGATACTTATTGTAAAATCTCAAAGTTTCTGTTGGAACAAAATCCAGATAATTTAACATTGTTATTGTCTGTTTTTATTTCAATGAATGAAACATCTTATTTTTCATTTCAAAGTAATAAATCATAGTAGGAATAAGTCTTTACAACAAATATCTCGCAAAGTATTCGAACATTTTTTGTAGAGTGTAAAAGATTTTTTTGGTTGATTATTTTTTTTTTAATAATATTGTAGATAATTTTACGCTTTCCAAAAAATTGTTTATAGTTTGTTACCTAATTTTCCTTAGTTTTTGCAATATTTAAGAAAAATGACATTTTTCTTTATATTTTTTTGTTTTAGGAACATTATGCAAAAATTGAGGCTCTAAAAAATATTTTGCGTGTTCACAGCCTTTAAAAGCTTATTCTCAGGTTCATCTTCTGTGTAAAACTATCAATCAAAACGCAAACAGGAGTTATTCAATAAATAATAAAAGTAACCCTTAATTAAGGGCTGGTGAAGGAACGTCGGGGTCTACGAATACAAAAACTCAGTTTTAAACTTACCCCCTACCAGTGGCGGATCCAGGATTTTACCATGGGGGGGGGTTTTGGATTTTTATTTTTATTAATTTTTGCTAACATATATCTTTTTCAAACATCAGTAGAATAAAAACAACGATCTCCACGGGGGGGGGGGGTTTGAACCCGAAAACCCCCCCCCGTAAATCCGCCACTGCAGCCTACAAAATTTTACAAAAATTGACTGGAGGGTAAAAAAGTATATTTCAACTCCCTATTATGCGTATGTGTGGTTGCATAAAGGTAACAAATTTATTCACAAATTCGATAATGTCACGTGATGAACTATGGTAGGAAAATTTAATATAATTAGCTGTATTTATGAAAAAAATATTGACATATATAACAATTTATTCTGGTTTAAAGTTCAAAAAGCTCCCGATAAGGACCTAAGAATTTCTTCGTATAAAATCCTGTTATTGATATATTTTTCAAATACCAAGATAATTTTAGCCCAGAAAATTTCGTCTTTTTTGGTATACTAGCATCAATAGATGGAGCAGCTTGCACTGTCTGAAATAATTTTTTTGTGGGAAATATTTACAAAAGTTTGTGAATAATCCCCCATCTGGACTTTAAAATGAATAACAGATTTTTCAAAGTATTTTTAGTCGTAAAAACGAAGAAGTTGTCCATTAATGAGTGTTATATTATTAGAAAAAAATCTAAATTTACTTTGTAATGCCGGTTAAAGTTATTTTTACGTTATTTACTTGTGTAGTGACGACAATGCCAATATTCGTACTATAAAAATGTCACAAATCTTTCATTTCATTCATCGTTATTCTTATTCCGAGTTTAAGGATAAAATATTTGTTTAGAGGTACAAAACATAATAAAGAGCTTTGCAACTTGATTGTGACGGTTGCGTGTATATAGTGACTTTTCAATTTCATTATGTTGATTTGGTGACTAGTGACTGGTGCGAGCGATGCGCGGGTAGACATCTTATTGGCTTATTCGATATTGACACACAGCACGCATCATCCGGAAGATGTCGCACTTGTCAATGGAGCCTTGACTCGTGATTCATATTTGGCGAATTTCCCGCATCAACTGGTTTGTTGAAAAACATGCGCAAAACCCCATGTGGACGCTTTGTTAGGTGGAGGTGAAAATACTCTGGTTGCTTGCCGCGCCGCACGCCGCTCGTTCGAGCAACTCCACCACTGACTCTGAGTGACTCGGCCCGAACTTCACTGGTACCGTGTTGCCTACGTAATCCAGCATTCAAAAATCACTTCTGCGATTCCTTATAAAAGTGTTGAATGCTTTTTTGAATAAACTTTTTTCAAATAGTTTAGGTAGCGTTTCATTGATGGTTTGTTGTAAGTTTCACAGGGTTTCATTGTGGGGGACGGGGTTTCATTCAGGACCGTAGTAGTGAAAGGTTCCTGAACACGGCAGGACTCACCACGGCAACATTGTAGACTCAATCACCAAACAAACAAACTTGTGTGTCTTCTCAGTAAGCATGGTGGATAAAGTGTGTGTACTACGCTGTTTGATGTTTTAGTGCAATAACACGATAATGTGGCTATTTTAAAATAAGTTCAATTTCTTTGTGCAATTCTCAAGTGTTTGTTTGTGTCCTTGCCACATGGTTTTGGACCAATTATCAACCCCACTATTTTTTACCGATATTTAAGGTAATATTTACTATATATTTCTAGCCATTATTAACTAATTTCTACCTAAATAATTCATACTATATCCGGAAGCTTCGTGTATAGTTTTTTTCAAACAATTTTAATAAGCGCTGTTAGGAAATTTAAATCCCCTCAAACAACATAACCAATAAAAACGAAACCCACAAGCGTAACGCACATTTAACAAAAACCGAATCACATTTTTACCTGTCCAACTATCTATTAAAAACCACAATTACAATTAGTTTTTAATAAAAATTCCCACTAACTTACATAGGTGTCAATAAACTTAAATTAGGCAACTGCTTAAATCGCACTTGCGTTATTTTTTTATCTACAAAACAACTGAATTAAAACCCAAGAAATTTCGAATTTTTTTAGCTACATTACGAATTTCGTAAAAAAAGCCTAAAAGTTTGATCATGGGAAAAAACACATTGATTGCTAAACGAAATTTACAACCTAAAAACATTTATGAATTGACAAGTAGTAAAGTTTGTGCGGTTGTACTGGTGAATGATATGATGGCATGGGCATGGGTGAGCGAACCCGGTGGCCCCGGCTGGGTCCATACCATGACCACGACCACGGCATGGGTTTAGAGTTAGACTATTCCCCACGTCTTGACTTTGGTCCGGAAATAATATAGCCCGTCTTTGGATGGCGTCTGCATTGCAATGTATTGCGGTGTATTGATTCGTTTTGCCGTCATAACATTCGCCCTCCCCACTTTAGTGTATAGTACGCTGTTGGGGCGTGGTGAATCCACGTGCTTTATGCACATTCTTCCTTTTATGTTACAACTTGTATTTATTGTTAATTATTGCGAGAAATGCCCGAAAACCATCGGCAGGGTGGAAGGAAAGGGGCCCGTTATTTCATTAACTCACTTTTCCGCATTCTAATGTGAAAAACAGCGGCGGCGTACACCCCCTTTGATGTTTCCAGTTTTAGGTCTACACTTTTTACGTTGTCTTAGTCTTAGTCATTCACTGGGAAAATTTACTCTGAAATCCCAATTTCAACAATCTTCATGTTTATTATACAGGGTCATTCAAAATTCGATGTAGATATTTTAAGGACGTATTGTTGACATCAAAATGAGACTTTTTTTTCAAATAAACATGTGTCCTAAAATGCACCCCCTCCGAGCTGCATCAAAGTGTGGATCCCCTCCAACTCCCCCAAAACTAGGTTTACATAATTTTTGAAGCAAAAAATAAATAGAGTGCCTAAAAAACGGGGGAATGCCAATTTTCAGAAGATTTGATCCGTTATTGTAGTCACAATTTTAAATAATCGTTTTTTTTTACGCAACTTACAGTGGCTGTAGCTCGGAGGGGGTGCATTTAGGACACATGTGTATTTGAAAAAAAAGTCTTATTTTGATCTCAACAATACGTCCTTAAAATATCTACAACGAATTTTGAATCACCCTGTATTTCTCTGGATACACACTTCAAATTTTTCTTCATGAAGATTACAGTTACATTTTAAGGAAAAAAAGTCTTAAGAGGGGCCCATCTAACATAAGGCGGGAAAGCGGGTTCCGCTTGCAACGTTCATTGACTTTGTGTTATGATTGACAAGTTGACATTGCTTATTTTGTAGTTAGGATAAACTTCAACCATGGCAATAAAGAGTTTTTTGTTGGAAATAATAAATAGTGAACAAAGACCAATTAAAGTTGGACTAATCGTGATTTTTTTCGACTTCCAGCTTAGATGGATTATCGTTGCCATAGAAATAAATTTGTTTACCTCACTCACTTGTTTACTTTTAAATAAAAAACAAATTTTCTATTGTATTGGTTGGCTATTTCTTTTTATGAGATGTAATATTTTTTATATTGCTTTGATGCGGTAAAGTTTTGTTTGTTATATACGTTTAATTATTAATTAATTATGCCTCTAAAAGTCTAAAACATAGAGTCCCGAGATACTAGACTGGAAGACATTCTGAGAATATACATAGAATTGACAAAACATTGCCAGGTCAGCTCTAAGACTAAAGACTAAAAATTTCGGAAATTTGGTAGAGAATTCAAAAAAATTACTAACTACCCTGAATTTTGTTACAAAACTTCTCTTGGAGGGTATTCTGAATAACTATACCTGCAATTAATGTTATTATGTATTCCCTGGAATATTTGTAGTCGCCGCCCATGTACAAAAAGCTTTTACGATCTCGTTCCAAGTCTTAATGAAAAAAAGTGGAAGGAGTGATAAAAACGTTAAAAAGGGTACTGAAGCAGCAGATGGGTGAGATGTTTAATGAAGGACCTCACACTACTTTCTGGCACTATACAAACATCCGAGACACCAGACATAAGTAACAATTTTATTTGCGTAGTTTTTCATTCATCTTTTCACCGCGGGTTAAACCGACTATAAAGGGAATACCCAGATTATGCCCCATTGGCTCCCAAGATAATCATAATGTGTTTGCTGCCTAAACATGTTTTTAACACGACTATATTTAGTTTTAATATGAAGATACCTGAGGTTTTTACTACAGTAAATAACATGTGGGTATACTTCACTTACCAAAAAATAACACGATTACATACTTTTTTTATACAATAAAGACATATTTTTAAAAAAAAACCGGCGCATCCACCAAAATTGCAACATCTTATTATGGGCTATTTTTGCTTTTGAGAGCTTCACTTATGAAAAATCTGGAACATCGGGGTTCTTTCTTCAAAAATCATAAATGAATTTTATGAAAAATCATACCAATTTCTTAAATTTTATTAATTTTACCTTAAAACCTAGAATATTTTAACAGAACCAGACTTTTAAGCGGTAATGAAATAAAACTAGTTTATATTTTGGTGACACTGTTACTTACATTGAATTTTGCTAATTTGTTAATAATATCGTAAACTTTGTTGGGTGAGTGGGAATTTCATTTTTCCAATTTGTTTAAAATTTGTTCTTAGCGAAGGAATAGTGGGGAACTTTATGCTAATGGTTACTAAAGTGGCGGGTTTTGTTGGTAAAAATAGTAAACTTGTGGAAAATTGTAGCTGGGTGACATACTTTTATATACAGTGTAACTAACACCAGTTAGCCCAACTATTGTATGAGACGGAGAGCCACGCATGCTCCTTGTCTTAGCAGTCTGCTATATGTAATAGATGAAAATCTAAATAATTTTAAGGTTTTGTCTAACCTTATCTAACGTAATACAAATTCACGAGTTTCAAAAGTCTTGTCTCATTTCTTTAGTGTGAGCGCAACTTTTACTACCGAATTCACCTTGAAATTTGTTTAAACAATCTATTGCCGAGTCCGTCCCTGAAGCTGTTTCAGGCTTTTTAAGTGTATTTTCGGCACTTTTCCTAGAAATTTTCCAAATATATCTTTCACGTAATCTAAACTAAACAAAACGTACCTGATAAAGAAATCTAAACATAAACACAATATTTAATCAAAAAGTATTGCAAAATAATTTGCCCTGGCTCATCAGAGTCGTTACGTATTCTATTGGGATTTATTCTAAAAACTGCAGTACTTAAGTAAATGTATCCTAATAATACAGGTAAAACACAAAGTGATTAGATTTAAAAATATTCGCGATAGAATTTGCTGATATGATGTAAGATAGATATTATTGTTATTTATAAATTGTTGTCGCTGTTTCAATTATTGTTAGTGTAGATTAGACATTATTAACTTAATAAATCGGTGTCTGACGATTATTTGAACAAGATATTAAGCGAGTTCGCTTATTTATTTTTTTCGCGATGTGAAAATTTCGCTATACTAAATATTCAGGTAGATTTTGATTAATTTAATTTAAAATTCGACTTTATAAATATATATTGCCGGAATAGCAGATGCTAACTGAAAACGCCATCGCCCCATCAGGAAACTTTGTTATTGTGCGAAAAATTGTTGTTTGCATAAAAATTGTCGTTTTTACAACGTAGTAGTTTATTTATACGTTTATGGAAAATTGATTTTCTAGCAAGACCTACAGTTTTGGTGGGAATTCTTGTGGCATTCTTAAAGTGCAACCAAATAACATTTTGTGATTTGTGGAAACAATTAAACAAGCCGTAAGTTATTATGGATAGAATTCTATTTATGCTATGCGTATGTAGTTAAAAAAGGATTTGCAAGGATATTTCTCGTTAGAACTTCTGTAACAAGTATTAAAACTTCCTTTGAACTATGTAACTGATTTATAAAGGATTTTGTTGTATTTACCCATAAGAAACATATTTTTTCAGAGTTATATCATAATAACCTCAAATAACATCAACAATCTTCCCGCCATGCATTTTCTAGGTTAAGTTTTATTTTATCTACGTTGCATAATGCACTTAGATTTTTGCATTGTGGTGTAACAAATAATAATATAAAACCATTTGTTAAAATTTTAGCATATTCAGTTGGATTTTTTTTTAAATACGTTCTATTTTCAATGCAATAACACATGCAGAATCATTAAATTATGTACTACATCCGTAATAACCTTGTTTATATACCTACCTAACCTAAATAAACAAGGATATTATATCTCTACTGTCTTTTTATACAGCAATTGATTGACATTGGTAAACGCACTTGACAAATTTAAAAATAATTTGCATTTTTTCTTTGGATTGCGCAAATGATTAGACGACAAAAACACCCTGATATTTATTATCACCTGCTAAAGGTGAACATTATATAGAGGCGTAAGCCATTCGTAATTCTTTTTGTTCGATAAAATTGAATAAGATTTTAATTGAATTGCTGGTGATGGCAGTTTAATGAATGTCACTACACATTTCAATTTGTGTATTTAGAAAATTGTTAGATATACAAAACAAATTGACTTTAACTATTTTAAATAAAAAGAAAAATTGATTTTGACTGAAATAATGTAGAGATTCTACGCAGCAGGAATGTAATTTAAAAAGAATATATGAAAAGAAGTAGAAAGAAATAAATAATGGAATATTTTTGAATAATGTTTACATATTGGAGGGAAATTTATTTTTAAAGCACAATAATTATGTTTTAGCCACCATCCTCTGGACACAAATACGTTGGTTTCCAGCTTCTATTTTCAATTTATTATCTGCAAATTAATATACATACATTGCATCACAAAGTAATAAGTATTTTGTAAACAAATTATTTTAATTTAATATCGTCACCTTAGACCTTCGATATAACTTTATCAATTAAAATCTGCGATAAATTATTAGGTCAAATAATCTCAAATGTTTGTTTTCAAATAAAAAAAAGTGAAAAATATTTGTTTATAAGTGTTTTTATTTACTGAGTTATTGCCGGGGTGAATTATGCGATAATTAATTCGCTGATGAACGAATTTTGATTGATTAAGACGTAAGTTTCTTAAAAATAGCTTTTGCCCCGATTTTTTCTAAATTTGGAAGATTAGCGCGGTCGAGTAGCGCTATTTTAGTTTATTTTGCATTTTGCATTTTGTTCGTGTCAGCACATGACCAAAGTACAAATAAAAACAAAACAAAAATTAAAATCAGCGATACGAACGAGCACATCATAATTTATCAGATAACTTCGCTTGTAAATGAACAAAAAACACACAACATGATTTGACTTTAATTTTTCTGTTTTTTCCTCGTTAAAAAATAAAATCAATAGGTAGCTTTCTGGGTAATTCTTTTCCGCAAAAACGTGATCAGCAACCTAACGATTGCACCCACTCTACGCAATTTGTTTTACATTTTTTAAAGTAGGAAAAATCTAAAAATCCAACGATATTCAACATAACACATAAAACATTTATCAGTCCGTATGTATGTACTTTTTCTCTATCGAAATTATGTAGATATGACGTGAAACTCGAATGATTATTTTTATGACCAAAAAATATAATACGCAAAGTGTTTCCATAAATTTTATCTGGGCCAGTAGGGGATTTAATACACTGATGGTGTTTATCCCCCTCGTTCCCAAATTTAATTAATCGGTACTCTTCTATAGTCTTCTCCATCAAATTCGAATGAAAACTTAATTTTTGGTGGCAAAAAGGATTCTCAAATACAGGGTGTTTCACCAGTGATGGAATTGAAAATGCAACCCACAATACATTTGAAAGTTAACGTGGATAGTTATTTTTTGGTTTAAAAAACATAAAACTTAGTTACCTGTGCAGTTTCGTAAATTTTAATATAAATGTTAACTTTGCAAATGTATAGTGGGTTGCATTTTCAATTCCATCAGACTCATTATCACTGGTGAGTGGTGAAACACCCTGTATACATATAAAATAAGCCCCGAGTTAATTTTCTGCTGCGGTTCTGTCCTTTCCCACTTTGAGCTTATTTGCAAGTTGATGATATTGGAAAAACTAATCAAGATAATTACTGGATAACAAGCAAGTATTTTTTATATAGTTGTACATCATTGATAGCAAAAATAGATGTGACAGTAAACAGGACATAATTATTTATACAGTATATACATCTTTATAATGTTATTCTTCATTAATTTAAATCAATCCACCGTCACAGGATTATATGTAGATAAATTGCTCTCACTATTTTACGACATTAAAATACATTATACAGTGATTTTATTGTTTTGAATTTAATTTAGTTGCAAGTGCAATTTATGTGCTGAATAATTTAAAAATACACAAATCATCCCTCTGAAGGATTAACTAGCTTAAATTTAATATAGATCATATGTTGTTTCGGCGTTGAATACACTTGATATATACCAATTAATTTTTCATGCATATTTATGAGCCGAACGTAATTAATACCATATATTCAATAATATTTTCACACGCCATGCCAGTGGCACAAAGCAAAGGGGAGAAGTGGCTAATCTGCATTAAAAATGTACCTTAGGTTCAAACAACATTCAATTTAATTTCTGTGCGACATTCGAAACCTATTAAACGATATTATTCGAGTTTTTGATTAAATAATTTATTAATACGCGCGCTTTACGAAGCCGTATATTAAAATTTACAGAATAACTTCGCAAATGCCCGCAAGAAAACAAACCAACACACAAAGAGCTTCAAAACATGATTTTTAAACATATTAAAAGGGTGTTACTCTGGAATGAACTTTCATATACCTGTCAACTACAAACAGATATTTTCTCACATCAAACATTAGACGTTTTTTTCGAGGCAAAAACCGAATTATTTAGTAGCCGAGTTTAATATGCAAGACGTTGGGACTTTGTGCGTAACAAATTATTGAGAATTTTTTTTAATATTTAAATAGCTTCAAACGTGATTTGAAAGTTCAGCTTGGCTGACGTCATTGGCACTTCGTGCAGGGGAATTTTGGGTTATAACGTACAAAAATTACCATCTGGGTTTGTTTGAATTAATTCATTAATTTTAAGAAAGCGATTGACGTTTTGAAAAAGCAACTCCTTTTCTGGATTTTGTACGTTTTTTGTTACCCTGTGGCCCCTTTTGTAGTTACGCCACAGATCGCCTTATAGAATTCTTTCTTTGGGCCATAATTGCAGAAGATATTTTGAAAATGGATTTTCGTAGTAAACTGAATATCCTGAAATATAATGATCTAGAATAAAACGAAAAGTATACGTTTTAAATCGTATAAAACGGTTTTATTGGAATATTTTATACATCTTACATAGCCATGAATGATTCACACTACCGTCCCACCTATAAAGTTGTTGTTATATGTGTGGACTGAATTACGTCAAAATAACTCATTACGAAAAGTTTATGGTAGTATGAAGCAGTAAAAATTACGTTAATGCCTTAGGAATCAATCACTTTTTATTATCAATATAATTGAAACAGATTCCTTTTTGGGCGTCGTGGTTTCTGTGGAGAGAACACAGGTGGCAGTTGAGATTTCAAATTCCAAAAATTTGTCGAAAAACGGAAAATACCGAAATTTTACCTACACATTTGTCGTAGACCTTGAGCGAAGTGATATGATAATGTTTTAACTTTTATTAATTGCACTATTTTTTATGTTTGACGTTTGTTTATGTTCATAAGTGTGTGTATTTACAATTTATTTTAATATATCGTCGACAGAAACTCAATTATAATCATCTTCATCATCGGAAGTAAGTCGCAATTTTTATTAATTATCTTGATTAGTCTCTTTTGTGCCTGTTTATTTTTGTTTATGTTAATAATAATCATCATCCCATGCTGGAGCTATTCGAATTGAGAATTCCGTTAATTAATACCCTCTGTTCCTAAATAAAGCACCATACGTACAAACGCAAATTTAATCATGAAACTATAATTAAATTTGTTATTTTACTAATTACAATACGCAACAACTAAGTAAACAAAATAATTTATGTTTCTATCACTTTCAGTTAAGCTCAATTATTTCCATTCTCCCCTGCCTGCGGATAATTATTATAATTTTACTTTATTTATACATTATTATTATTTTATTATTACATTACAATCTTGCTTGTTTTGTATGGATTCTAAAAAATCTGTTTACGAGCGTAATTTTTAGTATTGTACGAATACAAAATGATTAAATTCATATAAAGTATCATTTTTCTACGCTGAGATTTATTAGTTTTCTATACAACTAACTTGTATTGCCCAAGGTCAACTATATCTTTGCCATTTTAGGAATGACGAAAAAAATTATTAAAGAAAGCTGCTCATCTCATCGCTAATAAATATTTCTGCAATAATTTCAAGTCACACATTTAGGTGATATTAATTATATTGTCTAAATACACTAATTTATTCATTTCTATGTTTATAAACTCGCCTAAGTAGTTTATCTTAAATGTGCAAATAAACAATTTAGATAAATGCCTTTTTCACTCTCCTACAGTCCTAAGTGACATTGACCTTGGAAATGGTAAATAAATATTTAGGTCAGATTAACCACAAAAATGTTGACTATACATATATTACCAAATTATTTGTTTATTCATAATTTATCCTAGCTAGAAAAATATTTTGCCCGAAACCAGTTTCGCAGCTTTTCTGTAGTACCCGGTATATTACATTAAACAGCTGAAAACAAGTGACCTTAACATTAGTTTGATTGGGTTAGGTTGGGATGGAAAACAATCTGTTTGCCCTTTAAAACTTTAAACAATTAATTTTTAACTTTTGATTCAACAGGTTTAAAAACAAAAAATCGATTAAGGCCAATAAACGATTAACCTTAATGTGACCTTTTAATAAATATTGTAACGGTTTTGTTTAATACGCCACCAAAAATAATTTGATAGTTTTTTTCTTCTTCAGTTAATGAGTGATGTTCGTTAATGAATAAATTAAATAAGGCTTTTGTGTGGATATAAGGTGAGTGTGGAATATCTTCCTTTTACTTTAATAATATTGTTTACCAATTCTTGCTATAAATAAACAACATAAATAGCAGTATGTCTAGACACTGCCCGGCATTATTTTGTAAATGAACAAGAAGAAATTAATTTCGCCTTTGTGCGAGTTAATGTCAAAAACCCTTAACCCCACGTGTACAGGGGCTATTAAGCTATTATCAGTTTTCTAGAATACGTACACAAAAGAGTGGATAAACCAAATATGAAATAATACTCGTTACATTTATCAAAAAAATAACCTATCTATTTCAATGTCACGTACAATATGATTTTAGTTTAGTCAGCACCTTGTACAGGTCTATTATGATACTTAAAAGTACATGTGGGCGGATATTTATTGTTATTTTGCTGAAATAAAGATAAAAAGATTTCTCGGTGTCCTGATGAATTGGCATATTTTTTCCTTTAACCAGACTCGACTAGGATTCCAGGATAATACTAAACTAACCCAAGCGAATGTCCAAATTTTTGCTGGGCTTGGGGCTTCAATATCTCACCCGACAATATAATTATTCTTGATTTGTCTTGATAAGCCGTGTTATGCAAATTTTTGACGTCAGCCATTTTTTTGTTTCCTGTATCCTTTTAATTATTTCGCTTCTAATTAGAATACAAGAAACAAAATTCGGTTATTATAATTTTATCCGGTGACACGAAGTACTTATTGTCAAAATAGTCATCGACAAATTTGACCTAAAAATGACTAATTAACTTTGGAATGTTAATATAAATATTGATATTTATCAAAATGTTTTTCTGCGTTTACATCTCTCCGAACAGTATTTTGTGAATCCCACACCTTTAGTTTACGTCACGCACATAAAAAAACAAGATCCACTTCACGCATTTGAATAATATACGTTATAGAGTGTTGTATAAAAATGTTAAAGCCAATTCCAGCTAGATGTCTTTAAATTATATTATTTTACACGGCTTAAATGTAATTAAAAAACATACATATGTACTTAATTATTGTTCAGGTGTTGAAAGCTAAAACATTTATTAGAACGTAAAATAAGGACATTTATGTTATGAAATTGTTCAAGTTTCTGCTATATCAGTTTGTCCATTTTAAACCGATTATTCAAATTTAGTAACCGTTAATAAGTTATGTAGGCTTTAAAAACATTTATTACAAGTTTTCTGAGGTTTATGTTTAGTTTTAAAAACAAATTTTGTTTCATTTTGGACACTTTTTTATATGCACTCGTATATAGGGAGGTATTTATAATTATAATATTTCGGTGAATTAGTTGAAAATCTATAAGAATTCGCGTAAGTTTAGTTTAAGGCTAGGAGGCAAAAATGCAGCAACTTTTAGTTTTGTTTAATTCTTAGCAATAATTTTATATAAAATTCAAATTTTTGTAACCCCATGTATACATAATTTATCGCCAATTTCATTTGAACGATATCAAATTAATGAAGTGTCGAAAATTTCCGATTTATATCGCTTTTAGCTGTTGACTTTTTCGAATTTAATTATCTTAAAGCTACTGAGAAGTCGGATATTAAATTTAATTATCACTATAATAATAATTATTTAATTACACAATTACATTATTATTAATAATAATTAAATGCAATCACTTAAACAAATCTTTGTTTTCGTTTTTTATACTCGTGAACTTTCACACTTTCTCACAAAGTGATATATAGAATATTAAGGGAGGTCCAAATCAAAACTTCCTATTTTTTTTGAAATTCCACGTGAAAGCTTCTGAAAGTAGCACCAAAATCTCAAATGAAATTTACCGTAGCCATGAGTGGAAAAAATATCTACCTGTCATTGTGTATGTAGTTTTAAGCATAAAAGATTTAAAGCTTTTACCTGTTGGGAGCTAAGTTTCTTGTAGGTTAATCTGGTTTGGTTTCCTTCCTGTACCGGAGCGTTTTATTCGCGCGAGAAGTTTTCAATGAAAATGATGTTTGGGTGGTAACTTATAAAAAATGAGAAATTTTATCACCTTGGAAGAAGTTTAACTTCGAAGAATTTTACAAACAAGCAACTTCTTTGATGAAGTTCTACAAAGGAACTAAATTTACTTCCGTATTTCGTAAATATATAATTTGGTTTGAGTGTATTTTGTATTAGACACGAAAATAGTTTGGGGTGTTTTGATTAAAAGACAATCCTGGTTGATTTTAATTGGAGTTCTGGTGGTTCTATTAATAATAGTAAACTAATGACATAATTATTATACTAGAGTCATTAAGTCGTGTAAAGTGAATCTGAAACAACTTAACAACGTCCCTCCAAGTGTTATTAATAATTAATTAGGGCTATTCTTTGATCTGATCCCGTTTTGGACGAATTTGCCTACGCAGAAGGCTGCTCGTGCGTGTGTAATTCACTCAAAAATCAAACCAAAATTCTAGCGCACATCAAAGCTTCAGGTAATTAAAACTTGAAAAAAGGATACACGCACCTACCTATATCATTTTTTTAATTAATATCGTTGGAGGTTTAAAGGATTTCTTTTGGGTCAAAAGAGTCGTGTGAAAACACGTGCGTCTGACAAGCAGTGATTTTTTAGATTAGGGAAAACAATTTCCCTGGTTGTTTAAACAATTTAAATAAGGGGGCGTTTCGTGTTCGAAATCAACGCCAACACCAGCTTTATGTGGAAAAGGCTGAATCGTGAATCCAACGGGTTGTTCCACATTATCCAGTTTTCTCAATAGCTACAGCTACATGTTAGTTAATTAATTTTAGTTAGCTTTGAATTTCCTGTGAACTTTGCAAATTATTAACTTTTGACAAAGATAATTGTTACTGAGGGAAAAAATCGAAATTGCGTGCAGCATTTTAATTATTATTTCGTTTATGGTGTTTTCAATCATCGATAGCGTGCTATTGTTTGTTTTATTGCGCTACGTCAACATAAATTTGTTGCATCTTAAATTTTTGCATCAAACTGATTTAGTTTTTATATCGTCACACGATAAAACAACTGAAATAATATTGCAATAAAATATCGTATTTAGACTACATGCACTTGTGATTGATGTAAATATTGGTGCCCGTTATTTTTTAAAACTATATAAACGATGACGTGACAAAATAAAACTCTCACCATTTTTATGAATTACATTATTTGTTTGTTGTTACTTAAACGGATCAAATTGATTTATTTATGGTTGGGAAATATTATACGTACGAAGCGAGTTATTATCGTATAAATTCTTGATATATCTTATTTTGCAATTATTGTAAACATCTTTCAACTCACATCAAAGAAATAAATAATGAATGGTGCATGAGCATGATGGTAAAATCACGAAAATAAAAATAAGATTAATGAATAATGAGCATTAATTATAGCTCACAAATAACATTTTGCGACTCGGACTATTAGAATTGTTCAAAATTTCTTTGTCCGATTTTTCCTTAGATAATCTTTCTTGACCCTTATACTTTGATTGAGCCAAGGATAAGTCAAGCGACCTCAATTTAATGACTTTGTTGCAAATATGTTCAATATCAAACACAAAGCGTGATGATGAGCAACAAGTTGCATCGCACCAATTATTGCACTTGCAGATTTTAAAAATAGACGCGTTCTATTTTCGCAAATATCACATTTTTACCGACACACCGGTTGTTTTCACATAGGGGATTAGAGGAAACATAATTATAAAGAGTCGAAAGTGATTTGTTATCATTTGGGTAAAACTAATCGAGATTTGATTCACTTAATCCATGTTTTTAAATGTACAAGCCTGAAGATTTCTACAGGAATTACAGATTATTAGCCTTAAAATACATACGTGTACTTTAAATGAAGCAGTAATTTTTTTAAGAAACCGACTATAAAAATTGAAATTTTTCAACAAAAAATGTTTTTGTTCTTTCAGTTTTAGGAAAATTTAAAATAACTGCTTTATCGCTTTTTGGCACTATTTCACATATTTTTCAATGTCAGATTTAGTATAAAATTTCCTAGTAAGGATTCTAACTATTGTATTAATTAATAATTATTAGGGATAAGTAATTTGCATTTTTTTGGTCAACGTTGCAGGTTTTCGAGGTTTAATCATGTAAAAACCAAAAAATTATCATAATTCCTCTTTGTCCTTTCTCAGTTTTCTGAAAAACTACAACCCACTTTTGCACTATTTCTCAAACATCTTTTTTCAGAAAACCTGATTTTTTAAGATTTTAAGAAAATTAACGCTTGATAGTGTCCAGCAGTCCTTGGTTTCCTCTCAGTTATCCTCGTTTTAGGAAAAATAATTCATTATCACTTCTGTTAAATTATTTCCTGATTTATTTGTGGAACAATGTCACCGCCCACTTTCGATTTAATTTTGCTGTTGTTTCCACAATAATATAATAGTTTGCAAATAGTTTGCCACTGGTTTTGACACCTTATGGTTAATTTGCCTCGTAATAGTAGTATTTTACTAATTAGACTTAGGGCAACGCCTTCGGAAGTACAAATCACACATTGCATAATGATTATTTTAAATTTGTGAATAAATAATATATAAATTAATTTGTGTTTGTATTTTTGGCTGTAAAAAATTTACTAACAAGTATAATAAGATTTTATACAAGATTTTAATAAATATTAATTAAATTGTGTTAAATTATGTGATTCTAATGAACAATTTAATTAAATTTTTATAATTTCCTGCAGAATGCTTATTTGTTTCGTGTGTATTAGGTACGTCGTAATAATTTCTTTTATATATATTAATGAGGTATTTGGTGAGTTGTAAAGAATTATTATTTTTGATTTCCGGGATTAAGCCTTGTCAGTATATCAAAGTACCTGTCTACTTTTCCATTCAACGGGGTTTTATTTGTAACGAGAAAAGAAGTTCACAATCAGAGGGAACGACGACGTGCATTTTATAGTTATTTCCTGTATAATAAGCAATTAAATTGTAAGAAATTATTTGTTTTTATGGCTGCATTTAGCGATAACCAAGCAATTTACGAATATTTTTTCTGTTAGGTGTAATAGTCAGAAATTAACATTAAAAGATTAATTGAAGCACCTAGTAAATCTGTTGCGTTTTAACAAGAAAATATTGTATTATTCAAATAACCCGTAACTGATATTAAATGTTGCTTACTTTAATTTACATATCAAATTAGACATTGATGAAGTTATTGCCCTCTGCTGACCTAATCCTCAAAAATTGTTTTAAATTGTTTTTCATTAACTCCTGTCCGAGCTGTTAACAGGGTGTCATTATCATTAAATTAATAAAGGTGACGGCTCTGGACATTCATTTCTCACTGATCCTGCTCCTGCTTCATACTCGAACCAGTCGCATTTCTTGGTGAGTTTAATTTTTTATTATAAATTCATTGCGTAATGTGTTAAAACAAAGCAAGTGGGTGTATGCTTTCAGCGAAAATTTTCAGTCCCATCCTGAAAATGTGACTTAATTATTGGTTTATTATAAATTTTTGCTACCGCCTCGTTTCGTTATTGGTTAATAGCTTTGTATACCCTATTTTTTGCTAGACGTTGGTATCACATCCGAACGCTGATTCGTCACCAATATTGAGATTCGTTAGGTGGTAGGGATGATGTCATATCTCGGCATCCCCAGCAGCATTAGTTTATGTTCAGTCATGGCGCGAAAACAGTAAAAAGCTGTAAGTGTTTGAATACAGGTGGGTCCTGCTGCTGTAGAAGGGTGAGATAATTTTTGCTAATAAATATTATAGGGTTTGTTATCGCCTTTCTTTTTAAGGATCATATTATTGTTACAGTTAAACTAACAATGCAACCCCTTTTTTATTAGGAATTAGTTACAGCTGCCAACCCTTATTATTTCGTTTCCATTTCAATAAATTTATGTCTTTTGTGTGTAAAGGTCGCCGAACTTTAACTTATTTAAATAATTTTTATGATTCATCGTTATGCTACAATTACCTAATTATTAAAATAATCTTTTTTTACGAGTGCATTTTCCCTTAAAGAATCCTTTTGTTTATAAAAATTACTCCTGCTGATGAAGCAATTTTATTGTCGAAGCTGTTTACGAAACGTAAAACGTATTTTTTCCATAATATGTAACCGAAGATTCCTCCTAAATTGCACATCACCAGTATCTCGCTAATTTGCGCTGTTGTAAGTTCAAGTTGTAAAAATAAAATTGTTTTTGGTGTTAAAATGTCGTCAGAAATCGTCGACGCTGCTATGATAATTTAAAAGTCATTTCATATTCGATTAGTTGTAAATCGGTATCGCTATCAAATCGTAAAAATATTGCAGAATCAAGATCTTAGCTCGTAAGGTAATAAATTATTAATAAGTTGCTACTGCGTACTTGGTTTTGTTTGTTCAATCTGCATCATTTTTCTGTGTAATAAAATTTTATAAAATTATTTTGTAATAGTGTACAGGTATAATTTTAAATTGGACGTGACACTTTTATAAAAGTCTCGATGATAGTCAACAATCTTTTGTTAAAACCAAAAAAACATTTCAAATAATATGATGGTGCGTGTGACTTGGAAACATATCAATCTGAATGCTGTAATATCTACTTACATTTTATTTTCCATCCATTTTTCCCTTTTCAATTTATTTTACCCAATATCGACTTCCCAATAGCTATTAACTAGACAATCAGATATACAAGTAAATTTTCTCACTAGTTTAATGTTGTTTGACGACACACATTTTATTTGCTTGACAACGAGCAAAAGGATCAATTTCAACAATTAAAATATTATTTCATTAGTTAACACGAATGATTTATATTGAAAATGTACACGGAAAAAAATTTGTAGTAAAATATACTACAAATAGACCCAATTACAAAATTCTAGTAATAATTACTACAAATATGGTGAAATATTGAAATATAAATAATTTGTAGTTATTTTCTTTAAAAGTTAGATGATTATTTTAATTATTAGCTAAATAAAAAAAGTCCTGTTCAAATCCTTAACACTATTGGCCAAGCCACCTTGCCACAAGTAGAGAGTGAGGCTGCTCTCTGATAGTGTCTTCCTAAATCCTGGACCAAACAACTTAAAAAATGCAGGGATTTCATTATTCCTCAAATTAATTTCTTACAAACTGAAAATTAGTTGTTTCGTTTTAAATTTTATAAACCTCTAGACCTTTAGTAGAGAGTGCTCTCTAAAATCCTGGACTTATCCTTCAGGAGTTCCTGAATATATGTAGACATACCTCACAATTTTACACATTATAATTATTTTATAATTTGTAAAAAAATGTTCGTAAATAACATTGAAGGAAATGTGTGTACATTTTTTGTTCTACGTCAGTGATAAGATAATTTAAAGTGAATTTTCGACATTCTACTTAGCTACTATACATTTTTTTTTAATATTCCTCATAAATATTGTTCTTTTTACTCAAATGACTTTTGCATAATTTATCCAGAGATTTTATCGAAAAACTTGTATACATTCCAAATTTTATGCATTAGCAAATTCGTTTTTTTACCTTAAAAAACTCTAGTATCACTTGACCATATACGTTAATTATCGCATATAAAAATTATTTAATCGTTTTTAAAGTTCCGTTTCTGCATAATTGTTTTGGAATTCTGCCATTGGAAAGCGATTTGAAAAATTATTTTTATTTCTGAAGTCTAAACAGAAACGGTAATCGCCATAACTGTGTTGTTTTGTGAATTAATGGTTTCTCTTAAAGCACGTGCAAGTAGTTTGTATTCGTAAACAACTTGTTACTGTATTGTTGTACAAGTAAAAAAGGGTTTTATAGGTGTAGTTATTTAGTCTACGGATAAGGTGTTAGAAAATAACCATAATATTTCATCACCCTTCATGCAGCAGTAACGCAATTTTTATCTTAATACCAATGTAAAATTTGAGAATTAATAAATTTGAAGTACACGCATTTTTTGTTGATGATGATGTTGACAGTCTTTCTCCAATTTTGTTTGACTTTATCTGCTTTGTTAATATTAGCAAATATTGATTAAATAATAAGCTATACGCAGAAATCACAATCACGTTTTCGATAACGTATCCCTCAGGGAAGTACAATACGATTTTTACTGTTTGTGATTTGCTTTAAATAGTTTAACAATAAAAGGTAAACATTAGCGTGTTTCTACAACGAGAAATGAACGCGATTTGACTTTAACTAAAGTTTGATAAGTGAATTTTATTGTTGTTTATAAGCTCAACAAGCCGAGCTGACATCTTTCAAAACCGTCTCGGCAAAGCCGCCGTGTGTGAATTTTAACCAGAGACGCATAAATAAGGCGTATATCGTGTATGCGTAGTTGAATCTATTGTTAACGTTATTAGATTATCGTCTAATGGTTTTTCAATTGACCGCGCATAAATAAATGCAATGACCAACCAGGAAAAGTAGTATGTATAGAAAACAGCAACATCGAACGAATGTAACTTAATTTGAATTGGTATCAATAAAACATTTCCAGGTTTCAATGCTTTATAAGACTGGAGCGATATTTATTTACATATTTTAAAAAAGTTTTGTCTGATGATGATGGTAATTTAGCGGAAAGGTAACAAATAGAATATCATTACAAACTATAATGTTTATATTTAAATAGTTCTTTGTTAAATGTTTGCCAATTAATTTATACATCTAGACCAACACCTTGCCGATAGAAAATTGCTTGTGTTTACTAGGTCACCATTACATTGTCCTGATATGTATATTCTAAGGCCAGGATAATCTTTCATTATCTACGCAGGGCAGGAGATATCTACGGATTGTTTCTTCGCCACCATTTTAGATCTTAAAAATTTCATTACAATTTTTCAGAACTTTCATTAATTTACAGTATTGTATGGTAAAAAATATAATAAAACAATTCTACAAATTGCTTTGTTATATAAGAGTTCATTCGTTTTAGTTTAATTAGATTTGGTCACCATTACATTGTCCTGATATATGCATATTCTAAGGCCAGGATAATCTTACATTATCTACACAGGGCAGGAGGTATCTACGGATTTTTTCTTCGCCACCATTTTAGTTCTTATGAAAAATTTCATTACAATTTTGCAGAACTTTCATTAATTTAGAGAAAGAGAAAACAAATTTATTGTATGGGGAAAAAATATAATAAAACAATTCTACAAATTGCTTTGTTATATAAGAGTTCATTCGTTTTGGTTTAATTAGATTTTTTATTTGCTTTTGAAAAGAAAACGGAGCTCTAATTACAATAAAATTTTATTAGACGTTTAAATATTTACTTTTTTTATAATTTAATTATTGTAAAATATGAATTTTATTCTTATGTATAAGAGAATGAGATTTTTATACTTATCTTCAAGTTTCAATAAAATATTATTAAAGTTATGTAAATATTGTGCTTATGATTTAAAAACAAATTAAAAAAATATATTTAAAATGTGTAATCTGGTTATTTTTAAACTTATTTAAGAATACTCACAACACACAATGTGTCTTGATATAATATAGTAATTAAATTTGCTTTCGATTTTATTTTATTACAATAAAAGTCCTCGAGGTTCCGATAAAACATTAAGCATAATTACTTAAATTTTTCTCTTATAATTTGCGTCGTTGTGAGTTCAAGGTACTAAGTAATAAATCAATCAATACTCTAATATGATGACATCATTAATTACAATAATGTGTCCGCCAGATAAACTAGTTTTCCGTAAATTAAATTAAATTAAATTAATTTGTGTGTAGTGATTTTGATATTCAGGTTTTTAAATTCCTCAAGAAATTCTATTAGAGAACGGAAGCGTCGAAGTTGGACAGGTTTAACAAACGAAATCAAAAGTAAAACAGCTAAATTTGAATTAGATAATAATTGCACGAAACAGTTTATTAATGAAATTTGTTACAAACTTGTGAAGTTAAAACTATTTTGGAAGATTCGTTTATGGACGAGGTATTTAAGAAAGCTTTCCGTGTCCTCATAGAGAGTGAAGCTGCTCACTAGAATCTGCAGTACGGACTAAGCTGTAATTTTAGTCTAAAGAAAGTTTGAGATTTTTTGAGATATATATGAATTTTCTTACTAAATTATCTAAGAATATTTTATGATCTAACCTAACTTAAATTTCGAGTTCGTTAGAAATTTTCCATGTTTTCTATTAAATTTAATCGCTCGTCCTTCGGAATTTTTAGATGTAATTTTAAGAATCTTCCACCAGTTTTTTCAAAAAAACATGTCCTGAAAGTAGAAAGAGCAAAGTTAGCAGAATCATAAATTGACACATGGACAATTAAAGGCTCATTAAAGGCTAATTAAGTGCCCTAATTAGAAATTAAATGTTCCGGCCATTTCTTCCAAAAATGGCTGTCTGAAAGCCTTTAATGAGCCGTTAAATACTGTGTACACAAAAAAGTTATTTTCATTGTTTAAACAATTTTTTCGCTCATGTTCTGCCAACTTTTTGTTAACGTCGCGAAATTGTTGATTTTCACGAGAAATACGAGCATTTAATTTCTAATCAGAGCAGTCCGAAAGTCTTTAATGAGCCTTTAATGACTGTCTAAACAAAAATGCTATTTTATTGTTTAAACAATTTTTTTGTTCATGTTCTGCCAACTTTTTGTCCAAGTCGCGAAATTGTTGATTTTCACGAGAAATACTAAGAGCATTTAATTTATAATTAGGGCAGTCCGAAAGCCTTTAAAGAGCATTTAATTACTGTATAAACAAAAAAGTTATTTTATTGTTTAAACAATTTTTTCGCTCCTGTTCTGCTCACTTAACTTTAAGGTAGCAGAACATCAATTTTGAAAAAATGGCCGGAGCCTTTAATTTCTAATTAGGGCACTTAATTAGCCTTTAATGAGCCTTTAATTGTCCATGTGCCAATTTATGATTCTGCTGACTTTACTCTCTACTTTCAGGACATCAGAAAAACTGCAGATTTATAACGTACCAAAATTATCAATAAAACACAATTTATTTCTTTAGGATTCCCCATTAGGCATAGCTATCATGTTTTGTCGTAATTAAACGTAACTTAACCAGCATTTTACATTATCATGGTCATAAACTTTTTTGTACAGCATTTTTCACATACAACTTCCTTTTATTATAATATTTACAATGAATTATGCATCGATTTTAGTCACTTATGACTGGTGATTTTCGAATCTTCTAGTTAATAATGAGATAAATTGTCCAAAATTTTAATCAAAATTTCTGTTTGTACACTTTGTTATTTGGCATTATTGTTTATTACAGGTGATGCCAGAAGATGTAACCACCCCATCTTGTCAGTGCTTTTTGTATGATTGTCATGCTTATGACCGAACATTATTCATAAGAACCGCAACAAAACCACCATTGCAATTTGGTTTATCACGGACTCGAATTGATAGTAGAAAATCGGCTCCGTGTTCTATGTGCCACTGATGGCCACCAACAGTTTGGCCCAATCGGCCTCACAGCGCCGCTCCAATGCGGGCCTCAATTTTAGCTTTAGTCTAACAAGGACGTTGCTCTATGGTGCAACCTTCATCTTTCTTACAGCCGGAATTGAATCTCTAGCCCGAGCCAATCAGCTCCAACCCCGAACTGACTCAACAAACCAAAGTATTAGTAGAAGTAAGTATTTTTTATACCCACCGCCGAAAGGCCCGGAGTAAAACAAGGTAATCCTTTGGTTTTTCCCTCGCAGTGGAAACGTCTTTTGTACTGTATGATGTGTTTGTTGGCTTCAATAAAGCTTTTAAGAGCGTTTTTGTGTCGGTTTTTTAAACAAAAATTATATTATCGCTTAGATCCAATAAAAAAAATTTATAATAAACACGCGCTTTTAGAATATCATTTACTGCGTCTCGCCCAACCACACAATAGTTGTTTGTTTGCTTCTTTAGTTTATTCTACCTGGTTAATGGTGTCTTAAGTATGTACTAGATTTTCTCTAAATGGAGCAGTATCAATTTCGATTATATCTATGAATTATGTTTGTAAACCCCCAAAGCCCCCAATACCGCATTGATCACAATCCTTTGTTGTATATCCTTGAGAAAATCGCGGATAGTGTGTCAAAAGCGAAATGTGATTTAGATATTTGTATTACAAGATTGATAGATAGTTCATCTGAGGAATGTGTACATTTACCGCCATCTGCACTTAGAAATTGGTGAATTGTTTTTTGCTTTTAAGGTCAATGCCTTAGTATTATAGTTCCGCGCTATAATCTTTTTGCATTTTGTGACTGTTGCAAATAAATAGTACATGCATCAATCGGATAATGGGTTTTAGTCTTTTAGTTATTTATTATTTTTATTAAACAGTAAGAAATACCATTGGAATTATATTAAGGTCATTGGCATGTCAGTGTCAATCACTCATATTCCTAAACAATAGACCAGATTTTTTTTGTTATTGTAATACAATATTTTCTACGAGCTTAAGTAGAAACGGACTCAAAATAGAAAAGACTCAAACAGTAAAATTATAGAAGAGAATTCAAAAAATGACAATAATTTTTCCCTGATTCTGGTTAGTTTTTGGGCCAAAGAGATCCTCACCATTCCATTGTCATATCACATAGTTTAGGACTATCTCGAGTATCTCGAAAACAAGACATTTTCAGTTACTGTTTCTTTGGCCCACCCTGTATTTACCTACGACCAAAATTCTCCCGAAAATAATCCTCCGTTTCTCCGGATTTCTAAATGTGATTTATAGAATTGCCGAAGGTCAAATTACGTTTCAGCCTCCGACTCGTGCAGACTTTTTGTTTACAGTGAGAAAATGGGGATGGTTATCTAAAATAGTTCACTGTGCACGTAATTAGGAATTAATTTATTCTATTCAAAAGGGCTAGTTATAATAGAAGCTTAATTATGAATGTTTTTAATTATTTGAGTAACAGCACGTGGCTTGCAATTATATGATGTTATGTAGCCGTAACAATATAATTGATATGCATTAATAATAACAAACAGGAGTTTGAACAGACAGTAGGAATTTAAGAAAAGTATACTCGTAATAAGAAGAAATAACAGAATATGGTGTTTTTATATACAGCAGAAGTAGGCAGCATATATATATGTTCTCTAATAATGATGTTTTTCGTTATAATGGTGTACTTATATAAAAAACGTTGTTTACCCATGTGTTATGTAAAAGAAGCGACTAATCAATAAAGCATGTCTTTCTTCTTAGACCCAGAGGTATTTTACTCATTTTTTTTTATAATTTGTTTTATTGTTCAGTTATTTTTGAAACACGTATAATTGTTAAAGCCCACGCTCTTACGCTCTTTCATTAATTTCTATTCTCCTGTCTGAAATGTTGACGTAATATTTTTTTACAAACAAACAATTAACTACCTGCTTTGCCTGGCTGTATTATTTGTTTATTGATCTTAATTATTTGCATTGGTTTGTTGTCCGCTAATCCGGTTCTGCAATTTTAAAAATTTGGGTCAAGTTGTTTGTGTAGCTTTTAGCTAATAGAAAAAAATAGATTTATTATTGTTTACGTTTCTGCATGTTATGTGTCAGATTGTATAAATATTTTGGTGAATAGCAGACCATCGTATTTTTTTGCAATATTTCGAACGCAAATTTGGACATAATAAGATCAAATCCGCCTCATCTATTGTTGTTTCATAGAGCGTTTGAACTGACCGCGTCAAACTATATCTTTGATCCTTGTTCCTCCATAGGATGGTTGGTCTTGAATAACACCAATGTCCTTCAGATGGCCAGTAACCCCGTTGAGCTGCACAAACAGCAGCGTCTCGCAAATTCCGAACGTTAAACTGCATTCCCGACGGCCGCATTCTTCTTGTAGGCCTCTTCAATCTCACGACCTTCGGACCTTCCGTTCCTTCCCCCAATCCGCACTATAGCACGAGGAACATCTTACCCCTAATTACGCCAGAGGACCACCGGAAGCCGTTCAGTTCTTAAACAGATCCGTACGACTATTTGAATTGTGGAATATTTTGCTGACCGTTTGAAAACTAGAACCAATTGAAAATTAATTGGGTTACAGGGTTTACATTTGAAAAATGCGCGCCAAGATTTTTTGAGGCACCTCGTAGAGATAAACTATTATCTAGTTTAGTGTAGTGGTTTTTTAATACATACTCACCAGTTCAACAACTTTATTTTTTACCAAATTATTAGTAAACATATGGAAGTGTAAATAAATTTTCCAAGATATTCTATTTTAGCTTTTTTTATTATTATTATGTATAGTAACTTTTTTATATTTTTTATTTTTAATTCTCCGAAGGTAATTTTACTGTTCCATAATTATTTGATTTATAGAATATTGTTTATGTCGTGTGAAAACTTAATTGCGTGCGGGGATTTTTTCGCGACATCTCGTAGATACATAAACTATTACCTAGTTTTGCGAGTTGTTTTTTTAATACAGTGTCACCAGTTCAACAACTTTATTTTTTGCCAAATTATTAGTAAACATATGGTCGCATAAACAAAGTTTGCAACATAGGCGTCCGTAGAAATTTGTCAAACCGGAGGCAAGCATCAATTTTCCAAGAAACTTTCATTAAATTTATTTGTTTCAGTTTGCTCAAGCATCGACATTAGAAACAGTTTTCCAAAAAATGACAGTTTGAAGGGTTGCAGGGTTGTAGAAGGTTTCGTACAAATTTTATTATTTGACAATGTGAACGAAACAGAGATGAGTACAAGAAGTTATCCAGAACTAACTGAAATAACGGACTATCTGCTGCTATACAGGGTGAACGGCCTGCGCAATGTCGGTCAATTATTTCCAAATTTGGCTGTAATTCGCGGGCAAACTCTATTCTTCCAAAACGCATTAGTCATCTTCGAAATGTCCAGCTTACAAGAAATTGGATTAAAATCTCTAACTGACATCACTCATGGCCTCGTTCGAATCGACAAAAACCCATCATTGTGTTTTGTGCATTCAATTGACTGGGATCTTATATCTCATGAAAAAGGCATGCATTTTATTCGTAGTTCAAAACCAGAAAACGAGTGTCCAATTTGTCCGGGCGACAAAGATAAAGAAGGTGCTAACGGACTATTATGTCCTAAAGCCCCTAAATCGATCGCTGGAGACCGCGAACATAAATACTTGTGTTGGAATCGGCAATATTGCCAAAAAATTTGCCCTGACAACTGCACCTCCTGCAACGATCTTGGGCAATGCTGCAATTCTTTGTGCATGGGAGGCTGTAGCAACGATAATGTAAACGAGTGTGTAGTCTGTAGGAACTACAGCATGGGTTTTGGAAATGACAGGCAGTGCATGACCAACTGCCCTATGGACTACTACAAGGTACTGCTTTAGTCTCTTGAAAAATTTTCCGGTTACACACAATTTTTGCAGTTTTTGGGGCGTCGTTGCGTAAGCAAAAGCGAGTGTATTAACATGCGAAGACCAATTGAACTTCACTCTACCGATGACATCGAGTTCCCTTATAAAATCTTCGAAGGCAGCTGCATTCTTAACTGTCCTGTAAACTATATGAACGACTATGAAAATCACACGTGCAAACCATGTGCAGGTAAGAGGGAAACAATTTTATTCTACGAAACCAATTTATTTCGTTTGTTTTCCCAAAGGACAATGCAAGAAGGAGTGTCCGGGGATCAATGTTGATAGCATTCAAACGGCTAAACAACTTCGAGGTTGTACACATATCACTGGTCCGCTTGAAATTCAAATAAGAGGAGGCAGTAAGTTGTTTTATTTATTTAACAATTCCGCAGTTCAACATTTTTATTTGAAGGAAAAGTCGTGAACGAACTGGAAGAAAACTTGAGTATGATCGAAGAAATCGGTGGTTATTTAAAAGTTGTACGATCTTTCCCGCTTGTATCACTTAGCTTCCTAAAAAGCCTCAAGCGAATCCGTGGCGAGAGCTTAGAAAGTCAAAAGTAAACGAATAAACTGTCTTAAAAACCCTGCATTTAATTTTGTTTTTTAAGATATGTGTTTATTGTGCTGGACAATCAGAATCTTCTCGATTTGTGGGACTGGGAAAATCGAACACTGGAAATCGACAACAAAAAAGGCCAATTGTTCTTCCATTTCAACCCCAAATTGTGTTTATCTAAGATTAGGATGCTCCAAGAAAAAGCCAATATCCCCAAATTTAACGACTTGGAAGTTGCACCGAATTCAAACGGAGATAAAATTGCTTGTAAGGACTTTTGATATTTATTGCAGTTAATTGTAAACTAGTGTAACTGTCGCACCGAAATTTTAATTTTCTTTATGATTTTTCGATGTACACGTTTTGAGGGCCTCTATCTGTGCGACTAATCGGAATTGATCCAAATTTCCCATTTTCTAGAATTTATTGTTGAAAGTTAAAAGTGCTAATGCTTTAATTTGCAGGTAATGTGACAGGTTTAAACGTCACAGTAGCGACAATAAAATCAAAAGTAGTATTACTGGAATGGAAACAATTCCAGATGGATGATAATCGAAAATTATTAGGCTATATAGTATACAGTATTGAGGCAACTAACCAAAACGTAACTTTGTACGATGGACGAGATGCATGCGGAGAAGACAAGTAACAAATCGCAAACAAAATTTCTTTTTAGTTAAATGTTTGTTTTTAGCTGGCGCGTCGACGATGTGGGTACTCAAGAAGATTCCCACAATAAGATGCGACATCCATTAACTCAGCTTAAACCATACACACAATATGCATTCTATGTCAAAACTTATACAATTGCAACCGAGCCAACTGGTGCACAAAGTAAAATACAATATTTCAGAACCGGACCTTCAAGTAAATATTTAAGGATATAGTTGGTTGATAATTTAATGATATTATTGCAGCACCTACTCCTCCACTGCATTTAAGTGTGGTCAGTACTTCAAGTGATGGTTTGACAATTACTTGGGCACCACCCTTAACCCCTAATGGAAATGTTACGCATTATATTGTAACGGGAAAAATACACGATGACACGCCTGCTGTACAACCAGACTATTGCAGTACTAGTAATAGTAAGATTATAGTTTTATTTTTAGATTCGAAACGATTGTCTAAAGATAATAAGCTATTTTTTGGAACATTGTAATTTCAAATCAATTGTAAGCAAATTTGCAATGTTGATTTTTTATTTATTTAAATTGAATCTTCTACAATGTTTTTATTATCTTTAAGCATAGTTGTTTTTAAAAAAATTACAAAAGTACAAGCATACTAAACTAAACATATTTACGTTTCAAAAAAGTAGCTATTAGACTAAATTACTAACAGTGTCTTATATTATGTAAGTATGAAATTAATAGCTACAAAACTTGGGTGTGTTCTGAATTTACCAGTACCTGCAAATTTCTACACGAACATTATTTATTTTCTTTTCATGGACATTCCATTTACCGACATTTTTCAATTTATCCAGAAATTGGTTTTGGTAAACAATCTGTGTTTAAAGTACTTCATAAATTACAACTAAAATTTGTTTTATAGAACCCACAATACCGGATAAACAACCAGAATACCAAGTTACTCCCAAGCCAGCACAAACAAATGAAAACGCATCATGTCCTTGTGATGACAATAAACCAAGTAGAAAAGCTCCTGATGAGGGTATTGAGGCATCACGTATTGAATTTGAAGATGAACTACAAAATCAAGTATATGTTAAAAGGTAATTAAATTGTGTTGATTAAGTTCAAGTAATTTCAATAAAGAGTTTTTAGGGAAGACCCGAAAACTAGGAGAAGACGCCGAGAATCACCCAGTGAAGCCGCCCCAGTTCCAAAACCGATTATTATCGAGAATGTTACTATAAATGGTACAGATATTTGGGAGTCGTTTAATTTTACAGTGTACGGAAAAACAGAATTTCAAATTTTCAACTTGCATCATTACACTACATACATGATACACGTACAAGCATGTAGGGAACCTGAAAAAGGTGAAGTCAAAGAATCAGAAACAGATTCTAACTGTAGTACCACTGCTTTGCAGTCTCAAAAAACTCTGAAGAAAGGTGAGTATTTTCCGGACGTATCCACGCAATTTCTACGTGAAATTATTTATTTTTTTTACAGCTGGTGCAGATAATATCAGCAAAGTACAAATCTCCAATCAAAGTGAAGATAGTGTAACAATTTCATGGGAGCAGCCAAAAGATCCTAACGGGGAAATATTACTTATTTCTTTGGAATATAAAAGAGTGGACATCCCAAATGTAACTAAGCTCCTTTTATGTATTCTTAACAGTAATTATTGTTTGTTTTAGACAAGCACCTTATTCAGATGCATATCATGTTCAAAAACAACCAAAGGCTCGATGTCTTTTGTCCTTGATGAATTAACCCCTGGAAATTATTCCTTGAGACTCTTAGCAAAATCTCGTGGCGGCTATGGAGACTACTCCCCTTATACATACTTTTACATCCCGGAACATCCTACGAATTTGGCTGCTATTATTGTTTCGATATTGGCCGTCATCATTGTTGTAAGTTAAGCTTTCAAACAAACAAACTTGCTTATTTCTTAACTTATACTTAGTACAGGGATTACAAATATATTTAAATTGATGCCGAAAACACGAAGAGTTGAAATGTTTTTAGCAATGCGTGTCTGTGAATTAATTTTTCTGTTAGCGAGAATTTATTTCAATATCAATTACTTTACTTTAATAGTTCATCATAAAATTATTTAAAATTATTCCTAAGTAAACAATTTCCTGGTGCCTGGATCCTAAAAATAAAAATATTTATTGCAGTTAATTGTCGGCGCTCTCGGGTACTATCAAATGCGACAAAAGGCCCAGGCAGAGCGTCGGCTAATTACAACAATAAATCCGGATTATGTCCCGACTGTATATGTACCAGATGAATGGGAGGTTCCTAGGAAGAAAATCGACTTGGTGAAGGAGCTGGGGCAAGGATCCTTTGGGATGGTATACGAGGGATTAGCCAGAGATATCAAAGGAAAACCTCAAATCCGTTGTGCTATTAAAACTGTCAATGAACACGCTACTAATAGGTAAGTTAAACGAATTTCTTGTGTGTAGCTAACATAATCTTTTAAACATTTTTCCAGGGAACGACTAGAATTCTTGAATGAAGCATCAGTGATGAAAGCATTTGATACGACACACGTCGTGAGATTACTAGGCGTTGTTTCCCAAGGCCAACCAACTCTCGTAATAATGGAACTGATGGCAAACGGCGATTTAAAATCGTATCTTCGTTCCCACCGTCCAGATGCTGAGAGTTATGATCCAACAAATCTAAGACACCCACCAACCCTCAAACAAATCTACCAAATGGCCATAGAAATAGCCGATGGTATGGCATATCTCTCAGCTAAGAAGTTTGTCCACCGTGATTTGGCAGCTAGAAACTGCATGGTTGCAGAAGACTTAACGGTGAAGATTGGAGATTTCGGTATGACTAGAGACATCTATGAAACCGACTACTATCGGAAGGGTACTAAAGGCTTGTTGCCTGTTCGCTGGATGGCGCCAGAGAGTCTTAAAGATGGCGTTTTTACCAGTAGCAGCGATGTTTGGAGTTACGGCGTTGTTCTTTGGGAGATGGCTACACTAGCCTCTCAACCATATCAAGGTCTGTCCAACGACCAAGTGCTTAGATATGTCATTGATGGAGGCGTGATGGAGCGTCCAGAGAATTGTCCAGACAAGCTGTATACTTTGATGCGATATTGCTGGCAGAGTAAGAAGACGGCTAGGCCTTCATTTTTGAAACTATGCTCACTGCTGTTGGACGACGCCAGCGACAACTTCGACAAAGTTTCATTTTATCACAGTCCAGCTGGGATTGAAGCACGCGCTTCGCGTCCAGCACCCTCACCTTCTCAGGATGATCAAACTACGCCTCTTAGAGGAGCAGGCAGCGAATTAGGTTACACAACCTCAGATTCTCAAGATTCCGATATGGATATCGAAATTAACATTGACAACGATGCTCGCACTATTCACCAGTTTCCCAGTATTTCAGACAGTGAGAGGGTGCCAACTACAGCCAATGGATATGTTAGTGGTTGCCCGACGAATGGTGCAGCCACGACTGAGTGCTAGCTACACTACATATCACTTGATTTTCCTTACGAAGTATTTCCTACAGAGATTTGACCTGACCATTATTTAACTCATCCAAACAGCTAAAATGTTGTAGCATGACGTATTGTAAAGTATTTAGTTTTAAGTTGATATTACCAAAGATAGTGATATTAAAACTGGAGTTGCCGGCCGAGAAGACGACTTGTTTTCTCAACAACAAACCACAAACATACATACAAAAAAACAGTGTTCATTATGTGTTAATTAACTGTTAGTGAGGCATGAGGGCCTGATAACCATGGAAGACTAGTCTTTTTCCATTTTACCTACAGGATACTCTAGAATAAGATATTTGTCTATTATTGATATTTCATGTATGGAACTAAATGCCTTATAAATTACAAGTAATTGTGTACTGATACATGTAGCATATTCCCATAAACACAAAGACGTTCATTCTGTGGATAAATGCCAATCAATACATCGCAGCCTGAGTCTAAGTTCCTGTTATCCTACCTGTCGTCGGTAGTCACAAAACTATGTTATTATAATTACTGTACCTACTATTACTATTTATATTTTTAATTATATTTTGTACTCTGTAACATAATGTACATTTCTCTATTATTTTATACAAAAATAAAGTAAGTTATTACAGAAATATGTACTTCATTAGAGTTTTATTTTTAACAACACATCAAATTTCAAAAGAAAAAATCACAAGACTAAATATAGTAAATAATCTATGTATTTGCACTTAAAATAAATTCGTATAAAAAAGTACCATCTGATAAAGACTATTATTTCGTAAAATCCGCACTCAGTTTCATGGAACTTTCCACCCATTTCAAGATTTTTCCAAAAAAATATTAACATTTATTTCCAACAATACAACTTACATTTTAAACTCAGTTACTTGAAATTATTTTCATGCAGATGATTAACGTTTCACCCTCGCTCACATCACATCAATAATATGAGGGGACAACCTCCCTTTTCTGAAATTTCCACGAGAGTGTCGACATCTGTCATTGGTAGCAGGCAGTAGGAAAAACATTTTACGGCGCCGGTAGTAAAAAAAGAACTTTCTGTTCTTTTAAATTAATTTTTTTGCTCAAAAAAGCAAAAATCTAATACATAGTATCTCAGTAATTAAAAAAATTGTCACTGCAGAAAATGTTACTTTTATATGAATTACAAATAATTATTCATTGAGTACATAAATTGATTATTTTTCGTAAGTCTCAAATCCCTAATTTTAGGGAAAATCCACCTAAACCTTGTGCATGTGTGTGCGAATCGAACTTTAAACTATTTCGTCATATCCTTAAAAGTTTTTCCATTACAAAACCGTTATAAAAAGTTTTGAACGAATTTTTAATAGTTTTTACTTGGATCTTTTGCATACAAGTTTTTTCGGTTATCTAATAAAACTATTTCAATCTTCATTGTTTCCACTTCATTAATTTATAATTGGACGCTTTTAAATAAGAAACTCGGTTAATTTAATAAAATACAATTATATTATCTTCAGCAATAATCGTACAAAATCAACAAACATAATATTTTTGCAATAGCAAACTTGTTAAGGATAATTTATTATTATCGTCCAGGACACAAAAAGTTTTCTCACCAAAGACTAGTTAGCTCCAATAGATTTTTTTGTGTATTACATCGTTAATAAAATTAATCAAATAAATTATTGAATTTCCTAGCACCTACTGATTAAATAATTGGCACAAAGAATTTCCGCAGATGTCGTGGCCTTATTCTAAGGTGGGTTTGTCTTCGAGCCATGGTCGAAAAATAGGCAACGTCGATGGATAATGCGTTCCAGATTTGTAAGCACCTCCTTCATCGTCTTCAGATCTTAACGGATATGTAGCCATCATAATTGGTAACTGTAATTTGACTTCCTTTTGTAGACTTTTTGGCTCTATTATAAACTGTAATCCGTGAAATTAGATGTAGGGGGTACCTACTTAGTATATAGATTACTTACGTAAACATCGTATTGGATTTTTATTAAATGGCAACCACGTAGATTTGTTGGGGGTAGTGGTGGTATGTACAATTGCTCATTCACCCATTCGTCCTTTTCTCCTGGTCGTATTTTTCCTCTTGTAAGCGATGCTAATTCGCGCTTTTCAGATTGAACCACTTTCCCTCGAGCCATGTAAGTGATGCTTTCAGTTAAAGCCGCTCTAGTGCTCTTGATGGTCACCCTACTGCGATTATAAACACTCGCAGAAACACCTAAATAGTTTCATTTTTAAACAGAAAAAATCTGGGAAATTTAACTTTTACCTATGCTTTCTCCAGGGACGTATCCACCTCGATCCAGGGTAACTTTACAGACAACTGGTCCAGATCCAACGCAGCTCACTCCAAATTTATGCTCAACTTCGCACCTAAATGTTTCCTGCCCCGAAATGTTCTATATTAGATATTGATAAAAAGGAGGAGAACAAGAAAGGAATTAGACAGGACAGAAGAGATAGAACTTTTAGATTACTTACGCCTAGTATTGACGGTTCTAAATTTAAATCTATTGGATTCATAACAATAAAAACTTGTTGGTTTTTATGGGTGAGACCGTTTGGTTCTCTTAAAGCTGTTTTACAAAAATACTGCACCCAACCATGTTTACCCAAAAATGTCGATGGCAAACCTAATGGCAGTCCTAATTTAAAAGGGAAACTATGAATCCCTGGTGATAAAACTGACGGGCCTTGTCCTAGATTAAATAAAACAAAAATTAAGCATTTTGGCGACAATGGGTTGCGCTCAGTGGTTCGGCCAGTAAACACATTCTTCGAGATGTTATGTTAATGATTTAATGGATGTTATTTTTAGCTCCAGCGAGTCAGTCATTAAATGCTTAAATGGCCTAAGCCAAGGCAATTTTTTAATTATTAAGATTTTTGAAAATCTTACTTCAATTCTGTTCTCAAAATCTTCAATATTCCACAATACAAAAAATTTCTAAATCTTGGTAAACGAACTTTAAACAAATAAAAAATTCATACATAAAATACAGACAATAAATCAAAATTGAACATTTCGTAGCTAAATCTTTCGAAAAAAGCTCCAAAAATTACTGAAAATTAACTGGAAAATGTTACCAGGATTTTATGGTTGATATTTTGTAAATTTTTTTGTATAATTTCGACAGGTCCTTTTTATTTTATAAAATTTTACTGTAAAGTGTAATAAAAATTCCATTTTTGATTATGCCTGAAAAATATCATTTGAAATGCTAAAATTGTATGAAATTAATATATTCAACTTCGCAGAGATATTGTATGATGGGTTCTGATAAATAAGCATTTAACGATTGATAGTGACTATATACCGAGTCATCAACAAAGCAGTTCTGGTTACAGATTTAAAAATTGTTATTGCTGATAATCTGGTATAAGAAATTTCTGTTAATGTACAGGAAAGCTTTCTAAATTTTTTACTGATTATTACAATATTACTAATTTATTTTATTATTACAGTCAATTATTGGATTAGCCAGTTTAGCTTTCCTTTCATTGTCAGTTATTTTCGTGTTAGAGCAAAAAATGTCCAAATTTATTAGTTATTTTTAATGTGTTTACATTTACCTTTTTAGTTAAGTTAATTATTAGGTACTAACCTGGCTCGCCAAGTAAGCGCATTCGAAAATCTATGTAATTTTCCCGATCATACACCCTCTCTTGGCGGGGCGTCCGAACTCGCACAACCCCTTCGCCAACGACGTGAAAATGCAGTCCTGAAAACAAGATAACTTCAGTTAAAATTGATATTCTTATTCACAGATGTCTTTTGTAATAAGTTTTTAGTAGCGGTGGTGTTAAATAAATAGATATATTTAATATTAAAAAAAGCTGTGAATTCTATCCGATTGTAGCTAATGAAGCTTTGTATGTTTTGACGTTTGAAAACAGACTTTTGAAACCAATTTGGCTATTGTTTTTATTCACTTGCATAGTGTAAATGTTTGAAAGCATAAACAACGTGTCTGCGTATATAAAATAAAAAACCTCGAGTTTTTGAAATGAAAATGTAGCGTTGATGACACAAAATTTGTGTTTAAATGTTCTTTAATTATTTCATTTAAAAAATAAAAATCGTATTTTAGCACATTGGAAATTGGAAATAAAATATAGAATGGTTTAGGAATACAGATGGGAAATTGATAGCAGGAAATAAATTTTGTTATCTAATTATATCTGGTATTTCAGGATATGTATGTGTATTTACAATAGTTGTAAATTTCGATTTGACATAGCGAGAGTCAGGGAAGAGCACATTTATAGGAGTTTGTAAAAAATGTTGATTTACGAATAAATAGATTTTTAGTTCATTAAATTTATTAGTTAGGAGAATAATATTAAAAATGGTTGTAGTATTTGCGAGAAATAAAATTTGGCAGAGAGAAGTGAGTGTACGGCGTGTTTATAATAACTCAATATTGAAAAGTCGTGAAGGAAAAGTGAAAAATAAAAATATTGTACGGGAAAACGCAATAAATAAAGAAGGCGTTATTTCTCTATTAAACCATCATGCTAGAAGCGAAGTAATTTTATCTAAAAATACCTGAAGTAAAAATGAGCAAAAAAGTTAAAAATTCCGTTGTCTGTACCGAAAAATAATAAACGTGTTTGCTAAAACTAGATTAAAACTTCCTAAAAGGTCCATTTTGTAGATGATAAAACTTGAATCTCAACTTTGAAAGATTTTCTTGCCATCAACACAACTTTACAACTGTTAAAGTCCATAGCAAGTCTTTATAACATAGAGATTATATTTTCCTGATTGATTTTATTACATCAGACGTTCTCCGTAGGGGTTAAAGTGAAAAAACCAAATGGTCGGGGTTTGTGTAATAGGAAATGTTGATTAGAGAGATGATTCTGTATTCTCCACGTGTGTGTACCATTCTCAAATTCAGACCTTACTCACAGTTTTCGCAGCTCTAAACAGACGCGTTCCATATCCCTAACCAGACCATTCAAAACGCAAACAATGCACTAATTAAAAACAGTTTTACCCGTTACAATCGTTAAACATACAACTTGGGGTTTCACGTAAAAACACAATCACATAAATACGGCTTCTAACGAATTTTAATCTTACAAAAACAACTATTTGTTATTTGCACATTCTTTTAACTACCTACAAACGTAAATAACGGGCGCACCATATAAACTTTTTTGAAATTACAATTAAACCATGGCTATTCATATAAAACGCCCACCCTACAATAGCTTGCTTCATTTAGCTCTCCAACTTTCATTACATTTGCAAATTACTTTAACAAAAATATTGATTTTTCTCTCTTTCATACGGGGCACGTTGTTTTATTAGCACAGTTGAAATTTTCAGTTTATGCGCGGGATTGCTAAGGATAAATAGATGATGACAAGAAATAACTACAGGTATATTTTAAATGAATTTCCAGTTTCACGCATTTTCTTTATTATTCATCACAGCCCTACGTAAAAACTTTTTATATAAGAAAATGTTATTGAAATATCCTTATTCATTTCAGTATAATCACATAATGATAAATTAAATTAGTGAGAATATCCTTCTAAAGCTTGCCATATTAAATATTACAGAAAGACGATACTAAAGGTCGAGAAAAGCTATTTTAAAGGCGCAAAGAAAGGGTCTAATATATTCCTGGTAGCACTTTCAAACAAAATTTGACATAAATGCACTGAAAATATATGCTGAGCTACCACACATCAAATTTTCGGAGGATTTACATTTTTTTAAACAAATATATCTCATGGCCTATTTAATTTAAAAGTGACAACAATGATTCTGTTTTGTTTTGTTCGATAACAAAGCAGGCGATATCGGCATAAATTAAGTTCAGTATTATGTAACAAATGATGTTTATACGCCGGTATTTTTGTTAAATTTTGCTATTAACATAAAATCATCTAGGAAATTTAAGGCTGGATTTGTATGAGTCGCTAATATACAAGTAGTAGGTACTTAATACTATTTCCTCGTCGAGTTCTCGGCGTGAACCCACCTTAAGCAGACTTGCTCAATACTTGCTTTTTATTGATAGAAAAAGATGGCGAGAACTCAGACTTAATATAATTATTGAGTGTCACAAAGGGTTGAACAAAAACAAGTAAACAGAACTCGGTAAAAAGGGGATTTTCTAATATATTATTAATATGGACGTTTCTCAACCTTTAAAACTCGTTAACTTTCATATTTATCTGCACGTTTTGTTTATTTCCATTTAACTGCTACTGTTCTACGGACTATTTCTACCCAAAATAGTTCAGTCTCTTGTAAGTTTGCAAACAGTTTATTTTAGCTGCTCTTGCATCTAAATCATTTATTATAATATGTGTATAAAACACGATGTTATAGCGTTATTGAATTTCCGATGAAGGCTCTATGTGAGAAAAAAATCGCAGTGCAGATTTAATTTAAGTTTGTAGCAGCAAGGAATAAAACAGGGCACATCGTAAATATTTTAAAATTGCGATAATAATAAATAACAGTGAATATTTTGTTCATGTTTTCCTTTTTGTCACATAGTCTTAAAAGAAATAGGGCTTGAAGTCGAAGCACATGCCATTGCACTATCTGGGAAATTGAAATTTTGTTGGGAGAGTTGTGATATGGCGTGTTTTTCTGAAACAAGAAGTCAATTCCCAATTGACATAGAAAATCTTGAAGTGATATTATTGGTAACACCGTCAAACATTAAAATAATGGATAATGGATATGGAAAGCGGATATAACCACAACTGGGCCAATTTAATTTATTTTATAGCCACATACATTATAACAAAGTGTTAAACTATTTCTAGTTGTTTTGGTGCAATCAATAGATGTCTGCAAATTGTAAAATGTTGACGGGCACAATTTATGGACCGACTAACACCACCGATACGAATACACCCCCTTTTTAAATTAAACAAAACAATTCCAAACATTATAGACAATAAACTTCTATTTACATTTTACAAGTTTATGGAAATAGTTTTTTTAAACGAAATTTAGCCAACCAGTTTAATATACGTACAACTTAAATTTATCCTCATCCTCACCCTAATGATCTTTAATCTTTCCTGCTTTGCCAGTGTTTTAATTGTATGTAAATGTTGTAACGCTCTAAAGCCAAAAATAAAATTTGACTCTTATGTGTTACAACATATTTTATTAACACTTTGTGTCCAAATTAAAACGTTTGTCGGGTGGAAATCAAAGGAAGATTTCTCTTTACCAACGAATATAATGTTGTCCATTACTTACTTTACGGATACAATATTTGAGTGGGAAACATGCATCAATGCAAGGAAAAAAGAAAAGGAATTTTATATATGTTATGTTTTATAAAAAGGTCTTAACACTAACAGGAGTTCAAATGATGAGTACAAATTCTTCTTTTGCTTATTTATTATATTTAGTATAAAGTGAGTTGAAGTTGTAAACAAGTTTTATTTATTAAAAGCTGCATGAATGACATGAACTAAAAGCTTCGCGTTGGCTAGTTTCTCGCTAACAATTTTCCAACTAATATGAATCCTCGCTCTATTATTTTAAATATACACCTTTTGTAACACCTCAGATAAACTTCATCTATTTGACAATGTTCGAAAGTAGGATTATAGATTGAAGTGCAAGAGTTTGGATCTAGCTAAAGCTCAAAGGATTTTTAGAGTTTTTGGGTACTCTCAGGAATAAAAGCTCTAAAAGCTCCATACAACAAAATCAAGAATTTTAGTTTTCAATTTCTTGTTTAACTATTTTTCTTGCAAAATTACTTTAAGATATTCGTTTTTGAACGTTGGGTGGTATTTTGGGAACTAGTGAAGACTTTAAGGCGGGCAATTTAAATATTATGGGATATTTGTTTTGTGTTATTGTCATTTCTGTTTAGTTCAGTTTGTATGTATAAATATATTTAAAAGAAATCCAATCGTAAGTGAAACTTTTCAAGTTGTATGCATACTTGTTTCGTAAATCTACCCCACATGGGATTTCGTTGTGAGAGTGTTTCTATTCCGCCCTTTTATAATTGCATTTTATGTTCGTTTTATGTAGGAAATGTGGGTCTTTATCACTATACAATTCGTACAAATACGTATTTGAGTACTATCTGTCCTATTTAAACTAGATATATTTTAAATTAAACTCATTTCTAACATGATATATCACATTACCTCGCGCTACTCCTTAAATCTACTGGCAAAATTAAATATAATACCCATTTTCCTCCCTTCGTTTTATGTTTTTTACCACAATTCACGCAGAATCTTCCGCACAACTTCCTTCAACTAATTAAGATAAAAATATAACAACCACCATGTAGCATTTAATTAAATATAACCAATTTCATCTTAGTATTTCTATTTATGTGTGGAATGTGCGTTTCACCCCACGTTTTCATAACATTTTATTGGATTGCGGTGTAAAATAAAAATTTTTGTTTATTTTCCCGATGAATGTTAAATAAACGAAATGTTTAGTTTAAAATTTTAATGTACGTATGGATTATTCAATTTTGAACGGTCGTAACCCATCATATAGATGCCGTAGCTATAAACACTAGAGTTGTAAAAAACAATTTGCTTCCATCAATGTTACCTAAACTGTAAAAGTAAAGGATGTACACCTTTTTTAAAGTATTTGTTCAAATATTCCGTTTTTATGTCATGCCTTGTAAAATAAAATTCCATCATCGATTCACAATTAAAACAAATGTTATTTTTAAGTAAACCACGAAAATAAAAATGTTCAAAGTTTAAAAAGCGCAAATCCCAAATCGGCCATACACACTCAATATCCTCATCATTATAGGAAAACTAAAGTAGATTATTAATTTGCATTATAACCTGTTGCTACAACTAATCCAGATCATTCGTGATGTTTCCATGAATAAATAAAATTCATTCATCCAATTGGTTTAAGATTATATGTGAAATATTACAGTGGAATATCCTGCAAAAATTTTTATTTAACCGTCACGTAAATTTGTTTGTGTGCACATAACAATCAGTGGCGTCGGAGGGAAGGGGTTCCAGTACTAAACAAAATAAACAATTAAAACGCACAAATACATGAAATGGTTTTTGTAAACCAAAACAATTTTTTTGTGTGAAAATATGTGCAAAGCACGAGATATTAAATGGATAAAAAGTTGCGTTTATGAATTTTTAAACTACATAGTTCGCATTTTAGCAGGATTTGCTTGATTTAAAAACTAATAAATTAAATTACTAGTTTTATTTTTAGGGTTTTAATCTCATAATTTAGAAAATGCAATAAGAGACGCGAGTGTACCTCAGACAGATTAAAAGAAAATGATTAATATGTTTGCATAGTACTAAACGTGTGTACACTTCATTTAATATTTCCTGTCCAGTTCACCAAAACTAACTGTTATGTTACTAAACTACAAAATTTTACCAAGGCGAAACAATTTCAGTTACATAACAATTTTGCGGTCGCTATTTTTGGTAACAAATGCAATAGTGTGTACAAATGAGCGCCGAGTGGGTGCCAAAACCCACCTTATGTTAATTGTGCAGGATCGTACTTAAAATCAATTCAGAAAAAATGCCAATATGTAGTAATTACAGTTAGTCGAATTCATAAAAATAAAAATAAACGCGATGAGTTAATTCGAAGATAATTTCAGTGATCTTGACCTTTTTGTTTGTTGCTTAGACGTAGGACGTGTGCAGAGGGTAAAATTTTGTGTGGGTGAAATAGGGTTACATCGCATTAAGTAAACACGGAATAAGATTATGTACCTATGGAGCAACTGCAAGAATATAATTATTCACACAAGTTCAAATAGGCTGCAGCAGAATGCATAATAATGTCAAATATAATAGAATATTACGGGAAAAAGCAGTAGCCACTGCAAGTTCATATTATATGTATATTATATTTATGTGTTGACAGAGCTCATCTTTATTCTTACCGAGTGCAGGTGTGTCATCTTGAAGTTCGATGAGAACTCTGCCCGACAAGAACTGTCCGGGAAAGTACAGTAAAGATGTGTTGTCAAATAATATTAAAAATTTTAATAATTTCCTTGGCATTTTCTCTTTACATATTCCAGTAGGTTATAAGAAAGAAAAACACAGCACTGCTTCCACTAGCTTCACACAGTTACTATGACGATGACCAAACTAGTACGCAGTCAGTGAAGCCACTTTCGCTTAGCTTTAAGACAAGGTGAGGGGGTCTCGGTGCAGTACTACCTGCCTCGCAGGATTTCTCTCCAAACAGGCACTAAAGTTTACTAAAAAATTTCTACAAGTTATTCTTAGGGAATTCTATGGGTAATGACTGTTGCTTTGGAAATGTTAACTAGGTACTAATTGTTTGTAAATAACGTTGCTTGAAGGTAAACACCAACAGGTAATGCAGGTCAAGTGGAGTTATGCAACCAACAAACGAGGTATGCGACGTAAATGGTACCATCTGTGCTACTTTCCTAAAAAATCCACATGGATACTTGCAGGAATAGTACCGGGAACTACTCGGGTTTTAGCGGGTACTGTGAGGTGCCAAACGGAGGTTTTTATGGAAAATATAATTTACCATAAACAGGGGAAATATTTTGTACCGGAAGTAAAGGGAACTCTTTCTCAAAAGGAAACTTTTTTGTAAAGATTTTGGAAAATATGGGTAAAGTTCCAAAATGACGAAAAATTTTGAACCAAACATCTAATTTTCTGTGTAATAATTGTAGAAATATTAGTTGAAGGAGAATTTATGATAGTGATAGTTCTCGAATTCTCTTAATAGTCCTAAGGACGGAAAGTCTAAAATGGAAGAAATTTCAAAAATGAGTATAATAAAGTCTATTCATTCTGTATGAGTTTTATCATAGACTCAACTTATTTCTTTGTAACAAAGAAAACTGAAAGGCAGTCTGACAATTTTTCGAAATTTTTTGATAATTTAAGATGACAAAGTCCTGACTACGAACTCAGGACATCTTAACTCCAAAGGGGTTTTATTAAGAATTTTTTTCAATCAGTAAATTTTTTTAAGTTTAAGGACAAATTTAAATTTGTTAGGTGTCGAGCTTAAATAAAATTATTTTCTTCCTGAAATAAACTAACTGCATTCCACGAATGTTTTGTTTTATTCACAGAAAATATGTGGTTTGTTGGAGTAAAAAACGAGACTATATTCTCCGTAGATTGTAAACGACGGGTAGTGTTTCAATTTGAAATTGTTGATTACATAGGATTTAATGAAAAGTGAAATTGCCTTTTACAATTTATTGTTTGTGTATAAAATGATGATGAAGAAAGGGAATAAAAAGGGATAAGGATCAATTTTGGATGGCTGTCAATAACTCGTTACTTGGACGTATACACAATTATTTGAAAAAATAATTACAACAAGGAAAAGCTATAAATTTTGTTATTCCTCGAGCAAAAAAGGGTGTATAGTATATAGAAAGACAAGAATGACAGGGTGCACGGTTCGGCAGGACGCGTGAGCTGAATAGTAATGATATTTCTGAACGGAAGTTCTCCCTCAGCGTCGGTATTCCTGTTCGGGCGCTGGCTAGTATTTAACGGCTTCAATGCGATAGGGCACAGCTAGATTTCAACATTCTGTTTGATAGTGTACGACGCAGGCCACATAATACTAAGAGCTTTCATCACGATCAGAAAATCGGCTTGAAGCGAAGCTCTACCAGGTTACACGTGAGTAAGGCAGGCGGAACGGGGGATGTTTTGCCCAGTGCCGTACACGTACATCCCTGCGGAGTGTGGACAACGAACATCACAACCTTCCGATATTGCCAAAGAGCTGGTGCCACTGGCCCGACATTTAAAGGTCGACCATATACCGGGAACTGGTGTCGTTGATGCGATATCTCTATTTCATAATGCAATTAAAATGTATTTGTTCTTGTTTCCACTTTACACTACAATAAGCGACCCCAATTCTACTACATAAAAGCATATAGGATAGTTTCAAGTAATTACTAACTAAAAAAATATTTGTAATTTGGAACAGTCAATATTGGCACTTTCCGACTAAGTAATCAGGATGCTACAACTCATTAGAGATTTATTAAATAAAGTGTGAAGGGCGCAGACTTAACAGACTAATACTCTATTTATTTAGCCACAGTTGAGAGTAGGGGAAGCCACAAGGCACTGTATTGAGGCCCTGTTTACGTACGATACTATTAGAAAAGGGAGTGTCTACTGTACCGACCGCTCGGTGACTTAGGCAGCATTCTATTTAACCTGACTTGGTGGAGCACAATGTTTGGCAATTGTTTTGCTTTGTCTGTTTTAAAGTACATACCACAATTTCGAGTTCGAGTTAGGTTAGTAATTTCGATAAAATAATATAATTTCTTATTGCTTTTGCTTTGTAAGGGCGCCAAAATCCAAGGTGCGGCTCTGTTCCAGTGATTGCAGAATAATAAATGATTACCATAGATTTATATTCTTTATTGTACTTAGTATCTAAATAAAATAAACCATTACACATTTATAAATCACACGGCATACTCTCACCCCTTAAGTATACTTTGTGGGAAAGATTTAAAATCCGTTTAAAGTTATTTTATTTGACAGAGAAGCATATATCATAGTATAGAAATTCCTATAAAAAAGGTACAATAATAGGTAGCGATAAGAGTATCCTCTTTTAATAAATCATATTTCACTTTTCAACAGTGTTAGGATTGATTCGTTTTATAATATACATGCACAATAGTAGATGAAATACAGCGAGAAAAATAGTCCATAATTTACTTAGTTTGTAATAAGTGTAAAAGTAAACTAGTAAAAATCGATATAATTAAATAATAGATGCATAATTTTTTTTTAAATTGATACTAGATTGTAGAGGTGTTTCTGGTATGCAGAGTGTAGTTTCAGTTTGAGTGCTAGATAGACTAGCATATCCTAGATAATAGTTTTTGTAAAAGGGTGCGAAATGAAAATGGTCCAATTGGGATATGATATTTAGTTTAGTTATCGCTATCAGCTAAAATCTGATAGAGTGATAGGTTAATTACATATAGCAACGACAAACGGCAGCAGCGTTTGCGGTAAGTCACGATTTCCATTACGTCTACAGTGGCATCAGCACACAACACACACTCGTGTTGCGGCAGAGGCGGTACGGTGGCATCGGTGGCGGTGGCGGCGGCAGCAGCACCCCGGGACGGGCCATTGGGACGTGCAAACTGTGTCGATGTGAGCTTGATCTGTAAGTGTGTGCTGGGGTGTTAGGGTGCCGCGTGTCGGTGTCTCCCCATAACCTCATCTAAGCTATTGAGTTACAGTTAAGGAGTAGAGGAGGGTGTTTGTGTAAAAGAAGCAGTAACAGCAACAAACAGCCATCAGGTAAAGGTAATAGTTGGTATGAAATGTAAGCAGGCGTGTTTGCTGGTTGCTGGTTAGCCTTACGATTACTGCTCTCTTCAAAACGGCTTTTATGAGTGTACATGGAAAGGAGAATAAAATTGTTTTATAGCAAGAAAATTGTTATTTTTATGGCAGGAAAAAATCGTTCGTAATTTATATGCATACCCGCTGCATCGTGCGTCTGTCGATGTACGACATAGAAGACTGTACAAGAATGTGTATTTTCCTTTCTTTCACGCCGAGCGCCAATCTTGTGCCTGTGTAATAGTTTCAATACAACATTTATGCCCCGCCTGTCATAGGACCGCTAGGTTTCAGTGATCGTAAAATATACCGTATTTCTTCTTTATATGATTACGCTCCATAAAGGAGTTGGTAACAAATTTATTTATAAGAATGTATAGAGGGGAGCAAACTAGTAAGGGATTAGTGTGGTCTGGTTGAGTGCGATAGAGCCCCATTGAGTTATAGTGGTGAATTGGGTGTCCCGGTGACCCAGCGTTCTGGCAATCGGTCTTTGATTGTTATTTGAGCAACCCTCCCTTTTCGCGTCACTCAATACCAACCAGTTCAACTTAATATAACTCCACCGTCCGTTATTTTCCACAGCTGAAGATTGACGACGATGACGGTGGTGGTGGCGGCGGTGAAGTCTGCGGCCCAAACAACAATCCTACAGGCCACCGCCAACAAAAGACACAAGTTAACCAATTTCAAGCTCAAGTCGTTGAGTATATTACTTTTAAGCTATTCATCACGAGGTGTTAAGGACGTTTATCGTTGTTTCTGTTTCATCTTACGTTCATTACTCGGGCCTTAGTATATTAAGCATCTCCAGCAACCGCATTGTTGCCCTGCCCCGTTGCCGTCTGTCGCCCGCCTCCACAACCCATTTCGACCCCGACTTCTAACACCCAACACCCTCAAGCAACTCTAGTTGTTATTGTTCCATCTTCCATCCATTTGCTTATGATTACTTTTCCTGTGACAATACTCAATAGTCAAAGGAAATCTAGGGAGGATATACTCATTACATCATCTAGTCCTACTAGTTTTTACCTTCGGTCACTTGCTAGAATCTGGAACAGTGGAATAGATTGAAGTTTGGGCTCAAAAACTCATTCAGAAGGAATATTTATCTACCGATGGATGAGTTCTCGATCTCGTCCTCTCGGACACGCGTGCCGGCCGGTTGAGACTGAGTGTAATGAAATCGTAACCGCGACTTATAACTTTGTTTTCCATGTGGCCGGGCCTTGTGATCTGGACTGAGAATACAACAGCGTTGTATGCTTTGATGAAATTGCATTCCTGTGCAGATTTCCGTGAGGGACCATCCCTCCAGTTCTAGGATAGCTCTGCAAGAGCAACAGTTACTTCACTCCTCGTCGCATTTGTTTCAGTGTTTGGGGGCGTGGTGAAACGCCGCTCCCACAGGCTCGATGCCCCGACTCGGTATCGGTCGCGGGCCTTCGAACGGAGGCACGCGGTGCCCTTTCAGTATATGACCAGTGCTCGTGTAGCTTCCAGCGGGAATCAGCACATATCCTCTATCAGGACTGTTGGACTCCGTCGGGACGTCGACGTTACGCTGTTGAAAGCACGCATCTTCTCGTGCCGCCCGAGCGCCGCGTTCAAACTTTCAAAGGATCCACCATCTAACGCAACTGATTGCTACTTTTAGGTACGATTTTATTTGTTTTTTTTATTATAACTGTTTAAGATTTCTTCACTTTGAGATTCTTCCTAACAAACGAAAGTTGTTAATAACTTTTATAATTCATACTTTCAAACTTTTACTAGAGTTTCATCTAAAGTTAAACAATATAATATGTAATAGATTCTATATGTAGGAAAAATTAGTCCTTACAGCTTTTTTGACATTTGACACTTTAACGAAGTTATCAATTACAAACTTTTATAAGAGTTTCATCCAGATTTAAACAATACAGTTAATAGATTCTAGAACAAATAATTTTTTTTATGCAAAACTACTTTGTTCCGATAAAATGAAAGTTATCGGTAACTTTAATATTCATACTCTTGAAACTCTTACAAGAGTTTTATCCAGATTTAAACGATACAGTTAATAAATTCTAGAAGGACGAATAATGGATATTTACTTTTTTTATGCATAACTATTTACATTTGTTCACTTAGTTTCATGTTAATAAAATGAAAGTTACCGGTAACTTTAATATTCATACTTTTGAAACTTTTAATAGAGTTTAATCTAGAGTCAAGGAATATTGATTAGTATATGGAGGAATGGTAACTTTTTTCTTATAACTATTTACTTTGATTTTTGTCAATAAAACGAAAGTTATCACTAACTTATCCCTATACATGGTAAATAGATTATAAGCGTTATTCAATAGGGGGATCGGGGATTGTAGATAGAGAAAATTAATAAATAATTTTTGATTTAATATACGCATGATATGATATTTATATACATATTATAGATAAACATATATTAGCAAACTTCAAAACAATTGAAATGAGTATAAAAAAATGGCCAATTGTAAATGAAAACACAGTAAATTATTGTTGTGTAATTTATTGTGTTTATGTAGTTGCTAATATTTTATGGTGAGCCTAGTGCGGTTGTGTATGTATGTATATGTAGATTTGCTTTTATGTAAATTGTTATTTGGTAGTAATTTTGGGCGCGAGGGCGGCAAATGTTGAAAGGTTTTAGAAAACTTAAGCAGTGGGTAATATTCTAAAAGCGTTTTGTGAATTGTTGGAAATATTGTAAGATATTATGCGGAAGGGTAGTTTTGTTGTTGCGGAAGTATTTTTAATTTAGTGTGTCCGTCAGGTGAAAAAGAGTACGGTTTCAAAACAATTACGCGCTTTCTGAAGAGCATTGGCGTGATCGCAGACAATTTGTTAGTAGCGGGACACTATTCCAATGGCATTTTATCCATTATAATAAAGAATACTGCTAAAAGTGCTTTGAGGCTTATAAAAGCTAATGATGAAAAATGTTTTAATTATGCATTCCCATAATACCACAAATTTTAGTAAAAATTTGTGAACAGTAATCGGCCAAACTAATAATAAATCAACATTTTTATAGTCGGAGCTTTTATTAAAAGCCATTAGTTTAGAGGCCTGTACTGGGATGGTTTTGGTTGGTTGGTCGGTGTGCGGTGGTGTGAATTGGCAAACTGCGGGCGCTCACGATCGCTTACTTTATAAAAGCAGCGTTATCTGTTGTATTTCTTTGAAGCGAACCTGAAAAACGCAACATTGGGACATTTCGCTCCTTTACCCCAAGTCGGTCGGTGTCGGCTAGAAGTTGGAACACAACACAATCCCTTAAACATTTATGACAACAAGCCGCCGCCGCGACGCGTAGACACAACATACCTACTACACATCGACGTCGGTTGGTGTTGATATTGGTGTTGGTTTGTCGAGTTCGCTCCAATGAACCATCATGAATGACAAATACCATTTAATACTTGCACCCCGATGGCGTGGTACTCGTTTATTTTTTAGCACATTATTAAAACGTTGTTCCTCTCCTCGGCGATGTGGAGAATGGAATGCGGATAGGGCATCGGGTCGGGCCATGGGGCCGCCGGGCCAAAGCCCAATCAACACGCTCGTCTATCTTATCGCCAATAACGTATTCCTTTATACGGGATTCAGCTTACGGCTTCTGTTCGTTAAAATTGATTTCTTGTACGCGCGGTTCGTTGCTGTCGGATGGTCGCTGGCCGCCAGACGGGACCCCAGAAGCCTGGATCCGTCCTGCAGTCCACTCGGTTCACCCAACGCGTCGTAACACTGCCCCCAACATTAATTTCTCTCGCATGTCTTCCCTTTTGCGCTCATCTACCAGATGGATAAATATACATGCGCGCAATTTGCATGCGGCCTGTCACTACTTTTATTTAACTGCCGATGAGCCGGCTACTAAATTACTAATCTGTCAATACATTTACTCGCTTGTATGCGCTTTTTGTTAACATTAAATATGTTTTGCTTCTTTTATAAAACAATCCAATCTTCCCTGCAATAACCATTAGCAACCAGTGGTATTCAAATTGAAATTGAAAAAAAAACAGTATTTACCTAAGATGACTAGCCGGAAAAATTTCAAATAATCGGGCACAGAAGAGAAATTTTTCATATGGACTCTATTTGGCCCTTTTTCTATAGTGCCGGTGTTTTGGGGATTGTTTATGAAAAATGAAAAAACCTCAATTAACAATTTCGAATATGAAATTATAGTATCTTATAGAAATCCAAAAATTAACAACCTGATCTCCCCAAACTCGAAATTGTGGTACTATCTACCAAAAAATAAACCAAAGTCTGCTTCAATTGCCAAATATTGTGACCACTACTCCAGCAAGCCAGGTTGAATAGAATCGCTAATAACATGGCATAATAGGTATATCGGTCGACATCGCAGACTACTTCCTAAGTCACCGTAGAGTCTGTACAGCAGACACTCCCTTTTTAGATTTGTGATTCATTTTTACAAATTTAATAAAAACTACTTAATCATTGTTACGAATTTTTCTTTTTTCATGTTAAGGCTCAGATATAACTTTCCACTCATCAACAGTGATTTTTTTGAGTTGGTTGATTATCATATCTTGTCGATTAGTCGATATCTCATTCGTTAAGTAAGAGTTTAACAGAAAAAAGTGCATAAGTTAGTTCGTTTATTTTCGTTTCTGGGGTGGAAGGGTGAAGTATAGTAGGAAAATTGATAAAACAATGGACGTCAGTTGGTTCATACGGTTTTCGTGGACATCCGAGTGAGGCTGGAGACATCTGCGTGTGTGCTTAACAACGGCGGAAGTAAGCTATTACAGTGAACATGCGGTGGTTTAACGCTAAGAATAAAAGAGCTTGCAAAAAAGTTGGCGATACGCGAGCACCGGCTGTAGCCACGTTCAAATTACTTCTGCTAGGACATTTTGGGGATTTTTTTAAATCATGATCTGGACACTTACGTAACAATGTTAATCTCGGTAATAAAATTGACTAGCGCGTATTTTACGAGTACGATATATTATATGGAACTAGCAGCTTGCAGTTGGTGATGATGAGCGCGAGCCATAGCAATAGCAATAGCTAGCTCCTAACTGGCACATCATTAATCATCGATGGTATTAATTCCGGGCATTTATCAGGGTTTTCCGATGTCGAGGTTTGATTCGTGCAGGTCGTGGCTAGTTAAACTATATGTTTTGTCTACAATGCTGGTGTTAATGATGAAATGATTGACCAAAATAGCGGCAGCATCAGTGGTGACGGTTCACGTTCAGCAGTCTGTCACTGACAGCGATCATTTTCCGAGTGCTAATGAAGGGTTTTTTGAATACAAACCCTCATAGTTCATTGGCGACGCCGACTTGTCTGATAGTACACATTATTGGCGATGACAGCTTCCGCACGGTCATTTATATAAGCACAAGGTCAATTAGATGTGCATGACGCTGCTTCTGCTTGTGCTTGGCTTGGTGGCTGTCGTTTTGAACGGATCAAGTGCCTGATCCATGATCCATAATTGCAGAGTGGTGAACTTTCCTTTGTTGTCGATTATCGCAAATGATGAACTCTAACCAACCAAGAGCTTCACATTCACATCGGCAGCCATGGCGGGAACCTCCACCCAACATGCAAATATCGGTCGGTATTGCTGCTAATTATTCTTCAGTGGTACAAGTATTGACAAAGCAGCTGCTTGTTTTTATTGGCGTACCGATGGGATTGTAGCGGGGCCGCGCAGTCACACCTTCTCCATGTTCCGCCGTTTACATTCCCTGCACGCCGCTCCGAAATTACAAATGGATGCCATTTAATTACATTGTCTTGGCAAGTAGTTATAAAAGTAACGGGCCGGGAGTTAGTTAGTAAACGAGCGGGGCCTTTTGCAATCTGTAATCAGACTGATTTAGGAACGCGTCTAGGAGTGCCTTTCCCGCCTCGTTCATATTAAGAAAGGCTGCGTGCCAGACTCGCTATTGCTATTCCTGAAATTCGAGCTGTTTGCCGGCGAGATGACACACTTCCCGTATATCTCACTATTTCACTTTCCGTGTTTATAGGACTCAATTACTTATGACAATTTCCACTTAGTTCATTTTACTTTAAAATACTTTTGCGGAATGTTCGGTGCTCAATTTAATCCGCAGTTCAAAACGTATCGCAGGGGATTAAATAGAGGCAGAAAATTCGGCGTTAATGGGGAGAAAGGCCAGTTATACTCTAACAGAGTTGGCGACCATCTGCAAGCGGCTTCCTCTACTACTGCTGCACTGCGACCGCGGATTACGTCGTTGTGCTCTATAATACCAACAAACGAATCGCGGATTGAAGTGATATATCAGTCTTACAAATCGTTAGTCGCGACTTCTGCTCGCTTTTCTCTTCCCTCATCCGTTTCGTTTAGATCGGTTTCGTTTGTTGGTTTGCTTTGGTTTCGTTTAGTTTGGTTAGGTTTAAAGGAACAGAGGAGGGGGAACCGAAACAAGCGTCGTGGCGTGTTGTTGTATTTGGGTATTAGGGACTATACTCTACACTCTACAGGGTGTTCCCTGAACAAATTCTAACTTGTCTCCCTAAAGGTTACAAGAAACAACACCACATTTCAGCACTAAAGAAAATACCTAAGAATTCACTTTTCAAAAATTAAAATATATTTTGAGATAATCGTCGGAATTTATCATTTTTATATACAAAACTGCAAAAAGTTATAACCAAAATGTCACGACAAAGTGAGGTCAAAGGTGCTTTTTATTTTTATCGTATTTGGAGATACGTTTTTAATTGATGAAAGTCAAAAGCAGAATATTTTTTCCTTCTATCTAGAGATATTTTGTATACAGACCCTAGCATAATATAAATTTTTTCTTATATAAAAATAAATGTTTTAATTAAACCATCGTTTGATTTACGTGCGCTTCCTACACGGCAATTATTTAGACGTTTATTAAAATTTTATTGTCGGACATAATAAAAACGCAGCGCAAATATGAAACAAGGGGTGCAACGGACGCGCGTCGTTGTTATGTTAAAATGAAAGAATGAACAATTGGTTGGTTGGGTTGAGTTGCGTTGAGCTTGGGCATGTTTGGTAAAACTATGTGGTACAGTTTAGTACAATATATAGTATACTATGAACCCTACATTCAAATGCCCGATCTAGACTCAGGTGCTGCGTGCTGTTCTCGCTCAAAAACGAATGAATACAAACGTTTCAATACAATCGATAAATAGAATATCATATACCTTCCTTATCGTTGTCTTTAGGACTATCAGTATGCCGTGGCGCGAAGGCCACGAATGGAAAATGTTATGTAGGTGGGTTTCCATCGGCATTGCTGTATGAATGGAATGTATGGTATAGCCGCATAAAATATAGTATAGGAAAGAAAAGCTGCTGCATACTTTTCTGTAGTTGACTGGTCGTCGCTGTCGATTCCGACGTCGACGTCGTCGCTGCAAGTCAACTGAACGTACGGGACGCTGAAGCTGGTATGCTCTGCTGTACATTCGTAACAAAAGAGCTAAAGAGCCGGCTCCCTCGGGACCGACTTGATGAGTACCTCCCGCACAGCTTTTAACTACTCGAGGCCCCATTGCGCGCGGTTACTTCTGGATAACAATACACTCCTGACTTATAAATGTCACTGAAGGGGTTGTATGAATTGATGTCTGAGAACAGTGAAATTAATTTTAGTCGCCTGTTCGGAAATTTGCCAAATACCATTTTGGGATTGCGAGTGAGGCCGTAACCGCCGTCCGCCTTCTCATTACATAATCCAGTCCGGCCATTAGGGAGATCAAACATGTCCTCGAAATATTAGCATCTGCAAAACGGTTACATAATCAAAGGGACTTAAGTAACAAATTCGTTTTAGTTTATTGAACTGCAACAGTCAGTCTCGGTTCGTTTCTAGCGGGCAGCGACTGGCTCTGGAGTCTGGGACCGGGACATCATCCATCCCTTTACTTTTCTTTCACATCGTTGTTGCATTCCACAAACTCCTAGCGTAATATTCTCTCACTTCGCTCTCGTCTAACATGTCACATTTTGATTTTAATTAAACTTGCGATTATTGACGTTCCTTCCAACGAAATTTTATCTTTTATCTTGTTATGTTGCATGTAGAAGACAAAGTGGTTGTAGAAAATGGAGCTGAGGCTTGATGATGGTAGTGGATGAGAAATGAAAACAAGTGACTAAGATAATAACAATTAAGTAATTTTAATAAAAGTACTACATTGCAGGCAACATTCTAAAGTCCTCAAAAGAAATAATTTGTAGGAAATGAAACAAATGGGATTTCTCGCTGGCCTGTCCGGATAGTCGTGTAAAATACCCCACCCTGGCAGATTCTCTGTTAAGGAACTTAGATGTGCAGCAATTTAAGCTCTATTTCTCTTCCCTACGCGTGACGTTAATCGACTTCTCAGCTTTTGAAGCGGTTGCGGGCGGTTGTGGGAGGTGTTTGGGGAGCGAACTCGCAGTGGCTCAGTGGCTGCTACCTAACCCCTCATCTGCCAGATATGAATTGTTCTTTTCAATTCACTTGTTTGTGTTTACTAATTTACTGCCGCCGAAATAAAGGGGCCCATTCATCCAACGTTAGTTTGCATTATCGAGAGTGCAAGTATAATTGGAATTTTAACAGTTAAACATGATTCATTAGTCGAATGAAAGGTGGTAGTCGGTGAAACATGAATGCATGCACTTAGAGGGAAGGCCGCTCTGTTTATCTTGGAAATAAAGTAGAAGCGGCAATTTCATTAGCCTATTTCAAGCCGGAGCCGGAACCGGAGCAGGCAACGCTTTCACAGAATTGACCCGCGCATCAGTCTCGCAATACATTATGCACCTTTATAATCTTATCTGGTTGCTAAGTGTAGTAGAAGAGTTAATATTGTCTTTATGGCCTACACGAGATTTACGGAGTAACGACTGACTCGCATATTACATTCCGGCCGATTCTGTTACTGACTACGGTAACGTACGTCACCGCATGAATGGCAAGCCAACACTACAACAGCAACGAGTTGCTTGCTTTACAGCTAGCTCAGCTTCCTCAGCTCGTCTGTGCCTCCGAGGTACACACCAGAATAAATCTAATAAATTGTTTAGGAAATGTTATTAAAATTTCTTTCAAATTTAAATTAACTTTTTCAAACAAAATTGATAACGCGCACTGCCACTCGCGTAGATCTTATCTCGACGTTTTTCCTTTTCGTGTCCATATTTGACGTTCCGTGCGTATTTAAGTTAACTTCCAGACCCATTGAATTACTTTTATGTTCTTAAAAGATCATTGTTTGCAGCCAATTAAAATTGTTACGCGCCGTATAAGCGAAGTAAGCGTCATTACGGAACGGGTTGGTGGGGCCGAAGTCTGAGGAATTCCAATTAGAAATTTGTCACATCTTGCACCACATTAAAACGATGAGGATCACTTAGGAAAGAACTCGACTGCAATAATCACATATTAGTGGTTGCGTGTGGACACCATCACGAATCACAACTAACAGCCAGAATATCATGACGTTACAAACACCCCAGCGACCAGCGTGATTTCATTAGCGATCGCGTGATTAATAAGAGATGTGTTGTCGGTATAATCCTCCATTAACTATTCACCTATCCTGCTCCAATTTTATACATTAATCTAATTGTTACCAAGAATTAAAAAAGCCTGTTGGTCTCTAGTTACTTTTACGAATATGTTTCAAGTACCTACCCAGGACTCAACACCTCCAACTAGAACTAAGAACTAGAAGCCAACCGTTAAAAGTAAAATAATCTTGAAGTGTTTAACACGAACCGGAAGTGCTCGAGCACGGCCGTGCGATGGTTCTGCAATTCTTAGCAACGCGCTTAGACTACCAAAACAATCTACGAATTGAAAGAGTGAAGGAGATATTAGGAAGCACATTACTAACAACGGAACTAGAGTCGGAAGTGACGGTGAGCTGTTAAGCGTGGCCAAGTTCCCTTGCTGTTTGTCTGTTCCAAACTGTTTCTGTTCGTACATCCATCAATCAGGTGTTTGGTTGGTGTTCACTAAGTCTCAAAGTTGTATTGTCTTTGTCCGATAAATGGGAGATGTATGATGTTTGCTAATCGGAATATTTCATTAACAGGGTCGTATTTTCCTATAACTTAAAGTAAAAATAGGACTAAATCTGAATTCGAATTAACGATCATTTTCCAAAGTAATCTCCAACAGGGTTCGTAGGTAAGCCAAAAAGCACATGGGTTAAAAAATTTCAGGGATTCACAATTATAATAGTTCAAGAGATTATCAAAAAAATGTATGGTTCATCCTTCCTTTTGGTTAAAACAAAGGATTCCAAAACACAATCGATTGTATTGAATAAAGTTGTTCGTGCCAATGGTGTTGTATCCCCTTAAAACAGGACTGTGTTTATGGATGGGGTTAACATCCATAAAGACGGTCCTGTTTCAGTAATGAATTACCTTGTCAAAATTTTTCATTAGGTGTATAAATTTAAAACAATATTAACAAAACATCCCTAGTAGAGTCTACGATAAACAAACGACGGTATTTTGCTTTGGCCACGGCCTCTAATTATAATTCTCACATGTCTCGTCCTATTGAAATGTGAGTTTGGTAAATGTGTAGATGTGTCTATCTTTATATGTATAGCATTCGGGTTTCGCCCTGAAGGGCGGCTCGTAAACAGAGTGATAGCTTTAATCATCTTATGTACGCGGGTCTGCCATTTATTAATTAGAGTGATGTATAAACTGTATGGGCTTTGGCTAGGAATCTGTGTATTTCAAACGAATTCAGCCGATTGATGTAAAGCGCGGCCCGTCTGCGCTTCTCGCAACACACGCACTCGCATAGATTAACCAACATTTAACCGCGAACTATCGAATTGAAGTGCACTGGATCACATGTCACAATAATAATTATCACTTTTTTTATCCCTGGATATTTATCTTAATCAACCACACCATCATCATTTATTATTCATGAAATGTCTTTATTGAACAGAAGGCAAACAGGCCAATTTGAACGACGACGAATCGAGAGAACAGTAAAGGATGTGAAAACTACGGAGTGAGTAAAGGTAGATAGAGTTGAGTAGACTAAGTTGCTGACTGGGCTACGAGGACACGTGCGAACACCTTATCGTGTTTACACCTATCGGCACCTGGTGTCGGACGCGGATGTTTTCAGCGATCATTCGTCAGCTAAAATCCTAAAGTGCGCTATATAAATAAATGACATCATTTAAAGAAAAAAACAACAGAGAGAGCAAATGATATTGAAGAAGAAGATTAAAATTTTACGATCACGCATTTTAATATTGAGTAATCTCATTGAGGATTCCTTAAGAAAAAAAAGCTTTTGATGTTTTCTTGAAAACGAAAATATATACAATATATTAAGCAAATATTTTAATTATTGAAATAAGCTCGCGACACTTTTCTTGTCTGTTCAAGTTCATTCCATTTCCAAAAGATAAGAGCTTGGGTCCGCATCCATTTCTAGGTAGGCGTTAGTAGACGGTGAGTGAGCGATGCAAAAGATTCCTTTCAGCAAAAATCCATACGCTCGAAATATGTAAAATGGAAAGCTGAGACAAGGCAGCTAGGCAGCACATAAATATGCACGCAGTACTTTACTTATTGTTGGAGGCGTTGTGGTTGCACTGTATGAGTATGAGTTCTACTTCTACAGCGTTTTTGTTGTGAAACGCGGGCCCAAGTGTGAAATGGGCCGAGTTGGAGTTGGGTTGCGGTCGCCGTGTTGAATGAATGTCGTTCAAGTCGCATTATGCGGACACATGCTCTGGCCTATCTAAAGAAACCAGCCATCGATGAATGTCACACATGAAGCAGAGTTTCACGTGTGCAGACGAAGACGAGCAAGGCACCATATCATAGGGGTCAAAACATAAAGAAGTTTAGCATGCGCTTCGAAGGTGTCAGGCGACCAGAATATAGTGCAGCTGATAAAGAAGCGCGCCTGTCACTCAACCTCTCCTATTACAATACTTTCTCAATTTCCGTAGAAGTGATGTGACATTCCATCACGATGTCACAGTAAAGTAAATTAACAAAGCGTTGCCAGCTCTTAAATAACACCATCTTTGGTGCGCTTTTAGCTGGCGCCGTCGACTCACTACTTCGACATTCATATTGTTTTTTTCTTGTTATCACCGTTTCGCTTGAAAAAGATTAATAAGCATGATTAACGTGCTGGTTTAACTGGCTAAACGAATTCAGGTAGTCTCAGTCTCAGTCTGCTGGGGAAGACTTAGCGACCGCACATCATTTTATGCTCAATGCCATATAGCTATCTATCAAAGCCCTGCAAGGGTGAATCTTCCGATCGCCCCGATATCCGAATACGAATGCATTTGATTTATTATACACACGTATTTTTGAAATAGGCGGAGACGGTTTGCTTTGTACCATTTCGACTTCACCCCTAGCGTTTCACCAATACTACGAATAATATACTCACATATATATTGTAGTCATTTCTCCTAATACGTCTTAAGGCACATCATGAAATAGCTCTGTGTATACCGTAATCGATTTAACTATGTATTTCTTTGAAGTCTTTCTGTATTCTGACCTAACTTAAAATATGATACGCAGCATACCTTATACCTAACACCAAAAGTTATTGATATTAAATTATTAATCAACTTTTTCACAAAAAGCCAGAATTTTAATTTAGGACTGAAAATTGAAAGTAAGATCGCCATAATTCTACATTCAAAATCAAAAACTTTAAGGTCAAATTTAAGGTTAAGCTAGAATTTTGATTTAGAAGACCATAACATTCTGAGTTCCAAATCAGAATGGGAATTTGTGAAATAAAATGTTGTTTCGGCTTTCTACGCCATGTGACTTTAGCAAAACCAAATATATGTATATAACATAATACACAAGTCGTCTCGTCAGTTGTCGGTTGGCAGAATTGTGTATTCTGTTTGAGGTTTGTGATAAGAGGCAGATGGCATCAGACAAGATCCCAGCAGCGAGGCAGACGGGTGTCCAGCATAAAGGAAGAGAATACAGACAGGAGCAGCCTACTCTGCCACAACATAACACATAACATACTCACGTTACGTAAATGTCTGTCTGTTGCAGGGCCATGGGACTCGGCCGTCACAGAGCCGGGGTGGATTGAGATAGTGCAATCATGCATATCGCACACAACCTCCTGGCGGCGACGACAACGACGACGAGGAGGACGGCGGCGACATCAGTAACGACAGGACCACCCCTTCTACTCTACATGCTCCTTATATTTCAGTTTAAGGGTAAGTCAGCAATTAGCTACCGTCCGACAAACAATTCCTTTCAGAATTAGCGCCATATCAACCGCGTAAATTATTTGTTTTAATTTCCTGGTTTGTGTAGGCTGTTGAACGCTTTTGTTTCGCCGGGCTGAATAATTAACTAACCACCTTAGAATCACAATTCCAGTACGTGTTTAGCATTGTAAGGCTCTGTTACTCATTTACGTTCACGGTATACTTAATTAACAAGCTTAGATTGAATATGATCATCCTTAAGAACCGTTCGCTTTTGGGTGAACGCTTATAGCCCGGGCCGCAAGGCGTCCGATGCTCCCTGCATCCGCATAAATGCATTACACAATAATTAAATTCCATTTCGGTCACATTTATACTCTGTGCGGCGGCCGACAATGCGCCCCACTGCCCCCAGCTCGCCACCCAACTCTCTATTAAACGGCATTGCTTACACCTATGTTACAATTTCACGCGTTCATAATTTTATTACTGTGTATCTGCATAGCCACGACGCTATTTTGACTTTATTACCTTATTCTATATCATATGACCAAATGGCCATTGCGTATCCATTCACGATGTTGAGATTTGTGTGATAAATAAATGCTTCAAACACAACTTCTTGAGCTCTTACACTTTTAATAATTATAATTAATTAGAAAAAAATGGTACTAAACTTTTATTGTATACCCTCATCAGCATGAACAACACAAATTTCAAATGACTTGTAGATAGTAGATAGTCGATGGAACTGATTGTGAGTGGTTGTACATATTGGGGTATCCCTGACTCCCACTTCTGATAAGCAGACGTCAATCGAGGCAGCGCGGTTTAGCATCTGCCACTTGCAGATGTAGATTTAGAGTTACGCGCGTCCGAACCAGAGACACAGCTACAGCGACGCTTTCATAGCCAATAATAATAAGAGCCCATAGTTAAGGACTTGTCGCTTGAAAACGACTACTGCAGCCGGCGATTAGCATGCATAATGTCTGGAGCGGGCCGATTGGTCTGGAGCAGGTACGAGTACAATATCCTGATGCACATCGCCTTTTAGCCGAGTACCCCAGTGTGCATTGAATTGACATTGGGACTGGTACTTCTACCACAAGCAACAATAAACAATATTGCTCGTTGCTCGCTCTAGCCAGCAATTACAAGTGAACTCGGTGAGCGTTGTCGCGAACGGTGAACTTGAGCTGCACCCTCGGGTTTTAGTGGAATTGCTTTTTACTCTACCTCGAGTTATACTATGACAGCATCTCAGATCCACGTGCCGCCCCGCTTCTTTAATTACCATTACCTACACTTTTATGTGGTTAATCCATTTAAAGTCGGCTGTTGACTGTCTAGATGGACTATCTGCCAACACAACTAAACCCCTAATGCCTCCTGAATTCTTCTCCTCTAACTGTACTTATACTACAACTATTATCCCATTATCCGATGACTGTCTTCCTACCTGCGATTTGTCAATTTCTACCTCTGGAACCAGAACCATAATCGTCACGCATCCGAGTTAATATATTTTTTGGTCGAGGACGGATCGATTGTCGAATGTTTGATAAAAGCAACAATCAGTAAATAAATTTCTATTTCTTGTGTACATATCGGTTGAGACCAATATCTATCTATTGCACTTATGGGAATGGGTGTTTGACTAGTTTGTCCAGCAAACTCCAGGGGAAAATATAAGATTGACTGTTATTACTCAACGCGCACAGTGGCCACCAGAGACACCACAAATCCCAACTTATACGAGGTCTAGTTGAAAGAATACTCTCATACGAGGTAAGTAGTATATTTTATTAGGCTATCATTTCTATCCAATAACCCAGCCAACAAAAACAATTTCAATGTGACAAAGTACATGGATCACTATATGGTCACATAACTATTAGGTTAAAGTGAGGGTAGAAATAAGTTAAGGTAAATTTTACGTAAAACAGTTTTATTTTTAAATACTACATTACATTTATTGTAACTAAGTTAACAAATAACAATTCAATATAAGTTTAGCATCTGATTGTTTTGTAGTGGGCGTTCTTCTTCGCACCCTTCTTGTTTTTCGACACCTTTCCTCCTTTGATTCTCGACTCAGTTCGATTAACTTTCTGGAAGTATCGCGCAGCATCTTGTAGTTTTCCGTTCGTAGTAACAGTTTTTATAACATTTCTCTGGAACATTGTCGAAGGATCACCTCTAATAACCTCCGTAGTACTTGCAGGATTGTTGTAGATTTCCTGCATGGTCTGACGTTCATCTTCCAAGGCCTTCTGGACTCGTCTTCGAAGAACCGGATCACCTCGACCAATATTCATGAAGAATTCTGAAGATCTAATAGTAGCCAGTAGTTGAGGAAGGTCAAAATTTCTAAGAATCATACACCAAATCTCTATTGGAAGATATGGTAAGATCGCAGCAGACGCAGCAACAATTGAAAGCAAAGGAAACATCTTGGAGAACTCGTATCGTACCGGAGCAGAGGACAGAATGACTGTAAGGGCGAGGGGTGCTGGTATTTATACACGAGTGGTGGGGGTGGAGGTACCCAAGCGGAACGGTCATGAGTCATTGATTAGGTTAGAGGATCACGGATGAGTGGTCACATAGCGAGTTGTGGGTCTTAACTAATCCTCTGTGTTGTCCAGATTTGGCACTGTTGGAATATTTTGAGAAATTTTCAAACGTATATTTTTTTTAGAGTCGAGGACCTGATGAAGAAGATGGAGGATCTCAAGGGAATCAATGAGTTCGTATCCAAATCGTTATTTAAGGTTCGTTATGTTACAAATATGAATAAAAAATTTTGGAAATGGAAATTCTAGCTGTATAATGAGAGCTCATGGTACAGTTGGAGTTTGAGGAAAGTGATATTTTTGAAAAATTGCCACTTTTATAGTGCTGTTTTGGGTTTTGGTGTTAAAGCTTGATTTTATTGGATTACCCTGTGTATAATTTAAACGACTGTTATAGAACGTTTTATGGTGAAAATTCTATAGGTATAGATTTTTTAAAATTTATTCTCACGTGATGAAATTATTGTAAGAGTTGCTGATATAATTATAAATAGCTTAAAGTAAAAATAGTTTGAATAGTAAAAAATGCAAATTGAATGGTGTGAAAAGCGTGTAATAAAATTGGTAAGATCAGCGGGTGCCATATAGCAATCAAACTGGTCAGTAAATTACAACTGACGTTATCGCAAAAAGTGGAGATTCAAGAAGTGTCGGGCCCAAGTGGATTACGCTAGAGATGGCCACGCGATGACGGTTCAAGTTATTGGTCTTCGTCGATTTCAAAGTCCCGTGTCATATATCCAGAACTCGTTCCCGTCATGCTTCTCCCTCTTGTCTTTCTAAAAATTGGATATCTTTTTTGACACTCTATAAACAGTTGCTCACACGGCGTTCATACAAATTGATTTATATAATAAATTCGGACATTGAATAATTGAACAGATGTAAGAAATGTAAAAGTAAGTGTATTGAGATAGTGTGTTAAATTGTAACCGCCCAAACCAGGGTCTGGTTCGAACAGATTGTACTTTATGCTAATTTAATTGGGTCATTTGGAATTTGTAAAGTCCCGTCCCGTTGTAGATTGGATTTGTGAATATTTTTGAACAGCGTTCGTTGGAGTGGAGTTAAATGAATAGTGGTCATAAATACGTCGATGAATTTTCGAAAACAATTTGCGTTAAAAGTATATTTATTGTAGAAGTGTAGCAGCTGTTGCAGTGTAAAGTTCTGGCAGTTGAAGTAATTTAACGTTGTATAGAAATCATTTATAGGTATTTCTGATATAATCGCCTTTGCACATTCGGTGAAATGACAATGGCCGAACATAACCCATATATATTTATCGTATCTATGGCAGACATACACACATACTCACACACATATATTTGACCCCTGCTTCCGATGTGTTACATTGCCGAACATTTGTCAAGCAAGAACGGTCGGTCAAATGCGGGTTGTCCAGTCGATACGTCATCATGGCAATCACACCCCGAGCGCCAATCATTCCCACGGTTCGAAATTGAAAAAGCGCGAGTCACGTCGGCAATAAAGCGAAGCGCTGGGCCATGCGTCGCGTGCGTTTATCACGATAAGGCCCAAGCATTGCTCTGAATCATATCCTCACAAGATTAACTTTATACACACACTTGTTTAAATATTATCCTACCCCTATTATTTGACCTACCGATTTCCTTCGTATTTACACAGCAATAGAGACCTCCACAAATTGGATATTAATAAATAAACCAACATTACCTACGTTACTTTCCAAATACGGCCACAAAAACATACTTAATTCCATTAAAATAAATTTCACGACCACCACCAGTAGCCCTACTATAAAAATTTTATAGGCGCGCGGCGCGGTTGGTGGCCCCAATGAAATATTATAGAAATTTTTTAAAAATTGTCCTTTCAAAATCTAAGCAATATATCAGTGTTCTGTTCCGTAAAACAACATACGAGTATAACACAACTTGTATGTGCTTTGATTTTATAATAATTGAATTTGTCGAAACAAAGTTATACGATGCATACAGCAGAGAAAAATCCGCGAAATAACTCAACAAAATTGCCACTGGTAACTTCTTTAAACCCAAGCAAAACAATGTTAGTGTTAGTGTTGGCAATTTGAATATTAGCTGTAGTGGATACGTCGAAGACGATGGAACCCGGTAAGTTCGAGAAGATATGCACAACTATGTAATAACTTTAAAATAGGAGTAAAGCAAATATTGTTGGGAACAACACGGCGCCAAACAACAGACAGGATGAAAGTGACAGGAGGCAAGCTTAACGTCAAACCAAACAAAATTAAACAAAACTTTTCCTCTTAGGCAACGGGCTGGTAAAACTGGTTCTAGTCTTGAGGCGGAAAACTTTTCGTGTCTAAGTTTTTCTTCCGCTTGCCCGATTCTAAGGCCCGCTTTCTCCAAAACACCGACAAATTATAATATTGATACCACTCTCTACCTGAATGGCATTCTCTTTCACGTCATATCTACTAAGCTTCTCCTGCTAAATGACATCGAACACTTACATGGAGGAAGCCAAACCCAAGCCCTGCCTCTTCTGACAATCTGCTTATAACCACATAAAATATTATATAATTAATACTTCGCTCCACTAAAATCTCCTCTGAAAAATTTATGTCCTCAAAAGTTTTATCATGTCATTCTAACTACGAACTCAAAAACAGGAGAATCTATTATTAGATCGACAGTAATTAAGCTACTTATTTGTTTTTTGAAAATTTCCTCGAAAATGTAATTTTTATTCTCTTATGTATGGCCAAATTACCTTTTCAGTATTGCCAAATTTGTCGATTTAGCCTGAAAAGGTATAACTAGTGGCAAATGGAGTTTATTGAAGAAATTCGTTTAGAAAATCTTGTCTGGCTATAGAAATGTCCCTTACTAATTATCAATGGTTCTGTGCATTCACGACATGAAGACGGGGTCGAGGGGATTTGAAAGTCGCGTTCATGAAAATGACGTAAAACGGTTTGCCGCAGTTGCTTGTGGTGTCATCACCAGCAGTAGACATGTTCTTGGGAAATGCCCCACCCACAATGCAACTGGTAATCAAAAGAATACCAACCAAGACTCGCACTTTATTAAGATTTCAAAACCCCCGAACTTTTAAAAGTTTTCTGATTTACGGACTAGTGGAGAATCTTTTGTCTGCCGTACTCCAGCTAAAAAGCTCGTCAAGTGTCAGGTTTTAATTTGTTGGTAAATTTACACATATGATTTTAGTGAAAGTTAGCCAAATTAGGGCAAAGCTCTTAAACTAACGAAGTTACCAATATTGCCCATATAATATATAGACTATATTTGAAAAAGTATTCATTTTTCACATACATGTATAAAATGTGTAATGTAATTAGAGAAAGCGGAAAGTAGTGGTATATGTCCGGAGTGTGTTATTTGAGCAGACCTGGTCAGAGTTGCTGGTTTAACTCAAAGCAGTGTGTTACCTCAACGCTCAACGTATTTCGTTCCACGTTAAGCTCCACAGATATCACTTATAACGGTATATGTCACATTGCTCTTTTAACAATAATTGGGTTACATATAAAGGCATGGGCCAACGGTCCACTCCATTCTTCCAACAACATACCATTTTTCTATTACCAAAAGTGTAAGTAAACATTTGACGTTGTACACGAGCGTTAGTAATGCAAACAGCAGAGCTCTCCTCAACTGTTTATTTTACCGCGAAAAGAAATGACACCTTTACCTTATAGATTTTTTTTCAACTTGATGCCTGTAATTGCGTTTATAAGCTCGCGGTATCATTTTCTTGCAATAATATTTATCTATAATTAGGAAGCGTGTTGGAAATAAATTCAAAACAAATTTCCAATTGCCCGTAACAATATTAAATTGACTTACATCGGGAAATGACAATTTCATTAAACCGGCGCATCCGCCAAAATTGCAACGTGCCATAGCGTGGCATTTAAAACGCAATTTGCGGTGGAATTTTAATCTTTTTATATCCAAATTATCACAGTGCAATGTTTCTCGTTGAAATAAATGGAAAAATAATTATAATATCCCCGGGAAAACTTTGCACTTAACTTACGTTTAAAACCGGCGCATTCACCATTTTTATTGTTTAGATTTCGTCAGAGTGGATTTCAGTTTTTAATTTGATATCCTATGGACCTAGGGTAAAGGACGTTATCCTTTTGTGAACAAGTCAATTTAAAAAATTATCCTCCACAAGCCATCGGTAATTTTCAATTAGTTCGCAATATTAAAAAGGAAACTATTCGATCTATGATAATGCAATATATAATATGTATTTTGATAATTAGATTGAGGGTGCATGGAAAAACGTATGGTTTGAATAGATTAATGGTAGTGTTTATTTTTTAACTTGTATTATAAACAATAACGTTTTGTTTCCACAAGATAACTGAATAAGCCCATTTTGATCTTGTTTTTGTATTCGCTTTAATTCGTTGATGAAATAAATACAAAAATATGGTAATCAACTGGAAGTTGTTGTTCAAAGGATATGACTAGTCATGTGAACAAAAAATACTATCCAACATTCCTGTAGTCAATCTGGAAGATAAAATATTTTGGATATGGTTAAAATTTCAATTCCAATAAAAAATACTTTTTTAGTATTCATGCTAAATGCATAAATAAGTTATTGCCTGATGTGTTTTGTTTGTTTTATTAACATGAAATATGAAGCAGGAAGTCAACATGTTAACAAAAGTGGAAATTCTGCATATATTGATTGCATTGCATTTTACTTTTATCACATTTTACTTTAGTAAATGCATTCCAATTCCATTTTAATCCAAATCAATAAAAAAAATAATTTCACAGATAAATAGCAATATTCGCCTCTTGTAAGATTCAGTCACACCCAATATAAATTTATTAGCGGTATATTTAAGATTAAAACTTGAACAAGCTGAGGGTTTTTTCCAGCAGACTGTATTGACATAAAGTTCGGATGTAATTTTAACGTTGTACAAAAGCAAGACTTAATTTCTTTGTATTTTTTTTCCATTACTCATTTTAAAATTGCGTTTTTAAAGAGATTCCAAGTAATATAGTCTTTTTGAATTGTTTACCGTTTGGAAATTACGTTGAAGCCTGGTTTGTAAATTGTGTGTGTTAACCAATAATCCTTTTGATTTATATTTAGGTATGTCGTATGCGGTTTGATTCATTCTGTAATTCTGTAATTTAGGGCAGAAATTTGTCTTGGAGGGGGTGAAATACTTTCAAAACATAAAATATATATTAGATACTAAGAATATTGGCTTTTGGGGATTGTATGATATTGCATTTAGGTATGTTCCATTTTTTATCTCTCTCTGCTTGGAAAAAATATAGTTCCTAACGTAGTAATTTATTTGGTAAGGAACTAATATAGCAGAAGTGGTGTGTGTACATAAATTGGTTTATGTGTTCATAACAATTTATTTTAATCTGCAGCATTACATAATTAAACTAGGCTATGTTAACAAATAGCCAAAATTAAATTACTAATTACATGCAAGAAACATTAGCTACCACCCTCTTGATTTCGCAGCGTTCTACACAATACACACTCGAATGAAATTGTTATGCATGTCATGTTTCAAGTTTATTAATACCTTGTAATGATTTGTTTTAGGTGGGGTGTCTGGTTTCGAGCCGGACTTTCGTTATCCTCTGGCGAACGTTACCGTGCCACAGGGCCGTGAGGCCACCTTCACCTGTGTGGTGAACAATTTGGGGGGATACAGGGTGAGTGGGGATCTCACCACAGCCAGGGTGTGTATTAATTCTAACCATACTTATGCACCGATGCCGACCACAACTTGACTGCGTCATCTGTTTAACGCGGTCAACTTGTTGGTCTGGCCTGCACCAGCACCAGCACCAGCACAGTCTGCACAGAGCACAGAGCACGACAGCACGACAGCACAAAGGCACAATTATTGGTCCACTCACCCTTGGTGATGTAGATAGTATTGTTTTATGCATAATGCACCAGCAGAGACCACTACGAAATTTCACTAAAAACACAAACAATGCTTAATTGCGGACAATTCAATCGCGATGTGTGTGATTGTGTCACCATGTCACCAACGGGGAAATATTCTCTACCACTTGTTTGTTTTTAACGCATAAATACTTCTATAAATATATTTTTACTAAATTTCCTGAAAATTCTCGAGAATTCTTCTTTACATATTTTTTGTAATTTATTATCTTCTCATTTTATTCGGATTTAGTTTTTGCCTTGTTATATTTAACATCACTGATCTATAAATAGTTCTTCAGCACATTTTGCTTTTTCAGACAATTATTGACATTTTCAAGTACTTTTTGGCATATCACTGAAAAAATTGCCTAATACTGATCTAAAAACGTACTTTTAATTTGTTGATATTTTGAACAAACATCCAACTAATTTCTGCCACATCACATTGAAAATATTCCCACTGTGCTTGTTTATTTTTAACACATAAATACTTTTATAAAAATATTTTTACGAGGTACTCAAATAAACGTAATGGTGGCGACATATGCTAAAATATTGCCAATATAAAAACCACCACGCAAACCTAAATCTCATATATTTATTTGCAAGAAATGGAGAAAGTTATTTCTGGGTCCAGTTACAAAATTCATCCTGTAGAACAGTGTGAAGAGGCTTAGCGAAACTTCTACGGTGTTAATCTCTCTCAGGGATTAACACAGTGAAAGTTTACGCGAATGTGTGAGTGTGAGTGTTTACACTCTCGTATATAACATACAAATCAACATTTTATATTTAAAATTGTTATTGCAGCACGGTTAAAATGTAATTTACTTCAAATGTAAATTTGCTTTATTATTAAAACAAACAAAAAACATCCTTTGCTTCAATTTTTATTAATAACTTGCAATATTTAATAAAGTTTTTGATGTGATAAATTAGTTTCTGTGTGTATACGAAAAGTTTTTCATTTCAAAGATGAACTATAGAAATAATTATTAATCTGACACAAGGCAGAAAATAAATCTACTGTATTGTTTTCAATAATACTCGTAGTAAGACAAATTTTCATTTTAATTGGATATCGGAAAATTCATCCGTTATTATAAGCAAGCGCTTAAAGAAGAATATGTGTGATTATTTATTTAAATCCAGCTGAAAAGTCTGGAATCAAAGTACGTTTTTCTTCTATTATTAATATTACTATTTTAGGATAGTCGTAGTTGTCTCTCTGGGGTGGTTTCGTATATAATTAAATTTACTTATATAAAAACTAGAGCCTCCTTCAGTAGTTGTTTTATTAAACTTGAAAGCCTAATAAAAAATTAACTATTTCATATTTAGTAAATGTGTTTTATATTAGTAAATCTATATAATTATTATATTTCAAAACAATTTTAAATAATCAAACACCCAGGTGATTTATTATTAAAATTTTGTTTTGACAAACTAGATATATGAATTGTGTGTTTTTAATTTTATTTATGATTTTATATTATTTTATTTTATTTGTTTATAATACCAAGCACATTTTTAGATTTTAATAACCGTTACTCGTATATACGAAATTGAAAAGCAAGATCATGTTTAAGGTAAAAGCAGTAAGCTAGATTGCAGATTGTCCGACTTGTTTTGAAAAGACTGTGTTATGCATATATGGGTATACATATAAAAATCTATGCAAAATACTTAATGAGTTCACTTGCAAAGACCTTATATATGCAGTAAGAGATATATCTAGTCGTCGGACTTTAGATGCTGCGATCAAAGAATCAATGTATCATCAGAGGAATTTTATCATGTACAAAATAAATCCCTGCAAAGCCGAGGTTAGGTAGATATGCTGAAATGCTAGTAGGAATATTAAACGAAAAGTTCTCTGTCTGACTACAAATAATGCATCCGATCTAGAAACCCATGATCCATATATACGTAGATTTATCTCTTTTCTAAAGCTAAAAGTAAAGAAATCCTGTTTAAATACCCAGCACGGATGGGATCAACTCACACAAACTGATCTATTTACCCAACAAAATCAATTTTCAGCTTAATATTACACTATTTACAGGGTAAATGAAACATAAATTCATACTCACACCCCATATATTATACAAAACTTTCAACACAACCCAATTTACTTACAATAGACGATTCTTCTAAATATTTATTTCAATATATGAAAAATGTAGCTGGATGGTATCATTATCTACACAAATTTTTTATTTACTCCGCTCGATGCTGTCATACTTTAATTACAAATTTGAGAAATTCTGTATGCCACATTGATTCTCATTTAAATTGTTTGGGATTATTGAACGAAAAAATTGTTCACAGAAAAAATATTCACCTGAAAATTTAAATAATTCTACAGTTACTATTTAATTAATATGTGAAACCGACGCATCCACCATATTGTAAATTTCCGTTAAAATTGTCAAATTTACGAAAATAAGAATCCTCGACTTTATTATTTTATATAAAATAGTTTTTATGATAAAACTGCTAATTTATAATTTTATGAAATAAAAAAATTACAAAATTATTCCTATTAGACGAATTAAAAAAGTATTTGCTTTGAATTTTATAACCGGCGCATCCGCCAAAAGTTGATACATGGCTTAAAAGTCTTACCTTAATCCTCAGAACCTTTTCACAGGATTCTAGAGTCCAAATTGTTTAAACATAGTGACCTACATATAAAATAGTTCAGATCCCCTTAGGCTTGGCAAAATTTTGATTACCCTTCAACAAATTTGTGGTATTACCTACCCTCGATTTTAGACATCCAAGTGTAGCTAAAATTTCAGTTGGAAATTAAACTATTTTCAGTTAATTAAGAAGTGATATGATTTCACTAGAACAAATAATGTGGTGATAAATATTGGTCTCGGGCAAATAACTATGGGTTTTTCAATTAAACCACTATATAGGTATTTACTATAGATTTAATTTAAATGTATTTGTTTAGATAAAAAAACCTGTGAAATCTCTTCCGCGTTATTAAATAGCGGTTACAAAGCATCACGGCGGTTATAATTTATGTATGGTAAATTTGTACTGAACCGAAGCCGACAAAAATGTCTATTCTTTGATGGTAATTATTTCTTATTGTACATTAATCGTTTCTAATTTATCTTGATCATGAGTCTTTAGAAATCTTACTTAAATTACCCAATTTAACAGTAAATTAAGATAAATACATCGTTTATTGTTTTTTTATAGATGTTTTATAAATTAACTGTAGTACTGCTTTCATTGTTTCTTCAGGCTTATCCGGCGATATTTACGTGGGCTTGTTTGCTCGTAATAATCATTAAAACGAAGTTAATACTTTATTTAAAATAATTCCGTATAAAACTGATAGTTAACAGGCGCGGGTTTAAAACCAGTGTCTGGCCGGGTTGACCAAACAATGGCAAGAATTAATGACCAGATCAGCAATATTTCGTAACAGGGTCGACCTTATTCGTGAATCGTTCTATGACACCACTATAGTAATACGGACATTTGTAGGGGTATTATAAGTTCCATTATATTACCATCTTGTGAAGAACACGTAATCCTTCTGTTTCTGCAGATAATGAAATAAGCAATTGTGTTTTGCAGACAATAGATGAACTAGCGGTGTTAAACATGGCTTAACTCTTCATACCAAAATTCTTACACTGCACAATCGTCAGTGGCTGAATTTACGAGTATCTCTGGCTTGTACTTAATGTGACAATAATACAGAATTTTAACCGGGGAAAGGTTTTTGCGATGTGCTTTTTTGATGGGTCATTTTGCCGGAAAGCTTTAATAAAAGATTGGCGTGGCGTTTATTTATGAATTATCGTGGGGAATTATTGTGATATACATATTTTTACATTTTCCTTTTTTCGATAAGTGTTTAGTAGATCTGATGCGACTGGCGGCGAAGGTGAATAATGGGGTATGTTGTTTGCATATGAAAGCCACCGTCCCGCGGTTGGTTCCGAGCTTCGACCCGGTTACCATGTCACTTGCAGCCCGATATACTTGGCGATAGCATCAAAACCTATACTCGTTCACACAGTGAAAGTGAATGAATTACAATTACAAATGCTCCTGCAGACCAATATTATAGTTTCGCCCAGTTTTATTCCACCATAAACTTTGCTGTCCCCACACAAACTTTTAATTAACATTTTTATATCTAGATACATATATAAAAATATGTTTAGTAGACTTAAAATGATGAAATTATTCTGTAGACGTAGCAGGAGTGTTGCTAAAAGTAGAATTATAAAAGGTGCTAGTGCCTATAATAACCCTGTTTAGGTATATAGCCCCAGTTAATTTAAAGCAAGGTTAAATACTTAGCACACCGCTTATTTCTCATTTATATGAAAGAGGTTTTACAAAATAGAGCATTAATTTAAACGATTATTACTTTATTAAATTCTTTATAATAGTAAAAAATGTCAATTCTGACGTTTACGTATAAATTATTTTGGAAACTCGGCACCCTTTTATATAGTTGGGCACAGTTTCGTCTCTCTAAATTTTAATAATGTAAATTAATGAATTTTTACTGATACACAGAGGTGCTAAGAAATTATTACAAAGGCACGTCATCAACGAGAGAGAGTATTTGCTTTTGAACAATTTAGGCATCAAAATTCTATTAATATAATTTAATATTATTAAAGCGTACATATTATGACATCTTATTGCTACTCTTTGTGACTATTGATCCTTTCTAATTTTATTTTCAGCATTTTTCGTTGCTTTGTATCAAATTTACTCGAACAAATTTGTCTAATTATTCATTCTAATAAGTTTAGAATTTAGATTCGCGTGCATGCGTGCAAAAAGTAGCTCTTTGTATACCCATATGTTTGTAACATCAGAAGTGGCACATTACTGCACAGCGTGCGATATAATCATTTCGCACGGTTGAAGGGTCTTAGTTTTGACCTATCATTTATTATCGTGATTAACTAACTCAAAATTACTGATTTATTTAACGAATTTTTCATATAACTGCAAATATAACACAATTGAACAAACATGATATTTAATTTAAAGTGTTGGTGGCAACTGAATGGAGCCGAACTGAAAGTTGAAGGGAAAAAATCTGCGTATTTATGAATAAAAATATGGATTATGCTTTTGGTGATTGTTTGTGTTTGTGTAGCGAGTTATCAGCGTGTAGGAAATTTGTTACCATGGCCTTAATTAATTTATAACCATTAATAATTTGAAAAGATAATTTTAGTGGCAATATCCGGAGGTCATAAAACGTATTTTTGATTTGATTAAAAACTCACTGCTGCATTTTGTGTTTAAATAAAAGATAATCAAATGAAAGCATGTTTACCACAACTGTTCACAATTCATTTTGGATCAGGTCGCTTGGATAAAGGCAGACACCAAGGCAATATTAGCAATCCATGAACACGTTATTACCAACAACGCCCGATTATCTGTTACACACAACGATTTCAACACATGGACGCTAAATATAAAAAATGTTAAACGGGAAGATCGGGGTCAGTACATGTGCCAAGTTAATACAGACCCTATGAAAATGCAAGTAAGTAATTTTTGTTTGTTATTTTCCAGCAAATTTCTCATTACATATTTGTATTTGTCTTCACAAATTATAACATAATATTTACACACTTTTATTACCTGTACTAAACAACAATGCCTTCAATCTGGGGGTTAAAGCCGAAGCAGTGCCCTAGAGCCGCTGCAACGGTGAATATTTGGAAGTACAAATTATTTTTAAAACACAATTTAAACCACAATTGGATTCAAATACGAAAAATTCATAAAGCGAGGGATGAACCTAGCTATTAAACATTTATTTCCATTGGAATTTTTTTAATACCGGTTTTCATGGAATTACACAGACTATTAAAAAAGTTTTGACTCATCTACTTGTACAAATACACTCTGTAAAAGCATTAAGATACTTTCACACAAACTGTTTTAATTTCAACAAAATACTTCACTACTCGGATAGTAAAAAACCGAAAATAAACGTTGCTTTCGCTGAAATTAATACAACCTGCCCCCTACATCATTATTTACCTAAACTACAAATGGAAATTTCGATAAACTAAACTAACTTTATATAAAATTCCAACTATTCCATACTGTAATCGTCCTGTACGGCATTCCAGTATTCGCATTAACGCATGAATGTATTTAATTGCAGCACAACCGAGTTAAATTTAGTTATTACTATTTATTTTACAGACTGCCTTCCTCGAAGTGGTAATACCACCTGATATAGTTAACGAAGAAACATCCAGCGATATGATGGTACCGGAGGGTGGTTCAGCCAAATTAATTTGTAAAGCAAGAGGCTATCCAAAGCCACGTATTGTGTGGAGGCGTGAAGATGGTGGTTCAATTGTTGCACGGGGTGGACCAACTGGTAGAGGGGAACGTCTCACTTCAGTCGAGGGAGAAATGTTGACTCTTACCAAAGTTACTAGGTCGGAAATGGGAGCCTATTTGTGTATTGCTGCCAATGGTGTACCACCGTCAGTCAGCAAGAGGCTCATGCTGCATGTACACTGTAAGAGATTTTTTTGGTATTTTGTAGCATGTTTACTGTAGTTTTTGGGGTTGAAAAACGAAGACTGAGTAGAAACGGACAAAGAAAGCACACAGTCTCGATAATATTAAAAAATATTTAAATGAGCTGAGATGAAACACTAGTATGACTTTCATATTTTATTTAAATCAATAATTATACTTTATTTTACAATTATTCACGAATTTTTGTATTCCTTCTTTAAAACTCCTACTTGTATAATTTATTGTTTCTTCAAATCTTCCTTATAATGTCATCGCTAGATTTCTTACAATTTTTTGCTCTTTTCTTCGTACACTTCGACGGTACATTTTTCTGGAAAGATTGCTCTGGAAATCAACTGAAGGCTCTCTAGTTACTCTAATATTCCTCGAAGGATTCTAGTAAATCTCCAGCATAGCCTTGTGGACTCTTTTTCCAAAAACAAGATCATCTTGGCAAATTTGTAAAAATCCAGAAGATCTAATTCACCAAATTTCTATTGGAAGATCCAACATTGAGGGTAGCCACGTGTAAGGATCATGGATCACTGGTCACGTGCCTGTTAGGTTAGAGTCGGTTGTCTCTAAAGTAACCCCGAAATTTTCAATTAATAGTCGATATCAATGAGTGTGTATCCAAATTGTTACATAAGTGACTCTTAGATTAGATTTATTTCAATTTTCTCATTTTTTATCAAACTTTTAAATTAGATCTGCTTAAAATTATGTTTGCGAAAAATTCAAACTTTACTCTTTTAATTTCTTTTCCGCCCTAAAAACAATCTCCTGATGATAATCGCCAATGAAAACAGATTTTATTCGCCTATTACATTGACAAATTGCCCGACAACTTTTAATTCCACTTGAAATTATTGGAATAATTCGTGTTTGGATTTGATTGACACAGCGGAGGAAAATTATGTAAAAGGGTAGTTGTTTTGCACAGCAGCAGCGAAAGTGGCATTTAAATATTTGTCAGTGTTGTCACATTCCATAAATCTTGTTGGTTTACTGTCATTGTAATAAATAATAAAGAATGTATGGGCTATTAAAACAATTATGAATAATCACCGTTTGTTAATAAAATTATAGAACAATATATTAGTTGTTATTAGTGCTAAATGATTTAATACGCATTTAATTCCAAAGTGCATTATTATAAAACAATATGGATAACAGTGATATAGTCTATTTGCTTATTATGTAACCAAATTTATTTTTGTAACATTGTTTATTTTTCCGAAATTATTACATTGCCAATAGAGCGACGGGTATCTGTAAATGATAGTTGACTGTACGAGTATCATATTTTGTTTCTGTGTTTTGTTGTTAACACAAACCTAATTATTATTTTAAAATTAATTTAAAAAGTTTGCAAATGTTGGGTTTAATTAAATTTGACTAATACAGTCGGAAAGTTACTGTGGAAATTAATCGGCGCGCCTACTCGTAAATATAAGATTTTTTAATACTTTACACATATCTACTTATGTCTGTCAGACACGCATTGAAAAAGCGATTAAAGAATTTTAACATATCAGTATTTACTTTGATATGTTTTGCAGCGGTTTTAATTTTGAACCCTTTGAAAGATTTATTTTACAGTATGCAAACGGTTAGCACTATTTAATCTAGCATTTGTTCCTCTGTGCAACCACATAGCACACAAGATTTTTCTTTCCATTTCGTTTTCAATTTATACGGGATATTAACACGTCGATAGCTTGTTAGCACAACATTTTGTTCATTAGAAATTAAATTGTCTGCCTGCTTCTCCATCTCCAACTCCAAATTTATTCTAAATGACATTTGGGGGTAAAATATTTAAATTATACAATTTTGTTAAGTGTAATCGATGTTTTCGGTGTAGAATACTTGAAATTAAAAGTCTAAGTTAATTAGCAGCAGTTAATAGCAGCCAAAGAACTTGGACTAATTTTTTTATATATAATTCAAACGAATTATTATTTTTTTTTGGTTTATTTTAAATGGTTCCTTTATTTTGAGCCACTCTTCCTTAAAATTGCTTTATTAACGTCAAGTGTCAAAAGTTTGAAAGAACAAAGGCAGTCTCATGAATTTTATTATTTAATCTGTGTAGAAAACATTTTTAATGAGGTTTAATTATTAATTTTAAACTCGAACTGAAATTTCGTCCAATATGCGCATCATAAAATAAATTAATATCTACGAAATCCATGTATTTAATTTTAACAACCCTCACTAAGTAACAAAAACATATCTAATAAATTTTATATTACCTTGGTATGTAACAGCGACCGTTTCAATCAGTAAATATACAACAGTTAACAAATTCGCAATAAAATCGTTTAATAACACCCCAGCAAAAACTGTCGCTTATTTAATGGGAGCGCGTATTTTTTGTCCAGTGATTTTTTAGGTGTGCATTTACATAGTACAAAGTTAAAAAGTTTGCTGTTGATGTTTTGGCATCAAATGCTAATGAGATAAAACAAAAGACATACAGATAATTAATCATGAGTAGGCAGTATATAACGACCGTCAGGCAGTATATTAAATATGGCACTGCTTGTATGGCCGTACAAAATATCTACAACACAATTAAAAGCTACAAACCACGCCTAGTGGAAACAATTAAATAGTTATCCCGAAAGACCTACTACTAAGACGAATTGAGCTCGGATGGTTTGGGTTAAAAGGCCGCATGTATGTTAACTTAACGTTTATGGGAAATTTTGACTAATAGCCCAGCAATTGGGTCAACCGGAAACTGGACCAGTAATCTATAGATAATTCTGATTAGAACGGGGTTTAAATGTTTATAGAAATACAAGACGGAATTAAAAAGAAATTTTCGTTAATATGTTTTATTTATATCAAAACAATTATACAATTCATGTTCTGGATTATTTTCCCTCGTCCAGTTTTCAAAAATTTTTTAAATTCAAAATCTCATCGTTTTGCAAGAGGAAATTAAAATTCCAGTTTTATCAAAACCTTTCCTCCTTTGTAACTCGTAGATTTAGAAAAAGCTTTTTTATACTCATGAAAAATCCAGAAGATCTAATAGTTGATTCAGATCTAAGATCGAATCTCTATTGAATCTTGAAGAACTCGTATCGTACCGAAACAAAGAACAGAATGACTCTAAGAGTGAAGAACGCAAATTTATACAAAGAGCGAGGGTAACCATGCATAATAGTCAAGGGTCAATAATAGTCACGATTATTAGGTTAGACGACTCACTAGATCTATGACAGAAATTTTTAGTAGTAGAATAATTTTTCATCGGACTCTTTAGTTCTAACCTAAAAAGGATTCCACCCATATTCTTCCCTTGTTGAAATATAGGATGACTATTGATTTTTGCTTTGTAATATCTGATTGATTTCCAGCTATCTCCATTGATACCTGCGATAAAAGCACATATTGTTCAATCCATGGTGGCCATACAAATTTCACCTGAAACCAAAAGCCAAGTCGGTAATTTCAAAATATATAATACGAACGAAATAATTCAATATATAATGTATATATATACATACATGTATTTATTATAAATATGTACGTATGTAATTCCGTATTAAATACGGTACGTTTCGCAAACAAATAAATATTTGTTTGGATGCTAATCAATTACATAGAAATGCAGGATGATGAGCCTGATATGATCAGTAAATTTCCTGCCTACACAGTAAAGCTTGCAATAAATTTGTCAGGTGTTAAATGTGATGATTAATCAGCGATTCATTTTTATGAGAGTAATCAAGATATCGAAAGTTGTAATTTTGGATGATAATTGGAATTTACGGTACACCTGACATATTTAACAATTGAGTCAGCGAATCTGTAAGATAAAAATGTTTATAATTCCATTAGCAATTAAATTTAATTTGAGGAGCATTAAAAGTTCAACTAATTTGAGTTGGGTAATTTGCAGGGACGTAATTTGAAAATTTCTTATATGATTTTAGAATATGACGTTAGAAGATCAGACGAAATTCGGAATTGTTGTGACTATGCGGTATTGCAGTATTTTTATTTATTTTGTTGCACAAAGGCGAGAATGAACAATTGTTTTAAAAGCTCGTATGAATATGGATGGGCTGGAATGCACACGGTACAATAGCCTGGGGTAATGGTTCTGTGCTAAGTAGACAATGCTGGCTGATTATAAACATAACCATAAATACTAACGTTGGCCAACGCAACTTCAATCATTTCCCGACGTGTATATGCTAAGCGTGGGGCATCCTGCACCCTGCATCCTGCACTCGAGCCCCTTTAGTCCCCATCGAATCCACCGAATTCACGTCCATGCACTGTCCTGTCAGTGCTCGCTGGCACTGGCACTCCGAGTGGCCAGGGCCACACCATCCATGCATTTACGCAATACGCTACGTTGTAATTTATGCATTACATTAAATAAATAAATGTATGAACCGTTCTACACTAGCAGGACGTCCGCCAAATGGCCGGCGCTTCGTTAATAAACTTTCTGGAATATTTAACATCTATTAATGGATTTCACTATGACTAACATTTGCATCAAAAGGTATGCATTAAATTTATTCCTACAAACTGACATTTAGATGTCCATTTTAAAACCAGTTCAAGGGTCGACTCTACTTTCCCTAGTTTGGTAGACATACCAAACGGAAATTAATCTTGATACATTCCAACTGATAAACGTAAATCACCATCGAATGTGACCAATCACTCACCCTCTCACCACTGCCGCACCTACCATTTTCAAATCGGGTTACACCGATTTAATACCAATCATTAAACACAAAAATTAAACCTGCATCCCCTCATTTAAATTTCCATCCACAAAAAATCATATTGGCATCATTATTTGTGGCCGTCAAGTATTGTTTTAGAGGAGTGGGGAGTTGAGGTTAGTTATGGCGTCGATAGGTGGCGTAATGTGTTGTATGTCGCGGCTTAAGCAAGAAGAACACCTCAACAAAATTGTCAATTCGTTTACAGAACTAATTTTGATATTTTGTATTTTTCGCTGCGCTAGTTAAAGGATCTAGGGTAGAAATGCGTCCAAAACGTAGAAATTGCAAGTGATTCCATTCGGGTGCAGTCATAAAGAGCACGTAATTAAAAGAGAATAAATTTTGTGTAAAGAATATCTGATGTTTGGTGGTTGGAACTAGAGCGAAACCTAAAGAATTAATTTAAAGTTAGGAAGGGTGGCAGCGCGATTGCGATATTTTTTTCTGTAGATGGTGTGAATATAATTCGATTGGGTATAATGTAACAGTCGATTTGTAAGAAAGAGTGTGTGTCAGCGTGGTGAATGGTGCAAGTTTGGTAACAATTTCAATTTTGGCATTTAAAAGAGTCAGCGAGTCAATCAATTTGGAGTACTCGTTATCAGTTTTCTGTTCGGCTACTTGTGCCACAATATAGTGAATAATTCGATTGCGCTCCAAAGTTTTATCGTCGAGGGGAATGAATTTCAGCTATACATCTACCGTGCCGCTGTTCAGGCCGCTAAGTAAATATACTGTGTAAAGTCTGAAATTGAAAGTCATCTCTTAAGAGATGTTAGTGTAGGGGTGCAGGGTGTTCGGCGATAAAAAGCGTGAGCAGTTCAACTTGAAGTACTTATATTATAAAAGCTTATCATAGTCGTTATGAGTCACTGGTCTGCTAGCACATCCCTCAAGTTGATATCAGAATCTCCCCTCGGCTATTCCCAGCCATTTAGAGTTGTTTGCACCTCGGGATAATTGTCACAATACACTCAACAGTCAATTTTGAAAGAGCTTCCGTTCCGCTGACAATCGTAGGATTATTTCCGACGCAACGCACGTGACAACATATAGGAGTATCGAGTATTATGTGGTGTGTTATGATTTCAGTTCACCCGCTTATACAAGTTCCCAACCAGCTGGTGGGCGCTCCGGTCAACACCGATGTTACTCTGCAGTGTCACGTAGAGGCTTCTCCAAAGGCAATCAACTACTGGACTAGAGATACGGGTGTGTGTAATGGCAGTGGCGACATTAAATCTTCACTGCTGTCAAATTTGCTTTGCACGCCAATATCAATGATTTTTTCCAAACTCTTTCAGGCGAAATGATAATAACCAACGATAAATACTTCATGACAGAAATCAACAACTCCTACTACAGTGTGCAGATGAAGCTAATCATACGTCGTTTCCATAAGTCAGATTTAGGTGGATACAAGTGTATCTCAAAGAATTCTATAGGTGATGCTGAGGGAAACATACGTCTCTACGGTAAGCCAAACTCCACTTACTTTCTGATTTACAGCTTTCAAACTATGAAATGTTGATGAGACTCACACTAGAATTGGCGACGCAATAAAATGAAATTGGATTTTTTAGAAAAATCGCTAAAATTTCAGTTACAACTGTTCTGTATCGAATCCATTCTCTGGAAGGCGATGTATATCTGTTAACAGTTTAAACCAATGCTTGTGTTCCTGCTTTTATTGCCTTTGCTAACACTTTTCTCTAAATTCCACGATTCAAACAACGCTTTTCGGTTAACAATTCAATGAATACTTTCAAATAATATAAACATTATTACGATCGGAGGTTAACACTCACTTTATTTGTCCCAGTATACTTCACCAGCCAATCATACTAAATTACTAAACTACCCGAAACAATTTTACTTTTATAGAAGCTATACCCTCTTCCGTCTGTTTTATATTAAAATACAATTAATATACAAATTTAAATTGTCTGATACTTTTTTTGTTTTAAACAAAACTGGCTGCTTTTAAAGGCATTCCACTTGGACCTTTCTTTATAACCTCTTAAAATTTCAAATCAATATCTTTACCATTCCCGAAGCTTTCAAACAAAATGCATTTATTGTCCATCCGGTATTAAATTTATTTCCTTTTTTATTTATTCCTTTATGAAATTCTGTAGAGACCAAAAAAATTCCTCTTGTTTACAAAAAATTAAACCACTATATATTTTCCTTTTAATTTAAGAAATGAATTCTCTACTAACTTCCTGTCTTCTTTGTAACGTTTACTACTTGTATTGTTCTGTTATCATCCATCAAATTGTGGACAGACTAATGAATTCTTCCACTATGATCCGATTATCGTAGTAATTTTCGGAACTCGGATTTGGTTAAATTTAACAGCGGTGTTATATTTTTTATGCCGGGTTATGGCAAGTTTTAGGAACTTCAGAAGAAATGATGACTTCTTACCTTCTTGTACCGTAATGTTCTAGTATCATCCATCAGACTAATGAATTTTTCCAGTGTGATCAGATTAATTAATGTTTGGAAATTGTTTTAATTCAACGGATTTATTTTAGCAGCAATTTTCTGTCTAACCTCATATTTTTTTGTTGCGTTATGTGAAAGTGAGTTTTTGTCCTTAATAAAGAAGTACGTGGAGTTAGTAAGTTGTAGAGTCAGTAAACAAAGATTTGTTCATTTTAGGAAGTGTAATAAGATTTTTTCTATTTCATATCGTTACTTCAAGATAATAGAATATAAATTAAAGTGAAAAGACAATTTAAAGCTTCTTTCAAATGTTCTTATTTGAAGCGAAACTATACGGAAATCTTGGAGAATCTAATAAAAATAAATTGAGCTTGTCTCATATTTGATAATGAATTTAAAGTACAAAAACCATATAATGTTTCTTTTCCAATAAGTAAGTCAGTTACTCAACAAGGAATAAAGTTTAATCTATCTATCTAGATATTTTTACAGTGTGAAACAATATACCATAGATTTTTGTTTGCTCAGAACCTTTAGTTAATATTTGCCGTAAAATTTTATGCTTTTAGGTAGGCAGTAAAAAAAGATGAATATGAGATAGCAAGTAGGTAACAAAAATTATTAAAATGGCCACATAAAGCATAAATGTAGCCAGTTATTCTCGATAATTGAACATTCTTTATTCCTGCACAATAAAATTATGCACAAACTACGCTATTTACACGATAATATATCCTGGTCGTAGTTTATATAAAGCTCGGTTTGTAACTAGTGAACTAATAGTGATTTTTTTTAACAGAAATGGATCTTCAAGAGCGCGTTGACATAGAGGAGGACAACGAAGAAGACGTAGAAGAAATTGAAAGTACTGAGAAGCGGCTTTACAACGGCTTCCAAGGACCCTTGACGGAAACTGAGGAGAACAGTCTGCAACCGAACACCAGTGCAGGAAATTCATTGAACAATATCCAGGGACTTTGTCCTATTCTACTAATTCTACTGTTATTGTTTTGAACGCTATAAGGTGCGTTGCGCGGACACAGTGTTATGTGATATGTGCCAAATTTACTTGTGCTTCGCTACCTTCTAAACTAAACGCTGGGTGTCGTATGTATCATAATAAAAAAAATCATTAAAAAACTATTTTAGCAAGTGTTACAGTAGCATAAATGTTAATACCTCTGTTGCTGACTAGATGCCTGCATATATTATATTTTTAGTTGTTGTTCGGATAAAGATTCTCTGTTTTGTAGTTGATATTTTGTTGAATTTATGTTACATAAGTTTATTTTCGTGTTGCAAAAAATGTTTATATTTAATGCTGAATAAATTGGTTTGATTTTTCATTGATTCATACTTTAGTTTTATTACCAATCCCACATATAAAATAAAAACCTTCCCTATAGCTGGAATAAAGTGAAGTATATTTTATTTAACACATATTTAGAAAAATCATAAAAATGTTTCTATTTTAATTCATCCACGGATGAAATGACGATAAAATCAAAGTTTTTCCATTGAGTTGCCGTAGTAATTGAATAATTAATGAGATGAGAATTCAGATTTAATTCAAAGCATCAGAACTCGCAAGAGATCCGACTGACAAAAAGTGTTTTCGAGTGGCTAAGTGTAGTACACTATAAATAGACTAGTAAAATAGGTAAGTTGCTTTGTGAAAGAAGTACGCATTATTGTGCCTGTAGAAGGTGGATGTAGTGCCATAAGTAAATTCCTTTGAAAACGAATTTGATATCTCTTCGGTCCATTACTAAATGTGAATCTCACCGAAATACCATTCAACAGGTAAGGTGTGCGACAATGTTTCGTTTCAGCGATGATAAAGTGCGATAGAAAACCACCGGAATGTATCGAACAACTTATATAAGTTGATTTGGAGACATCTAGTTATATTCACGAAGCGAGGTATTGTTTGGCAAGTTCTAAACTAAAATTTATTATCGCATGTTGATGCTGCTGTGATAACCATTTTAAATGTGCATCTGGAGATTTGAGTGAGGTATCAGCAAAAGTAGCATATGTGTGTGAAATATTTGTAACATTTCGCTGAATGTCGTCGAGAATTTGTGTGGGAAATAATTCCTTGCTCTTACAATCTTGACGATCGGCAAATGAGTGAACTGGAATCTACATGCAAACGTCCCGTATTCCTGATATATGAGCACTCCGCCAGTATCTAGCTTTTCAATTTTCCTGGACCCTATTTTCGCATCAAACTAAATGTTCAAACGACCAAATTCAACCATTTTACAACTATAATCTGCTTAACTGTATGTATATGGACGACCAGCTTTGCATTTTCTTTGTGCTCGCTGTAACTACATTACTAGACGAAACCACGGTAATTACCACAAAAACCAATAAAAAATCTGTGCGTGGGAGTAGGAACGCTGCCGGATATTGCTAAGCCATTTTTATGTTTTCCGATTTGTAGTTAAAATTGCTCAGGTGTGGATTGGACCATGTATGAGTTTGAACTTGAGTTTGAGCCTGGCATGCCGTCCGCTCATTAGAAGTACATCTGTTAGAGAGGGAGCATCCGTTTAGATCCATTAGGACCGTTTCCCAGTTTCCTTTCCCCTTACACGAACAGAACCAGCTTTTAGACTAGATACTATACACAACTATAGCAAGTTGCTTTTCTCTTCTGCGTTTCCTACATAGGCAGTCGTTTACAGTTCAATGAAACTAGCCAGTTCGTCATACTATAACCTCCGTCAGGATTTACAAACAACCGAGGATCGATTTATTGTCTTCTAACAGCCAGAAATAATGCGATTCAAAATTAAATTTTCAGCCCCTGTTCTGGCATGCGAATTATGGTATACGCTCGCCGCAACCTCATCCTATACGACAACAGAACCATTAGATCACGACCCCCCTTTATACTCATACAAACATCTAAATAAAGCATCATTTCAGACCCAAACAAATTTTTCACAATATGAAGATGCGCTATTTTATTAAATTGTTTTTCCATTTCATCCTCTAACCACCACGCACGCACAAATAGAAATTATTTGGACAAAAGAGTGAGGGGGTGATTCTCGTTTAAAATAGATTGAACACGATTTTGCTTATAAATTATACTTAATATTCTTCAAAAATTGACACTTTTAAATCATATTCAGTCGACGTATTACTAATAACCTGCTTTGGATTCACTAGAAATTTTGTGAGTTTCAAAAAAGTTTAACTTCAGGTTTTTAGATTAAATTCCAAACTGAAGGTAGAACGAGTGACCTTGAACTAAAAATCGAACACCGGGTGTTTTTGTGAATTGGTTTATTAGAAACCTGTGAATATTTTCTAGGCAGCTAAAGTAGTTTTTGTCTAATAAGATTTTGAAAACTAACACCGGCGCATCCGCCAAAATTAACAATAATTCAAAATTACTTTTTGGGGGTGTTATATAAAACATTTTGAGAGTGGGACAAATTTTTTTAGTTTTTGCTACCTTTGACAAAGAATGATCAAGATGAGCCTGTTTACATTGTAGATAAAATAGAGTAAAACGAATAATTGCGCGCCATGTTACAAGATTTAAAAATTAATTATGCGGAGGAAAATCCCCGCTGGGAAAGTTGTATAATTCCGTTGGCGTTTGTCAGAGAACTATTTACAAACAATCTAAAAGTACAATGAATTAGAAAGGTATATATCACCATTATAATTTAGCGAGTCATTGATTTGAATAACGAAAAGTGGAGACTGTGCTCATTATAGAGAAGACTGTTTCTTAAATCAGATTGCTGTTCAAGTCTAGATTATCTTGGCTCTTTTAAATATCAATTTCAACTGTTCACACCTCATTAAGTTTCAATTTTACAGCTATTGTCCCATCTGGGTTACAGCCTGGGGTAGCATGCATCGGAAATCCAAGCACGACACGCGTATTCCACCACCGACCAATTATATTCTGCGACCTGCCGGCAAAGAATACACTACAATAATACTAGTAGTGTAGTTGGTTGCACCACGCTAGACCAAAGCTAAAATTGTCCAGAAAATAATTAATAGTTTCCCTTTTCGTTGCTTTGTTTTGCGCCAATGTCTGTCGCTCGCTAATTGTTTCCCTACTTAACATTTCCAAGGTATTTTCACAGAACAATCATTCATCATTCAGGTGCGCTTTGCGCTATATCGATAGATACTACTACAGTGTTTGTTAATTCGCACATATTAGAGCTTACGTCTTACGCCTACTAATGTTACTAATTATATCCAAAATAATTTATTTTGGATTATTATTTACATTTCCGTTGGATGCGCTAATTTAATAATTCGCTAAATTCGAGAGATGTACACACACACAAATTCAATTTGGGTTTAAACACCATTATTATTATACATCCACGGCAGCTTCCTACGGCAACAGATCATACCACTGAGCTAATATTTTTTCCTCAAACTAAATTATATTACCATAAATAGCGATTAAATTGCTACATTTATTTCACGCTAAATATACCTAGTATTATAACCGAATTTTATTCAAAATTAATGAGTAGCCCTTTTTCTAATTATAATTAAAAAAACAACGCCAAGGCAATTCTTATGTTATAACTCAAATTTGGAGTGTTTGGCGCAAACAAGAATTTTTTGATAGCAATAAAAGTACGATTTTTAATATATTGCCAGCTCATAAAAATTACATAGTGATATATTTAATGAAGGTAGTGAAGGCGGGCTGAATCTGGGAAAGAATTTTAATTTAATAACAGCGAAATTCTTAAGATCGCGCTCTGGAAACAGAACGACTATACCTAGTAGTTTATACAATAAAAATTTTATTTATTCAACTAGTAAACAACGTAGATAATACATGTTTATATATAATAATGTAGAGTTGGTTAAGATATAAGATGTGTATTGACTGGCGTAAACTATGCACAGAATGTAGATAACATTTATTAAATCCAAAAACAGCTCTCGAGAAGTTAGTGGGCGTTAGGGACCACCGGGTATCGGCCCTAGAGAAATTTCCGGGCAAGGGGTGAAGGGCACTCTTAATAAGTACACTGGAATTATGAAGAATTTGCAACAATCCCCGTTCTTCTCTAGAGACTCATATCTACCCCGCTGATCTTATTGTTACGTAAATCTGAATTTTTAAACATATTATAAACATGATGTGCAGACATTCCACCTACATTTGGGCACATATTAAATTTTATATACAAAGGCATTGTAATTATCCACGCAAAGTTCCGCTGCTTCGGAATATTTCGTACTTTTTTCAATCGTATTTATTTTATAAAAATAACAATCCGCCCAGTACGGCGCAACAAAATAAAGTATCGAATTTACTTTTTATCCTGTTGATCGCTTCCTTACACACTTAATGAGAGTTAGTTATAAATTTCTTGGACAGACTTTAATTGTTTGAGGGGGAAAAGTATAAACAACGAACTTCTGATCTGATGGGGAACTCATAAGAAATATAAACAATTTATTGTAATAAAATCTTGATTTTTGCACTAAGTATACAAAAAAAACTTTCTAATTGGTATTTTAATTTGGCGAGAAATTGCCAACTATTGAATGTGTCTCCAAAACTAACTCATTCTAATTACCATTATTGCTTATCTTTTACAAGTTTAAATTGGAACAATCTATTTCAGAAATGTGTTCGAACTTTATTTTAGTCCTTACATAGTTGCTAAGTCTCGAGCAGTGCGGTGCAGTAAAACCTTTTTGTTTTGTTGAAGATGTATGAAATAATTTTATGAAGCTACCTGCCTGTACATTTATGTCTATGTCATTATTTTTTCGTTTACTTAAGATTTATATCAGTGGTTATCAAGTTGGTAAACTAAATGTAAAAGTCGTTTTATTTAATCTAAGAATTCAATTTAAAAATCAATTTTTCGTATGTTTTATTTTAAACAAGGTGGAGGGCCCACGGCGGTCTATTACAAAAGATAAGACCTCGTTGAAATTGACATTTGCCAAATGTACTTTTGATAACTTTTCACATTCCATTACATGTGGACCAAGGCAGGAAAAAACTGTAGGAGAAATATAATAATATGTAAATTGTATGAAAAATATTTAAATAAATAAAACTGTTTGCTGCACTATAGATTTGGAAACCCACCAAAATAATAAGGAAGGAATTTCGAAAACTCCCTGGAGAATTACGCGAATCACAGCTATTCCTGCTCCAATATTCTTATCCAACTTTTTCCATAAGAAATTTGAGTTCTAGGAAAATTTTATTGAAAATATTTAAAAATACCTTGTTTAATAGTTCGTTTCGATTGGAATTGAACGAGCAAGAATATGTAAGTAGTGCGGAAGCGTCAAACTGCATGGTGTGACAATTTAAAACTACGCTCAAAAATCGCCAATATCTATAAAATTTTAAGAGCACTCTCCCAGTTCTTGTTTAGTACAAATAAACCATTTGCTGTGAACATGCTCATGTAGGTGTATAGTAATAAACTATTTACGCCAGTAAAAAATAAACAAAATAAAAGTTACATAGATATTAAAATAATTGAAAACATTCTGATTACCTGCTATATACAAAGTAAAACAACTGTTTGTTTCAAGCTAGCATTAGCACGATAAACTATAATAAAATTTGCACAAACCGAACGTATAATCGAGAAATTCAATTTGTTTTTATATAGAAAGCATTCCAATTCAAATACAAATGGAGGTATGGATGGCTTCAACGTTGCTCTTTTAACTTCGTGTTAATCTACTTTTCACGAGTATCTACCGATTTCTAAATTAATTACATTAACAGTTTTTATCCAAGTTTTTCATTAGCTTTAAACAATAAAATTTGTCTATATGTGCTTTGGCTTATGTGATTATGAAATATGATGGTGTAGACTATTGACATTAAAATTGTAGGTATGTATTCAGTATTTACGACTACTAGTCTCCTCTGCTTTTATGCGCTTCTCTCGGATATTCATTTGACCATATTAATTATTCCATTTGTATCATTTACCCTTAAAGTGAGTACATAAATTACAGTTCTTTCTACTTATTATCATTGACAACAAATTTCCACCGTACCTCTAAATCCCTTAACGCCTAGTTTTAAACTATTTATATTAATTAACAAGTTTCTGTTCCACATTCGCTTTAGCTAATACGTTGGTAGGTAATTTAATTAAAAAATAAACTATCAATTGGCAGGGATCATCTATTATTACTGACCACAAGTACGTGAAATATGCTTATATTATATGCATGAAAATATATTATACTGAAAATTAATTACATTCTGTCTGCATCCGACCCTACAAACATTTATAATTCCCATAATCTGCACCTTTTTACTTGGTTTTTAATCCGATTATCTATAACAAACGCAATTTATTCTTCCGTGAAATAATTTAATTTTTATATCTACATATAAACTAAAGTTTGAATTTCCAACAGATTTCTCCTGATGGAAAAAATGAGATATCTATCTGCGGGAAATTACTGAAACTACAGCGAGTTTCCTGCGAGCTCCTTTAAACTTTGGGAAATTTCCGGCAGGCGGCAGCATCTTCCTGGAAAACACGCGTTACCAAATCGCAAAAACGCAGTTTTCTATTAGAAATCTGCGGAAATTACAGTTTACTGTATTCGATCCTCTGGATTTGTTTCAGAAAGTTTACATGGTAGAATTTGTGTTAAAACTGAATTATTATTTGATTTAACAAAGAAAAACCCACAAAATATTTGGAAGTTTATATAAATGCTTTATTGAGTTATATTATTGTCATCAATATACAAGATTTACTTGCATGAGGTAAAGTATATAGATTTATGCAGTTTTTTATTATTTTACATTATACACCAATTAAATACATAACAAATCCTTTTTCTTTAACAGTTTAAAATACATATTTTTCCTAGACTAGACAAACAATGTTATGATTGTGATTTCATTTAAATAGATTTACAAAATGATTATTTATCTAATACTTAGATTAAAATATATTTTTATAGGGATCAACTTAAAAAAAAAACAAGTATTCTAAAACAGTATTGTACAGAAATTCGATATTACCACTGAGTAAATATGAGTAAAAAATGATAATAAATCACAAATATGTTTAGTTCATTCGGAAGACATTAAGGATTTTTATTATAAATGTTAAACGTTAAAATTATCGTTGATTTTATTAAAATAATTACTACATAATACATTTACATACACAAAGTATCCTTGCAGGATGTTTTATTTATTTTTTAGTTACACAATTTGATTTTGAGCTAAAAATAAAATAATTTTTTGCACTTAATCTTATGATATTGTCATTATTTCAATTCATTTCGTTTAAAAAATTGGTTCACCATTAATTCTCTTTTTATTTAACATTTTCTCCCATCAACGAAACACTGTTATTTCAGTGATCCTTCTGAGAAACCCACCACTGGCGGCGAGTATTATCTGCTTGGTTATCCACCAGGATATTCGAAGGAAACAAATATAAATTGAAATATTAGTGGTTTGTTGATGGGAGATAAAGGAAATGACTACAACCAAGGTTCAAGGTTTTATCTTGGACTGTATCACATTTAATAAAAAATTTGAACTAAAAAAAATGTCAGTGATACATATAATATTAATTAATAACAGTCATAAAATAGTTAGCATATTAAACAACACGAAAATAGAACAATGGAACAAGTAATTTAATTACGCGCTACAGGAGAATTCTTTATAATTTTATACAGGGTGACAACTTTGAAAACAACGGGGGTTACGATATAAAGTTATGCTTACTTTAGAACTTTTTAGAAAAAGCTTATGATATTACCGAAATAACTAACATAGGGCTTAAGTATATTTTGATAAAATTATTTTGGTCCATGTGAATTTCTTCAAAAAAAAACTTAAAATGAAAAATGGCCATCAGTTTTATGCTTTATATATGATATATACCCTATGCTAAGTTATGGCCAAAAATATTAGGTACAACTGATTAGTTATTTATTGTCAATCTATAAGTTGTTTTGTTAGTTTACGGTTAAATAAATTGAGAATTACACGTCGGATATGCGGATATTTCTGTAGATATGAATCATAATTATATTATCATCTATGATATATTTATTGGTGGAATGTATTGTCAAAACGAAATGTTACCATAACATCGCAATGGGAAGACTTGGTGATATGAAACTCAGCCAGAGTTCTTAATATACAAGGAAGACATTTCCAGATAAAATTATCTAATAATGGTTAAAATAATTTGATATTTAAATATATTATTTTATATATGTGCGATAATATTATTAGTAATCTGCTTCCTTTATCTCGCCCCGACTTAGTTCTCTTTAAAACAAAATTAAACCATACCAGTTAGAATTGCATACAATCGAAAAATAACAAATCCAATGTAACAAGAACTGTCTAAGGGCAAGCCGCGAGCATTATTGCTCTGTAGCAGAGTCCAAGACGGAGCTCGGCTTGCACTCGGTACAGATGTTGCTAAAGGCGATTGTGTCCTTAGTTCAGGTAACAATAGTGTGGTCATTTCGTGTTCTTCTTCATTTTTATTATCGCCATTTTCTTTCTTCTTGGATTGTTTCCATTTTTTCGGCTTATCGTTAGGTTTTGGCTTTCGAGGTTTTGTTTCAATGTTCTTCGGCGGGACTGTCGTACTTGACGATTTTACTGTTAAATGTAGTTCTGGAAAAATTTCATTACACAATGCCGGTTCGATTGAAACAAAAAGATTTAATTTACAGCGTACAAACAATTTTATAAATATATAGATAAACAAATAAACAATTTTCATTATGATGTGGAATTAATAACTGTTAATTGTAATTATATAATTTTATCAAACTGTTGGGAAATCTATGAAAATTTCTGGCCATTTGTTTTATTAGTTTGACTAATTCAACAAATTTTATTCAAATACCTTTGTTTTTCCGGTATTAAAAAAATGATTGACACTGTGATATTGTTTGTTGTTTTTGAAGCAACATAATAATAAAATCATATAAATATCGGTTAATTTTAATTCACGATACACATAGTGCTAGAGGCCTTCTATGCATATCAATTAAAGCGCATTAGTTATTCGAATTTTCTGTATACAAAATGTTTACGCATAATTATTGAGTTATTGATTACTTACCTGAATTTAAATAAATACAAATTTAATAACAAACGTGTTTATTTGTTGTAATTTAATGCTACGAAATTTATACGAAATCCCAGAAATGCTTTGGGAGAAACCAAATGGCAACAAAATGTAAATCAAATTAGTTTAAACCACCAACGCCTTAATTTTCTTACATTATTTAAATATATTTCTTTAATAGTCAATTGTAGATTTTGCAAATAGTAGCCAGAAACTTCTATTTAGCCAAAATTAAATGTTCCCCTGTGAAATTGTTTCTTGCTACGCCACTGCAACTGTACTCTATAAAATATATTTTACAGTTCGAATTGTTGTTAGCACAAAATTAAATTCTCTTCAAGTCAACTACTAACTGTCGGTTACTTCAGCAACATTTAACTACTAGTTGCTTAGTTAGAACAATTTAAGATTCGATTCCAATGTTGCCATGGCAACACAGATGCAGGTGATTGAACTTGTTATTAATATTTGATGAAATTGTGTTTCCGGACTTTACTCATATATTTGTTTTATTAGTTCGATTTGAATATTTATTTCAGACAATGAAAACGCGAATCAATTGAAAGGATATGCAATTATAATTTCTAGTTTGAGAATTTCCTGAAAATTAAAAAAATTTCATTAGCCGATTTTGTAAAATTGTGTTTAAGTAAACAGTAATTTATTTATTGAAACCGATTATTTGTTTCGTTAACTGTATTTATTTGAAAGAGTGAAAAAGCACATCGCTTAAATGGATTTGCAATCGATACCTACTCGGTAAATTAGATTTAATTGAGTGTGGTGTTTTTTTGTATAATTACCTTGCAATCGGACGACACCCTCAGCTTTCCCCAAGGCGTTGGAAGATGTACAAATGTATCCCCCAAAGTCTCGTTTTTCTAAATTACGTATTGTCAAATTCATAAGTAAAGAATATTCGTTTAAGACACTCTCCTCCATGACGTACTTGTCATTAGGAATAAGTTTTTCACCTGTAAATGAAAATAATAAAGGTGCAGTTGCGAGGCGAGCTTTAGTTAACCAAGAGCCAGTAGAACGTTTAAATTATGTGACAGAAGCGACATGAATTAGGTTTAAGGTGATATATGCTGCAGCTCAAAGGACTGGCCTCCGCAACAGTAATTTGAAATGTAGGTGGTGTTGGTGTTGTTGGTGGCTAGCATAACACTAGGAGTAAATATATAGAAATATATATGTGTGACTTTGTGGTGGTTAAGCTCGGCCCCAGGGAGTAGCGCGCTTACCGTTGTCCCGCATCCAATGGTTCATGGCTTTGGGTGAAGCCTCCACATAGCACTGGACTAGAACATCGCTGGCAACGGGGGCCGCCACCAGCTGATTCGATACTCTGATCAGCGGGTGAACTGTAACAGATGAACGAACCAGTGGCCAGTAATGGAAAGTGTGAAGATTTTATGAGGTCACTTACAGTGAACCCTGACTATAAATCGTTTGCTGACTGACGGGGGTATTCCATTACTAGCGATGCATAAGTACGCCCCCATATCTATGCGTTGAACATTCGTCAGCGTCAGCGTTTCCCCGTCGAAGGACCGCAACACTGCCAATGAGAAAGAAAGTGTTGAATCGATATGTAGTTATATTAAAAGATAAATACATAGTCAATATATCTGGACAAGTCAGGCACAGACTCATACACGTATGGGAAATGTACGGTCCATACGTCGCGATATTTCAACTGCCAAGAAATAAAGTCGGCAGGAGGAAAGACGCAGGACATTTGCCGCCGCCACCGCCTTCGGGGTGAGGGCCATTCTGACGTTCGTTGCATTGCCTGCGGATCGTCGCGGTCACCATTCAGCCAATTGGAAGAATAAAGACAAATGTTTAGTTGGGCTCTCAAGCGCCAGCGGATATAAATGCCACTCGCAATGCTTGTTCTGTTTGATGAAACGTACAGCAGCAGCTCTGCAGAACAATCATTTCGAAAATTAATAATCCCTAAGACCCTGAACGGTATAGGTACGGTAAAATGGTGCACATTCTAAACCTGTACTCTATACTAGCTCAATAACTACATATTTGATGGACACGCAATACACCTGCAGATCATTTTACCAACAATCTCCAAGATAATAGACGATTTGAAATTTAAATGAGCAGGATTTATCGGAAGCAAAATGCAGCCGTGCGAGACTTGTCAGAACTACCAATCGAGACTAAGTTGAATTTTTCATTGCACATGTTCGCTAGCGGTGGAATGCAAATTGGGATTTGACAGGAAGCCGGATTAGGTCCAAGACACACCAGCTGCTCTCATTCTCAATGAGATATCATTATCTCAGACTAAATAATGTATTCAGATCAGGAAAAATACAATCGATTACAACACCTTGCGCTTATGCCATCCTACAACCCTCATATTTAAATTCCATAACCAACAAATTATTATCTATTCCTGTGTTATTTACTCTTCTCATAAACCGCTCCCATTCAATTCGTTTATTGACTGATAATAAATTATATATTAATTTAAATGTTCGTTATCATTTTATCCACTGTTAAATATTTAACATTAATGGAAATACAACAAATGAGTTGTTTTAATTAATTAAATACATAAAAACATATTACATTTGTTAAACAAAATACCAAAACTTTAAACTTTAAAGCATAAATCTAAAATTTTCATTTTTGTTTTGATACATCATCAAAATCACCCTGTATCTTATTACCTGTACAATATTTCACTGCTATAATTAAAAGCACACACAAAACATCTCGTTCCGCATCCTGCTGATAAAAAACCGCAAAATACATTACAAAGAAAACTCTATAATAATATGTAAACTTTTAACATAAGTTTCTTCCAACAAAAACTTACGCAAATCCGTATCCTAAAGTTATTAGGTAATTATAAAAAAGTTCCAAGTATAAATACCAAGCTGTGTCAGTTTATTTAGACATGAAAAAAAATCAATGATTTAATGTGATGGTAAATAGTGATAATAGAGATATCGCGTTTCTTTGTGTTGCTTCTTCTTGTGATCTTAAAAAACGAAGGAAATAAAATAGACCGTTTGCGATGTACATAAAAACTCACTAGACAAAGAACCTTGTAGCTTTTACTTTTTACTTAACTCATAAATTTTTTATTAGAATTGCGTTTATTATATGCTACCTGTAGAATATACACAAGATAATTTTTTTCTTGGCCTTTGTAAAGAAAAATTAACTTGTCAAACTGCTTTCCTTAATATCGTAATCAAGTTTATGTGAAATCATTATGTTTCACCAGAGTTCACAACGTGGAAAAAACAGTTTGTCGCCGGAAGGAACAAATCTTGAATAACAATTTCTGTGTAGGTGTACATATAAAATCTAAATATTGTTATCGCCGCTCACCGATTGATCATTACATCAAAGACCAATAATCCGCTGTGAAATTTACGTATAACTTATATTGGAATTTTCAAGATTTACCCTTTGGAACTTAGTATAATAAAACAATGAAATATAGAAAGCTTAAAAAGTTTGTTCTGAAATAACGAAAACAATGGTTATTTATAGAAGTTTTTGTGTGTTTGTTGACAAATACCTACATTGTTTTTCTCGACCGCCATCGTGCCGCAGGATAATATTGCGGCTGTCCTCTCGCCTCCAGAGGACTGTTGGATCGGGCACCCCAGTTGCGTAGCACCTGAGCCGAATAGTGCCCCCCTCGACAGCAACACCAGCTCCCTCGGCAGACTCATTGTCGTTTAGAATATCTGGAGGGATAACTACTTCCAGGGTACCCATCTGCAATCAGTTATGATTAAGCTTGTAATGCTAAAGTACAGACTGCATATAATCCTGGGATAAACGCTCTGGAATAGTGGTGCACCCAGGGGGTAAAAGGATCTGGCGGTGTGCAGAAAAAAGAAAATTTGAACAAGGGGACAAATTTTTGTCAAATATATAAGAGTGTGAAAATTGCAAGAACACGAGGCAGAATCAATTCCTCCCGTGTAGCATACTCTATTTTTTCTCATACCTGTACGAAAATGGCCACTTCTTTTGCGTAAAACGCGCGAACAAATTATGACAGCGTAACACTGATATTTTTGCTTGAGACTTTGCGGTGAGAAAATCACCTTGACAACCATAAACAAACACAAATAACTCCCGCATATCAGGGAGGGAATGGCTACCCAAGTAAGAAATGTTACCCCCATTCCTTATTTTCTGCGACTAGCCTAAAAAGGCGACTTTGTACCCGCATTTCACGCTAATAAAGTGGCCATTTTCGTGCAGGCATGAGAAAAAAAATATTGCTTTGAAAACTGTGACTTTTATTAAACTTTTCCATTTCCAAAATTGGGTATAAGGCGTTCCAAAATAGTAGAGCCAGATTAAGATTTTTTAAAACTTATAGTATAGTTCACTGTAGAAATTTCAAAATTGAATAAAAGGCACCAGTGGCGCACCCACTGCATTTTCTGGGTGCACTGCTCTCTGTAACTGTACCTGACTTCTCATGGGATCGGTGTTAATCTGACACATATACGTGCCAGAGTCGTTCTTTTGCACATTGGAGACATGGAGCATCCAAGTGTTGTGACCATTGTGCGTTACCAATAGCCGTGGGTTCTGGGCTACCATATGTGTGTGAATTGCAAGAATTGCTTTGGTATCGGACTTTATCCAAGCCACCTGAAATTTCAGACATGAACAAATTCAAACAGTTCTCAGAAAAAAACATATACAACGAGTTAGTAAACATTCGAGGGAAATCTATTAAAAAATAAACTCGACAAAGAGAACTGAACACACAAATCCTTTACTCTCATTTTTCAACTGTCATTAAATACGTCAGTGTTTCCTGTGTGGTCAATGGAAAATTTTCATATTTCGATTTGAAATGTTTCATCAGCAAACAAAGCTGTGTGCAATAACAATATCATTTTAAAAAGATGTTTGTGTCCTTGATTGATTATTCATTATTATCATTACATATGCGCGATGAAAATATATTTTACGGAAAATTCGTGAGGGGTGAATAAAAAAACAATAACAAACAGTGCATTGTATTATGTTTAAAAAAATACAGGGTAACGCATCACAGTACATGTACTGGTATATTATCTTAACGCATAAGCAAATATTTGAATTATCTTTTTGGGAAAAAATGTGATGATGTTTACATTTTATTTCCAGCCTCGCCTCTAATTTAAATTGAATATGGGTCAAAGAATATTTAGGGTTTACCCAAATACCAAGTAGTGAATAATTAGTTTGCCGGGTCTGTATGCGTATGTAGAAAATTTGAAGTATGTATTTACGTCGGAAACTCCAACGTTACGCTACGCTACATTTAAGAAATTGCAGTAACTTCGTTGGGGAGCATTTCCGAACACATGTTCATATTAAATGTATGAGGAAATGAAATAAATTTGTTGTTATGTTTTGTCGAAATCAGGTGATTGACTGTAATAAAAATGTGAATTGGCGGAACTGCCTCCTGAACTTCTGCATTAAAGTACGGATATTTGCCTTTAAAGGCGTTAGTTCGGATGAATTCTTCGCGGACTTTTCTATATATATAATTCCATTTACGGTATTTGGCGAGGGCGCTCAATGCCTCGGGTTTCAGTAGGGGTATACTCAGTGATTTTATTACTGACAGGAGTTGGTTTTGAAAGTAGTACGTCGCAAACTCAATAAGTGTGAGTTGCACATCTGATTGGATGTCTTTGTGTTACCTTCAGGACATCACACAATGCAATCAACGCGTATAGGTCCTGTCGGGAGAAGAGAGAAAACTATAATGAAATGAAATCAATCATTTTTTTCTTTGGAACGTTTTCCCCACAAATTTATTTTGTACGCGATAGAAATTACTGCAAAACCAAATTAGGAACATAATATCATTTGGTGCGTTGTAAAGAGAAAACCGATAGTGAATAAATATCGAAGTTTAAGGCAATTTGACAGTTAAATATTTAGTGCATGGACTGTAGTGTTGTCAGTGTCAGTTCCGCTCGCGGGTAATATGTTAAATCCGTCCGAAGACAAGCGAGCGCGCCTGCATTTCCTAAAAACGGTTAAATATTCTCTCGATAAGAATAAGCTTCTAGCTTGGGCTCTGGATGTTTTGTGCGTATGTAGGATTAACTAGGTACCTTGTAAGTAGACAGGTGATTAACAACGCAGGTGAAATAGACATCTCGGCCTTGCGTTACCGTATGGTTCTCCAAAGGAGCTAGAAACGTCGGCTCTGCCACGGCGGCGGCCATCTGACCTGTAACAAAACGAAAGATAACAGCATAGACTTGCCAACGAGATAAGTGAAGTGAAACTAAAGATATTCACGAGAATATTCTGCTGAAAGCGAGCTTCGGACGTGTTCAGTGTACAAAACTGTAGCGCAACATAAGAATTCAAATACTCTAAATGTCACATTCTGTAAATGAGACTGATTTACATTGGAATGTTACTTATTAAATATTTAACTCGTCGCGCAGTGGGAGTTTGCAGGTGGTTGGCAGCCGGACTAGCTGGCAGAAATTGTTACTATCGTGCAACTAACTTCACAGATGTGGTTTAAACAACAAGCTCTGATACCATTTAAGCATTGCCATGCCGCCCCGCTGTATCGCTCGCATACACCCTTGTCGCCCCGTCACTCACGGAAAACGTCACTTCTGGCACAGTAAATCGCAAAATCATTCAACTGAGTAGTCTGTGAAAAGCTCTGGTTATACAGTCTCGTTTAGCGTTTGTCATGCTTCAGCGAGACGCCGAATTCGTTCCTGCTGCTACTGCTACTGCTGCTACCGGTTCCTCTGCTTGCTAACTCCACGCCCCAGCACCCAACACCCAGCAGTCAACACCGGCGACGGCGATTCCGGCGTCGCGTTCCATTGTTTTCACAACATTCGTGTAATTTGTCAAACAAATAAATATTACGCCCACCTATCTTTAAACAACTACCGACAACACATCCACATCACCATATCAACTCGCGGCTCTGATCCACTGACAACCTTCATTCTCTTTCACACCTCATATCTCCCGAACACAGAGCCAGCCACCCACAACCTATATCACGATAATAATTAACACATCTGCGTTTATTCGAACTTTAATTTAATCAATTTTACACCCCTTCTCAACTACCAAAAAACATGTTAATTAACACTTTCCCAAATCACTGACACTGATAATGCTAATTATTCTACCTACAAATTCACTTTAAGTTTTGTTTCTCCTAAATGAACAGCTAGTTACATCTTTATCTAACTACTAACTACGTCTTCTATCTCTTCATCAACAATAAACAACTCAACTTTCAAAAAGTACAGTAATAATAATTACCTAATTATGCTACCTACAAATTCACATTCATTTATAAGTACAAGATCTAATCATATATTTACTTGAAAAAGCCCACGCATTTTACATCCTTACACAATTAAAATTCTGGTTTAATTCAAAATTTTTGACCAAAAAGGCTCCCATAACTTCAATTGCTACTCCTCGTTGACAAGACGAAGGTACAACCATGAATTTGGTGCCACGGGACAAAGCAAAGCGTTAGAGAAATTGAGACAAAGCCAGCATTTCTAGTTAGCTATAGATTATGATGATCCTGGTACCCATGATGAAGAATATTAATTATAACCTCAACTTGAAACCAAATTTTGAACCAAGAGCTTCAACAGCTTATAATCTAGGACATATAAATTAGCCTCACGATCCTATAGGAAGAGTTTTTGCCTCATCAGTTCCAGTTCTAATTAACTAGACTTACTGATCATCAGTCATACAGTTAATCGTCTAAACTACGTGATGAAATATAATGCTCATTTCTAAGTTTTTAGTTTAATCATGCTGGTAGTTATATAAGCGCAACTGCTCCATTTACATTGGGGAAAGATATGAAATATAATTATTGAAATTGAATAGCTCAGAGATTGGCGGTCCGGTTGAAATAGATAATTACCATATGGTGTGTATTATTTTGAAGGAAATGCACATTTAGTTCTAAAGCTATATTGATTTCAGAATTGGACGAAAAGGCAAATCCCTATTATTTCTTTAACTCTATCATCATTCCCAGCGAATGGCGCAGCACTCAAGCCTTCCATTCTCTAGAGCCGACAAGCTGAAAATCTGCAATGAATTTGGATACTGTGTCAGCCGCGCGCGTGAGTAGAACTCCAGAAGGCTAGGTCAGCAACCACATATTCGTATTATAAAATATTGGACCACTTTCATAATATTATATAAAACGTTACCAGATACATTTAAAAACACACCACGGTGTGGCCTAAATTTATTTTTTATTCCAAAGCATTTTAGTTGGAGATTTACGATCAAAAATAAAGCTGTGTCTCTGGCGCACCAGTAATTATAATAATGAACAGGGGATCCACTTTTTTCTCAACTAATTCAGGATTACGTTGACAAATATTCTTTTAACCATGTTAAATTACTAGTGTACTTTTTACCTTATGCAAAATAAAATATAACTCGCTAGTCCTTGGAGCATTTTAATATCACAACCATTGTATGCTGTTTTTTTAAAGAAATATATCAAACCCACTTTTAAACACAATGAACCAAGCCTTATTAATCTATGATATAATATTCTTTTAGTAGAGAAAGGCTATAATCTGGTTAAGAGCTGTAGAGCTTTTTGTTACGTTGCATAAAACGGAAGTATCCATTTCACGAAACGAATCCATTCCATGAACAAATCACCGAGGATCATTGTCCATTTCATCCGTATGGAACTAAATTTATCCGTTTATTATATTTATGACCATTTTTGGAAATTCATTGAGGATGGATAGTAGATCCATTTTTGTTAATTCTGTGAAAGTGGATATTGTCAAATCTCAGGTCATTAAGGTCACTTTTATCCATTTTCAATAATTATTCGTATTCTATGAAATGGAACAACTGGAAGTGGATCAGAAATGAAATATTACGTAGTTATTTCATCAGTGTATCCAGTTTTATTTAGAACAATGGCAATAATTATGAAATGGATAATAGAGTAAGGTCACTTCCATTTGTTTCCACTATTTTTCTGTTAATTTTCTAGAATGAATATGGTAAAAGTGTATCAAGATGAAATTTGGGATAGGATTTTAAAAATTCGGTTTGGAATTTGCTATTTTCCGTTGGATCAAGGTCATGTGGACATCGAGCAAAATATGTGGGTATAATGAACTGGTAAGAGCCGTTTTATTTTTGATTGTTAAATAGCGCTTGGGGGCTTTAGCGTTAGATGAATGAATGGCAAATAAATTTGCAACAATCAATGGTTAATTTGTTGGACCTTGTGGCGTGTCATGTACCTATATTCATCGGTCGTTGGGCGTTTCGATGTTCGGTTGTTAACCATGCGCTACCGGCACATGTGAGGGTTTCCAATAATAACTCACTGTCGCCGTGGCAGAATCAACAAATTAGTATTGCAGCTACTCCGACATTGCTAATCTGGGATTAGCCAGGGCTTTAATGTAGACCCGCAGTCATGGCAGCCCAATCGAGTACAGTCCCTATAACACTGGGTAATTCAAAGGAATACTATATACAATTGTGATATTCTCTTAAATTAACTTGAGGAACGAAAAATTTATAATATGATTTGTCAGAGGAAAATCTCTTGTTAAAGACCGAGCTGAATTTATTTTAATTTGATCCTTGCACAAGGAGAATATCTAGTAAAAAGGCGCATGGGTATTTTTACGGATTATTTGATTTTACAGAAAAATAAGCGCATGGCCTTAAAAACAATACATCATGTATTAATATGCAATACTTCTGCAATGCATTAATCGAGACGTCATCTGACTGAATAGCCAGATGATTTATGGCAGCAGATTTTGTGGTATCCTAAGTCTATTAACGCATATTGAGTGTAAAAACTCAGCTTTTTATTTAAACGGAGGCGAAACTGTATACGGTTTAATTTCGACAATAAACTAACGGTTAAATATATTTATTTTTGTTGATTAAAATGATTGCACTTAGTGCAATGGTGAATTGTTAGAGAGGCAATATATTTTATCGGTTTTAATAGCTATTAAAATGCCAATAAGTGATTGCTTTGATTGGACAATGCTGCACCTACATATACATTCTTAAAGCTTCCAAGTAAATACTGGACCATTATGCAGAGTGCCGCAGGGTTAACGTCGATATTTTAGGAATTTAATATTACTCAAACAAAATATGTTGTCAGCCATGCTTATAAAATATGTTTCAGTTTAATTAAATTATATAAAAATATTGTGTTAAATTGTAGTTTGGATATAGGCTTCGATATAAGGAAAAATTATTGTTGAACAGTTAGTTATAGCATGCAGGAAGCAGGAACTGTTTATAAATTGTATTAATTAGAGAAAAATATAAGGCTAATTTAATTAATGAAGATCTGTTAAAAAAATCCTTCAATTTGTTTGAATTGGCGGTATTAATTTGGCTTTCTTAATGTTGAAGTATAAAACGAGACGATGGTGTGGAAAATTGTGGGTGTTTAATTAATTGAAAACTGTGGGCGTTTGTAAGTTTTTAGTGGTTATCAGGAATATTTGAAAAATAATTTCGCTAAAAATGAAATATGTAAGGAATGTTTGAATACAAGAGCGGTTAACGAGAATGTGAAGTTTAAACTTTACACAGAAAAAAATGTTATCATTTTAGCTAGGGGACGTGCCTCGCTACAATAAGTTTAGAAACGAATTTCCCGTGGTTGGAAACAGAATTTTCGCGTTATAGCTCTTTATTTGTTTAATTTTGGAGTTAGATATTTGTCGAACAATTCGAGTTAATTCAAAAACAGCAACTACCTAAGCTTTGTAGTCCTAGCATTGAGCATTTCGAGTTTAATGACGCGAGACAATGACATAGTCTTCGTTTATTAAGAACCGTAACACCGCTTGTTCGAGGGGGTTAGTGAATAGCTACGAGTGTCTTAATCCGCCAGTAAATTGAGTCTCGGTTAAGTTCCGGCTAGCGACTCAAACAGTGTATATGCGGCTCATGGAACTGTATTGTACACACGTCTGCCAGCTCAATTTAAGCGCGCACTGGCCCATAAATGTCAGATATAAACGCTGAACACTGAACAGGTTTACGTCCTATTTAAAAAGAAGAAGTTTGCAGAGAGTTGATTGTAGTTGTCGATGTCGAAACCGAGACGAATGAAGAAGGCATCGGCGTTTGGGCAAAGCGCAAAGCAACGGCAATCAGTCGACTCCAGTCCCCCAACCCCTTAGTTTCCACTCTCTTCTCTACAACCTAATCTTATGCGACATATGCGCTATCGCCGTCCAATTGGAAACGTAAGGCGCTTAGTTATCGCCTGCGTCCACTTATCTGCATGACCTGTGTAGTGCGATCCCTTGAATAACATCAAATTACTCAAACGGAGAATGCGGGGTGCTATCAGTCCTCTGCAAGCTAAACGGCACCTTCAGAATTGGGTTCGTGTCTATTCCAGACGCGGAACTGCTAACACATACGCCCCATTGTTCTCGCTACACCCTGCCAGCCTCCACCCAGCTTCTGCTTCTGCTTGCTTGCAATACTGTACGCCCATTATAATTGCACTAACAACAACAACAACAGCAACAACAACAAGAACAATCAAATCACCACAACCAACGGTTTTATTATTTATTTAACGCCGCCCCTTCGAGCACAAATTGACTTTCTTTTAACTATACCATTTCCCCAATCATTATCCATTTTATCTCAATCAACTAACATTCTTACTACACCCTTCTTTTCTTAATTACCAATCCAATACTTATAAAAACTGATTCAACCCTACTTTACTTCTATGGATATTTGGCTTTACTCTACTTTAACTCTTGGGCTATACTATCAAATATAAAAGATCCCAAATCCACCCTTACACTAATAAAATTCTAACAAATTATATTTTATTACCTGAAATACCAAAGAAAAGTCAAAATCAATTGTACGTATCATAAAATATTGTTGTCAATGGCTTTTTATTATACAGCCTGGTTCTCATAAGTAGCTCATACAACATTCTTATTATATACGAGTATGGAGGAACATTTCTAAACAAAAATTGAACCACAGTTTTATAGACAATTTCCTGCTTTTTAGTTAATAGCTTACATGCACCTAATAATAAAACCTACAGACTTTTACAAATACCTACATATATACGAAACTACAATGGAAAAAGCATTATCAGTTTTGTTTTTATTATACCTGCAACTATATATATATTATATTTGACACTAATATACTGGTAATAAATTATATAGTGAATTTACAACTCGTTTTATTACATTTTATTTACTGCTACTAGTGCTATAACAACATAATTATTTTAACACAATGTAACGCCTTAAAGATGTTTCAACTTCAACTTGAAGATTGTAAACTTGTCGAGGTGAGAAATGTTGTATAATGTTTTGGACATGTTGTGTATGGTAACGTATAAGTTTATTTGTAATAGGTTGAATAATTGCAATTATAGTGTGGTAAGGAGATTTAACAACAGACAGCCGAAGTAATTCCATGTATTAATTATGTTGAGAGAGTTTCTAAGATGAAACTATGCCATCTAACATCCAGACAATTGATATTGTGAACATATCATGTGGGAGACTGAAGTATACCTGACTAAGAAATCCTGCTCTGCTCTATAGAAGGAAACGTGTTTGTCGAAAGATAAGCCTCAAATTAAATTGCTTTAAATTGCCATGTTTAGAAAATCATCCAGCATTGGGTTGTACAATTTTCCAAATGTGTGCTGGAAGCGCTAATCCGATTTTACTGAAAACACACTAGATACTTATTTTAACATTAACGACATTTCCAAACCCCTATGAAGCTTTTCAATGACACATAGTTAATGCTGCTAGTAACAGATGTGTCTTATTTAGTTTCATAGATTTCTACAAATAAATTTCCTTTTTTATTTGTTTGTTCGTTCGTTTGTCGCGCTTATATTTTTACCATACTGGATTGACGTACCACTAAATTAAAAATCGCGACAAATTTTTGCCTCGTTCAAAACACTCTGACACATTTGATGTCACATACACACAACTCATTAAAGCAAAACAAATTTTATTTTACTGTAATAAAGTTTCGGACGTCGCGAATATTATACTTGCGAAAAAAACACTGCGCGGTACTTAAAAATTATGCGGACTATTGTCGCCATTGTTTTATTCGCATGGCAAAACTCGCTTTTTTCAGGACATTTTTTGTAATTTAATACTTAATGTTGTAGAGGGTTGTGAAACCACCGCGATGCGCACACTCTTCCCCAAATATAGATAAGTGAACTTACGACGATTGTTTCTAAATTTCATATTTTTAAAGTTGGCCCCTCTATTAAAAATCTCGGTGCGCCACTGATGGTAAACATCAAACTTGGTGATCCTGTTAGCACACACTACACAATGCCCCGATAAATTAGCTACAAACACGATGATTATCTTGACGAGACGCAAAGAAAATATTTTATTAAGTTCTTAATCTCCACACAAAACTTCAAAAATAATCGTTAGGAAAAACCACTTAATATTAAAAAAATCCTTTACAAATTGTTGATAAACTCTTTTTCCAAATTTCCCTTTGTTTGAATCATCGTCGTATAAACAGTAGCAAAGTGATGGAACAATATTACACACGAAAATCCTACATTAGTGAAGCATAATTTCAAAGAGAAAATATGATTGTTTGATTCTGACAGGTTAATGTATCTGCTTGTCAATACATTGTTAAAATCACACATCAAAAGAAACGTTACAAAAATGCACGTTTACAGGAGCGACAGTGATGCACTAGGGTATAGAATTTACGAAAAATACCTACAGTAGCAAATATTTCCTGAATAAATTCCTTAGATCGTGCAAAAGAGCAAAGCAAAGCAAAACAAAACAAAAATCGTTGAATCACAAAGTTTCACTAACCTATATATTTCTGTAAAACCATTAGTATATTTCTTGATACAACATGACAATCTATTTTATCGAATTTATTTATCCCGATAAAATATTGTCATCCGTTTACTCCCACGGGATGAAAAAAACTAAATTGCATTCATATTTTTTCGGTTTTGTTGACGCATTTATATTGCTTATTTTCGATCAAGACAATACAATAGTTTATATAATATAATATATAAAAAACGGGCAGTTCGGCGTGTGGCATATATTTTGTATAGATTTGTTTCGACTAAGCGTGAAAATTGTCCATGCTCCCCTCAAATTTTTATGATAACATATGTGCATAAATTACTTGAGATATACATTATTAGATTTAACAAAATTTATTGTGTCTGTCATGTACCAAAGCACATCATAATACAATCAAGACAGGTTTTTGCTTTATAAGCTATGAAATTTTTTTCGTCCATCCACATGAAATAATCAGAATTAGCACATCATTAACAGCATTAGCTAGAGCTTATATCTGATGAAACATTGTGGTAATATACAATATTCTAAAGTAAATGCTGTAATTCTGATATGATTTAAGGTTAAATTAGTTTGAATTTGGATTGGCAAACAGACCAAATCTATATGGATTATAGAGACTAATGACATGAATAACTAAACTATCTAAGCAATAGTTTATCAATATATGGCAACATTTGAAACACCGGACACGTTTCAACCTTATTGCAATTGTACGCAAACTTCAAATATGTTTCACTCATTTATCAAACATAAATACACATATCGCGGCTGCGGATTTCATATTAGATTATACGGCAACTCTTCATGCAAATTGTTGAAAATTGCGAGAAAATAAATTTTTGTTCTCGTGCGGACTCTTTCCGGGTTGCCAAAGTGAAATAAAAAATGCCAGAGATATTTAAATTAAATTTACCGATATTATTTTAAATATGTTATCGAAGATACAAGAAATTAATTTCCAGAGAGTTTATAAAAAATCTCTGATTTTTAACTTATTTATATGCTACAATTTAAGGTGTGGCTAAAGTCCCGTCAAACGAGATTTCCATAACTGTGCAAACTTTTACAGTTATTATCTGTGTTTATGGGGAATCTGTTATAGAACCAGCTTAATGTAGGAATATGGAAATCTAGGTCGGTAAAAAGTTGTAGGTATCTCATGTTTCTATAGGTAACATAAAAATATAAAAATTTTATGCGAAAATACAAATTCTATAGAACCGATTACGGAAAAAACTCGATAAAATATTGAATTGTTACAGTAAATATAGAGGTTATTTCAGAATTATTACCCGTTTCAACATCGGTGCAAACTTGGATCAATTTCTAAGCGATCTAACCTAACATTATATAAAAGTTTTTATTGTAGAGATTGGTAGAAATTTTTGTTGATTATTATATGTACGAATAAATCTACAAATCTTAAGTCGCATGTAAATTCCTAGAATATATTATTTCTTATTAAAAAGGATATATTTGGTGTGTAATTAATACTCGGCTGTTACGACAAGATAATGATTATTTTAATATAGGGATTTTGCTGAAGACTGCGCATGAGGTTTGTGCCTAATGGAAGTGTATTGGTTTCCGCTTAATGGGACTCTAGACACAGCCTACAATTTATTACTTTGGATCATAATATATGAAATATTGATATTATTACATCCTATGTAGCGTTTTATTTTGCAGATGACAGAAAATCAACTTGATACAGTTTTAGATTAACTCTGTAGAGATAATTTCGGAAATAATGGAATTTCCTGAATCCTTTATTTTAAGTAGCTACTTCCGCGTAGACAAAAGCTCCAGGCAGAACTTTCTTTAACCATGCTTTCAGCGATTTGAAAATAGATTGTTAAGTGGATAATTTTTGTTATTTGGCAATATTCGCCATTGGCCAGTATAATCTGTGTCAATAAAAATGTAATATTGGAAACATTTTAGAGGTTGAATGGGGTGATTGTTGGAGAAGAGGGTTTGTCCGTTTATTCAGGTTTGAGTGGTTAATTTCGTGAAGGGGATACGACAATCAGAAAAATGAGGAAAAATAAAATGGTCTACATGGAAGTAGTTATGAGCTTTACCTTCTGTTAGAATGGCCTGCAAAAGAGTGCAAAAAAGGAAAGTTGCTTGCGTAGCTGTCATATTGTGAAGCTGACGCGCACACTGCCTATTTAAGACTCGCATCTTCGATTCCGTCCAACGTTGCACCGATCTGAACCATTCTGGAACCTGCGAACAAATCACTGGATGAATATAAGCATTTTCACTCCTATAATAAATTCTAGCACTAAACGCCTTGCTTTATGGCGCCAGCGAAATAGGATTTAAGTTTTAAACAGTGGCGGCAGTAGCAGCCTCCACCGGCAAAATAGGCAATTCCCACAGCCAACCTCGAACAAAACTCCATTCACTCACTTTATGTTTATGTACAACATTTCAACTATTCCTCACATCGATGCGACATAAAATTTCACTCCCCCATACAAATACAACTAACATTTCTCTATTTTCAAACTTTCAATCACTGAAATACTCTTGCTTTTATCTACATGGCTTTCTGAAAACATTTATTTTTTAGCTCCAGTGCATGTGCGACATTCCACTTGATAAAAGTATGTAGGTATGCTTTTTTATTACAAAAAAACAACATTTTGGATATTATTAAGATTAGATTATAAAAACATCGGGCTCCGCCCGCTAAAGTTTCGATGAATTTTCGATGCATCTATTAAAAAATCGATCCATCTAAAAACTCCGGGTGTAGTCTAAAACAGCCGCAGTTTAAATAAGAAAAACCAGTATTAACTTTGTAAACTTTATGCTATTTAAATTTGTATGAAAAACATTTTTTTAACGAGATTTTTTAAGTGTCAGCGTTAAAATGGCATGACCCAAAAATGCTTAGCAGGTACGACATAAAAAAATTTGCAAAAATAGTATATTTTAAACGAAATGCCAGTACACACGTTGAAAATATTTAATTAACAAAGGTATATTATGTGGCTTAACAGATGTAAGTTATTCAAATGGTATAAAAAATTGTGTATAGAGCCTGATGAAGTGGAAATTACGTGTTTTATCTGCGCTGATGCATTGTTTGTTTAGACTGAACATGAATAATTAATAATAAGGGTGTCGGGCGTTTTGATTCCGTATGTTTTATATAATTTTTGAGGAATAGAAGGGGGAAACGGATGTTATTCACGCGTAGTCAAATGAAATTTGCCACGAAGTGCAAAGCTATAAAATAACCGTAATTCCTGATACGCTGTGCAAATTTACTGCTACTGCAATTCAGAACGCGTTCATTTTAATAAACCCCACATATTCGTATTCATATTGCGTAAATTATTTAGAATGTACTCAACAAAGTTTATAATGTGCATAGCGTATATCTGACAGCAGAAGGTGTTACGTCACTTCATGTCTGTACAAGCTAGATTGGAGCACCCTTGACACCTGCGGCACCTCTGTTGCCTGCCAAACAATTGAAGCCAAGCCATCCCTTTATTATTGTTATAGTTAACCCCTTCAGAACGCATGCGGGTGCGATTAACGTCTAAGCTCTCAATAAACTCGCAAGACATCTTAATAAATATTTATATACAAACATAAATAAAAATAATTACGCTTTCGCAACGAGCCTATTTGACACTATCACTAGTTTCCGGTCGTGAATTTATATTACGTTCAATTGGATTCCGCGAATAGCTGAATTTTCGGCGGTGTAAATCTATAATTTTGCAGTAAAATGAACAATTTAACAATTTCAAAATTTGGCGGATGCACCGGGGTTAATTTCCTGCTGTTAGAACTAAAAAATCTAAAAATAAATTGTATCAAAGGGGTTAACCTGATTGGAATTTTCCACGTGACAGTATTTAAACAATTATAAAATAAAATATAAACAACATTAATGTTTTGCAATTTTGGCGGATGCGCCGGGTATAATTTTATCTAAAATATTTCTTCGTAATTTTACGTGATATAAACATTTCCTCCTTTTTCTTCATTATCTAATAAACAATATGAAAATTAAGACGATGCCATCACAAATCAAATTTAATAATCCCTTTATGTAGGTTTATTTAATGATAGTTTACAAGTGTATGCAGGCCATAGTGCAGCATTGAAAAAAATATATAAAGGAAGTTAATAATAGCGTATTTAATTGAATTTCGCTCCTATACTAACATGGAAGCCCGGTCCTTTCTTATTGAATAAGTTTGCAATGTCAGCAATTGGGCTAATATTCTGCTATACGTTTTACTACCCCCTTAGTATAACACACCATTCAACTGAATGGTCTGAAAAAATAACGTAGACTTTTTATAAAACATCATCGGGATTTTGATAAGACAAGTTAATTCGACGAATGTCGATGGAATGAGATAAATAACAAAATCTAAATCAATTTAAAATTGCTCCTTTTATATCGAGAGGATAATTGTACGTTTAATTATTAATGGGGTTTATACTTATTAAAATAAAGTACAAGAGTGCGTCAAAAGCAAATTGCCTATTAAAGATAACTAACATTGTCGATGTAATAAAGTTAACGTCAAGTATTAATTACAAAGGACTTAAATATTAGATCTTTAATTGCATCTATATTATGAACACACGAACAAAAACTATATATACAGTAGATTGATGTGGAATTTAATTAATTTCTACATCTGTTTTTAATTTATACTATTGACCAAGCCAAGATAATCTGTATATTGGGCGCGCGTAACCAAAATGTGGGCAAACTTCGGAAACTGTAAACATGGCCTAAAATTTGCAACGGATATTCCCTCGGGAGGGCAATAGTTATTACATCCGTCCCTCTGCTTCTCAATTACAAACAACTAAAAGATATTGTATAATATATAAGGTATACACAAGTGTGATGATACATGGTGCTGTGCAAATTTCCTTACAATTCATTTCCTTTAAAACTGGCCACATTGCTCATACCTTACTCAAGAGGGATATTGGACCCCTAATCTTTCTGTCATTTTACTCGAGAGATGATGGTTATCCCAAAATTCATGCAACCTGAACTTTGCAAATTGTGAAAACTACTTACATATAAAATATTGCATACTACAATAGCAGCGAATATTTTCACTCGGCTGTTTTGTAAATAATTTCCAGGAAAATCATTAGTTTTATGAAAACCCATAATAAATATTATATAAAATGAAATTAACTAACCAATTAATTGTACAATTACTGTTTGTTATCGACTTTATAAATAAATCAAACAATCAGTTTAAATTAAAAACTACATTTTCAAAACCATTCATTTTGTGAACTTTAATCAATGCACCAGATATTATTTTTATGTCAAATAAAATTCATTCGCTTTTAATGTCTGCTCCAATAAAGAAGTTTTTAAACGATTTGACTTAATATTATTAGACATAATTTTTTAAACTGGCTTTAGTAGTACTTCAAACAAAATCAATCAGATTTTTATTCGAGCATAAAAGTCTGCAAGTTATAACGGCAAAAGTCATTTATGTTGAAATAATAATATAAAAACTTATTGCCAGAACCTGATGCAGTATACTAAATTAGCTACACTACTCCCGGTCTTGGCAATTGTAATGTGACGGGTTAAAAATCTGTCGTTCAGTAAATTCTACAATAATATAAAGCACATTTTTCCAGTTGCGATATATTAAACTGCAAGAGAAATAAACTACATTATTTTTCTGCCAGACACAATACAATATACCATACAGTAACCTAAAATATTTCCTTAAATAATTATGAATAATTTCTCACGTTTCTTAATGAAAACTCGCGTTCAATAAACCATCGCAACATGTAAAACAAGCTGGGAAGAGTTGAAATATTTCACTTTAAGCGGATGATGTTGACAGTGATGCTTTATCTGAAATTAATTGTAGAGGTTATGTTATTTCTAAGTGTTAGACAAAGACAAAGTCTTGAGTACGTGATGTATCAATTTAAAACTTCTTCTCCTAATCACTAGGTAACAATCTCAAATTAAAAAAAGATTACGAGTTTTTAAAATTAATATCTGTTTCTTATAAGAGATTTTTGAAGATATTGACTCGACTTCACATGTAAACTTGCCTTAATTTTGAAATCTCGAATCTAAGTTCGATTTCGCCACTTAGTAAGTAAATGAGCCGTATAATTTTATCAACAGTTAAAAGTTGTGTGGAATTTTGTGAACTTTTTTAATTAGGCGCGTTGTAATTTAATAAATTTCCGGATATTTATAATATGAGAAATATTTTCTACAACATGATGTAGCAATAGCTGAGTGAATAAATAAAAAATAAGATATTGAAATGAAGTGTTTTAATTTATTGAAATTTAAATCCATTGGTATTCATTTCCACAGGATCGAGGTTGAACTGTGCCGTCAATTAAAAAGGTTGAAAACCTCGAGGGTGAGACTAATGAACATCCTCTGTATTCAATAATGTGCATTTCTGGCATCATTTAATTATGTTTATGTGGTATTGTTTCGCCCGAAAAGTTTTACTCAAAACTTTTCTTTTTATTTCGGGAATTCATTAATTCATTTGAATAGCAATGAGAGAAGCTTGTTTTATGAAAGAAAAGTATACAGCGTTGTTTTTTTAAAACAAGTTATTTAATAATTGAGGTCGATGGTATAGTGTAGAATGTTAGGCAAGCAGGGCAGAAGCATCAGTCCTAAACCTTCACTGTGACACAGATAAATTGGCGCCGCAGAACAATTTCCGTCTTTTAATCACACTACATTCCCACAGAAGGCTAGCGCGAGGAGTATCTAGGGTGCTAGGGGATGGAACTCCTCCAGAAATCAACAGTAAGCCACTCGCCACGTCGAGCAGTTTCCAGTTTACCATCGAGGGTGTAGCATAAAGAATAAAGGTAATATAAGATGAAAGGAATGGGGGTTTACGCAGAAGGGTGGAGGGTGGTTTCTTGAATACCGCACACCACACTAGATTCGTTGCAATTGAATGTGTTTACGTGCTTTATGGAACCCATGCGACAGGAGCATAAAGGAGCACAATAAGCCGATAGCATCTTATGGTCATGACTTATAAGGGAGATACAATACCCTAGCAAGTACTGATAAGGTTATTGATCAAAGCTGTAAATAATGAAGAAGAGAAGGGTCGATTATTCAAATGAAACCCTAGTATAAGACAGTAAACAATAAAAACGACTAGAAACGAGCAGTAAATTGCAGTTTCAGTAACGGGTAAGATCCGAGGCTATAAGACTTGGTTAATATTGGTGTGATGGCTGGAGATGGTGTGTTTGTTATCTGTAGTGGAGTTTGGGGTATACGGGGGGGCTAAAGCCGACAGTTCACGTTTACCGGTCAGCTGGCGTGCGCTCCCATCCATTTTCGCTGTGTCGTGTTCTATCACAGTGCCATCTCCAGACAACAGTCAGCATTACACCACAAAAACACCCCAATATGTAGCTTTTAAATTAATGATCCTGGCAATTGCTTCCTGCCTGTCTCGCTTTCTCTGCGGACTAATATTCAGCGCACAACCGCCGTGCCGTTTATATTTGTTTTGAAATTTGCTTTCAGACTGACCGTGGCGATAAAATACCACTAATATGTCAACTGGCTGTTAGTGAGGCCATCATTTACTCGTTTGCTGACTGTTGCTTTTTCTGTTGCCGGAACGCCGTCATGCTACACCGCTCGCTCCACCGTTCATCCTGTTTCTGCTCCCTTTGCTCCTCTATAACCATTTCTCTTGCCCACTCTCTGATATCCCTGCATAATCCTTCAACACCTCACTATTAATTACCTGATGATACATACTTACTTATATCTACACTTTTCCTACATACTCACAATAGCTTTCATATCACATTAACATTTTACAAGAGAGAAAGAAAATAATCGATTGACAAATTGGAAAGGCATCCTAAGAAGAACTGTGGTCTCTTTGATGATGTCTACTTATAGACGAGTTGGCTAGTCAGAGCAAGAGCAAGAGTAAGGAAGTAGGTAATTTTATTAGACGGCACTGAAGTTTAAGTGTAAATGCTTCATACTCTAGATAATGTCATAGAAAGATGTTCCTTTGGTGGGCTATTATAGAACGAATGGATTGGCTGACCAAACGAACCATCCACAGGCATATCCATCGTCTCTTTGAGCTTGAGGTGAGCTTTGAACCAGTAAAGGAACCAACGTAGACGTACTTTACAGAAACATTGTTCGGCATTTTTCTAAATCGAGCAAGGTGGTGCACTGACCCTATTGACCCAGACTTAATGCTGATTTATTGAAAGTGCTAGTTGGATCCGATGAGGTTTTCTCGATATTAGCCAGTCTTGTCACGCAGCCGTCATGCGCAGCGCACTTTGATTGATGATTAGGCTTGAGGCGGTTGGCTCATCAATTAGCTAGTATGTCTTGGAGGTACATACATTGGACTGAGTGTGGGAACTGTTAACTGTTAAGTGGGCTTGTAGGTTAGGCACGATGGGGTGGTTGTTCTATTTGATTTGTTCTGCGGGTCGTGGTGGTGCTTTGACTGTGTTCACATTGCACTGCATGTCGTCCACCGCTGTGTTTGACAGCTCTGTTTATGGCAGCTTTTCATACATGTTACCGAAGTTACATGTTCATCTACGCAAGTAATTGATTATAGTGGGCAGGAAATGACGCGAGCTTGTAGGTGATACATCACCAACCAGCATGTGTGTGGCCGGCGCATGCATATTCATGTGGTGAACGAGAACGACGACGGAATGGAATAGAATGGATGGGATGGATATGGATATGCTCAAGCTGAATGGTGTTCGATGAGGAAGAGGACGACGATGACTCGCTGCTAGACTGTTCGGTTCTGTTACTAGTCGTAAGCGCTCTCTGGCTTGGTTTGCCTTGCCTTAGCTTGCCCTGCTGCGTAGTCCACATCGTCCGCGTGTAGTCTCTATAGTCTCTAACTCAACTCAGCCAAGTCTACAGCCAGCGGTGGAGCTCAGGTGCCGAATGCCGATCCACCGCGCGCTATCCCGCACCCGCAGTCAATGCAGTGACACGGCGTGCGGTGATTGATCACCTCTATTTAGCTAAATCCTATTGCCATATCAGCCTGAATCTCATTATTACGTCAAACCAAGATGCTACTTGAGTTAATGTATGAACAATAGGCTTCCTGGCTTGCTCCGCCTGTTGCTATAATTTATTAATAGCCTAATAAAAGTACGCTTTGGCAGCCAGTTGTGCCCTATTGCACACCCGGGGTAGCGGGTAGCCCGCATTTAATACGACATTTGAAGAAAATCGCCTTCCTTATAGTCGCGCAAAAACAACACTTTACGAATTCTAAAATTGCTACTGAATAATGACACTTAAAACTTTCAAACAAATTGCTGCCCAAATTGCCTTTATATAAAGCACCAAATAATTTCATAAATATATACACCAACCCAACCGAATACATTTCTTATTATTCTTCAACAAACAAAACAAAAACTCACGTTGCAATAACTTTTTATTTCACTAAACCTACTTTAAAATACACGACTCGCAAATACAACAACCATCTCAAGTTCCGCATCAAAATTTATTCTAATTTAATTAACTACCATTCCATTTCCCTCGGCGTCCAATAAAACATTCAAAACCAATACATATTTTTTACTCTAATTAAATTCCCTCCATCCCACAATTTTTTTCAATTAATATTACTAGTCTAGGTAGGACCATTCTTCACTATTACATTTTATAACAAAATTCTAATCCTACGCAATAACCATTATTAGAACTTTTATAGGATAGCTAACTCTGGAGTCCTACAAGGAAACAATTTGGGACCACCATTATTATTCCTCGTGTTCATTAAAGATTTAAGTCGACTTAGTTCCACCGACATTTTAGTGTTTGCTCATGATGTTAAGTAGTTTAGAAGGATTTCTGATCTAAATGACTAATGATCTTCAAAATGATATTAATGTTCTTACGAATTGATCGAAAAATAATAGATTGCATTTTAGGTTTGATAAATGCCGGAAAATCTCGCAGTATTACTCTTGATCATACCAAATGGAGGGTAACATTCTTAAATCGGTTACAAGTGTGAAGGATTTAGCTATCACAATGGATCTTGAACTGGACTTTATATGTCATATCAATGATACTTATTAAAAAACTTTTAAAATGGGGTAAATTCAAAAAACTATAAAGAACACGTTTTATATTTTTTTGATATGCAGAATTTGAGGATTTGTTAATTTTTTACAATTTGTTTTCTTTTATATTTATTTCAGAAATACTTTTAATAGTTCAATCAAAAATTATTTTATTTTGTGATAATATATTATTATATATATATTATTGTTGATTTAATGCTTTCACTGTTGAGGTAGTTAAATAAATAAGTATCGAGAGTATTTTCGAATATAATTCAAAATTTCAGCCCTAAAACTTACACATTAATAAATCAGCGCGCCCTACAGGTTGAAAAGCACTGCCTTAATAAACATGAATCCATAATTTCCCTTATAATATTTTAATAGCATACTATTATTTACTACTTAGTAAGCTAGTGAAGCAAAACAATTAAAACATTAAATTAATTTATGTAAATGAGTGAACCTAAAAAACGTTGAAAAGTCGTCGTCGTCTAAAGCTCACTACACCGAGAAACTTTGAATAGCGAGCGAAAACATTGATAAAGTTTTGAGTTTGAGAAAATAAATACGTTCCATATATTCGGCGCGTACAACTCCATATCACGAAGACACGAAGCGATTATTTGAATACAAAAAAATTATACAAATGTGTGGGGGATATAGGCGAGGTGGAATGATAAGTGCTTTGTTTTAGAAAATCATGTACAGACTAGCAAACAATTAAAAACCCGCATTAATCGTGAGTTGAAGACTTTGTGATGATGGAATGTGCATATGGAATTTCCGGTTGGCTGAATCAAGAATGTAGACAACGTTTAATTCGACAAATGTTTCGTGTTGGCCCTCAGAGGGAGATTGCATTTTTGTGGGATTAAGTAAAAAAATTCAATGCTGTTTGCTGCCCCGTATTGGAACACAAAAATTGACGCGTTTCCGCTAAAATATGACTGGAGCGATTACACTTGGTTTTATCTTTTTCTTTATTAACTCATAACTCTGTATCTAGAGGCGTAGATACATATCAAGGTAACTTATATAGGTATCTGAATTAGAAACAAATTGCATTGCTGAAGAAATGCGGCCATTCAATAGATAGGTATACGGCCCGGAATAACTTCAACAATGCAGCTATATGCAATGCAAACTATGCGATATGCGATTTATCTGCGAGTTCTTTTGTTGGTGGTATAATTATTCCCGCTTGTTGGTTTTGTTGGGAAAAACTAATGTTCGTATAGGCGCACTTTTAAAATAAATTATTGTGTTTACGGTTTAAAGTAATAATATACGGTTGGAGTTGCGAGTTGGAAGTTGCGGTTGTTATAAAACTACTTTACTTGTGAGTTAAATATCGATACGAGTATTAGAGTACCCATCTATATATACCTACTTATATACTATTTAAATAATAGGAGTATGATAAACTACTTTGAAATTTAGCATAAAATTTTTTCAAGTACAAGATTGCATTGTTTTGAACAAGTTTTCTTTTCCAAGGAGTTTATTTGTAAAGTTTTGGAAACAAGGAAAGTTGATATAAAAAATTAATGCCTTGTCCACATCCATACGCGTTCCTCGGAAGCGAGTGGAGCGCGTTCAAGCATATAAGTGGTAGAATAGAGTAGATAAGAGCTTACCTAAAAGCACAACCAACACAAGTCACCGATAACGCTGCCACTGACGGCGACGGCTACGACGATAGAGACAGGAGGCGGCACAGGTTTGCTGTTAGAGAACTTGGCTGGAAATGTGGCCGTAACGGCCTTACCCGCCGCACAGTCGCGTGCTGCTGGTTGCAGGCGTGCGCTTTGCCTGACCCCTCTCGACCCGCGACTCCTGTTGCTTCTTTCAGTTGGCTGTTCATCCAGATATACCCAGATGAAAAATATCTGAAATAGTCCACAACATGCTTATAACTGCTTCTCATTAAATAGCCAACCAACTTCCCAAAACTGCCGGCTCTATCTGGAAGGCGGCAACGAGGGCCCCTTTGGCAGCGAATTTAAAATCGCATATTTTAAATGCTCGCCGTTTCCAAATACTGAAATACTGTTTGTGGTTCGGCGGTGGGTTTTGCGGTATGAAGTTAAATATCAGGAGAAGTAAACGGAGACAAAGCGACCCATGCAGCCTAAAGCATTCGTGTAAACTAAATAGAAACTCTAGTGTGCGGTTGGGTTATGTCACAGCGATTTCAAATAGAAATATCAACTCATAATGAGAGCGAACAGAAGAATGTTTTATTGCATTTTGGAACAATGAGAATGAGAAGATCTATGAGGAGGTCACTAAAATTCGTCGAATTGCTGCCGGCTAGTTTCATATCCGTACTGAATATTGACACCAACTCACTACTGAAACAAAATTATTACGTCCCTATGTCCCCTTACCCCCTTCATGGATGCCACATTTACTCTTGTTCTTTTTAATTTCCAACTTTGTTATATTGTAGTATGGTGATGTTTATCCACTTCGTGATTGCGGTAGGATTTATGGAAAGAGCCACTCGCCACTCTCGTTCGTTCAGTCGTTTGGTTTGGTCAATGATTTATCAAACAGTTAATATAAGAGCATCGCATAACTGAAAGACGAGTGAATAGCTTTACAGCTCGCCAGTTGGACAGTCATAACCATTCACAACACTTTAGCCGGCAATCGCCAGTACTCATTTACCCCCACTCTATTCCAGTCTCAGCTTCAGCTTGAGCTTCAGCACAGTCGTTTATTAATATGTGATGTGCTTACGAGCTCTAATGACTGACTTGACTATCAAGTAACTTGCCCTGATTTGATTGATGTATTTTGCTTCGAATTCAAAGTTCCCTTGTCCCTAACAAACAAAATTAGCACATTAAATGTTAGCTATGAAAAGTTTAATATGCATACGTAACGCAAATCTTGTAGTTGAGTTTGTTATCTGTTCCAGAGTGTGCATGGCAATGGCCTTAGCCAGTTTGCTTGTTTTCTGTTTGCTACCACTGATACTGTTCTACTATTCAACTGGCAATTCCAAGTCTACATTTACGGACTTCATCAATCACCGTTGTGCTTTGCAGTTGTCTGTAAGTATGGAGGGCTCATTACTTGTAAAGCTACATCGATGTAGGATACGCATCCGGCAATAACCAACAAAAATCCATATATATATCTCGTATTTGTTTATTTATTTAAAAGGGAATTTCCAAAGACCAAATGCGAACGCCGATAAGAAAAATGGCTTGTCATTCTCAATGAAAAATGCACGCAGTTTAATTAAGTTTATAGGAAGCACCTGCAACACTTTTCACACCGTTCATAACACACGTTTATATATAGAGATATTAGGTGGTTATTAAAAGGACAATTCAACCTGAAAATTACCTTCTATGATTCAAGTTCTTATCAGATATTCTACTCAGCTTTTTGCACCGCCCAAAATCTTTTTAAGATTTATCGTTTTATTGCACAAATGCTTTATGTAAGTTTATTGCTACTTTCAATTTTGGTTCGTTCCACTTGAGCGCATAATTGATCATGTACAACTCTCACCTTCGACGGCCGCTATTCATCGAAGCACACACCACCATAAAAGAATTTTATTTGATATTTACGATTGCCACAATTGGCAAGTGTTATTATTTAAATGCGAATTTTTGTCGGTCTTAGCAAAACAGAAGTGTATTTGTTTAGATAGAAATTCAGTTTGGAATGCACAGTTTTCCAGTGGCTGATCCAATAAAGAACACTGCGACAAGATCTGACAAGTATAGAAACATTGTATATCGATTTGGTTGGTAGTGTTCTGTGTTGTGTTGTGTTGGCTGGCTGGCTAGCCCTCCAAGAGAAGTGATAGTTGAGTTAGAAGCTAGAAGCCAGGAGCCGTGCGCGGGCCAAACCATCAGTACTATTTTGATAGTCATTGACACAGTGTTAGCCACGGAAAGTCATATATGTCCTTATTCGGGTATTCGACTGCCTTCCAGAGTATATAGCGCCTGTGGCGGTCGTGCTCTCCCTCCCAGAAAGAAGCAATAAAAGCTGAAATCGGCAGATAAATTCGAAAGGATTTCATTGCGCAAGGTTCTGATGCTACTCTATTACGGCTAATGTACAGATCCAATAACTCCTTTGTTATTAATAGCAGTTCCTGTCAGCCTATCGGCTGCCACACCACTAACTCATCAGATCAATATCGCCAAGCAATTATCCAACTTAATAGCATATTCTCATTAACCCAAACCGAAACTTTACAATGCCCTTTGCCTGCCAATTTGTAGTAAACGTACAGCGAACTAGTTTAGCTAGACGCCTGCCTGCCGTCTTGCCTACGCTGCCGCCACCTTCAACCTCCACCGTCGTCGAAGCGACGTACGCGTTGATTGTTGATGGTCCCCCGGTGTGCTCTTTAGTCCCAACCGATAAACTAGGTACTTAATTGAGATAATAGTAAATGTATTAAGAAATAGAGGATAAGTGCTAGTTGGTTTATAAACTACTCATTCCCCAATTAACATTAAAAGCTAGCCATTAAAGGCAATTAGCATGTGAGAGAGTTGTGGACACAAATACTGGTTGAAAGCTATCGTATCTCCGCTACACTACGCTACTGTTCAATGAAGTGATGTAATCATTTTATTATACGCCACGCTGGCGGACTGTAGGATTTCGCGTCTAGCGTGCTGGGGATCAGAGACCGTCTACTAGGGGTGTCCCTCCTTCCTTTGTTGTCGCGGTCGGATTTTCCTCCGATCGTATCTCGACGATCTTTACTTCAAAAGCATTCTGCTGTTTAGATTTCAATACGAGTGCAGTCACTCTCTTTCTATTTAAGAGAAAAAGTGTCACTCAAAAACGAGAGATAGCAAGTGTTACACCCCTGGTTACGGGCATCAAGAGAACTTGATTGAAAACTCGGCGTAGCGGACAAATACGACTAGAGTAGGATTTCCAGCTTCTGAGTCCTCTCCGCCGTATTACGGCCAACGCCTCTCTCTATCTTCTGCTTGAACAGTAATTATTATAGACGTTGTTGTGCAAAAAACTGTGATAGTAACAAACAATGCTCTGCAAGGTTTTAAGAGCGGTTCGAATAACTTTTACGACTTCATTGACCGCTTCGTTTTCCGAGTTCTGCACTTTACCACCCGGACACAAATTCAGATATCGCCAGGATCTCTACAAATCGGAGGAATGGATAAACTGATTTCGTTGCGTAGAGCACGTCGCGTTTTCCACGCCGAAATAGAAATAATACGTTTTAATACAACTGAACAAATTGATTATTAACGAACACAAGAAGTTTTTAACAAATGTTTCAGGAAGCTTTCAATTCACGTAGGTGCTTATGAAGGAAATATTGTGAGTTTACATAATTATATTTCGTATATTTAGATACAAGGTGCGTCGGGTTTTAAATTATAACTGAAAATGCTTAGTTTCCGAGATAGAGGGTGACATTTTTTAATTTATTTTCAGTTTTCTCACATTTTTATGGAGTTTGGAAGAAATTGAGTACATAAATACACTTCCCAACATTGTTTTCATACTATTTTGCTGTAAGTTTCTCGATTCATATTTTTATCCATAGTATCTCTTCATGAAGATAATTATTTTGAAATTATCTAGAGTTTTTATTGTCGTAAGTTTTCTGAGACAGTATAAATTTTGTATTGCTAATTGTTGTTAATTTCGTGGTACTTAACTGTTGAGTTTGTTAAAAATAAAAAAAGGCGACCTACTATAAGGTGTCGACGATATCTGAATATATGCCAGGCGGACTAATTCAGTCCCAACTGTATTGGCATCAATCCAAACATCCCCTCACTTTGATTTACTCTCGCAGATAAGCTACACGTACCTGAGCGCTCTCTCTTCATTTATACTTCAATTCTACTACTGCTTTTCTACCTACTCGTATATATCTATATATCTATCGAGATATATACAATACATCAAAAAAGTTATGTTCTGTTCCGTTAGTCTCATCATTTTCTAAGCTTACAGGCCCGAAGTGAAATTCATTGTGCGAACAAATTTAAACAAAACTGGCTTATGAAATGCTTTTCTTCTTTCGTAACTGGTCGAGTGCACAACCAATTAAAAATCACTGAATTTGACAAGGACGTCAGACGCATGTTTCGCTGTTATATGTTCTGATGCCAGCAGCAATAACAACAAACAACAACAACAAGATTGTGTATATGTCTAAAAAAAGCTCTTTCTATGCCTACTGACTACAGACGGCAACCCACACTGGTTCTGCGTCTTCTACTTCCCATCATCCTTTACCGCCACTTTGCCCCCCAATTCCACTTCATGCGTCTTTGGTAAAGTAGCGGTTTTATCAAGAATCGTCCCTGGAAATTCATGAAATTATAAATAAGTCCATAGGCGTTGGTGGTGAAACGGTCGAATAGCCGATCTGAAGCCGTTGATGTCACTGGTGGAAGGAGACGTTATGACAGTAAGCCAGTTCCTATGCCGAAGGGATTACGCTATATGGGCATCGGAGTGCGGACGACGGCCTGGATCTTTCCTCTGATGTTCTGAACGAAAGCCTGTCAGCGGTTGTCGGATGACGAGCAACCGGCCCGCGATTCCTCACTGTCAGCCCACCTTACCCAAATTGCACTAGTCCACTACAATTCACAGCAGCTTTAAATGATGCCCGCGTGACCGGAATGCGCTGGGGCATTTCGGCTGTTGCTGCATGGACTAGATACGAGAGCGAGTTGGTTGGGGTGTACTAGACTAGGAGATCCAAGCTCCAACCTCGAATTCTATGTTCTCGTCCTACCCACCCTACTTTCCAACTATACGGTTCTTCCTCGTGCCGTGTAAATAACATTCATTACAATAATACGACACAAACAAACAATTTACTCAGAACCTCTTTGAAGATACACATTTCTTGAATAGCTTTGCTCATAATTGTCCTTTAAAATACACACTCAACAACTCACATATACAAATAAAACTGCACCATATTAAAACTTATACAACAATACTTCATATTTACTTTTCTCATGTTTTATCAGACCCCATTCTTTATTTTTTTTATTTAAATTAAGTTTCTTATATCTAGTTAAGTTTAAAGATTAGTCCGTGAATCAAAAATTTTGTGCAGACAAGACAGAAAAATAAATTAGATTTCTTCTTATAATTCAAATTGTTAACAAACCTAAACATACTGTTTAATTGTATGTCTTTTCAAGCTAAACTCATTAAATTTGTTTTCAAGTTTGTCTCGATAATGTTTTTCATTTGCCGGTAAAAACTGAAAAAGGAAAAGAATCTGATGGCACGGATATACTTAGGGCGGGCAGAAACACAGGGATAATCAAAAGAGCAAAGCTGAAAAGAACAACAATCCCTTAGAACAATGACACTCTTAAAAACGACATTGTCCTGTACTTAATTAATCTTTTAATCATTTCCTACCGCAAACCGACAGTTTATTCACAAATATATCATTCTTTCTCTCCTTGTTCTTTCCCCGAACAATACCGCGAACAATGCCACAACATTTTGTTTAAATATTACTAAATTCCCATTGTCTTTGTTACACTTTCATTTGTCAAAAATGAAATTAATTTTTTTTTTACCCTACATTCGCCAGTGTTACATTTTAAACGAAACGTGTTTGCTTATTAAATATATTTTTCTAAACAAGTTTAGTTTAGTTTTATATCTATTTTAATTACAAAAAAGATAATAAGGGATAAATTCGTGTTTTTCGTGATTAAAGTATTCAAGTTGCAACCAAAAAAATGTTTCAGTATTACAGCTTTCCTGTTTTTTAAAAATTCCATTACATTGAAAAAGTAAATTAATGCAAAAGTTTGATGTTTTTTAAAAAATGTGTCAGTTTTCGCGATTTAATGCATGTTTTGTGGGTTATGTTGAATATTTTTGTTGAAAATATGCATGAAAATCGCTAAAATGACCGAGAAAACGAAATAAAAATGTGGTTTAGAACATATCATATACCTAACTACTATTCACGTATAAATTAACAAACAGAATAAATAAGGAGATTTATGTTCTAGATAAATGTTTAATTTGGAACGACCTACAAGGATGATGATACATTATAAATTCATGTCACCTGATACCGCCGTATCTAAATTTGATCTATGCGTATAACTATAGTTTTACTGTTGTTGATATCGAAACTACTAAAGTTACTTCCATAAACTACATATACTACTACTATCAAGTATCACGTTAGTAAATGAATATTTTATTTGATTCAATCAAACCATACAAACAGTAGTTACAATTAAACTTACAAGAATGTAAAAGGCTCGTGTTTTATTTTAAGTATAAGACATGTTATACTACAGTTAAAGTTTTGTGAAAATTGTCAACTCCCCGATATTACTAATTACAAAGTTTTGTGTGAAACAATCGATTGAGGCCAGAAATTCTTATTTTCAGAGAGCTTCTTGAAATCACCGAAAACTGACAACCCTTTTATCGTCTTACAGCCGCAACGCGATAAGATAAAAAAATCTTAATTATCAACTAAATAAAGCGCGCACTTTAAAAATAATTTTCACCAATTAAAAAAATGCGTTTAAGGAAGGTATCGATATAATTACCCAATTAAACGACTGTCTGACATCTTCCACGTCTTTAAGGATGAGCTGGTTGTACTAAAAGGAAGGAAAATCCGTTGGAAATAAAATTATTAAACTTCTCAACTCAACTTAGTTTACCTTGTCGTCTCCCAAGGATATTTCTAATTTGAACACTTCATTATCGCCTATTTTCAGGCTGCGTGTAAATGAGGATGTGTTGCTTTTTGTCCGTTCGCATGTTTTTAACACTAAAAGTATAAAAAAGATTCGTCTACAACTGACCATGGTCACTTTGCAATTTGCACTAAAATAAAATCCGATAAAAAGACTATTTCGTTCGTTAGAGCCACGAAGCATATCGGTGAGCTAGATAAAAGCATGTAGTTAAACATATTATTATATACTATTTAAAAAATTGATAGTTTTAAATAACTATTGTAGTAAGCTTTCCCGATCGTTGAAACCAATATATTAAGTGGAAGTTAGATACTGTAAATTAAATTCCACTCAGCAAAATTAAACTGTGACTCTTTATTCCTAATCAGATTTCCGTTAAAATACAATTTCTTTGATTAATTTAATCAACACCCGACAGAAAATCCTATGTACCGGTTTTTCATTTAATTAATTAGACAAGAGATAAAAAATACCCCCAATTTACTATTAATGATCTCATTCAACCGAATGCTGGATTCGTCTCATATAACAAAACATAATTCTTTGAAATTCCCTATAATATTGATCACGGGATTTAAATCAAGTCTGCATGAGAATGAATGGAAATTCGTTTTAAACAGATGTATAATAAAAATGCCGTGGGTTTTTCTTCAAAGAAATGTAATACTTGTAATTTGCATGTTTATGCGAAAGAAAAAATATTTGTGTTAAAACCAGTTTGTTTCATTGTACACATTTAATAGCAATCGTTCCTGTGTGCGGGTGTATGAAGTAAAGATTAGATATTTTCGAGGGGTCTTAACTATGTCTTAAGTTCGTAGCAGTTTGAGTTGAATGAAATCCGGCAATTTCGTATAATCCCTGAATAAACCATGTACGTTTACAACAATTGAAATAGTATTGTAATCTAAACTGGGCGGTCAGCATCAATGTTTCCACGCAATGTACTTTCGGGTTGGGAATTGTTGGTTACTAGATTGCACACTGACTCTATAGTTTCACTATATCTTTTAGGTGTAGCAACCCGAAAACTTTATCCAAGATAATTTCATGCAACTTATCTCGGTGTGTGTGTGGGAATTAATTCATTCAACTTGAACTGTATTCTATTCTGCAAATAAAACACAAAATCACAAGTTTAATAACTTTATATTTCGAACTAGAAAATAATATACACGGAATAGAAAAAAAAACAAAATTTAATCCTCAGGTTATTTTCAAACTATACTTCTTGGATCATCATTGCTGTGCCTCAGGGTTCAATCTTGGGCCCCTACGTAAACGATCTCAAATACAAACTTTCCAATTAGTTGCGTTCTATTAGCTCGATTCAGTCTTCTCTGGAAGATTGTCGAGGGTGCACAAGATTATAATTTAGCCTTGAAATTAGATCTACTGTTTAGAATTAGGTACGCACTTGACTTATTCCTTTAATAAAACGAATACATTGTTGTTTAATAACAATTTAATGGTCTAAGGCAAGTGTGTAATATCTACTTGATATACATTTATTTAAATTAACAAAGTGGTCTAGCTAATAGATATAGAAAAGCCGTAAATAAAAAAATTGCCAATTACAATTTATGAGCTAGATATTTTGTCATGTACAAGGTTGAGCTAAATTACAGTGAATTCAAAATACGCATAATAGAAAATTTGATTATTTTCTGTGTAAATAGTTCTCTACATAAAATTTTTATAAAACATTTTGAAAGTCTAAAGAAACATTCCACCATCAAGAATTTTTGACGCATTTGATTTGTTTTGTCTAGTACAGCGTGTACAGAAGCAGTTACAATTCCATCCCAGTACATAAATTCGTGTACAAGTTTAGCAAAGTTACAATTTGACATAAATTCGCAATTCCATTTACCCAACAAAACACAAAAGAAAATAAGTACAAAATACCACCATTCACACTGCAGCTTAGAACCCCTTTCCTCTAGAAAGATCAAGAGCATACCACGGCATTCCCAAAATAAATTCATTTATTAGTTTAAATTAGCTACAAACAAGACGCAGTTTTGTTTTTGTTGGAAAAATTCACTTTCATAGGATTTTTGTAAAGTCCTAGTTATGAAAATTCCTCAAGTTTAATTTGGCTTGGTCTTTAACTATTCTCACAAGCAAACAAAGATAATAAAACGCATTATGCAAAAGTGTACCTATCTCTAAATTGGAAGAAAAATTTCCTAAAGCCTGTAATATCCGAGAGGAGTTAGTATATAGTTAAAGTTCATAAGTGAAACGCACGGTAGAAGTTGGATCTTTATGAACTTTAGTTTCCACTTTATCCTTCAGTAATGAAGTTAGAGACAACAGCAATCAAAACGGAGAACATTCCAAAAGATAAAACATACATTCCAATCGTAACTGTGCCACCTCGCAGCATTAAATCTAACTAACATTTACTCTTTGTTAACACTTTATTTTCCCCACTTACAATACAATCTAAATTAATTGAATTTGCACAGTGACAAAAAAGATTCAATTTATTCCACGGGATAAACTGTTGCTTATTTAAAGCTTTTACGCGATTGTCTTTCAGTAGTGATGTTTTAACACCACGTGCGTTATTTTGGCATAGCTTAAGGTAAATATTAAATCTCGTTTTAAAAAACAGCTCTGCTTACTGTTAGCATAAATTGTGATTTAATTAGTAAATTACCTCGAGGTTTTACTGGTAGAAATCTTGTAAGCAGTACGGTTCATTAATTAGCTGTAGGCCAGAACTTTACCCAAAAAATTTGTGGAAAGCTCGTAGTCAACATGTGCTCTAATCAATTTTAATTGTCTGGTGCCTGTGATATGCTGGTCGGATATTCTGTTGTATGTATTTTTGTGAAATTTATGCGATAGTGATGTGAAGGTGACGAACAATAGTTTTGAAGCTGTATAGAGAGAAGTTGAACGCGTTGTGTCTGAATAAGATAAAGGAATGTGTTGTCTGTGTATGACTTTATCTGTAATTTAGATTCCCAAGGGAATTAATTGTTAGGTGATTTTGATGTAATTTTAACACCTGAGCTGAAGTTGAAGATCTTTAAATGAATTTTATGTAATAGTCTGCATTATATAGTATTGTCTAGCCCTCTGCCCGCAATCCGAGAATACGAACTGAATTAACACTTTTGTTCACCTACACTAAGCCCTTGAAAGCATCGTCTGAATTTGTTTTTCGCGTACGCTACTCTAGATTTGATTATTGAAAAACTTGGCAGATCACGAAAAATCTATATTATGTAGATATTAAAAGTAAAACCTTGCTACTGGATTTAAAGATATACTAATCATTTTTATTTTTAATTCATCTACTTAATGTAGGGTGAAGAATAAAGCTCCTTATGTCAAGGACTAAGTTTAGGAAGGGCATGCATTTTAAATGAGCTTGGAAGCTAGTGATGTATTATTAAACATGCAAATATATATATCTATATATATAGAGTTCTGTCAAAAGTTTTGATGATATTAAATAAGTACTCAGAGAAAGAAGCTTTAACATAATAAAATCCTATGACAATTATTTATTACTAACTAACAGAAGAATCACATGGAATTATTTATTTGGACAACAACAACGTAAAAACTGTACTAATGGCATAACTGTTGTTTCATTCAACTGATTAAACTATTCTTTTACCGTGTTCACAAATAAACATTTTAGGAATTTGATTAAAATTACGGAAATAAAATTTGTAGTAAAATTTTGCTTGAATCAATGCTATTTTTTCAAATAAAAAATTCAAATTGGTTTAGGAAACAAGTAAGTCCGCATTTTAAACTTGTAAACCAACAAATTGGATTTGTCAAAATTTCAACGTATGCGATTTCTGAAAAAGTATTCGTGTACATAATATATTATGCAAACCCCGAGATGGTCACGTTTATATATAAGGGTTAATGGATCAGCTCTGTATATTTGTGCCTGATTTAATTTGGGTGTTTGATGAGTTTAATACGTTCATCCTGGAGCAAATGTACATAACATAGTTTGACCTCTCCTACGCCTCGAATAAGTCGTCAACAGTATTTTTATCATTTCCGTTGTAGTAAAATTTTGGGCAAGTTTAAACAAACAGAAAACTCGCAGTGATTTAGTAAATTAATGTTTCTGCAATAATAATCAAAAGATGTTTAACAATAATTGACATTATATCTGTGCTATTGGAACAAGTAAAACAAACAGTGCTTTAAGATTAAAATACATTTCACAGATTCGTACAAATTAAACAATTCAAAACTGATGATTTGTTTCTGCTTTTATTAAGATCAACATCTTAGATTCAAGCAAACTTGTTGTATACAAAGTAAGTCCTCTTAATAACTTTTGTTATTGGCCTTGGATTTATGTACAAATGACATTATTTCCGTAATTAATTAAAGACTAAACCCGCACCTGGTTTGTTTAACTCAGAAATTGATTTTTCCGATTTTTCTGCTAATGTAATTTGGGCAAAGTTTAGTAATTAGCGGTACAAAATATTGCGTTGGGTATTTGCAGAAATTAGATTAAATTACAAATGTAAACGTTTGTTGAGTTGTTTAGAGAGAAGTATGCTTTAACGCATAACCTGTCTAATAAAACAGGTTGCATGGTAATTTGCTTGTTATATTATCAGAGAAAACAACGTAATTTAAGTGCAGAGCAACTACGCCCGATACATTTTAATATTCTCGCAGCTTTATTCACAAAACCAACTCTTTTAGATAACTTCACTATAATAGGCTCAACTCTGAATAAATTCATTTGACTAAACTACAGGAATACCTAATAGTTTACAAATTTTCATTTCAACTTTATATTAAATTATTTTCAGGATGTAGGTATACAAAACGTCGTTCTGCTTTGTTTATCATCTATGTTTGCAGGTAGTTAATGACACGACATAACTTTATTTTAAAAGCATGCACAGCACACTGTACGACCATTAAATTTTGCTTGTATAATTAATTATAACTACACTGAAAAATCTATCATCGCCAATTACATCGAAATGGATTTATATCACAACCCGTGTCCCTTGATATTAATAAGTTTACTATATGAAATGTGATGAATTTATTAACAGGGTTCAGGGGCGGCACTACAGATATTTCAGGGGATTACAAGTTGCTAAGATCAATAAATTATAATTGATTTCAGGAAGTCGCAGCAATTTTTCAAAATATTATGTTACTGTGTGATTGCATAAAATAGTTTCAGTAACGGAGATTTTTTATATAAGAAAAGTAAAAGTTGCCCAGGATAGTCAAAATTAATTTTATTTCAAGTTTATTAAGTCCATTATCCTTTCTTCTTGGTCTCCTTGGTCTTAGTCCTGTTTTGTCCGAATTGTCGAATTGTTCGATTGAAATTACTTGGTTCATTTTAGTGATTCTCGACATATGTTCAAGAGTATATAAGGATTTTCTGAAATGATCGTCCTAGAGTTAATATGATCTAACCTCACATAATCTACATTTTAGTTTCTTAAGCTCTAGGTGTGAGGAACGTAAAATAAAAATTGTCTGAAGGATGTAACAAGCACATATGCTACAAAATCAATTTGTCAGTTTATAAATATTAAGACTGGTTCAGCTATATCGAATATAAGCTAGTTTTTTTCGTGTTATAGGTGTAATTGAATTGAAATATGAGTTGTTCGATATTTTATGCACAAATCTTGGGCATGTCTAATGCCGCTAGGTGAATTTAAAACCGTTTTATTATAAAATTCAATTTGATAGATAAATGATCCAATATACCGGATCTGATAGAACATTTACAGACATTGACACAAGTATATGAAAGTTATGTGCATCACCGCGCCGAGAACAATATTGATCGACATTCAACCGTCATTGTAACCCCTAAAAAAACTTCAACATGCATTGTTTATGGATATAAAATATAGGTAAAGAACTATAAAGATTTGTACAGTTTTAGCTCAAGTGGAAAGTTACCGATGGATGCAACCCCCTAAAATAGGGGAAGCTAGCGTCGAACTCTATATGACATTCCGTACAGTGCACGGCATTTGGGAACTATGCCTTAAGTTGAGATGAAAAGCATTCCAGCCGACCACATGATAGTGAATAAACACATGGCTAAAGGCAAAACATTGTGGCCTTAGCTTATCTAACGGTCCGCACATACGTAAAACGGCTTATTATTTTAGCCAAAAAAAATTAACCTTGCCCCGTTTACTTTGCAATCAATTATTAATAAACAAAGCGCGCTCAAAAAGTGTCAGCGCAGCTACATAGTTTAATAAAACTCATAATTTCGAAATACACTATCGAAACTAAAAATTTTCTCGCTTATATACATTTTTTAAATCAATCATTGTTTGGTTTAAAGCGAAACAGTCTTTCAAGCTCGATAAATTACAAGCGAATATAAATTTATTTATTCGCCGTTCAAATTTCTTTTTAAAGTTTTTCCTTGCGGCATAACTTTTTATAACGATTTAAGTATGTTGAACTTTTTTTTTATCGATATTTCGTGACAAAATGATGCAATTTCCATAAAATTTAAATAATACAAAGTTTTAACTCGGATAATTTCACTAAAAGAAAACAATTGTAATCCATGGAATGCTTTTAGTTTATAGTAGGTAGTTAGGTACAAATATGTTCCATTGCATTGAGGAGTTAGAATTAATTTTCAAAATAAAATTCAAAGTTTACAAGTCATTGATTTCCCGAAACTTCGCACAACTTCTCAATAGACTTTGATGGATTTACCGTTTATTTTGATGTCTGTGTGTCTGTCTGCCGTGTCTGATGTAAATAGTTAGGTTAGGTTAGTTCAAGACTGTGTCATTGAAAATACTTTTAACTCGCAGGCAATTTTAATTAAAATGCGATTGCAATTTGCATATGTTTACTATAAACTTTACAACATAATAATAACATTGTTAACTATTAAATGAAGCAGGTACGGGGAAAAGAAATTTATTTAATAAAAAACTTTGTTCAGTAACCTATTTGTCGGAGCTTTTATATTGACAAAACGCTGAAACGTAGAGATTAAAATTCCTAACCTAAAATTATAATATAAATCTTGTATACGAGTATAGCACAGGTCCTGTATTTAACTGTTATAATCCCACAAAATCATCACTTCATTGGCGTGAAAAGCCTGATGATTTATCCGCGCGGTGAGAAAATAGGGCATTGAAAAGAAACTGTATATTATTTGAAAGCATATTTTGTTGGTTAGAACAAAAGGCTAGCCCATGAAGAAGTAAATTTCTTGAGTTTGGTTAATTATTGTCAATGCCAAAATAAGTGTCGTTGTAATTAATATCCTTCAAAACAGCTTTGTGCCGTAACTGTAATTTATTTTGTAATCTATTTAAACATAACTTGACTCTGAAATTTATTATACGCTACCTGATTTTAATACTTTATTAAAATCCACAACATTTACAAAACAAATTTCTCCCAATCAATAAAACTTAGTATAATGTATATTTTTATTATAAATAATATTTTGTTGACAATGTGAGCGTTAAGTGAAAGTTAGGAGAAACCTTATAGGTAAACACCATAATGAGCGGTACGAAATTATTGCTGATATATGAGATACTTTCAATTAAAATACCATTAAATAATCAATATCTTTAAATGTGTCACGACAGTCAACATATAATTTACTGCACATTAAAATCATATTATTTTCATCATTACGAACATCAATATAATTTGACTCCATTAAACAGATCATTATAAAAACTAACTGTTTTACAAGCCAATTTTCCCGGTTTCTTTCCTTTTCTTTCTGTTTCTGTTGTTTTGTGCTTGATTTAACCAATTTTTCACCAGAAATAAATTCGGTTATAACTGAAATAGACCTCCGAATTGGTTTAAAATTCAATATATTTCAGAGAACAAATAGAAAAGGGCTTGTCAAACATTCAGTTGCTCTAAACAAGAGTAAAGGAATGATAAGTGAGATTACGTCAAAGATATTTTGCAGGTATACATTTTACTGAAAAGTCTGATGTGTTTACAGGAGCTTTAGGGGAGTGGATAATACTCTAAAAGGTTGCTTGCGTACTCAACAATAGAGATAGATATTACATTTAAATCACATTTAAAATTATCTTATGATAGCATAAATTTTTTGTGAGTTTACTGAAATATGACGAGGGAATTTATAATGAAACGCGGAAGAAAACGCAGAAAGGATGTGGATTTAATGCGGGGGTTCCTCGGGGTTCCGCTTCGTGGCCCGGATGATCTAATTATTATCAATCTACAATATACTTGTGTGTCATATAAACACACCAAAACACTTGAATTAATATTATAAAATATGAGAAAATTAAAAGTGAAATTTTAGCGCGCTCTCCAAATTTTACTATTTCAATTTGGCCCACCCTGTATAAGCACTCCATATTTAAAATCAAGAACACATGAAATTTTAAATTCTTATATTAGAGCAACATTTCAGGATGGTTTATTTATGCAGAATTGACCGCTGTGTTAAAATAAAACAGACGTAAATCGATACAATATTTTCATGCAGTTTTTAATTAAATAAAAATTAGTCTCATAAAACAGCTTTTTTACTCGACATATTATATTTATGTTATTATTTTCTAGTTACTTATTCTACACTGAATTAGTTGAATATTATTGTTAAATGTTCTAGTGTTCCAAGTTCGACAGAGAAAAATAAAAGAACATTTTGAGTTAAAATTAATTTTCCAGAATGTTAAGTCTGCTTCTAACTTCTAGAATAATTAAAATGTGCCAACGGAATTCAGTGAATTCCCTTTGCAGGGGAACTAAACATCAAGCAGTAATGTGTTTTAAAAACAATAACACTTAAATTAATTTATATGTCTTGTAATATGCAATAACAACTGCAGTGTATAAAAAAGAGAAACATTCAACTAGAACTGTAGCGGAATTTTACAATAACTATTATTTTAACTAACAATTAATAATAGTGCATCAGCCACGGGTTTATACACATAAAAATGTTGTTACAGTAAAAAAAAAATTGTATGCAAACTAATTACTTGAATCTCGGTTTGTAATTTTTTGTCATTGTGTAAATAACTGTGCGTATTGCGTATACTATTATTAGGTATAGTATGTAGAAAACCATTAATCTTTGTCAATTATGTTATGCCGTGATTCTGCAGTGTAAAATTGCAGTAAATGAGAGATAATGTTAGAGTATAAGGACTGTCTATAAACGTTCGAGAGCACTAATAATTAATAATCATTAAATTCAATCAGATTATAACAGCTGCCGTTAATACAATTAGTCGAATATCCGTTATTGGTTTTCAGCAAATGTAAAACTAATTGTTATCATTGATTTGATAACCTAACTGTCGTGCAAAGGGAAAAAACAGTTAACCATAATAATTAAAATGCAATTCGAAATAAATCATGAGTGTGCTCGTAGAATAAACTAAATAAAATTAAGTAAATGCAGACATTTCATACGCGCTACTTTTACGCTATTTACTCGATAGCACAAAGAAATTAAACGGAAAATGTAAATATACTAAATGTAATTAATAGCAAAATGAAATGGGTTCACTTGCATATCATACAGATAAATTCACTGCTATTCACCCCTTTGAGACCCCTAAAATAGTTTACATTAAATATTTACTAACGAATACATCTCAAAGTTAATTTTTAGTGTTATTTTATTTGATTAAAGATATTACACCAACCCTCCTAGTCATTATATTAAATTTACATAACTTCAAAAATACACTACGATAAATCCTTCTTACGTTTCTGCTTAAAACAAATAAAAAAACGTCGAGAAATTTTACACTTTTCTCTTTCTTTGAGCCATTGAGCTACAATTCAATTAAAAACAGAAAAATAAACGGGGGAAAAGATTCGGGTTATTGGATTATTTCTTTATTTTTAGGCTGAAAAAACAAGGGATAAGCACTTAGGATTATTTTCCAATAAGAAAATATATTATGAGAAAGCACAGGAAATTTTCTCTACTTACCACTTTTTCTTTTATGCAAACTTTTCCATAGTTTCTATTTTTTTACTTTTTCTCTGGAAATTCTTTCCTAAGTTGCGTAAGAGTTATTAAATAAAAATTTGTTGTGAGTGCACCCTTGTGTATGTCCACTAATTTCAAACAGAAATCTGTAAAGGATAACGAGAAACAAATTTGGAATTGAATGCATCAAAGAAAGATTTTTTACTATTGGGGGTGGAAATCTGTAATGTTTATCCTTTGGTCCTTGAGGAAAGTTACAGAGTTCCATCAGAATATTTTACCAACATGATAAATTAAAACAGAAATCTGGATTAACTGAACAAACTCTAAATTACTGAAACTAAAAGTTATTCAGGATTCGGGTTCAGGAAACTACCCCTTCAGTTTAGTATTTCCTTTTACTCACAGATGTCTCTACACTACACTCTTTACTCTATTGTGCTACATGTTCGTGATGTCTAAGTTTGGACACTCATTTCCAGAGAGAGCCACCATGAAATTTCTATTGTAATGAAGTCGTAATTTTTCATTCACCAAAGTTTCTTTGTAAGTATCCCTCCAGTTTCATTTTAATCACGTAGGATGCTCAACTTTTGGAAAATTAATTCTTTGCAATAATGATAAATAAGAGAAAACATCAGGGGAATCGTTCTGCGCTATTATATTCACTTAGTACCTTGCTGATAAGACGGTATATTTATTAGGATATAGGGATAATTTCGGAAAAGAAAGTTATTTAGGTGAATTATGCTAATGAAAATATTGCGTAGGTAAAAGGAGTGTATAATGTCTACATATTCAATTTAAGTTTACTAAACAAGAATCAATACATTTTTTTCCTATTATAAAATTGTTTCCTCTATAATAGTAGTTTATGCAACAAGGTAGGAATTAAGAGATTCTGACGAGTGTGAAAATTGCGCCAGAGCGAAGCGAAAATGGCCACTTCTTTTGCGAGAAACGCGCGAACAAATTATAATAGCATAACACTGACATTTTTACTTGATAATTTGCGGTGAGAAAATCACCTTGACAACCATAAACAAACACAAATAACTTCCGAATATCAGGGAGGGAATGGCTACCCAAGTGAGAAATGTTACCCCCACTCCTTATCTTCCGCGACTACCCTAAAAAGACGACTTTCTACCCGCATTTCACACAAATAAAGTGGCCATTTTCGTGCAGGTATGAGAAAAAATTAATTAAGAGAGGATTAAAAGTGTGATAATTTTATAAGTAGCGTCAAAATATCTTGTCGAGTTTTGAAAATTTTGTACAATTAGGAAAAACTGATTGTCATTATTTTTAAAATTGTGCTAACTACATCATTTTCTATTCATTGTAAGATTCAACTAGATGGTAAGAAAAATGGTGTTAAAGTAAACGTTTGGTGGAAGCGTGTTGGTTTATTGATTGGAAGTGCCACAGGGTCGTATATTAGGCGAGTAACATTCAAATTGTTATGCGAAGAGATATGATACTCGTGACGGTTTTATTGTATATTGATGGAGCAGAACGCGGCTCCGATATAAACGTGGAATCGGGGCAATCGAGAAAATTGAGAATATTTCCTAATAGGAGTGGGCCATTACAACATGATCGGGCCTTCGAAGAGCGTGCATGGTCGCGGTCGGAACAATATAGTACCAAATCCGCAGTCCATCAGAACTATTGCACACAAGGGAAATTCGGCATTCATGATGTGATTCGGTATAGTTGCAAGCATCAATAACTGCGGGTACTGTGTGTGTTTGTAAGTGTGTGAGTGTGTGTGGGTATGTGGCGGCAGTCGATGCAATCATTCCGTTCCAGCGATATGTACTAATGCCCCAAGGAGTAACACTATTCATGTGCTATTATGCGGCTGGTCACTAGTTTGCTCTTTGCATGCGCTGGCTGCTGTACCATCAAACGAGTGCGCCCGCCATCTATTTAAATCGAAATTAATATGCGGTCACTTTTTACGCCGAAACAAAAAAATGTCATGTCGATAAAATGGTAATTATACTGACAGCCTGTTTGTCTCTCTACTCACTCGTGAATGTTTATTTGACCTTAATCCCCACCACTCATCAACATCGATTTTTATCAATATTATATTTACCATCTTAGATACCGAAATAATATTTTTTCACAAAAACTATTCAAATGCTTAATTTTTAATTTAGTTACTCGACAATTACAAAAATACTTCCCTTAGAAACTTTGCCACATTAACACTGAGCGCGCCTATTGTTATACAAACACTACAAGAAAAAACCTTAACTAAAACTTATATTGTTTGGAGTGCAATTTGGGTTGCTAAGAAGAGAAATCTTCGCAAGACATAAATGCTTATCTTTCAGAAACAGTTTACAAAGCTTTGGACGAAGGCAAAATGGCACTTTGCATATATCTCGACTTAGCAAAGGCATTTGATACCATGAGGTATCCACAACTTACTATTATCCACACTATACTACATTATATAATCCTATTTATCATCTTTACAGCTTCCAGCCCTGATGAATTATATGTATAATGTAGTTATAAGCCAGAACATGAACTTTTTGAATTCTGGCGGATGCGCTAGTGTTAAACCCACAACCTACAAGAAAAACTGTTTTCTGCTGTATTATTATTAAATAAAACAAAGCATGTGGGTTGGCAAAATTCAATTTCAACTGAGTAATTGAAAACATGGATAATTAGCGCGTCAACGGGCAGAATACGCGAGATCACGACATTGACTTTATACCTGTGAAACTACCATTGCTGCAAAGTTAATTAGTCCTTGTTTCAAAGTTTGTGTACATCACAAATAAATCATATGGTCAATACAGTGCAGGCTTTATATCTACCCCATAATATTAAATTTGTGAGGGAATTGGAGCAGCTTTTACGAACATGTCATTTCAACACTTTTCATACAGGGCGTTTATTTATCTTGTCACTAAAACAAACATTCAATGTTATGCTAATAATTATATTAATTAGACGTTAAACCAACAATTACTTCGTCGCCACACAAAAAGCAATTTGTACAGACTAGATATCGTTCGAAGGGAGTATAAATTCAATTGGTTCCACAAAAAACAAGATTAAACATGATTTTGTTTACCGTACGGTCTGTCAAAAGTTTTTCGTTCAATTTTCATACAACAATAAATCTTATATTGAATGTATCTGCTGGCGAGCTGCTTCTATTAGCCGATGTTTTAACAAGTTCCCTTTTGGTCCGGAATACCAAACGGACAATAATAAAAAACCGTCACTATAAAATTATTTTGCCAAGTATGAACCGATTCAAGTGGTGCCAATCGAGAAATACAATTCAAAGACTCTTCCCAAATAAATTAGAGCAGGACTTGAAGGGAAAGGAAGGTTAAAAAAAGTCGTTAATAACCGTGTATATAAAATTAACTATTTATTTAATTATATTAAAAAATATTTTAAGTTAAATTTTTGGCGGAGGCGCCGGTTCCTAAAGAGGCTCAAGAAAATTGATCATTTCTCGGTTGGTTATTGACGATATTGCCCGGACATAGGAGGCAGAAATTCGGTCATTGATTAATTTAACGAAATAACACAGAATTAAGTTGTGGAGTTCTTTTGTGGTAGTTCTGAATAGTGTTGTATTTGTGGAGATTTGTATGATGAATTGTTTCCAATTAAAATAATGTCATAATATTATTTGCAGCAATTAATTTGAAATTGATCCAGGAACAGTTTGGGTAAATGAATTGCATTTAGTGGTAGGGCAAAGGTCAATTCTATAGACTAATGAGAAGTTATTATCGCCTTAAAGGGTTATAGTGCAATTCTGAAGCTGCAGGTTACTATTGATTTTAGGTATTCAGTAACATTTTGCAATTGGTCCATAATTTCTAGTTATTTTCATTGGGTGAAGGTGTTTTTGTAGCAGTTGTGGAAATAGAAAGTTCGTTGTAGCGAAATTTAGTACAAGTAAATGTTTGCGGTGTGCGCTTTTTGTGGATATAGAAATACAAAAAAGAAACGTTTATTGTTGTTCGTTATCTGATAAAATATTCTTGTGTAATTGTGGACCCGCGTCAGTAGGGTGTTTTAAACGGACAATGTTTTTAGGGCCGAGGAGAATTTATAGTTGCGGTTTGGAAGGCATCGGCTAGTGTAATGCGAGATGGTGCGATGCTGACCGACGTGTGCATCTGGCAGATTTATAACCAGGCATTCAGCCGCATAAGGTGGCCTGAACTCCGATGCGATTCTAAAAGGCATGTAGGAATACTCATATCGTCATATCCTCGAATGTGATATGAGCGCTATCTTCATTAGTCATTGAGATACAATGACTCGATATGGATAGTGCATACTATACTACAAGCATTGCGTTACAGCTCAGAAACGTTGATCCTTCAATATTAAATCGCGAACAATCGACGCTTCTACAAACAAGCTTTGTCTGACGCAACAGCCGCGGGCAACACCTTAGGTGCACTAGTGAGGCAATCTCTGCACATTATATAGCGGCCAACCACATAAAACTACGTCGAAGCATGGAAACTCCATTACAGAAAAGCCATACTCGTAAATCTCCGAGTCGTCTGTAGCTCGGCTGCTTTCGTTTGCCCTCTTCTTTCTTTTAGTCACCAGTGGATGTCCTCAAGCTTGCACTGGCTGGACGTTGGCATTGGCATCGAGCGTCCTTCATTCCGGCCCAAACACACGCCACACGCTATTTCCATGTCACGAGGCTCATTTCGGTTTTTCTCTATTATTCACTGCCCGCCGGCAATTAAATCAATTTTTATGGAAGTCTCTAAACTTCCTACTGGAGGTTTTCCGTTTCGTCTTGCTGATTGTCGTAAATATTGACAGAGCGCTTTTGTTCGTCATTTAATTCGACAAAACTGCAGGTGCTTCTTACATCATTGCCTCAACATCTGCTGCTTTACCCACTTTACATCTATACTGTGCTACTTAAAATCGTTACATAACTCAAAATGGAAAATGTTTAACCATCTTTTACACACAAACCAAAAATTTATTACCACAATCTCATTATAACGATCTTGTCTTTGTTATATCCACAAAAAACCAATAACTCCAAATCGCTAGCGTTACAAATTGATGGCTTATACGGGGTGTCCTCGAAAAAACCAGCAAAATAAAAGGAAAACTTTCATTAACATTTTATTCTTAACCTAAACCAGAATATCCAAAAAACTAACTTTAAATCATCCAAGTTATAGTCTTTGTTTTATTTGTCATTTTTTAAGTTTTGTTTACATGAGAATTCAATGAAATTTTCAAGAAATTTGTTATTAAATAAATTAACATGTTGTAATTATGCTTTTGGATTTATTTATATATATACCAGTAAAATATATGTGAAATATCTACACTGTATATGTTAATTATAATATTAATTTCCATTGGGCAAGTCAAGGAAAGCAATTATTAAACTTTTACTACTGCATTCTTAATGCTTCCCCCTACAATGTAACAACAGCAGGAGTGATTTGGAGGATTTTGGTTAATACGGTATAAGCCATGTTTGTTACATTGTTAGATACCTTACATAGGAGTTTTTATCTGTTTATTTAGTCATCAAAGGGGGGAATTTGAACTATTCCCTATTCTCATAAACATAGAAACATTGCATCGTTTGTAGGCATATTAGCAAGTGGGTGGCGGGGGAGAGGTAGATGTGATGGGTAAGTTGGCGTTACCAGCCCCAGCTAGGCAGCCGGTGTTGGTTGGTACATTGGGTAATGAGTTTCACATCTGTGAAACTGCGTGTTGCTGATGGAACGTGTTTAAAGTTCTGCCAAGGTGGTGGATGTTCAGACAGAGCAGAACAGTGCAAAGGCTTGGGGGAGGTAGCATTAGTGGCTTGATATATGATAACAAGGCACACTCCCGGATGCCTTATCAACTGATTAACTCGCGACTGGCCGAGTGCAAAGAGCGTCTCGTCTACAATTAACGGCCATTCATCGGGAGGCGGTGGTGCTGAAGAAGAGCTCCGCATGCGCCATATTGGTCTACCAATGCTGGAGACGCGCTTCCAGCCTCCAGTTTCCGTGAAACCCCGTTGCCTTTGAGCTGTGTTTTGTTTGAACTGATCATCGCTCTTCGCACACGCTGGGCACTCTGCGTCTTCTAACTAAAAGTAAGTTAAACCGACCCTAATTAGTTCAAAGTGGACATAAAAGCAACTTTAACATTCTTTACAATTTTTTCAATTGACCAGATTTGTTTCTTTTATACTTTGAAAAGTTTTTAAACTAAGTTATGTTTTGCGGGAATTCAATTAGACAACAACCACCATACAGAATTTCAATTTTTAACAACTTCTCCAACCTATTTCGTTTAGGAAATATTATTTATGCTTCCCCCCGACGACTTTTAATTAAAAAAAAGTTCATTACGTCCAATTAATATGGAAAAAATATTTTTAATGTGTGCGCAAAATATAATTAATTTGTTAAACAACAATAAAATAATTAATTTGCAAATAACAAGGTAAATTTTAAACGCATTTTTGTTATTAAATTAAATGGTAACATTATAATTTATTATTTGTATAATATGTGTGCACGTATTAAAAAAGTTCACAAAAATTTTAACAGTGAAAAAAATTAATATTTGTAAAATTTAAAATTCCTTACGATCTGCTAAACATTTCTACTTTATTATTGAGAATCCACATGCCCATATTAATTGGGAATATGTAAATTAGTAATTTTGTACATACCCGATTTTTCTAATAAATATTAAATAAAGTAAACATTGGAAATTGATAATGAATGTAAGAGTTATTGAATAATTAATTAGTGTTGAATAATTCGGCCAAACTAATATAATGACAAAAACTTGTATATAATTTACTAGATCGCAAAGCGGAATATAATATATAATTAGTGTAATTATGAAATAGTCGATAATTATTAGATATATAGGTATTATATTTCGTGTCCCGTCGGTGATTCAGTCGAACTATTTTTTGACTTAGTCTAATAAGAATAGAATTTAATTAGATAAGAAGTTGAAGTAAAGAGGCGCAAGAACGCCGCTGATTAAAGTGTCGGCAACTATTGATAGTAAATCAAGTGTGAGTTCGATAAATAGCGTATAAAAGTAGGGTGTCGTGTGTGGCGTGCAGCATGTTCACATGTGTCGTCGGCATGCTCCCGTCGTCGTTCTTTCTGTTTTCTCAGTCTCCTACAGAACACCGGCGGTTATCGCTCTAGCGCCAGCTGACAAAAGTTCAACTTTTAATTCTTTAACTTGACAGGAAAGCTTTCTATTTGTCCTTCAAGTGATTCTCTTATTTACTCTCATAAACGAGATTTCAATGAAAAACGCGATATCTTCGTCTAGCGCTCTAGTTCACTGTTGGCTTTTCACGCTAAATATTTGACCTTTCAGATATAAAAAAACGTAATCCATCATAAAAAGGCGATCAAAAGTTTAAAAGTTTTCAATTAAAAATTATAAGCCAACCAGTCAACGAGCAAGCCAGGCCATGCCAGCGCCCTTCTGGTTGCGGTAGTTTGCGACAGGTTAACATCGTATTGTCTGCCACAATTACCGTGCCCCTTATCTAGCTTCGCTTATCTTTAATTCAACCAATCCCAATAATTATTCGCAATCATTAAATCGTTGCGAGAGTTATTGGAGTAATTGGTTGAAAAATGGGTTGGTCTTAACACCCTGGCCCGATGTCTTATTCTATTTAGCATTTTTAAAAATTCCGCAAGTGGAACGGGCATATAATACTTCACCACTTTATCTATATAATTGAATTCATTATAAAAGTTTAAATGAAACTAAACCATATTTTAAAAATACTTGTGGAAGAAAAAAGTATAATATAATCGAGCAAAGAATGAAGAGATATATCTGCTATCTTAAAAGACTACGGTATAACGCAAAGTTGCACATTTTTATGAAATTCAAGGATGCGAAAAAAATTACAAAGATTTTCCTTACATTCCTAAGTATTCTGAAAAAACTGATGAAAGGTCACGGATATCTAAGGCACATACTTAAAATTGTTACTGTCTCATTAATTCAGGTATCAAAAACATGATTTTTCGTACTGTATTTTTACAGTTGGATCTAAAGGTAGTGTGTCCTATTCCTATTTTATCTCTGTTCTAGTCTTTCATTTAAGACATGTTAAAGCTTTCTAGGTATATCTAATTTCATTTAATTAGTATAATAAGCTCAAAAGTTATAAATGCAACTCCGTGTCATTCTGACTGAACTTGTGAACAGAATCACCGAAAGGTCAGTTAGACCACACCTACACTGAGAAAACTGAATATTATTTATATTAAATATATATTGTATTAATTTTCGAAATTTATGAGCGCATACCCAGTGAAATGAATCTTTTGACGAAATTCTAACCAGAACATGTTACGTTATTACTTATTTTATTGTTACAGGATCTGTTATGTACTATCATTTATTTGAGAGTGACAGTGTTTAAAACTTGATTAGGTTGTGCATTTTCATAAGTTCAAAGTTCTGGAACAATGGTAGATATAAAACTTGCACATAACTATTAAAAAAGTTGGAACCCCAACCCAGAATATTGTACACTTTTCGATTTAAAATAGTCTTACTTATTTCCAATATGTGTTTCTTAATATTAAAACAAGAATTAGTGGGTTAAATGTAAGATATTTAGTGTTCATTAAACTTTTGCTTTTTATTAATAAATATTTCTTTATAATTAACGACTTAGATTTACAACTTACTTTAAGAGTATAACAAACTTTATGTTTGGAAATTCCAAGCTAATTATCATGTATGTTTTTTTCTGCTAGTATTAAGGGCAGTTTTCTCAGTGTATACCTCCCATAAGAAGCGCTAGCACAAACTTTTTTTGTACTTATACTAAAAGTTTAAAATTTGATTTAGTATTAAAAGTAAAAAATGCAATGAGACGTTGTAGGTGGTGGTGTAGTAGTCGCGTAGGTGATCACATACGGGATGTAAATCAGTATACATATATTGAGATTTGCGCTGTAGGCAATCTAGCCCGGCCGCTGCGACTGAGTAATGGGTGTGACGATCCGCAACCGATATTGAATATAACACAACATCACCATCTAAGAGATAAAACTTGTCACCGAACAAAGCTCGATGCCGGAGTAAATAGGAATTAGGGTGAAGAAGTTACGTCTACACATGCAGATTCTAGGAGATTGAGAGATTTGTATGTGAAGATATTGGTTCCCGAAGAAGCTATACCGGGTGCCGTTTCATTACCTGTGCTGTGTAGTGACAAATCGCGTTTTACGTTTACGACCGGAGCATTTGCGGTACGAGGCGACAGTAATTGCGGCGGATGAGTTTTCTAGCGCGCTTTCCGCGTTAACGGCGCCCGTTTACCACCATTCACTATTCGCCATTTGCCATTTACTGTCCGCCAAATCAAAGACAAATGATAAATTATATCTGAACATTACGCCGCCATTAACTGTGCTTAAGGGTTGAGTATTTTCTTAATTCATTAGTCATTAAGAATGACCGGATTTTTGGCATGGCTTGGTATTTGGGCGCTCACTGATGTGCTCTGTTCGTGGCATAATTTCAGAATATCTCGTTAGGAACGCTTTGGCGCGGGTGGTCCTTAACGACAATCCGCGATGCGCTGTGCTCGCTATTAGCCGAGATGCACGGATAATTTATATCTGAGAAGCAATGAAGCAAAGACGATGGGTGGCCAGCGCGGCAACAGTCTGCGGTGTGGGGCTAATGAGGTTTTCGTTAGTTCCTCACAGCCCCTCGTCTGATGCTTGTCCGAATGCATGCCGATTGTCCCCCTAAGTATTCACAACTGACTCAGGTTTTGTTACAGAGAGGCAAGGAAGAGATGTAAGGATGACCCGCAAGTCATTCAGTATATTATGGTTGCCAAGTTGGCTGCTGCTAACTTTGCACCTCGCACTCTTGGGTAAGTGGACAACAGCGACGCTACGTCAAGAATCGAACTTACACAGATCGAAAGGCAAGTTTAGTTATATAAGCTGCACCAGCATGCACCATCCTGCTCTCACTAAGAGTAAGACTACATTCAGAATCAGAACCGCAGATTGTGGCTAGCGCAAAGTCAAGCTGTGATAGCCAAATAACTAGTGTCAGTAGACAGAGAACTGACATTCACTCCACAAAGATAACACAGTGCAAACTTGCCGCTGTTAGCTTATCAAATAATAATACTCTCCTGCGAATTTCACGGAATGTATCTCCTTAGAATTAACGCGAGGAAGTATACAAACGAAATAAATGGTTCTTTCAAAAACATTTCACTTATTATTTCACAGCCTGTTTAATATATTGTTTCGTTCATAATTATAGTTGAGCGTAAAGTTGTAACACGCGCGCCGTTTAGAAAACGAACAGGGGTAGCAAACTTGTTATAACTTCATTTTTTAATTCAAATTGCTTATACTTTATTTAACTTGTAAAAACATTTATCTATTACGAATAGAATTCATTGTCACTATTCCTTATTAAGGATTCACCACAGAACTCTATATAAGTATAGACATCAACTCTTACGAAGTGTCCTGCAAGTATATGAACAGGTGCTGGTATAAATTGCGAAAATAACTAATTGCAATAATTGATATTGGAAATTTAGACAATTATTGTAAAATTACTAACAAATGTGTAAAACTGTCCCATTTAAAATTTTGGTGGATGCGCCGGTTTTTTAATACTCAAATATTTCACGTCAAATATTCTATAACTTTAGATTTCGGATTTGTTAAATATAATGACTAAGGAATGTTGTGATGCAAAAATAATACAAATATGTAATTGGCAGTTGACCGTCAATTTTGAGAAAGTTCAATCAACGAAAACTTAATTTTTTTAAATGTATGGAGCAGTTAATTTTTGTCTCTGTAGAATATATGTATTTCTATAGCTAACCAAGTTATAGAAGAAGGTGAGGGTTATGACGGACCCTGTATAATAAATAAATTTGTACAATTGTTTGAATTAAACAAACTAAAGTCAAAACTAGATTCGAATAAAATCATTCGATACGTATATGGTGTAACCAGAGAACCGAAATGTTAGATATAGTCACCAACAACTCAGCTGCGAACTTCATCCGCTGTGGAAATTTCAACGCGAGAGAAAGCATACAAACGAAATAAATAATTCTTTCACAAACTTATAATTTCGCAGGCTGTTTAATATATCGTTTCGTTCATAATTATAGTTCTGCTCCGTTTGAGAAAGGAACAAGGGTGGCAAGTTGTTTTGAGTTGCTTTTTTTAATTGAAATTGCTGCTCAAGCATAAAACTACTATCAGCGGCCCATACCGTGATTCTGATCCTATTGGACCGATCGTGGCGTCTAAGACAAATGCGATGTCACGATCCCCAACATAAATATTGGCCTGAACCCGTGTGCTTGGAAGTGAAGTTATTATGGGCTAACCTCCGGCACCGACCTCACCTAGTCTCGCTACAAATTGCGAGCTATTAATCTCGCAACATTTCTTTGCATGAACCCTAATTATGAGTATGTAGCTGTTTGTGTAGCTGCACAATTAATTAATTAAGAACGCGTTCACTGTACGGGCTGTGGAATATACCTTCATCAAAGAGCAGAGCAAGCGGAACACCGAACAGCCACCGTCGTCACTTAGCGAGGTGATAAGTGTGACCACGATTAAGATTTGATCCATTTCCTGAGCTAATTAAGATGAGATACGCTGCGATATACCGCTTCATCATTGATCTTCATGTTGTGGTTTATTGGCGAAGTAGTGCTCACCAGTTTCGTCGTATTTGCATGCGCACTCACCTTCAAAACCCTTTTATCTCTCTCCATTATTTAAACTGTCTTCATTAAAACTTGCACGAAAACGCGCCGTCTGCCTCACGGATATTGCGTACATTACCAAAGATATTCATTCTGTTTATACTATCCCCACACACAAAATAAGATTAAGATTGTTTATTATGTACATTTCAAGTAACAAAACTAGTGTAAAGTAATTAAAAATCTTTTGGGACTGTTCTTGGCATGATCATCATCAGCATTATTGCGCTCGTGCTTCTGATCCCGATTTGGCCATCGAGTAAAAACTCGGAGCTGACTGTGCTGAACAGCGAAGGTTCCCTCGCATCGCATTGTTGATAAAGTGAGTTAAAAGTGAGCTCCGGCGTCCGGTGGCATATGATTAATGTGGTCGTGTGATTGCCAAAGTTACATAGTCACGTCTGTACAAGCAGGCCCGAACTGATGACCGTTTTTGTGTCGGGATTCGGCGATACTCAACAAGTTGAATAACACGTAGACGTAATGCACTTACACGTCTTAATCCACAATATGAACATGGACCTACGAACGAGGCAATGAGAGGTGTTGTGTTGTTGGTGCGCGATGGCCTGATATTTGTAAATCCAATGAGTGCCTGCTGGCTGCTTGCCTGCCTCATGCTTGTTGTTATGCTGTCGTGTCGTCCTGCGACTAATGGTATTGACATACCCTTAACGGCTAGTCTAAAAACCGCATCAAATATAATGTTAGGTTAGTCTAGGGATAGGGAGAAATGTATTTGCACAGAATAAAATCCAGTTTTTTGTCTCCTTTTAAATGTGTACTTAGATTTACTTTAGGTGGCCATCATTATAATGGATTCTACGCTCTCGCGTATATATTTTAACATACAATTTTTATATTATTATTATTTCCATAACTTCATTTCGTTAAATAAAATTACATATTTTTATTATTTATTATGCAGTTATGGAAGTTTTTTTAATCATGTGCATATGATATTAAAACCCATGATCGGCGCCATCTACTGGAACATGGGTAGGAATTCTACATATACGGCGAGCTTAATGGCTAGTCTGAGAACCGTCTAGGGAGAAATGTGTTTACACTAAGACCGCGCTTTTTTAGTCTAATTTCCAATGTGTGTTAGATTTACTTAAATCGGATAGTAATTCAGAAGTCTTGTATTCATTCTACCGAATAAGAGAGAATCGAGGAACAAAAGTAGAATCTCGATCAACAAAGCTGGTTTATTTTAACTAGTTTTCTGGAATTATACAAAAGGAAAGTAGCACTATAATTTTTAATGCCCATTGTGTTGTTTTATTCAGTGGGATTATCTTTAAGCAGACGAGATTCTCGAGAACGGAGCGTAATTAGAGATTTCATTATGTTTTGTTAGAAGTTACGCGCGCCGATAGTTTTGGTCATTTGTATATTCCAGTAAAAATAGTTAAAAGTTACGGTAGTGCGGTGTCATTGGCGAGTCGTCTACGAGTTAGCAGCTTTCCATTTTTTCAGACTTTATTATTTTTATGTGGGTTTTCAAGTACCCTCTATATGGGGCCATATTTTAACCAGCTCAAGGCACCTTGATATTTGCGTGCCGAGTTTGATCTCACCCTAGGCGATGAAATCCACTCACATTAGATATTGTCGCTTTAAGTTTTCAGCACAAAAATGTTTTCGAACCAAGCAAACCTGCTACATAGTTTCTTATGGACCCTCAAGCAAGTTCCCGCTTGGTTTTATCTTTTTCTGTCAAACAGAGACAGACTTCACACAACTTGTTAATAAGTTTGAATTGGGAAGTTGAAGAGTTTGTTTTGATTGTATTCGTGTGTGGTGACTGTGGATTTTAATATTGCAATTGTGTGCAACAGCTGAGCTGGTAACGGAACACGGAGCGGGCGAGAGTTGAAGTCCACCAAACGAAACCAACTAACAGTCAGTGAATCAGCCCCGAACAGAGCTCAGAGTAGAATATAACAGAGAACCGAGAGCTGCTGGCGGCTGGCGCTGGTTTGGTTGTGTAGTGACCGAGCTGTCGTGAGGAAGGAAAATCTATCGCTCTAGCTAACGAACGCTGAGTCAGGATCACGCCAAATGTCTTTCTACGATAATCATTTCTGACTGATGACTGCGACTGAATTGATTTAAGCCATTCTCCATTAGTGAGCACGTCAAACCGACTATATTCTGCGTCATTGTGGCAGACGACATTACGGAACAGCGTCGGTCTAGGGTCCCAAAACCGACAACCGCTTATGAGGACGCGTCTTCTCCTCGCCCGCCCCATCATTACCAACCAACGGTCTGCTTTTCCCACTGCACTAGCTTTACGCTACACGATACTGTATATTTATTATTCACATTTATTCATAGTTATTTAAATGTCGAGATTTGAGCGCGATTCCCGGCCGCATTCCACCTAACCATGCAGGTAAGGCAGCCTGGATAACTTGAGCTGGGCCAGCTGTCTCTCTGTTTTATAGATGACAAAGAGCACTTTGCCGCGTTATGGTCGTGCCGGCTGTGTCGACTTTGGCTTGCTTGCATATATCCGACGCCACCACCACCGCCATCCACCCTCACGACGGGAAAATCATACCTGTGTGTATTGTGTTCGGATCTAAGTAGTCTTTCTGTGCAAAACGAGGATGATTCCGTGGAGATTTCCACGCCAAAATGGAGTAACTTTCCGACCTCTATTCGCTACTCCATTCGCATATCATATCATACTCGTAAAAACGGACACATTTCTAATTTATATGCTAACCAACTGATTGCTTAGCTTGTTATTATCACTTGCTTAGCCCACGAAGGAAATTATTTACAAAACCAATTAGCACATCTATTTGTAAAGGGTTATCAAATTATGCTGCAATTTATTTTGACCATATTTAAAAAATCTGCACTATTTCAAGTATACTTTTTTGACAAATACGATTCGGTATATAAAGAAATTTCTGGAGTAGCTTAGAAGTCACTCAAAGCCCTTTGAAAAACTTTGCTAAACAAGTTAGAATATGTCGTGGTTTATGTTGAAACATAAAATAATATTAATTTAATTTAAGCTGTAAAATTTGCAAATTATTCACCCTTTTAGAATTAAAATAAAATATTAATTTCATATAAAACGAGGCTGACATATTTGCTGACGCGTACGAAACATTTTGTGAAAAATATTAAGACGATAAGCTTTTCACAGAATTTATCTATCTTGTGGTTACTTTAGAAGTATAAGCATTTTTTGTCAAGGAAAATCCTTAAGAATTTATATACAAGTTTCCAGGATGAAATCTCTGAAGAAATATTAATTATTTAATTTGTTTTATTCGAGATCGTTAAAGGGATGATTTGTAGGGTTAACAGACAGGACAACAGAGTGTGAAACCCAAAACCAAATAATTGTAGATTAGAATAAACAGTTTGTTGAAAGATTTAATTACTGTAAACGACAGTAACAAAAGATGTGAAAATAAATGTATTTCGAGATAATAGTGTTAGTTCGTAACGTAGTGTAGCATTAGTCCAGTAGAGAGAGCGGACGCATTCGTCTCTGGGGTGGGATGTTAATAAGGAGGGTAACTAGCTACATCAGAGCGGATTGCGACCCACCATTTCCCGCATTCTCATTCGGGATAGCGGTCGTTTGCTCGCCAGACCAAATAATATAACCTACGCGACACAAATACCCTTATTGCAAATTTTGATAATTATTCCCATATGCAACACTAAAACATTTTGCTCAAAAAATATGGTATTACAATATTAATTTTAATCTCTCTCACAACTTCATTAATTTGCTCAGCAATCTCGCAGATGTTTTTAGTGGTCCAATCAAGACTAAACTAGACTCCTTCAAGACATTTCTCCATATTTTACTAATTATTTTAAATAGGCAGGTTCATTTAAACTTTGAGCAATAAATTACACGCTTGGTGATCAAAAATTTTTATATGCAGAGGAACCAATTATTTCAATTGTAACGGAAGTAAGTAATGAATCACATGGAGAATGTGCTTTATGCGTTTTTTGTGGTCAGAGGGATGTATATATTGTAAGAACTAACAATAATGGAATCCTGGCGCAAAAACACCGTTTTTATAAAAGCGTAAAAATGCTTAATGTAGCTTAAATAGAAATGTAGAAGAATTATATTTATGAAATAATATGTTATGTTTTTAACAAGCATACTGTTTTGACTGTCCCCATTTATATTCTTGTGCCATTCTAGAATGGCAAGAACATACAGTTCAGTAACGCACTTCCGGACGACGAATTTTCAACAAGCGTTAACGGAGAACAAGTTATCATCGCACTCGCTAATGCCTAAGCTAGTTTTGTGAAGTTCATTTCTAATAACGATAACGCAATCGGGAGACAAACTCGCACTAGAAACGATTCAAACTACTTTACTAATGAAGTCATTTCCAAAACCCAATTTAGCTTCACCAAATTACAGTTCAATGCCTTAATTTTGATTAATATTTTATCATTTCAATTTCTACTCTTTAATTAGATGCTGTTTAATCGCATTAATATTATTATTATGCAAAAAATTTAACTGTTTCCAGGACTTTCGGCTAAATTAAACCCTTTTACATTCCGTCTCCACTCAGCGGGAGATGTTCAGTTCAATGCAATTTACATTGATTTCGTCCTTCATATTTATTAATATTTTTTGTTGTGAAAATACACAAATACCTTTGTTTTGTATTTAAACTTATTAAAAGTTTTTTAAAGAGATTTTACACAGACCCAAAAACGTACAAAGTTAATAAAGTAGAAAGAGTATGACTAAAAGACAGCATCCAATTAAAGTAAAAATTTTAACGAAAAAATCCTTCGGAGTTAAGAACTAAGAACAGCAAAAGTTATACTAATTAGTAGTGAAACTTGGGCAAGATATCTCATGTTTATAGTTAATAAAAAATGTACAGGATGCACCACATTAAAAATTCTCGGCATGTGCATTTTTTGTGTATCAATTTCTATACACGAACCTCATTATTAACTACATGATACTAAAATTTAATTGTAATAATTTCAAAAAACTTTCGGGCCATTTGTCTAAATTAATTGCATGGGTGATTTTTCTTTCCTTTTAAATTTTTAAAGAGATGACTAGACAACTTATTCTAACCTAACCCGCGAATGTTGTAGATTTTTGTAGACTTGCCTAGTAAACTCCTACCTATTACGCATACAAAAACACATTTCCCGTCTGAAATTAAATGTTCCGGTCCAAATGAGCAGCGCCACAAAATTTATAGCCACGTATTGTATAGAGAAAATGAAGTCAAAGGATTCAGATGTAATTTTAAGATGACAACATCTTTGTAAACTTCAATAACTCAAGTGCACAAACTTCATGTTGCAGCATATCTTTATTAATTTAGACTGTAAATCTGATAAATTATCAGTAGACAGACAGTCAAGGGTTTTCACAGGATATTCCTTATATTTATTTATTCTTGTAGCTTAGGATGAGGAACTTTCGAATGTCAATATAATCGTTTTGTTTTTTATTTTAAAGCATTTTTAACCAAAAATTAGTTAATTTCCACAGCAAGTTTTTTATTTTCGCCAAGTAATTAAAATATGAATTTATGTTATTAGTTGAAAATTTATTTATCTCGTGTACCGGAACAAGCTAATATCAAAAGTTAAAGTGAATCCTTATCAAATCGTGATAAAGGAAAATTCGCAGTTTATCGTAAGAACTAAATTAACGATTCCGTTGAAAGTTCTTGCTGCAATGATAATAAATAGACGGGGTCCAGCCGTTTCTCCAGTTTTGTTTATCGAAAGTACGTGGTCAGGAGGGAGCGAATAATAGTTGTTTTATAGTTACTTTTAGTATGTCGTTGATTCCCGAAACCTGAAATAGGGTTATACTGTTAGGGACTTCATTATCCATCCGCTGAGCCAATAGCTGCCGCTTATGCTGGCGATCCACTAACCTAATCTAATACACAAAAATTACACAACACCATTGCACTGCAACATAATACGATTACCAAGTACTTTGCCAATTTTTTTTTTGTACAAAGCTCGTAGACAGTACTCTTAAATGAGTTATATTTATTCACGTATTCACAGGGGCAATAATGTTAACTGCAAAACTAACCACTGGCTGCTTGTTTGTATTTTGAAATTTATTAAGTGCGTTGTTTAAACATTAACTAAAATTTCATTTACTAAGTAAATACAAATTAAATTTGAGGACTGTTCACATTTATTTTACTAATTTCTTCATTAGTCCTTTATGCTACATTCTAGACGTGCTTTTATGTACTCTGCAAATTAAACCCCTTATTTATATAATATAGATTTGCTCTATTAAGTTTTCGCTTGTATTAAAATTCCTTTGGAACTTTAACCCGTTCACCCCGTCATAAATTTCGCATAATTGACCAATAACTGGGTCGGAAAAACTGTGATTAAAAAATATGTTAATTTGAAACTATTGTTTATGATAATCTCAAGGAAAGTAAATGCTGATATAATCATTACTAAAATCGTAAAAAATATTGACGCAATTATAAAAATATTATTTGTAGAATAATAACAATTCAATCGGGCAGACAATTGCAGATTTTTTATTGGAGAAACCCCAAACAAAAAACAGTATCGAATTTATTTACGTAGGTATAAAATTTTAATGTGATGCGTTGTAATTGTATAACAAATTTTTTAATTGATTATCATCCAGCATCATGGTTTTGCTATAAAATTTTTTTATGGTATAATAACAATAATAATAAATAAATAAAACCTTTTATCCATCCCCGAGGAGGGTTTTATTATACTGTATATTATTTTAAAACCAAACTTGCATACAAAAGAAAAATATAATAAGTTAGTGTAAGTCTAAATCGTTTGATCACAAGTCACAAAGCCAAAGCAATAGAATGAAAATTGAATCCCTAACAGAAAAAGTCCTTTCTGGTCATTTAAAAGGACCAAGTGGATAATAAATATCTAAATCAAAGTGCTGTTATGTTTGTTTTTGGTGTGTGTGTAATTTTTTTGTTCAGTAATTTTAATTAAGTCAGAAGGCAGCATCTGTACACCTGGCGGCAGTAAACAATGCTTCTTGGGGAGACAAGAGTAAATTTAGTCGGTGTGGTTAATAATTAGTAAAGGAAGCACTATGGTAAGCGCTTTCGACATCTATAATAATTTTTGTCATTGATTTGTTCAAGTACAAGAAGCTTATGTTGAACATGTAATTAGTGTAGTAGTGAATTTACATAATTGCCAAAGCTGGGGCATTATGAACAGGTAAAGTTGTGCCAATAATTTATAGTGACAACAATAACACCTGCTGCAATCGACAATGCTTCACGTCTTGCCCCAGAGGCCTAAACGTTTACTACCTCGTCTAATTTAGTAGCGTTCGGAGTGTTACTTGCTCTGTACTGGCGAGACTTTATACACCTTAACGTTACTTACGTATATAAATACAAAGACAGCACTATATAACAACACTACTTGCATTCTTCAAGCTGTTTTACTCTAAAACCATAAAACATTCCTTCCTATTTGTTTATGTTCGACAAATTTAGAGCCTATATATTCTTGTATACACTGCAATACCCACAAATCATAAACATCCATAACTACCTTATTGTTGAAAAGAGATTTCCAACATAAATTTTCTGATAGGAAAACCATTCGATATATCGTTCTATTTGTGTCTAGTCTCATTCACGTGCGACATAATTTAATGGCAACACATCTGGGGGATCAGATCATTAATTGGCTTCACTAAATGATGAGCACCCGTTTGATGGACCATGTGCAACAACCACTAAAAGTCAATTGAAGCTACTGAATCCTAACAGTCAAAACATGTGAGCAAAGAACTACTGGAAGGAACGGAAGACCAAGCTCAGCGAAATTAATTGTCAAACATTTCATTCTGTGAAGAAAAGTGTAATTTTAAGAAAAAATTTTGACAATGAAGTTAAATTGTTGGTTAACTATATAGAAATGAAATTTAGTCTGCTTAAGACGATATTAAGAAAGACCTTGGATCTATAATGAATTCGATGTTCAATCTTAAACACAATAGCGACTTCGTCGGAAAAATTGGCATTGAAAGGTGAAGGCGCCAGATTGAATAGTAGAAAGAGAAATTTAGAAAGTGATTTTTAACAATAGAACGTTTAAACAATGAAGTATACGACAATAGGAGTGGAATAATTGAATTTATTAAAGGATATTATGAACAGGGTGGCTTATAATTAGAAATCACACCATATACGAGGTGAGAGAAGTTCATTTAACTTTAGAAGAAGTAGTAACTAATCCAAAATCGCTAGGTTAGATTTGAAGTTTAACTTACAAACAACATGGCAAGATCCTTATAATCTGAAAACCTTTAAGACCTTTCTGAAAGTGAACTAAACCATTAGACAAATTTTGGAAAGGAATATCACGATTTCGGTAGTGGATTAAGTTTACAAAAAGAGTTTTTAGCTCGTGCAGAAAGGGACCTTATAACTGTTCCTGCTTACAAAACTGACATCTTCATCTCCTGTGGACCATAATAAACAGAAAAACACTTTTTAAAGTAGGTAATTAAAGAATGGTTTCAAAAGTTGCAGAATATAATCGCGTCGTCCATTAAAGTTTTGAAGTCTTCTGAAAACCACGTGGAAAGATCCTTTGAAATCTGAAAACTTCACACAAAAAAAGTTAATAGTGAAGCCTTTAAGATCTAAATGCAGAGCTTTATATGAGCTTATCTACAAAATTGAAATAATTTCTAAATCCTAACCTAATAATACTGCTAGAGAAATTCAAAATATTTAAGGAATCAGCATCTAAGAATTAGTTTTAATGTAGTCTTTGTAGGACATAATCACCTGTTAACATATTATGGAAGAGTCTGTTTCTTATAAAAAACTTTTTACAACCTCTGGATTGATCGATACAATGTTTTTTCTTAAAAAAAATACGATAGAAAGTTGTTGAGTAAGCCCTATTAATGTCTGTGTACCAAACAGAATATTTTCTTGTGGGCGTTACTTAGTAACATTGAAAATTCCCGCTGCAGTTGCATTATGTGCACTTGAGCACATAGACATAACAAAGGATTTACAACATGCGATGGAACTCCTTGCCTAATTATATAATATTAGGGAAATATTGAAAAACAATTCTGTAAATGTTGTTGGAGTTGGTGGAGTGTTGAAACGGAAACGTGGAAACGGTTTGGGCTATCCAACCATACAGCAGGGGTAATAATAGTAAAACAGCAATAGCAAGTTATAGCAACTCTAGTGGCAGTGCGAGCGAGTGCCATACGTTAGTTACTTATCGCTTTAAGGTCTGGCGATTTCAGCAAATGCTCGTAGTGAGCACCAATGGTCTGAACTGAAAGTAGCCAAGTGCCCCACAGAGGAAACCGCACGACTTTAAATATCTTTTATAAGTTACAAACGATTCCTTATGTTAATCTAACAATCTGAATTTGAATGAGGTACACCCAACTAGGCATCTAGTCTATAGGAATTAGTATCTGCGGGATTAATATTGGACGCCCCGGGAGTTGAAGCGCACTTTTAAAAAGCAGCAAGTCGTTAACGTTAACCCCAATTGAAAGTGATTTAACAAGTGTATTAAAGGTGGTATTAAGCACTCTTGTCTAGCACGTGATAAAGATCTAATATTACAATGGACTATGTTCATGTTTCAGAGACCGTCATTTAACGTTGTAATGGTAATAAAGATAAACATCATTGTTGTTACATCCAGAGAGTTTTGCCATCAGCGATCGCATGGGAAATAAATTCTGTTTTAAATAATTACACTGTATGCTTCGTTTGTCCATCACCAAACAAAACCACAATAAAACACAATGTGCAACAGAGCTCCAGCATGAAAACGTCTTTTGTATATTTTTAATTATTAGAGATAAAGTTAATAGTGAATAGAACGGTTAGGTGGCGAGGAGATTGTCTGTGGGGCGACTGAAAAATCATATAATTTGACGGATAATTAATTTTTAATGTAAACGCCTTCCTTGGAAGAAATGGCGACTGGGAATTATAATATCTGAGCTATATTTCAACAGTGAGGCCATTTTGCGGATTTAATTACATTATTGAAGTGTCATGTGCTACGTTCTTGATAAATGCAGAAGAGAGAACGGTCTGAAAATGCTCCAGACTTTGCGAGCGTCGATCGCTTGTGGAATTATTAAGACCAAATGATAATTCATTAGGACGAGCCGCCCATCCCGACCCTGACAGAGCAAAGCGTCACATTTGTCGGCTTCTTTATCTGCATTGGAATGGATCGGAGAAGAAATTAAGCCACTTAACTTAATAAGTGACGTCCCCTGGAATATGCAAACTCCTTATCTGCCAGTGATAATTCCTTATCGATAAATTCCTCTATCAAAACTCCATATGTGACTGTCTTTGAGCGCGCCTGGCTGTGGTGAAGTAACACAAACTTATAATTATAGGCTCATCAAACTGTTAAATCCTTAACTGAATTATTTAACGTGGAAAACAACTTGTGGTCTCGAAACTCACTCACTAAGATGCGCAAATTTGATTTTGTCTAAATACCTAAAACAACAAGTATAAAACTAGAGAACCATTATTAACTAAAGAATTTAATGAGGAAATGGAAAATAGAAAAATTTTAATTTGTTTCTAGAAAATCACCGAATGCTAATTTCTACGAGTATATGCAAATGAAGTTAATCTTTTGCCACAATATATTTATGTACTAGTTATATATTTCAAAGATTTTTGTTTGGGAAACTTTTTAATTAAACTACGGCATCACAGCGTTTAAATCCACATAAACTACGTGGAATAGTTCATAAATATTTTTGATTTAATATCGAGGACATTTTGGGATGTCTAACAATAACTTTGAATTTCTCTTTTACGCTTTTCTACCTCTCCAAAATTTCCTTTTAAATATGGATGTTTAATTCGCTTCCAAAGTAGATTTCTACGTGCTTATATTATTTTAGTCACTTTCAAACAAACTTTTACGTACGAGGTATTCGCATATGGTATTAGTTTAAGGCTCCAATTTGGATGAAACAATAAATATTTAAATTAAATACATGTTTTCCCCCTTAAGGTTTTCCATAAATAAATCCTTGGAAAATTTTAATACGAGTATGTAAACTAAAGTTTCACATTTTTTTATAAAATCTTTTCAAGATTCATTCATTAGGGTAAACAAAGAGACGCAAATACAGTAGGAAATTCCTTAAACGCCTTCTTTTGCGTCTTGGGGCATAGCGGATCGTAAAACAAGCCATTAACCAACTGGAAGACATGTTATGCTAGAAGAATACAAATTCAAATTAATTTGTTCAATTGCTTTGATATTTATGCAGCTCCAGTGGAATTAGTTCTGGTTTGTAGCCAATTATACAAAATAATAGGAAACCAAGAAAAGTTTATTATAATAATTCGGTTTAAAACACAATAATGTTTTCATAATAAAAACTTGTCTCTTTTAGATATTTTATAGTTCGTTGCAACACAACACAATACAATCCATATTTCTATTTGTTTCACTTTGATAAGAATTTGTAAATGCAAAAGTCGTCAAAAAAGCACTTAGGCGTTATATTTGCTGTAGTGAATGCATTTGTGCATCTTTAACTTGTAATATATTTTATCTTTACACAACATTAAAAACGTGTTGGCGATAAAAAAATAAGCTATAAAAACATGCTCCAACAGAAACAGTTTAATATTATTAATATATTTTCTTTGCTTTCTACTCGATCACGGACAATTTAACCATAGAATTTCAAATTATACTAAATTAACTTTCGCGCATCCAGTATATGAGATTTATTCGCCGGAATTTGCTTGTTGCAGGAATGTCTTTCAAGAGAACATCCCTAACAGTGTCGTTGGAAATTATTTAGAACCTCCCTAAGTGCATCTGTACTGAAGCAACTTAAATGAAATTTATACTAACCCTCCCTGTTTTTAATTTGAAAATTTGCATTTTTAATATTTTTTCTGTATTGGACCGTCTATAATAATTCAAATATTCCCCTTGGTGTCTGCCGCTATTTTATTCGAAAATTATTGCTTGGGTTTCAAACGTTATAATAAAATGAACATCAATAGAGAGAGTACACTCGTATATTTCTGGACACTTTTTGTTCACATATAGAGACGGACCATCATTGGGATCTCAAAGGGATCTTGTTAAATGGGGGAAAAACACTTGCAAAAAAGAGAAACGAATTACAAAGTCGTCAGTTTTTGACATGAGCTTTCGGTAACTAAAATCATGGCAGTAGTCGTATAAAAGAAATATTGATTTACAAGCAGAGTTGCTCTTGTAGGATTTTTGATATTTAATTAACATCTTTGATGGTGGTGCTAAAAGGATTATTGTCGGGTTTCTTTTTAAAATAAAGCTCGGTTTTAATATATATTTTATATGTAGCAAGAGTAAGTAAAATTATAAATAAAGGGAATATGAGCTGGCTGGCTGGGAAAAGAATATAATTAGAAGGCAAAGGCAAGTCTGCAGTTGATAAACGTCGGAAGGCGCAGTGATATGATACGAAACTGTTACATAACGCGTGTCTATTTATTATCATTGCCCAGATGGCAACCGACCGCCAGAAGGTGTTCTGCTGTAAATATAGGGCTGTACATGTATAATGTAATATTTCCCATGCTTGCAACGCGCATGAAATAGTAAAACAGAATGTGGTGATGCGGCAATGCTCACCATCAGGTGCCGGTCGAGAGTTACAATTGCGATGTGCTTACACTGTTGATAAATTTTCCTATTGAAAGAAACACAAAAAACCGGTCAGAATAACACTTGTTTATAAGATGACCCCTTTCTGCCACTTTGTAAATATTACCCCAACCTTTCAATATTGGATGCGATAACGAAAAAATATTGCGGAATTATGCTCAAACTTCACGTAAAATTGTATCGTCTTTTCTCTTTACATTTTTCTTAATATTTCCCAACCTTCCCTGTTCAGATACTCCAAATTACAAACATTGAATACTAACTACACGGTGAACTAATAAAATACTACAAGACCCAAATAAACTCGCAAAAAGACCACTTTATTACCTCCCGGTTTTTATAGAAAATATAAAAAAATTCACGATGTACACTGGCTCACTTATAACTTTCCTAACAAAACTCACATTTCGCCACCCTCGCTTTTATATAAAAATTTTAATTTGAATTAATAACTTCCAACTACTGTAAAATTTGGCGGAGGCGCCACGGTCACCAAATCACCCTGAAGAGCAGCTTATTAAATACAGTGTAATGACCTTTGATGCACTAACTAAATATTATCTATAATATAACACAATATTTGTTAATAATTTACAGATATATTGATTGGAAACAGTTGATATAATGAAGTGTATCTTTCGCATGTTGTCACGTCTGTAAATATAGTTTAGCGTTTCACCACTAACTTTCTTGACTTCTTCAGTAGGTATGCCAAATTATTAACTACCTGTTCAAAATTAATTAATAATCCACAAACATATTTTAATTATGAATCTGTGGCTGTTGACATTTTGGCGGATGCGCCGGTTTCACAATATATGTAAACTATTGTAACCAAAAGATTTTTTCCCAGGCAACAGATAGATAATTAATTATTGTCTTTGACTTAAAATATCTAAGCGGCGTGTTTAGGGTTCCCCTCTGAGATTTGCCTAAGGGCTTGTATTTTCAAGCTGTCACACACAATATGTAGAGTCAAATTAGATCAACTATAATTTGCCACAGAGATTAGAAATAAGAAACAGATATGATATCTGCTAAATACGTTGTTGTTGTTGTAGTAATATAACATAAGTCTAAAATAGATGCATAGTTGTTGATGTTTATTAACTGCATAGTAAGTAAAACATGGTTAATAAACATCGTACACCGTACAGTAGCTAAAATAATGTTTTCGTTTCCATTTTTAGTTTACCTGTTGTGCGGTATAACGCTAGAAAATAAAAACGAATTGCCACAAAAAGACTTATTTAAGAGATTTAAAACTTATTTCTGCAACCAACATACCATAACGAGGTTATTCGTACACAATTATACGGACAAGCCAAATACTACAAACGGGAAAAAATTGACGTAGCGTTAACATTTTTATTTGATGATAAATATTTGAGAAACCATAGAGTGCCTTAATGTTCGCATAAACATAATAAGTTATTATACGGGAAAAAGAGAAAAAAAGCAAACAACCCCCAGAAAACACACTAATATAATACAATACAAAAACGGTGTAAACAGAAAGACGTTATTTACAAAACTATATCGCTAAGCTACTTTAAAATTCTTTTGTCGGTTCATACAAATGTTATTTTGTGGTCCGTGTGATTAATATACTTTCGGGTCAAACATTTTATAATTAAAACTCGTGTCAAACCTGTTTTTGTAAGGGAAGCAAGAACATTACAATTAATGCTGATACAACTGAGAGAAGCGAAGTCATTCTTATACAGAGTACGGCAGGAGTTTTGGAATGTTGCAGATTTCTTCCGGAGTTTTGCCGCGCCCGAACGGGAAATTTGATGTTTGTTAAGTGTGCGATGATTCCCAGTTTTTATAATAGGGAGTGTACAGGGTGCAACTATGGAAAATATGAGTAGTTTTTCCGTCTTATAGACACGTGAGTTTTGCCGCACCTTGTATGAAGGGTGAAAATTGATGCTGTATTGGCTGTAACTCAGGATTTTATGTGATTTTCTCCATGTTTTAACATAAATTGAGTGCAGTGCTGTAAGAAGATGAGCTTTTTTTATATAAATCTGTGTTATTTCCGACAATGGAGGAAGACAGTTTATCAACAAATTAAATGTGATGTAGAACGATGTTTAGTACATGTTTGCCTTTGACAACGACAAGGCTTTCATACAGAATCACTTTGTCCAAGATTGTGATTCGCCGTCATGCATTATCATCATAGTATTATCGCGCCTGATCCACCCCGTTCCGTTTGCCGGAAGCAAAAGTCCTTTTCCACCCCAACACCACCAACGCCCTACCCAGCTTAACTAAGTACGCAAATTTTATTAAATTTTATTGCTATGTGTTCTCGATTGGGCTCATCTTATTAAGATATAAATATCTTTCTACGATCAGACCTATTTCAAACTTCAGGAACATTTACATACAAATTTAGCATAACCGAAAATCAGAACCGCATATTCTCCCCGCGGTATTATTTTATGTCAACTTTCCACTTTCCAACTTTGTCGTTCAATTTTATTAAAACTATTTTGCCAGAGCACCTACATCCAAATAGGTACAGTTACGCCCTAGCATAAATTTCGTCCGTATTTTTAAACTTGATGACAAGTAAATTTACTTGTGTGTATTTAACATTTGATGCGAATGCGGCCCCTGTGGTAATTTTCAGTTATTTAGTTTGAAAATAATGCGTCGTAGCACAAGAAAATTTTAATAATTTTGCGAGCGAGACGTTAATTTTTTTGCTGTTTGAGAAAATATAACAGGGAGATTTTTAAAGAGTGATGTTTTAGGGTAGGTTCGCGTTTTAAACCACGGCAAAACAAAAGTTAAACAACCCTAAGGTATTTTCTTTATTTGATACAAAATTATTAATAACCCCAATTTTTTTCTGTCAGTTTAAAATTAAAATGAAAAAAAGTAAGACGACAAAATTTTATTATTTTGCTGTGATAAAGGGGGCGTAGTAGAGATGCAATCAGAGGGTTACGTAGCGATAAAAGTTTTCTATCGTATTTTAATATAAATTTGCATGTTTTTGTTAATCCCTTCTAGGGACTAGAAAAGAATATTGGAAGAGTGACGGCTGGGTAAGTGAGTTAATTTGAAAGAGTTCTCGAACCGCAAGCGAAGGCGGCTGTCCGTACATGCAGCCGCGGGTCCTGAGACACGACAAACTGTTTTAACTCAAGTTTTAATAAGTTAAAGGATTAGCCTAAGGCTGTCAGAGGTTTTTCTATTAAGACATTATTTCTTTCAATCCCTTTGCATCAGAAATGGGGTCGCATTTAAATGCGTTTCTTAATGTTACAAATACAACAAAAATTTTTTAGTTTTAAATTATTCCTTACAAGACATATCGGACAAGAACACCGAAACGAACACAAAAGATACACAAACAAACAAACACCAGATAAGTTTACTGGAAAATTCTCGCGTCGCTCGAATTCTACCCAGAAACGTACTTAGTTTATTTAATAATTCAATTATCTTTCACCGCTGAAAACTGTGCAAGATCCTGAATTACTTAACATATGCATATTTTTATCTTGCTACATACAACAAATTTTTTTATTTGAAAAGTGCACTTTTTATATTTTCCTATAAATAAACACGGAAATTGCTATTCTACATGGACGACGAGTATTAATACAAAAAAATCACAACTATAAAAATCTCTGTTCCTCTCTGAGCCCGCAAGGCAATAAAAATATTTGGCGGGGAGCTTTTTGATTAGGTATATCCAAATTTATAAGAAAACTCCGGATTGCTAAATAAACACACTCAACAGGGTTTTTTTTTAATTAAACCAGCTTCAGTTAATGGTAAATCAATTGATTGTTTCGTTTTTAGTTAAGCGGTTATTAATGAACTAAGTTAACCTTGAAGTGAGTTCATTAGTAGTTGATAGTGTTCCCTAACTATTAATAATTGTAGTAGTAGACAATTGTAAGTTCAACATCTTCAAATATTCTTGTACGAGTTGTGAACAATTAACAAACTTCTATTGTCCTGGTTTCCTTTGAAAATTTTACAGCAATATGCAGCTTTTAAACTTTTAATATTCTGTAGAATAAACTAAATTTAATTCTATTATTTTTAATAAAATATAAATTATCTTACAAGATATTTTATCACCAAGCACTGGTGGGTTATTTAATAATGTACTTATACCGTCTTGTTTATTAAATTGCTATCTTACCCAGTTTGCTTTAATATAATAACATCGTTTTTAACGTGGAGCCAGCGACCTCTGCAACTGCAAAATCTTCTAAGCATGCAAAAAGAAATCTTCGGCACATATTTGGATGGTGCATATAATTCACATAAAATCTTAATTGTTTTTGTTACTTTCAGATATTGAAATAGTGTATAAATAACAATATCATTTATTTCTGTTGATAGGAACCGCATATCAGCCAGACTTTACAGATCCTATTGTTAATCTATCCATTCCCTTAGGACGTGATGCCACTTTCCAATGTCTTGTTCAACATTTGGGAGGATACCGGGTGAGTTCTAAATCCTCAATTAATATTATGTTACAATCTTCCTTGCTTCCCAACTTATCAAATGTCTCCCTATTGAAACATACCCCAGCTATATAATCTCATTTAATTACAAAACTATAAATTACATTTGCATTACATTGTTTCATATGGGGGGAGTTTTGAAAATGATCGTTTGTTCGGAACACACATCAATGTATTAAAATAATATGCAATTAATTTGGTGTTTCGCTCTTAATTTATGGTGTTTGTGCAAGAAGTACACAAAGGGATAATTAAAAATGATTGTTTAATTTGTTGTTAAACAGAAATTTGAGTTTGTTACCAGTAATTATTTCGTTACATATTTATAACAGCTATCAATTTTATATTACCATACAGTTAATTGATTAAAAGTTTGTTCACAGAATGCGGGACGTAAAGAAAGAACCGTGATTATCGGAAATTGTGTTTGAAGAAGAAAAAAATTTAAAGGTATTTGTGGTTAAGAACAAATAATTGAAAATGTCGGGCACGCGACGTTGAGACTCTGTTTCTGATAAATTGACTTCATGAGTGCTCTCCAAACCTTTCTACCTGTTGCTGGCCACTAAAAACAACGCCTCTACCCCATTTCTATACATTTGCAGATCGTTGGATGTCCATTTTCTATAAATTATAACTTTATCCAATAATGTTCCCTAATATACCCTTCAAACCAAACATATTTTCACACAACTTTACTCATAAATAACTTATATTCCACTGGAAACTTTGCACAGACTGACCAAAAATATTTATTCATCTCCTTATTGCCACTTTTATTTCTTTTACTTCTTTCCAACGAACTATACCAACAGGCCTGACTATACAATCGATATATAATATTTCTTGATCACATACGCGCCTCTTCGCCACACTTGCTCAAAAAACAATAAGTTTGTTTGGGTCGCACATTAACTTTTAATTTTTCTGAGAAACGCGTTATAATTGGGTCCGCGCCAAAGCACTTCAGATGTTTTATTACCAGACAACACGACTACACTCTTTATATCTAAATTAACCTGGTAGTAATCATCAAATTTGTACCACAAACTAAATTGGGATTTTGTAAATAATTCATTCGCGAGTTGAAGAATGAAGTATTTAATCCAAACCTATAATCAAGTAGTCCCTTAAGGCAACTAATACACTTAGTGTATAAGGAAATTATTTGTGCACGATATAAAAATTGGACTGAAGATGGTATGCGAGGGAAGTATTTAATCCAAACCCAAGCTGTAGTAGACTATAAACTTCGCGACCCCTCTTTTGACCTCTCTTCAAGTCAATTAACACAGTTCGCTCACTCACACCAAAAAGTGTGCATTACGGAACTATTTGTATGTCTATGGTATAAAAATATAGCTAATTTAGGGATTTAAGTTTGATTTTCTTGAATAAAGTTGCTCAAAATATTTTAATATTATGATTTAAAAGTGAAACTAGGAAAAAAATCTTGAGTAGATCCTCAGTTTTAAGGAAATTTGAGTCACTATTTTTCATATAAATTGAAAGTTAACTTAGGAATCACCCTGTATATTGTGAACAGAATAGAAATTCAAATTTTTCGGTAGTTGGATTGTTTAGAAGTGTCCTTGTCGTTTGTCATTAGTTTATTAAAAATTGTGTATTTTTATGTGTGTAGTTTTCGATTTGTAGGAAAACTTTCCCAGCACTGAGCAGTTTGATATTAAAATGCGAAATTAATGCACAGGCCCCAATGTGTGTTTGTGGAATTATAGGGGTTATTCCCCCTTGACTAGTAAGCAGCAGTAGCAAGTTAGCAGCAGAGCCAGAACCGAGATTCAGCAGGAGGTAATCCAGGCCTAGTTAGGGCAGTGCTTACTGTTTTCTGCTTACTGCGTGGTAGCGCTGAAGCCATCGGTCACGATCACGACCTCTACCTCGCAGCTGTGTGTATTATAAATGATCCCAAGTTTGTGGCGCTTTTAGGCTATTTGTCATATCTGCACTATTATTACATCCGTTTAGCTGCGTGCCGTTATGATGCTGCTCTTCATCAATCCGGACATCTGATGGAGAACAGGAGAACAGCTGCTAGCCAAGCGACTACTGTCCGATACCCCTTTCAGACCAAATGACTACCATGTTTACAAAGTAACCAGTATTTTATTAGAAAGAGTTTTCCCATTATTCTTCGGTTTGTTCCGTATGTTATGTTTTTAATTATCTAACTGTTTTGTTAATGGTTAATCAAGTGGGATGAGGAGGGTATTCGCTGAATAAAAATGGGCTAGAGGGCAATTGCTAGGATTTTATTAATTTAATTTGTTTTGGTACAATAGCACTTTAAGGTAATCAATTTGTGCATGTGCCCGTATCTGAATACATAGCGTAGTAATTGTAAGGAACAAAACAGATCTTTGTGACTAAGACTACGGTTGGCAAATATCCCAAATAGGTATACACTAAATAAATTTACATTTCGCTAAATTTCTATTATTTATAACCACCTTCCCTATCTTGGTTTAGATATACAACCCTATATACAATTTCTAAATTAAATTTTGATAATGTATTATTGTCTAATAGTTTTCATTTCACTATTATTACATTCATAAGTGCTGCTCATTATTTATGAACGTTTCGCTTCATATTAAACTACAAAGGAAATTTATTCCAGGAAATCAAACACTTAACTCCTGTAACCTGTATGTTTCATAATGTTACAGTTACACAAAAGCATTTACTGATAAATTTCAATAACTGTATTGATATTTCATTTGGTGTGTTCCGTGATTCTTATCGATGATCCTCGACTCGAAGGAACAGCTGGTTTAGGATATCGCAGTGGCATAACAAGTAGGGTTGACATATGTCTTTGTTTCAGGTGGGCTGGGTGAAAGCCGACACCAAAGCGATCCAAGCGATTCATGATCACGTCATCACGCACAATCCACGTGTGTCAGTATCCCATGTCGAACACACCACATGGAATCTACATATCAAAAATGTGGAAGAAGAAGACCAAGGCCAGTACATGTGTCAGATTAACACTGATCCTATGATAAGTCAGGTTGGTTTTACGTTTAACTAGACACACATGTCGCATTTTTTCACATTTACCGCGCTGTTTTATTCACTTTTTATTGCGGTAATGTTCACCTAACAGGGATTTATTCTTTAAATTATCGCCAACCTACACAAATATAAACAGAAAAACCAAATTATTTCTCACCGAACTAACGATTTCCAGCGCGCAGCTGCTTCAAACATTAAATTCTTTAAAGAACTACACAAATTTTCCACAACACCAGCTTTATGTATCAAAATCTAATTAAAACTCCATACATAAAGCCTTAAACAACCAAATATCTACAAATTTTTTAGCTACATTTAACATTTAACACTCGTCAAAGTCAAAGTTCAAAACAAACTAATAATTTTTTCAATTTTATTTAGTTGAAAACTCTTAACATATATTGGACCGCAGGGGTAAATAGACCCAATGCCCATTTATTTTCTGTTTGAAATAAGACGCTATCTTTTACTACAATCCTACAAATACGAAAACCGCCCGCTACAAACTCACTCACCTTAAAATTAAATAAATAAAGAAAGAAATTTGCAATGTTCGCTGCGATTTTTTTCCACACACCATGAGATTATTGAAATTATTTACTGGAGGATTCGAGAAAAACCCCGGGGAAGCACCCTTCAGATTATTTGATTAGATGTAAAGCAATTCAAAGCACTAAACTCGTGTAATTTGACCTCAAATAGTCTAATATATTATTCAACGTGCTATTACATTGAAAAAACAATTTCGCAAACACTATTCCAACAACAATATTAGCGAGTAAATGTGTTTCATAAATAGAACAAAAATTTTATTCAATTTTTCAGATGGAACTGTTTCATATTCAAATTGGTTCACACAGTACACATCCCTTTTTGGAACTAATTTAATTAAGTTGCAAATAACTTTTAATCAAACATTTGTTTAATAAATACAGGCGATTTAATTGATTTTAACAAACTTTACAAAAAGCGCTCCTAAAATCTATAACTCATGGTGCAACAATATTTAAAAAAACAGCGCGCGAGTGCCTGAAAATGCAATATTTGGTTAATAGAACGTTTTAATCTTTATTGTGCGAAGCACTACAAGTAAACAAGTTCATTAGAAATGACACCATTATACAGAGTGTCCCAGGAAACTTTCTATTAGGTTTAGTATCGTTTGAAAAAATGTCTGTAGTACCTAATCTAACATGTAGAGAAAATCCTGTAACTTTCCTGTATAGGAACACGGCGATAAGGAACAAAGCGATAATTTTAAGCTTCGTACAGACCTAAACATTGGACCGAACGACGAACAGAACAACGAACCGAATATCGTACAAAGTTGAGAATGGACAATGTTTGTGCCATTTCCAGTAGCTGTGGGAACAGCACAAACCATAAAAAATTTACACAAACCATTGTCCATTCTCAACTTTGTATGATGTTCTGTTCGTCCCAATGTTCAGGTCTGTACGAAGCTTAAGAAAAAAGTACAAGAAATCGAATGGCAAGTTATTCGATTTCTTGTACTTTTTCCTTCAGCTTGGTACAGACCTGAACATTGGGACGAACTTCGATTTAGAAGGATGATAGATAATTGATTCAATATAGAAATGAACGCATGGCAGATTTGTTGGGTTTAGCAATTTTTTGACGATCAATTTTTTATGAAACTGGTTGATTATAAAACTAAAGTTTTTACTATTTCAACACGATCAATATAACTAATACTTCATATTTCTCTACAAACTTCAATATGTTTTTATATATTATGCAATCAAAATATTCTCGTTCATCACATCACGTCAAAATTAACTGTGAAAATACTTAAAATTATTTACAGTTTATGCAGGTGTTGAAAATAGTCATATATCGTGTTTACAATGTAATTATAATGTGTTTCAATGGAAATTTCAGTTTTATATATACGTGTTAATTAACCTGTCAATTAGCGAGGTTATGATTCGTGACACAAATCTGCATTGTCTGAAAACTGCAATAAAAATATTCTTATCCGATGAGATTTGTAGAATTTCTATGTTGATCTGAATATTAGAAACTTAACAATAATAAGTTAGCCCCATAGAGTATTATCAAAATTGGACGTGTACTGTATTAGGCTATTGTTTGGAGGCGTAAAAAAGTTTGGTGCCTTTGCAATACATGTTCTTGTGAAAGTTCAGGGTTCAAAAGATAATGACTCGTCGAGCTTAGTTGCATAAAAAATCTTCCCAAATGGTTTTTCTTCTATAGGAGTTAATTAAGTAGAAATAATAAATTACTATTTACTCTTTGTAAACATTATATTGGTTCTTTCTTTTCCGTCGTGTTGATAATAAACTGTTCAGCACTTAGTGTAATAATGTATGAACAGCAGTTTTAGCAAAAGATTACAGCTAATAAATATCTGTTCAGGATATGTAAAATGACTTGTGTTAGAGTTAGAGTTAGAGCGATCTATCCAATTGCATTTCGAATGAGAGTTAATGTTATCCCATAGTGAACAACGCGACTCCCCAGCGGGTTGTTTTCGTTAATCGAACAGTTGGACCATATAAAATTTAAACTAAATATTAAACGTCTAAGTTACAATTAACAAATGACACAACATTCATACTACACAATAGTCAGCCAGTCAGCCATCTGGAAATCCGACGAGTTTCCTTTACAAAAGAAACAAAGTAAAGTAACAAACAAATGTATATTAAGTTTTGAGCGAAGATAAGGAAAGGGGCGAAAGTGATAAAATGTATGTTTATATGGGAATGCAGATGAGAGTTGATTTTAAGAAAAAAAAAGCTTCAATATATGCACAGTTTACAAATTATTGTTTAGATGTGTAAAGTTTTGGTTTTAAATAAAAGTTTAAAATGGATTTTCACGGCACTCGTGCCTTTCTCGTGGTAAACATGAGGAGAAAATCTCGTTACAAAACAAATTTTTAGAACTTTACTACATTAAAATGTTCCGCCAAAAGATTACAGTACTAAAAAGCAAATAAAATTAACTATATTTTCGTTATGTCGCATAATATCACTTTATTAGCCTCAAATATTATCCATTAAAACATTTGTTGGGTCCCTCAACGCCCCTCTGTAGATTCAGCGGTGTCTGCACGCACATGTCAATTCATGGAAAAAATCACACATAACCGAAATCATCAGAAATAAATTATTTTTCACGCACATAACAGAAACTACAATTTTAAAATAAACCTAACAATTCAACTTTATTTTGTATAAAAATATAAATAATTAAATAAACAATTGTTACTACTACTACTTTTCCCATTATAAATGTGCATTTTCAAACAAAGAGGATATTTCAAACAATAGGCTATTTTTGCGTTTTCTGGTCTATTAATTACTTCCTATATGTTGCGTAAAATTTCTAAAGCTCGCGCTTTAAGAAAAAAAGTAAAAAATTATAATAGTGAAAATTTCTAAACATCGACGTGATATTTAGGCGTAAGCTCATAGTGTAATAATAAACAACAAATCGGTTCACGTGACGCTAACAATCTATAAATTAATACACTATCAGGTGCTCTTTATAAACCTTTTGTGTAATATAATAAATAAATGAAGCCATGCAAAATAACGGTGATAAAATATACAACAAAAGACAGTCCCTTTGCTGTACTCGAGCTATAATAATAGATGTAGGTATAGTAAGTTAATTTATAGTTCCTGTCGATTACCGGAGTTAGGTGGTCAACGCTCTGAGATTGGCTCAGTGTGTCAAGTCTCAGTGCTTCCAGCCCTTTGATTATACCATGTAACTCTACTTCAGTATTTGATTCTGCACCACGCTGCATTTGGAACCTGATGCCAAAATAAACTTGCATAAACTGTAGTAGGAATGCATTTAATATCCAAATTGACCTACTATTTGAGATATTAGATATTACTCTTACCTTCAAACTGTATTGGAAAGTGTAAATAAACAGATATAGTGGATTAACTCAATCACTTCTGCTATAGTGCTAGTACTAGTGGATTATTTGCATGAAAAGTTAGTACATACTGCACTTCATTAACTCTGTCGTTAGGTTAATCAAGCTTTAAATAAAGTCTGGTTAAAATAAATTACAGGCTATTTGGACATTTATTTTTTATAATATATAAGTTTGTAGAACTAGCTAAAAAATTTAAGAAGCAAAATATTTTTTCTATTGGGGCCATTTCTTCAATTCCGCCTCTGTCTCAATCTATTTTAGATCGACACGTAATCCCCTTGTTCACATGTGTCGCATTTTATCACAAATACACATTTTTTCTAAAAAAGATTGAATAAAAAATTGTTATTGTTAGGTGTTTATCTTATGATACAAAAATAACGCTGATAATACGAAAAACTCCCTTTTAGTAAATTGTACATATTTTGTTGAATAGCCTTATTTTCTTTTAATACAATCCGACGAACGGACAAAAACTGTTTTGCATTTTCTCTATGAGAATTAACACCTGCGAGACGCACAAATTTATGTTTGAACAAGTTGTAATGAATACAGAATATGTCCACACAACTTACACGTAAATAAAACACAAAATGTATTGTGCATAATACTATAGCAGTTTTTCCAATCAATATAATCAACTAATTAAAAGATTACACACCTTTGTAGTTAGATATTAATACTACAGATTGTGCTTAGTCGCTGTTAATAATTTAATTAAACAAAAACATTGACTTAGAGTGAAACAATTGTATTCCGAATGATTTACCTTAATCATCGGTTAGCTTCATTGATACCTCACAATTATTCTATAATAGCCGATTTGCCTTTACTGTCTATCATATCATGCTCCAATTTTCATATTTGTCGCTCACATGATACAAAAATTTATCTCGAACGCCAGAGGCAAATCCTATAAACCGGAACCAATTGTTTATGTTAACAATTATAATTTAATCTCCTACAAAACGCCTGTTAGACTTAATCCGGAATGGGTGATGTTTCAGATTGGCTATCTGGAGGTACCTGTACCGCCGGACTTTATTTCTGAAGCCACATCAGGGGATATAATGGTAGCGGAAGGAGCCTCAGTCAAGTTGACTTGTCGCGCTACAGGAGAACCTAAACCCCACATTCAGTGGAGACGCGAAGATGGTGCGGAAATCGTCGTAAGAGAACCCACCCACTACAAGACAAAGGGTAAGTTTTTTCGATGTTCGGTTATCAGGAAATTGAAAATATGTTGTATCGAACTATTAAAATAAATATATAACCTACCGTGAGGTGGGTAGGGAAAATAATAACACGTTTTTGGTAGGACACATTTGTTCATATTAACCGATAGACGTGTTATTGCCCAGAGCTACGGTGCTCTTGAGAATACGAAAGTATCCTTTTTGAATCTTACAATACCTATTATTGTGCTACCCTGAGTATATTGCTTTGGTAAGATCAATGGGCCCCTGCCGAAAGCTAGACCTGATATCGAACGTGGAGGTGATTGTATAAAAGAGAATGTGACGATTTCTTTTCAACCTTGCGGTCATCTAGATTTACACATGCATTATTGTTTGGATTTTCTGGGTATCTGGGCGTTTTCCACCACTTTATCTAATCTTCCGTTTTTTTAATACATTTGTATTTTCCTTTGCAATCATCAGAATGGAACAGTTCGTCCTATCATAGCTGATTTAGGTATATATGTTTTTTTTGTTAAATATAAAAACGTGGAGACGCATAAATAATTCTGAAAAGCATGTTTCTGAAGCGTTAGGGTTTCTTATGGGATTAGCCACCCGGATTAACTGTGTTAGCTTTCAACGCAAATTGAGATCTTTAATTTACTTGTCAAATTTATTCAAAGTTTTGTTCATGATAATTATTATTGTGGAACTACATGGCGAAAATTAAAATCCCATGGGACGCTTTGGTCCATTTATGTCGGTTTGAGAATTGAGAAAATCCTGTGGTAATAAATGTGATGTGACAAATTGGGGCATCGACATTGTTCCAGCATGTATTGCCGTTATCAGTAGTCCAAGAGCGCGCTTTTCTTTATGACTCAACACTCGCATCTGTAATTCTGCTAACACTTGAAGATTGTGAAATCGCGACCCATAAAACGAATGTAAAAACTTACCTTTAAAGTTAAAATATCGTTTCTTAGAGATGATGCTTTCAACAAAATCAGTGATGATACATTTGCAGTCATTTCGATACTTTTTTCCTTATACGTTCCTATTTATCAAACTAACGACTTCCTCTAACACGAGGATTTTTCACAACCAACATTCATGTCACAGTCTAAAATGTCATATTATAAAATATCATAATTTTTCATGTGTTTACACCTTACCCACACACAAAAACGAAATCAATCTTTATTCCACCACATACTACCCCAACTACAAGTGAAATTTTCCTTTGTTTAATAAACACTTTTCTCTCGTGCATATTACATTATGATAAAAACAGGAATTAAAGTACATTTTCTAGTAGCTAACCTCCAGGGCTCCTTTGCTTTTTTCTAATTAACACCACATTGCCGTTGGTGTTATGTATTTGAAATTTAATCCACTTTCTTTGTGTATTACCAATAATTGAAGATGTTAACTAACACAAGGGTCAAAGTTCTCTTGGGACACAATTGATCAAATTGTGGATTTCTCTAACAACCCCCTATTTATTTCCACGAAATTTCCTTATACAATCAAAACATTTACCAATCAATATATTGTAGGAAAAGTCAAAGTCTCTTTTAACACGAACACGGAAGCCTCCCCACAAGAGATTCTATATTAATCTTATTTGTACTCTGAGGGAAGACTTTAAAGCGTGCATGTTTTCGTTTCTGGGTGTACGCATCCAATTGATCTGGCACAAACAAGGGCGCGGGTAATCTTGGTGTGTGTTCATTGAATTTGTCACATAAAATGTACAGCTTGTAAATTTTAAAAGGTTTGACCGATGGATCGTAGCAACGAAGTTTGATATTGAAAAGCACTTTGGAAAAGCTTATAGCAATGTATGTTTTTCAGTTTCCTCATATCAGGGAGAAGTGTTGCAGTTACAGAAGATATCCCGAACAGAAATGGGTGCTTATATGTGTATAGCAACGAATGGGGTGCCGCCCACCGTGAGCAAAAGGATCATGGTCAACGTTCACTGTAAGTTTTTTATTTCCCTGCTTCAGTTTCAGTTTTTGCCAAATACAAGTAAGGTTTGTAGCTTAATTGGTTTGTAATTTAGATCCAGGCAATTTCCCAGTGAGGAATAATCAACATAATGCAACAATAGCGTATTAGTTAGAGTCTGTTTCAGTTCATCCGGTGATACATGTCCCGAATCAGTTGGTTGGTGCTCCACTAGGAACCGATGTGACACTAGAATGTTACGTAGAAGCTTTTCCTAAATCCATCAACTATTGGGTGAGAGATATTGGTATGTCTAACTTCATTCCTAGTTATGAACTTCGCTACTCGTAAACTAAGTTAATTATTTAAATATATGCCACTTATAACCGAATGATATGCGCCACATAGTGGCTTGTGTGCAATTTAACAAAATACCAAAAGTGATTTTACTTAGCACTGTTCAAATTATCACAGTTAACAGGCCTATTTTATAAAATGAATTCAAAGTAAAATTTGGTTTGGCTTCACACAATGCCGTACCGTAGATTGTAAACTTTACGAGGAGGTACGCGACGACGTTGTTGAAAAGGGATCCTTTTTTATTGTTACTACATTATTATGCTCAGTATTAAAAAGCTTATACATTATTCTCACAAAATTACATTACGTACAAAATTAACCTTCATTTAGAAAATTTACGAAACAAATATTGCACGTGAAATTACCTTCTAATAGTCTCAAGATTTTTTGTTTGTTTTTGAAATATACCCAATGTATCACCCTTCGCATTCGCACTAAATCTTTTCCTTTGTTTCGTCCAAAAAGGAATGTAAAAGAGCATAAATAAATACTAACAAAAAGAAATTACTTGAAGAATGTAGGAATTTGTAGATTATCTTTAAATAAAGAACAGGCGATTTATCTGGAAGAGATAATTATTCCATTTATTTTTGGCAAATGTTTTAAGAGTTTTTAATAAAAGTAGCAAGCATTAAATGGAAGGGAAGGGTGTTATGTTATGGAAACAAACACTTCGGACACGTTTATAAATGGTTTTTAAGTTTAAAGGAAAATGTTGACGGGCGACGGCATCTTTTATATTATTTGTGTACAAGCCCAAGTTGATTTAGGCAAGAGCACAGTTAACTTAACTTTCGAGTTGCATTGAATTGGATTGTTAATGGTAAGAGTTGTTTTTTAAATGTTCTTATTGAAGTGAAAATTTGCATAATGATAATTAAATACTTTGCCTACTATACGGAACTAACATTTGCTTTCTTAGAGCGAACTCCCATTTGTAGGGGCCTTGCAAAACAAATAAAACGAGCTATTAAAAATGCAAGTTTAAGTAAGGGTATTTAACTAGTGATAAATGACTTCTTGAAAGAAATTTATAAATCTTGTCAGGAGAATACAGCTCAAGATCAATTACTGAAATTATGGGTTTGATGCCTAACCGACAAGAATGAAAAGAGGAACGGTCATATCGCTAACCATCAGTTAAAACGTGACGCATTAAGAATTAACAGGATAGAATTAAGTAGGAGTTTCATTAATCATGTGCAGGAAGTTAGAATAAAGTTGAGCATATCCAAACCATTATCAGTTTAGTACAGGCCACTCCTGTCCAGAATCTATCGACCGTCTTTATCGCGGGTCATCTGTGTAATGGACTGACCGTCAACTGTCGTATTACAGGTGAGATGGTGATAACCAGCGAAAAGTATAACGTCGAGGTCATCAGCAAATCATTATTTGAGGTGAGAATGAGCGTTATTGTGCGCAATTTTCAAAAAGCAGACGCCGGATCATACCGCTGCATCGCCAAAAATTCTCTGGGAGAAGTTGAAAGTAGCATCCGACTATACGGTAAGTTTCTCATCATATCCCAGCGAACTCGCCTGGAATTTTACTACCCAATCAACCAACTACCATGATAATCCCTTCTTATATTTCCCACTACAACAAACATAATACTCAAAGTTACCGCATCACGCACATATTTCGTCTGGTACACGTAATTTTAAAATAAACTGGGTTTTTTAAGATGATAGCACGTAAAAGGTATCATATTTACACTTGGTGGTTCTTAACTTAAGATCAACTTGAAATTTTATCATTGCACAACATTTAATATAGCCAATCTTTATTTTGAGGTTTAATCGCAATTTTAAATACGTCTTTATTTTTCAATTTCTACCTTTACTGAGACTTTTTATTGCAAATTTTAATTATTTATACTAAATTGCCGGAGTTTGTAGGGTTCATTCCTAGAAATCTTGTAAATTGATATCAGGGTTTTTAAAAAACCACCTGGTTCTCCCTAAAGAATCTATCTTTCCTCTTCAAATTCTTATCGATTATAACTATTATGCTTTTTTGCTCTTCAAATCTTTTCTGTGGACTACAAAGTAGAAGTTGTGACTCCTTTAAAGGCATCTATATCCTATTCATGTGTAACTGTTTTCTTTTCAATGTTCTTTATCGTTCCTGTTCCTTCCTTTGTCCTGCGAAATTGACGCCAAGAGTCTTGATAAATTAAGTGGCTCCTCCTAGAGAATCTATGTATCCTGTTTAAGTTGTCCCGGACATAGTATTATTTAGTTTTATTCTGACTTAATCCATGTAAATGTGCATTAGTGCTGCGGTCTTTCCTGCTTGGTTTATCTGGAGAATTGTACTCCATCCTGTTTCCAAATATTTTGTTAGTTTCATTCGAATATTTTCGTTTGTTTAATCTACGGTGATTGACCTATCAACTGGTTGATAAATGTGCTAGTTATTCTATTTTTAAATTTATTTTGCAGTTGATTAAATTCCTGACAGTTTTTATCTTATTCTTTTACGTGGAAAAATAACAGATGGTTATTTTTATCTAAATATCGACCACGAGAACAAAGTGTACCCACGACAATTCTCTGAGAGAAACTTTTCTCTAGCGAATAAAAAACAGGGGTTGAAGTTTGTATTTTATTAGAGCCGTAGCGTAATTATTTGCATAGTGTTGCGTCGATAATCGAATTATGTGATTTTAATATCCCGAAAATTAATCAAACCTCAAGTTAATGGATTTAAAAACGATGCTTGTCTATTTTAACATATTTGACAAATGTTCGCAGAAATAGCTGGCCCGACTAGGCCCTACGGCCCACCATTGGACGACGAAGACGATCGAGCTGGATCTGCTGAGCGTGAACAAGACGAAGACTTATCTAACAGCGTACTGGAACGCGGTCGGTCGGGGTCGGATGCAACTCAAGGGACGCCACGGGGCCCGTATTCGAGCACACACGAAAATCATGTGCCCGTCGATGGGGCGCCGCCAAGCAAGCCTTCACGTGCTTCGCCTCTTTTCGCTATGCCTCTTTTGGCATCGTTGCTCGCCCTTATTCTCCTTAGGATATGACAACCCGCTGTTCTTTAACTATTTTTGTAGTGACAATAACATTCTTTCTCCCTTTGTTCCCAATTATCCTACCTTCTGTCATATCAAAACCAGGTGTATGTGTGGTTTTGATTTTGATCTCTTAGGTACAATCAGCAAACTTGATTTATATCACTAACAAACCAATTAAGCGAGCTTTTAACTTCCCCGGTTTTTTTCTAGATAATAACACCATTTTTAACAGTTCAATTATTGAAAAAAGTAATATCATTAAATATTTAGTGTTTATTTAGTTCGTTGATTGGTTCTCTGTTTATTGTGCTGGAAGAGGTGGATGTTCGTTAAGACTAAGCATTAAAAATGCCGGAAATATAAATATATATTGTGTATTAATTGAATGTTAATTAAAAAGTATAAAATATAGATAAGTTTATGATGAGCATAAAATCAGTATAACTTTAATTCATATCTTGGCACTGATTGCGTTTGTACAAAATTTTGTTCTAATCGAAAATTAGCGCAGTCGATTTTTTTTTATAATTACGGTAGATTTTCCTTAAGTTTTAATATAAAAATGGTTATGGATATATTAAAGAGAACTAGAACATGTTACGAGTTAAAAGATCTAATGAATTGGATTGGAAAAGAGTTGATAGATATATTTGTAGTTGGTAAAAAATGGTGCAATCCGAAAGAGTTGTTGAATGTACCTCTGATGGTGTAATTTAATGTGTATGGTGCGATGTATAGTTCCAGAAGAGACCATACAGTATGTTGCCTTATAATATATATAATATATATATGTCAAATAAATAGAACATAAGAACACTAGTCTTTTAGGTTATATGGAAAAAGAGATATAATGTATATGATATATAAAAAAGTATAATAATCAATTGTTTGCTGCATAATACCTAATATGTAATAATTATAATCTTATCTATATATATGTTACTGTGGAGAATTAATTGCAAATAAAACATAATAAGTTCTCGTACATAACTTGATAAGTAGTTGTAATTTAATGTCAATTTACACGTTTACGCTCCAGTCCAGTCTATCCATCTGTGAAACTTACTACAGCCATTTACACAAATGACAGCTAATTGTAGGAAGCTTTTATTGCGTAACGTTACAAATTCTATAATTTGTTGAGTTGCCCCAAATGATCTTCCCCCGCGCGCAAATGGAAATGTTTTCATTACATTTCCAACATACTAAAAAAACAAGCAACTCCATCGATTTTTCCTGTTAGTTTAAATTACTGATTGAGTAAAATGTAACGTTATTAAAAATCAATAGATTTTGTACAGTGTTACAACAGACAAAGTCAGCTGTGTGCCACATTTAATAAGATGAGGCCTAAAAAACGGTAAGTGTGTTTTTATTTAATATAATTCCTGATGGTTATTATCTCCAACGCTGTTCCAGTTTTTATCTAATTGATTATCTTGTAGTACGGGATGCTGAGTGCAATTTGTAGAGAAAGACACAACGTAAAAAATATGGAGTGGATTTTTTTAATATAAAATGTGGGTTATTCAGAAGGACTATTTTTGTCTCGGTTGAGAAAATTGTACAACAAATTTTCGGGGAACAATTTTAAATACCCTAGTTTATCATATATTAAAAAACTAGAAAAACAGAAATTTTGTGATAATTCAAACATAATTTTCAAATTACAGAACATTTTTTCGTTTCATAACTTTAGGTTCAGTTATTATATCACCTTTAGTTTAATTGGACAATGTTTTAGTTAAACTAAGGATAAATTTGCAAGTAATTCCTGAAAAATAACATGAGTTTGCAAGAGGAAATCTTATCTCGAGTTTTGTGTATAAATTATGATCCGAGGCATTTACGAGTAATCTAAATCGAGCATCGATTTTTATTTAGCAGTAAACTGTTTATTTTTCCCTGAAGTTCAATGTCAAAACAGAGTAAATTTTTTATTGGGCATTCTGTTTAAATCGGATGACCACTAAGCGCGCGTAGTAGTAAAATTGTGTCGTTTTCCACATAAAAGATTGCGGTGAGCGAGCAATTAAACAGACAAAAATCCGTAACGTGGCGTTTGTGAATGCAGCGAAGTTTAGGGGGTGGCATTTGGTTGAGCAAACATAAGGGTGAAAGAATCTATAATTGCCTTGAAGAAATGAGGGGTGTAGGGCAAAATGCGCGCAGTGGTGGACAATAAGGCCCAAACGTCGACTTGGGCGTGCATAATGCGGCGTATATCAAGCCGACAATTCCTGCTTTTCAACTCACCATATTTAATAGAGGTTCATTCATTGATGGAGAAAGTCTATGACAATGCAGTGTGTCTCAATATATTAATCGTTAATCGGCAAACCTTACTGGCTGCAAAGACGCTGAACAATAGCTCCGTGATCTATAAAGATAGGTCGTTCTTTACCAATTTCTCAGCTACATTTACTTTGAAATGTGTGCTGAATAGGACGTGTGGCTGCGGCCGCCGCTCGCTGCTGCCGTCGTTGCCGATGCTTTCTCCTGCTGCTGGCTCCTCTCCAGTATGATAACACCTGCGATCTGAACGTTTTTGTGAATTCCACCAAACCCATAAATACGTAAGATTCAGCCCAATTTACCCATTTTTTCTTTATTCCAACATGGCCACTGTCATTGTCACTTTTTTACGTCATTTAACAAATTCACAAAATCAATACAATTATTTATGAATCCGCAACAATTGTGTTGACTTCGACATGTCTTCGTTTTAAATATTCAGGAATTGTCGGGCAAAACATTTGCACAGAGTAATTGTACAAACATTGTATAGTGTATACTGTCACAATATTATATACTAGTTACAAATTAATTACAGCCACTGGTTACAATCTAATGAAAATAAACGGAATATGAAAATCACTGAAAACTTTTCTCTAACTCTATTTTCAGCATAAAAATTATCTTATGTACAGCAAAATTAATAACTGAATATTCCTGTAGGTACTGTCAGTTCGATCACCGCAAATCCGCAAAAAAAATATCATTTTCTATTTAAATATCATAATCAATAATCCACAAAATGATTAATTTTATTCTATTCAATCTGAAGATAAAAACGTCTTGCATTAATAATAAAACTAAGTTCTACCACATAAACCACCATTCGTTCATTCGTAGATGATTTTCTGTTTCTTCATCTATTTTAAAGATAAATCTCTGACAAAATAAAAATTAAGTGCCTAATATCATTAAGTTTTATTTTGGGATGGCATTTTATATTCTGTATTTAAATAATAAATTGCACAAATTTCCAAGAGAAATTAATACATTTTACGATTAAACTAAACCCAATCACACCTTCACCTCTGTAGTAATAAAATACTAATAATAGTAAAATAACAGAAGACCATTTAGTTATTAGCAGATTACTGATAAAAACCATAACTTCAAATCAATGTTATTAGTATCCAATTTATTGACTCTAAGCCGCTTTGAGACTTATCTTTCGAAATTATCGTAAGTTACAATTCCAGCAGCTGTAACAGCAATCCTATGCTTATTTCGGTATTTGTTTCTTATATGTTCCAACTTTTATGTTGTGTACAAACTTCGTGTATAAATCTCGGAGTTTTACGCATCTTCTTTTACCCATCATTCTATCAATGAACAGGCAGTGATTCACCTTTTTTATACGTATTTCGCAAGGACTGTTTCGAAACATGGCTTGAAAAATCTAATTTAAGGATGTGATGGAATAAAATAAAAAAACTGGTTTGTTTGTGGGGGATTTTTAAATATGCGGGTTTTTTAGAGGTGTTAAATTAAACATTAACAGTTTATTGACAGGTAGTGGAAGAGTTTTCGTTGCGGGAGTAGGAATTTTTGTTAAACATGAATAATGTTTTGCTCAAAATATTTTATTAGAGAGAGAAGATTTGTGGAACAAAAATACATTTTGCCCCAAGAAATTTACCAATTGTTTATCTGTTATTTGTTTGAAATTAATTTTACAAAGTCTGCCAAAAAGCCTTTATCATATCACCGTCACCATCACACTCCACCAATTTTGTTTATCAAAAGAAGAGTTGTTGGAACAAATTTGTTATATTGCTATAGCCTTCAGCTCTGATCTGTCTGATACAACTGGGCTTTTAATATTTATTCGAAAATTGACGCTGCTTTAAACAAAATTACCAGGTCTTTGTAGTGTAAAAAGCACATATCAGCTCCGGGAGAGAAATTTTTCAAAACTGAGGTTCATCGAAGTGACCTGGAAAAGCTGCGGGCAATTCGAAGAAATGGAAGAGTTTGAAGCGATATGCGAAAAGAAAGTTTTTACGTTATTGCAAACATTTCTGACTAATACAGTGAAAATTTACATTAACAATACAATTTGAGCTAGATCTAACTAAAATAAACTAAATACTCGTTAGTTTATAAAATCCGCATTTACATATTTTTTGTGATTGTATAAATTTCAATTACCTTTCAGTGGATTTTGTTTAAACCACAATGAAATCCGCCTTGGTTTTATCCTGTTTACAAGTACCTCATTTTCCAATTACATCAAAGTAAACTGTTTTGAAATGATATAAAGTAATTTAGAGGACTGCACGTCAATAAACTATAATTGTTTATGGATTTAATCGAAATTGCTATTTGAAACTACCAGATTAAATTATGTCATATGTCCTTCGGTTATATGAAATCGATTCAAGAAAAATCCAAACGCAAGTGATTTTATGCCACTGCCGAGTTAAAATTCCCTAATAGTAAATATTTGTATTATAATCTGATTTTAAACGTAATATTATCTTAGAAAATAAATAAAAACATCTCATTTTCCCCAATTCGTACACATTTGTAGTAAGGGAGAATAGAATATGTTTATTTAAGAATATTGATTTTCCCCAAGCTTTCTTTGCTAGTTTTTGAATGAAAACAATGTAAACAACAAAACCGCTTGTAATTGTGTTCTCTTAACACGTCTGAAATAATCCACAAGTTACTAAACGCCAACTGATTAAAATTAATTAGTATGTCCTAAGCAAGGAAAAAACATCGCATGGATTTGTTTGAAATTTGATACATAATAATAAATCCCGCGAATTATCAAACACGAGCCTTTGTTGAAGTTGCTTTTAAGCTACAATTGATTTAATTATGTAATTGGCAAATAACTACGCTCAAATATCTCTTAATCAGTAAGAGAATCCTCGCATGCCGATGCCTAGTTTTCCTGTCACAAACACCGACTGAAATTTCTAGTGGCGGTATAGGAACATTATATCTGTATTATAGGCAACCAAAACTTTCGTTTGTTACCCAAATTACAATTTCTGTTGTGGTAACTTGCAAAAAAATATTCAAACAGAACACAGGGAGTTAATTAACGCTCCCAGTTATCTTGACAATAATTATAATTGTATATTTTGTGTGTATATGACATCACACTTACTTTTTCAAAAAGGTTTTCATGTTTAGGGTGTATTTATTTGACAAAAAACGCGTTGATAAAAATAAACCAATGATGGCTGCTTGTTTCATGTGCCCAATATTTTTTTTAATTTAATTGAAAATTTATTAGAAGGCTGCCGGCAATTGTTTTCCGTAACATATATTTTGTGACATGATGGTCTTTAATCTGAAACAGTTAAATTTTCATTTGAACCACAAAAAGTTGACAGGCTTTTTATGTGTAAATCAAACAAAAAACTTGAAAGGGTAAATTGTTTAATTTTTTAACAAGCTTTGTGAAATTCAATATCGGTGAAAAAAACAGAAAATGATTTGCTGATGTAAAAATATGTGTTTCATATAAGTTTCCTTAAGCTCCAGTCAGTTCGTGTTCTTGTGCCTATATTTATTTTGGAACTTGGAAAAGAGTTCATGATGATGAAAATTAGTTAATTATAGAAATATGTAATTAGCTGAAAATTACTTAGAAATAGTATTTTATCATTAATATCGTTGGAGTCTAAAATAGCAACTAGATAAGTTTAAATAAGAGCTAAATTGTTAAAAAACATTTTATTGTATCAGTGGTTATTATTGAGATAGAGCATTAAAATAAAAGTATATACCAACGACAATTTTCTAAAGTTTGCGACAAAAGAATTGCAGAAGTTTCCAAACAACGCCTGCAGCTATTTAATTATAATTGAATCCAATAAAACGATAAAAATAAATTACAGTTCCTTTTTGAAAATTATTATTTTCTTATCGTTACTTCATATGCTGAGTTTTTCATAAAGATAATATACAATTTAATATAATGCTCGCATATTGGGCCGTATTGCGTAGATTTATTTCGCATAAAATATTTTCAATTTAGTGATTGGCGGTTTCCAGCCAGGGGATGGTTAATAGCGCAGAAAATGTGTTTTCTTAAGAAAATGAATTACAAAAATTGTCTTCTATTCAATTTATATTGTATAAATGTCAGTGTTAACACAATATCCAAACGTAATGTAATTTTAGGGGAAAAATGCTGCCGCAAGATATTTAATTTATTTATACCAGCTTGAAAATTAAGTAACACAGTGTATTTGTTAATGATATCTACGGGTTAGCGATAAAGAGAATGCCCCTTCGCTTTACTAATGGCTTTTGTCATAAGATCATATACTTTTTCAATATAAGAACGCAAAAACAAACGAACGAAAACTAATGAGGCTCTTTCTTAACTTGAAACGGTTTCTCCAAACTCTAGAATGGATAGCTGTGTCGTTATATACTCATACTCATAACACTACTATAATTTTAAATAAAAACATGAAAATGTCATTACTTTTATATCCAATAATATATGCTGCAAAAATTTATGTTTGTTTTATGTTATATAAGAATAGTTGATTTCGCACTAGCCCATTTCCTTTAAACTAATTCAATAACGCAGTTTTTCTTCTTACGCGTCCAAGCGGTCAGATTTTTTCTAAGGAAAAGATAAAAGCTCTTTGTGGAGTCTTTGCTCGAACATGAGAATAAACTCTACCGCTCCCATTCAATATTATTTATCATTATGGATATGGGTTTGATGACAAAGCGTCAACACGATATTTCGTAGACAGGAAACATTTGTAATTAAAGATCTCAATGTCTTGTATTAGTTTTCATATTCCGCAATAATAATATCACGGAAAAACGGATTGTTGGTCTAGTATTTATTAACTACTCACATTCTTCAGTTTTTATTCACATTTAATTGTTTCGTATATAAGTCGTGTTATTATAATTACTTTCGTGGTCAATATAATAAACTGTTAATCATTACAATTACTTTTCAGATTTTCTTTCAGTGATTGACTTTTTTCTTTGTTGAAGTGTTGTGTAGTGGATTAGAGAATTAGTGATTTCCTTAGATCACCAGACGGGAACAAAGCAACGAGCTTCAAGAGAAAAGGTGCGAAAATGTTGCCACTTTTTACTTTCTTATACGAAGTAATAAGAAAGTATAGTAATCGTGATTTTTTTCGACTTCGAGATTTTGATGGATTTACACGTTTTGAGGGCCCCTGAATCCATTTTGACCATTTTCGCCATGATGTCTGTCTGTCTGTATCCACCATAACTCAAAAACGAGTGGGTGTTACATTAAATCTTTTTCATCTAGCACCAACACAAGTGGCACTTACCTGAAGACATTTTTAGGTTTTTTAGGAATATCTTGAAAAATAAACAATTTATGAGATTTTTTTATTCTTTTACGTTGATTTATAATTAAATTTTGAACAAATTTTGTTTGAACTTTTTTTTGAAATTCTGTCAAAAAAATTTCAAAAAAAACGCGATATTCTTAAAACACTTATATTTCTCATAGTGCGCGTTGATCGTTGAATCCGACCGACAATCTAGATAGATTAGTGACTAAAGGGACTTGGCTGCCAAACGAAAGGTCCCGGGTTCGAATCCCAGAAGGACCAATATTTTTTTATTTACTGGTTTCTATGGTACCGAAAACAATAATTATGAATAAATAAATGTGATTTTATAAAGGGAGATTTTTTTAAGTGAGTAGTAGTAGGTCAAAAATCTAAAATAAAACACATTTTTGTCGTAAAATTCGGTTATAATGAGTGGGGCAAGGACAGATTTATGCGTACTGCAATAAGTGCGACAGAGACTATTTGAAAATTGCTGGTAACCCTCAAAATTTAAACACGATTTTTACAAGAAATTTAACTTAATTTTTTTAGGAAAAGTAATTGTGGTACTATTCGTATAAGAAAGTCATGTGTTGGGCACATCAGATATTTTTACAAGCAAATTGTTTGTAGTAAATCAATCCAGGATAATTTTGGATCATTTTTCGAATATTTTTACTACCTTCAAAATAGAAAACTCTTGACGTATCTATTAGTTATTAGTTTTTATGTATATCATGTTTATTGGAAAATTGGTTAAAAATTCTGCAGTCGACAACATTTCTACATTTAGAATTCGGGGTCATGATGTATTATTACTTTTTTTCGGCGCAAAGTCAATAAATCCTTAATTAAAGTATCTGATGATCGCACGAGATTGCAATTTCACTTTTATTTATAACATCCATTGTTTAAAATTAGGAACTTATTTGAGGTTTTACCATGCGTGGCTTACACGTTTTTTATTGGTACTTTTGTCAATAATGTTGAGAAAAAATTTGATATTAATAAGAGTAGAAAAAAATTTGTGGCGTGTAGGTAAATAATAAATCTTGTCAGATCAAAGCTTTTAAATTTGTCGTTGTTTATTGGTACCTCCAGGGAAAGAGGCTCATTATTCATTCAAGTTGTAAATGAGTAAAACGCTCTCTTCAATAAAGTGATATATTTCAGGAATAGCTTGTAAATTTTGAAAGTACAACGCGCAATGATTAAGAACAAAGGGAAGTAATATAAAAAAACAAATATAGGGGTATGTTATTTATCTGCAAAATAGAAGTGCAAATCCGATTTATTAGAATGTTGAAAACAAGCTAATTGTGTTTACTGCTCAAGGCTTGTATGTATATATTCTGGAGATTGGAGGAGAGTTCTGCGACGCGAGATGCATCTCTAAACAGAAAACTGGGCTGTTTCGCTCATTTACAATACGAATCGCAATTTTTCTTTAGCTAATTCTGGAGTTTGTATTCTCAAACAACTCGGTTCACTAGTGAGATTAGGCTACTCTGTGGACACACTGGCGTCTCTCGTGCGCAACATGCCACCTGCACATATGCAACTCCGGACTCCGGGCATTTCGTCCAGTTCTTTGTTATGATATTCATACAATATCATCTTCAACTGAACTGAACTGTGCTGTTCTCTCATAATAATTGCATTGTTAACGGCTGCTTGTTCTGTTCATAATTTATGGGTTTACTTTGAAGTTAATTAAATATCCCTTCTAGCCCAAATAAACCTGCAGTTCCACCAAAAAATCAATTCCTCCTTATTATTTATAACAACAATTATGCCTCATCTCCACCTCAAACCCCATAAATGCTTATTTATACATCGCCCTTCGCAAACAGACCTGCGTTGCTAAATCATACAACCTAACAACTAATCTTCAAAGGCATTTGTTTTTAAATTTTAATTAATAATATCCCTCTAAATTATACTGGGGAAGACGTAGCAGCGCCTTGGCGAAATAGCCGGAATATTGGCTTTTATTTTAAGTATTTTAAATGAAATTTAAGCCATCTCAGTTACACAAGGTGGGTGATGATGCTGGGTAGCGAGTTTGACACTTTGATATTTACCTAAACAACTATTTAACTGGCCCCTATATTCCGAAACAGGTTTGTATAACGATCATAACTTCTCTATTCATCTAACATAACCTAAACTTAGCCGTTTCAATGTGAAATATTCAGGTTATGTAAAACCGCAGTAATATTGCTGCAACTCTAGTAATTTAATAGTCTTAATATTAGTTACGCGCCACCACACTGGTGTCACTTGCGTTACTAAACTATACCAATTTCTCTCAACAAGGAATTTGTCATAATATATTTCCATCAATTAGCTGTTGAAACTTATCTTATTACAACTCATCGTTTAATCAAAGGGAATAGCAATTTTTACACCGAAACTGTCGAGTTAATTTTGCAACTTTTCATAGAACCACAATATTTTTTATTCAAAATAATCAAATTCTTGAAACGCGTACTAAATATTTTAGTTGATGAGAACTTTAATAATAAAACTACCACCGAATCAACGTCACATTGACAAAACTTAATGACTAATTTCCTCGACAAAATGCAAGAGAAATGTCATTCGTTCACTTGCATAATTCCAAAACCTTTATTATCTAACGGTACAGAAACAGATTTCATCATTTTATAATCACCTATGAACCGACATTTCTAATAGAATAAAGTTGTCGATTGTCCAGACAGATAATTGAATTTGAAAATTCATTTGGTTGACCTGACAAACATTACATGTTTGTGCCACACTCAGTTCCTTTGTAAATGTTATTCAAAAATACAATTTAATTAACTGCTGTCACAAAGCCAAGCCCTTAGTGAACATTTAAAAGAATTTAACGTGCAAATGAATTGCTAACAGTAACACATTGCTTTGCAATAAACTTCATTTTGATATTTATAACATATCGGGTTTTTTTGGCTGAAACACAAACGCAAAAAGTTTTAATTGGGTGGAAAACTGGTCTACATTTTTTATGAGTTGGAAAATTTTAGTTGGGGGGATTTTTATGTAATCATTTTAATCTCTTGCATAGTTTATCTTTTATTACTTGCGTATATCTACGAGGTGGCTGAAATTACATTTCCAACTTAAGATTTCGATTATACAGGGTGATCAGTAATTGCCGCACTCGGAGCATACTGTGATAAACTTTACGTTTTAAGAATGACGAATTTTTTTACCGCAGTGCTGTAAGTCCTTTCTTTACAAAGATATGACCACTTTTATGAAAATAAAAGTGGCAACACTGCATTGAACATGTGAATAGGTTCGACGAGAAAAAAAAAGAGAAACGTTCAATATTTTATGATGCGAGAACTTGTCAAACTAATTTAGTACTGTCAATTTTATTAAAAAACAGAAACAACAATTCAAATTCATTATTAATATTTTCATGGCAATAGAAGGTATTTTACTTTATCCCAAGGCGAGCTTGAGAGGTTGCCAAACTTCAAATTTCTCTCAAATTTAGGTATTTTATTAAATGTTAACATTTTCAATTTCTTTGTATTAGAGGTTTGGTGAAAAAAATTGAACAAATCATATTGCATTTTATCCACAGATTATAGTAGCATGAATTATTCACTTATTTTTGTCTTGGTTATTAAAATAATTAGCTTGTATCTTGGATGAGGGAAACTCTATAGCTCGGAAACTAACCATCAGATTTAATTTTTCTTTGCAGATTATCCTTAGTTTTAATGTGCTCTATAACGCCCTGTATTCGGAGTGCGCCAATTACTGATCACCCTGTATATTCGACAAAGTCGAATTTCATTCACTCTGTATATTTAGTAAGAAATTCGTGTGAATGGTCTTATCCTCATCGGATATTTTTTTAAACTTGAGATTCGATTTTTGAAAAACTATAATTAATCATTCACAGCGATATTGAATATAGCATAACGTGGTTCGTTGTTAATTATTCAGTTTAGTTTTAATCTATTTATTGTGTTATTAAATAGCGTCAGTATTTGATATAACGAATTGCATTAAATATTGTGAAATTAATATACTTATAAATCATCGGCTTTAATGTAAAGATATAAAGTTATAATTTTCTTTGGAAGAATGTTCATTTAAGTATGTATTCAAATACCACCACTTCTCCTACGGATGTTGCTTGTTAGCCACAAAAAAATGAATTGGAAATTTTTTGAATATATAATTCCAATTACCAATGCCGCTAGCTGTTTTACGTCGCAACAAAAAAATTTCCATTGCAAATTCCAATTAATAAAATAAGCGTTTATCGAAAACTAATTTATTTAATTACAATAATACATAAAAAATCTGAGTTGTTGTCAATAAAATTTAATACATACTTAATACTAATTAATTGTTTTATCACAATATGTAACCGTTTATATCTACAATAATAATAAATTATCGGCGGGTTTCATTGCTGATAAAATTTATTAAAACTCTATAAAGCTTCCCTTTTATAGCCTTCTCCAACAACCACGATGTTACAACTAAATATAAAATCAAATCCAAGAGATGAATACAGATCCTGTAGGTAAATGCATCTTTCAACAGTCCTGGGAAGCATAAAAAACAAACATTCACAAAATGCTAATTAAACAATAATTCACAACACAATTACCTAAAGACTGGCCTAAAGTAATGGCGAACAAACCCTTCGCCACCATATTCAACCCTATAGCTGAGGGTAATTTTTCTTTCGCTATGTACTCCTTAATAACCAAATTTTGATTTATCACTGTTGCTGCTCGGAAATATCCAACGAATATGGATGCTACAAAAACATGGCTAAACACTTCCAGTTGTACCAGACCTGAAATTATTTTTATTTGATGTATTTAACACAGTTTGGGGCCAAGTAAACCGAAAAAATCATTAGTTAAAATTCTATAGTCAGATTAAATATAAGTTAGTATCTACCACACACAAAATTATTTTACATAATCGACTATTAATTTTAACTAATCATAAGTTACTTTGTCATACAAGATCGGGAAAATCCAAGAAGTATTGCACCAAACATGAAAGAGCTTTTGTTGCCCAAGTTGAGTCTACGGCAAATTTCTGAGACGGTCATTCGTCCGATGATATCGGCGCACGAAAGCGCTGTCATACAATACGTTGTTTGCATCATATCGAATTTTATTTCGTCCTGCAGAAACATGGGGAAAAATGTGCTGAACGTTATTGTACTGGTGTACCCCATCGCCAAACCAATTAAAATATGTACAAAAGATGGATCTGCCAGTAGTGTCAAATCTAAGGAATCAATCATCTTCTGCAAGCAAGTTCTCGGCCGAGATTGATTTGATTTTCTGTTTATTACTGATGATGCCACATCTAAAAGAAGATTTTCCGTTAATGCGAATTAATATTTTAGTTAACTAAAGAATTTTCCATGTAAAATATGAATCGTCATGTAAATATTTATTTTGTATTTCCGGATATGCTGTCGTGTAGGAATGATAGTGTATGGACTGCTTTATTGTTTAAATTTGGATTTTCTGAGTGAATTCGTTATAAAAATCTGTTTAGTAGGTGAGTTTATTCTTTAATAACTTTCGATAAGTTCTCCCGCAAGTTATCGAGATGTCAATGGTGAGAAAACTAAAACAAACGACGTGTAGTAAAGTTAATATTATTAAAATATGCATTGAGTTTTCTTTTTTGGAAAATTACGCGGCTTAAGGACGAAATGTTAAAAAACCAAGGACGTTATTTATGTGAGAAAACTTTTTTATAAAAAAGGTGATAAAGCCCAGCCTATTACTTTGAAGTTGAAGTCATGCATTCTATTATATTTAAATAAGCTGTAGAGGCATAAAACTTTCCCCACGGAACTACACGTCGATCTATTCAAATAACAGATTTTCCCTATGGATACTTTTATTTTGTTTTAGTGGCAATGTTTTAACAAAATAAAACAATTTCTGGTTGTAGTGCTATGAAAAAATTTTATTAAGAGAAAAATATAAGTATTCATATCAACTTTGTAGAATTTATTTGTCATTTATTTTATTTATTTTAGAGAAATGTATTCACGGTTTTGACAGTTTAAGTTAATTAAACAGATTTACGATTAGGTAAATGGAACAGCTCAATAAATAACAACGAAATGAATTAAGAAAGCTGTTTTGTTTAAGTTTCCGCTTAGAAAATTAGTATTTTTAATTGAAATCTTTACAACAATAAGACGCTTTCTGTAAATTTAAACTTTTCAAACAGAATTTACGATAATGTACCTACTATAGTCAATTACATAGCACATCGTACAAGTTGTAAATTTTCATCAAAAACAAACATATTATGAAACATTACTTAAAACCCTATAAATCCGATTATGAACCTCCATAAATCCCATCCTGGATAAAGCAAAGATGAATAAAGTAGCAGATGATGGCGTCTTAGTTATTGTACTTAATTATTATTCTATGACTACATGTCAGGACTAATTTAAAGTTTAATTTAAAAAATTAATTCGACACTAATGCAGGTTTATATATTATAAATAATAATACCGTGCGAGCAAATAAATTTGTAATCGAGTCATCCATGGATTTGAATCCGTATGTCTTTAACTTGAACCATTTTAGCTTCCAACTGACATTTTATTGTAATGCAGTTCAAGAAACGACATACGATTTCGCGTTCATGGATGTCTCGACTACAAATTTATTTGCTCGCTCTTTATAAAGAAAAATTTCCCTTACCGTTTGTTTCCGCTTCTTTTTTCCTTTCTTCCTCCTCATCGGAATCAAATGGATTCAACGCCGATTTCTCGGAAATGAAACTAGTTCCTTCATGTACTTCTTCGGCGTAGTCAAACCTATTTAATCCAGTTTTTGACTCATTGACATTTTCCGAATTATTTTCGTCAATTTCATCGAAAGGATTCAGTGTTTTTCCACTGTGACTTGCTGTGTCCTTATTCGATTTATTTTCTATCGTCTTTGTGGCGTCGTTATTGTTCTCATTACCACCAAATTTTTCTACAAGTTTTGTTTCATTTTCTACAAATAAACACGGCTTTTGTTTGAAAGGATTATTTGTGTCCTTTTCGCTCCTTTTACAACAACTCAAGGGCTGTGTGGGAAAGTTATAATTAATTTAGTTATGTAGTTTATATGATGGTGGACTTACAGTGAAAAATAACACACCGATTAGTCCAGTGTAGTTAATCAAACCCAACGCAAATGTTGTGACTTTAAATTTGTAATTTTCGAGTAATAATCCGACAACTATTGGCATCATCATTTGACCTATACTTGTGCCGGCCATTGCAAGACCCACAGCTGTGCTTGCTCTTCTGGTAAAATAATCGTTTATTGCTAAAAATGTCGTTGAAGCCAACAAACCTAGTCCCAAACCTAGAAATGAAATTCCAACCACTAGGGATTAATAATCAAGTAACGATTTTATTTCAAATTGTATATTCCGTTGAACTGAAATTGTTTGTGCTGGCAGCAGCAGGGAAAGATGCAATTATGGCCTAAATATCTTTGTTCTATACTAATTTTAATCTTCAATTGTGTATAAGTTAAAATATGGTGAGGCTACTTATAAACATTTCTGTATAAAACTATGTATTGTTGAGAAGGATTAACAGTCTTTGAAGCAAACTTGTAATTTGAGATACAATGCATCTCATTATTAAGTATTAAGAAACTCTGAAACGTAAGTACATTTCAAGGGTTACTAAAATATAATCACCCTCAAATGAAAAAGACAAAACGAAATTTACTGCAGTTTGTTGACAGCGCATTTGCAACACTACAACGGAAGACAAAAGAAACCGCACATCAATCCTGTGCATGTAGAATGTAATAAATATTGTAAAAAGCAGAAATTACAATATTTAGTCTGAGAAACTAGATTGTGACACTCTTATCTTTTGATAATATTTACCTGTAAATATCCCGTATCCGATAATAATTAAAACTATACTGTTGGCAAAACTAGAAATAATCATTCCCGTCCCCGTACAAAGTATCCCAACCATAGTAATCGTCCTCACTCTAAACCTTTGCATAAGCGGTGCGACAGCCAATCCAGAAAAATTAGTAATCGTCACACTAACACCCATAACAATGGTAATACCATACGCCTTTCCATTCGCCATGTCCTTTAATTCCTCTCCAAACACCAAGCCAAAAATTGAAAACATTGCCTGGTTGACCATCTGGAAGAACACACTATATATGAATATTTTGTTGCCTGAAGCTGAAAATATTGAGTAAAATATATGGCGCATTATGATAATTTGCCATGGAAAATGAAATTTCTGCTTGCGGGGATGCAATACCTCCAAAGTGCAGTGAGTGTGTGTGAGAGAAATCGTTTATCTTAAAATAAGTTATGCATCACTTTGTATTATTTGCTGCTATGTAACCCGTACAAAGAAAGTCACAATATCCTTTTTTATGATTTGTTTATGCTATACAAGCGAGATATTAAAGTTTGTCGCCGAATTTATGTTATGGAGGTACCGGTGGGTGTTTAATTTTGCAGTACCAATAAAAATATCTACTGCAATTAACAACACGAGTTCGCGATTCAAAATGAATAGAAAAATTGTCCAGTTTACTGAAAGCATTTTTAATTGCGGGGGTTATTGATGTGTCATTAAGGGAAGAATGTTGTGTATTCATGGGCTATAAAAATGATTTTTAATCAAATTTAAACTTTGGGAAAGAAATTTAGGAGTTTTTTGTATTGTCTGAAGAAGTAGATGTACAGGGTGAGTACAAAAAATTTATACTAGAGGCAACTTTCGCAGAGATTTAGTTCGGGATTCTAAAAATATTGTTAAACTTGGAAAAAACTTTTTTTATTAAAAAATTTAACATGATGATAGATATAAAAATGTTTAATCATCACGGAAAAATGAAAAAATTAAATTTTTATCTATTTTTTGAGCCGTGTTCCCAAAATAAGCCAAGGAATATCCCGTTAAACTTTTTGTAGTTTATGTATGATTAAGGAAAAAAATGCCCTGCGTCTACTTTACAGCAAATGAAAACATGGCATTACGTATAATTTTATGTTGTTTTTTTCCGAAACCCAAACAACTATTATTCCATCACAATATCGAGTGGCCCGTGCAGTAAAAAAACCTGTCCAGAAGAGTGCTTGTTCAAATTTTATTTGCTTTATTACCCATTGTGTATATTTAGGACTTCCAACATAATTGAAACATCCTTGACACTTTAATTAAATCAATTATTGGTACTTTGCGCTATTATCAAGGCGTTAACTGTGATTTCCAATTTACCGATTCGAATTGGAACAAAGACTTAAAAAATATCTTAAATAATTCATGTGGTGAAACACGTTATTTATAAGAAAGCACTTGTGTAAATGAAACAAGTGTTTTGAAATTTAAATATTAGAATAAATTCTTACATTAATAAGAGCCGCTCCGAACACAACCATCCAACCCCATCCCCCATCTGGAGAATGTTCCGTCTCCATAATAATCTCGATGTTGTTTAATACAGCACGAGGTGTATACGAATCAAATAAACACAGAGCACTGCCATTATTTTTTCTATATCACTCACAATTATTGTTATTTTATATTATCAACAACTGATAATCCAATTGCTTAAACAAATCGTCTTATCTGTAGTACTGAGTGCGAGTACGCAAACGTGAGGCCAATTTTAAAAACATATATCGGTAAATAACTCATCATCAAATACAAACAATGAACAATAATTATAAGCATACGACTTGAACATTTTTATTCTGCAATAAAAAACGCAGGCGAAAATTAATAAAACTGTAATAAGTACAAGAGTTATAGAGGATAATTTTAATATAAGCTCAGAATTTGTTGCAAAATATTTACATCGCTTATCTTTTTCCTAGTTTTAATGTCCTTAATATTGTCGGGCAGTGTATTTATTTATTGCAGTGCAATTGAAGTGTTTGTATGGTTATAAAACCTTGTACCACATTAATTTAATTTGTAAATACTTACCTACAATAAAACCAACAATTTAATACAAACAATACGATTGGAAAAAAGTATGCAAATGTATTAATTAATTTAATTAGTAGTTGTAATGACCTCTTTCGTATTTCGCACGAGTACAATTCATGTCATTTACGGATCCTGGAATATTGTTAACGTTATTTATTGACAATTCTCATTTAATTTTATAAAAATAAAACAATTGTAAAATTGGCAGTGAAACATCCATCATAACAAATTTTTTCAATTTATTTTGTAGTCTCGTTATTTACATTTATACAGAACCAACGAATCAAATCAAAAAATTATATTCTAAATTGTTCATAGCTGCAACTTGTCACTCAGAGTTTTTAAACGATATTTTAGTTATTATAGTCAATATTATATGATATAATTATATTTTGTCGGGGTGTATCAATTTTAATTCCTGGATGTTGTTGCGAGCAGGGGATCAAAAATTAATTTTGATAAAAAATAATTTAATTTTAAGATTCTCAATGTTCACGCAATAGCATTAGTGTATTATTAATGATCTGTCAATTGGAACATTGTTTCAGCATTATTTCCGTAGTATAAACTAGACATAATGATTTATAATTTGACTTTGTATTATGACAAAAATTAATAGAGAGTTTCAAAACTTATTTAACATTTGTGTGAAACACACAATTTTGCCAACTAATATTTAACTAAATTAAAAGGAAAAAACGAACAACATAGTTAACGGGGAGATAAAAATTATGACACGGAATAATTAATGAGCTTTTTCAGAAGTTTATGAATGAACCGCGGAAAATTCATCAAGCGCATTACAGCGAAACCTCGCGGGGGAAAGCTGAACTTCCAGTTGGAAATTTCAGGACGCTTCCGGGAAATCGCCTCCAGGAGCACAGTTTCCTACAGTAAAGTACCGCGTGATCTGCTCGTCATAACAAATCGAGTTATTTCACAAAAACTTTATCTATTGCAGGATTCTTTTAGATTTAGTGCGTCAAACAGGTTTTTATCAGTAAAACCACTTGAATAATCTTGAATTTTCTAATTGTATGTAAAATAGTAGTTCACGTGTTTGTTAGTGATTTTTAAGTACCTACATCTACTTATTAGGCAATAAAGTTTTATTTTACATACCTGCCATCTTCTGGTAGTGTTAGAAAAACTCTCTGTTTCAGCTTTCAGCAATTATATGTAGTTTAATGTCCGATGTGAATTTATCAAAGACACGTACTAATTGGGTTATTTCACAAAGTTCTAAAGTACTTACTTCACCAGTAAATTCAGATTAAACATCATTAACTCTAGTAAACTACTAGGTTCTCATTAAACAAACAATATGTATACTGTCAGTTCAATAAATGGTCAAATTAACAATTTTGCTAAGTTGGAATTGCAAAAGTTAGAATTTATGCTGAAGAATTAAATAAACAACGAATGGGGAAATGCGTAATTTGCAGTTTCCACTTTACATACTCAATTACTCATACATGCCTAATTTATTAATAATTTTATTCTGATAACTGATACTGGATTCAAGTACAATAAAAATCCGACCAATAAAAGTATTATCACTGTTTCTTTTGTTGTATATTTGGAGCGTAGGTACTTTCTTATCCACCTCGTTTTACAGTATAAAATATTATGTGAGAACTTTGGATTCCATCTTCCATAAGCAATAAAAGTAAGTTACGTCAATAAAATGATGATATTTCGAGTAATAATTCTGAGACATGTTTATTTGTTGCCGAAAAAACAGTTCGATAAAAACATGTAGGAACAGGATAAATTTCAAATAACAAAGGATTTAAGTTGAGACGTAGAATAATGCTGGGTTTATGCAAACAGAGAAGATTTTTTGACTGACAAGCGATTTATTTAGCATGAAGAACAGAGCGATATTTTTAAGTGTCTAAGTTTATAATTTATTTCATATAAAATTTTAAAATTGAAATAAAGTTAGATTATTATTTGGAAATTAAGATGAGCAAGAAAAATTAAATTTATGTTTAAACCAAAATTACATTTGAAAATTAGTTACATTATATTAGATAAAGGCTTCTAATTTGACGCTTATTTTACTTACAAATAGTCACACTAGATGGCTACACTGTAACCAGTTAAAAAATTGAGTTTGAATTTACTGGCATTACTGTAGCAATTACATGTAATTCTTAATTAATAGATAAAAAATGCTACTTTGTATTCATTAAACTGTCTAGACTAAAAAATGTGAGTGTCGCTACTACTTTTATTACCATAATCTGTTTCTCTAATTTAATAACGCCCGAACTTTTTTGTTTGGCTAGAACGTTAATATTTTTGGAAGTTCACAATTTTTTTTTTAATACTGAATTAGGCTAAAATATTCTTTCCAATTCAGTTTTTTACTGATTGTTACTTGTACTTAACATAACGTTTTTTATATTGTTACTCTAGCTGAGCTAGACACAGATAATGTAGTAGCGACACTCATCCCGCTTTTATGTAGTTTTTAGTGAATTTATCCTTTGCTTTTGTTCTGAGGGGCAGTCAGCTGTAGTTAATCATATAATTATAAATTCCGTTATTACGATCAGTTGAATTTGTGTATGTGTATTTAATTTTAATTAAAAACACGCGGTGGAATCCTGTTTTTAAATATTGATTTATAGGGTTTAATAAACAAAATGTAACATTTTAATTAAAGTCTATTAATTAAATTAATGGGGGTGATGAAATAAAACTCGCATTTTGTATGATATTTATTATGCCAGATTACTCAACAATAAAATATTATACGTATATTACAAATTTAGTAAGCCTGACATTGATGTGTAATCCCGGTTTAGTACATATATGTATTTTACATTAATTATAATATTTACATTTATTATATCTTAACATTAATAGATGATTTTTTTTTTGGAAAGACGTGGGTATAAAAACATGATATATACATATAACAGGTAGGTATTTTACGATATGTCAATTCTTTATAGTGGACACACCATCTGGTAAACATAAATAAATGAACAAGTATACTAGGAAGTTGATATAAAGCCAATGAGAGATAGCAGGATAGGATTTTAACAACATCAGACATCAGATCAGACAAAGCTCCCGAACAGTTGCATGCAATTCGTAACAATTAGTCCAAACAATTACTAAATCAGGTACAAAGTTAGAACTAAACCGTTACTTCTTCAGTAAAGCGGCTCTTTTCATCCAAATTGATAACAATAGCATGCGTCCTGGCATGTCCCGATTTTAGATATCTTCCATTCCGGTCACTTGAAGGGCTTTCATTCCTCTCCTCTTTAGTTTTAAGCTCTATGGATGGCTCAGTTGTGTCCGATGCACTTTCAGCTTCTTTATTGATGTTGCTGCTTGTGTCCCCATTGGTTTCGGTTGGCTGCGATGCGAATGAAACACTTTGACGTTTAATTTTTACAGGCGGCGACTCATCCTCTGAATTTAATTCATTGCCCGTTTTCTCCGGTAGAACACTCAAAGTATTGTTCACTTTCACGATGGTCTGGCATGGGTTTGGGTTGTCAGTTTCGGAATCTTCAAAATGTTGAGCCGCGTCTTGCATTGCGAGGATTTTAGAAGCGATGTGTCGGTTTCCTACGCGCATGTTTTTTTCTTTCAGGAGTTCCAGTTGGGTGTATAAGCGTTTGAATTCTTCTTGGACTTGTACATCGGTGAGATGGCCGTATTCTAATGCGCCTGTGGATGAGTTGGTGCTGGTAAATTGAGAGTTAGCGGCACGAGCTTTGCTTAAAAATTTCGAAGTTGGGGTTTTTGACATCATTCCGGAGGTTTCTTCGTTGGGGGTTTGATTTTTGAATACCATGAAAGCCTGGAAATGCGTAAAGACAAAACAACAATAAATTATACCCGCAAATCCCCTAATTCGATTTCCGCGTTAGTAATCCTTATTATATTAGATATTCATCCATCGTGCTTAAATTTCACAATGATTACTAAATTATGTCTTTGAATATTGTCGATTTATCTACTTTGCTTGGATTCAAGACGGGATTAAATGGATTCAACTATAATATTGAACAACAACTAAAAGGATTTCCGTTGGATATTTAATGTAACAATAACATTATTACCGCATTTATGAAGTCGATACTGTAGGGTAGTATATTAATAACAAAACTTATTCAATCAGGCATTATTACTAACTGGCTGCTTCGGTAATCTAATCATTTACTTGCTTCCAGATTATTTATTGAATTTAGTGGCTAAGATGAAACATGATATTTTTATAACCAAAATATATAAATATAATAAGCCGTGGGTAGAGTCCCAGAGTACTAAAAATAATTTTAGACAAACTGAGTTCATAATGGAAAAGTTATATGTTGGGGCCCGTTTTGTTGTAAATTGGAAAAATTATATTAATCTGAGGTATGGGATTTTCGGGTCAAAAGTAAACAAAGGAGTAGCTATTTATAGTAACCCTTTCATAACATTCTATATACTTACAACCATCAGCAATTTCTGTATTCTATTACAAAAACGTTACTATATTTACTTCACATAATATTTTCACACCCTTGCAAAAATTGCTCACTTAATTATTTGCAAGGGTGTGTAAGTTTAAACTGGGATAAAATGTAAAATTGCTTCTCAGCCAGTAATTCTTGCTTTTTTTAGTTTGCTTGATAGCGCCTGATATATTCTACACGTAAAAGTGAAATTCTCATTAGAGCTGGTATTGTGTGATCGGAACGAACCAGACAAATAATAAATTACCGTCTATCTATGTAATATGGTGGTTGTCAGTCGGGATATTCGTTACCCCAAGAAATACTGTAACGTAACCAGCTTAACAAAAGACACAGGAAATATATGTTTACAAGTTGGAATTAGCTTTACAACACTTGCCATGTACGAACGAAAATCGAAGTTTTAATTTAATAGATATACTCAAAAACGAAATTTAAAGAATGAAAGGAATAATATAAAACATAAAGCAAAAGTAATCAAAGTTATCTCGGCTGTTAGATCTGTTGAATAAATGAAAAAATCGTCAATTTTGATGCTACAAAAATGTTAGCTTTTTAACGTAAGGGCGCTTTGTATTAATTTCCGGGGGTGTTTGTTCGCCCCTGCTAATTGTTGCAGAAACAATGCACCTAAATTGATGTAATATGGTTGGGCCACTCCAGCTTTCATTATTATGACCGTACAAATTTTAATAGGCGTATAAAATTCCAAACATCATTCATGTTACATCGCATGATTAAATACACGGGACATAATATGACACCGTAAATATAAATTTACTATACAACTAATTTAAGTCGAGTTTATGATTAAGTATATAATATATATACCCACATTTCTGTACCAATTTTTCGTTTACAGCCATGTGTTTTGTTCCGTGTTTAGATACAGATATCTGACCAAAAACCCTTTTCAATTATCTGAATTTATTTATTCATGTGTGTTAGAGTTCGTATAATGTTGTGCTTACCTTGCTGCCAAATATTAAGCACAGTAGGAGAGTGACTGAAAGTTGGGTATGACAGAAGAAAATGATGTAGAGTAAATCCGGGTTAGCTGGTTTCTGCAGGAACAACCTAGACATGCAGAGAAAGAGCTCAGCTAAATAATTTATATTATCTCGTTGTAATTACAACATAAATTCAGGTGTGTATTCTTTTAGTACAGCTTGAATAATTTTTGTTGTTACGCATATGAGCTGCTCATAAATTATTAAAATAGCAGGAAATTACCACTGGGTAACTCCGCATAAAACTCGGTTATAATTAAATATCTAGCAAAAACTCATATTAAAAACTAAACTCTGCTACTTACATTGCAATATTCAAAAATACCGATAATAAGAATTCATTATAAATTGCCATGGAGATAAAACGGCTCTCATTGAATTCCGATGGTGCTTTCCTAACTACGATGCACAGTCGGATGCCCCATCCCAGAAATACAACTTCCACTAAAAATAAAATGCAAGGACATTTTATTACTTCCAATAATAATGTCGTTAGTACAAATTTATCACAACTACTTTAATAAGAAACACAAATTCGCAGTTCTAGAAAAATCTCACATGTAGGACGAAACGTTAGCAGATAGCTTAACGATATTTTAATGAGTACCCCGGATAATTGCCACGTATATTTCGAATAGCAGTTTCCACAAATAGTCACCTCAGTTAAACTGGATAATTTATTTATCGTCACAAAATTACAGGTTAGAATGGGCAGAAAAATGAACTTTCTTAGAATGGAACTCTTCAAATAATTTATAAAAAATTCAGAGCTACAAAACTCTTAAGACTGAAGTATCAAATTGAACTTTTAGCCATCTTGAAAGGTCAGTTTTAAGAATTCAGCGTGGGATATTTCAGAATCTATTCTCTGAGCCTTTAGGACTCAGCTTTGTGAGAATCTACGGTAATCTGAGCAGCTCAGTTTTGATTATTCTCAAAAGTCTCAAGAATTTTATTTCAGCTCTGAGAAAATCTGCGGTAATCTGAATAATTCAGCTTTGATTCTTCTCAACACTTAACAAATTACCTGCTAAGAACTTTAGTCTGAGCTCTGTTATGACTTTGTTAAAAGTCAACGGTGAAAAGATTTCAGTTATTTAGCTGACTAAACATGTTAAATTTTCAGAACTGTCCTTAGTAACTCCGCGGAAACTCTAATTTCTGCTCTTATAGTAGGTAATAATAATGTGAGAAAAATTCACTCAGGCTTTCTGCAAGTGACAGATATTAATCCAGTTTAATTGACTGTATCATTTTCCGGCCTTAATGAATTCCGGTAAATTCCTGCAAACGCCATCAGTTTGCCTATTTTTAGCTCTATTTAAATCCATCAGATTGAAACTGTTGAACTATTTGAGTGTTCTAATCGAATTTGTATCCCTTTCAAGGTCTGTTTGTGTAGAAAGCAGCAGTGGCAGCTTTGCCATGCATTCATTTAAATACACAGTTTAACTTACATGTACTGAAGGAATGGTCCCACCAGTCCGTGCGACATAAATAGGCCTTCAAGTCGTCGGCGGTCCTGCCAACAATGACAACCGGAGGGGCAACAAGGGTGCGAATAACCAGAAAAACAGTGAACACGGCTACTACTATTCCTAATCGTTTCAGCAAGTTGAGATCGGTGATTTTAACTGCTTTCGCAGAACGTACTCGAAAGATGACAGAAATTCTAAAAGATAATTACTTTAGATAATATCTGGCAATATACATAAATTGTCAACTCGTTAAAAGTTCATAAAGTACGCTCGAAAAATATATGTTGAAATAATTTAATTATGTACAGGCTTGTAGAGGGGTTCATGAATGATGTCTTTAATCATCTGCTTGTTTTATTTTTATTGTAGTTTTTTCATGTACCCAAGTCCAGGCGTAAAATATAAACGAGCTTTACCATCTAGTGTTTTGGAATATGTGGATTTAAAGTTCGTGATTAAAATGAGCCGTTAATAGCTGACATTTGCAACAAAACAAAACATACAAAACTAAATTAATTCCAGCTGCACCCGGCAAACTTTACAACGTAAAAAAATGCTGAGCTACATGAAATGTAAAGTGCTATGGAAAATCTCTTCAATAATATCTTTAATACACGGCTAACTTAGATTAAATATGTATATAAAATTATATGAACTTTTCTGGTGGAGCTTCTATATCGTATACGTTTTAGCATTTTAATATAACAAAGTTTGAACTTACCTCCATGTTTTTAGCATTAATGCGCCATACGTCAGCGAAAAGCCAATTTCTCTTAACCATACACGGGCTGTACATGTATACACACTAGGTCGTGGGTACATCACAATCATCTGTAATTACACTCAAATTAACTTAACACTAACTACTAGGGAAAAACTTATGGTATAGTAAATACACAATAGATACTATTAACTGTATAACTTCGGTATTCTGCGGTATTTAAGGGTAAAGCAAAATCAAATGTAGTAGATTAAACGAAATCAGCTTATAGCTACTGTTAAAGATTAATTTTCATCTATGTGACTTTACCGTGGCAACGTAATTATTAATGAGGATTTTGAAACATAGTGCACCAAAATACTCCTGTTCAACGTTTATTAACTGTGACAGAAAGTAAATCGATATGATAAGATTTCTGACAGTATTTCCTGAATTGTACAAAACCTAATTGGTTCAATTCTTTCATTAGTTAGTTTAATACAGAAATAATCTTCTATGAAATAATTTTATAAAAACCGACTTGAACTGGAGCCAATCAATATATCGTTGCGTTGGTGATTAATTTAGTGCTTACTTCGGGCTATGACCAAGTATCTTGAACAAGAAAAGTAAAAATAATTACCGACGTTGTAAATATGTAATCTGAAGCTAGGTTAACATGTTGGAATTTAATGATCAAATATAACACAACACAATTTAAATTAAAATCAGAAATTGAGCTGTCCAATTTTACAATTAACAATGATAATATTTAATCAAATCTCTAGTTGTTTGAATGACAGATTCAATCATAATTTAGCAATTAGCACTACTGCATAATTTTCGCACTAATCAACAAACAAATAAAATCATCTCTCACCGTTTAGTGAGTTAATTGAAATCATGTACAATTATAATTGATTAGACTTTAACTTACGGTGCAATATATGAAGAATGCTCCTAAAGCAATGACACGCAGAAGAACTGGACTAGCGGCTCGTATCACCTAGAATAAAAACGATAAAGTTCTTGAACTGAAGTAGTGGAAAAGTTTTCCACCTCGGTATTTCATTAAATCTTTTAAATTGTTTTCTTTTCTAAACTGTACTTAAACCATGTTTTTTAAGTTGAGACAATTATTTAAATGTGTTTATATATACCTATATATGGCTGAAAGTTTTAATGAAATATGTCTTCAGTTTATTTCCATCAGGTAATAATAACAAATGAGGAGGTAATGGAGGTTGCCAGTTTTATAGTAAATAGTTAATAACAATGCATGACTTTGTAATTTATGGAATACCTGTAGGGCAGGTACACAAGAAATATTTTTCGGTGCGATGTTCTTAATTACGGAACATACCTTATAATTACCGACGAAAGCATGCTAAAAACCTCCATCCCGGCTCGGTGCTCTAGTCTAGTCTTAGTCTCAAATTGTTATTACTATATTTTACAATATCGGTTAGAAGTTATTCTAGCAAAAGTTTTTAACTGAAAACTTTTCGATATACAATTAGGGGATCGATGGAAGACCTTTATCATTTTAATAAAAAGTAAATCCGTGTCAAATTCGCAATATCCAAGTCTGCGCGCTGAACACTACTCAAAGAACTTGTTTAAAATAACTTTGTCCCCAACGCAAAAGACTTTTTATATCCGACTGGGCTGAGCTATTGGAATTTTATAATAGATAGAGGACACTGGATAATACCACATTGAGGTTAGATGCAGTTCAAAACGAACTCGCAAATTCGTGTAAGCCTTTATTTGCAAGAAAGCTACAATATCTTTTAAACTAGCTTATAGTGGTGGAGTTTGAAACTTAAGTTTTGTCACTGGAGCCATAATCATCAAAATACAGGGTTTTCTTAAAAAAATTTCTAGTTAAAGTTTTATTTGCTGGAAAACGTTTTAGGATCTCTTAGTTCCTTATAATTTCAGTTGTTCAAAACTAGAGCTCTTCACAACAATTCTGAGGAGGCTGTTTTAATAGATCGTTTTCTGAGCTGAACTTGAGCTACTGGGGAAAAATTGCGAATTAGACATTTTTGAAATTTATGTAGCTGATTTTTTACAATATCTAAGAACTTCGTCTTACTCTGGAACATTTAAAATTGTCTTTTTAGTTTAATTCTGAGAAAATTTATGGCTTGTTTAAGGATATACTTTCAGCTCATGTTTCTAAGAAAAAATCTACAATAATCTGAAGAGTTCAGCTTTGAGTTTCAAGTTTGAAGCTTTTCATAGAATTCTAAACATCAAACCTTACATATTACTAAAATTTTGTGTTTATATTAGGGCTTGAGACAGTTTTATCAGTTTCAAATGCCGCACCCGGTATATTTCCAAAATTTTCATTGTAACGTTTAATTATAATAACAAACTAAATTAAGGATTGACTGTTGTAAAATTCATTAAATATGATTTAGTTACAATAAAGAACGCTTTCATGCTTCCAGCAATTTTTAATTAAAACACCGTTAGTCATTTTAATATCCCAGCTATGAAAGATATACAAAACATCAACGCGACTGTAAAACTAAAAAAAATTCTAGCAAACCTATCTTATATAAGCTTAATCCATAACGCGTTGGTGACTGTGTTATCTTCAAATCTAAACCGGATTGAACACGTATGGGTCCTCTGCGAAAAAGCTCTAGATTACCATCAGACGTGATCAGTGATAATAAAATTCACAATTTCTGAGCGAGATTTTCTCCAAACTAGCTTCGTAACGTTGTGTCTTAATACCACGACCATAATAGCGTATTAAATTTTTATCTAATGTCGAAAACGCGCAGACAATACAATGAGACTTATTGGAGTTCCACTTGATTTAATAGTTAGACTCAATGGACAAAGTTTAAGTAATTTAAACTATCAAGCCAGGGTAGTTGCTGCCTTGGGACTGGAAATGTTTTTTGTAGGCAATTCGTTTGGAGAATTTATAGAAAAGTGCGCAGCTATAGACAGTTTAGTTTGTTTTATTTATTTTTTTGTTGGGTTATTTGTTTGTTGGATTTTAAGCGGGAAATGCTAAACTTCCTTGGTGTAAATTCCAAGCAGAATCTGTGTGCATGGTGTGCTAGTCAGATAAAATAAAGGATGTGTAAATATTTTCTTGAACGCTCTCATATAGGTTGGCAGGTGGAAGCAATAAAATAAGTAAAATTAACTTCACATACCTTTACATTACCATATTTCCACGTAAAGATAACAACTATGGGTAAACAACAAATTATAACACATGAGAGGACTAGAATGACGGTACGCATAACCCAGTTGAGGGAAACAACACAGGGGCGGTCATCCTCACAATATTCACATCCTTCAGGACAAGGCAGGCATTCAAAAATTCCAGCTTTGCCGTACTGACTATTTTCTCCCTGTTGAATAATACAGACATTTTAGTTCAAAATAATGTAAAATAAATACTATATTTGCATTCCAGGTTCTAGCCTAGAACAAAGACAATATTCTCCTTCTTCTTATTGTTACACAAACAAGCGCAAAAATACAGAATGTGGATCATTAAAATCATGTGCAATAAAAATTTCATTAATTCAATTTGTCGCTTGGTTGCACTTACAGATCCGACTCGATGATGCTTAATATTTTTCTATAATTTCATTAAAGCTACTGATTAGCCAGGTGACGCGCAGCGAATTTAAAATAGACTAAGTACAATTAGATGAAAAATGAAAAATCAAATTTGTTTGATGTATAAATACAAAGCCAGGCCAGGAGTTCCCATTCTCATTCTCGTTCTTATTGGCAAACTGATTTGTCAAATGAAAGAACTAAACTTCGCGAAATGAAATCATAACATAGGAATAATAAATATAGTTTGAAAATATAATAGAATCAGAAGGATTCCCGTAATGAAAAATGTAATTGGATTATAAAATATGAATATAGTTCGTTTTAACGTATTAAACCAATTTACCGAAGTTTGTTATTATTCCATATTTTCAATTTTGTATTTTTATTACTGTACCATATTTCTTGCACGACATTTGAAAAAATTTCATTTGTTTCGTCATATGCAGGCAGAAAAACATCGCCTTGATGAATGCGAAAAATGAGATCACAATTTTTTTATTTCTGAACCACTGCATATAATAGAATATCTCGACTGTACGTGTCATATTTAAATAGAAAACAAAAATAATCAGTTACCAGCATAAGTTTTTCATATTCTTCTTCTATGACTGTGCCATTGTAGTAACGCCTTTCCGCTTTTGTGTCGGGAAAATAAAAACCACGACGGCATACGCATTTATAACTTCCCCTTCTAAAACCTAAACCAGCTAAAGGAATACACTGAAACAAAGTTAAATGGAATTAGTATAGTAAGTTGGTAAATTTCTTCTGTATAGCCTTTTCCGTGTTTCAAACTTTGAGTAAACAATACGCTCAAGTATCAGTAATATTTAAAGCGATTTTATTTGTTTTTAATTTGAAATTTTATTGAAATTGACATTGATATACCAAGAGAAAATCTTTTATCTTTCATCCATCTTCGACATTTTTTAACTTGAATTTTAATCTGCTTATTACAAATTAATTAAAAAATACACATCCAAGCTATAAATACTTAGATGGGCGCTTTTTTATTATTAAATCTACTTTATATCGCGCGATTTTTATTATTTTCCTTCTGTATACTGGTGTCATAATTTTCTATTAACTTTTTTATGATAGCAATAAATAAGAGTTTGAAGTATCAGATATCTATAAATTTAACAAAGGGAGTAAACAATACACAAAATCTCTTTGACAGAGTATTTTTCTTTCAGCTATAATTCAGTAAGTTTATTATAGTAAAAAAAAACTGTTACAGGTATTTTTTCAGTTGTAATAAATAAACTAGATACTAGATGTATTGTATAAACATCAATATAAAAAAACAACACTGTCTAAACTAGAAACAAAAATAAAGCTTCGAAAGTGGACTTAGACTTTATCCATTCTAATTTAACTTGAGATTATTGTTAAGAACAAAGTTCGAATCTGGATCAGCACAATTTGAAGGGATAAGAAAGAAACCGTACGATGTGTATAAATTTTAAGTAAAAGGTAAAGGAAACAGGAAACGGATATACTATAGATGAATATAAACTTACTTCCGTCGTGCGTTTTTTGCATTTATCGGATGCTGCAAATATATTGAGTTGTGTGCTGCCTTTTGGTAAAGGACATTGGTCGATATCCACACGTCTTAGGTCAATATCAATTCCACTAGTACCCCTGGAATCAATCAACCCTTCGTTATACATCTTATATAGGTATAGAATTCAATTCAATTTAGCATTTATTTATTACACCCACAAATCTTAGAAATACACCACCGCATGTGGCATAAATTTCATCGAAAATGTACTGCCTTAATCATAACTAAACTAAGAATTGAATTGAATTTTCCTCGGATTTCTTTCTGTTTATAGTCGAAATCTGTTTGTGGTTTCAATTACTCTTATAACTCTGATTAAAAACTTAATATTGAGTTATAAAATTAGGAAACTTCTGTGAATTATCCATTATAAGATATAAAAATGATGAAAGATTATAAGCCTTTGAGCTGCACTCAAACTTCATAAATCCCAATGGTTAGTATCAACTAGAGTGACATATAACTTCCATTACAGTCTTTTTTGTAGCCACTTATCAACGCTTGGTCTTTTTGTGTATAAGATTTAATTCTTGTTTTGATGTGTAACTAAACCGGATTTTAATAAATTATATTCAATTTTCGGCAAGGAAATGATCGAGTAAATAAATAATGTCGCTGCGGTTTCCAAGTAAAGGCAGCTCAAAATTCCTAAGGAAAAATCTTAGTAATTTATTCACATTTACCAAATTATTTGAATATTAATGAATACAAACGCCCTGGGGATACGATGCAAAACAATTTCACCCTTTCACTTAATCATTGTGTTTACTATGTTATTTTGCCACCTGCTAAAACTTCAACAAACTTGCATACAAGTTTATTCTTGGTCTTGGCAGGAGTTGTTGGCATAATACGTAAACAAGGAAGAGGGAGATTTTTTATACCTAAGTTATTGTTAGTAATATTATCACAAACTATATTAAACTTTGTCAGCAGAAAGAATCCGTATTGGCATTTTAGAATTGGTAATAGTCTGCATGGTCAAAATGATCATTAATTAAAACATGGGTATTTTCAGTGGAAAATAAACAATTGTGTGAAAATAATTGATGGCGTTATTAATCTAACATTACCGCAGCATAGAATCGCACACTCTAAACAGACTGACGAATTACACATTACTCATATGATGCAAGAGAATTTCCACTCATACCACATGAATGGATATTTCTCATTTCATGAAAACAAAATAGGATGATCGTTGTACCGAATTGATTGGAATCGTGTTTTCAATCACCACATTTTTGTCAAACTAAAACATCAATGAAAAACCACAAATCTACGAACTAGTTTGCGTTTTACAGACAGTTAGTTATATTCTAAATAACAATCGCGAGTATTGTGAATCTTCACGAAATAACTGTATTAAATGAACGTTTCACGGATGAGACAATCGCAAGCTATTATACTCGTATTTCGCGAATATTCGCAATTATATCGCGAAATATCGTGAATTATTGTAAAATAGCTTTCCTATAGGTGTAAATCTACCTTAAGAAGCCGCGATTGGCTGAGTGACCTAAAAATTATGTATATAATAGGGCGCAATGTACGCAGTGAATAATTTTCGGTGTTTTCCCAACATTTTTTATTTTATTAATAAATGTGGTTGAAAAATCGTGCTTGAGGGAGCGAAATATTTATACGTGGGCCGTATAAGAATAACGAATATTTCAAAATTATCTGAAAATATTGCGGCTGGATGATTATTATAAATATCTGCAATAATTATTAATGGAATGCTGCAGTGTTTTTATTTAATCCACCATAAATATGTAAATCATTTACGCAGGTACTTGAAAAATTAATGAAGGCTTCCATTAAAAAATGTTTGTTCGCATTTTGGTGACGGATTAATTCAAGGAATTTCGATATGGAAATGGTGTCCGTTAGTTAATTTATTAAATAAGTAAAATGAGTTCAATTAAATAATTGAAGTGTAGTTTAGCTATCCACTTTACGGAAAACCTTACGCAAGCACAATACCAATCTACTCTAATTTACAAATCTTACGAAATTATCATCTCACGAGATTTACCAAAGCTTCTCAGTGTCAAAGCTAATATTTTTCCAGATGAAATTACACAATGCTCCATGAAATTACATTATATTATGTTAGCTCTAAAATTATAGATTTTAATGTGGAAGGAAGGGGCTGTCTGAACTTCCAGCTACCTATACAAAGATTTGCATTTAGAATAGTAAATATATGTCAAAGATATTTTGTGTTAATATCCTGGCAGAGCAATATGTTGTCCCTCGGGAGTTCAACAATTTAATACGCTTTCATCATATTTAAGTAAAATCGAATGCGCAATCCGTTTTTTAGGAGAAATCATTTTTGCTGGTTATTAGGACGTCTCGACGTCTGAGCGGTAAAATTAATATCTACTCTAGCTTATACCGTAAATGTCACACAAATAAAAATAACACTTGAATTCCACGACTGGAAATAATTAAATAAAAATTATCCTTGATAGATCCTAATCTCCCTTAAATAGTTCAACAAATCCATAAACGCGCCAATGTTCTAGATTCTAGAAAAATTCTAGCGAAACAAGCTACGTAATAATCTGAAATTATACAGAAGCTTGTGTGTAGTGTAACAATATACCTACTGCTTCGTAAATTTATGCATGTGAAATTGCAATACACGCAAACAAGAACATGGAAAATAAGATTTCATTTGTAATAATTGGCAAAGGATATACACTTCACATAGTATACTCGCGTATAAAACAAAAACGTAAATTTCCATAATAAATAAACAAATAAAATGCCTCGGGAAAAACACCATTAAAAAACGGAAATACATACGATATAGTGTCATTAAAATGTTTTTATGGTAAATACAAAATGATATTTTCGCACATCTTCTCGTCACGTAGTTCTTTATAAAAGCATGCAAAAACTTTCATACTTAATGCATAGCAGCAATTATTTATACATAGAGGAATTTATTTCAGACTAAAAAGATTTACCTTTTATGTATTGAATTGTAAAGATATGATTTGTTGTAAAGGCATTTTTATTTCACTATAACTCTTGAGCTCAATGACTCAGGACAGAATTTATGAAAACTATAAATTCCTTTACTTCAATTTATAATATTTATTTCTACCTCGTTCGCACCTTACCCACTGATTTATTATGGAACTTTGAAATATATTAAACTGCAAAGATAGAGCGGGTTTCTGGGTCACATCATGTCAATACAATATTGTTTTTGATGGCAAAACGACGACATTTGCAATCTAGAAAACGAAATTTGAAACTCCACTTCGTTTGTCGTTAAATCAAACGAGGAATCGCGGGGTGCCCCAATTTTTTTTCCAAAAAGTTTAACCGACTCCAATCTGGTCATTATTTTCACATTATTCCATTTTTACATATTATAATCTGTTGTTTCTATCCAGCACTCGAATATTTCCAAAATTCTCTGGTCCGAAATAGTTTCATAGGATTTTCCAAAGTATTTCAAATGAAATTCCTCGTGTAAACTTTATGCAAATGCGCAAGTTTATACTTAGTCTGTTTGGGGAATCATTTGCATTCGTGGTTTTATTGGTAAGTTGTCAATTATTGTTTATTTTGTCCGTAAATCCTTAACAGATCGAGTGAATTGAATTGATAATTTCCCACATTATTAGCATTTTGTGTAATAGCTTAATTACCAGGTCTGCCATGTTTATTAATACTTATAGTTTTGAAAATTACTGAGTAGGTAATTAAAACGTATCATTTGGTCATTTAAGCATAATTTTAGGATTGATTAGTTTTCGAAGTTGCTCAATATTTTGTTGCATACAGTTAATACGTAATCTAGGCTAAGATCAAAGATTTGCCTAAGAACTTTGTGGAAGACTGCAAAATAGTTCAGATGGTGGATCTCTCTAAGTAAATCAACTTGAGGTATACATGGATGTCTGTGTTACATCCCCAAGAATATATTACACAAAGGAATTCCGTTACATTCTATAGTTTGCTATGTGGAGTTTAAATAAATTTATTTGTTTATAGGTAACAGAAAGCCAAAAAAATGAGCGAAAACACAACATTTGGAATTAATATATTGTGACATATTGGAGTTGTAACTTTGCTGGAAAACTGGGACAAAATTGAAACTTGTTGTGGGGCGGGCGATGAGATATACTCATCATGGAATGTGAGTTATTCAAACGTATAGGTACAGGAATTTTTTATCGATATTATGTTGACTAAACTTTTTACAACAGCAAAAACCACTAAACCACAATGAAATATTTTTTGGGAAAAAATTACCGTGGACAATGAAATGTGTTTTGATGAAAAATATCTACCTGCAGGCATTAATTTTCATTTCATCTGATGAAAAAAGTTAAACTTGTCCTTGAGTATAGTTTTTTGGAATAATATTCTGGCCTTGTTTCGGATTATATAGGTTTGACAAGTACATAGGTATAATTCGTGTTCGGCACGTACTGGATGCAGCTCCCGCATACATATATGCAAATAATACACTAGTAATTAATTTCGGAGTTTAAATCGACTATGTGCAATAATTTATATCAACACGGTCGTTTGCAAAGATTAAACTCGCAAAATAATAACGCTTATTGAAAGGAGTGCTAACTGTTCTGGTTGTTAATCCAACAATAGCGATATGGTTCAAAAATAGTGACCAAAACGAGTATTGTAAATTACGTACCGCTGAATCGATATGTTCGTATAACTGTGGATATTTCACCATTTTATCTGTTAGTCGTTGCACAATTATCGTAGCACGCGATGTGAATTGTAGCTTTGACAGAGGCAGACGGATTTAGAAAGCATCCGAATGGTATAAAACGGATACATGACGTTCATCTGCAGACCTGTTTTGTGGGGTGCAACATTCCATAACACAGACCAGAGATCGGACAACTTCTGTATTCATTTAAAGGGACCCCATGCACATACATTACGACTCACGGAACTGTTTGTGACATGTTTGTATTCCACCTATAAATCAAGTCTTTTCGTTATCTTTTTTACCATGTCATACGGAAATTTTAACTTGTTGCCAGGAATATCTTACATATTTTTTCTACAGCAGGTACATCTTTTATTCACACATTCACCCTCTTGTAATGGAAAGTTTAAATTCTGTGGGATGCGTCACACTTTGTTGCCGCGGATGGCATACTTTTTAAACGACTTTTTCACATAACATACCCAGGTAAACGCTAAATTGCCTTCAAATATTTCCTGCATTACCTCAAGGCTACTGCAAGTTTCCTCAAAAGGAATTCGAGAGATGTGTTGCATTATTTATTTACAAAGCACATACATCTTACCAACAAATTCAATACACACAATCACTTGCTTCGATTAATAATACATTACACACGCTTTCATGATGTCCCAGAAAATCAAACCAGACATTTCAACATTTAGTTCCAACCACAATCACAACTTTATTATTTATTTTTTAATTGTCTGATTCCTTTGTTAATCCCACTAGTTCACTTCGAGCTTAACTAACATTCTTGACAACTTATCAGAGCAAAGTTATACAACAGAATTCTAACGACTAAAAGAGCCACAACCCACTCAAAATTCAAAAGTTAGATCTAGAAACTCCTCTTAGGTAAGTCATGCTACGGTAGCTGCATTTTGTTGTAATAAAACATAAGATAATAGTGACAAGTTTCCTCTACTAAGCGATTATTTTTCTTAGAAATACGGATATTTATTAATTTAACCCCAAAAGTTTCTTTATAAATCGCTTGGAAATTCAATTTGTGTTAATAACATGTTTACGTGAAGTAATTTTTTCGTGAGAATACAGAATTTTTATAAATTAACCCAGGTGCATCCATCAAAGTTGCGAAAAGTTGGAAGTAAACAAGTTTTTTCTTATAGCTGCAGTTTGTTGTCATAAAATATAAGATACAAGTTTACTTTACACAGTTTTTTGTTTCAGAAATATGCAATGTAATAATAAATAATTAAACTTAAGGTAACGTCCTATTTTAGTATGTTTTCGTAATAAAACGTAAATTTTACAAATTAACCCCGGCGCATTCACCAAAATTACAAAAGTTTATTATTTGCCTCGATATCATAATTTTGAGTTCGGGAGTGGGTTAAGTTGTCAGAAGATAGTACAGTCATTGCCTCCTGATAACATTAACTTCCCCTAACTACCATTTTATCAAGTAATTCTATTTTTAATTGGGTGAACGTCTTAGACATTTTGGATATGGTATGGACATTGCCTACATTCTTGACTTGTCCTTAACATAAAGATATTACATATGTATATTTTTGAAGCATTTTCTAGCGGTTTAAATAATAAAATAATAATTACCGATTTTAACCAATTAACCCCGGCGACTTCGCCAAAAATACAAAACCAATTACAGCTTCAGTTTTCCCCTCTGAAAAACTACTTCTCTGAGGCTTTCACAAAATATTCCCCATATAAATTAATTTCCCATACGTTGACATATTTTCTCCATGGAGCTCATGGTCCCTCAGGATAAATCCGCGGGAACTTTAAAATTGATCGATTGAGACTCCTATAAACACTTCAATTAAATTATCGTCGTTTTTAGCTTTAATTCATGCAAAACAATTGTGTTTGCTTTATTTCTTTTCGTGCGTTATACATTTGACAGTAACGGACATTTATAAATTAAAACACCGAACTTGGATTTGAGTAATTTATTACTTTACGTAAACATACCGGAACTTAACTCGGTTGCATTGGTAAATGGGTGTTTGCAAAAGAAAATGTATCCCTGATAGCATACTATTAATATATGTCAGTTTATTTCGTATTTCTGCGTTCCTTTACTGTACTTTTCTGTGGATATTGTTTACAGAAGGTAAGAGTTGTAAATAGTCTTTTTGACATATTTTCATATTCTATACTCAACTTGCTTTTTCTGTACTATGTAATTTGTTTACTTACAGTTTGGTAGGGTAAGTAAATAATTTTATTTTCTAGTTATAGTCAATAGCATTACGGTAGCAGTCAACATAAATTTCCGTCGTAATTTGAGATCATAACATTATGTTTTTTTAATTTAAAATATACATTATTGGGTGAGTTATATTTATGTGATTACATCTACTAAACCCGAAATTTATGCCTGGTTTTCGCTAACTTTCACTGGTTTAAAAAATCTGAATAACTTATTATGCTATTTGTCAACACGAACATGCAATACATCCATTCATCTATTTTGAAACAACCTGTAATCTAGCGATATGACAAAAAACATTGTGGTATTTAACGAAAAAATATCATATTGTTATAATTAAACTGATAAGCTTGGATGTTTTAATTAAAAAAATAACTAAACAAGTCTCTGTTGAATACACTTTGATAATTAGCAAACGGAACATGTAAAAAGCATCCCGTCACGTCTTGTTATTGATTTTATGATTTTGAAATTTAAATTTGATCAGCAAAGGGAGTCCAGTTACGTGCTCGATTTTGGGGACAATAAACCTATAATCATTGAAGTTATATCAGACGCTGCTATATTCTGGCTTCAGACCCTCTTTCCCTTCGTATTATATATTAAACTTTACTCGGTTTTCTATTAAACCAAATCATGAAAATCAATTGCTTTCTTTCCACCTGTAAACCCAAACCCAATATAAAAAATCTCTATGCGCCTACACATTCAAATGACTCAAAGGCAAGAAGATAAATAGTCTGTCATCGTCTTTTATTACCCTCAAAATTTCCGTGACGGATTAGTGGAAAATACATAGAAGTTTATTTGCAACAACAAATATATATATAAATGTGAACCTTCACATCAAAATCAGAGTGATGAAATTTGTGGTAAGTGGGTACAGTATAGTAAAAAACTGCGGTGATAAACGGTTTCTTTGATAGAATCAAATAGACAGAAATTTTAAAAGGAAACGTTCAAAGTAGTTTGATAAATCTGACACCAAATCAAATTTATTTACTTGTATTATTATTTGAAATAAAATTTATATAAATAGATAACCATTATGTGTGGTATCAAACAAGTTACTGCAAAATTTGTTGTTCGAGGGCATTTGAAATTACATTTAGCATTTGTACGCGTTGTAGAAAAAAATTAAATTGGCTTTCCAAGCGTGAATAATATACTTGGTGCGAAGTTAGACTCAAACGTAGCTACACTAATTTGTAATTTAACTTACGTATAAAGTTGTACAAGTATTATAAATATGTATGAGATGAGCTAGGATGCAATACTATAAGTAAGATATTACCCATTAGTTTTTTGGCATATTTCCGAAAACTCTGTCTGTACACAAATTTATGGTATGTAATATTCAACAAACTTTCCAAATTATACAACAATGAATGATGAGCTTTAATAATTTGAATCAAACAATTCTATGCGCTTTGAGGTGAGATACTGACGAACAGTGCTAAACTATTCCGAGTACGCAAAGTTGGTCAACTGCGTGATACAGTAGGGCTAACAGAAATTGAAACAATTATGTTATTCACTTGGGGAGCATCCAAGTCCGATTTCATTTCACACTGCTTTAATTGGCTTTCAAATTCAAGTATTAAAGCCACAAACGCCACTAAATTTATTCTATTTGTTCAATCCATCCAACACCAACAAATCTATTTTTAGTACATCAATTTCAATTAAAACATCCACTGTTTCTTGCCTGACATTATCACAACTTAAATTGGAATGAATACCTTGCTGGTGTCTGTGACCGCAGCGAAGGAAAATTTGTCCCCAGACGAGAGTTTTTTACAGAAAAACTATTAGTCGTGTAATGAGTTTTTTAACCACTAGGGGCCTCAGCTAGGAACCCTGTGAGTATCCAATTTTACCAATCTAGAAAACAAATATTCCAATTTTAGCTGTTAATTTCATAAATTACAAAAAAATCAGCAGGAGTAGAAGTCATAAGAGAACCCTGTACAATCTCCAATTTTACGGTTACGGTCAAAATATAGCATTTCTTGGTTTATGTCCCAAATTATAAAATAAAAGATCGATTTAAAATAGTCGGATTAAAGATTTTTCTGTGGGTGTACTGTACACTATACAGACCAGCATCCCTAAACTTCCGCCAATTGTGCGTAGGACTGTAAAACTTAAACACAGACGATTACCCAAGTTTAAGTTAATAGTTAAAACAAATTTACATATATACCCCCAATATAAGTTGAGCAATAAATCTTGTAAATGAGATATTATTGCTCAATATATCTTAGTAGACACTTAGAAACAACAATCAATTAATTAATGTGTAACTAGTTTCGGATAGTTTTAGAACAATCCCTTATACAGTTGAGAAAGTGCTAAACGTTTTCCCTGGAAAAAAAATAATATTTCGTGTCTTGCTGGGTTTTGAGCGGGTGATAAAATAAAACCTATGGAGAAAAATAATTTCCATGCGATTTAATCATTTTTCGGGCGGACGCGAAAATACTTAATGTTTACAACCACCGCCGCTGAGTTCAAAGTTATGAGGTGGCCCAACTCCCAACTTTTTCAGAACTACAACAGGAAACTGAAAATCTTTCAAAACTATAACAAATGTATTTCTGGCAAAAAATTAATTTATTACTCGTCGAGGATCAAGTTAGTGTCTTAATTTAGATCATAGCGTTAAATGTGATGATTTAGATTGGTTCAATGAATTGATGGCTAGTTATTAATCATTTGTGTTTATCTGCACAGTTCAATTTCGACGAACCCCTGCGATTTGATTAGTAATGTATTTGTTTTACACCATTACAAATTAATGAATACATCAACAGGATTAAATAGCGAAGCAAATCAGACTCGGTAATTCAGATTAAATATGTGATCTTAAAAACTTTTCAGTTATGGCTGCGTTTATTTTTCTAGGCTCGAATATATACGCTGGGTTCTTAGGAATTTAGAAATCCTATTATAAAACCTTATTTACTTAAGGGTCAAAGATTTCTTTAATTCTTAACTTTAGCCCTGCAGGCACTTTACAACAATGGGTGAAATTAGTTTTGTATTTCAGGAGTGGAGGTCTTTTCTTATTATCAAATTAGCAGTTAGCTGTTCAACTTTCCTAAGGAAATGTTTTTCAAAAGAATGGGATTTATTTATCTTGAATTGATTTCGGCGAATAATCCGATTGGTTTTTGGAATTTTCGAATTTAATTAAAAACTATTAAAATATTGGCGGGGGATGAGACGGTTTTAACCTAGAATAATTTTAACTCAAGTCGTTTTATGTTTTAGAGGGTTATAATTATTGGATTTGCTCTCTAAAGAGTTAATTTATTGTTTCAATTAAGAAAATTATCTCGGAAATTGTCAGGGTTTCAGTCTGGCATACCTTCGCTAGACTATAAACAAACTTAATTATTGTCATTTAAATTCGTTTTACTACCTTCAAAAATAAGTTTTTGTTTGCTGGCGACAGCGACGTCTGAAACTCCGTATAAATAACTATTTTCTTTAGGTACTTACTACTAATTTTCCAGGCACCTGAACTTTGGAAAACTATTATACCAAATTAATAACAATCAAATTTACATTACATTAGAATTTCAAGTCTATTAACGGAGCTTTAAATAATTTTGCGTAATATTCAAATTGAAACTAAACTGATGGAGGATCGCATAGACTCTCCTAGATAAATACAATATTAATTAAAAAATTTTTCGCTGTGACATGCATGAATTTTTTTTGTGTGTTAGAATCAGTATTCATAGCCGTGTTACAAAACCTGAACCTGAACCTCAACCAGCATTGCTACAATAATTCATATAAAATTAAATTAAATGCAAATGAAACGTTGAAAAACAAAGTTAATAACGATGGCTATGTGTATACGGTTTTTTCTGTAATGTTCACATAAAAACAAAGAGAAAAACCCGTAGATTGTATACAGTTTCTGAATACATTAACCATAACTTCAGCGACAATATTTTTCGGTTTTTTTCACCACAATCACCATTTGACGACCTACTGGGGTTTACCAATTTCCTTTCTTTATTACACCCAACAAAATACACTATTTGCTAATAAAGGGACCCTTTTATTTTCTTATCTTTTCACAAACGAACTCGATAGCGAAATGCCAAATCGATCTTTCATCTTGATCAAAATGAATTATTTTAAATAGGCGACACCCTGAATTTTTTCCATCGTTTTATCTCATTATTCGGTTATATTGTTTGTTCTTGATGCAAAAACGGAAATCAAATATAATTAGTTTATGAATTTTTAATTGGACTTGGTGACTTTGAAAGTTATTTATTTATAGGAGCTTCACGCACGTGCCGTTATAAAAAATATTTCAGTGTGTAAAAAAATTCATTGTTGGAAGTTTAAATTGGAACCCTTTATGTAACAAAGCACATGCTCGACTATAATTTGATTTTTATTGAAAGTTATTAACAACGTTATAATATTTAATAAAATTATGGAAATTCGTCTCATGCTCCAACTCACACAATAAATAAAAACAGCTAAGTATCAATTACAGTGTTCAACATGCGAAATGGATGACCTAAAAGGCTCATAATTTCCACTCGCTGATGTAACTTTTCTAACTAATCCATTTACACATTATTTGTATTATTAACATACAAATTGGATACTGCGTAAATAGGAGATGAAAATATGGGGGAAAATGTTTTGTTATAATTCCTCTGGTAATAGGACACTATTCTGGAATCTAAGCAATAGAAAAAGTTGGAATGCCCTATCCACATTCCTACTACTCAATGTCGGAAAAACGGTTTTTTCGACACAACTTCGTTAAAATAAACACAATGTATTGCCAGTTTAAAGTATTTTGTGCGTGGCTTCAATGGTGCGATTAATTATTATTAGGAAACATTTCTAGTTTAATTTATTCTTTCTCTTTCCAAGAAATTCAGAAAATTTTTGTTTTTCTTAATTAAAATTAACTGTTTACAAAAAAGTTTTGGACAATATAGGTGAGTGCTGATTATTATTAGCGAAATTTTCCAAAGTATCAATTTATATTAGGTTATGTAAAAATAACTTGGGTACGCAACCCCTAATCGCGAGTCTCTGCTTCCAATCGTGATATTTGCCTGAAAATCCAATTATTCCATTAATTTCTGATCTAACCTAACAAATCCGGCTTTGTGCCCCTGCAGAATTGTTATATAGTCCTTAGACAACTATAACTTTCATTTCCAGATCTTGTTTGTTCCTCCTTCTGTGAAAGTGCAAATTCAATACCACATAGAAATATAGACGAGATTAATTTCGCAAGGTAATTAATTCACGAAACTAATTAACTATTGGAAGGTATACACACGAACGCCCTTAGATACAATTGTAATAATAATAAGTCTCAGAAATATTCCTCTAGGCGCTACCTGGTCTGATCTTGAAGCGGATTGTTTGTGCAGAAATCTGGAAACACGTCATTTACATTTACCTAAACCAAACAGCCTAATTTACCCATTGTAGTTACTAATAATTATGTTGTGGAAGATAATGTCATTCTCTTATGTCGGATTTAGTATTTTCCGTTGTTTTCGCGTTTGATTTGCTTAATCAAAGGCAAGGCCCTGGAGAAATATCATAGATGTGTTTAGCATTAATCATCAATATTGTATAACTTTGTGTGTAGTGTAATTCTGTTGGCTTTGTGGGTTTTTGCTTGTAGCTTATCCTTTTCCCATTTGTTATCCTGCAACATGATCAATTTTTCACTTCGTTTACATGAGTGCTATTGCTGTGTGTTTTTGTACAAACAGCGAATTCACAAAGCATATTAATTACGTAAATGATGGCATAAACACATATTGGGAAATTTGTAAAATTCAGTTTTTACCAAAAAACTCTACATCATTTTTTAAATGTTATGTTTGTAAAAGTGGATTTTTGCAAGTCAGCAACAGGACCATGTATGTCATTCATTCTGTAGGAAGTAAACATAATCATTCATGTTTTAGGGCGAAACAGCAACAGTAAATTAATATGTTGTTTGTATTAATCTTGATAGGCGTACACAACTAACAATGTTGTGAGGGATAATTTACAATTTCAGTAATTTGTCATCGAGTGGTAAATAGTCACGTTCATCAAAGTGGAAAAATCTGTGAACTTTCCCAGATAATTTCCAAGGGGTGACCTCATAAGTTAGGGTTGTATTTGAGATTTTAATTAAGAATATAATCCCATACGGTGTTTAAACATCAATTATGTGGATACATTTCGGTGAAGTTTGCTCAAGTCACGACCGAAACCTCATAATACAAAACAGTAGAACTAAACTACATGCATCCAGCGCACCTCCTCTTAACCTAAAGATATTATCGACAACTATGTTGTAATATAAAGGAAATTATGTGGCCAACGCGCGTTTGTGTCTTCGAACGAACGAACATCTGGCATAAGTTTGCACCACATAATCAAGAATGAATCGATTATATTCTCAAAATATACGTGATTTGTGTGATTTGCTTTCAAGTACAATTTATTTTACAATCAATCATTATTTTAACGAGCTCAAGAAAATAAATTACCCCTATACAGGATAATAACCCAATCAAAAGGATTTTGATTTGAATTGTCAAGAGGCTTTACAGGGTAGTATGTTCCGGGTGCCTAATTACCTCGCCGTAAAAATATCATTTCGTAACTTGTGGGCTTATAAAAATTTTAATCAAATCCGATTAATGTTGTAAATTAATTTGAATTCCTTTTTGCACTGCATTCGCCAAATGCTGAAAACTTTCCGAAATACATCTAACTGTTGCTCCTTCTACTGTTATACTACGATAGGCGTTGGTAATCGTTTGAGCTATCTAATTTTCCAATTCCTATAAATTCTACGTAGGCAGCGGACGTGATATTTCAGCGTAAGTGAAATAGCCGGCTGAAATAAATGTATATCTGCTGGAAAATCTATCTTTAAGACCTTAACCAATTAGAATAATTAGCATTTGGAAGAAAAAACCATTATCTACAATCTACAAATGCTGTCAAATAAAATCGCGCGAGATGAGGCAAAATGATGAGTGAGTGACTGAGTGGTGGAATAATTTGCGTACCTGCGGCATTTTTCTCTCCCACGATCAAGTTAAACAATTGCCAGACAAATACCATATTTTCTGTTCAATTAATTACAGATTTAAGGTAGGTATTTATTCTTCCGGAAAATGCCTTATTTTTTAATGAGCACTTAAAGAAAGCGCGGCTTTAAATATAGCACCGTGAGGTAAGTATGTTGGCTCTAGATGTAAAATCCGAATTGTAGGTGGGTTTTAAATAATGAAATACGAAATAGTAAACAAGTGGTTGTTTTATTGTATTTAGCGGAATAAAACAAGCGTAGCCCTCGGGTGGTCACTGGGAATCTTTCCAAGAAATGAAAGTTAAATTGTGTAAATAATATCTATATTTATTTACCTTTCCACCTACTTATCCTCTGCGTTTAAATCCGAATAAATCCCAATGGTTTTGTTGCTTTTATTTAAGTTTGTTTTTAACGAACAACCATGGAAATAGACCGTAAAGTTAAAAGGGGTGTGAGCTGTAAATTTGTTTATTTATAAACAGCAGCGGTTATCTGATTGTTTCAAAAACCGTAGACCTTAGAAAGATAATTTATTTTCAAGTGTAATAATAAAAGTTATCTAAGTTGTTCAAGGGTTCATAAAACTTTTCAATTCACTGTTTGGACCGTCCCGTAAATTTTATGTTAAAAGGACTAAACTTTTACAGATCGCCCGGAATATTTTCAAAGTATTGTGTAGCAAGCATGTCTTAATAACCAAGTTTTACTGTTATCAATAAAAAAATTTAAATGTGCTTGGTGCAAATTTATTACCTTTTTTCTACACGTAAATTGTGACAATTTTATGTCATCCACTTCCTTTATGTTTTACTGTCATTCCAGAGTTTCACAAGCTGTTCTGTCGATATAAAGTGACGCAACAAAAATTGAACACACTACTATTCACAAAGCGACGTCACGCACATCTTATCTAAGCTTTGTACTCCACAATGAAGATCAAACTCAATGCTCGAATGCTTGGAGGGGTGACTCTATCAAAACGTGCAAAATTCGACATTCTTGCATATATTCCACCAATAACAGGTTAAGTTTTTTTAATTTTAAAATAAGGTGTTAACTCTACATAGGTAGCAGTTTTACGAGGACAATTTCCATAAATCAAAATATTTATGGCTTAAATTCTGCACTGTAGATTCGTTTCTGGTCATAAGGTATCAACCCGAGTGTAAATAAAAGTGTGGTTTGAATACAAATTTATCCAAGTTCGCCCAGTTTAAAAATAAACAAACAAACAAACACTGTAATCGTTGCTCTGTACACTATTTCCGTAAACATTTATTAATTATGTATATTTCACATCATTTTCCGCGCATTCAACAAAACCAAAACTACAAAGTTCTAAATGAGCCAGAGTAACTTTCCCGTAAAGTTAGTATTCAAATGAACATTCAGATTCCCATTCGCTTATTTGAACGCCTAAACTGCGTAAAAATACAAAAATTGAAGAGCTTTCTTTGTAATTATCATAAATTTGTTGGGTGCAATAAAAAATAATTACAATTGCTGCTGCAGTGAGGCAGAAGGAAAACGTGTCGGTTGCAAAAATATTATATAGTGCAGAGTGGGAAACTAGCACTTAAAATAATTGCCCTTATAATAGATTTGCGATAATTTGTAGCCAGTAGGGGTTTAAATCAAGTTGAAATCGCATACATAGCTGGTGATTTAAAAAATTAATACCATTTAATGCATTTCATCGATTCCATGCCATTTTGAGTGTTGCAAGTTATTGCCTATAAATTTATTTCTTATATACAATTCCCTTACTACTATGTATTTATTTATACAGGCAATTGATTACTGCCTGAAGAAAAAATGTGTTTATTATCCCGGCGACTAAATACTCAGACCATCCTATGGTTGTATCTAAAAACATAAAAAAGGACCTTCATAAAACACAAAAATTTGATCTTCTAATTGATCGCCTATCAAATTATCAGCCATAAAACCAAAAAAGCACATTAGTTTTTTTTTATTATCGACTCAAGTGCCCCTGGGCCCTTTAAAAGATTTATCCGAAAGGCAACCTCGATTAGATTTAAGTATGGAGTTTTTGCTGCTACGTTTTTGATGCCTCTTACTTAAAATTATTGCCAAAAGACATAAAAAATAATATATAAATTTGAGGCGCGCGACTTTAAGAATTTATATTGCGTTCCCTACTCTTCCGCTCATTTGATTTATACCATCTTAACTTACAATGTTTTTTTAACCACGTATGGATATGGAACAATGCCGATATTTCCATGTTAAATATTTGATACTCAGCAAAAAATTTCTCCAATAATTCAACTTTTCAAGTGCAGGACAGAACGTACATGAAAAATAAAATTTTAAAAGACTGCATGTTCAGCAGTTTTTCCTCTGTTGCAGATATTATATTTGTATGAACAAGTTTATAAATAAATTCTGAGTTAGTCTCGGAAATCAAGTGCGAATTTGCAACAAGCTCGCGTAGATTTTTTTGTAATGCATCTAAAATATGAATAAATTATCCTGAAGACATTCAAATACAAATTGCTTGCTTAACGTGTCTGCAGATTCTTATCTAATTTGCAAAAGACATAAATAATATTCATTGCACTTCAACTAAACTACATTCTTCGACTAGAAAGTATAAATTTATTTAAACAATAGATTGTATCATAATCATAAATAAAGTTTATATTTCAGCTGAAGTTTATAAAACAATTGCATGTAACTCCTGACAAAAGAATAACAAACAATTGACTGAAGTTTTCAATGAAACTCACAATTCAATTTTCCACTAGACAATTGAAAACAATATTATTGAAATAAAATAAAACGGATATATCGTTGTGATTGCTTTTTAAAACTGCTAATAAAAAAAACTCACCCACATGTATCAGTATAATCTAGCTGGCAATTAAAATTTTACAGCTGAATCTTTTCACCGCAGAATACAAAAAATTAATCTGCATGATTTATTTTCTGTGTCACAATTTTTTTGTAATATGCAGAGTAACATTATTGACGTCACAAGACGAATATTTCATTTTAGGTACTTGACTACTTGTCCCTGAGAATTCTGTGAATCTCCAATTTTTTTCTGCTCGAAAACTTCTACAAGTTCTCGTTATTTTTTCTCGTCAAGATGCTTCAAGAAAAAAGCATGTTATTTAATATTTATTTGTATACTATGCATGAAAAATTCTATAGAGGTAGACAAACGCCGTTCAAAGTGATTAATAATTATGAAAGTGCACATGTCTATTAAATTAAATGGTAAAATGCAATATCATTGACAAATGTTAGTATATGCTCCCTCAGGCTTACAAGCGACAGTAATTGAAATTTCAACGTGTACTTTTCAACGTCAATCAATAGATTTTTTACATGTAAATAATTGGAATTTGTCATTTTAACCATTGAATTTTTAACTGTTCCACTTTTATCCCTACTGCATACATTCTCGTTTTGTAGATGAAATTCACTGTGTAAAACCAATTAAAATAAACTATTAACAAGTGAAATAAAACTGTTTACTTGAAAAAGTATGTGTTGTTCAAGAACCCGAAAAATGGCACGGTGTAAGTCAGCATCCAAATATTTCCGCCACCGCAGTCATAATATGGCTTCGACCATTTGCCATCCTCGTACTTGACTGAGAGAATTTCATCAGGAACTCGTTCAGTGTGAGCTGATTCATTGTAGGTATACGTATTATAACCTGCAAAAGAAGAAATAAAGAATTAATAGCAAAAAATGTTAGGAGTTCAATCAATATGTTGCGGAAAATACGGTTTAATCTAGTCTGCGCTGGGAAATCTAATACGTCCGCAGAAATACTTGTTTGAAGGCAATTAAAAATAAATATTTGCAATAATTTCACAGCATACACTTGATATTTTTGTTATATAGTCATTTAAAAGCGAGTGTGGTAAAAATTTAAATCGGAATGTACTTAAACCGGATAATCGTTAAAGGGATAACCGTTAATCCTCAAATTAGAAAATTCTTTATTACATTCCCAAAATCGGAAATATTTAAAACCGGTCAAACTTGAAATTGTATAATCGTTAAACCGGATAATCGTTAAAACGGATAACCGTTAAACTGGACAATCCTCAAATTAGAAAATTCTTTATTACATTCCCAAAATCGGAAATATTTAAAAGCGGTCAAACTTCAAATTGTATAATCGTTAAACCGGACAATCCTTAAATTAGGAAATTCTTTAATCGTGATTACTGAATAGTCCTCAAGCCCAACATTCCCAAAATCTGAAATATTTAAAACGGTTCTTCAAAGCGAAAAGACTTGAAATTGTATAATCGTTAAACCGTAAGTCTTGAAGCCACAAAAGTGGACAATCCTCAAGCCAGTGAGATAATTTTCAAAAAAGATCATTTACAGTCCTCATGAAAATAGAATAATTTTAATGGATGTATGTTCCTGAAACTTGATATAATTTGTCGAGTATATACATTGTATGAAATTGTACTAATTTGGACATAATATTTTTACGATGTAATTGGCTATGATACGTAACATATTTTATATTGCACTCATAACTCAATTAAACAATGAAAGTTGAAGTGAATCAGCTAAAAAGTTGCCGGTTTTATTGGACGGAATTGGTCCATAGAATTTTTTTGTGATTTTTAGTTGTCGAAGTTAGTGTGTCTAACAAGAGTGTTTTCAGTTCGCACAAAAGTTTCCAAGAATTATTCGACAGTGTTCAAAACGATATAAGAGAGGGGTCCCTTTCCGTATTGGCATATTTATATTCTTTGTCAACGTCTTTGTGTAGCGTTTTCTTTTAAACTCATTCTTCTAATGAAAATTCATTGTTGACTAGAAAAAGGAACAGACAGCTGAAAAGTCAAATATTGCTTGTAAAATTTCCAAACAGCGTGTGTAAATATGTTAGAAAAAATCGCGTATAACTGCCGTTAAAACTAATGAAAAACTCATTGCTTTCCTCGAGACGGTTAGTTGCAAATTCCCAAAAATCTTGAAGTACAGTCACGCGGAATAACATATTGTTATTTTCAGGTTCAAAACTGCGTCGCATTCCTTATTCCTAAAGTGTCAACAGTTGACCTATTTGATTGATTTGAATTGGTTCCGGTACATTTTGTTTAAGAATCAAATGTTGTTCTGCTCTGCGACAGTGGCAAAATGATCTGGTTAAATTGATATATTGAATTTCTATGCAGTGAAGTTGTCCGTTCCGTAGGGTAGAAATACCGTAGAGACAATATAGTTCCACAGGATAAAGGTCCATCAACTGCTCGCTTTTTCCTTTCTTTTCCGTCGTATAAAATATTGAAATATATGAAGTTAAAAAAGTTCCATGATATTTACAGCCAAATCTACTTTAGTATAATAGATACGCTAGTTGATTTGCTTTGAAGTTAAATTATTAAGGTTCTATTCTTGAGCTAATACCAACTAATCCACGCTAATGTTTACACATAATCAACCAATGCCCTTCTGCTTCTAATCAACGTTTGTCCTAGATCAACCATATTCTAATAAGTAAAGTCAACCAACTAATGTGGGTTTCTGTCAAATTTGCTTCGACGAGGGCAGCCATTTAATATAATATACAACTTATCTACAATCAACAAAATCCTAATGGTCCTTACTGACGCGTTTATCAATACAATAGTATTAAAGCAAGATTTTCCTTTGGTTACAACAAAAAAACCAAGGGCTCTGTTGTTATTTTAGATTTAACATTACATGCATGACCCATACAGAGAAAAGCTGTATTATTTTCTGTCTATTGTTAGTTATTATTTTGACGAATGGAAGGTTCTTTTATGTGGAATCCGCCGGTCAAGGCGCAGAAAAAAAGATTTGCCCACCACAACAAAAAAGATAATAAGGTTTTTATTTACAATATTAATTGCATATCTTTTACACTGGTTTGACTGAAAAATGAGGGCTTAAAATAATGCAAAAAATAATAGAGAATATAAAATAATCTTACCTAACTTATATTACTTTCTGACTGAAAATTTCCGAATAATTTATACAAAAATTAGAATTTTGTTACAAATCCAGATTCGCCGAAGCGACTAAAATCCAATGTTAAGCCGAATTCAGTATTACTCTCAAATGCCAATTTTTAATCTGTATAAACTCAAAATTCAGCCCCTTATTTGTCCGTATATAATTTACTTTTGTTATTGCAGTTTACAAGTCGTCACTGTTATTGTAAAATTTGTAATTGGAGGTTAGACTCATGTAAAGAAATCTAATGGCTGATGCGCATGTTGTTTTCGCATTCCAGGCGTGCATCGACCGGACTCCCTTTTAGCGGAATTCTAGCCACACTTGAATACAACTTATACCATCATCTGTTCACTTTTGCTGGTTATTTTTTCCAAATTGTTTGGCTCGCAAATTTGCAAATATGTAAGTTATACCCTACGCTTAAAACAGTGATTTTTTAAAATTGATTATGCTTCTTTGGTCCGTTAAGCCTGCATGATGCCCCGAATATTTGTTATTATATAATTAATAGTGAATAGGATTTAGAATATGAGATAATCTGAGTTTATTTCAACAATTAGTTTGGCTTGTATAATGATAATCCAGAGCAAAAACATTGTTATTTATAGTATTAATTGGATTTATCTGATGCGCAATTGAATTCCTCCAGAGAATAATGATTTTAGTTAGAACTTTATAATATTTGCGTTATGTAGTGATGTTGCGTGGGAATAAAGTGATAACTCATATTATAATGAGTTTTCATTTTTGTCCTGCACGTTGATCCATCTACAGCCATGGTGAATGTTGTTTAACACATAAAGTGCATATTGCAACAATTAGCTTCGACTGTTGTTATGATTTTATTATGCATGCATGACATGTAAACAACAGTGGCTTGTGTAGTAAATTACGTGGACTGAAGTAAAATATGTAAAGGGTTATGGAGATTAGTTATCGGATGAAGCCGTTAGTTCGTCTGCAGAAGCGGTGTTTGTTGATGCGAACAATTATTCTAAGAGTGATCTGAGAGTTACCATGTAATGTGTTGAGCGACAGCAAACGTATTAATCTAATAAACGTTGGTAGCTGTAGGGAGTTGTGGTCAGCAATGGCAAGCTAGTGCAACTTACGTATCGATCTGATTCCCAACCAATAATTTAGTAGTCTAAGGTGAACACTTGGGAAAGACATTTGTTGGGGAGCCCTCACCTTGTTTGGGGGTGGCTCAAAACCGACGAACCGACGATTCTGTTTCTGTTAACAGTCTGCATACATCTCGATGAATAAATTCTTAAGGTGCGCATCCAACTCACTAGAAAGTCTCCGCAACCATTCAGATTAAACTGCTCGTAATTAAATTAAGCTATCTCTATATCCAAGGGAAAAGTCGCGTTTATTTAACTAAACTAAACTAAATACTTTTTGTCTTTTGCTCTTTTGTCTTCCGATTTGAATTATTTATAACTATACTATAAAAAAACAAGTTTATATCATCAATGTTAAAATCAGATCACGATCGTGAAAAGATTTAATGGGTGCTCGTGCCACCTATAGCCATCACATTATGAGGAACTCTTTTGCCATGGCGCGCCTCTGTCAGCATTTAATTCACCACCGATTTTTGATAGCACAGGGATTTTGTACAACACTTTGGGGCTAAGAAAGACATTTTATATCTTTCTGTGGCACATACAAATTGAACTGTTCAAACAGACTGACAGAAATAAAATTCACACGGTGTTTTAATAAAAAAGCGAGAAATCTTGTGTGTTTTCCTTAATTGTGTCAAAGATTATCCGCTGTGATTAAAGTGATCAACCGGAATTGCTCACTTAAACAATTTTAAAAGGTTTTTGGAATAAATTTATTGACGGGAGTGAAACAGAATAGATGAGCTGTTCAGTGTAGACAACTGCATATTAACAAGAAATTCAAGTGGCAACTCTTGAGCTTCTCGATTACATATGAACAAAAATTCTGAGTCGACGCGACCTATATTAAAGTTCACTTTGCATAAAATGTTGAGTTTAAAACTTTCATCAAATATAAGTGTACTGTGATATACATTTACATTGTTCTTTATATTTTCATATTTAATAAGCATTTATAATTCAAAAACAGAAAGAGTTAAACAAAATTCATGAATTTTAATGTTTGTTAAGTTTTCTTTATTTGCTACGAAGTAAATATTCAGTCATATCGTCTCTTGGGGAACAAAATTTTGTTTAATTCATGCAAATTTTTAAACTAGCGTGTAAAACAATTTTAAATCCTTAGTCGCAGTCAAAGTTGAAGTCCTTTAATCCAAATAATCCGGCGCGCTAAGATTATTCCAAATGCAAAAATAGCAAATTCACTTTAGCTTATTAGTTTTATTGTATTTCAAGATGATAATGTAGGTACGAATTACAAAACTGAAAGCAGTATTTACGTCCAACTTTACTCAAAGTCTCACGCGACTCACTTAAATTATGAAACTTGATTTGTCAAATTCTTTGTCTTTTGTCTGTCTTATTACGGAAATATCAATACTTCCCACTTGAAATTCATTCCTTAATAAAAGATACATCCTTTAATCCTTGTTTGTTTATTAAGGGCGAGATTTACTTTACTTTCGCCTTATTTTGTTTCAGAGATTTACTTCGTCTCAAAACTTCACAAAGATTTAAATGCTAAACAGATCGGCGCACAACTTAAACCGTTTAAACACGATTTCTTCCAACTTTAAGTGGTCGTATAAAAAATTTACCTTCCCAGGTGGTGGAACTATTCCAGATAACAAACAAAACTTCGTCTAGGAAAGGACACTCTGTATAAGGTGCTTACCTACGTTTCATTTATCTTTCGTGTCTTCAAGCAAGCGGCAGATACTAAATCCGCATTCTATTAGTCAAACTAAACAACGTGACAACCGAGACATAGGTACAAAATAATATAATTCTAAATACATTTATTTAATCATTCCAAGTCGTTGATTTAGGAAACGCAATTTCCCGCTTGAAACTACTTATATACTTGTGCTATGCTATAACACTTTTAAACTTTTCTTCTACAGTTTGCTGGCAATTTACTAAAACAAACAACCAAAGATCATGAATATTTCCAAACTGTTAAACTACCAAAGAAAACGAGCCTCATCTAAAAAGTTATAATAGAATGGTACAAAAAAAGCGCATGTCAAACAAATATTTTAAGGGCATGTGTTTTAGGATTTAATCTAAAATGATTGATGAACGTTTGTCAAGAACAATTTAACTAGGTACCAAGCTAAGCCCCAAAGTTGAGAAAAACCGAGATGAGCACATTATTATGTGTGTAAACTTAATTTCGCTATAAGACGTAATAATTGCAAGATAATCCGAGCGCAAATGTTTGCTAAACCATTACCGGAGAAATAGTTTTCTATTATTGAAATACAACTAGTCAACTACCTTCAAGTTACAAAATTAACGTGCAACGAATTAATTTCATTAATGGAAATATATATGTACGTGTTGATTAATATTTTTGTATTAAACGCTTGGTGGGCCTGAATTTTTATTAGGATTATTATTCAGCAGGATTAGCGTGCGGAAAGGATAATACATAATCCCTCTTGAATTAAAATCATCTATATTTTATTTCGTTAAGTATCAACAGATACACGAAAACTGTTGCTCTTAAAGTTGAAAGGAATGTTAAAGTTTAACCATTAGTTAGATAATGTAAACAAGTGGTTGTAATGCAAATCTGACTAAATACAATTATCTGAAAACTTAAGTAAATAAATGAGTTAAAATAACTACAACACCAAATCAACATTATCTACATAATCATCGCTGTAAAAATAAAAAGGAAAAACGGGTAATTATTGAATATTAATTAAATCTAACTACGATAGTTTAGAGTTTTAAACAAACTATATATTTCAGGACAAGAACCAACAGTGGCTCTAGTAGAATCTCCTGTGGAACACCCGATTTTAAACTTAAAATTTTGAAATTTTTTCTTCTTTTAGGTACTGAAACTTTAATGACAGTAATTTTATTTATTTTTTTATTCATTACTCCCCAGGAGAGTCCCTTGCGGGACACCCTAGCAAACTCTGAAGATGTTTTAATTTAGTCCTGATGAAATTCATTACTTACTGAGGTTTTCACGTGTGTTACGGACGTTTAAGCTAAAAGCTCCTATAAAGTACAAATCTTTTCACAAATTAGTCTCATCCGTGTAATTTATTCAAAAGATCTTTGGAAGTGATTATCCCCAGGTTCCTTTTGCATTACGTATAAACTACATACCCATTCTTCGCCTCGCACAAAAATAATAAACCTAGTGGTAATTCGCCCTTTGTTCCGTATTTTAAGGCAGACCCAACAACATTGCCAAATTATTTATATAAACTACTTTTTTCGCGTCTGTCGTGTCTAGTACACACTTCAGAATATCAGACACATTAACAGAAGTAATCTTTGGTTTTTATTATTTTATTAAAAAAAATTTGGTAAAGTTTAGCTTGTCAATGTTGAGATTTTTTGTTGTAGTAATAGAAAAACTTGGGCGATAGCTGGAAAAATAGACTACAGTGAGAGATTGGTGGAATTCCATCGAGTAAAATATAACATTGATTGGCACCATGTCAATCTAAACCAGAATTGTTTTTTCTCCTCACATTTAACAACTTAAAACCAAATAAATTACCGGCGTTTAATTTGCCGGCAACGTTGATTAAACATGCCTCAATTTATCTACACAAATTTAGTTAAAAAGTTAAAATAATTACTAAATCAAGGCTTCGTTTATTTAAATAATTATTAACAGCAAAGAGAAAAGTCGGAGTAATCCTTAGTTTGGTATCTTTTTCATAGAGCTTCCATATGCATAGAAAAGGCAACCGCGACTGTATGTAGGTAATATAAAACATTATTTAATTTCGCAAAAATGTCTTTTTATGGTGGTAATTTAATTAAGTCAAAAGAAAATTAATTAACTTGATTAAATATTGGTGCTTTCAGTTTTTTTCAATGGTGTCCAACCATCCATCTTTTTAAGGTAATTAGTGTATTTTTCAGCATCAAAACCTTTATATTCCGTTTATTTTTCCATGAAAGTTCAATTAGGTTATTTTGTAATTTTAATTAATTTAAAACGAATACGCAAGGAAAAATGTGCTATATTGAAAAAAGCAAATTAAGAGCGTGAAAAGCGAAAATAAATAGAATATTAAAAAGGATTTTAAAGATTACGGATGACATTTTCGTTTTTATTAAAGTCAAATAAATTGAAATAATTAATTGGAGTTTGGAAGCGGCGTTCAATAAGTATGTATCATGTGTTATTTTTCGTCGATTTTTGATCATAAACCTATCACATCAGCTTAATATCTGAAATTCAATTAAATAACTTTATTAAGTGCACTTCCGTACTATTGTGAGGGAAAATCTATAATGCAGAGCCATTTTTGGTGAAAATTAAATATAACCCGCTTCTGTCTGAATATGTAAATAGAATAATTTAATAATCATTTCAAATTCCAACTGATCTTATACCCGGGAATTCAGCTAAATATTTAAAGATCCACAGTCATATTATCATACAAAAAACAGTTTTAGTTCATATTATTATATAATAAACCGGTAATTTAATTTTAAAACGAATATATATATATATATATATATATATAACAACATTTAATTTAAACCAATAAAAGTTTTGGTTTATACCATATTTCTAATTAACTAAAATAAATAACGTGTCGGGTTCGCACAAAGTGATTGTAGTTTTTATTAAAAGAAATTACAGTCATGAAGCAAAACTGTCCGCTGTGATTTCTTTTTTTTTTATACAGCGCACGTTTATAAAATTAAAATTCAAGGGAAACTCTACGCATCGATTTAATATGGTCACAATCCCTAATCAGCTTTTATGAAATGTATTAATCATTTTATATGTTGTATAATGATTGTGTTTTATAAAACTTTACTTTCACGCAATATTTTTCTTCTAACAAAGAAAGAACTAACCCCCATAGGTTTCATTAGATGGTATCTCAACGTTAAAGGAAAAAACATACTCACACAATCCTTGCTGTACTTGATATACGAGTAGAAGTAAGTTTCTCTAATCACATCACATTTTACGAATAATAATTAAGGTTTGTCGAGTGGGGAGTGGGGTTGTGTTTCACACAATGGGACTTTATATTGCAACTGAGAAATCCAATGTAACATACCTAGTTTTCTCATATTCCAAAATTAAACTATAAAATTTTATTATTACATGTACTATAATACAGAACATGATATACAGTTCATCTATTTTTATATACAATAAACCTAACCTAGCACCTCAAGTCCAACCCCCTCGCAAAATAAAACCAAATATTTTCACTGAAGCTAACTCTACAAGACAATAATAGCTTGTTTATTATAAATTCCAAACTCAATCTTCTATAAAACCGATGTGAATGCACGATTTTCCAAGACAGACTTTAGGATGTCTTTATTTCAAACTAACCTGAAGTGTTATTTTACACTTCGGAGTAGTAAGTTTCAGATTAAATTTCAACAGTTGAAGTAACTTCCCAAATTAGGTGTTTCCGTCATATATTGAACACGAAATAATTAAAACGGTATCTTGAGTCCTTTTTCTACAAAACCACATTAAAACTTATAACACAATGTAAAAAGTGTGAACTTGGTCGATGTATTATTTTAAATTTCCCGTCAAGTATGTATCTAAAATTCTATTAGATGTCGCTTCATTACTTAAGTCACCGATAGAAAATAAATATATCAGTATAAATACGCGTAAATTTTCTCACTTCAGAACTTGCTGTTTTTGTAAAGTCTTGCAGCGAGTTCAGATAGAAATTTTATTATGGGCCCCTCGGTATATAACCAGCGTCCAGTGGACATAAATAGCACTGGACGTGGGGCCCTCTTAATTCAATTAAAACATAAACTTTAGTCATCATGTTTTAGTTTTGTGCCAGTTTCATTTTATGGTTTCATAATTAACTCCTTAAATCATTGTGGATCTAAGCTTGAGGGAATGAAATCCCCCTTAAGATTCAGCAATTAAAAGAAGATCAAAGAACCAGAGCACAGCTTTAGTAAAAAATAGTTCCGGAAATTGTTTCAGTAGTTTAGGGAAAAATTGATTAGTCTACTGACAGGGACAGATATTTAATATTGAAATATTCAAGGAACTTTTAGTGTAGGGTAGAAATTAATGGTTTTACTTTGAAATTTGTTTTAATTTAGTGTTCAAACAAAATAAATATAAAACAACAAAATAATAATTTGTTTACGTTCATTAAACACTATAAAATTACATTTAAAACAATTAATTTGACTGATTTAAATAAAAAATTATTCAGTTCATAAGCTACCTGTAATTAAAATTATGTTATTATTTTTATAGTAGATACAAAATTATACTGTAATGATAAAATTTAAATATTCACATTACGTAATAAACATGTTATTAAAATGCATTTGCAACCCAATTAAAATAACTTTTTCCAAATGTATGCTTTGAATTGAAACCAAATTAATTTGATTAAATTTCCGAAAAACCAGCAATTATCACCTGGTTTCATTCGTTTTTTTCCAATGATAAGAAACCAGAGTGACTGTAAAACATAATGTTAACTTTAAGGGTGCACTTAAGACGTCTGCGAATAAAGATTTTAGGGTCGGTTGAAATAATTTCGTTTTACATTTGTACTACATCGGTTTATTGTACTTCAAACTTTAGTATTTATAATAAATGAGCTGTTTACGTGTCATGGGATTTTGTTTATTAAGTTGTAGGCTGTGATATTAAACACTTCACGTTTTATTTTTACTGTTATTGTAGCAAATTACCACTTTTGTAGCTTTGTACCGCTGGTAATAAAACAAATAATTCGCGAGGATTGTTAACGAATTATTCCAATTTGAATTTCCGCACGAAAATATTCTAAAATGGTTGTGAGCGCATGTGCAACAAACGTCATTATTCCTTGGAATTTTTAGGTTAAGTTTAATTAATATTTGTTGTCTACGTAATTTCACCTGAAATTTCATAATATTATTCTTGATGATTAAAGGAGCTCCTCTTCAAGTTTCGTTGAAATAGGTAACTCGTTCCATCTGCTGGGAAAATGAACTATAGGTAATTTATACTATATTTCAATTTTTCAGCGGGAGGAACAAGTCAACTAAATGTTGGCTTGAGGTCCTTGCGGATCTTCACCTTGTAAGCATGTGAAATTCCGAAAGAAGGTAGGTTTCTGAGGTTAGTTTTCTCTTAAGTTAATTTCAAGCGAAAATATCTAATAATTTGATTTAAAAAACTGAAATTATAATTCCTTTCTAGAAATCAATACGTTTATACATACAACAGGGTGTCCCAGTATATATCGTCAGGATTTCACCAGTCGATAGTTTAGCGAAAATTAAAGGTGGTTTGTCTAATAAACTATGGTCGAATGTTGCTTCCTTTTCGACATACAGGCCATTAAAGAAAATAAATTATTTAAAATAATTTGCTATAAATCAATAACAACAAAAATTTGCCTTCGGAAATTTTGCATTGATCTTTTTTTGTATTCTTTTATTAATAGTGGTTGCAATTATTTTATTTAGAACACAGAGGCGTGCGTACGGGTTTCTTCAAAAACATTTTATTGAATAAAACGTACGCCACTGGTTTTTTTGCCTCACCAATATGCAGAAAGTATTTTCCATTCAATTTAGAAACAAAATAAATTTAGAATACAAAAAAAAGATCTATGCAAAATTTCAGATGACTAACTTTTTTTGTTATTGATTTATAGCAAATTACTTAAAATAATTTATTTTCTTTGATGCCCTGTACATCAAAAAGGCAGCAACATTCGACCATAGTTTATTAGACAAACTACCTTTAATTTTCGCTAAACTATCGACTGGTGAAATCCTGACGATATAAACTGGGACACCCTGTATAGAGAAAACCTGAAAAAATCGTGGGTTAAAAGTACAAACAAAGAATGACGTCCGTTCAAAAGAGCCATAAGCTTTGAACCTTAACCCTGACCTTACCACAGAAAAACTTTCCCTGTGTTAGTGGTATTATTAGTTACGAAGTATTCTCTCAGGAGTCTATGTTATATCAAACAAAACTCGCTTATAATTCGGTTGGTTTCCGATTGGGAATCTACTCGATTAATAGTATGAAACTAAATATTTATGAAAAATCTTAAACTTAGCACTTTCGTCATCAACTATACAAAATACTGTTTTATTAAAATTTGCACTGGGAAAAGTTTTTAATTTATTTCTGTCGCCTGTTTTATATTAAATTGAGTTTTGAATTTATAATGAACGACCTGTTACATGTTTTGGGTGCTTATTTATGAAATAATAAGATATTTTGATTTTGAATAGCATATTACATTTGGCTAAACTGTAGGTATTGCATGTTCGACGTGTGTACTATACCTTGACACCCACCTCAAATCTAACGAAAACGTATTTAATTACTATGTCAAATCGAGGAAATTCGCATAACGTAATTTCAAACAATATTCGAGGAAATCTGACAAGCATTTAAATATAGTAATTACCTGATATATTCTTACATAATATAAAGTCTTGTAAACTCGACCCTCATTAAACTCTTAACAATATTTTTGTTGAACCTCCCCTATTATTGGAAACTTTCGAAGCTTGTTTAGATTATGTAATATAAAATCTTCTCAAGTGATTATTTATAATTAATTTAACAAATAGGAGTTTGCTCGAGTTGCTATTATTATTTCAAGTGTCCCTAACAAAATGTATTTTTGAAGTTAAATTAAAAAGTTTACTTAATTAAAATTTAATTACCGCGAAGGACAGTATGTTAGGTAATTTTTTGTTATTTTGACAGTTTCTGTAGTGGACAGGTGACATTAAATACATTTATTTAGTTTGTCGTTCTGCAAACAATCCCTTGAAACTTTAATCACATTCAAATTGCGTTCACTTGGGAACTTTGTTTATGGATGTAACAACCGTAATTTAGAAAAAAAGTGAAATATATGCGGCATAAACAGTGAAAATAAATTTAAATTTGTATAAAATGAATAGTAAACAGTAGGTATGTATATTAAATTTAATAACATAGACCATCCAACTGAAATTTGAATATATTTTTGTGTACTTTGATTCTCTTTAACAAAGTTATATTAAATTTCCAGGGACTGCTCGGATATTTGTATGCATTTAATATTAGTCGAGTATTAAGTGTTGTAGATAATATAAAATACAGACTACAAAGCTTGTACATCCATCATCCCTCCACTTCCTTTAAAGTGTAATATAATTTTTTAAGCAATATATAGGGCGATGCATTACCATAATGTACAACGAAAAGTTCGGAAATAATTTGCAAATTTCCGTCCACCAGATGGCTGTAATTGTCGAATATTCACCATATTTTACATTTTCTTCCTCGAGTCATTTACTTTGAAAACCCCACCGTACATTCCGGTAAATTTTTAATAATCCCTCATGTACGATTAATTATTGTGGGCTGAAGAGTTTTGGGCTTCTAAATCAATGTAATACAAATCCCGCGTTGAGCCAGCAAAACCAGAGAAACTAACACTTATTTCCAGTTGGGACGGAAACAAAGTACTTCAGAGTTTCTTGATTCGAAAGTCTAACTGGAATGAATACCTTGGAAGTTATTAAGTAGTTTACAACGCTTGCGGTCAGAAATCGATCAATAAACTAATGCCAACATTTATTCGTTTTGCCACTCATATACTATACATATTGTTCATTATTATATATGATTATCCATGAATAACTAATGGAACTTTTACATATATTACGCATATTTTTTTGACATATTTTATCGTCGCATCAACGCTTATAAAATATTCATTCTTATGAAATTTTCACTTGGCTTCAGCAGGGACGAATTAGGCGTTTTGGCCCCCAAAACAATAAGAAACTTGAAGGTAGAAACTCAAAATAATCGAACAAATTTGAATAAATTCGTCTATATAAATTTATAATCTAATATCTACGAATAGTTTTCAGTTTGTTTATAACGATTTATACTGAAAAAGAAAACAGCTTTTTTTTCAAATTTGGCGATAAAAGTCTTTAAACAGCTCGAAATTTGAGAATTCTTGACACATTTTTATCTGGTCGAAATTTTTTTTAATTACGAATTTAATTTGTGAAAAAATGGGCGTTTTTTAAATATTTAGTACTTCAAAAATCTCAATGAGAACACCTCAAAACAGAAATGTTACCTGACTCTGATAATTTTTTAAAAACCGGCGCATCCGCCAAATTTTGAGGTATATTTATTTCCTGAAAAAGTAACATTTTTAAGCCTGTTTAATGCTCCGATATAATAATATGATTTCTCTAAACAGTCTAAACAAACATGATTCGATAATAAAATCTGCACATTTCTCACGATTAGTTTTAAGAAATATAGAGCACATTTCTCTAAAATTAAAAATACATAATTCAGGAATAAAAGTTGTACTTTTTTCGATTTGAGTTTTTTTGATGAGCTTGGTATATATTTTTAATTTTAGAATTCTTAGATAAGTATTTCCTCGCCAGTCCGTCACTGCTCCTTAAAGGCCATAAAAATACCTTTGTGTAGACAGCATGAACCGGAAAAAGTTAAGGGTTTTTTGTCATTTTTATGTGTAGTCGTTCGCTGTCTCGTACATTATAGTCTTTAATTCCGAGCATATAAGCGTGTTTTGAACATATGTGGTGGTATTGTTTAAAATTATGCAAAGTAAACTATTTGAATTCAGTAGTGGGGGTTTTCATTGTGGCAAAATTGCAAACTTAAAATGAAATATCTAAGGGTGTTATGATTTAAATAACAAAGCTAATGTCACTTCCGGATCCCACAAGATAAAATAACTTACATAATGGTGTGATTTCACTGTTATAAATGACTAGGGGAGTTAGGTGAGTTGAAAAAGTTTTTCTTTTAGGTTTAATTTTGCTGATTCAAGGGCCATGTCAATTGAGTTTTCATATTTATATTCTAACAAACGCCGAATATTCACTGCCTAATTTTACTTCATTCTCATTCAATAAATATTTAGTAGCTAACAAAATAATCTCTGGAACCCTTTTCGTAGTATACTAATTTGGTCCGCCAGATTTTACCGTCATAATTTATAATGCGAAATTTTATTAATTTTGTATTCAACAGTCTAATGCAAAATGATGTAAAATAATGAATGACACAGACAAGAAAATTGAACCATTATAATAATTTGCTTTTAGTTTTTCTTGCCCATTACGAAATTTGATTTTCAGTGCAAATTTGCTGTAGTTATCCTGCAAATTGCTGCACATTTCCAGTGAAATACATTGATATTAATTTGAATATTACCATTACATGTAAGCTATTATCATACAAATCAATGCACCAACCAGATGTAAATAAACAATTACGCGTATGTAGATGTGCAGTAGGTACATATTGGCATATGCAAAAGTTCAGCTTTTCCAAAATTGTTTGCACAAGCTGCATTACACTGAAGTGACAAGCTAAAATAATTCGTGGTAAACTAACAAGCCAGAATTATAATCGGAATTTCCACTGGGTTTCCGACTTCGAATAACTAACTGATCGAGTGAGAAAACATATGGCAAAGTTGCAAACTACACAAATGTATGCCCTAGCCCTCTATCTATACCCCAAAGCAAAGTTTTCCTACTAAAAACTTTTTATTTATAGTAATTTTTTCGTCTCCTTAAATTCGTTTAACCATAAATTTGCATTTGCCATTTGGAAATTTGATGCACAACGGAAGCAATAGCAAGATTATTTATTTGTACATTACGTGACGTGTGTATTATATTATGTATGTATATGTGAGTTGGGGTTATTTCGGGTTTCCGCCAAATTCAATTGTATATCTACCCTACGGTTGTAAACGACAAGTGTATAGCAGCTCGGTTAAGTATATAATCAAATAATTAGTTATATTCCACATTTCTACAATTTACATTTTACTGCAAAATTAACAGGTAATGCTTAGAAAAATGACCGTAATCGCCATTGGGGTTCTCTGCATAAACCCATTCATTACCCCACAAAATAACCTCAGTATAGTCGATCATAATAATTCTAATGAGGCTATTACTGATGGTTTATTATACCATACTGTTTTAATATCCTAATGAGTTTTAATATTATTTATATGAAATACCTAATCTAATATTGCTTTTTAATTACAGGGTGCGATACCTACACAACAACCTCGCTATGATTTACAGCTCAATAAAACATTAACGCTTTTTTTATAACCTACCGATAACTTATTCTAACAACTTCCCCTAAATCACTTTTCATATTGATTAATGAACTACATTTATTTTTGTTAATTTTATCAAAATATGAGGTGAATTATCTCGGTAACCACGAAAATAGCCAATAATTTGTCAAACTTTTAATACATCAGATTAATCTGCCAAGAAAACCGAACCATATCAAGTCACAAGCAGAGTACCTACTAAACTTAAAGTACATTTCATAATTAGCGAGCTACAAATTTCGCCCATTTTTGTACCGGGATAAAATTGGAGCATTTTTCGAGTTTTTACAAAATACAATTCATTTAATAAAAGAAAGCCTCACTTGTTCGCCTTGCTGAAAAGAACGTGTACTAAAAGTCATTAAGGTTAACATTTCTAAACAAAATTAATTACGACTGATCTAGCCTACGGCGTTAATTATTTCAGTGTTATATTGTTTAATCCAAGAATGTTTTTTTTATTTAATAAACAAATCCCAGGAAAAACTTCGATGCTCTGTGAATAATTATTTATATATTCCGGTGCTGATTAACTGAAGCAGTGTTAATTGTTTGGTGTAACCGAGTCCTAAGTAATGAGAAAATAACAAACAAACAATGAAAGGGATTTCTAATGAATAAATAAAAACAAGTTGATTCCTACCTAGCTTAAATTATTAACGTAAGGAATCAATATATATTTTTCCATCAACATCCATTAAACCCCCATCGTATATTTTATTATTTCGTATAACCATGAAATAAAAATAATGCTCGAAACATGTTTCTGCAAAAATATTTTACATATTTAATAGGAGTAGGTATCATTCTTCCTTTTACCAAAAAATATATTCGCTTTTCAATTAAGTTAATGGAATCAGAATTTATTGTTATATCTTATAAAAAATTTAAAAGCTCTAATTGATTTTGTCTGCTCCAACAAAGATAACCATTCCGTAAACAAAACAAATGTTTTGTCATTTATATTCTGTCATAATAATAAGTCTAATGGCGTTTTGAAATGAATGGAGATTTCAAGAGAACAACATCCGGAAAGTTCTTTTAAAATTATGAAGTGTCCAACAAAATGCCCATTTTTTCCTGTTCTTATTGTTTCGAGTACGAAGCAGACTGAGATGGTCCCTATAGAAACTTTTTAAAAAAACTCTACTGGGACTAAATATTTTAATATAAAAGTGTAATTGCGTTAAGAAGCTTAAGGAAGAGAGCAGGGGAATTTATCTTAACTCCAACTAACATATTAGAAGAACAATTATTTATAGAATTGACGTTATAGAGATGGAAATTTTAATGTAGTAAGTTACACATAAGGATGGTTAAGGAAAAATGTGAATGTTTGCCATGGTTATTACTTACCATAATGACGACGAGAAATTTCCTGTAACTCATTTTATTTATTCGAAAAACTGCTATGTTACAACGGTATTTAAATAGAAAGCCCGAGGCTTACCCAACATAAATAAATAGTAAATATTGTTGGGCATTTATATCTAGGAGCGGAACAGCGCAAGAAAAATAAATTATTTTTCTTCCACTACCGGATTTATGAGTAATTGGAGGTTACGTAAGAATTTCTGGCTTTTGCTTCATTTGTTATATACCCCTATAAAACTCGCTATAACTTTTTTTTATATGTTGCCAGTATATTTCGCAATATCGAAGTCAAATGAAAACAAAAAAATGGGAAAACTAATTATTTTTATGAAATAACTGAAATAAATGCTCCTGCAGACTGTTTAGTACTTATTAAATAATTTCAGTACAAAACATCAGCATCAATATACGATAGATAATAATAATTGAAAGGCACGTCCGTAATAATCCGCAAGCAACTACGACTGAGATGAATTAAGACGACAGATTCATAATGCTTGGATGACCTCAAGAAAGCATCCCTGCATTAATTGATTTTGTTTCATTATACAGGGTGTCACCAGCAGGAGAGTTATTGCCTTAGGTTCGGATTTTTCCAGTGAAACTGGTAGATAAAGGATATCACGTCCTTTAAATCCTTTGTGTATACATGTGTGTTAATCAAAATAAAACAAACATGTAACGAAAATATTTGGTTTTGAAGTTTGCTTTATTGCTTTGTGATTTTTTTTCAAAGCCATGTTAAATTACCATCTTAGATCTGAACTGACATCCCCAAGAGAATTTCAATATTTTCTACATATTCAACCAACAGAATGTTTGTCAAGAAATAACATAACATTTGTTTGTGCTATCTATATATTAATGAGAATTAAAATCCCTGCATCAACAACACAAACATACTTAAAATAGGAATATTAATTACCAGTAATTAAAGTTAAACAGTGCCTATCACAAAGGAATCGGAGCCCTCAATGTTAAATGTGCCAGGACTGCTTTTGTATAATATTCTATGTAACTTTTCATAAAATTAATTTCCTTTTGATGTGTGATACTTTCTTCTTTGATTCCACAGAATTGAAATAAATTCGCCTAACAACATTAAAATACATATTCTGTGTGCAGGAAAATGTTACATACAAAGAGAGAATAAATAATAACCCTTGACAAGGATCAGTCGAACACACAAACCACAATGGAACTCGCAACTTTTGTCTGGTCTGTGGGAAAAAATATGATTTAGTAGTAATCTTCAAATTAAAGTAGATTTCATTTTAATCAAATGCACTGATGATGGAGATGTAATGGTATTTGAGGCATGAGTATTCATCACCAGCAACCACTATAGCGCTTTATTTTTAAAAGTAAATAGATAACTACTAGATAGGCAAGGAAGGAAAGATAAGCTTAAAGATAGGTCATAAAGCAGAAACAACTCTCAGGCTTCCTTTCCTTTTAGATCTGCAATTCCCCTCGCAGCTCCTTAAAAAAACCAAAAAGAAAGTTTGCGCGCCACATCTGATATTGCTTTGAGTAGCATACCGTAGTCTAAAACTTACTTCACAAGACATATTTTATTTAGAGGAACGCTATGAAAGATAATTCAACAAAACAAAAATGTTTCACCTTTGGTTGCCGAGTGAACTAATTTTATAATCCTGCAGGGTAAATCAAACATTATTATTAGTTTTAGCTGACCGAGTCTAAACCATTTTATTTTATAGCTCGGATAAGTATCAGAACATTTTATTTATCATTGTGGCCATATTTTATAGACGTTTTAAAGCGTTCGCAGCCATAAATTTAAAAAAATGAAAAATAAATCTTGGTTTGAACCAAATTCTTACACGTATAAAATTCAAACAGTGATGTATTATTAAAGTAAAAATATTTGCACATTTTCTAATAATTTAAAATTCCTTCACCAAGTAAAAATACCTCGAAGAATATAAGCTAATAAAACTTAAGAGGTGTTATTAAAAATAAAAGTATACATTTTATCCGCGCGCTCCTCGGCTCTTTTACGGCACAAAATTAATTTAATAATAACGTTTTCACATATATTTTTTAATGTTCATCGCGTCTATTAAAACTTTCTGATGTATCGCCATTTAGGTCTAACTTTCAATCAGATAAGAAAATGCAATTTAACAAAAAATGGCTTAGTTTGATGTGCTTTTCCATCACAACAAAGTTCAAAATTTTAACGTTTTTTTCCAAGCCGGTGAGGAATCCGTCAAGCACTTAACTGGAAATCTCCACCGCATCGCGTAGTTTATTTCGTGTTTTATACAAACAAATTCACAATTTTCTTGTTAACATTTTAAAGTTTCCCTTGGGCAATTTCCACCGACTGCAGCATTTATTTTATTCCACTGCAGCCAAATTTCATATCGTTATTGAAGATTATGATTTATTAACTCATTGTCAGATTGATTTTCAAGACTCCTGAGTTTTTTAAGGATGCTCAGTGATGAAAACGTGCAGTTTTTGTATATATCCACAATAACACTAAAAATATTTAAGTGGAAACTGTAAAAATAAAATTGGGTTGCTCTTAGCATTACGGGGAAATTATTAGTAAAATCTTTGGAAGTAGGGCGCAAAATTTACAAAGAACAGGCAACGCTTTAATGACGAGATCGAGGGCAACGCGTCAGATGCCACCTTAAACCCTTAGGATATGCTTTAAATTTCATTTAGTTTACATGGTTTCTTACATTGTGATGATTTATTTCAACTAATTCCAATTTTAATTAAGTAAGACTAAGATAGGGAGGATGGATTGAACACCGGTAAAAATAAGCGTACGGTAGCGCCACCTATTCCATAGTAGGAAGCATGTAAGTGTGTAAAAAAACTAAATTTAGTTTCATTTTTATGGTTGCTAATTTGCAAAAGTTTCATGTAAAAAATGTTAAAAACCCTGAAAGCTATTTTTTTTATTTTCATACAGTTCCAATTTTCATATTATACAAAGTGCATAAAAAATGTGACCACTACCTTAGGATCTGCTATAGGACATTTAAGTTCGAGCAAATCAATCACTCCAGACAGAGCGCATACGTAATTTAACCGTATGAATACTAAACAAAATGAAAATTGCATCGTAAAATAACAATATGATATTAAGACAAAAACTCCTGCATGTAACTAAAACGTAATATATGAATGGTGGATTATATATTCTATTTTGCATGTTTTTTCTCATTCATTTTAGTTTGTTTTCGCATGAGTGCATTTTTAAAATGCTCCACTGGAAGCTGTGCTTTATATTTTACGACAATTAGCATAATAAATAATTTCCCGCATGGTACAATGGATTAAAATAATGTTAATTTTAATTTACATACGACAATAGAAACGTAAAACATAAAAGCAGTGCTTTAACTGCTGTTTATAACAACATATATACTTAATCTGTCATACCATCAAACTGTAATCGAAAACCATTTAACCGGTTGTATAAAATCATTTCAGTAAATCGTGGTAATTACCTCAAAATACTATAGTGAAACTATAAAGAGTTTTATTGCAGCAATGGATAGCTGAAAAAGTCCAAAGTGGTTACAATTTAATTTATTTATTATGTTTTGGTTGTTTAATCACAAAGTCTTAAAATTTGTATGTGGTTTATTACTCCCTCGCAAATTTGCTTATGTTTTTAAGCAACAAGAAGTGTAGCTGCGCCCCGTTTAAAACACATTAAAACCCAGCTGGATGTCAAATTTAACATACAACTGTTTTGGTTAATTACTGAAAGTCTTTTCTAAAGAAAAACTGCCAGATTAAATAAAAAAATACATATAATATACATAACAGTGGCTTGGAAAATTTGAATTATTGTAATTTATCATAAGATAAATTTCTAGGATAAAATCCGAAATAAATTGTATAAATCGCAGTGGAAAATGGCTAATACTGATAGTGACAGGGAAAAAATGAAAATAGTTTAAGGGCAGAACGAGTAGAACTTGACCGTAACAGCCAGCCATTATTTATTCACAGCCACTGCAGCCAAGAAATTTTGCCGATCAGAAACAATACAAATTTCATAAAACTAAGAAAGTTTAAAGAATAAAATTCAACTTCAACCCCAATTAACTTCCTGAAAACTTTAAAGGGGTTTTATTATACTATGAATAATTTTTCAAACATCGCCCACGCAATAAAGTCGACGCAGTGATATGTTCGAGAGAAAGGTCAGAACCTGCCAAATATTTCATAGATAAGTGGCCTTTCTATGTTATAACTGTAAAATGTATTAGGGTTGAACATTACTTAGCTTTAATTAAATCATCGGGGCTGTTTTACCAAAACTAGATTAATATTGTTACATAATCCGCATTTAACTATCATTACGTTGGTAGGCGACGGTAAATTCGTTCGATGACATACAACCGACTCGGCACAACTAGCGGCTTAAAAACAGCGAGACGGTGAAAAAAAAAGATTGTCGGCTCGGTAAAAATCATTATATGTTACATAATAGAAACCGAGATTTTCTAATATTGTTGACATGTTTCACTTATTAAATATACAGGGTTGTACTTACAAGCTTTTTTTAATACCAGAAAATGTTCTTAATAATAAATTAGCTTTTCCCACCAGCTTGGCTGAATTAAAATTCACAAAAGCTTCCGGAGAACTTAACACTGTGCTATGAATATTAATCCTGTAACTTTCTCTTAAAAAAATTTTTCACCCCTCAAAATAATTGTGGTAATTAGAGTTAAATTTCCCTTGTAGTCCCCCGCCCCATTAGATTGACCCAAAGATTGAATTGTTATAACCATAGCAAAAGCATTGTTCGTTTCAAAAAGCATTTTAGTACAGCCTATTTGGTTTACACTTTATGTAACGCAATTACGCTGTTTACTACGAACTATACAGGGGTTACAAAAACCCTTTCATTGAAAATTCATTGTATTAGACGCTGGCATTGTTTTGTTTTGTTTTATTAATAGCGTTTCAAGCAGAGCCATGTTTATTGGCCACGCAACTAAACAAGATTTGTATAGGAAATTATTAATAAGGACTAATTGTTTGTGTCGCTATTTTGATTCACACTCAACAGGGGTTGGAACTTTACCTGATTTACTAATCAGAAAGAACAAATTAAACTTTTTGACTCGGAAATCTGTCACGTTAATAAAATATCCTGATGTCAATTTCTATTTTTTCATTAAAGGAAACTAATGTTATCCCTTGTTTGTGGTTAAACTTCTGGAGGATGAGGACATGACAGCGAATACTGCGAAAATGCAGAAAATTTCAGGAAGGAATTAGATAAATCAAATTCTTTGGTATTTTAAGATTATAAAATCAAATACTATGCCAAAAGTGCTAAAATCCTGTAAGGGGGGAACTTTATTATTGTTTATTCAGGAATCTAAATGTCCAAAATAACCTACTCTTGTACTCATGTAGAGCTTAGAACTTTATTTCATAAATTCAAATTAAAGTACGTTTTTTGTTGGTTTTCTTTATTCGATTAAAGGCGTTAATTCCAAAAATTTGCAAATATTTATACGTATTCGTCATGCATTCCAATCACGAGAAAACTGATTTTAAAAGAATGTGAGTAAATAAAATTTGTCATTGACAACACTAATTAATCTATAAACGCAGTCATTGCAAATAAATGCTTTGAATGCAGTTTAAAGTTATCTTATACTAGCCAGGTCTGTTATCAACTTGTTGTAGTTCATAGTTTTCATTTGCTTACACCTTACACTTAATTGAACATCTCCAAGTGCATAGTAAACATCAATCACGATGAGCGATCGCGGCAATTACGAGAAATGTGAGTAGTTTTTAATTAATAAGGTATCGAGTTTACAATGTGTAACCTTAGTTGATTGTTTCATAAAATGTTATGAAAGCTCTTGCTTTAAATTTTCTCGTGTAATTTTCAGTAATACCCAACAGAAAGTCTTTTTTGGGAGAAAAATTCTCCTTCCTAGGAAGACTATTGGCCTTTGGCAACCGTAGTGAGCAAACTCAGGTTATAACAAAGAAAAGAACCTGTGAATTAAATGTACCGGTACCGGTAGATGAAGTCAGCGCAGAAGTCTCTGAGTGTACTTCGCTTATAGAACAACCTCAAGAGCTGCGACTCGTGAAATATAAGAAATTGTAATGCTTAAAATTTTGCTGAATATAGCTGAAGTAATTTTGTACATTTGTGTGTTAATAAATAAAACCTTGTGGGATACCTGCACGACCGTAAAAAGTTGCGTTACGATTTAACAAGAAGTTATGGATCAAGATCAGAAATTTTATAGGATATAAATATACAGATTTTATCAAAACTCAGTGCCATACTTTAGCAAACAGCTTTTCCACATCCAGAATATTGCCAGATATATTTTCTAGTGTTAAATGTCACGATAATGTCATATTAAAGATATGAACGAATTTTTTTCTGATATAGCTGCACAAAACCAACGATAACCACTTTTGCTGACGATTTATTTTAACATGGAGGAAAAATTCCTGTCCATGCTGTTGTTGTGATTTGAATATTAGATCATTAACAGTTAATACTACGAAACATTGCGTTGTTTTATTTATTGGATGTAATAAAAACTAAAATACAAAGGACAATTCTTAGCCAATAAAATAACACTGGGCGATATAAGTAAAGACTTGCTACTGATGGTTTATCACGATATGTGCTGAGTCGAGATTGGATTTTAGATTTAGTTATATAAACAAATAGTCTCTGCGCTAGAAATAAAATTTCACCAAACAAACAACAGGCTTTTAATATTTGTTTGTTTATTTTTTCTGGTTTAATACTATTTGGTTTTATTGTTAAAACACTATAGAGACATTTATTTTAAAATTCACCCTCTTCTTAGTTTATTTTTCATCAAATAACTTTTTATTTCGCTGCCGCAAGCTTTAAAATACACCTCATTTATTTTGATATTTCTGACATAAAAATACGTAATAAATAAAATTACCCTTTCTTCTACTCTCATCAACATCATCAACGCCTCCGCAGCGTTTTATTTTGTTTAAATACACACACGGCTGTTTATAAATATAAATAAATAAATGAAAAGCTTTTTCAGTCCGAAAGTTACAAGTTCACTGAACTTAAAAAATGTAAAAAATAATTTCCCATAATGTTAAAAAACTAAATGTGTGCAAAATTTCGTCCTGCAAGCGTCTAGCTATAAATTTTTAATAAAACATATTTCTTAGTGGGATCACGTTAGCGCTGAAAATTGGTTCTGGGCAATGAAAAATATATTATTTATTATATTATCTGACATTTTGCATCAATATATTCAACATAAAACTTAATAAAAAGTATTACATGTTCAAGTTTTATGGTGACTCCAAATGGGCAATAAAATTTTCTTCGAACTTTGCTTTAAATTATCCTTTTACACATATTTTTGCCCACAATGTTGCACATATTATAAGATAATAAATCCTACATTTACATATTGTAAAAATAGTTGTTTGTAAACAGTTTTCCCCGATTCCATTGTTCACGTTTTTCATAACGCTCAAAGTAAATAAAATTGTATTCCTGTCGTTTATTTGAAATCCGCCCGGTTACTTATTAAATTTAATTAAAGCATAATTCCATGTTACGTGTATGCATTGGTCATTTTTTCTCTGTGGAAAGCTTCTATCTTTTTTAATTTTAAACCTTTTTTCAGGGTTTAAAGTAAATAAATCTAGCTTACTCTAATGTTTTGAGTGACATGGTGGCTATCGATCTTTTACTTTGTCCATTAAGTTTAATCTGATGAGATTTGTAAAACCATTTACTGTTCAAAAATACAAAATCCTTAATACCAATTAAGAGCCGTATTTAACTTTATAACTAACTTGCATTTGTTTGGTTTTAAAATCGTATAAAATTAGAAAAAACCAAAGCAAGCTCTAAGTTGAGAAATTAGTTGTAAACAATATAATTAACAATTATTGTTCTTTCAACTTTATTTGTCCTGAAGTTTTGTCTGGTGAACAGCATGATTCGATTTCAACTTGGCAGACTAAAATACCTGTAGCAAAAGAATATGTAAAAAACTGTGTTCTATAATATGGGAGAATGAAGAGCTTTTCTGTTGTAGAACAGCTTTTTTTGACCGCCGTCTGATGTAAATATGGGTGCGAAAGCAAAACATGAAAGAAATTCCAACAGGAAACTTCAACTCTAGAAACACTATACTACTTTGAGTTTAAATCAACAAGCATTTAACTTTTTTTGTCAAATCCACTTCGGAAACCGACGCCAGGACCTTAAACACAGTTAATAAAAGTATCATCTTACTTTGATAATATTTGACTGGAAAATGTGAGGTTTACTCGATTACTTTTAAATGTTCAAAGGGCGCAGGTGACCCGTAAATAATATTACTAATGCAATTAATAGAGAAAGCCATAAGCGCCGCATCGTTAAGGGCATGAAAACCAAACTAATTTTTCTGTTTTCAAAAGCTTTCGTCTCTATATAATTATATCTAAACTTGTGAACGCCGACTTTTAACACAACAAGCTTTATTTTTTTATTTCAAACTTGTACCGAATAAAATATCTACGCCGCCCCTGACTGTCTTTACCCCGATTACCACAGAAAATCCTTAAAGTTTGCAGACGACTTTGGTTTCTATAAAAAATCTGCTAAATTAAGAACCGCTATAGTTAAAAAACAATATTTATGCATAAATTACTGGGGTGTTACCGTTACCGTTAACTCCCCCCTTTGATCCCTGCCTGTTATATTCGTAATAAATTTAAGGTGTGTTATTATAGGATCTAGTTGTTAAGGCAAAACTGAAATAATGTAAACAGATTAAGGTTATATGGAAGTAAGTTGTTTTATAAATGTGGTTGTTAAAATTGGAACTGATTGTGGTATGGCCACAGGTGTTGTAAAGTTATAAACATGATTAAAATTCCACAGCTAAAAGGTACACGATGTTAATATTTATCTATTTGATGTCAGTGAAAATTGAGTAATTAATTTATGTAATTATTAAATAAAACAGTTAAAGCTTATATAGTGATGATTTGTTTGATGTCTGTGCTCGTGTATTAACAACTTCTACATCGTGCCCCTGCTCTAATGAACTTTGTTAAATGTTTGGCACTTTGCTGTTATAATTAATAATCAATAAATTACAGAAACTAATCATTTAATGAACTAATAAAGCACTGATTTAACATAATAAAAACTGTACTTGGATGAATTCCTCATGATTTAATTCAGTTACTTTAGTCACCCTGAAATTTGGTTTTAATATAGAGGGGAAAGTTTGACCAAAGATAGTAGATATTATATAATTAACTTAGTTTCAGGACCGGAAGTGTGGTGGACCTATCAGCAAAATGTCCCAAACTCCATTGTTGTCAGCTGGTTTGACACAGTTTTCGCTTAAAAAAAACTTTATCACACATTAATAATCAATTCAGAAACCACTCGACACATTTTCTTGCTAGGTAATATAAATATTTTTTTAACTTTCTACTGCAGGAATATTTTATGACTGAAGCAGTCTATACACCTCAGTTCAGTTATATATTGACGTTTGCCATTTATGCGTACTTCCCCAAGCATTTAGGATTTGATGAAATCTTTCACCAAATCTAAAATTCCTATTTTTATGCTTCGCGCATATAAAAAGTGTTTTACGGCTTTTGTTGCTGTAACAAAGCATACACAATCTATTACTTGTTTGGAATAATTAAATCATGGTTAAGCGAGTAGTTTTTCATTTACTTAGATGGTATTTCACCTGGGCGAATTATTCAAATAAACTTCCGCTTTCATGTTTGTTGAAAATAAAAATCTTTTGTTCGCAGAAAAATCTCTAAGGGAATTATATAAAGCATCTAATATATTCCAGTCAAACATGCATAAACACTTAAGAGAGATTAATTCCTTAATAATTTAATTATGTGAAGAATCCACTAAACCAAATCAACATAGTTTAACCGTAAGCTCAAACTAAGCGACCTCCGGTTCCGGCTTAATTGCTTCATCATGTATAAAGTACACTCGGTACAAGTAGATATTAAGCGATATAAGTCAAAAATCAAGACGACAATATGATCCTGTTTCTGCAAAATCGAGGTATATAATTAGATAAAATTAAAATACTTGGTCAATGAAAGTACTTTGACTGGTTGAAAATAACATGAGAACACGCGAGAACCCATACCCGATCCTTACACGGAAATCACTTGGAGTTAAATTGCTTCCATCAAACGCTGGTCGATAGTTTGTTTCCCAGTTACATTATAAACTAGCTTTTTATTATTACAATGTACATGTACGAGATTCTTCTATATATTTCTCTCATAATTAGATTAATTCCACAATTCACATTCGCACAAAATTGACTAATTTCATGTGCATGAGTTGTTATATGCAACTGTCATTATCACTTGAGTGCAAACATGAATATATGAACAATATCATTAACTAGAACCTGTGCGGTAAACTTATCATGTGAGATTGGATGGAAAATGGATTTATATGCAAAATTTTAATCAAATTACCTAACACAGGAAGTTTCTGCGACAAAGCCCAGTAGTGCTACCGTGGGGTACCGCTTATACGGTTATTAATTTGAAAAACTCGTGTTTAAATTCAAACATAAAAGGCAATCACTTTGAAATGTATACAAATTAATACCAGCACTTAATTAAATAGAAGCAGCCTCCAAAAATTAATTCATTCGCCAATTTTGTCGTTTTATAATATTGCTTTTATCATTGCGGTAATCCCAGAGAAAAAATGTGGCACGTTTCAATTAGCAGCAAAATTAATAAGTTAAATGTTTTCAATTTCCATATACAAAACCGCATCAACCGTTTTTATTATTTCTTTCTTATAAACCGCAACCCACACAGGATTTAAATTTGGAAAAAAATTAATTAGTGTATTGGTGAATAAAAATATTTGAGACAAACACCAAACAGGTTTACTATTAGAAAATTCAGAAGCCGCTGTGGTGACGTTAACGTTATATTAATCACTTTTCACTTCAACTCCGGCTGTAAAATCCGCAAGTTTTTCTTAGTATGCCGCCTCGTTCTTAGCCATTCATAACATCGTAGTTTTTCTGAATACCTTTTAAACTTTCTGTCACACATCTTACAAATTTTAAGCACGGACATTTATTATTTAATCCGGTTTCTAGTGTCAAATACCAGTCATAGAATGTTTGTTTTAAGGCTCATGGGTCATAGAAGGTTAACACGGAGACACAAATTATTTAACAACTTCAACGAAAAGTTTTCAGGTTTCACTTCAAATGCATATTACATGGTGTTTAATTAGTTAATTACCGAAACAGTCAGGGTTTAGAAATACTGATAAGCGTAGAGAGGATTATTAAGACATGAACAGGTGTCTTACAGATCGGCAACAGTTTTGGGATGGCTTGATTGGGACAAAAGTTTTCCTGATGTGAATTTGTCTGACGGCTCCAAAGTGCCACAGGGATGTTTCTTATGATAGCACTAGCGCATTTTTGAACATAACCGATTTGGCTCTCCGTGTTTATTTATAACAAGGTTCGACATTAAATTTTGCGTTTGGGTTTAATAAGCGTATGAACTTTTTTTACATGAGATGTGTTAAAGTTTTGTGGCACCGTTTCCTCGAACCACTAAGCAATAAATATTGGTAAATCGGCTGCAGTAGCCATGGCACATATGCAATAACCAGTGCATAGCTGTCTTGTATTCCCAATTGTAAAACAATTGTGCATATGCAAATTGTAGACATATGCATTTCTCTAGAAGAATAATAAAATTTTAGGGATATTTTTTATTATTCTACATATATGCCATTCTGAATTGAAATTCAATATAATCCGTACAATTTTAACATATATTGATTTTATTTAATGTGCAAATCTAAAAATGCGCATCACTAGTGGTACACACGAAACTCAAATAAAATTTGTATGGAAACTTTAGATAGACATGTACTTGTATTATATAATTTTTAGCTAAAATATCTTTGTTACACGATACCGTCTTTTCCAGGCGAATGTGTGAGATCACTCAACTGAAAACTCTTTTAAATATACATCTTTGTTTTCCACACGTACGAATATATTCCTACAATTCCACGTATAAGTAAAAGTTGCTTTTTTCAAAACAAACACTACTGTTCTTAAAACATTTATTAGGTTATGTGAGGTTAGGATAAATTACCTACATTTGCGAACTGTTCACATTTCCTGGTACAGTTTTACAGCCGGCAGCACTTTTGCTTACGTACATTAACTCGGTTAATAATCCTGTTTATTTTTTTTGCGTACAGTGTGTAGGAAGCTATAATTTCATAAAAATTTGAGCTTGAAGTTTAAAAGTTTTCAACATTAAGTGCGTTATGACTTGCGAAGGGAAGTTTATTCGAGCTTCATAAATTCTTTGGAATGTATGCCGTCGAAGGGAAACTCCACAAAAATCTTTCAGCTATTTTAAGAGAAAAAAACTGGCTAAGGTAATTGGTATTCGCTTTGTAGTCATATATCGCACAATTTGTGTACAATTCATATTCCGTCTGTGAAAAACTCATATAAATTTAAATTGATTCTTGTTTCGTAGTGTTTTCTTTAATGTAAGAACCGACCTCTCGCCTAATTTTAAATGGGTAGCTTTCGGAAAAACACTCTGGTTCAAGAGGTTCAAACTACGAGAAGACAAACATATTTCATTATTAAATTTTTTGTAGTTTATGTGCCTAGACGCATTTATTAAACTAATAACAAAGGCTTCTTTCTGTTCTTGATATTATTTATTACATAAAACTGGAAAAACTGCTGGGATTTTTTCGAATGTTTGCTATATGATAGCAGAAAGAAAAAAACCGTCAGAGTTGTTCCGGGAAATTATTAATAAACATAACTCAGATGATGGATAAAATAATAAATTTTTGTTGGGGAAGCCTAAGCAATGAAATCACGTTGTATTGAAAATATAATTTTTCAGATGTAATTTTATCCTTAAGTTTTTAATACTTTCAAATTTGTTCTGTAGGTTGACGGTGAGAATTATCGAATGTTACATTTTTGTTAAAAAAACTTTTATGCTGGAATAAGAGATTAAAAGTTCCCAAGTTTTATGAACTTCTTGATATTTAATCTTGCTTGTGAATTGCCGTCGTACATGAATAGAGCAAATCATAAATATTCACATAACATCGTCGCCTCGTGTTCTTCATTGATTATAATATTCCTATTAATTGAATGGTTTAACCTGAATCTGATCCGGAGTGTGGCAGTCGGTTTATAAAGTAAAAGAAAACCATCTGCTGGGTAAATATTGTAAGATAGGGTGCCAAAATCATAATAAGATATGAGAGGTAATTCCTGAAGCGCAACTGCTCTTAGATTCATTATGGTGTGTATCTTGATGCTCCTGGAATGCTACTTCTAATTTAATGACACTCTCAGCCCAACGCTATATCCGTTAGCAGTTATATCCATTAGCTTTACACCCTTATAAATCTAGGGCTACCAAGACATTTTCAGTCGATAAAACCTTTTCTTAATACAATTACCTGCGTTATATCAAAAAGCAAAAAGAAATTAGTAACTTTCGTCCAGATGAAATCTATTATTCAAATTCATTTGGTAGAAGCGAGCGCAGGAGTTAATTCCTTCAATATTTACTTCTCCTACTAACAGTACTATTAATTTGTGTAAAAATAAAATTACAAATCTTATTTTTCGTCCATTCATTGAAAACATTTCCCGGCTTGTGATTTTAACTAAATTACATCAGATAAATACAGTTGCGACGACTAGGATGTAAATCGAATTAAACGAATTTCTTTATTTTCTTCCTTCATCAACTACCAGAAGGAACTTTTCAAGATAATTATTTTATATAAGTTCATTCATCATTACAGAATATATTAGAAGTAAGGTGCTGATTATGTTAACAAAAGACATAATTACAATATTTCAGGACGAGAAATAAATATAATTTATTAACCACTGATAATATGTAATAAAAACGTGATGTCTATTATTTTCATTTTCTCTTCCTACTTAATGTCACAAACACATATTACGTTGTTTTATTCTCTGTTATGTACACCAAGGAAACGAATGGTTTATTTTCGGTACAATCCCCCACAAAACAGTTTTATTTTTACAAGCTACATCCCGTTTATTCTACTAGAAATTAGCTTACCTATTTTCGCCTATCCCAATGTTTATTAAATCGTCTTGTTTGCGGTTCTCTTTCACTTATTTTGTTTGATGTATTCGCCCGGATTCATTTCAAACTCCGCCCAAAAGACTTTATTTACTTATGAATGTCAAGTAGCATTATTTAAATCGGTATATACGCAATACAAACTGCTTTTATGCGCCGGAAATGAAGTGGTTTGTGGAAATTTGAACAAAAAGTGGTTGGAATAGAGTGCACTGTATGATTATTCGAATTACGCAATATGTGATTTGTATAGAGTGTCCAATTTGTGGATTAGATCCGATTTGGGGAATAAATGCTGGTTTGGGAAATGTCATGTTTGCGGATTATCCGATTTACGGAATATTCGATTTACGAAATATCCTGTTTATGAAATATCCAATTTATGTAATATCCAACTTGTAAAATGTCCGATTTATGGAATATCTAATTTACGGAATATCCGATTTGGGGAATATCCAGTTTGCGGATTACCCGATTTATGGAATATTCGATTTACGAAATATCCTGTTTATGAAATATCCGATTTAAGGAATATCCAATTTACGGAATATCCGATTTGGGGAATATCCAGTTTGCGGATTATTCGAGTTACGGAATATTCGATTTACGAAATATCCTGTTTATGTAATATCCAACTTGTAGAATGTCCGATTTAGGGAATATCCAATTTACGGAATATCCGATTTGGGGAATATCCAGTTTGCGGAATATCCGGTTCGTAAATTATTCGATTTACGAGTATTCCGAGATGCTATATGGATTATATGCATAAAGAAGCGATTAACTAATTTTTCTATTATAGTTAATTTTCATCTGTTTTATTTCTCGAATAGTTCAGTAGAAATTACGGAAACATCGGAAGTTTATTGTGCTTTCTTGTGGAACTAGTGGATTTGAATGAAGTCTCGTGTATTGAACGTGGAATAGCGTTTACGAAAATAAAATATAATTATGCATTTGTGAATAATAGCGATTTTAATTTAATGTTACAAGGTTTTGCGTGCGTATGCGCATCCGCCAAAAAAATTAATTTTCCTTGTCACGTAATTGTATCGATTTATAAATTTTTCCGTATGAATAATGTAATTTTTTATTTAATTTAATGCTCTGTAATAACATATGTTTTCTGTGGGTTTGATTAAAGGCATGTTTTTCCTTGTGGGTTAAATTGGGCTGGATGCGAGGTAATTGAAGGGCGGTAAATCTTTGAAAAATATTAACTGAAGACAAAAAATTTTACAGGTCATAGGGTGCAGTTTATAGAAGGTTGTGGTTGAATTGATCGTTTGTTGATAGCTGTCCGACTTGATTGTGTTTTTACGGAAGAACGACATTAGTGGAATAGGAAAAGGGCCTAGTAGGGATCTGCCAACAGAACATCCTTTACCACAATCAGGACGAGATAGCTCGTTTAGAATTAAATATACATTTCCATTCGTTGAAAGGACAAAATCCTTGAAGTACATTGTGAAATTCAGGGATTTTAGTTATAGCTATAGAATAATTCTTTCTATGTTCCTTAAATTCCAGCCGCGTCAAAACAAAGTGGAAAATATAGAGCGATTTCAGTTCAAATTTAACTCGGATTTAGCCATTCAGCACAAACTTAAATAGCACCATAAACGGTGAAATGGCAAGCGTTACCGATATATTTACATATTAAGCTTTGTGCGACAACTATCAAAATGAGCACACCAGCTACAAAAAATTAATACCAACCAATAGGATACACGTATCATGTTTATTCAGACACAAAGAATCGATGCACGCGTATACCACCAATATTTGTCATCGAGGATTACAGTTATTATTTACCAACAACAAACCACTGATGTTAGGATTGATTTTTGCTCATATCAAGTGCACACGGTAATTAAATTCATTAATATTTAATGGTTATAATCCTAAAAGGGGTTTAGGGTGCAACGAAAGTAAAGTGCTTTATATTTTGATAAGGTTAGTTTGTTTATTTTGTATTGAGTTGAATGAAAAATGAAGTTGTAAGGGTGTAACAAAAACACTGACTTGCTTTTGAGTTTATGTCGTTGAAGCGTTTTAAATTTTTGTTAAATATCATGAAGTGAATTCGTTGTATACAAAAGTGACAAGTGCAAATGTTTGTCACGTTTCCACTTTCACGTGCCCTCAGACTTAGTTGATATTTCTAATTTTATTTGTCAAAGTTTTACAACAGCTTACGTAATACCTCTGTATTAAAATTTAAAAGTTATTTTTCTTTAAAATCAGCAGAAATTTTTGGAAAAAGTTTTGCTTAAAAAATTACATTTTTTATTTATGTAAAAAAATTGGTGACAAACATTAGGAGTATAACTGGAAACAATTTTCAAACATCTAACTTGAAAATTGTGCAGATAAACTATGAAAAGTAGCAGTTGGGATTTTGGCGGATGCGCCGGTGCCAATTTTGTGTTTTCTTGCAACGCAATTATAAATTAATACATAACACCTGAATTCAAAATTAATCGAGTTTAATTTCCGTCAAAGCTTCCAGTTCTGAACAAATCCTTCAATAATACCTCCGCTAATTCATAGAATTTTCTATAATAACACAAGTTTAGCTTGTAAATTATTTGTTGTTGTTAAATCCTCGCAATTTAAATGTTGGTACAATTATAAATACAATTTAAATTTGTACCGGGGGCTGGTGTTTAAATGGCGGTTTTAGGCATACAACATAAATTATATTGTTTATTACCTCACGAAAATTATAATTTATAATAATTTATTTACTAAGTAATTGTCTTTGTTCTAATTTAGTTTCAGTAAATTTACATACAAAGCGTTTGGAGAATGTCCTTATGCATATGTGTAGCTTTGTACTGAATTACAACCATGACATATAATAGGGTGTTATTAGCCCCTTCCAGTTAGAACCATAAACTAGTAGGGATCTAATAAATAGCCTGATAAAATTTTGTATGGTCATAATCTTATCAGGTGCCTACAAGTTAATTAAAATCGTTAATATTTAATAACTGTTTGTACGCGACAAAACGCAAGGTACTCAGCTTAACACCCTGAGAGGTTTGTCAAAAGAACATCAACTGTGTTAAACACATTAACAATTAATTTGGTTAACGCGCTACTTTGTTTAATTTTTTTCCGGCAACTTCATCAAATTTACAAAATGTTATCCTTGGTTTTGGCACTTAACTTGTCAGTTTAATATAACTTTCCAGATTGATAAAATCTGTAAAAGAAAATTTAAAAGCAATTTAAGTTAATTTTACGGTATATTAGTAAAATACGCAAAAAGACATTATTATGAAAGTATAACTTAATCGATTTTCCTCACCAGTCTCAACCCTTCCTGTGATAATAACTGTTAAATATTAATAAATTTCATTAACTTGTAGGCCCTGATTTGAATATGATCGTCAGAAAATTTAGCGTGGTAAACCAAAATAGAATTTAGACGCGGATTAAAAATATGTTTACAGAAGTGTCTTAATTTTTGGCGGAGGCGCCGGTTCTTATTAATATTAATTTTATGCAAAACACGACGTTTCCAGTAAATTCATTAAGAGCTGGTCCAATGTTATTAATATTTCTTATTTAGTTTACTAAGATAATTATACAAGTACTACAAAGTATTTCGCGAGCGCTTCAAATTTTATTAGCACTGGGCCATCATGTAAATGTTTGTCTTTTATTCAAAACATTTGTTAATATTTTATACAACTTGCGTTGGCTTTGATATCTTGTCGCTTTGTAAAATATATGGAAAAGATCAATTAAGTGTGTACACCATTATTTGATGAGAAACCTGATAGAAGACCATTTTCAGGCTTTGACGCTTCAAGCGACTCATGTTTTTGTAGCATCTTGAATAATAAATAAGTATTCTTCCCAGTATTCAAATCACATTTCAATTCGCCTGTTCAAATAGATACAGATCGTTAAACAAACTTTTGTGTGTGTATGAATGAATGTAAAGGAGTGTTGTAAAAATACGATTATATATAATCAACCGTGAAATACTTCCGACATGTTGCCAATAATATTTAATTATTTCCCTCGTCAGTTGATTCATATCTTAAATACACTGCTCAACACTCTTGAGTTGATACAATCGGTTAGAACAATGTTTACTATGTACATGGGTGGACTGTTTGGATAAGAATAATCTTTATTGTCGTTCGATTATTTCCTGGGTTACACACATAAATCACACAATTAAAAAAACTCTTTCAAATAAATTGTAAACATCTTGACGATTGTTTTTAGTATCAAATAGTTTATGAGCAGGGCATTAAATTGAATTGCTATAAAAAATTCTCGAGCCACTGAATTCCATTTCCCTTATGTAGACGTAAAATTTAATTGATCAATTATAATCAAACATGACATAGTAGCCATAAAAGCAACTTCCCTGCTATATGATCTGTTTTTATTTCTCAAGTTTTCGTATAAAAAATTCTGATGGAAGGCGGCGGGATTTTATGGGGGTTTTGTGGTCAAAACAATATTATTATTCAAGAAGTTTCTTTTGTTCAAAAATTGTAAAATTCACAATAGTGAACTTGAACTTTGGATAATTTTGTTTCGTACCAATTTCCAACAAAGTTCTTGTGAATATTGTTGAGTCAGTTCCGCTTGACTACCCCCAGCTCAGCGTGAACACTGATCCTTGACCCCCACCCCGTCATAAGACAGTTACTCATCCTTGACCGTTCCGGTTGACTACCCCCACCGCCCTATAAGTACCGCACCCTTACCCCTCTAGCCTCATTCTGTCCTCTGCTTCGGTACGATACGAGTTCTTCAAAATGTTCCCACTGCTTTCTTTCGTTGTTGCTTCTGCTGCTATTCTACCTGATCTTCCTGTAGAGATTTGGTGCATGATTCTTAGGAAACTAGATCTGCATTCACTTCTAACTACTATCAGGTCCTCTCAATTTTGGACGAAGATTTGTCTAGGAGACCCAGTTCTTCGAAGAAATGTCCAAAAGGCTTTGAAGGATGAACGAGATGCTATGCTGGAGGCTTACTACAATCCTAGAGCAACTGCTACAATTGTGAGAGAGAAGGAGTCGTCGAGTATGTTCCTGGCAAATGTAAAGAAAACTGTTGTAAGGAACAATAAAATTGAGGAAGCTGCGAGATATTTCCAGACGAGAGATCGAGTTGGTAAACGGTCGGAAGGAGTAAAAGGTGGAAAGGTGTCCAAAACTAGGAAGCTTTCCCAGAAACGTGGACCCACCAAAACTCTTAGACTGTAAACAACTTTATAATATTGTAAAAAAAAGATTTTAAAATATATGTTTCAAAAATATTTAAAAATTGTGTTTATTATTTCTGGTGGATGCGCTGGTGTTACAGAATCTTATCTTAAAAATATTCAAATTAAAATCCCCCTGTACATTATTTTTGTTTTATTGGGTTTGTATCACTTCTAAATTGCTGTTATTGTTTTCTATTGTTAACCAACTCTTTACTAAAAAAATTTCAATACAGTTGGTGTTTTATTTAAACAATTCAATAAATCCAGAAAATATATAAAATGGAAAAAGACCACCCGTAGGTAGATTTATGTTATAAAAAAATTTGAAAGCGCAGTAGTTGCGAAGCGCTGATCTTTGAAGAAACAGTTCCGCTTGACTACCCCCACCCCGTCATAAGACAGTTACTCATCCTTGACCGTTCCGGTTGACTACCCCCACCACTGTATAAATACCGCACCCCTGCCCCTCTAGCGCCATTCTGTCCTCTGCTTTGGTACGATACGAGTTCTTCAAAATGTTCCCACTGCTTTCTTTCGTTGTTGCTTCTGCTGCTATTCTACCTGATCTTCCTGTAGAGATTTGGTGCATGATTCTTAGGAAACTAGATCTGCATTCACTTCTAACTACTATCAGGTCCTCTCAATTTTGGACGAAGATTTGTCTAGGAGACCCAGTTCTTCGAAGAAATGTCCAGAAGGCTTTGAAGGATGAACGAGATGCTATGCTGGAGGCTTACTACAATCCTAGAGCAACTGCTACAATTGTGAGAGAGAAGGAGTCGTCGAGTATGTTCCTGGCAAATGTAAAGAAAACTGTTGTAACGAACAATAAAATTGAGGAAGCTGCGAGATATTTCCAGACGAGAGATCGAGTTGGTAAACGGTCGGAAGGAGTAAAAGGTGGAAAGGTGTCCAAAACTAGGAAGCTTTCCCAGAAACGTGGACCCACCAAAACTCTTAGACTGTAAACAACTTTATAATATTGTAAAAAAAAGATTTTAAAATATATGTTTCAAAAATATTTAAAAATTGTGTTTATTATTTCTGGTGGATGCGCTGGTGTTACAGAATCTTATCTTAAAAATATTCAAATTAAAATCCCCCTGTACATTATTTTTGTTTTATTGGGTTTGTATCACTTCTAAATTGCTGTTATTGTTTTCTATTGTTAACCAACTCTTTACTAAAAAAATTTCAATACAGTTGGTGTTTTATTTAAACAATTCAATAAATCCAGAAAATATATAAAATGGAAAAAGACCACCCGTAGGTAGATTTATGTTATAAAAAAATTTGAAAGCGCAGTAGTTGCGAAGCGCTGATCTTTGAAGAAACAGTTCCGCTTGACTACCCCCACCCCGTCATAAGACAGTTACTCATCCTTGACCGTTCCGGTTGACTACCCCCACCACTGTATAAATACCGCACCCCTGCCCCTCTAGCGCCATTCTGTCCTCTGCTTTGGTACGATACGAGTTCTTCAAAATGTTCCCACTGCTTTCTTTCGTTGTTGCTTCTGCTGCTATTCTACCTGATCTTCCTGTAGAGATTTGGTGCATGATTCTTAGGAAACTAGATCTGCATTCACTTCTAACTACTATCAGGTCCTCTCAATTTTGGACGAAGATTTGTCTAGGAGACCCAGTTCTTCGAAGAAATGTCCAGAAGGCTTTGAAGGATGAACGAGATGCTATGCTGGAGGCTTACTACAATCCTAGAGCTACTGCTTCAATTGTGAGAGAGAAGGAGTCGTCGAGTATGTTCCTGGCAAATGCAAAGAAAACTGTTGTGATGAACAATAAAATTGAGGAGGCTGCGAGATATTTCCAGACGAGAGATCGAGTTGCTAAACGGTCGGAAGGAGTAAAGGGTGGAAAGGTGTCCAAAACTAGGAAGCTTTCCCAGAAACGTGTACCCACCAAAACTCTTAGACTGTAATGTGACAACTGTGTAATATTGTAAACCGACAGATTTTAAAATAAATGTCTTAAAAATATTTCAATATTGTTTTTATTAATTATGGTGAATACTCCGGTGTTAAAAATATTTTCCCACTTTACTAAAAACACATCAAGAGGAAATATCAAGAAGGCCCTGCTAGATGAACGAGACGCAATGTTGAAGATTTATTATAATCCTGCAGCCATGGTGTCTAGGAAGGAGCTTTCGATCAGTTTTCAGACAAAACTGTCTTCAGGAATGAAAAACTGAAAGAAGCTGTTGCCAAACAGTCGAAGGATGTAAGAGGTTTCCAAAAACCAAGATAAGACCAAAAGAGGTCCTAAATGTATCAGGTGTTGTAAAGACTGTAACTTAGGTAATAAAATATTAAATCAATTTGCCTTTCTACTTTTTTTGTTTGTTTTACCCTCCTATATGTTAGTAAATCATTTCTATAAAAATAATTGTTCCAATTAATTTGTGTTGTGTGAACATAATAATAAAAATTAAAGCTGTCCATAATTTCGTGATGGTATTTACTTGCACCAGTAAACTTTTACTTTTCTAATGTATTTTCATGCCCTACCAAGAATTTTTCAACCGTATGTTTGTGTCTTCGAGCTTTGTATACCTATATAGACAACATGATAGATTGGTTCAGTTCACTAAGTTTCAAACCAGTAGATTAAAAGTCTCGGTTAGAATAAGAAAAAACTATATATAGCAGTTTTGGTTTCTTTTATTCTTGTTTCGCAACCCATCAGCGATAGTATTATATTTTTTACGGTCACATTATTGAAATTCGTGGATATGGTTAAGTGTCTATTACGCTGAATGTCTGCGGAATTGTAATGGGATCATTAAGCCAATATAGTTTTGGCAGATAGGTGTAAGTGAGGTTGTAAACAAGGAATAGAGATTGTGAAGCCACGCGAAATAACATGCAGTAAGAGGGCAATAACGTAATTGTCGGTTGCGGTGGCTAAGATTTAGATTTACAGGATGCCGCTACGGTTTAATGAAGACCAAAGTTTTAATTACGCTGAACAGTAAGAAATTAGCAAACGATTATACCTTCGATATAATGAGACGGATTGCCAATCAATATGCCTCTGAGTGCAAATTAAAAGCATTCAAAATTAAAACACTTTAAACGCAGCAACTTCCCTATTGTTTAAACGCTTCCCTCGCGCTAACAAAGAGATCTTAATAACAAGTTAGGAAAAAGATAGAACTGAACTCAACTGTACCTACACGCTGCTCCTGCTGGAAAATCGCACTCTCAGCTATTTCGAGTCTTCAATAGGCTTTCTCGCACACAGGACCGGCATCGGCATTACAAATAAAACTCACACATTTATACGCGGTGGGTAACATAATGCAGCAGGCCGAAAACAAAATGATACCCAATTATCTACAAAATCGTTTTAATTCCCTTCTAGTTAAAAATTCAGAAACGGTAGACGGCTGCGTAGGAAAAGGGTAATGTTTTAATTATACTAACAACAGTTTATTGAGAAAATTAAGAAAATTAGGAATTACAGCGATAGGCAGAAAACGAGCGGCCAACTACTGAGAGGAACGTAAACGAAATAAAATTCCTTGCGTGGAGTTTTTTTTTTATAAAACACTGTTGCAGTTTACTGGAGCTAATTACTTCTTGCATCTGCATTTTATTCAACTGGTTTCGCTGAGCAGTTCAATTAAATATATAAGCGTGAAAAAGTATTTCAATCATGTATATGCAACATAATTATCACAAAGAAAAAGCAATATCGCTTTTTATGTTATATAAAACATTTTTATGACTGTTTTACACCAAGTGCTTTAATAAAATGTTTTCTAACAAAGCAATGAGCAGATGTTTTAATACAACATATCACAGTAGACATATCTTTGAACTTAGGAAAAGAATCATTAGAGATTTCTGTGCGGTTTGTATGCTTTGAAAGAAATTTATTTTACTTTAGGCATTCGGCAATTCGTGGCGTGGCATGGTGTTTGAATGTTTTATGATTTTGAAATATTGAGAACGGTCCTGCATTGAAGATTTTACAAACTGTCGTTTGCAGACTGTCGTTCTGTAACAGTGATATTTTATTCCGAAAATACTTTGATTTTCATATAAAAGCTCCAGAAATTTCAACTTAAGCGAATAAAAACTTTTTTCTAATATTATCTTTTCAGTAAATCACATATTTTTTCCTGTTATTCTGGTTCCGTATTATTTGCACACATAACACAGATATAAAATGCCACAACAAACGTTGCTCAATTAAAATAAAATTATAAAATCGATCCCGGAAATTCTCGGAAATAAAAATAATTGTGTATATGATACATTTGAGGATACTTCAAACACTTCAAACACTTCAAACATCAACACTTTTAATATGAAGTTGAAAGTCAAAAGACACGAGATTTAAAAGTTACAAATAATCAGTGGCGCACCCAGAATTTTTTTGAAGGCGCAAGTTATTTTATTATTGGTAAACAATTATCTTAAGTACGCCATTGGAGATTGTTTTGACATAATCCTCTACAGAGAAATGTATTTTTGACACGATTACCACGACACTTAACTGCAGATATAAAAAGCATTTCAAAAGGGCAATGGATAATGGAATTTGCCTGAAATAAAAGCCTCTGATTATCGGAACTTATTCCTTGAAAGCTCGGATGCAAAATTGTAGTTAAAAATAACATTCGTGACAAATGTAATATTTATTTTTATGCAATATAAGCGCAAATATTTCTGTGGAATTAGATAAAAAATTTAAAAGCACACAACGTGATGCATGTACCTATAGAGAAAAATAAATATGTTTAATTTGTATCTGATGTGCTCGCGTATATTAATATTGACAGTTCAATTTCAAAACGATAAAAAGCCTCCACTTCATGCATTTGGAAACTAACAAAATATGTTTAGAATGAAATTAAATTACATTACAACCCTAATTGCCTTTGTTGCCTCTGTATCAAAACCCTTTTTTCATTAATTATTTTCTGCATTATCATCACAATTTTCCACTAGAGCAAATGTTGATCATCTAATTGAAATTCGGCGAAAAGTAACATTCCCCTAATGTAATAATTATCAGGATTTTTCCGGGTGTCAAATAAATTCCATGGTAATGAAAATAATGTTCTACACTTGAAATAAATTTGCTTGTATTGTTCGTATAGTGAAATGCCGAGACATATATTGCAGAACATTGTACTATGTGCAGATGGAGTTGTAGATATGGTATTGTGCATGTAAGAACCGCAAAACTCAAACTCAACATTCAAACTATTATTTTATCTGGCATGTGAGTCTCTATGTAACACTAAAGACATTTTGTGTATGTAATATATAAACTATATACTTATTCGAACACCTCCGCAATAGGAAAATTACGTCCAACAATTTTCTACTTTGTTTTCTTTGCTACGAAGGAAATTGTTAAAATACTCCAGACAAAGTTCGCTAAACTTTTAAGACAGGTGTTAAAATTATATAAATTTTGCTGCTTTTAAACTAAGTGCAACATTACAACTAATGAAATGTTCTATTTATTTTAATTTTCTGCATTTCTTGGCAAAGCGGAATTTTAGTTTTTGTTCATAAATTATACAGGGTGGCTGTGATGTTTATTACTAACATACATCACATTATGTCTACATATGTGCCACCTTGTATAGTTTATCTAATGGAACGGTGGTACGAATATTATTGATTTGAGCCAATAAAATTTTAGATGTATATAAAAATTTAATTGCCGATAGTCCAAAGCCATAAAATTTTAATAGCCGCATTTTGCAATTTATCCTTGATGAATTATAATGTTCGAACATTTTTCACTCAAGGAAAATATTTGTCGTCAATTTAAAATTGTCACTAAAAGCTTTCGCTGTTTGGATTGATTAAGTAAGGGTAGAGTACACCTCGAAAACTTGGATTATTTGTCGGTAGATGGCGTAAAGTTTATTTAATAGCGCCAAATTTAATTTAAAAACTCTAATATTTTAGTTTTTTACAAAAACTTTATACTCTATTCGATTTCTATGGATTAAAATCTAATCAGCAAGTGAAGTATAGTGTCCTAAATGCAATTTAATTGCATTTTAAACCGATGAAGCAAAAACGACTGATGGACTAGCACAGAGGCCATCGATTATAATAAACAGAAATAAAGATAGCCGCATAGAGTCGTATTCTTCTAATAACGATCTGACGAAAATGTGCTGACAGGGGATAATGACGTCAACTCTCGACTAATCAAACCACATCTTGTAGGTGTTTTTAAAAAAGTGATAATTCATATATTCTTGTTGGCTTTTTGGTTCCCAGGTTGCATTGTACACATTTTTGTCTCAGTTATCATTCACTTTAATCAGACTTAGTGAGTTTCTCCCGTACTTTAGCTTTATAAGCCTCCTCCGGCTGGTTTTAAATAAATATTTCACGACGCATGCTGGATGTGAGCGTATGTTACGTTCCAGAAGATGATATCTCTACATATGTATGTGCGTAAAAGATTGTGAATATGCATAAGAAGCACGCAAGCAGCATCCACAACGTGCATGTAAATTTATTAAATTTTCTGGTATATTTTGCTTGTTTATTGCAGCCTTCGGAGGTGTATAGAGGTCATCTTAGTATACATAGAGGCGCGTGACAAAATATATTTAAAAAGATTTTTTGCTTGTCAACCCAACTCAAATCTACGACACCATGTGAGCTGTATAATAACACAGAATAAGAATACAACAGATATTGTCAAACCCCGGGAGTTAAGTTAAACACGACTAAAACTCCTAATTTATTATTAATTGTCAGTATTGTTTTTTAATCAATAACATATTTTTTTAGCAGACAACGTACACAAGAGCAATTATATTGTGATTTAATTTACATACTGATGAAGTTCTGTATTTGTGTGCCTTACAACAGCGCAGTTAGAGTGCATATCAAAACCATCACCGAGCTAGACTCGAAAAAAATACAAACAAAAATTCTATTAATTTTCTTCCTAGGGAAAACCACGCGGTAAAATATGTTTTAATTCCGGAGCGAAAGTTTAGGACATATAACAACAAAAATAAAGTGGAGTAATGGTTGAATTTAAAGGACAACTGGCTATAAATTTTCCAGCTCATATGAGTTTTCCCCAGCGTGTTGTTGATATGACCCCTATTTATGTTAATTGTCAATGTTGGTTAGTAACTTGGACTAATAACCGTATAATAAACTTAATATAAACCAAAAGATTACAGATAAACTTTGGAAACAATTTCCACAGACCGTCAAACTGATGAGGTGATTATGATAACGCGATGCCAATTTTTTTCCCCCAGATTGGCTTTGAATTGCAATAAGGTCATTGAACGTGAAATATTTTAAGAAATCTTGTTAGACAAGACGTAAAAGTTTTCCTATGCTCTGTCATGTCGTATAAATTTGTATTCTGTCGATATATGTTTTATAAATTCTTGAGATATATATCTGTAACTGAAACTGAAAAGTTAAAGATTGTCTGTGTAGGTGAAAAACATTGAATGAGTCCAGGCTTACTGCTGTTTCAATTCAATATAAAACAAAACAATAATAACAAAAGGAAAATGATGGAAATGTAGCAACGATTCCACACCGTATTTGGACCCTTATATAAAAAAATTTATGGAAAAAGCTCAACATCATTGACTTATATACCTACTTTAGTTTTTTAGTTTGATAAATGGATTTCCTCTACATTACATTAACACGCAAATTTACGTTTTATCAAACAAGTGATTTAGTACCTTTCCAGCAATTAAATCAAAATAAAAGTCGATGTAACACTTGTTGTAGAGCCCGAAAGACAAAAACATTTATCATGTGTTTATGGCGGCTAATTCGCTACAATTTGGTTCGATTCCAGAAACACGAGTCATTGTTTCTTGAGGGAATTCCACAAGACAATGTTGTATAAACTACAGGGTACCTAATTGCATACACGTTAACAGAAAATATGTATTGTACTGTTTCGTGGTAAATATTTCAAACTTTTTTCAGCAATTAAAGGCAAACTCATGTTTTTTTTTCGTCTAATTCGCTACAATTTCGATTCCAACACGAGTCAACGTTTCTTGAAGGAATCCCCACAGGACGATGTTATATAAACTATATAGTTTAGGCCGGGTAATTGCTAGCCATAGGACATGTTCAGGAAAAATGAGGGGGTGTGGCCCGAGTGATGACCAGAAACTAAACTACGCTATTTTCTTGTAATTATTTTCTATGATAGGTATACCAGAAGACAAATAAATTTGACACCAAAAATGTTTGGAAACTTTCAGCATTTTTCATATAAAATATTCTCGTCTGAATTCATACAGAAAAAACAAAGCAAAAGTTTTGTGCTGTTAAATTAATAACTGTCTCTGGTTTTTATTTTCTTTTGCAACTTTAGCCTTTTCTTTAAAGATCTACACAACAATTTTATATTACGGAATATCGTGACTTAAATGTTCCTCAGGAAAAATTGTAGATACGCCCTTCCAGCAGGATTCCCCAGATATGTATAACCATTGACTTTAAAGCGAAGCATTTGTGTTGTATTTTATTTCTTGTATACTTTTATTCTAGATATAACAATTTGCAAAAATGCGAGCAAATAAATTGTTTCGAACAAGCAAGAAAAAACTGTCTATATAAGTCTATGGTAACTTTTCTGTATTATTAATTTTAATGAATTGTATCTAGAGGTTCAACAAGTGTTGTGTTGTGGATTGTCACAATTGAACCAATGGGGCAATTTCTTCATAAATTAATCGTCGTGAATCCTGAGCAAGTGTAGCAGAAGACTTGCCATGTGAGTTTATTCCTGTGAAGCGACAATGTTTTACACGACTGACCTGTTTCCTGATTATTATTACTCGCTAATATATAAACACGTTTCGTTTTTATTTTAGTCTTTGCTTTCGTTGAATTGTCCGGAGATATGAAGTGTTATCTTCGACCATAGTAACGTCAAAGACAAACAAAAAAATCGTGGAGATTTTTTGTTTGTATTCTTAAGGGAGAACAATATTTCTTTTCGTTCTAATAAGTATTCCGGGAAGAAAATTCCACAAATCTTCTACCACTTGAAAAGTGACAAGCAGAACTAACTTTTACAAATGATTAAGCGTTATGAAAGTTATAATCGAACGAATGATGTCAAAGTTGGTATCCCGTTCGTTTTCCGGTGGATAAAAAAATTCTTATTTGATTACAACATGCAATTTTCTAACGAAATGAAACTTTTTTAATTAGCTTATATTCTATAGAGTTGGCAGTTGAGATATTTGACAAGAATTCAAACAACTTTTCGTTTCTAATCATTGACTTTTTTCTTAATTTGGACAAAATACGAAAATTAATTTGCAGCTTGTGCAACATTATTATTTCCCGTTAAAAGATTTCAAAACAGCCTGTCGTTATAACTCATACACAAATAATGGAACGATTTTCTCTTTGACAAAAAGGATGCTTCCTGTTAGGAATTTTGAAGCGAACATTTTTAATTATCCTTGACTTGCAGTTAATTGCTAATTATAAGAAAAACGTCATTTACACCGTTAGGAGATTGCCAAAAAGTAAAGGGTAATTAATCAGTTCATCACATTAAGGCATTAATTCAATTAAGAACTTAATGAGAGCTATTTTTATCTTTTATAAAGAATTATATGTTTATAAACTTCGCTTGGATAAAATAACATAAATAATAGGAATTTTCTGAGGAATTTGTCTCAAATACAGATTAATTCAATTTTTTGTCTGCTTTTCTTAATAAGCCTATTCAGAAAGGAGACTTTATACTTTACATAAAAAATTTATACCTAAAATGAGTCTATTTAAATACAAGCCAAAGCAAATTATATTTTTCAAAAGAAGGATTAAAGTAATGGTATCTAACACAAATCTTATTTATTATCACTGTTTGAAGTAAAATAAAAAAGCAGATTTTTTAAAACGATTTCTTTCATCACTACACAATTTAAAAGCTTCTTAGGTATATTGTTTGCGCACCAGTAGGAAAAAACAAGCAGAAACTCGTAAACAACCACATGGGCTTTAACTAAATAAAGTACAAAGAGGATTTTTTAATAACATAATGATTCATTGCGTTGTGTTAATTTTTTCATTAATTTAAAATAACCACTCTGGGAACAGAATAACAGCGTTATTACGCAAAACAAGTTTTTTAATTAATTTGAATTAGTCTTTTTGACATGAAACACTTTTTAGCGAAAACATATTATTACTAAAAGCCTAAAATCAAAACAAGTTAACTATTTTATACGGTCAACTGCCTGCATTTCGTAATAAACATTTTTCTGCTGAATAACGCTGTTTTAATCTCACTTTTTCCTGTGCGTCACATTCTGCTTTTATTTTTGTTATTTGTCTTCTCTTTAAAAACCCTTTTGTCATCTGATATGTACAGGGAAAAAGTTTTGTATGTTTTTGTATCTACTTTCCTACAAGTAACTACTTATCTTTTTAACATGATCCGTTGACCCTTCAACCTTTATCTTTCTTTACGCCCACAGCACGAAAGAAAAAATAACGTAACTGATATTGAAATTGACGCAGAGACGTAACTAATAGGAAATGAGTGGTAGCTACTTATATATAAATAATAGACATCAGGGTAATAATGAAATGAAAGCGATGCCGCTCCATCAAAATAATGCACAGCTTTTATAATGAGTCACTCTCCACTATTTCGAAACTAAATATTTCCTCATTAGTCACGCCTAAATTCTTCTAGATTTAAATTATTTATAAAATGTGTGCGAAACTAGGTGATCGGTTCGAATATTTATTTATTTTTATGTTGTGGTGGAAGAATTGTTTGTGTTTCAGAGTTTAGCCGTCACATACGATTATTACCGGTACATTTCTATAAGATTAGGGTTACAAAGAAACACCTATACGTTTATAGAAGAGCAATAAAGTCGATGGATAATAAAGTAAATAGTTTTTCGTTTTTATTTGTTTTTAGAAATATCAAAGTCAAACACTGTTGGTTGTTAATGGATAGAAAAATAAAACACATCTGACACAGTAGAAACAAACACAGTGCACGTACTGCTTCTACTTTAAATTATTAGTAAATTTGCAGTACTAACACCTTTCAACGAGTAGTAATTTAATTAATGGTTATAGTTATAATATAAACTCGGGAAGTACGTGAAAGCAATATTTCATTTGAGGATTATATACTCCAAGGGAAACTGTTTATCTAAAGCAATAATATAACTTAATTTTATGCTATGCACCGAAAGAAAACTTTCCAAAGTGGACTTTTTCTGCTTGCAGACACACAAGAGAACCAAATAATTTTTAAATCTTAGCAGGTCTGTCACTAAATTTAATTTTCTAAACGCGAGAATCGATGAAAGTGTCTTGATAAGATTTGCCACAAATAGTCTTTGTGGTGGAAAATACACATTTAGTAACATTTAAAATCTACAAAGAATTCCTCTGGTACGATTATACAGTATAGCAGCGCTCTGACGCGAAAACTCTCATTTAAATATTTTACGATTTAGATATAGGAGTAGTAGTCATACTCAAAACGCTCGTACTAAAACTAACTATATAAAATTGGCATGTCATGTTAGCGCACAATGTTAGTGTTATGTATGTGTTACTTAAGGGACTTGGCCTTTGGTTTATTTGTCCTTTAGGAATATTAGGAGCCCTACTGGAAGGACAGTCACATAAATAATATATGGAACTCAGCATACTCAAATTCCTACAAGTCATTAGGATCAACTGGAGGATACTCTCATCTCAAAGGCATTTCCTTTGTTTAACTTTATTCAGTTATTAGAAAAACTCTGGAAGTATCTGTAATCCTAGATAATCTCCGTTTTATACCGGCTGTCCCCAATAAAATCAATAAACTGGTGACTGTTGGAAGAAAATATTTATATTTCATATTACACATTATATGTGGAAGTGGGCTCCCACGCGGACACTCTAGAGTTTTTGAGGTTTAAATCTTTAGTACGTTAGAGAGGTGGAAGGGCAGACTTATAAATAATTGATAGGAATTGAACGGCCACAAATTCTTACAGATCGACAGTATCAACAAGAGGCATTTTCATTTTTTTTACTTTGTTAGGGTTTTAAGTACTAGATCCGCCAATCTTTCCTAGTAATTTTTTAGCAGCATCAAATTCTTATTTTTTATTATTTTTTGACTAATTTGCGAAAAAATCCTCTTTTTCTACAAGTCGAGTTCGAATTTATTTCCTTAGACCCGCTTACAACCTACGCTACGTAGAAAGTGAAAATAAATTTCGGGCTTAACTGTTTATTTATTTGGAAACCCGATAAAATGTCAATTTTCCGATAAACATTGTTATGCAGTCAATCCCGGTGGCCTGCAGGAATTTAAGTACGCACAATTCCACATTATGCTGGTTGAGAAGTCCTTAGACGTCCTTATCTTGTGTGCAGCGCTGCTTAGTTCGGAAGACAACTTTCATCTCCCTTATACTTCCGAGGGAAATCACTTTTATCAATAAATTTTATAGGCAAAAAGGTAGTTTTGGTTTGGGGAATGTTATTAAATTAACTTAAATTTTGCTGTGACTATTTATACATAAGTAATGCGCTTCTACTTAGTTTTATATGAGAACATTTAGTTTTCTTAATTTGGGTAAGGAAAGTAATATGTATTTTAATGGTTTTAGTAGTTGAAAGTCTTTTACATCGTCATACATTTTATTATACCATAAAACAATTTTGTCCCATCAAAACTTTCATCTAGTAAAACAGGACCATAAAAAGCTATTTGCGAAATCAAGTTTTAAAATAATTAAATGGGAGTTTTAATTATATTTTTAATTAAAAAAATATAGTTTTAATTAAAACAAGACATCAGGGATTACTCCTGAAGCACCACTAGATGAAATATTATTAACTTTGCGTTTCAGTTTCAAAGATACTTGTAATAATGTAAGTATAGCTAGTTATAGCAAAGAAAAAAAAACAATCTCAACTCGTTTAATCCGAAATAAAAAGCTTTAATTTCTTTGCTTTTGTTGCTGTGTTAGAAGAACATTGAAGAGGAAATATATCCTGTTTAGGAAATCTGACGAAGTGTTTTTCCAAGTATTTTCAGATATTCGCCCAAGCAAGAAAAGAGGATATAATTAAGATCCTTCATTTATTTTCACTCAGTAGACCACAATATTTGTTTGCAACAAAGCAAATATTGTTTCAATTTGATTTATAATCACGTAACTCCATTCACGTACATGTAAATTTAATCATTTTGTACAGGACCGACCTTACAAAATACCCTTTTGCTATTAACTTATAAACACAAAACCTAATACAGCTAAAGTTTTAACTCGGCATAAAGGGATCAGTCGACAACGGTGGATTTTTATTACAATTAAATCCCTTGAATGCTTAACTCAATTTTAGGCTAAATCGGTCCGACCTTAGCCTTAATTATTTAGGCTAAACTGTAACACTCAGTGCTCAGTGCAATTCAAAATTAAATAATTCAATCTTGAGTTTCGAAAGTTTTGGAAAAAATAATTTGTGAGTGCACCAACAGATCAAATAAATAAATAATGTCTCGATTCTGGTGCAAAAAATACGATGTTATATAAAAAACATGCATTTGTATTTTTTCCAAATAGCGATACATTTCATAAATTTACTACACAGTCGACTAGCTTTCAACATTTTAAAAAACATGTTATTGATCTGTTTCGCAACATCCTAAACATAATCAGATTTATTCGTCATTGTTCAACAACAAAGTATCTTGTGGAGACAAAACATTTTTTTACATCTGTCTTGAAATCTCACTTTTCTCTTTTGAATTTCAGCTGTATGTCAACAAAAACCACGTGAACAAGACAGAAAAACATCTACATGTACCTATATAAAGATTTTGTGTAGTCGAGGATTACCGTTGGAGAAAAAATGAAAAAAACACTCACTCCTCTTTCTGTACAAGTCATTAATTAAACTGATTTGGTTTTGTTTGTGTACTGTCAGCCAACAGAATAGTTACTTTGTTTAAAAAATCTGAATTCCTAAGAAATTAATTATTTCTGTCAACAGGAGCATCTTGTAATTAAATGTGGTGCGATTTAAATAGAGAAGGACTAACCTTATATATTGCAGCTGTAATTTAACTTTGTACAGCAATCAGTAAAATTAAAGGTTGTTTATAATTTGCCAAAAGAGGAAATGAAATAAATTGTCATCTATTGTCTACCAACAAGTCTGCTGTTTCTGTTTGAAATAATTGTCAACTCACAAAAGCCAATTAATTTATAGCTGTGTATAAAGGGATAAAGTCATATTGGTTTTTTCTTTGCCTTCACACACTTTTCATTTAATTATTACTGCATTCACCAGCTAATTCCACGTTCCACGACTGCAGATATGCTGGATTTAATTGATTAAATATTCGCCAGTTTTCCTGTTTTATATAAGGATATTTTTGGTCCACGCGAGTGAAGTAAGATGAATAACATTAGACATATTTTGACGCAACCATGCGTGACACACGAAACTGACAAATTTTCATTTGTATACGAGATGTGAAGGGACTCCTCGAGATATGTCCCTTGTTTCCATGTTCCCATTGTATGTGTCTCTTCACTAAGGACAGATTTGTTCATCATGGACATGTGGTAACAAAACCTTTGTTTGGACGTTGTCATAAAATAATAACAGATCAATATTAAATCACTGTCGTAAAAATAAATCACTGCGTAAAAATTAACCACATTGCGGGTTTATTATTAAATGCAGTTCTTAGAAATTTGCCTCGCTTCGTTTACCACGGAATACACATTTATATCCCTCCCTATTCTAGTTAGTTTCATGATATATTGTCTGCAATTTCACATTAGCCCTACTATTTCTCACCCCCATGTAGTAACTGGAGTTACCTATCCATTAATTCATTAGTTAAAGGTCTTTGCTGCAGATCTGTGTCATAGACAAAACACTCCAATTGGTATTATGGATTGATAGTTCGAGAGGGATCCCTCCATATGACGTAAGAATGTATGATGTTAGAGAATTACACTGGTTTGTTAAATTTTCAAGATTTTCTTCCGGTATGACTTTTAAATCCCCTCTGGGTTATTTTACTTCAATAAATCCTTTACAGCTTTACTTTTTTTAATTGATTTACGGCTGTATTGATTTTGTAACAAGTGTGGTGTTAAAGATGAGGAACGTGCTGGTCTGTATATTGTGGGAAAATTCTATAAGTTACTTGAAATCGGAAGTGAATACAGAATATATATGTCAGCTTATTCAGTCGAGTGTAATCTTTCACCCGTTTAGAAATCATAATGAAAATTCCGGAAATTAGATAAGATAAGAAAATGTCTGTTTTACGTTTTAACTATCGCGCGCGAGTGAGGGTTTGTAACTTTACAATATGTAATATAATGTTTTGCCGAAACCCCAAAAGTGCCTAATTAATTTTGCGGAAACAATGAGGGAAAGTGCTAAAAAATATATGAAACATTCTGTCGACGAATATAGCAATAGTTAATAACCAAAGCTTTAGTAACGCCACACAAAAGCTCCATGCATCGTAGTGCTTTATCTTAAAATGATACACCCATATTGGAGTACGAAATATTTACCGCCACATTCTCTGCTTCACGACGGTGTAAATCATTTAATTAGAAACTTGTGCTCCACCTGCAATATTAACCATTTAGCAAAAACACCACATCATCCTTCTAATACAAAATAAAGAAAGCTACATCAACAAACTTACTCTAAAACCGCACTTCCTAATGCTTAAACAACTATTGCAAAATAATTAATTGTTCGCGAAGCTTGTAAAATTATAGAGAAGATGCCTTAGGGCTTGTAACAAACTAAATATACTAATATTATGTTAAAGAAAATATCACAAATGAGCTTCAACACATCTGTTTTCTGTTTAACTTCCAAGTAATGAATTTACTAACTCTGGTGCGGAACATATTATGAAATAACTACAAATAAACTACTACGCTCAGATTTGAGACGCGCTAGTTTAATGAAAAATATCAAACTTGTATTAGGGGAAGAAAACGTTGGAATATTACACACAAAGTTAGGTTAGAATTTGTTCTAAATTCAAAAACTGTTCCAGATTCTAAATAAAAATACGCACCCTGCTCTGGTGCTGTAAATACTATAAACCACACCGATTTGTCTTTAGTAACTGTAACTGTACACTAAGACATAAAACAGGCTAAAAATAATCAAAAAAAAAACCTGCGAATACTACATGTAACAATAAATGAAGACAAATTAATTTCTTAGTTGGGCTCTGGAATGACGAAAGTTGTTCCGATCTTTATTTATAAACACTTACATTTAGTCGAATAATGTGAATTGAAACGTTTTTATCAAAATTTTGTACCCTATTCTTTTAATCCAATTAAATATTAAGCGTATTTTTAAATTATCCTTTAAAAGCTCTTTGTATGACGTTCATATCCCCAGCAGTCATATTTTGTTTAATTGTTGCTATTAGTACCGACAAAGCCCCTATAATTATCTATAACGTTTATTATTAGGTTAGAATAGGTTATGTTAGATTATAAATCACGTAGCGTGAATTATGAACTAAAAGCTCCTGCCATAGAAATATGACGATTACCTGACTTCTATTTTTACGGATAACAAACGGAGTTTCATTATATCTATATGAGTTCACTAGTCAAATCAATGTGTTTAATAAAAAAGCTTTTATGTGGAATTACTCAATAGTGAATGAAGCCGAAAGAAAATGTTATGTTGTTATTTTCCGAGCGTAATTGGCGTCTATCAATTTCAGGAGTTCGTTTATATACTGTACACAGATAGGGGCAATATATCGCAAGTAAAGTAGCGCAGAGGGCATTTAATAAGGGATATTGTTATTAAAAAATCATCACACAATGTCTTTTATCATGTGCATTAACATTTTTAAAGGCATTAGACGGCGCTTATCGCCAACATGGAATGAATAGCCTGAGAGCCATTTGATAGCCATCTGCTTGGCTGCCGCCGCCATTCAACGGAAACCCGCATGAATTAGGCTGTGATTACTAGTAGTAGTATTATTATTATATCCAAATAAGTATACAAGCTTGCAGTGATAATGATAATTTTATATCATCAGATGTTGCAGATTGTCCGTTTAGTTAAAGTTCAAATCCAATTTTGTTTTTTGGATCCTAATACTAGTGATCAAAAACAATCGACAGTATAATCATTTTGGGGGCACAGCGTCTGTAACAGAGCAATTCCCAATGCTGAAACGTTTTCTGATATTACCTTCTGGACGCAATTTACCGGAAATATTTGGTTGAAATTTTGTGTTGGTCATGTCATTTTCCCTTAGTAAATTTGGCTAAAAGCCTATTCAAAATTTAATATTTGTTCGGCTGAAACATTTAACTAAGTAATTAAACCGCTTTAAAATAAATACGTGTGCATCGAGCAAATTCATTCATAACAGTCGGTAATTTTTTAAAACGTCTCGCCATGATGGAGCACCGCCGTGAAACGAATATATAATAATACTCTGGAGTGTATGCCAACATTTTGGCGCTGTAATTCTTATAAATCACCGATTTAAGCCAATATTATTTATGTTAAGTAAATGTACTGAAAGGTTTTTTAACTCAAAAGAATATATCTTAACTATTTTGGAGTACTCGAGCCAAAATCGAAGCTTTGTTTAGCAAAATAAATCATTTACCATGATGCAACGAACGAAATTAATATTAATGCCTTTGAATGTCCCGCGCCACTAGTTTAATTGCAGATGGCGTAGCTGGTTACATAAAAATAAATCTGCACGAGCCTTTGATTTATTTAATCTGAATTAACATATTTTCCGGTGTATAAAATAGAAATTTTCCTCACGAGCTGAATGAACTAAACACAGGATTTATCTCTAGGTATTACACAAAACCCACTGCATAATATTTGTCTCGGATAACAAATGCTAGAAAATAAATAACTTTTTTCTTAAACAGTTTTATCCAGGCAACATACGAGTAGTTCGAAAATAGAGCTAAGTTTCTTCGAGGGATTTACTCTGGCTCTGGAAAAGTTCGTTTTTTAATTGTTTTGGCTATAAAAATGTTGTAATGTGTTATACAGGGTGAAACATCACATAAAAAGTCACTTAAATATATAAAATTTCCTGTAATCTTTTATTTACTATAATGTATACCAAATTTTGTAGGGAGCGCTACTAACCTCACTTTGTCATAAATTTACCATCAATCTTTTCAGACACATCATAATTCTTATTATTTTGTAAAAAAATTGAATCCCCTACAAAAATTATTCAAAAAAACCCTGAGACCTCTTCGATAAGTACGCCACTGAACAATATTATTTTGGTTCTAATTCCAACAAATTGTAGCTTCCTTATAGACTTATTAATCCACCAAATTTCAAATCTCTACTTTAAACCGTTCTGTAGATATACATAAAAAAATGTTTATAAACATATTTTTTAGCGCCCTGTAACTCAGTAAGGAAGAACTTTTGTACTAAGGTATGTTTGGTTTAAACGAATTATTTTGAGCCCAAAAACTTGTGGTAGGATTTTGTAAAGACCTTTTAGAGACAGCCTGTTTAGGATAGACTATAAACCTGTCTAATAATTATCCTGATATTTAGGAAACTAGCTTTCTCTGAATCGTATCTATTTATTAATTTTGCGTGAGAAAAAAGCGAAATTTTCTAATCACACATGTTTGAACCTTTTTTGACACAGCCATAAACTGTTTTATTGTCCTTATATAACTTTCACAGCGATAAATTCCTATATTAAAGCAAATGTACAAAGGAGAGATGAAAAGATTGTATCGCAACATATGTACATAGAAGTGTGTTTGTTGGGTGGATATTAGATTGAGCTTGAGGTAGAGTTTATAAACCGAAAGACATTCATGTGTAACGTAAATGGTTCGTCATCATCAGGGAGCGCTTTCCATTTTATTTCTTTAAATGTCGCTGTCATTGTTTTCAATTCAAACAACGAACACTAAATTTTTGTTGTATTTAGTTACTCTCGGGAGAAATGTAGAAATATTGCTGTTAAATACCCTAAAGGACAGCTTCATTCTAATATACCCTCAACATGTCACGTCATCAAACGCCTCCAATATTAGATTGCATGCTATTCATCTACTTCGCACTTATTAAACTGATTATGATCCTCAACCTACTTGTCCATACGACAATTTATTTAACAGCTTTGTTTTTCATACATTGAAATGAAGGCAAGTGTTTAATTAAATTGTCCTGTACTAATATCTATTAAAAGCCCTCCGCGTGCAAAACCTGAAAATCACACAGGAGCCTTTTAATGACTTTTTAATCTACTTTTAAAGGAGCATGGAATTAAATCTATTGTAAACTTTCCGTACTATTTCAGCGGAAGAAAGAATAGAAATTTACTACAGACTGATTTAATGATCTCACACCACTGGAAAAATTGTATAAATATTTATAAATGCTAATTAATAATAGCCAAACTTAGTAATCGAGTTCACTCTGTATATATTTTATGCAAACTAAGAGATACTTTGTTGAATGGATCATCCTAAACAAGGTCACCAAATCCAATCGATGAAATGTCTTTATTGCCATGGACAATATAAATCTTTCTCTTGAGGATACACAAAATCTAGACAAGGCCAATACATAAAATAAGGTAAATTTGATACCTTACCTTCCGAATAAAAATAGCAGCTCCAGGCAGCAGTATAAAACTATCAAATAGAAAAACTTTTCCACCATCACTTTTCCATTATGTATATGTAATCAAATAAACTCGAAACTTTTGTTTTGTTGTATGATTCCAGTTGGAAAAAGTGAGACAATTAAAATAAGTTGTGGAGTTTTATATCGAATATTTTATGTAAGCATGCTTCGTGATCATCCAGTTTTTGCTCTGTAGTCCTCTTGATTGAATGTAGAATGGTCCAGTGAACTTAATGTGATATATTTGAAAGAAGTAGCTCGAGGCAAACTACAAGAGTTTTTTTCCCAATTTTCAAGTATTTTTTTCGACATAATTGGGGAAATTCGTGAAGCTAGTAAATTTTGTGGGGCCGGCGCATCCGCCAAAAATTTAATTCGCCACAAGTTAAAAAATTCTACTTAGTTTGTTTTGCATCTAATATATTTTTTGGCAGTTTAACAAAAATATTCTGGAGGCATTTCTATTTATTATTTCATAGGAATCTCTCTGAACGCCGATTATGTTAATGTTGAAACTGGTTTGTGGAACTCGGACCAGGTGTGCTTTTTTCCTTAAAATAAGGTGCATTAGCGTGTTCTCCTAAAGCATAATTAAAATGTAAATTTAGATTTTATTTATTTTTGCATGTTGTGTAACACACGGCAATCCTAGAAAATACAATTCCATTAAATGAATCATACAGTATGAGGATGTCTTAAAGTTCTCACCCTAAGATATGGATCTCAATCGATTTCTCTACACTGATGTAGTACATGCACTAATGCATATTTAAACACAGTTTAAGTTGAAGGAAGAAAATAAGCTTTGTTCTGATGTATAATAGTAAAAATTCTAATTAGATCATTGAAGCATCAGACTGAGTTTATAGGTGAGTTACGAACGCTTCTATGTGTCAATAAAAACAATCTCCAAGCGTACTTTATTGTTGATTTTTTTAGTATTTTGCATTTTACGGCTGTAATTATCATTTAGAACATGACGAAATTTTCATGTTTAGTATATAAAGGTAGTAAAACAGATACCAGAAGTGTAATGAAACTGTGTTATACTTTCTGCATTTATATGCCTTGAATTTTATTAGATAATGCATATAATTCTTCACCATGCCGTAAAATGTATAAGAAGTCACACAAGCAACAAATTAATTGAATTGAGGAATTATAACTTACTATGTTGCTGTCATAACCATTAATTATACCAAAAGTACGCAGGACTATTAGGCATAAGGCATATGCGGTAGATCATTAAAAGTCTTTTAGTACATTACATCTTTTTGTTCTTTCCCCATTAATAAACAACGTAAGCTCGATTTTAGAAAAACAATATTTTTGTGGCACCGGCGCATCCGCCAAAATTTCAAAGACATTCAGTTATATGTTAATTGTAGAACAAAGTTAGTAATATTACAATAAATTATTTACTAATGTTACATTTACAATAATTTTCCGCCAAATTTCCTAAAATTCCGTTTGTTTTAAATATTCTACAAGAGCTTTTGAAAAGCCTGCGTTTACACAGGATTAAACGTTAGATAAGTCAAGCCATTGAAGTTCCCAGATAAAGAACGCCACTTGTTTAAAATTAACTGAAACACAACTAAATACACAGTGATGTTGTATATCTAGCACTTGGAACTTTTTACAATTGATTGCTTTGAGAAGAAATAGTGTTGGTTTGTTTTTTGTTGTGTCGAATGAAAAGCGACGCAATATCAGATATATCCATAGCAACAGGAGGCGACTGTATCCTGTTCTAGTTGTGATAAATTTCTAATTGAGTTCAATTTTTAAACAAGAGGCACAAACATGTTCATTGTCAATAACGAATGTAATTTATTTAATGGTTATTAAAATGCCATTCTTGCCACTAACTGATGATTTATGAATATGATATTAACAACCATTATAATTTGAATTGAATAGTTCAGAAAGGATTATTGTTAAAATTCCACAACATCAATGATTCATTTAATAAATACATAACATAATTTACAACAGTTAATATATTGCGGTTATTCAACGATTTTTCATCATGCAGTTTTAACGGTAAAAGCTTCAAGTTTTTATTCAAATTTTTGTTTTGTTATAGTTGATGGAAATTATATATGCTACATGAGAGTTTACAAAGAATTCCTCGGTTTATTGTATTCGATTTTAATTAAATTTGTTAATAAAGCCATAGTAACAACTACTTTCGTTTTAGTGCTAACAAAACTTTTTCAGTGGGAATGAAAAATTCTAATACGACGCTTTTTTCCCGTAATTGCATCACAAGTTTTCTGTAGAAAATATTGTATAAAACGCAAACAGCAAAGGGAAATAATTCAAGTACATTCCGTTTAAATCCAAATAAGCAGAATGGTTTATAAATATCTACTCCTGTCGATTTTAATTAAGAATGTTAAACTAAACTCATTAGTGTTTCTATTATTTAAGAACGAAGCCATATGCATTACAAAACCTCGTAGTTAAAACCATTTCACTCAGTTAATAACATACTAATTCAATAAGACTTAAAAACATACTTAAAAACCATTTAAAAGAAGCCATATTAACCAAATTGCTCAAGTACTGCTTATGCATGACCCGAAATTTCATTAACTTCCTGAAGAAAAAAGGGTTTATACGTTAGGGAGGTAGGAGCAAAGTATTAGAAATGTATCAGACCTTTTTAAGACAGTCTTGTCTAATAAAAGTGAAATATGCAAATTTGTGGTTGGATGCGTGTCTAAAAAATTTCATATTTAATAACGAACCACTCCGGGAGAGTTTTCTTTCCATCCACAGTTGGATATAGCACTTTTTACGATGTAATTAGTTAGAAGTTTCCGGAATAGTTTTTCAATTTGCTCGAATTATCTTGTTAATTAGGATTGAATTAAAAATGTACTCAAAGAGGTCTTTTAAACGGTACACAACTCTGCTAAGCAAATAATTTAGTCATCATAAAAATACATAAAAGGACTCGGGTTTGAATTATAATAAATATTTGTCACTAAAATAGATCCATCACTACATAAAATATGGACGACATTTTATGTTTTTACAGGGTCCTTCAAGCCCTTCAACGCGATATATACAAATGTCGTTTACTGCTGCAAAGTGACATCGCACAGGTTTCTCAATAGAATGCTATAAATCAAATTTCCTATCTTTCTTTCAGTTCAATTGTATATTTTATTTTCGAATAAAATATCAAAAATATTCACGGCAATGATTCGGTCATTTTTATAGGATATTTGACGGTTGTATTGTGGGTTGAGTACGCGTATTCCCTGCACAATAAGGCTAATAATTTTTGTCCGAAATCGGACTAGATCCATTAATACTCAAGTTGACATAATTAAGTTTACGGGAAATTTTTGGTAGTAAATAATAAACGCTGAATATGCCGTTTTTATGTCATTTAAATGCATGGAATAACATATTTTAATTTAAAATTCGGATGCCTTAGGAATGAGTGTTTTTTTAGTATTTTGCGTGAGAGGAATAAATTTTCTTGATTCCAAAATTATTACAGTTAGTTTTACTTATACTTTTTAAAAATACAAATTTCAAATCAATGTTTACGATAATTCAAGAAATATTCGAATATTTAGCTTTATTTTTCGTTAAAAAGTGTGTATATCTTTCCAGAACACTCACTATATTCATATAAAATTTCGCTTTTGGTATATTTCAGTTTATTATGAACAAAAACGGTGTTTGACAAAGAAATGTTCAAAATCGACATAAAATCCGACTGGGAAATATAAAATATATTTTAGTGGAGTTTTTGAGTTCACAAAACAAGAATTTAAAAACGTTTACGTTGCCAAGATTTACATAATATACGATGAAACTATTGCGTTAAATTCAGATTGAAGTATTGCCATCTATCGTGATCGGCTATGTGTCTCGTCTTTAAATTGAAAAGTAAATACTGGAGTTAAAGAACATTGGATGAAACATTTTTATACCAAACAATATTCTTTTCCCTCTATTTACAATAAATGTGAAAGATTTTAGTTATATATTGAGTTTCTTTACACAAGACATTTAAGAGCTTTGCCTTAGATTACGTTTTTAAATTCGATGATTGTGTAGTTTGAAATGTGATTATCGCTTTTATTTGGAAATATTCAGAGAGAGAGAGATAATATGGGTTTGTTTAAATGTACTAAATCTGTTAATAATGCCCCGAAAATGTTGTCAAATTCAACTGGCGTGAATAGCAATTACAAAATGAAAATGGTCCGTCTGAGGGGTGGTATTTAGTTAAGATTAATGATGTGGTGTTAAACAAAATCAATTATTATGATATGTTGTACGAGTATTCCATTTGAATGTTACTTAAAATATCCATATTTTCTAATTTGTAAATAAATGTGATGGGTCTGCAAGGAATATCGTGGAGCTTTTATGATAAGACAGATAATACACTATATATTTCCATATTCCGATATTCCTAATAAAGGGCAATCGGTGAGCGTCGTATGCCTGTCAAAAAATAATATTATATATGAATTTCCTATATATACACAACATATATAAGTAGCAACATGTTATATTTTATAAGGAGCATATATAAAGGAAATACATCATCATATTTGCGTGCTCTCTAAACATTAATTCCACATTGCAAAGAATAAATACAAATCTACTGAGGGTAGAAGTATTGATTTGATAGCATCTTTTAAAGTAATACCTTAATGTGCTTCGGAAATAAATCTGTGAAATATCATCACCAAGGCTAATGTGTATTTAATTTGGCTAATTATGGGTTTTAGTAGATTATCGACAGAGCATAAGTGGAAAGTACGCCGGGCAGTGGTTGTTAGTGCAAAATAAAATAACTAGAATATACATGCATTATTCAAGTTAAAAGGGTTGTGGTTGCGTTCTTCAAGTTCATTAATTAAAGCTTTGGCCAAAGTTTCGTAGATGAGTCTTCCCGTTTAATACCTTCGTGACGTTGCTGTCATTAGTCCCATGTTCCATAGCAATTTTCTTGTTGAATTATGGAAAGTGCTATTAAAATAAACCCTAACCTAGCTTTACCATTGGAAAATAATCTAAAATAAACTCACCGACTGTCTGATAAAGTGTCAAAAGTCAAAAGATCCGGTTTTTTATGCAACGCAGCGGGTTTTTGTGGCAAATCTGCTGGAAGTTTAATGATATTATCTGCAATTACACTGACGATCTTCTTGAATATATCGATAATCTAACAGTAAGCCGGGCCCTTCTATTGCTCTCCGGAAAACTGATTGACACCCCGTTAAATCTCTCGATAAAATTCTACCGAATGTAAAAAGGTCCTTCGCTCAGAATTAAACAAAGCGAGCTCAATTCAATTATATCCTCATCCAGAGCGCTTTATTCATAAACAACAGCAGATTTATCAGATAACAAAACGATACTTCACTATATTTGGTATAGCTAGTTTTTGAAACAATACACCTCCGGTTCTTTTTTGTTTCCTGTACAAGAGGAAAGTTGAAAGGTTGCAATATCGACATTGTTTGTGGGTTCTCTACCATGGTTACTTATGTTGGTATTAGTTGATTGGAGTAGAAGAGGCTGATCTTCAGATCAAGCTAATTGACGTGGCCTGAGATTTGAGCCGTTCTTAGTATATAGGCGAGACAAGAGACTAGATCGATTACGCTATGCAAACGAGGTAATTTACAATGCTTCAGGTAAGACTCGTTTTAACTAACTGCTTCCTTGTGTCTGAAACCGCGTATTAACCGAATTATTAAATTAGAATTACCACGGCTATTGTTTATATTTAGCGTTTTACAGCTGTTAACATCCCCTTTTACCTATCTGATGCAGACGACGCAGTCACAGTTGTTTGCTTATTTTACTTCACGGTATTACTTGTTCCGGGTGCGCAAGGATAATGCCACTATATTTTTCGAAACATTTTTATCTGCCTGTGCTATTGACTTTTGTACGGCGGAACTGAAACAAATTGCAACGATATCACATTTCTTTTTTCAACGTGTATGCGAAAGGGGTGTACAATAGTTAAAAAGTGCCTCTGAGTTCACAGGTCAAAACTATTTAACAACGTGTAATATCCTTTGAGCTGGAAAAAATCTCTTTTTATAAAAAAATCAATCCGAACCTAACGCGTGTGTTAACCCTCTTAACTTTTACTTTTAAAATAAATTCCCCATATGACGTCATTTGTAAAATCACCTGGGGAAATGAAAATCAGTCAAAATCAAATTCTAGTCCCTACTGAAATTACACAACTTTGGAATAATTTGTTCAATTTAAAGCACTGTTAAGCTTTCGATGGCTTATTTCGTTCCGACGGTTACTTTTGATTTAACTTGATTCCAAGTATGTCAGATTTTACAGCGTTTTGCGTTTATAAACGGAATTATTGTTATTTCCTTTTATATTTTAATTTAATTTATGTATGCGTAAATTTTAGTTCAACCCTGTGCGCATGATGCACTTAGTTTCGTGTAATTGATGTGTTATAGAACATCAAACAAATTGGTTTAATAAATTTGAAATATTGTTGCATATTTATGTAAAAATTCTGTTGTTTGTTGGAATAAATCCTGAATATTTATCAGGATATCTAGCAATAATAATAAATAAACAAGTGTACATTCGTTTTACAATTGTGTCATTTGCATAAAATACCTAATTAAAATAAAGCAAAGAACATAAATAAAAATCTGTGCCCCCTGGGTTTTTGAATATTCTTAATAGGGGCGTTTTGTAGAGAATAATTTTTCCCAAGATATATATTGTGAGATTCAAGAAAGTATAATAAATAATAAAATATGCATACCTTTACTAAATTGATGGAAGTTCCTAATGACGTTTTCGGCATTTTTTCTTGCAATGTAGAACCATTCAGATGTATTACTAAGATACTTGTATTCGACGGCGAGATCTTTGACCAAAATCGTTCCCTCGGGTAGACGATAAGCATACGGACAGAAAAGCCAGTAGTCTTTGTACTGATATTGGTCGTAGCAGTTACCCGCGGCGAAAATATCATCATCGAATTCAACCATTGAAAAAACTGAAGCATGAAGTAAATATTCAGACATGACAACATCAGGATCAGCGTATTTCCAGAGGCGAGTCAACATATTAGCTCTATTTACAGCAACGTCTGCCTCCACACGGAATCTTTCTTGGGCATAACGATCTACGACTCCTTCACCTAAGTTCAAGTCGGTGCCGGCCGTGCAGTTTTCTCCTAGCAAATGTTGAGACTCAACGATGCGTAAAAAACGGGTAACTATGTCTACGTGGCCACTGCGTACGTTTTCGGGTGGCGTCTGTCTTTCCTGAGATCCATCACCGTCGACGTCTTCGTCCAGTTCGCCCTCAGCGAAGTTTTCGTCTACCGCATCGTTGCCGTCCCCTGGGTGCGCTTTTTTCCAATCTTTGCCATCGCCCGCACCCGTTTTATTTTTCTTTTTATTATCGATTTGATTTAAAGCCCTTTCCCCCATGTACAACACACTTTTATCCACGTGTTGCCAGCTGTTATTAGCATGATTGCCCGAGCTGCCTACCGTTACCTTGCGACCTCCGCTGGAACGTCTTCGGCTGGTAGCGTTTTTGTTGGACTTTGTTATACTGCTATTACTAACTAAGTTCGGTGGTGGCTGTACAGTAATTTGGGCATTATCCTTATCCTTCGCTGCCATGTTTGGGTTGTCACTCAAATGCACTGGCCTTTCTGTTATAAACTGTTTGCTATTTAATGAAGGGATTTCTGAAATACTGGTTGTAGTGAAATCCTCATGGATTTCGTCTCCATGACGTCTGCCTCTTAAAAGTCGCGACCGACTATGTCTTATATTTGTTTGAGTCTCTAAATTTCTAGGAAGAACATCACAAGTAACAATAAAAAAGTCTATGAAAATTGTTATAAAAAACAATTTCATTGGAAAGTTCTTAAACAACATCGTTATTACAAATAGACTACAACAACTTCGTTAGACTAATTTAAATATAATATATACATAATTTTTTATAACTAATGAACATTATACATTTATTCGCATCACATAAATTGAATTTACCCGACGAGGTAAAAGTTTGTAAAAAGTTTTACAGGAAATTTATTAACACCATTCATCGTTCAAATAATATATTTCAAACACATTCTGACGGAGTCCTTATGATAAATATGTCTTTTAAATAAGTTTAAAAGTTTTTGTTCTCTTTGCGAGAAAAACGCGCGCGTCTCTAGCTGAAAGTTGTACGTCTGTTGTAGAGGCAGGCCGTTGTTGGACTGATTTGAGGGTTAATGCGGGGGTGGGTCCAGATGCAGAGGGATGAACAAGCGCGCAACCTGGTTATAAGATGCCGCGGCGGCGCACGCGTTATTTCTCTTGTCACTCAACAATCATCTATACTAAAATCGTTCTTGTACTTTTAGATTTGTAAGTATCCAAAACGTGGAGAAGATCTACGACAGACATTGCGTCGCCATACGCACCCTCCGACGACGGACCTGTTGCACAGAAACATTAAAGCCCCAATGTGTATATGTGTATACGTTTTATTTAATAGCTCCCAGGATATTGAAAAAACCGCCTAGATTTATTTTACAACAAAAATTTTATTATCATGCTTTCAAACTACATCGTTGCTATGTAATTGTACGATGAACTACGGTGGTTTCCTTCAAGGATTAACTGATCCTGAATCTGCACAAAATCTCAAGTGATTTCCAACCTCCGGAAGCAATTTTCCTGCTTGTTGTTTGGAACAGTTGTCTTAATTTTAGAAATTTCTTGCAGATTTTCCGCAGCGGATTTAAAAGGTTCGATGCCTCTGCGATTTTGTCGTTGTAAAAGCGGCCAAAAGACATATTTTCTAAGCGATAGATTTTAAAGTACCTATATTAAGCAGTCTTTTATATTTTTTAGAACCGGCGCATTCGCCATAAGTGAAATTCAATCTAAAATCAAATATTTTATATATTCAAGTACACCCAAAGTAAATCATAATTTAATTCCACTAGATTAAACCATAAAATCCATTTTTTAGAACCTGAACCGCTTTAATTTCACAATTTTTTGCAATAAAACAAGAATATTAACCACAAATCTTCCAGTAAACATAATCTCCAAAAATAGCTATTGATGACCTGTTTTTATTTACCACAATTTCTCACCTTGAATATATTTTTATGCCTTGTTTTTCCGTCATTAAATTGTCAACGATTTATACCTTGAACACCAGAACAGTTCCTTCACTTTCAATAAATTGTTGTCATTTTTTTTTATCTCATATTACAAATATGTTATTTTTTTCAAACTAATCAGTTTTTCTTCACGTGATATTGTGCAGTTACTGTCATATATCATTAACATTCTATTTGATCTGACAATTTATTCAACTATAATATTGTTCCTTTCTGAATTATAAATATATCAAATATCTGATGTGTCCAGCACATGACTTTTTTATACAATACGAATAAGGGTCTGATCTTTGGAAAGTATTGTACTTAAGCCGTTGCCAATAATTGACTTTAAATTTCCATAAAAAATATTCATAGCTTTTCTCTTGAAGCGCCTATTCTTTATTCCCGTCTGGTGATCCAAGGAAATCACTCAATCATCTCAGGAAGATATTTTCCTTCACACTCACACACACACACACACAAAGCATGGCGAGAATAGTCTAAAAGAATCCAGGAACACTCAACACGTGTATATCCATCAAAATCTCAAACTCGAAAAAAATCACGATTACCATACTTCCTTATCACTTCGTATAAGAAAGTAAAAAATATATCCCGGAAAATGACTGTAAATCTCAGTGGGGAAGTAATCATTACAAGATTAAAGTGAAAACTCTAAAACTTTGCAGGTAGAAGTGTATGATTTGACCAACTCAGAGTACAATTAAATTATTGGCTCATTTCGCACACCAGCTGAAGCAAAACAAGTTAAATTTTTATTTCTTATTTCATCTTTGTATAGTGGAGTTAATAAAACTTTTGTGGATGCACTTTATAAAATATAAATGAAACGGGAAATATTAATTTTTATTATAGAACCAGCGCATCCGCCAAAAATTAAATATTTAATCAAACTTAATAATTTCAAATATCTAATATTGTGCTTTCATAAGCTGAGCAGAAAATTTGATTTATTGTTTACCTTTTAAATTTCTATTAAAAACTGGCGCCTCCGCCATAAATTCAATCAACTGAAAGCATGATAATTATTTTAGAATTTAGTCAGTTTGTTCTTTATAAGTTTTATTTAACTTAACAGTCAATTTATTAGAAGCTGTTTCAATTTTTAAATACCCGCTTCTTATCTCAGAGAGTTTTTCAGCTGAAAATATCCCAGTTTTATTTTCGAAAAATTCAAATTTTCATGAATACTTTCAGAGCCTATCTGCTATGTATGTCTGTCTGTTCCTCAGGGTACCGTTTCTAGATCTATTATGTAAATTCAATGCACCGCCTTCGTAATACTCCTAATTGAATTTTCTAGTAAGTACTCCATTAAATTACCTGTGCGTCCGTGACTACAGCAACATTTCATTTTGTGTGTGAGTGTAAGTGTATTTTAGTGTGAGTACGTTTTTTTATTGATTATTTGCCACGTTTGGAAATGTACACTTATAATACATAATTTTTATTTAACAGCATATTTACTTCGGGTGCGATGTTTTTATTTGACAGTTCAAATTCGTACTTGTGCCCAATAACAAACAAATCAATTTTCACACGCACAAACTGTGAGAGGAAAATTCCTTTTGTTGTTTCTAGTTCACGCAATTACAATATAGAGTATCGAGATATATTCCAGGATAACGATATTGTTTTTTGTTTACACATTATGCTAATTAATTGTTTTTTTTGTGCTTCGAAAAAATAACCACAAAATGTTGTCGAAATTTTATTCAGGGTTTAAGCTATATCAGAGGGGTTTTAACGACACTTGTGTAAATTCTCTCACAACCCACACAAATTTAAAACCAAGATTTGATTTACTTTGTTAATGGTAGTGCTATATACATTCGCAGCATTACATGCTATTAAAAATTAATTATGTAGATGTTGCGCCCCTTTTGAATAAAACAAGGCACATTTATTACAGTTTGATGTGTTATACATTTACAGGTTTATTTGATTTAAAATGTTATGTATTCAGGTATAGATACATGACTATAGTCTATGTAGTGCGGATACCTCAATTAAAGCCATACATCAAGTTAATGATTTTGTGTTTTAGACAAAGATTATTTTCTAATGTTCGCTATGTTGATCGCAATCAATTAATGAATGCTTCTGGGCTTCTGGCATTCGGCTCATGTTTATATACTGGTTAGGTTAGATGACTCCGCCCTCTTAATGCGTGCGCAGATTTGTTGAAGTATAAAACAACGAAGCGTTAATAGCTGCGATCTTCATTCATTCATTATTTTATGAAGTAGATGCATGGCAAATCTTGGAAGAGTTTATGCACACTAGTTTGTATTTTCGTATTTGTAGGCAATGAATTTGTCAAATTTATTCAATATAAATGTTTTTTTGTATACCTAGCTCTCTTTTATGAATATTTTTCTTAGGGGTGTTATAATTTTGGTTTAAAAAATGCGTAGGTATAGCGACGAAATTTAATAAAATCTGACTTGATGGATTATCTTTAGAATTTAAATGAATACAAGGATCGCGCTGAGTGTACCTTAATATTAAATAATCGTTTAACATGCCTCGGTAATAAATAGAGCTACATTTATTTCTCGTGATACTACACAATAAGTACTTTAGGAAAGTTTGATCGAAAACAATAATAGAGAATTATTCAGATTTTTTATGATTATATGTATAATTTTTTATATTTTATCTAAAAATCAAATAAAGCTTTTGTCGTTTTTACGAGGTTTAAACCGTGTTCCATGATAAAATTTCGCTTTTAATTAATACTTATTGTTTGTAATCTCTTGGTTCTAAAAGCATAAATTAAATTTAGTGGCAATTTAGCACTGTTTGGCAATCATTCGAAAAACAACCTCAATATATACCATTAACGTACGTAATTTATTATACTGTGAAATATTTTGTTTACGGAAAAATCGTGACATTTTTATAGTGGAGATAAAATTTAAGGTTTTAGAACATAATCACAGCACGATGTCTGTTGTTTTTCATTTAAAACTGATTTAAATACTAATTAAAAGGTACACGAACTTAAATAATCGCCGGATTATTTAGATTTACAGTTAATATAGTTCGAAAAATCGTTAACAGAAGCTTAATATAGTATTTCTGAAATCTAAAAAGGATACAGTTTGAAAAACTGAAGGACGAATTTAAAGTAAAACAACAATTAATCTAGCAAAAACGTCCCCTTCAGGATTATGCTAAGCGAAAGATAATTTCATTGTATAAGAACAGATGTCCCTTGTATCTTGTATCTTGTATAGTTCGAGTTTCGATTCAGCAATCGGTTTTGCTGCATCCCACTTCGAGAAACATGGCAGGGGCCTTTCAAATCAGCTTGATTTTTTACCGGATGAACAATCAGTCATTTTGTGGAAAATTGAAAAAATAATGCATATAATTTATTTTGTTTGATTTGAAAATAATAGGATAAAGTTATACATAGATTTTTATTTGGTTTAGCAGATTGATTTTGACAAAACATTTGATAAATGATGAAAATTGTTTACACCAAGAAGTGAATACTCAGGTAGGTATGCCTAGGTATCTCTTTGTACCTCTAGTAAAAAAGCAAACAAAATGGAAAAACGAATAAATTATGTTAAAATCAATACCCATACACACACACATAGGTACAATGGTTTCTTTAGTAGTTCACACGCATATTAGCTTAATATATAACACGAATTTCTTTCTTGTTAAATACAATTTAATTTGCGCTGAGTATTAAGCTGTGTAAAATTGTGATTGAGACGTTTGTTTGTGGAGGCGACCAAAAACATCTGCCATCTGCAGGAATGATAAGTGCTGAAAGAAGGTTTCGGGAATTTTTGAGCTGTAATTTAGCATATTCAGTAGTACATTTGCATTTTCTGTACACATCCACAAAGACGATTCATTTCAAAGTCTTAGGAACAAGAATATAGACTTCTCACTAATTGTACGCTCTCGTGATGATTGCATTCGTTATAGCTTAACGTCATTCTCAGTTCTTGACTGCGTGTTGTTAAATACAGTGAACAACACCAAGGTTAGTTAAGATCATTAGATATTATTTGATAATTTTTGCGAACACCCCTGAAGTCAGTCGAGTTAGAAACACGCGTTGCCTCAAGGATAGAACCAGGCGAATAATAAATCAACAGCTGAATATTATTGTTGTTACACCCCAGCTAACAGCAAATTTAAATAAACGAGGGATATTTTCATCATTTCATCGTTCAAAAAACTACAGTATTTTTCACTAGGAAAAGTTCTCAAACTTGCAAAGTAACTATTCTTCAACGAATTTTGCGTGTAATTAACATAAAGTTTAATGGAGCGTTGACAAAAACTTTCGAATATTAGCGCACTGAAAACTTGCTAGTTTTCCATCATACAGCAACTTTCACGAATATCTACCTACACGAAATCTTCAGGGAAAACGCAAAATAAAGCAGCCCTTCATGTTTGTACGGCAATATAAATATAATTAACATTAACATTTAGCACCCTCCGTTTGTTCCTACCGTGAGCCCGGAAATCTATAAGACCCTTGTATTACACACCGATATCATCGGTGTCGGATGGTTTAAAATTACATTTGTTTGCACTTCCGTTTTTTGTCGTTTCAGCATTTGTTTGTGAAACATCCTGAAAACAAATGTAATTTTAAACCATCCAACACCGATACAAACAGTTTGCGTAAAACACTAAAACGCCCAAAGAGTTTTTTAATTAGGGGTACAAATTCAACAGTTTTTTTTTTATGATAAATCAAAATGTACGTTCAGTATAATCACCAGTGCTGGTTTTATTTTAGTAAAAAAAAAAACCCAACAGTTTTCTCAAATTTTCTGCGTGTATAATAAAATTAAATATTTTTTGAAAAATTTTGTTTCATTTGACATCTTATGACGAATGACTCAACTAGTGATTTAAAAATTTCTGTAAATTTCTACATTACCAACTTTATTCTGATCATTCGATTTCTCTCCTACAGATAGCAGCAGGATATAAATATAAAAATTTAAATTATTGCGTATATCATTCATGACTAAGAAACAAAAAATAAGATTGAGTGTCTAATATTTAAAAAAGTTTAAGATTGTTGAATAACACTCGAACATATTATGTATTAAAGTTGGTATCTATATCACCCACTTTGAGGAATAAAATCCAGAATAAATTTGAAATAGTAAATCAGTTATTGCTTTTAATTTTTTTATTATTGTGAGTATACAGGGTGTTTCAACTCAAGGTGGACAACGTAATAGAGGTTGTAGATCTCATCGAGACTAACACTTTTTTCAAATTATTATTTCTTATTTGAGCTTTTGTTTTCGAGTTATCGACCTTCTTTTGTTTTTACAGAAACCTCTTTATCTTCATTATTTATGGCCGGATTTTAAAAAATTAAAATTTTTTGAAATTGTCAGTTTGATATCAACAATTTTTGAGTTAAAATTTTTTAAAAAAAATATCAACAAACAAAATGGCGACCAATTTTCTTTGGAGCAGACATTTTGTTTGTTGATATTTTTTGAAAAAATGTTTAACGCAATAATTGTAGATATCAAACTGACAATTTCCAAAAACTTAAATTTTTTAAAATCCGGCCATAAATAATGAAGATAACGAGGTTTATGTAAAAACAAAAGAAGGTCGATAACTCGAAAACAAAAGCTCAAATAAAAATAATAATTTGAAAAAAGTGTTAGTCTCGATGAGATCTACAACCTCTATTACGTTGTCCACTTTGAGTTGAAACACCCTGTATAATTTAGTCTCGTTGTTTTAATATACAAATTTTTAGTGTTCTTTTTATAAATTAAAATAAAAGTGAATATTCTTGTTCTGTAATTTACTTTATTTCGATTTAGTTTTACAGTTTTTTAAAAATATTTTTTATTTTTCTTATTATGAAAATCGAGACTCAACGAGTCTACAACTTTTATTAACAAACTTTCAACCAGTTGTCTGAAAATCTTTTCTATTAATTCCAAAAGTTAACAATAAGAAAAACATAATGTTAATATCTTAATTTGACAATAAAATAAATAAAGAAATGAGAAAAATAATTAATTATGTATACAGGGCGATAACTTACTGGCGTGTAAATATATAATAATAAAATAGCGACCACTCAGTTATCATTAAAACAAAAAAAAATTAATGTAGATTGTATACAAAAAAACACAAGATTTTCTGTATGAAATTGGCCACCAATAACTGACCACCCTATAAGTATTACAACAATAATAAAAAGGCGCGTTGCGCTATCACGTCTTTTTCATTTCTATTTTGCACGTTTCTTCTGCTGGGTTTCGTTTTTACTTTAAGCCATTTTGTTAATAATGGACATATGCAAGGTGTTTAATTGATTGGCCCATCTATCTAATGCGTTGTATCGTGCTGTATTTATAGTGGTACGTTCCAAAAATAGTACTTGATTCACCTGATCTATGCGTCCTTGAATTGTGCTGAAATTAATCAAATATATAAGCAGACCATTTCCAAATTTGACTTTTAACAACATTGAACGTACTTATCTAAAATACAGGAAACTAATAAACTTTCAACTTCTGATACATCAATGTTAAGTTCTCTGGATATGAAAGGTATTTGTATTCTTGTATAAGGCTTGATTAGTTTAATGAGGACTTGCGTGCGTATGTTGCGTAAGAGATCTAGAAAAACAGTACGTGTACCGGATTAAAAACCCTTTTATTTACTTTACCTTCAATGTGTTCACGTATAAATGGATCATCCATAATGTTCTGCCTGTTTTGTTTTAATATGGACTCAAACTCGTTAATATCATTATTTTGGTATGCGTTGACTAGGTTGGTCATTGCCAATATTTCCGGATCATTTTTGTATGGTTTAGCTTCCTGGGAGTCAAACGGATTTATGCCCGATTTCATTAGCCTGAAAGCCAGACGTTTCACAAAAATTTCAAACTTTAATTGGTTAACAAACATATTGGCTAGTACTAAGTACTTAAGGCAAGTAGTCCGCCTTGGACTACCAGATTCGTCGTAGTTTTTGAATGCTTCAAAGAAGTCTGTGTGTGCTTTCTCAAACTCGCCCTCGCGTAGATGCATTTTGCCACCACATTCTGTACAATAACAATAAAACAAAGTTAGGGTTATCTGTAGGTATATAGATAAAGGGAATAATTTTGAGTACCTCGGATAACTCCCATGATAAGGGGATGGGGTATAGCTGATTTAATATGAAGGGATTGTTCATATAAAGTTTTTAATTTTTTGTTGTTTTTCTGAGCAGTGTACATTTGAATTTCCAGCGCATAGATTTCCAGTAATTGTGTGCCTTTTTTCAGATCATCTTCGCCGTCATCGGTTTGACAAGATTGATGTAATTGTTTTAGTATTTTAGCTAGTTTGTTAAAATCGCCACGATCATAATATAATTTTCCTAATTTCGTATTTGTTTTAAACCATAATCTGTCATTTTTGGCATCTTTAAGCGCTTCTAAGGTTGTTTCATAAAAATTCTGCAAGAGCTCCATCTACAAAATCAAATATTTATACATGAACACCCGAAGAACACAATTAAGCTACATTTCTAGACGTCGAAATATAATCTAAAATAGAATTTATAGATTTCTCGCTGTGGTTTCTCGTAACTGCACTTTTAATGTACGTAAGAAGCTGTTTATAACGAGTCATCATCTCATCAAAATTACCCTTAAAACCAGATGATTAGTTAAGACTAAAAACAAACTACAACACTAACAGTTACCAGTTTAAAGTTGATTTTAATCATTTGTTTGAGAGCTTTAAATCCCCATTCGCCTTTTTCGCCGCTTTCCAAGTCAAGCACTTTCTGAAAGGACGCCAAAGCAGCTTTCGGTTCTTCTTCCTTTAGTGCTTTACTATTGTAATATTGGTTCTCTAAATCAACATCTGGTTCCGAGTTACTATCCTCGGAATATTCCTATTTTCATTTAAAATCAAAAAGATTAATGTCTCGTTATGGAATGTCAATAAAAGGTAAGGTTATTTAATGAATTACACTCACCAAACCATAATCCTCCTCATCATCGCACATAAAATTGTCCTCGGCATCGGACATTTTTCTATAATTAATTATTTAAAACCTAAATTTGAGCAACAGAAATTAATTTTTAGGAAAAATACTTATAAGACTGGTTGAAACCAAGCCTGAGCAGCTGTCAAACTACAAACTCAGTACCGGTCAAAATACCAACACTATAAAAATTAAATCGTCAACAAATAAGCAACAGTTTTTTTCAACAGAACACCAACTGTTAACTATACCAAACAAATTATTTAAATAAACACATTGGAAATCATGTAAATGTATCAAAATAAACAACAAACATGTTAATTATCTACTAAAAACTTCATTAAAACAACTGATTCAGTACTGCCAACAAATAGACTAAATCTGAAATATTCCTAAAATTACCAAGGTGGTGAAAGAAAAGGTTGTATTAAATTATAGTACACCAATGGAATGCATTGTCGACGTCATTATAATAGAATTTCAGGTGCATATACAGGTCAGGACTTAGTTTTAAATTAAAGTCACACTCGAATGAATTGTTTTTTATTCGATTGTTTAAAGCGAATAAACGCGACTCAACAGAATTTTGGCTAAACTCTTACAATAATAGTTGTGTCAACGATTTTCGTGCGTAATTTGATTCCTTAATGTTCGTCGTAATACGTCTTAGGGTGCAATTTCATGGTGACGCTTGACGCTACTTTCCAGCGTCAAATCTCATCACGTGGTCGTTCCACGTGACTTTCAGCTTGACGCCCCACTGGGAAGCACTTCTGCACTGTGCCGCAGATGGCGCTTTCAACGTGGCATTTTTAATATATTTTGGTGTCCTCGATCTAGTTCTTTATGATTTGTGGTAATGAGTTTGCGCAGAAGAGGAAATTTTAGTAACTTTTTGGGGATTTTATTGGTAAGTTTTGACAGTTTTCACGCTTGCTGTTGCCGACTTATCTGATTCAGCCGTTGCATCTAACGCTCACTGAAGTTTTGACGCTCCAGCTGTGTACGAACGTCAAGAATCAGTCACGTGACGAGATTTGACGCTGGAATAGAGCGTCAAGCGTCAGCATGAAATAGCCACTTTAAAGAGGTGTACCCACTTAATAAATTTGTAGTACCATGTCAAGTCCTGCCCTGCACACAAAAATTTCAAACGGTAAACAAAAGGTATGGCAATAAGTACAGAAGTTTTTAAACTTTTCCAACTAGTTTGTTTGCATTAACTACCAGTATAGTATTTTATACAATTTCCTGACAAATGTTCTTCCAACAATTACAAGGAAATCAAATAACAATTAACTTTTAATTGAAAATGTTGTTTGTAGGTACTCCAGATGACAAATACTGTTAGATTAGTGTAGGTAGTAAAAAATTGCTGAAATGATTAAAATAGCAAATTAAATGCAATGGGTGTGACATAGTTCTGTGTTGGAAACGAAATGTCTGAAGAAAATTCAAGCGGTTGTATCCCCAAAGTGGTCAGTTCTTGGAGGACAATAATTTCGTCGTTAAATATTGGACATCAGATCCATCCAACTGAGCCAATCGCCCCAAAAGACTGTGAGTTTATTGTAATCGACAAGATACATATAAGGGTTATTCATGTTAGTCCGGAAAACCAACTGATAAACTCGGAGCACTACAACTCAAAAAGAAATTCCCTTTCGGAAGAATACTGGTTCACCAAATGGAACAAACCATTGAAAATCGGCAACTGCAACTGTTCCTTTAGGAGATCCATGAGATTCTCCGTGATTTCTAATCAACCTCCAATTCAGAAATCCGAAAGTAAACGTGGAAGGTTAGTTACTCATTTCAGATATTTTCGTGTATAACGCTTGTTTATTTATTAGTAAGTGTAGTTTGGACTTGCCCCCGACTAAAATAGTCAACGTGGAAACTTTCGTCGAGCGTTTGATTCAAGAAACATTCTTCGAGGCCTTTCAGGAGTATTACATGTCGCAAAGAGGTAATAACAAGAATAATGGAGCAGGTACTGTAAATTTGGCTTATGAATCAACCGAAGACGATGATGTGGTTGTTACGTTAAGGCGTAAATTCAAATCTGGAAATAATCAAAACTCGAATAAGGGAAGTTGGAAAGACTGGAATTTTAAGGCAAAAAGAAACAGCGGGGGTGTGGAGGGGTCCAAGAGTCGTTGTGTACATAAAACTGGACAAAAAGTAAGTTAAATAGAAAACAAGTAACAATATTTGCTAGAGTTATTAATAGATTACTGCTATTATGCAAATTGTGTAAACATGCAAAAACAATTTTGTTAGTGACATTGATTAACAGGCTTATTTGTGTAATGCACACGCAAGCAATTATTTTGGGGGTCATTTCCACCACAGGCTTCAAATCATTTTAATATGGTACACAAATTATCATCCATTTTTATTGTTTTCTAGAAACCGCTGATATATTTGCTGCATGGAATAGGAAGCACAGCCGATGTGTGGTGGATTGTAATGAACAGCCTAATAAGCAAGGGTTACGAAGTAATAGCACCCGACATGCTTGGCCATGGCTATAGTTCAGCTCCAGACAAGTCCTCCTTTTATACGTTTGAAAATCTACTACTCCAAGCTCTGACTATATTCGATCATTACGTAGGCAACGACGAGAAGAATAAATGTATTCTTATAGGCCACGCATATGGGTAAGAAACTATATCAAAGAGAGTGCTTTTAAAATGCGTAATTTGTAGTTGTAGCATCGCCACTGCTTTATACCAACATAGAGCGCCTCAAATTACCCAGTTGATACTCATAAGTGGAGGCGGACCGACGCCTCTTGCAGCTCCAGTGAACGAAAACGAGATTTCCCCGTTTGGTTGCATTCATACTCTACTCCGCCCGTTGTTACTATGTGGCCTCAAGCGCAGTTTCTTCTATTCTTCCAGGGGAAAACACTTTAGCCCATGTGATCCCGACTGTGGAATCCCAGGACATATTCTACAATTTATAGCCAATGGTCAAAACTGGCCACAAGGTGACGCAGCTTTCCATCGTAGAATCCTGGTTCCGACTTTATTAGTACATGGTTTGCAAGATAAAAATGTTACACTGGTGCAGGAGTGTGAAATGGAAAGGGTAAGCGAGTGGTGCTAGATTTCTTTCGGATTTTTATTTGATTTTTTTCAGACGGTGCCCAGAGCGTTTTTAGAGCTCATTCCGAATGCTGGGCATATGGCTATGCTGGAAACTCCAGAGCATTTAACCCATATGATTATTTGTTTTCTAGATTGGTGGAGTTAAGTTTTTGTCTTGGACAATCTGTGTTCTTTTAGATATAGATATTTACAAAATGTATTTTTGATACTGCTGTACCTTTATTCACTTAGGTAACTGTGATAATGTTAACAGTTTCCGTCCACTGTATCTCAGTATTTTCCCAAATATACATATTTCTATAAAAACTCTACTTGTTTTATTTAGAAGTTTTATATATTCACTTAATAAAAATATATTGTATAATATAACAAACTGCCCTTTTTGTACACTACAATATCCCACAAATAACAAGCAATACACGATTATCTGGACCAAAAAAATTACAATTTGCCGGTAAGTTCTGGTACGGCTTTGAACAAATCGGCCACCAAACCATAATCAGCTACTTGGAAAATTGGTGCTTCGGGGTCCTTATTTATTGCAACAATGGTTTTGCTGTCTTTCATCCCAGCCAAATGTTGGATGGCTCCGGATATGCCAACTGCAATGTATAGATCCTGAAAAAAAATTTTAAAATGAATAAACAACTAGTTTTGTAATTTAGAATAGTTCTAATCTAAATTTTCTACTAAACATTAGAAGAATTTATGAGATTTTATTCAGTTCCTGACAGTCTATTACTAATAACTCAATTATTCTCGTAGAATTTTTTCCTGAAATATCTGCAACTTCATATACATATTACAAGTTCTCCTGAAATATATGCAACTTTATATACATATTGACATACAGCACACCTATTGACAATAATGTATAACTAATAAAATATTCATGCAGATTTCTGCGTAAGATAAAGTAGATTTCTTTTTAATAAAAGAAATCTACTTTATCACAATTTTTTAATAAAAGAGATCTACTTCATCATACGCAGAAATCTGCATGAATATTTCATTAGTTAGAATTATTGTCAATAGGTGTGCTGTATGTCAATATGTATATAAAGTTGTATATATTTCAGGAGAACTGTAATATGAAGTTGCAGATATTTGAAATAAATTAACTATGATTTATTTGTTAAAACAAATGAATATTTTGAATTGTCATAAAACTGAGAAGTTTTCAAGTGTATTAAGTTCCATAATGTTTACAAAAGCAACCCGAAAATTACTAATGAATTATTCAGTAAGCGCTAATTAACCGATTAATTATTTATAGCGACAGTGATTTTGTTTTAGGTACACAGAAAATGATCGATATAATTATTGAACTGTATGGAAACACATAAAACAATTTGTATTCTTACCGGTGCAACGATTTTTCCGGTCTGGCCGACTTGTAAATCATTTGGTACATAGCCAGCATCAACAGCAGCACGAGAAGCCCCAACAGCTGCATTCAGTTTATCAGCAAGATCGTACAACAGCTTAAAGTTGTCTCCCGACTTCAATCCGCGACCTAACAATCACTCATTAGAAACTAGTCACTGCAAAAAAAATGTTACTAACCTCCACTTACAACAACTTTAGCACTGGTCAGCTCAGGCCTATCGGACTTGCTCAATTCCTGACTGAGGAACACTGTCATATCCGTGGCACAGCCCTCCGTGGACACCGTCTCAGTCTTAACCGAACCTCCCTCAAGCTTGTCTGGCTCGAAGCTGGTGCCACGCACTGTGAGGATTTTGATCGGGTCCTTCGCCTGGAGTGTCTGGACGGCATTTCCGGCGTAGATGCTGCGTACGAATGTGTCGGGGGATTTAATTGCGATCACATCGGAAACAGGTGAGACGTCTAGTTTGGCGGCGACTCTCGGAAGAAGCGCTTTGCCAAACGAAGAGGCTCCAGCGATGATGTGAGTGTAGTTGAATTGTTTCTGAGTGGCGATTATTAGAGGTGTTAGGCTTTCTGCGGTGAAACCTTTAAAAGCCTCGCTTTCGGCGACTAGGACTTTGGATAAACCCCCGGCTTTCGACAGTGCTTCCGACGCCTGAAAGTTGGAATTTAAACAGAACCAAAGGGAATTTTCCGCTACTTACTGGGCCACATTTTGTTCCTGCTACAAGAACGGAGATTTCGCCACCTAATTTCTTAGCAGCTGTGATTGCGTTTTGTGTAATTGGAAGCAAACCCTTATTATCATGCTCAGCGATAATTAAGGTACTTTGCAATCGCTTAATCTGACTGGAAAACTAACAGAAGGTTATGTTATTATTCAAATTTCCTCCACAAAACCCGTAACTATTTTACTTACTTGCAAAGTTATTTGCCGAGAACAATTGGAGAACATTTTCTCTAACTCGCTTAATCACCCGGTTTTCTTACAGGAAAATAATTAATATGTTCCAGATAGTCCAAAGTGCAACGTACAAATAAAATTTTGACACTATGCGGAGACCACAGATTAAGGAAGGTGGTTACAGTAGAACTAAACTTGTGCATGGCTTATAAATATTCTACGTGTTGTATTGCTGGTTGCATATCTGTTCAATATTTCATTTCTGGTTGATGTGAAAAATAAATCAATTTTAATTAGTAAGTTGCGTTTTGACCTAAAACTTAATTAGTAATGTTTTGTCCAGTAGATATACATCAAAACACTGCATGTGAATGTTTTTACGTTGTTCAATAAAATTCCTGCTAAGTTAAAATCTAAATTTTGTCCTGAATAAGTTTGCCGTCTGAACTTTTTCTAAAATTGCTTGCGAAACTTTTACTTAAGTACTTTTCCGATTGATTTCGGAGGTTTCGTTTACGAAGAATTTTATATGAGAATAAGTTTAATTACTTTAACAAAAGTGAGGAAGTAGTACTGGTTTTTTGTATTTTGAAATTTTTTGCCGCATCTATTATTTATTTAAAAAAATTTAAATAATAAAGGAAGAAGAGTAAATTTTTCTATTGGTAAAGGAACGAAAGAATCTCTTCAATTACTGCTATTTTATGGCGATTAAATTTTTAAACACAAAAATGTTTTGTATACTTTCTCTGTGCACTTTTAAATATCTCTAGAACTGAAATTACAAAAAATCAAGAAATGCTATTGGTTTTTTAATGGATTTAGTTGTGCCATTATGTAATTGGTGTTTCATATTTATTTATAAAAAGAATATTGCCGGCAAAACTTTTACTTACTTTTTCGATGTATGTACAGGTTTATGAGAATAAGTACTAAATGTTACTTTAAAAAAAGCAAGGAAGTAGTACTGGTTTTATATATTTTACGATTTTTTGTCGCAACTATTTATTATTCATTTAAGTTCAAAAAAATATGCGATTCTAATTCGAAAAAACGCGCTTAGAGGAAGGGCCAATTTTTCATTTTATTAGTAAATTGAATTTGAAAAATAATTTCTACAATTTTGTGGCTGATCAATTTTTAAACTCAAAAATGTTTTACATATTTTTCTGCGTACTATTAAATATTTCTAGAACTAGAATTACAAAAAAACGAGAAAGCAGTGGTGGTTCTTTTAATGCGTTTGGTTTTGCGATTAGGTAATTGGTGTTTCAATATTTATTTGTAAAAAGAACATGTATATTGCATTAGCTAGACCAACCGATTCTACATGTAATATATTTTTAATGGTATTAATGATATAATCAATAATAGTAGGTAATATAATAAAATTCCAATATTTATGTAGGGGAACTGTTTGTATGTTTCATTGACACGTGAGAAATACTTATGGTGTATGAGTTTTGGTAGATATTATCCAACACACCAACTCACTCACACACACATAGACAGCAGTAATAATCAATGAAAAATACCTTCACTTCTGCGATAGGCCGCGCGCGCTAAATATAATGATGACAACGTGTTTCACAACCCTCATTGCGGTATAATCTTGGCAATAATTCAATTTATCAAACTGTGTCATCTATGTCAACTCATCCCCCATCATCAATTTAGAACGCGAAAATTCAAGAAAGCGTTCGTTATATACAATAAAGTACCCTTGTTAAGCTAGCCTGCATAATAAAGTTCAATGATTATGTTTTGCTTAGGCGTTCGTGTTTTCCTAATGTAAAATTAAGCTTGTTTAGTAACGGAAAAAAACCAAAGCCCAAGTATGTTGGTTTCGTTAGGAATAAAAAATTAATAGAATTCTCATTACACTCGGAGTCAGCCATTTGGTGGGTGGCCAAAAGAACCTAAGAATTTAGCCTGTCCGAGTCCGATAATGGTATTAAAATATTAAAAGGCAATCATGCTTTAGGGAAAAGTCTAACATAAGGAAAACACCCAACGACCCTATCCGTATTAATGATTAAAAGTGTCAAGTAGAGTAGGGCAGGGCTAAAACGCAGGCGCCGGCGTCTGGTAAGTCTGTGAAAGCGTCGCGTCGCCTTCGTGGCCAGCCGTACCCCGTTCAGCAATGACAATGAACTGTGAAAAGTAGTGAAAAATCTAGAATAGGCCCATGTCCTAGTGATTTAAATTAAAATGAGGAGCAGCAGCTCGGAACTGCTCCTAGACCAACAAGAAGAGCTACGAAAACGTAAAATCAAGGTATAAGGCACTGAAAAATAAATAAATAAATATGTTATGACAACAAAACCGCTTAAGCTTAGGCTTAGATTTAGAATTAGCTCCTGTATTATCATTACATTACAGCCCTTCCCTTTACCTCTTTAGCATGGTTCAATAGTATAGTTACTTAATTGCTTTTATCTGCATAAAAATCCTTTAGCAAACTTTTTTCCAGACGAACACGATTGTGTGATTAATGTTGAAGTAAAAAACATTTTACGTAAGGACCAAACTTTTATAATATATTTACCGCGGGAGTTTTTTTTAAATAACCGTGAAACTTTTTCTTTGATATCAAAAATCCTTTACAGGATAAACTTGGGAAACTCCGTGACTTATATTTGAAATAACTTATTTTAATCTAATTTTCTCACAGTTGACTTAACAAAGAAATCAAAGTTTTCAATGAAATTCTAATGAATGAAATAAATTCACTCAAAACGAATTTTACTTAGTACCTACCTATAGGTACTATACACGGTGTAAGGAAAATCAATTATTAAAAAAGTAATGACTTTGTCCACGAGCGAGATAATGATCTACAAACTTATTTTTTCGACACAACTCTACAACATAAATATAATATTAGAGGAAATTACGATTCCCCTAACTAGTTTTCACCGAAAATATTTCAGTTTCCCTCGTGAGCTCCCCAAGATAATTTGTTTGTTTCCTAAATGCAGGAATTAGCAGCGGCTAAAAAAGCGAAACAAGCCTCAGGAAGATCATGCCGCGAACAAGCCCTATTTTATTCAACAAGTCTATTGGCTATCATCGCCATGTCGGCAGGGTCCTCTCTACTATTCTTGGTGCCTCTCTACGTTGACCCTGCCATTTCCACACTGGCCTCAAACTTCGTCACCGAACCAGTAACATGCATTACAACACGTCATGAAGAGCTCACAGGATTGGCCAATTGCTCCTGGAGTTCTTGCCGGGAGGGCTGCACGAGTGATGCCTACCACTGCATGCATATTTACGTCAGTTACAACGACAGCAAGGTAAACTTTTCTCAACTGTTTCATAAAGGAATTTTATTTATTTAGCTGGGTTTCAGGAAGGACCTTACAATCAAACCGACGATGCTATTCTACTGGTTAATATAAAAGGATGCGGATACCCGCCGACTGTTCTCTGTTCAAACTTCACTGAAACCTACGGAATTGAAGGCACGGAATTCCCTTGTTATCATTCCAGGGAAAACCGTACGGTGGTTTTGACCCACTATGAACGCGATGAGCAAGTTGCGATTATTATCCACTATTTCGCTGTGCCATTTGTTATAACATTGGCAACTTCAGTGGCACTTTGCGTGATGCATTGCGATTGTCGCTGCCATCCTACTACGCATCACAAGAGGGCTAGAAGGCCTAGAGTACAGGATTTGAGTGATGGCTCTTTGAGTATTGGGGTAGATCTGAGGCATGGGCAGAGTTATCATTCGGATTTAGTAGCTATACGGCCTAATATGTAGTAGACGTCCTTCTGTACCTCATCCTCGAATAAATGTTAATAGCTGAAGAGAGTTCTGTACTATTCAAGTTTGAGTTTCGAGCAACTAACAGATAGTTTTGAATTCTCTACAGTGTACACCCCTTATAATTAAAACTATATTAACTGTATTGTACCAAGAAATAAAATGTGTCTATACAAGGACTATCCAACCAATTTCTTGTAGAACCACTTTTATTTCAGTGGTATTTCGGTGTCCCAAGCCCTAATGTGCAAAAAATGTAAACAAATAAATATTTAGAACAATATTATGCTTTAAATAAAATAATTTTTTGGATATAGGCAAAGTGTACATTTTGGATTATATTACAAATGTATTTTTATAAAAAAAACTATGTTATTGTTTCTATTTAGAGATATATGTTGAATATATGAAATGTTTTCAGTTGTGGAAAAATAAGTGTGTAATGTTAGTTGCTAAATCTATACAATTTCAGATTAATTTTTGTATTAAATTTTATAATAAAAAAATTTACCACAAAATTCTTTACTGTTTTTTTTACTATAAGGAATTCCAAACACCTTTGTATATCGTAACTTAGAACAAAGGTTCGGACTTTTCTGTAAAAATCATATAGTATATAATTTTTGGACGAAAGTGGGATTTTTTACCCCAAAAATCATATGGAATTAAATTTAGTATTTCTTTTTTCTAAAATCTGAGCATTTCTTGGTAATAATAAATACCCACGCCATGCAAAAAACTTTCAGTCCAGTCGACGAACCGACCTGATAATTACAGGATTATTTATTCAATACCTAATTAGATCGTTCAACCCTCTTCGTAATTTCCTTAGAATTCACATAAATGGAAAAAGTTTTTCCAGCGCAGTTTGATTAAAGGAAAATTCTCAAGAGAAAGCACGAAACTTATGAAAAAAAACCCGACGAGAATATGAAATTATTTGTATTCTCTGCTTAGTAAATACGATTATACAGTAGAATTCTTTGTTGACAACAACAATAAAATGGTTGGAAAGTTACTAATAAAAATAAAATAGTTATATAAAAAGTGCTGACTGGTACGTAAAATTGTTTTGAAAGTTTCTCATCATCTAGTCCAATTATTATATTTGTTTTGTTGACGATATAAAATTAATTTTTCTTAAAGTGTTTACGATTAGTATTTGCCTTATTCTCATAAAATGGCAAGGTATTTATTGCGTACCTAATATCGAACTCGTTCATCTACTAGAATATGATGCCAACTCACAATTAATTCCCGATTTTATTGAAGTATTGAGTAATTAAGTAAAGTCGTAAACGTTAATTAAATTGCGTAGTAAAATTGACAATAAATATTACGAGTGTTGATAAAAAGAAAGAAAGTACCAGCTGAAGAAGTATATCACCTATAACTAACTAACTTGATAAGCTGAAATTTAATTAATTGACAACTTGGTCTTAAAAATTATGCATATAATTTCAAGGTTCAAGTGACGAATTTCTAAATAATGACAAAATAAAAAAATAAATAAATTATAATTAAAGAAAATGACGAGTAATTTATTTTTCACTTACCCATTTTGCTGCGCTCCGACGAAATGCAACCACAATAAAAATAAGCAGTTATTAAAATAAACTTTTTTATTCTTACAACATTAAACAATTACATTTTAGGCTTAGTAAACTTACATTTATTATGTGTATATAAATTACAAGTACTTAAAATAAAACGAATAAAACGACAAATTTTATTATATTTTTTTAAGTGGGCAAAATATACAATACTGGCCTGTATCTATAATTTAACTGATTATTAAAATTATTGTGTACTCTATTGTAGGTATATAAAATATCGGTGTTACTTTATTTTTATATAAAAATACACTAAATATGCTAATAGAAGTTGTGACTAGTACATTATGTGACAAGTAATTAAATTTATTTGCACCAATCAGAGGCTTTAATTATCGCCTCTAATCAAACTGACTAAATTTTAGAAAACAAAAATCGAGTCAGTCATAGCTTAAAAAAATATATAATATACCTATAAATATTTTTTTATATAAGTTTTTAACCATTTAAAACATAAATAATAATTATAAACAATAACAAAAAGTTACTTTGTATTAGTTTATGGTTAAAACGAATGTGTATGTTTAAGTAATCAACTAACTACAAAATGTTTGAAATATTTTTTTAGTAATATGCGAGTAGTTTTCAACAATTATTAGATTTTTTATATCAGAACAACAAGTTTTTAAATATTTTTTTATAAAACATATAATATAATTTGTGATTAGGTACAAGTTAAGTAGTTTTGCCACTGATATAATAGAGAAAATATTCGAGAATACTTAATGCTACTTACCATTCATTAATTGTTAATAACTGTAATTTTATGTATGTATATAAAAATATCTTCATCGATTAATATGGCTCATTATTACATAATAATAATAAGTGTTATATTATATAAAAAACATTAGCGTAAATAATATATATATGATATATCTTTGGTTGTTCATACTTTACTTTCGGGTCCAGATGCATTTTGGTAAAAGGAGCTTTGTATATTGGCAACAAAAAGGGCGCACAAATGCCCGTAATTTTTCTGATACCACTCCGGTGTCCTTCCCCTAATAAAAAACAACCCAATAAAACACGGAATTAGCTACCCCCGCAACTTTCAAACTTACACAGTATCGACCCTCGAGAGATGCACTAGCCTTGATTTGCCGCTTCCACAAGGTTCGATCAAATACCTTGAAGCCATAACTAGACCACGTGCTGTATTTGGCACTTGAGCCGCATCGGCAAACTCCACGGAAGTTTCAACAATTAAGCACGCGTCTTTTGGTAAATCAGTTCTCCAGGTTCGGACTACGCAGTATTCCTCGTTGGGCAATGGTGAAATATTCCGACGGACATATTGGAAAATTTCTGTTTTTTTGTCGATTTGTGAGATTATTTTCGCAGAATGAAGATCTGGGTCCCAAACATGGCGCTCTCGGAGTAAACGCAGAAGGACTTCGGAAGGAGGGGCTTCGATTTCAGCGTAGACTTTCCAGAGTCTTAAAGGAAGACCATCGGCGACTTTTTTGTAGGAAATCTCGACTTTGGGGTTGTGACCATTAACTAACATCCAACCCCTTCCTTTGTCTTTTGCTTCTTTCAGAAGGTGCGTTTGGCATTCTTTTAAATACTCCCTCCAACCTCCTAGGTCCTTTCCTAAATCTACTAGGTTCACAGCGCGGGTTTCCTTTATTTCACTGGATTTGCACTGGTTTAAGAAGTCTTTTGGAATCTAAACACAACTACAATGAAAGCAGCTCCTCGTTAAAATTTTTGCACTACTTACCCTGAACAAACTGTTGAAGTTCTTAAGGAAATAAAGCAAGCATTCGTGCGCTGCTTTATTCTCAGCTAGTTCTTTAGCATGAGGCGAACCCAAACCTTGTTTATACGGTTGAGTGTAGTGGAACAACGAAGGAGCAAAACACATCGCTAAATTACTTTCATTCATTTGATTTACTTGGGAGTGTTTCGCTATTGTTAGTAGGAAATGCAAAACTGCTTGCAAAACTTCAAGATGTTCATCAGGCAATAATAACAAAGCACAAATAACGCATTCGCGGTGAAGATGAGAAGGAACATCTGCAATAGTTTCAGGATAATTATCATAAAAATTCCTCAAAATAATTTGAACTTACATTGGAATATTAATATAAAAGTCTCTGAAAGTTTGTTAGTTAAAAGCGCTTCAGGAAGCTCCCGGAAATATTGTTTAAGCATATCAGCAACATCGTAAGGTTGTTGGTCATTATAATCAATCCCAACATTAGTTTCAACAATATTTCTGAGAGATTGTATTCGAGATTTTACTCCTGGTTTACGGAATATCCCAACTTGATCTGTGGCATTTTCCTGCAACCACCTCAAAGCTTCCTCTATATTCCTCGGCAAAACCTGCCCTGTTTTTTGCAATGTTATACCAAGAGGCACACCAAAGACATTCTTATCTAATAAAGTCGAAATTTTTAAGAAATGATACTAGAATTATTTACAAAAACTACCTTTGTAAACTGGTGACTTAATTTTTCGAATAAACTTCGGCAAATCCCAGTTCCATCCAGTCCGATGCGAAGGACAATTGCCTTCCATATGCGCTGTGAGCTTAAGCAGAGCTAGTTTCCTTAATACTTGTAACTGAGTGCAAGACAAACAGCACATTGCAGGACCACTATTATCTAAAGTAACATTACTCTCACAACTTAACACCTCTTTTTCTGGTAATTTGTGCCAAACAATTCTAAAAACAAACTACCAAGTGAACTACAAATTACAAATTTTAAGCACGAAAATCTTACCGATCTGAAGAACTTGGAGGATGTGACCATGTCTCAGTTTTATCAAAGGATTTCGTCCTTGATCTACGAGTTGGTCTTGGAGTGATTTCCGAATCAGAAACGTGTAACACTTCACTAGATATTATGAGGTCGTGTAATTGTTGAGAAAGTGAATCTAGTACGTTGTCTCTATCACTAAATAAAACTCCGTCGCGACGCCGTCGGAATTTAGTTGAACCAGCACGTCGAAGACGCTCCTTCGGACTTTCTGTAGATTTCTCAAAGACATCATCTTTGTCTTGTGGTTGAGGATTTTCAGGTTCACAAGCTTCGAGATTAGCTGTAAGGGGAATTGACTATGCTTGGTTTATTATTATCTGAAGGAACTTACGAGTATCCACGTTGCGAGAAACCCGTGACCATCGTCGAATGTCCTTTTGGTAGGTCCAGTTGTTGCTGAGGGCACAGTATTCGTCTTCTGATTCATCAGTGTGTTGCACACCTCTTTGTTGATGTAGGTTAACACAACTGTTAAGAACTTCTAAGCGACGATTTAATGATCTTAAAACTTCAGGTTGGTCCTTTAAGAATGGGTGGTCTTGGGCAGCGGTAGCAGGATCGATGGGGAACTGCATGTCTGAAAGCAGTTGATGATTGAGTGAATGAGTTGGGGGTTTAATTGTAAATGAGGAGTACCTTCGAACATTTGGGCATATTGGGGGAATCCAGTCGCTCTTAACCACTTGCATGCTTCTGCTGCCTCAATTTCTGGAACATAAGTGGGAAAGGGATAACAACAATTTTGATTAGGCCGGAGGGCAAACATCCAAGCAGCATCAGCCAGCAACCAACCAACCTGCGATTTTGTGATTTCGCATCTGCCTCCATAGCTGCTCGGCCTTGCGCACCGGCCAATTATCATTAACTTTTACACTCAGACTACGAAAGAACTTGTACTCTTTAACGCGGATGGACATATTGCATGTACTCACCGGCCAGGTGTCGATCCGACTGTGATCGGGCATGCTTGTTCACCTGAAATTACAACATCAATTATGCATGACCACCCATCTGGATAACTAGTTAAAAGTTCAAAGGAGCTAAACCGTACGCGTGATTAATAAAACTAACCTTGATGGGCACCTTCTTTAGCACAGGCGCGGAGGATGATTTACCACTCAACTGCCAGTTTTGCTGTTTACAACCCCATGTTAATGGCGGGTGGTCTCTACCGTCTGTTGAAGACGTCGACTGTGTATCTTCATCTAAAAGATCACTGTCAGACGTCGACGTCAAACATGGTGAAGAGGAACACTCCGATGCCCACGTCAAATTTGTTGAACTTGGAGATAGTGATGGGCTAGTTTGAGTTGCTGCGTTTAGCACACTGTGCTCACTTACTATTATCTAAAAAAATATTTCTTTAACTGGGATTTTTTATAAATAAAATTTATAATCCACTTGAGAAAAGGTTAAAATTACTTAATATGTTAGATTCTTACAGAATTTCCTAAAGAATCCGATCCGATAGTGTCAGATAAAATATCAGTCTCAAGAATTTGTTTATCCTCAAAGTGGTTTTCATAGATTCGGTTGTTGTTCCGAATATAATTGATTCCATTTCCTATGTTAAAGTTGTACGCATTATTATCACTAACAGTTTTATCATTTCCAGCTCCAGTCCTCGCTAGTAGTTCTGATATATCAGATTTAATTGATTCGTTAATTTCTATTAATATTTTCAGATCCCTATGATGGTCCATGTCCTTGCTGTCTTTTTCACTACTGGATTTCTTAGGTGGCCCAGAAGGATAATTCCGAGCCCCTCTGTCAAAACTCCGAGTTTTATCATTCTGAAACAACGAAAACATAAATAGATCTCTCCTACGTTATGGTTTTAATAGGTCAGAGTATTAAATCTGTAATAACCGCAATGCATAAAGAAAACAAGACATTCTATTAGAAATTTGAGTGACAGTCCGTTAGGAAATTCCCTTAGTCCCATTTCTAATCCGTTTTGACCTGCAGCTATTTCACCTGTTCAACTCCAGAGACTAACTCACGAAGTATTTAAGGCGTTTGCAGCACGCAATTCTTTCAGTAGTCCTGAAAATTTTCAACGCAAAATGTTGTTTTACGTAATGTGTTTGTTAGTGCTAAGTTTAATCGGTGTTCATGTGAGTGTCCTATCAAAATTTCTTGTGGACAATTCACTTAATTGTTGTTTTCTTCTAGGGGCAAGATCCTCGGAAGCGTCTGATTAACCCTTATATGCCCGACGACTACAATCTAAACAAAAACGAGGATATTTCTTGTAGTGTTAAGACGTGTTTTAAACGCTCGTCCTCGCAGGATGACTTAGGCCCATTTTGGGCAAACCGAGGGAAGAAGGATCCAGCGTATTTGCAGGATCATTTGTACGCTGAGGAACCACGATGGGTTCTTGTGCGAAACGACGAGCCCTTCCTGCATTCTAGAGGGAAAAAGGATGAGAAGCTCGTGTTTCCTTACAGATATTTCTGGAAAAATTTCAACGGAATGCAGTTTGTTAATCGTCGAAACTACGACGATGGTGTTGATACGCCATTTTTTGCATCTAGAGGGAAGAGATTGCAGGCGCAGGATAATGATAAACAATAAAAGGTGTGAAAATGTTACAACATTTTAGTATATAAGTACAATGTTTTTATGGTAATTTGTTTGTGTTTTTGGGAAATTTGTAAAAAGTTCAAATTATACTATTAAAAACAGCCGTGTTTTCTTTGAAGAACTACCAAAAGTTTTCAGGGGAAGACAGTGAGTTTGGCCACCCTTAAACATTTACTTAATCTAGAACTTACCTTGCTCTGTTCCAAGTAGAGCAGCAAATCCTGGCTGTGGTTCATCTTATCAAATCACCGACGACGAGTTCTACGAGCCATGCTGGATGGTTTGTTGGGTGGTGCACCTGTGACAATAACAATACAACTTTCATTGATATGCTCGAGCCGTTGGTGAAGGCAGAATGAATGTCTTGATGCATATATAAAATCCTTTTTTTCTCGTCTTGAATTATCATTCGAGCCACGTATCGACTAGCAGCACCACGATGCACTTTGTATTAAATATATTTCCAGTTAAATTGTTTTCAATGAAACCACTTCTTTCTTTCGTTCATTTATAAAATGTATCAGGACAAGAATCACTTTACAAGAAATTCTACCAGTTGGATGGTTCTTAATGGGCAGTATTTGCAACTAAATTATGGCCATCGACAATTGTCTATGGGATGCCAACAATTGACAATGACTAATTTATTGGCTATGGAATCATTCTGTACATTCTTTGCGGTGCGACCACCGACCTCTATAAAACAGTTTTCCTTAAGCTAAATATCCAACTTGAAAGAAAATATTTGCAATGGTCCATGCCACAGAAATTTGTAAGCGATTCTTTAATTTTAACTAAGTATCCATTTCTTGTATTTTTTCTGCGACAATTGTGATAATAAAGGTGCCAATATTTTCGCGGTTTTGTACCACGCTTTTGTAAAAGAAATTTAAGGACCTTATAATCAACTTTTTCTAAATTTTTGAGTTTTTAATTAAATTTCAATAAAATTTGCGTGTTTATAGTACTTTTCAAAATATCTCTAGGGGAACCCCCTAAACCTCGAAAAATCATCATTTTATGATAAAAACAATAGAAAAGGTTATATTCCCAGGCACTAATGCACTGCACTACGTCATGGCATATTTTTTTAGTATAACATGTGTCCCCAGGCAATAAACTGTTTGTATGCGCGATGATGACGACATCCAACAAAATAATAATTAAGCTATTAGAATTACAAAGCTTCTACTTGCATGTTGAATAAAATTTAAAAGCCGGCTGTAATATTATTGGGTCATTACACACATATACGGGTTCGAATTCGATGATATAATATGCGCAACATGGACAAACCCAGTTTTTAAAGCGGAATTCTTCGGGTCAAGTTTGAAAATTTTCTTCTGTCTCGGTTTTAATGTTTTGTTTTATTCTCCGCGGGATATATGGATTTAATTTTAGGAACATCCCCTTTAAAAGCCTTTTACCCTTTCGGGGTTTTAAACTTGGTATTGATTGAAATCATTCATAATATATAAATTATTTACAGGCGTTATACCCACTGAATATAGTATTAATTGAACCCTGCAGGATATATTGGGTAGGTTAACTTCTTTGATAGGGGAGTAAAGGAGTTTTGTGTAATTTTTTCAGAAAATTTTCCCAGAGAATAAATCAAATTATTTTTTACTAAGCCGTTTTCATAACTTTGTTTTGTTATTTAAATGCGTAACCTTACCCTAGCTGTTTATATCATACAATAAACGAGGACTCAATAGTGTGGCAACTACAATAAATTGTTCTTTAGTTACATACTCTCAAGGAAATTAAACTTTTTATATGCATTGTAATTGAAACGCGCGCGATTACCGCGCGTGAAAACCTAAAATTCCATGACCTAAAGAACTGGTAACTTATTTTCTAAAATCCTCTTTATACGATAGCATCACTCCTATCTTATATTAGGAATTCAGGAATTTCTTTTGTGTTTTGTCCAAATCCTCTTGAAAAGCGTCACATATCGTCTACAAAAGGTATTAATTATGGGAAGGTGGTATTTTAAAGATCCATTGGGAACCATTTATCATTTTTTGAAAGGTGTTAAATTCTATCTAAGACGTATCTAAATAATATACTGATATAAATCGGTTTTATAGGAAATAATTCATATTTTATGGGCAACGATTTGCTTACTTGCTTACACAAACACCAAGCGAGTTTCCATTCAATAAGAAAAAAATTGCTAACTGTAATTTGTTGTTGAAGCGTGATTTAGATGCACACAAATTATAGTACATAATTTTAAACAACCCACAATGGATATTATTTGTAATGAATTATATTGAAAATAAACTTGTACCATATAATATTATTAAATATTGATAGTAAAATTTAACTGTGAAGCTTACGATAACTTGCAGTATTTCTATATTTAAATTGTGTTTAAACGCAGATAATAATGTGAAGCAACCGAGAATTATAAACAAGAAAATTATATTTTTATTATAGTGGAATAACTCAAGTGGACTTTTTCCTTAGATTTGCCAAGAAATCAAGTTAAAAAAGGTTATTTTGATTATGAGTATAAATTCGAAGGTTGCGATATTTCACGGCTAGTTAACTTCCAACAAATTAATTAAAAACAAAATTAATCTCTTGGATAATTCAATTTTGTTATCCTAAACTGTCCCCTTTGATGCTCTACGAAAAAAAAAACAAATATTTTCCTTAATTAATCCAATCTTGCCGCAAATAATAACCTTATTTATACGACTCTGTACCGAATGAATGCTGCGCAAATCCTCGACGCTCATTCATAATATATTTCGTTCATAAACAACTAAATTAGCTCACACAGCTTTTTTTATGCCTTCAGACAATTATTTATACATGTGGGTTCTGACATCGGGGAAACTTGTTTTAATTTTCAATATTCGTCTTCGTGTCCTTTCTATATTCGTTGTAGGAAAAAAAACACCTCACGCTAAGAATATTTCCAGATGAAGCCGAAGCTCTAGTGGGTTTTTTTGGTTAATTATTAGCTTGGATGGGTGATTTTAGATGGGAAAAAATGGTTTTGTACGAGGACTCTTGCGACTATTTCCGGTTGATTTTGGTTTTAATTTCCTGCACACTTCCGGACAATATATTGGTTTTTTTGTGGTTGTTTTTGATGGATTTAGTTAAAATATTTTAACTAATTTGTTCCAGTACCAGTCGTAATCAAAGTAAAATCAAATTATATAGAAAGTTATAGAACCCACACAAAATTACAAAATAAATGTGCCTATTATATTATATTATATTATGTATAGTATAATATAGTATAACCCTAAACCTTATTTTCTAGATATAATAGGCTTGTGAAGTTGATGTATTATAACAATCTGAAGGAGAAGATTATTATTAAATCGTTAGGAATTTAATACGTTGACTCAGTTTCTCTTTGCCTTGTCGCCAAGGTTTTTACCTGAATCTAACAGAAAAATCGATTGATTTTTCGGAGATAAATAACAGTCCCACCCCCATATATCATGATATTATTTTCCTACACCGCATTGAGACACCCCCAAACAATAGCCCGGAGAACTTTCTGCCTTGAAACAAATTTGTTGGGATTTTTATGCGTATACGCCCCACATCCCTAAAATAAACGCGCCTACCTACCTTTTTTGTATGTGGCGAGGTAGAAAATTGTAACATATTTCTTCATCCCGTATAAGAAAAAATCTTTTCACCAAGTAGTTGGTGGAGCGCGGGTACATAAAAATAAATTGCATTTAGGTCCAGTTACCGAGTAGACAAATTAAACTTGATCCTTGCAACAGGCTCGCAAATATCAAAACAGTAAATAAAATTGCAACAGCGCGCACACAAAGATATTGGTAATTGGTATTTATTAAACATCATTATTCAAGGCTTTGGTACTTTTGTTTTGCAATAAGCTTCTTTTAGCGTTATTGTCTAGATACTGAGTTTTTCTGAATTTAATCCTAAGAAATCTCAAGGTAACTTTTTATTCGTATGCACGGTTTTGGTGTCTTTATTTATTGATAAGTATATAAAAAGATAATTAATATTATTGTTACATCAGTATTAATTGCAAATAGTTTTAGACTTTTGTGATATCACAAAATTTTGTTAAATTACCAAACTGACCAAATTTTAAGGTAAGGTTAGGTTAGAACACTCGTCAACATATTTTAAGGGCGACATCTTGAGGTATTTTAGGTACAAACGCACTTTATTTTCAAATTTGAGAAAATATAATTTTTCAGTATCCATCGAATATTTTTAGATCCCTAGAACCTACAGTCCAGGACCAAAATTGAAAATCCTGCTGTTACGAGAATCAAAATTATTTAGGTACAAAGGTTCTAATTTTTAATTAAATCCCAAATATTTTGGGACTAAATTTGTTAAAATCCTGGTTTTTCAAGACTAAGAGGAGAAATATGCTAAGTAATAACATATTTTAATTTCCAGATTATTGCCTCTGCTTACAGACTAAGATTTTAATAATACACAGGAAACAAAGTATATTGGGCAGGACGAGAAAATAAAGACTTAAGCCAGATGCCAACTGTATGTTTCGAGTAATTTTTCTAATTTATCTACACGTGTTTTCCAGTTACTTAACATTTTTTATTGTTTTAATTATCATTACAGAACTCAAACTTTTTTGTCAATTAATTTCACTTTATATTTTTTATGCTACAGAAATTATTATATGGTAATAATTTAAATTTCAATGTTAACCACCCAACCTTGATGATGCAGTGTCGCCAAGCGTCCAAAAATATCCTGTGTGTCATGACTCAGGAAGAGCAATATAATTAGATATTCTGATATTTAGCTCAGGTGTTAAAGGCTAAAGGACAAATTAAAATAATTTTCAATTTACCAATCATCAATGCTTTCCCCAATAAGTTTTTGTGATAGATAAAATTCGAATATATGACATTAATTTTCCAACTTACTGCACGATGAATAAAATAAGAAATCGATGTATGTTTTAATAGACAGCCGTATAAATTTACTGCTAAGTCGGATGACAATAAATTACAATACTTGTCATATATTGAATCTTCTGAAGATTTTGCAAGATTAAGTACCGTTGTAGCCATTGCTTATTCGCATATAATGTACCGTGTGTTTAACCACTTACATAAATAAAAAAACAATAATGTGGCCACCAAAAATATTTTTGTTTAGGTTACTTACTGCAGATTTTAGGCGCGTTGACGTCACCAAGCTTGTGATGGTGCGATAAAATCTTTAATTAAATTTTGTTTCTAATGAACGATTCCCAGTAAACCTCAGCGAATGAATCAGGATAGACAGTTTTGGACAAATAATAGGAAAAAATAATAAAGTGGAAAGTAATTAGCCACTCGTGCGGTTATAATATAACGAGAAATTGGTTTCTTGCTGCCAATCACACTTGAACTTGATAAGGGATCGGTTTCCAATCAATTAATCTAAATGTAAATTACACGATGGAAATTGTGTGTAACAGTAGCAGTTACCTAACAAAAGGATTGAAAATATACCTACTAAAAGCAGTTTTCTTTCGGTGTGGTGTTTCTTTCGGTTTGTTGGGTAGCATCACATTGAAGAGGATTTTTAAAAAAGTCAAAAACAATGGAACGAAGAACAGTTGCTGGTATCTTCTTATATATAAATAATGATTTGTAAAAGAATGGACAATAAAACAACAGTAGCGCGGGCAATTTTATGGGACTATACAAATACAATAAAAACAACTTATCTTTTTGGTGTCTATAGATATGTCAGTTTAGATATTGTAATAAATGATATTAGCATAAAATGATGCTAAATAAATAACCTTTGAGTAATTTTCTACGACGCTGGTTTAAAAACTTTTTCAAGATTTCAACAATTATACGAGAAAAACCATTATTTAGCTTTCCCTACAGCGCGAACTTTCTATAACTAAAAATAGAGATAGATAAATATTAATGTAAAACCAAACCAATTATGTACATTTCAGAATTTATTGTACCATTTACTAGTTTCATTAAATATTTCTTCATAACCAGTTGAATTCGCACTACGCAATTTAATAAAAAAATTCGCAAGAAAAACGGCATCATCAATTTTACGAAACACAATGAATGATACACAATATTTGCGGTGGATATAGCCGACTTATCTAAAAACCCTAACTATAATATAGTAGTTCATTTAGAGGCTTTCCTGTTTCCTTCTAATTTACTTCAGCACGTCACTGAGATTAAAGATTAAAACCCATTTCGTAACTAACACACCTTTCTTCGTTTTTCTGTTTCATCGAACTGCGTGGAGACGTGTGTTTAATATAATGGCATACAATTTCCAAAAGGAAATTATAGGGTTTTGGTGAAAGTTACAAAAGTGTTGTTGTTGTCATTTAACATCTTGTATTTCAGAAAAACTGTCATCAGGACAACGAAACGAAAGCAATTAATGTACATGATTGACAGATTTTGATCTGATTATTGTCAACAGTTTAACGCTTAGGTGAAATGAATAATGACCGCGCCTGGCTATCAATAAAATTTAAATATTCTTTGAGATAACTCGCTTCAAACTATTGCATGATGTAAATAGAAGTTAGAAGTTAGAAGAAAGAAACAGTTATAAAATAGTTTTAGGTTTTAGTCTAACACGCCTTTATGCAGTCGCATCCTTAATGTTTATTACCAAAATAATAAACCGGTTTTAGACCAATTAATTATCAATATAACTAAGTGTTATTTAATCAAGTGTTTTGGTGATTAAAAATATCTAGCATATCTTCGCTGAATGGAATAACTCATTTTTTTAATTAGCTCCGAGGCGTATTGTCTAATTAAACAAATATTTCCAAGGTTTTTACGCTATTTAATCTAAATTATTGGGAGAAAGCGCCTTTTAAATTAAAGCCATTCACTAAAAAATAGTGCATATTAAATCCTGAACTAAATCAAGATTTCAAACTTAATTAATACAAACAGGAAGAGTTCACGCATAGCGCAACATAATAATTATTTTAAAACGCAAATAAAACACCAGAAATTCATTTTGCTTTCAGTTAATATATATTTTTATTAATTCCCCACGAAATTTTATGCTAATGCTATTCAGATGTGACGATAAAACTTTTATGTGGGTAATTCGCATTTATTTACAATTTTTTGTGTGTTTTTTTGATTGTTATTACACTTTCTAGCAAGTCACATTGTCATAGGCATCATCTGTAGGACACGAAGTTCATAAACCTTACCATCATCCGTAGTTTTATTCAGAAAATATTTACATAATTGACAGATTTAGGAACTAGAAAGATGACGGTGTTTTAATGGGCACGAAAAAGTAACCGGGGGAAACCCAGCGATTAGCATAGGTAGGTAGTTTTGTGGGTCTGGCTAAAAAAATAATATTGGGTTTCTTCAAGAATTCACGTTTTTTTCCAAAGCAATTGATTATGTTGGGGTAATGTCCAAAAATTGAGTAAAACGTGACTTATAGGACGAATTTTCAGTCAATTGTCTATACAGATTTTACACAAAACTTAAGTAAATTTCCAGACTATTGTGCAAAATTTTGGTAAATTTGAATATACCAGAAATGTTTTGTTTTACAAACTACAAAATAAAACTAACAGAACTGTCATTGAAATCGAGTTTTATGCCCAATTTTCACCAAACCCAAACTGAAAATTTCATAAAACAAAGAATATTATTGTCGAATTATTTTTAAGTTATCAAATGCAATTCCGCGTGGATTTTTTCGTAATTTATGTATTTTCTGCTTTGAAATTATTGAAAAACTAACCATATCCTAACTTAAAGTATAATTTTAGATTTTCCAATTTATAGAGTACTTAAAGTTTGTTCAGATGGCGGATACATAATTTCCGGTTGGGCGTACGTGTTTCCCTTAAAGTCTAGAATATAATAATACAACCATAGGAATAAAGAAGCATATGTGTTTACTAATATTCTATTCTAAAATGTTATTATGTGTTGAATACGTTTTATGATTATGAGATTTCTAAAAGCAGTTACCCACAAAATCAAATTACATTCGATTTCGATTTGAACGTTGTTTTTGTTGTGATGTAATCCACGCTGGTTGGAAAAAGTGCTAACGCCTATAACATCATTTCTTCATATAATGGAACATTACACCAACTTTCAATTGAAAATTGGAAAGGTATTTTTAAATATGAATAAATTGATATCACACAAAGTTGTTTGATGTTGTTGTGTTGTGTTGGCCTTTGAATATTCATACTTTCTTTTATGTCTCTTTTAAACCAAATGTTTTTTGATCATCGAGGCGAATACATATTAATTATTTTTATGAAATCCGCCGGGAGAAAAAAGGTTTAGTCGATGAGAAAACCTTATGGTATAATAGAATTTACATGACTGGAGAGTTCGTCGACTAGTTCTGTTATTATTTGTTTTTCCCACGTTTGTATTATTGCAAAATGTGATAAATGTTTAAAAATAAATAATAGGTAGTAATTTTCATTAGATTAGAATATTGTGTGGTCGATTTCTAGGTAGTGAATAAAGTACCTACATGCCAAATTTGTAATATTTTTGCAAGAGAGTTTAATTTACATACAAAATAAGTATGAAACTCATCATAATAACAAATCTGAATATGTAAATTTTCTATGTCTGTCTTATATGGTATATATTTGGGCTTGGAATTTATACAACTGCCAGTGGCGTAACACGACAATTTGAATGCAAGGTGTGGGGTTAATAAAAAATAATAAAACAAAATCAAACATTTTTCCTTCGGATGAACTGTGAAGTGAACTAACCTTCATAGGAGCCTCACCCAAAAATTGATGCCTTAATCCCCGAGCGATAGCCGCGCGGACACTTTCTCTCATCCTCCTGAACTTTTTCAGAATAATTATACACCTAAAGTTAATATGTTTATATTTTTAATTTAAATTTCATTTCAATATTTGACAGTTTAATTGAATTGTTCTAACGGTAGCGTATCTAATTTTCATAAGCTGTTTAAAGAATGTTATAGTACACGAACAGATTAATATTATTATACAACAAGTGCATTGGATTTGTTGTTATTAGTTTCCCAGTTGGTCGTCTAGCGTTTTGAAGTTTTTTACCGTTACGAAATATTGTTTGTAATGTGGTTATATACCATGGAAAATTTTTATGCATCGTATAATATTTTGACAATGAAACAACTTCCTAGTTTTATATGATATATTATTTGTGAGTAATTCGGCGTTGAAAATTGTTTTTATTGACTGGAACCAGGGGCTAGTTTGCTTCCCGCATCCAAACAAATTAATCTTATCACTGAACATGCAGAGGGAAACATTCTATAAAATTAAATCTGGAAACGCCATCTTTCTCTAACAACAGAATTTTAAATTTTAATCCTTCTTTAAAAAAAGAATAGTTGCATATTTCATAATAATAAAAAATATTAAAAATTATTTTGCATTATGTTGATGATTTTCTTAATAAACGCTTTGCAAAACTGTCTTCTAAATGAAATTCTGGGAATCCGGTGTCGAGCTACAAATTTCCAAAGCGAACCAAGTAAAAAATAGATACAAAGGTCCAAAAATTATCTTCCAGACAATTTTTTTAATACGAATACTTTTATATCTTGCAATATTCACGAATTTCGACAAGTTTTATTATTTTCAAAAACTCGCGATTTTTTGGCACTATTTCAGTTACAAAACTTCGGATTTTGCGGTAATTCACAAACGGCTTTCTCCGGAATAACTGAAAGGAACTACAGATCTAATTTGTTTCGTATGTGGTTATAATAAACACATCTGTGAAAAGATTTCTTATACAGAAGCGGTAGTGTGTTAAAATAGGCCCCAATATATTCTGCCGTACCAAACCATATGTTTGGAATGGTCTGCATTATATAATACCGATGTTTATTCAGCTTCCTCATGTAAGTTGTTAGGTTGTTACTTCTCAGCAAATGATAAAACGGATGTGTAAACCATCTTAGAAGTTTGTCTAATAGACACTTATTTTCTTTTTTCATCTCTAACCGAACTGTGTCAATTGGGTTCAAATTGGGTTTGATTGACCGAAAAATATCGGGTTACCTTATTTAAATAATTTCTGTTTTATATTGTGTAAGTGCAGTCGTGTTTATAGTATTTACAGATTAAATATAAGTAAAAATACCATATATGTAATAGTTTTATTTTACATATATTTCATTTTAAGTACACAGTTGCTTTTATTACGATACTAAATGTGGATTTTATGCTCCTTATTATGTCTGGAAAAGTGTTTCAAAAATTATTTTATGTCCGTACTACTAGTATTAATTTACTTTTAATAAACAACCAATACCAACGTTGATGTATGGATTATCTTGATATAAAACTCAAATATGGACTCGCTTTAACATGCATAAGTTAATATTAATATAAGTTTGACATAATATAAAACAACATCTGTCAATTTTGTTTAAATAAGAAAATACATAATAAACTTCCTAGGTGTGTGTGAAGTACAGTAACTTGATCATTGTTTTATTAGTTAATAAAATATTTGCCCTGGCTCCTTTTATGTATATAAATCAATCGTTACCTGCCATATTTAAATCTCCACTGCGAACTGTTCTCATTAGATATATATGGATGCAATCCATAAACAGATCAGTGAAAAATATTTGTTCCGCATACAAAACAATTTGAACCTGTCAGTCAAGCTAAATGTATCTACAATAATTTCCAAATTATTTTCGTGTTTTTTTTTTCGCTTTCATGTTTGGTGTAATGTGAAAGAAAACAAAAGAAAAATAATATATTAGAACAAGTTAGCTGCACCCACTTATGTGGGTTCAAGGTTCGAATAGGCACAATGCCCAATACAAAACAAAACCTATACTGTTATATGGTGCTTGTGTAGTTTTACATAAATCCCCCTTCAATGTTACAAATCTGATTTTTAACATGACATTTTTGTAGGCTTGAAAAATTGTTACAGTTTAGTTAGTTTAGGTTTAAGGCAGGAGAACACTAGATACTAGATAAAAACCGACCGGTGGTTCCGAAACTGTGGTGTTTAAAACGAGACAAAATTTTAAATTTGGGGATAAAAGCTCAAATATGGCAATAAAGCATTAAAATGTGGCAACACTACAGCTGATTTTTTTGTAAATACAGCCGAGATTTAGCTTCTAGAAAATGTAAACTTGACGGGAATCCGATCAGTAGTTCCAAAACTGTGATTTTTCAAAATGGCCATATCGCAAAAGTTTTAGACAAATGTCACAAATTTCTCAAACCTGAAAAAAATTAAAATGTAGCTGATTTTTTTGCAAATACAGCCAAAATGTAAACTTGACGGAAATCCTATCAATGATTCCAAAACTGTGACATTTTAGCCTTGGTATAGAAAAATTTGAAACAAATTTCGTCTCTACAAATTTGAAAAAGTGAAAACGTCTTCCAAAACATGCCACAATATCATATTGTTTGGGAACCGCTGATCCCCACAAAACCACAATTCCCTTCTGTCGTTTTTAAGCAATCCCCGAAATTAATTTCATTTTCACGTGGCCAAAAAAATTTTCTATGAAATTTCTTCCAGGCAGATAAAACAAACACAAACACACAAATCCGACCTTAGAAATTCTTTATTTATCATCTTGCAGATTGCTGTTGGTTACCGCATACAAAATAGCTTTTTTATTGCGCTTATCTGGATGGCGGCGCGGGTGGGGTGTTGAAGGGCACCAGGGGGATTAAAGGTAAGGTAAACAAAGATAAATGCTGGTTTTACAGCTTATATGAGGAATGTTGTTTTGTTTTGTGGTCAATTTGCCTCATAAATATACCTAAGATAAAAAAAATGGCTTCTAAGAAATGTTGCACAAAGAGTACTCCGTATACCGTTCTAGTTGGCGTACCTGGTATTTATGTAAAGAACAAGAGGAACATTTTGACCGAAGGGCAAAGCTGTGTTGTTGGATGTACAGAGTAATTATCTAACAATAATGAAAATAGCCACAACAAGTGGTGGGATCAGATTTTTCCATCAGTGGGTGGGCCCCTGGAATTTTTAAGTTGTAATTTTTCCTTTCTGGTTTTATTATGTAACCCACAAAAGCTCCGGGTTATTTCGAGGTGTAACAATATAAAAGCAATTCATAAAACAATATAATCCAGTTTTATATGGTTGCCATGGAAGGCTAAATTAATCCGGACTTTCCAGCAGGGATTATCTGCCTCAATAGAATATTACCACAACTTAAACCGTGATTTATCATTTTTATAGTTTAAAACTGTAAAACGACACTTGTATAATTTTGAATAAAAAGAACCAAACTAGTCTTTTTATGAAATCTGAAGAATACATAAAGTCTTATCAGAAGTAAAATAACCTCATAAATGAACTTGTTTGTTGTGTAAGTAGACCTTGACACGAGAACACAGCCTCAGATGTTCGTTTCAAACTATTTAAATACTTAACTTATTATTAATTATGTACTAAACTATATGAAATTATATACTTATTTGATATAATGGTATCATTAACACAGTCATATCTTTTTTAATGTTCTGTTATAATAGGAATACCTATCAATTTGCTCATACATTGCGTGGGAGGGCGAGATTATTGCTTTTTATTAGCAAGCAATACTTTAACCAGTTCAATAAAAACCAAGAAAAATTTCACACTGTGACGCAGAAAAACTTGCTGAGGCGTCTAAAAATATTACAACGCTTCAATTATGACACCCTTCAACTGTTTGGTTATTTATTTAGCAATAATTTATTTACAAATAATTGCATACGCAATTTTACGTAGGAATACCAGGAGATATTAAATGTAAATCAACTACATAGTCATAGAGGTTCTAGGGCCGAACCCTGCAGAACACGTTAATATTCTCTTGTAACCTTGCGCGAATCTAATAATAAATATGATGGAGTTTGTAGTATTCCGATCCGATAGGTAATCGAAGAAATATATTCGCTACAGCATCCAGTTAGAACTGAACGACCTTTAAAAGAACGAGTGTTTGTTTAAAAATTATCGTGACAATATTGAAAAAGGGATCCAGCTGAAAATGAAAACTATAATTTAACTCTAACTGTGAATTTTATTGGTCTGAAATGGAGAGGAAAAACAGGATAAATTCCGATGTTTGTTTAAGCATTTAGTATCATTTAGGCGTGAAAAAAGAAAATAATAAAGGTCGTTTCTTTAATGTGATTCTTGTGACGGGGTCTGACGAATTATCTACTGTTTGCAAACAAGGCTCCTCTTTACCTGTCTCTTGATGAATCGATGTTTAAGAGCCTGCGGCGTGTTTCGACTTTCCTTTTGTTGGCACATGGGACAATCCCAAATTTAATATTAAAACACTCGTGCAAAATGCAAATTCAAGAGGAGGATTATTTTTATACTATCGCATAAGAGTATCAACTAGATTTGTTGTAAGTTTTCCACAGAAAATGAACACAAATTTCAATTAAATATTGAAACAGACGTTAGTAGTGATTATTGTTTAACCATCAACAGGAATTCGGAAAAATCATTTAAATGACTAATTAGTTTTTAGAATTTGATTTTGACAAATTTTTTTATAAGATTTGATGAAAATATTATGAGATCACTTCCAATCACTCAAAAATTGCTTTAAATCAGTGATTAAAATTGAGAGCTTGTTGACTTAAATCAAGATTAAATCCATTTGATTTAGTTCAGGCCAACCCTGTAAAAACCTAACCACATATCTGCATATTATATCTATTTGAAACTAGCGCTTTAATGACTAGTTTAGCACGATTAATTTGAAAATTTTATTAAAACCATCAGTGCTGATGGCTAATTAAAATATATTTTAACGCGATCAATTAGACTTAAAGTGGATTTTTAAAATTTGCAAACAAGTCCTCCACTCTCGCTCGATTGATAAACTATTACACCTCAGAAGCAGGTACCTGGTTTCTAACAAAAGAAATTTCTTGCATGTTTATTTTGATACATTTGCTGTCAAGCGAGAAAAGGACACAAACTGGGGACCCTCTTCAATCACAATTTCACATTCCTGAAATTGTTTGGGCACGATTTTATTTATTGAGCAAACCTGGTATGTTAGCATGTGCCCATAATAGACGAGAATATACCGGAGGGCATTTGAAAATTGGCCCACAAATGCCAGAAGTCAGTTATCGGTATACTAGTATATAATTTCTTGAATTTCAAACCATCTGCTTGTTAGTATCACCTGAACCAGGTGTTTTTAAAAACGCGTTACCTCGAGCCAAAAATATTTTGCATTTTGTTATATGGATTTTATTTATACGTTCACTCACTACAGCATTTTTCTGTTTACGTGAGGTTATTTGAACATATTCTAGTAGTAAACGTTTTTGTTTTCACATACAATGCAACAATAGGTAATAATTTTTATGTCCATACTAGTTTTTCCTATTAGAATTTCGCAGTAGATGAATTGATTTTAGTTCAAAGAAATCAAGGACTAATCTGCATTGAAATGAAATTAACGTGCTTTATGTTTTTAGGTTTTTATTCAACAGAAATTCGTTTTAGATTACAATCGCCGCGTATATTTTTTCGGGAAATCTCATACAGTAGCTATTGTATTACGAAATTCAACCAAGAGATAAGCAGCGTTCAAATAAAAAGCGAATACAAATATTTTTTCAACGAATGTTGTAAATAAACATTTCCTCTGACAGGCAGCTAATTTAAAAAATCATTTTTCACGGATTAAGGGACCCAACATCAATAACTTCATTATGAAGCTAAGATTAGTTTCTAATTACTTTTTAACTATGTGTCTATTTTGTCCTGCAGAACGAAAAATTTTATCCGAGTTGCATGAACTTTGCTCATCTTCTTTAATTTATCTGTTCAGTCGCATATGTAAACAAGAACTTTGTGTATTGTGTACCATATCTCACACATCATTAGTAGAATGTTTTAATTTAGGAAATGCCGTTTTAAATTAAGGTCACGTTTTCAATTAATGACTTTATTTCATTGTAAATTCCTAGAATGAGTCATTTTAAATGCAGTGAATTACGCCACAGAGCCAATTTCAATCGCCATTTGTGCGTCCATAAAATAGTGAAGCCACACACATGTTAATTAAAAATTTCTCACACATAACCACGCGTTTAAATGCATTAAATTCATTATAATCTAATTATATGTGTATTGTTCCTCAGGTAAGTGTCAATGAGTCACCAATGAGTTTCCCATGCTCAGAAGAAAAATCTAATGGCTTAATTATTCTTCAATAGACAACACCATTAATGGGTTCCTTTTTTAATAAATCCGAACCTGTCTTGGAATGCATCGCGCAATGACATGAAGAATTATTTGTTGAGGTTTTATCCACAGATAAATAATATAGTTGTCTTCAATCACTGTATAAGTATATAGAGTTATAGAGAGAAGACGTAACTTTCATCTTATAAATGATAACTAAACAAATGTGCGAAATTCCATCACATTAATAAACGTTAGTTTCAAATCTGTTGCACACTTTTCACTTTGCAGAAAAATTATGACTGGATAAGCGATGGAAACGATGAGTGGTAATTAAGGAATTAACTACGCGGCAGTTAATTGATTACTAGAATTTCGTGGTGGTTTTCCAGCTTGACTCAGCGTCGAATTTACTGAAATTTTGGCGGAGTTTTTGATCTCATCAGCAATCGGAGAATTCCGACTAATCGAAACTAACGATAGTTACCAGAAATTTTGCTGAGTGGAATTTTAATCAAGAACAGAATTGGCATTGTAGGCAGACTTGGATTCAACTGAAATTAGTGAACAATCGACCAAAGAAAAAGTTCCTCCGACGAAAAATGCACTCTAATCTTGAAATTTGTTTTGAATTAAGGACTCGGTTTGCAAAATTTTTGGTAACTTTTACACAAAGTTTAGGCAATACTACTAAATCTCAATTATTCAACTTTTTGGTCCTTCAACAATCTGTTAGATAACAGAACATCACTGCAATCTTGAAATTTAAGTTTTTTCAGGTTCTCTTCTCAATTTATCGAATTACTGACGTAACTTTAGTGAAAAAGGATGCGAGCTGTCGCTGAAACTAGCTTTGTACGCAACAACCGACTGAATTTTAGTTCCTTTTCCAACGACATAATTTCCTTTGACTTATCGTGAACTCGTTTAGTATATTTATTAAATTTCATGGTGTTGTTGTAATAATAAATGGTTTGATAGGAGGCGTAGTTTCATTTGAATTTCTGGAATCAGTATAATAGTTTTTTTAATGATCGTTCTTCAAATTGTATGGAAACAATAACAACAGCTTTTATGCATGCCATTCCAAAAACACATTTTAGATTAAAAAACTTACTGGTTTATGGTATATTTTATGGTTTGTTTCCCTATTGGCAAGTAGTTTGTTATTAATAAACATTAATAGAACGGCAATAAAACCCTAATTGATTTTATCAATAAATAAATCTGATTATTGGAGGTATGTGTGGATTTGAAAACGTTAAATTTTAAATTGTGTTTTGGCTAATGGCGATTCAGGGCCGTACTTGTATTACCTGGTGGGTCGACAAAATAATTTTAGCAGGTTTAAATTTTTAAGTTATTTCTAACTCAATTATTTATTTTACAATAATTATAAATTTTTATTTAAATGTCTATTGGTGGAGGCCCTGGGACCATGTTGTGGACCCTTGCTAAATGCGGCAGTGTGCGATTTCATGAATACAATTTATGATTTCATACGTTTTTAAAACTGATTGTACAAAGGTATATATGTAGTTATCATGACATTTACGAGTTACGGTTTTTTTGTCTGTTATTTAAAATAAAACGCAAAACATTGCAATGATAAAATCACCAGCTTGACAATTATGCCAATGCACTTACTATTGTTTGTTTAATAGCAATCATAAAAGTAAAATTCAATGTTTGCAGTACAATACAAAACTATTTCAATATTTCAATGAAATATTACCACAACACATCAGTTGTGTTGTTAAAACATTCTTGAAAACTTTATTGCCTCTATATACCAACGCGAACTTTTTTTATTAAATTGTTATACAATAACACGCTGTTGTTGCAGAAAGGAATCCCATAAATCATTTCGGTAAATTTAAAACAGGGTGCAGGATTACGCCTAATTGGGGGACAGTCGCTCATCAAACGATTTTATTGGATTTTATCTAGTAGTTAGTTGATGATATTGTATAGTATAGTACGTTAAATCAGTGAACTTACACGCCTGGGCAAAAGCATCATAGTCCATAAAATGTGGTATAGTGTTAACTGTTTAGGTGTTTTATTCAGTACATTTTATTACACATAAAACAGGAGACATACCATACGATTAACTATGTGGGCATATATTAAATTAATAATATACTACATTTACAAATGTTATTAGTTTTATTTCTTGGTATTGGTTTTACAAATCGAAAATTTTGTTTAGTCTCACATTATACTTGAAATTTGTATCGTCTATCACAAATGTAATTAAATTATGAACTCAGCGCACACGTAAATAATAAAAAACATCAAATCCCATATGCACCCAATTGCATTTACCCATATTATTAAAACTAAGTTTAGCACGCCTTTCCCATAATATTTAGCTCTGCCATAAAAATAACTTTAAAATTAGTTTGGTATGAAAGTTCGTTCGTGACTTTTAGCACTTTTCGAACGCAGCTGAAAATTTCATGTATTTATAGCCGATTTTTCTTGCAATGGAGCTTGGTTTTTAGAAAAGCTCCACCAATAAAATATTGTTTGGAAACAATTTTAGTGTTTCATAAAATGAACAGTGAATATTAGAATAAGAGAGTATTGGTTACTTGGAAACAGTAAAATCATTTTTACAAGTATTTTTGGATGTTATACAACCGAGGCGATATTTTCAGATCCTTGATGTTTATTACGCGAATTTAACGGAGGAAATTTTTGAAGAAATCTTAAGGATGTGCTAGAGAATCATTCAAAAAACTACCTGAAATTAGTGTAGAAATTTTGTATAGAGGTATAAATTCCCTGAAAATTGAACTAAATACATTTTATTAAATTATTTTTCTCATACCTGCGTGAAATGCGGGTAGAAAGTCGCCTTTTTAGAGTAGTCGCGGAAAATAAGGAGTGGGGGTAACATTTCTCACTTGGGTAGTCATTCCCTCCCTGATAAGCGGGAGTTATTTGTGTTTGTTTATGGTTGTCAAGGTGATTTTCTCACCGCACAGTGTCAAGCAAAAATGTCAGTGTTATGCTGTTATAATTTGTTCGTGCGCTTCACGCAAAAAAAGTGGCCATTTTCGTACAAGTATGAGAAAAAATAGAGTATGCTACACGGGAGGAATTGATTCCTACCTTGTTGCATAAACTACTATTGTATTACAATATAAACATTTTGGGTACATTATTTTTGTCAGTTCAGCTTCGTTAAAGGCATACAGGGTGTTCCAGAACTGAGTTCCCAAATGGAAACCAATGATTCCAAAGTTCATTGGGTCGATCTAACCCAACGAATCCTAGTCCAAAAGTTTATTTACTGTGATATTGAAGATATTTCCAAATCACCATGTATACCTATCAGTAAAGTAAGTATATAGTTTGAAGAAAGAATACGCAAGTTAAATTTGCCAACCTTAATATATTTTGATTAACTTGGAAATAAAAGTTAAAAGTTAAAATCAAGAAAGTTCATTAAAATATCCAGTTTCCAAGTTGATTACATTATTAAGATTTCTAACTGTGCAAATTGTGTGAATGTTGTTAAAAAAATACAGTGGTTGCGAGTCAGTGAGAAAAACGGTTAGAATTTTCCCATCATTTGTAAATTGTGTATGTAGGTAAGAAAATATTATGTAAATTGAATAAACCGTCTTCATGTCAATTAGAAAGTATTTTAATAATGTTATGGCAAATCTTATCTCAATTAACATTAATAATTAAGTTGTAATTTCCTTGTGAGATAGCTGAGTAAGTGTAAACACTTAATAAAAACTATAAAATAAATGATAATTTTGTCTCCATAACGGTTTTAAATGATATGCAATATATTTAGAACTTTATATAAGAGACGCGATAAAATAAAATAAAGTATAACTTATTCATTTCTACAGTAACGCAACATACTTTCATTCGATTTTTAAGTTCACCTGATTGCTTAATAACGAAATAAAACTTCAATTCAAGTGCTGTATCTTTTGTGTGTATAAGCTATGTTAATTTCGTTTTAAATATTACCATAACCAGTCTGGTTATTGTCAAATATTTTATTAATGACATGCGCTCATTGCCAGATAATTAGTAAAGTTAGTTACATAATGAGTAAAACAGACAGAATTTTTCAGATATTTCGAAATATTTTTATAGCTTTATCACGCTTGTGTGTTTCCGTATTCATATAAATGTAAATATGGTAGTTATACTGAAAATTATGACAATAAACGCCGTGATAGTTTGGGAAAAAATGTTGACAATTGAAATTTATCGGTCAACTTACTTACTATACGGGTGAGAACGCATCATAGACACAAGAATGCTGCTCAAGAAGGTCTTGTCTTGACTACTTACGGAACTTAGTTTTAGATATTTTTACCTCGTCACATTAACACACACACAGCAGAAGTATTCCATTTTTTTCGATACTTACAGCGAAATTCCGGGTCAAAGTGATCGATATTGGGCAGAGTTGTTATAAATTATTACAGATACATAAATTAATCCAATTAAAAACTTATTATGTTGTTTTGGGTAGATAAGCGCAGAAAATGAAATATGTGCTTATAATAACGTTTTTCGGTATATGTTTTATTTATAGATATAAAAACAACAGTTAATTTATTTTTAACATCCTAATTTTGTGTGGTGGTTCCCGCCAAAATTGTCTGACCTTTGCCATTATGTATCATCGTTATCTGTTTTTTGCAACATCTTTGACTCACAGGACAATCAAAGTTAACAGGAAAAAAACGCAAATCGTTATCCATTAAGGCGAATAATGATATAATATGAAACAGGATAGTTTATTATTTATTTCAAAAATCGCTCAAAATTATGAGGCTACATGCAAAATTGTGATATTTTGAACAGGATTTCTGTTATTCACAAGGTTTTTAGACGCACTCCCCACGAATCGTTTAGATATTGATTCAATCATTATCGAATTTTTATCAAAAACCCAATATTGACTTTGCATTTCCTGTGTATCTATTTATGTATTTAATCGGAATTAGGTACAATGTCATTTTTAAACACATATTTTGAACATAAACTTAATTTACAGCTACAATTAATAATTGCAATTTATATTAACTATTTTTTAGTCTTGTACTATTATATTATATAACTGTTGTTTAATATCATCCAACACTATTAAATATATGATATTCTATTTATGCATGTATTTCTATAAAATAATTTGGTTTTCCTTAGAAAAAAAAACGTTGCAATTTGAACTTTGATGATGTACGCTAATACCGTGTGAGATAATACTGTTTGTTCTCTGGTATTTGTTTTAGGGCAACTAAGCCAGCCATCTTGAAGCACAGGTAAGATAATGATGATTACGCAAGTGTTAACTTTATTACAAGGTCACTTGAAGCATGTGATTATACATAAAATATATTAGGCAAATACGGCATGATAATATTCGTCTTTCAAACAGTTATAGTTAGTTTAAAAAATGTTTTTCTCGCAAATATTGCACAATTTTGCAAGCAACACGTCATTTTATGTAAATTTTCGTAATTAACTGTGAATAAGCACAGCACATTGATGACTTCAATTTAATTATCATTTTCCCTATAATATAACTCATGATATTTCAAGGATTGCACATGAATTATTTCGAATAATTTAATTGTTTACCCAAAGAGGCAAAGGCAAAATTGATTATGTATCGAATAACTTTTTAATAAACTTCATCTGGTATTCTCGCTGAATATTAAATGTTTCCAAGTAAATATAAACAAGTTGAATTAATTGAAAAACTTTGCCTAATTTCAAATATAACATGAATAATTTTCCATCGCTTTGATTTCGATTATTTATAATATAATATAACATATAACCAATATTCGTTAACGTTAATAACAAACAACAAAACCTGCACATCATAGTTAATTATAAATGATGTTGAATGGTCTTTTATTGAGATATATTTAGTCATTTAAAAGCACGTTCATATGCCCATTGTAATAAAATTAAAATATTCATTCATTTGTAAGGGACGCGTACCGATTTCTGAAACGAAACTCTTAAGTTTTGACAAGCCGTCACAGTAACTTCTTGTCAATTGGCCCAAACGAGATATGTACAAAAAAGAAACGAAGAATACTATAAGTATAAGGAATACATTATGTCTGTTCAAAGTTGTTTTAAAAAATTCGTTGCGGTTGGATGGATTTTGTGGGGTTTTGTGCAGGTGTCGTCGTATAATACAATAAAAATTATTTGGGGGGCTAAAAGCTGTATAAGTTATTTGAAATAATGTTCATTTAATTGCACTGAAAAATCGGTTTTTAAAAACCACGAAATGACAATTTTATTAATTTTTTATATACTTAAGTTGTTTTGTACTTAAATGACCACTAATGGTTTTTTGGATTGAACTACATGAAAATCCAAAATTTAACCAAATCTGAGCTCTGGTGCCAAAACTTTGGCACATTTTCCAAAAAAGACCACCAGAATTTTATTCCATTTCTTAACAATTTTTCCAAAATTGGGAACATTTTAGGTTTTTATAGAACAAAATTATAATTTGTATTAAATAACCTGAGGTTAGACTGCATTCTCTTTAGTGCCTAATTTTTTGTATAATATGGAAAAACATACAAAATTTTGGCACATTTTCAAAAAAAACGTTAAAACAGTACTTAAAATCTGTTCCAATTTCCGCGTTGATATAATACAATAAAATATTATTTGGGGGGTTAAAAGCTGTATAAGTTATTTCAAATAATGTTCATTTAATTGACTGAAAAATCGGTTTTTAAAAACCACGAAATGACAATTTTATTAATTTTTTATATACTTAAGTTGTTTTGTACTTAAATGACCACTAATGGTTTTTTGGATTGAACTACATGAAAATCCAAAATTTAACCAAATCTGAGCTCTGGTGCCAAAACTTTGGCACATTTTCCAAAAAAGACCACCAGAATTTTATTCCATTTCTTAACAATTTTTCCAAAATTGGGAACATTTTAGGTTTTTATAGAACAAAATTATAATTTGTATTAAATAACCTGAGGTTAGACTGCATTCTCTTTAGTGCCTAATTTTTTGTATAATATGGAAAAACATTTATTGTCATCATTTACAAAATATGGCTCATTTCCACAAAAAAAAAACGTTAAAAAATTGCTTAAAATCTATTCCAATATCCGTGTTGATTGACCAAATTTTGATCCTTCTTGCATACGAACCTTTCGACAAAATCCCTCATAAAATAAATTAGTTTCCTCAGTTAACATCTACTAATTGCGCAGGATGTTTATTATTCCCATTCAGTCATTTAGCTGTAATATCTCAACAAATTTCTATAAACAATAATTGTTATAATTAATAATAAGGATAAGAAGATATTTTCCTAACCGGATGTTTGTCGTGTATACTTAACATATTTAATGGCATCTATAAAAGACGCAATAATTTCGTGATTTGTTCATTTATTTCTGTATACAGAACCAAACTTGACCAAGCGAAAAAACAATTTCAAGTTGTGGTTTAACTATTATCATAAAATTGTAGTGTGTGTGTGATATCCTATTTAAATCATTTTCATTATAGTTGTCGCATAAATAAATCATGGTACTGGACAGATTTTTATGTTCGACGACGGGTAGTGGTGCTTAAATTTTGTTGTTATTCAAAATTGTGTTATTATTATTCATAACGATTTTTCTGTATTAAATAAATGTTTTATTGCCGTTTTACTCCTGTCACATTAGCTTTTGAAAATATGCCCAAATCACAAAACTCATTATAGAAACATACATAAAATTTCTTATAAAAAAGCCGACAAGAACTGCCTTGCATACATTTTTAATTTAATATATTATTATAGCATTCGTCAAAGTTGTGTTTGGGTGGCGGAAAAAGTATGTAACTTGAGTCCCAAAAATATAATTTGGACCGCGCGCTTTTAATGATTTAAAATAGTTTATTTTAACCCCCACGCAAAAATAGTGGGACAATTAAATAATTATAGGTTGCTGCTGCGGCTTTTGGAAATAGTGTAAAAGAATTTATGTTGAGATTAAATATTATCAGAGAAAATGCAACTTCAGAAGTTAAATAAATATGAACTTCCTCTAAATATATCGCATTTCAACCTGGCGGCTATTTTTAGAACAGAAAAATTATTCACCTTATAATTTGTTGTGTTTAGGTTTAGATTTGCACGAAACGAAGACGTAAACAGAAAACTTTTTCAAAGTTTTATTCGGGAAATTCCCGCTTTTTCTGTTTGTTTCATTGGATTCCACTTTATGTTAATATTAAGCAGTCGCCTAAAGCTCTAAAGGGGTTGAACTTGAACTGCTTTTGTAATTTAAACCCCCCGTCTAAGGGTTTCAAAAGCGCGTTATTCGGTTCAAGATGTTGAAAGAAGAGACTTTCTCGCTGCGGGTCCTTATCTCAAAACACATATTATACCTACTACATAGTGATGTAATCGTCTACTATGACTAGTTTAGGAAATAGCTTTTAAAAAGAAAAAGGTGTGTGACCTAATACGATTCGCCGACGCACTTTGAATCTTACGCCAATATTCCAAACAGAATCCCACACGTGAAAACGAATGACAATTCAAGCAAAACGTCACAATATTAACCGCCTCTACAAACACAACACAAACTAGGTACTCACCTATCTTCCCAAAGATGCGGCGATGAATTTTTGAATTTGGACCAACGCGTTTCCAAAAATTACCACCAAATCACTAACAAATCTTTCCCACAACACAACAGTTTTTATCGATCTAAATGTTATGGAATCGTATAGATAATAATTATAATAAACACCAACACAACACTTGATTGTGCGTGTTTTAAGCGCAACTAGCACTATTCTACCACACACCAACTGCTTAGGCAGATAAACTACTACTGAGCGAGTTCGAGTGTGTCAACACTACTTGAGCTGCAGCATGGTAGGAAGTAAGTCAAGGGATACGATGGATGGGGTCCCAATAATGGGTCTCCAACCTCACCATTTGGTACCTAAGGGGGTTAGTCTGAGATAATGTGTGGACTTTTCCAAAATTTTCCCAAGGGTTCTTAAAAAAAATCGGAATTAGCAGAATGTCCTCATAGTTTCTCCCAAAATTCTGAAGGTGCTAATAATATAATAGGTGCAAACGAATTTTTCCAGAGTGCAACCTATGAGGAATACCATGGTATTCTTTTAGAATATTGTTAAAGTTTTGGGGGAATTTTATGTTAACCGTAACGCATAGATCAAATTTTGAAACCTAAGTCCTAGTCACTCATTTTCATTAATTATAGAATTTTGCTTTAAATACAGGCACCTACTATTGTGCTGTTTTTATTTAATTTAGTGGACAAAATTTTGTAACTTTAAGATTATTTATCGTGGAATTCTTGCATTTAAAAAACTTTATTTGATAGATTTAGAATATAAACCTAAATATCTAATAAAAGAGAAATATCAAAATTATGGTACTATAAAAATGACTGAAATGACATTGAAAAAATTTAGGAATATAATTTATTAATATTTTTCAGAGTTTCCAGGTTAATCAAAACAAACTGTTATAGTTATTTAATTTCAAATTTTGAGGACTTGAGCAGAAATAGTTTTTGAAGATCAAATAAATACTGGAAAAATTTCTCGGATACTAAATAATGAAAAAAAAACATTTGAATACTAAACACTCGAGAGCGGTATTAAAAATAATCTCTTGTTCTTTCTTACGCCCTAATTTATTATAATTAATCATCGACTCCAAAGGAACTAAAATTCTTGTAATCAAATTTCACTTTGTGTTTCCCTTTTAGCACGCACTATACAAAATTTACATTTCAAATCACGGACTTCGTGGCTATGTTCATAAATTTAACGAAAATTCAAAAAATCCACCAAGGGTTCGCAGATAACAACAAAATTCATCCCTCAGTAGATTTATGACTCCAAAACAACCACCCGAGGCCTGAAGCCTGACCGGAAGTGTTTTGGGTTTAAAACGTTATTGCAGACAAATTATATAAACGTACAAAGAAGCTAATTTATAAAACGAACCAGTCAAACCACTACCCTCGTCAATAAGCTTTTAGTAGGGTATTTCAACAGGCCATAAGGAAAGTTAAGCGCAACTAATTATGTCATTTTTTTGGATAATATGTGAATTTGTTTATGTGTAGTTAAACGAGGGATTTTAACTGGTTTTAATTTAAATATCGTCGATGTTCTATTCGATTAAACTGTAGAAAACATGTGCAAATGCAATTAATTATTTTACGACTGTAGGTATATAAGTAATAACAAAACGTTGTGGAAAAAATGATACAAAATACCCACGCGCTGTTTTATTGAAAATTTACATAATGTGATATTTGTTTAAGTAAAAGTCAAATTGAATACGAAATTATTAGGGCATGTCCTATATTTTAATGTTCACACCACGCCCCCGAAACTCTGTGGAATTCAGGCAAAATAGTTGAGATTTATCTTTGGTTTACCCTTAACTCATACCAGATGTGGTTCCATTTGCATACAAACCGCTTGTAACGCTGTCCAGTGTCCTGTCTTTTAGACAGCAGCAAAATTGATGATGAAAGGGCTTGCCACCCATGATGTCATAAAAATTTTACATGTTCTTTTAAGCATCTTTTTATTATTCATCCTCTTATAACATGGAACAACAATTAATAAAATGAACCGTCCAATGTCCAGTCCACCTAGTTTTTTATATAAAGTGCTAATAATGTTACATGATCTCATTATTAAAAACTTCAGTTGGTTTTATTTAAATTATTATGATTTCCTCCAGCAGACTGTTTGACTTGTGTTGGTTAACAGATGTGGGATATTTATGTTTTTGTAACACCAACAACATATAACCCATTAAATAATTTATAATTTTATTACCACATTGTAGTTTTTTCACAACTGTGTTATCAACAATTTTATCGTAATTTTAATAATTAACACTTCGAGCAAATTGTGCATTATTTAAAATTAACACAATTGCAATTCAATTTAATTTCACCTGGCGATAGGAAACCATTGTTTCATATAATATTAAAATTTACAAAAATCTTACAATAGCCTCCACCTGTGTTACACCTGGCCGGGTCAATAATTGATTGATTAAGGTCAAACCTATTAACCACATTAATAACAGTGTTTTTAAATTGTTGAAATCATCACCCAACAAGCGAGTTTTCTCACAGAAAGTTAATGACTCGGAAATGAAATGATGTTAAAAAAATTTTTTTGTTTTGTAGCTTACAATTCATGCAGATGTGTTTTATGAGTGTAATGCTTGTTGTATAATAGTTGTTTTCATTTAGCATTTAAAACAATTTAAATTTTTCTGTTTGTGTGTGTGCTGTGTGAATTAAGTTTATTGTGCTATAAAATTTAGAACAATGAACAAATAATTTATTTCAACAAGTTTTTTTCCAACAATCTTGATTTATGGAAATGATTCATTTACAGTAAAATGGTTAACTGCGCGTTTCTAATCGAAGGATAATTGGAAATATGCCGGATGCGAAATCTGAAAAATTATCCCAAAATTAAACTATTTCGTCTTTCGATTACAACAATCTCTTATATAAATCATTTTAAATATTTCTAAAATTAGCTTTGTTTGGTTTAACTTGTGTCATAATCACATCATCATGTCATGAGATAATTCCTCAAAAATTATTACCCAAGCGTAAAAAATAATTTATTAAGGATGTTTCAGCATACAGCACCTAATGCCCCCTACTGCCAGAGATTTGTACTATAATACAGTGTACTACTAAATAAATTTAATGGAAAATTCAAATTTTTCCACAACATGGATTTGGTGGATGCGCCGGGACTAATTTTGAAAAACTACAATATAAGAAATTTAAACTAATTTAAATTAAACCAAAAATAGTTTAAGACGAGTTATATCTACCTCAAATATTTTTTCCTTAAGCTCTAGCTATAAATTATATTTTTTATCATAATGACACAATTACAGAGATAATTTTTTAAGCCCGTCTCATCATATGATTAATTTTGGATGTTCCTGTAAGAACCACTGTAGCCCTCTGTACTCGAAAAGCTGAAACATTTCTAGTGAACTGCTGCAGATGTTCAATGAATTCCTGCTGTGTAACTAGTTTCCGTTTAATTAAACGAAATGCAAATTTACGACCAAAATGAGAACTAGAAGTAACTCTTTAATTTCAATTTATAATTTCTGTCTGGGGGGTTGTCTAGTTTTTATGTCTTTATTTAGTTTTTCAGGAATGGAATAAAATAATTTAGAGATTTTCAACGAATTTTATTAATTAAATTTTATTGGAGAGTCACTTTTTCCTTAATGATTTTATATTAGGTGGTCCGTTTTCGAGATATAGATGTTGAAAAATAAAAATAATTCAAGACTTTAAAATAATTTTATATATTTCCCATAATACTTATTACTTAATACAAAAGCGATACAATTTTTTAATACTATTCATATTTTAAAATATTTAAAAAATAATGAATGACACTGACTAGCATAACAATGAATCACATATAGAAATAGATCACAGAAAACATAAGTACACTATAATACTACCTCTAAAATACGTACATACAGAAATTATGTTGAATACTTTTTTACATCAAATATTTCTAAAATGCTAAAAAATAAAGTACAACGACGCGCTCATACATAAATTTCAATTTTCCTTTCATCTGATTGATGTATTCTTTGTTTGGGAACCTGTTCTGGACACTTGTCGTAAACTGTAATTGCTGCTGCCTCTGTGATTCCTTTGAACCTCTTTCGTACAGTACAAAGCCATGACGAAACTCTCCCGGAAGTTTTTCGACATAAAACCGTAAATTATTGGATTGATACAACTGAAAATAAAAACAATTAAATTAGAAATTTTAATAAATATTATTTATACCTGTTGAAATAGGCTAGAAGATGAAACGCAATCGACATGTATCTAAGGACCTTGTCGCTTTCAGTTCGTTGATTAGGCAAGATATCGTAGGCTGTCAGGACATTGTCGAATAGTAACGGCGCCCAGCAAACTGCAAAAAGGACAACAACCGCCACCAGCATGTAGATAACTTGTTTAACCATTTGGTTATCATCTCTTCCATTTCTAACTTTTGTTGGGCGTTTTTGCTCATTCAACTCGAAAGTTTCTAGAACTGTGTCGTTTTGAATCGTATGTTTTCTAGTTAGACTAAACCAAAAGGATATTATAAAAAATCGGATTATTATGGAAGGATTTCTTACGCTTGTTCACTGGTCATCACCGATCGTCTTTCCATTAGTTTCCAAACTTCGCGGCAGATGAACGTGTAGGAAAACGACATGATACAAAAAGGGATTACAAGGATAATTATTAGCATGTAAAGTTCGTGGAATCGCCAAAGGGAAGGATTCTCCCAGTTTCGGACACACCAAACATATTGGTTGTAGTAACCAACCGGAAGATGAATCTGGAAATTTTCAGGAAATTGTTACATGAGGACTCTTATAAATAAGGAGTCTTAAATACCTACTTGTACTATAAGTGTAGGTACTCCGAGTAAAAGGGACAAAATCCAAACAAACAAAATGATTCTCTTTGCTTGGCTTATTGTGCAAATGTACTTTGCTTTCATCGGATGAACGATAGCATAATATCTGGAAAAAATCCAAATTTAGTTGCAGTTGATTAGAGAAAACTGCAACGTAGTTGCAAAATTGATAACCCTGGTAGTTTTTTCACAAAATCGATAACCAACTGACTTGGATACAACAAATTCATTCATTAATTAAATTATTTTTCTAAGTACATTGATGATGAGAGAATTATCTTACCGTTCGATACTAATGGCTGTTAATGTCAACACGGAACAAATTGCCGAGACATTTTGCATATAATGTACGGTTTTACATACAAACAATCCCATTTCCCACTTGTATGAAAAGAGTTTCGCCACCTGAAACCAAAGCTATTTTACAAGGTGCATAAAAAGCTCAAATTGCGCTCTTAAATCTTTTAATAAAATATCTTAGAATGGGATGAACACATGTCCCAGATCCAAGGACAGTTAATTTTAGGCTCATCAAAAGATCGCCTCTCTCATATATATGAGATTGACGGTGGCTTAACATCCATTACCCACAGAAAATCAAGATTCTGTATAAATACTATACTAAGTACTAAGTACGTTCAAATGCATTTTACAAGTGTTTACTTTGTACTCTCTAGCGTTGAAAGCACTATTATAATTTTGTAACTTTCCGGTGTTTATCTGCAATAAATCGTAGGAAAACTTGCAGAAATGTTTTGTTAACTGCAAAACAAAACCGCTGAAAAGTTTTTTTTTATGCGATTAAACACAGAAGTGGTTATGCTATAATTTGGAAAAAGCAAATAAATAACGTCAATATAATTTCAAGTGTAATGGCCATTTAGAATCCTGAATAAATATTACAGCAATATCTAAACACTAGTTAAATTAAATGTGTATTTTTAGAATGCTTTTAAGCTATTTTCGGAACATATATATAATTTTTCACCATAATTTCTATATTTATAAATCTTTTTCTTTTGCATTCTTAATTTTTTTATCGCTACTTTTTTAATTAATAATCGATGGGCGCCTGAAATATCAATTTGATTTGTAAGTATTTAAAACGTGGCGCGTCTAATGTACTGAAAATTTATTAGGTTGTTACCAAAGACGTTTATGCCTTGCAGATATAAATTAATTTCTTGTAAGATTTCTATTTTTGAGTCGTTTGAAACACGCCGAAATGTCATTTATTGACGAATTTATTGGATAAGATGCAAACAAACTGCAAATGCGAAATTTTAGTAGGTACAACTTTTCGAGTTTCCAAAGAATTTAGTAGGAATAATTAAAATAAAGCGTAAATCAATCTTGATAAATATACTTCGAACAATTATCTCAATATTTATAGGAACATCCATCAGCTTCGTGTTTTACACATAATTAACTCAATTACTGGCTTATGAAATTAAACAATAAAGCTGTTAACGCTTTATTATTTGTTACTGACCTTTACAATTTTTTACCTGGTTATATTATAGTTATTATAGTTATATTATCCCAGAATATTTGGTAGAAATTTTTTTTTGTTTACTAAAATCCACTTTGGGGGATCAAATAAAAGCATCTGTACTGTTAAATATTTACTTTTTATAAATGTGCAAGATAATAAAACACTACAGATAAACTAAATGGCATTAGCTTGGTAACAGTTTTAGTCCCTTGCATCAATTTTCTTCTGAATTAAAATGTTAGGTAACCAAAATTTATCAGTTAACACAGGAAGTGAAGTCAAATTTCATGCAATCGTTTAATTCTAATTTAAACAAACCGATAACAATTTGCAACAGTTTATATTATTTTATCTGCAATAACTGCAACTAATTAACTGGAATTACGTCAAAGCCATAAAGTTTTTTTTCAAATTTTCACTGTGTTCTGTTCCAAAGATAACAACAAAAACCAATAAATTTCCGCTATAATTGTTTTTTTCACACCTACCTTAACAGGAATACAAACGATTATTAATAGAAGATCGGACGAAGCTAGACTTGCCAATAAAACATTGGTGACACTTTGTAAACGCCGAAAGCGAAATATGGTGAAAATTATCAAACAATTTCCTGTTAGCCCCAAGAGAAATGTCAAACCATAAACAACTAGGGTCGGAATTAATTCGTTCCAATTAAATACCGTGTAGGGATCTTCTTCTTCGAAGTTGTAAAGATCATCATAATCGTTACTGTTAGACATATTTTTTTCTTGCAAGTGGTGTATATTGGAATAGAATTGTAGGTTGATTGACGCACCATAAATAAAATTGTTCCTCAAGGATTTAATCAATGATATGTGTGGCTGTTTTCTATATATTTTTTGTATTATTAGGTCTTCTACACTTGTAAACAATTATCGATCGATTAAAATTAACACAAAACGAAAAATTTTATTTACAATTTGTAACAATAAAAACCTGGAGGAGCGAATAATTTTCTGGTTAAATTTTCATCCATATCTTTTCGAAAAACCGAATTACTTCATCATGCTACCACTATACTAATTTATGTAATATTTTATGTTTATTTTCCACAAACACACTAATGTTTCCGGATAACCCGCGAAAGAAATTTCGTAGATTGAATCAGGGAAAACACTGGATGCTGAGCGTCGGGACGCGTTGTATATATGACAGACGCAGCATACGCACTCAAAAGTAAATTACAACAATCTACTCGAGGTTTTTGGGGGCGGTAGCATAACATGATACAGTCATTATATTACAATAACATGCGTTGAAAATATTTGGGCTACTGAAGCTGAAATAAAAAAGGTAATAAAACAATTATAAAATATAAAATAATTAGTAGGTACTGTTCTTATGTGTAAAAGCAATAAATTTATCGCGTATAATTTTTATTGAACGCATACTGTAATGGTAAGAGCTTATCAAACTTTTGCTGATCTGCATTTATTGTATCTCCTATAGTAACACTGCAGTTTATTAGAAAAAAATGCCGCGTTTTATCTTAAAATTTTGGTATATAAACCGCAAAACATCCTATCATCTTCACATTTCTCTGACCGATCGAAATCATCTATCGAGTCATGATGTGGTCGCAACTTTTACTTTGTATGCTCGGTAAGTTTCCTATTTATTTTTCTAATTTCTATATCATATTATTGTATTATTAATTATTTCTAGTGGGTGTCGCTTTTGCGTCCAACAACCCAGCATGGAAAGACAACACTGAATACATCTACCAGGTTCGAGGTCGCACCCTCGCCAGTCTTCATGAAGTCGCCGACCAATACTCTGGAATCCTCTTAAAAGCTAAACTGATCATCCGCCCAAAATCCGATGGAGTCCTCTCAGCCAGAATCCAAGAAGCCAAATACGGACAAGTCCACACTCAGCTACCTGAAGGCTGGAAGAGCGATATTCCAGACTCTGAACTTAGCTACAAAGACTTGACCCTCTCCAACAAGCCTTTTGAAATCGCCATGAGAAACGGCGTTGTCCGTGACCTCATCGTCGACAAAGAAGTGCCAAACTGGGAAGCTAACATCATCAAGAGTATTGTCAGTCAATTCCAATTGGACACCAAAGCTGAAAACTTGATCCAAAGCCACGTCAACACCCTCCCAGACGATGACTCTCAAACCGCTGTTTTCAAAACTATGGAAGAAACCGTCACCGGTAAAACTGAAACCTTGTACGATATCCATTTGTTGCCTGAACATATCTTGGAAAGCAAACCTTGGTTGGTGCCCCAACCCGAGATGAAAGGAGATGGCGAATACATTGAAATTGTCAAGAGCAAGAACTACAGCAGCAGCGAACAACGCCCCTTGTACCACTATGGTCTTAGCGGTGTTGGACAATGGGAACCAGCTTCCAACCAAATGGGACAATTCTTCGTCAGAGACTCAATCAGTCGTGCTATCTTGTCTGGAAAGTTGAACCGTTTCACCATTCAAAATACCTACACCATCAACAAAATCGTCATGAGCCCAACTTTGGACAATGAACAAAAAGGATCCATCATCAGTATGCTCAATGTAACTCTCTTTGAAGTCCGCCAACAAAACGGAGAAGCTGAAAAGCCATCCAACCCAATTTCTCTTGGTTCCCTCGTCTACAGATTCAACGAACCCTACGAATCCAACCAAGCTCGCCCAATGAAATACCAACAAAAACACGAACAACGTGACTCAAGCGAAGAACGTTTGAACGCTCCAAGCCAAGGTAGATTCCGTCGTGACATCGAACAAGACATCAGAAACCAAGAATATGACTCATCTTCTTCCGAAGAAAACTGGCAAGTACAAGACTTACCTAAATTGTCTGAAGCTCCAGAAACCCCATTGTTACCTTTAACCATGGGTTACAAAGGAAACTCCATCAAGAAAGACTCAAATATCAACCTTGCACAAAGCGCCATGAAGATCGCACAAGAAATTGGACAAGAATTGGACAAACCAGAAGAACTTGTGAAAAAGGATTCTTTGGGTAAATACTCCCTGTTGACATCTCTCACCCGCTTCATGGAAGTTGAAGAACTCCAAGAAGTCGCTAAGCAATTGTTCACCCAATCTGAAGAAGGAGCTAAACGTGGCGCATGGGAAGCCTACCGTGACGCTGTTGCCGAATGCGGTACTGGCCCAGCTTTCCTCACCATCCAAGAATGGATCCAAACCCAAAAAATCAAGTATGAAGTAGCTGCCGAAATTTTGCTTACCATGGCTGCCAGCGTACGTCAACCAACCGAAGAGTACATGCGTGCTTTCTACACTTTGGCTACCAAACCCGAAGTCGCCTCCCAATACAGACTTAACGATTCCGCTATTTTGGCTTATACCAATCTTCTTCGTCAAGTGTACGTCAACAAGTATCAATCCCACAACCAATTCCCAGTACATAGCTTTGGATCATTCAAAACCGAAGAAGGCAAGAACTTCATGAAGGAAACTGTTATCCCATACCTTACCCAACAACTTCACGAAGCTGTTTCCCGTGCTGATACCCACAAAATCCACGTATACATCCGCGCTCTTGGAAATGTTGCTCACCGTAACATCCTTGCTGCTTTCGAACCATACTTGGAAGGCAAGAAACAATGCTCCCAATTCCAACGTTTGATGATGGTTGTAGCTTTGGATAAACTCGTCGATGTCAACCCAGTCCTTGCTCGCTCTGTTTTGTACAAAATCTACCAAAACGCTGGTGAAGCCAAAGAAATCAGAGTTGCAGCTGTTTACCAATTGATGAGAACTAGCCCACCAACTGATATGCTCCAACGTATGGCTCAATACACCAACATTGATACCGATGAACATGTCAACGCTGCTGTCAAATCCTCCATCGAAAGCGCTGCTGAACTTGAAGGAGACGAACATCACTACTTGTAAGTTATTTTAGTTTTGCTTCTACTATCATATTTTTACTAATGAAAATTTTAGGCGTTCATCTGCCAGAGCTGCCAAACCTCTTCTCATCCGCAAGGAATATGGAATCCAATATGGACGCAACCACCTCCGTAGCTACGTCATTGATGAATTGAATGTCGCTTACAAACAAAGCATGCATTTGATGGGCAGTGATGATTCTCTTTTACCTAAAGGATACAAATATTCTCTCCGCGAAAACATTGCAGGATTAAGACGTCCAATCGTCAGTATCCACGCCATGCTTTCCAGCATTGATGAATTGACCCATGTCTTCCAACAACAAACTGAATCCTACAAACAACACCAACAACGCGCCCAACAAGCTGACTCTGAAAAATGGTCCAGCCAAACCATTGCTGATTTATTGAACTTGAAATCTGATGAACGTGAACAATTGGAAGGACAATTGAACTTTGAAATTGGATCTCTGCAAAAGTTGTGGACCTTCGATAACCAAACCATCGAACAATTCCCAGAAGGTAAGATAAATAAATAATCGTAGAATTATTAGATACTAAATTATTTCTCTTGCAGTTATCCGTCATTTGGAAGAACTCCTTAAGGCCGGAAAATCTTTCCGCGAAACCAAGTGGATCAACAGAAATGAAATTGCTATTTCTTTCCCCACTGAAATGGGTTTCCCATTCCTGTTCGCTTACGATAGACCAACTCTCTTCCACATCGAAGGAAAAGTACAAGCTTCTGCTAACCCACAAGTTTCTAGAGACAACAAATTGCACAAACCAGAATCTGTATCCTCTAAAATGGAACTCCGTGTGACCGTCAGTGGCAAAACCCATGGCCGTCTTACTTTCGTAACTCCATTCGACCATCAACAATACGTCTCTGGTTACCAACAATTCGCCTACCTCCACCTTCCAATCCGCGCTCACATCGATGTTGATGTTAAGAACATGCAAGTTAAGGCTGAAATCGAATCTTTGGAACAAACCAACGTCCGCCTTGTCCACTTCAGTTCCTGGCCATACACCTCCAGATCTGACATCACCAACTTGGAACCAATTTCCCAAAGACCCAACACTCAATACATCCGCAAGGAAACTGAAAAACGTTTCGAGACCATTTTGGGAGACAAACACACCGGTATGGCTTTCCGTATGGAACTTGTCCATGAACAGAAATTGCTTAACCTTCAATGGTTCACTGAAATCTTAAGACACCACAACCCACAAGCTGGTTTGATGTCTTTCTTGAACGCTGCTTCCATCCAACACTGTGAATTCAACCTTTACCAAGCTCCAGAACAATCCTCAGCCCGCAAGTTTATTGTCCACTTGGGCTACCAACACGAATACAGAGAAAGATCTGAAGATGATAGCAACGACAGCAAATCACCATTGAACCAACTGTCTCAAGTCCCAACTGAATTTGCTGCCCGCAAACAAGAATTCATCAAGAAAGTCGCCCCAGGAATTAACAACGCTCACGTCGATGTTTTCGATGCTTCAATTGAATTCCAAGGACCCAAAAACATTAAATACAGCTTTACTGCTGGTTTGGCCAAGAGCAACGTAGACCCCAAATCTAAGTTGATCATCTACTACAAAAAGACCTCAGACTCCCAAGAAAGCCAAGCTTATGAAGCCGGTTTCGCCGCAAAGAACTTGATCCCCAACACCAACGGACTCGATTTACTCGACTCTTTGAAACATGAACCAATTGCCAACACCAAATTCGAATTGTTCTTCGGAAAAGACTACCAATCCAGTGCCAGAATCTTAGGTCAAGTTGAACTTACCCGCAGCCAAGAACGCAAACAATACTTGCTTGAACAACCAATGTACCAACAGTGCAAACGTGAAATGCAAGAAGGCAACCATCAACTTCCAGCTTGCGCCAACATGACCGTCAGGGCTAACTTCCTCGATCGTGCTGAAATCAAATTGGAACACAATAACTTGCAACCTGAATACCTTAAAGTACTTAAAGAAATCTTTGGTGCTGCTCGTTTGAACTTCTTCCCCACTTTGGAAGTCAACAGCGAATCTCGCGCTGAAGCCCACCAACTTTTCGTTCAAGCTAAATTCTTCCGCGACTTTGAAGCTGTTAATGTTACTGTGAAGACCCCTGAAGATGAAGCTACTTTCCACAATATTCGTCTTAACGAATGGGCTCAAGAAGTTGTTGCCGTTCATCCAGTATTCCATCTCCGTTCTCGTTTGATTGGAAAGTCTTTGGGTTTCGAAACTTACAGACGTAAGTTATTGCTTTGTTTCAAAGGAAAGCTTTTGCTAATTTTTTTTGTTTTCTCTAGCAACCTGCGTTGTTGACCAAACTCGTGCTGCTACCTTCAACAACAGAACTTACCCACTTACTCTTGAGAAGATATGGACCGTTATGTTGGAATATGTTCCAATTCGTGCTCGTCAACACTACCAACAACAACATCAAGATTCAACTGTTGAACACTTGAAACGTCAAGTTGAAAACTATGCTGTTCTTGTACGTGCTAATGAAAACAGCAACACCCAAAAGGATGTTAAGATTACCGTCAACGTCCCTGAAACTAAAGGAAAATTATTGGAAATCACCATGACTCCTTCCTCCAAGGCTGCTTCTGGATACTCCGGTTCCAACCCAAGCGCCAAAATCTTTGTTAATGGACAAGAAATCAAAATCGACGATAAACACAGCCACGATCTTGAACAAGGATACGTACAAATCTATGCTCTGCGTAATGGAGAAGTTAAAGTAGAAGTAGACCATGTCTTCTATGTAATCTACGATGGTTCCCGCGTCAAGATCACAGGTCTCAATGGCAAATTCCGCGAATCAATCCGTGGTCTCTGCGGTCAATTCAACGACGACAAGACCACCGATTTGCTCACCTCTGAAAACTGCGTAGCCCGTGATGTCCGTGACTTCATCGAAAGCTACCAAGTTGAACAAGGCAAACAACGCACACAACAATTGAGAGCCGACAACAAACAATGCTACGATGCCGAAGAAGTATTGTACGCCAATGTGATTTCCGATCGCGATGCTGGCCGTGAACAAAAGCACCAACAACGCATGGAAAACCACTCTGGCATGTGCACCAAATACCAAACTCGCTACGTTGAACAAAATGGTGAAATTTGCTTCACCACTCGTCCAATGCCAGTCTGCAGATGCCAACAACGTGGAACCATCAACAAGAATGTTGCTGTACACTGTGTGCAAAAGAGCAACGTTGCTCAATTGTGGAAGAGCCAAATCGACAAAGGCGCCAGCCCCGATTTCAGCCACAAGAAGCAAACCAAGACCATCCCGATGGAACTTCCCCAAGGCTGCTCCAACTAAGAGCTAAATTACGACCACAAACTAGATTTAGTGTATATAATTTAACGAGCATCCCAAAAATGTAAAAAAAAATATTGTATGAAATACACACCAATATAATTTATATCAAGTAGTCTATTTTTCATTCATGACGAAGTTTCTAAACCTAATCCAATATAATTATAATAGATCTAAAGATCTTCATATCTCCACTAAAAATATAAGAAATATAAAAGTAACTTTACAAGCTTTAAAAAGTGATAAAATGCAAAGTTATATTTTCTAAATAATTCATAATACAACAAAACGATCAAAAAATTCACCGTAACTTTTAGAACATTACAGGTTTATCTGAAGAAATCCAATAAAATAATATAAACTTTTCTTCACTTTATACGAGGGTCAGCTGATAAGTATATGGTCTCAAATTCTCTAAAATAAATATTTGACTTTCTTATACGGATAGTACCACAATTACTTTTCCTAAAGAAATTAAGTTAAATTTCTTGTAAAAATCGTGTTTCAATTTTGAGCGTTTCCAGCAATATTTAAATAAATTTCGGAAGTCTCTCTCGCACTTATTGCAATACGCATAAATATGTCCTTCTCCCACTCATTATAATTAGGTTTGGGTTTGGGTTTGTTAAAATTACTAAAATTAAGTGCACGTTTATTTCCATTATTTGCATATTTTGTTACCTATGAAAGTGCTGAAAAATGTTTCCTATTACTTCATCTACGTTATTTTCACAGAAGTTAATTTTAATTTTAACCACAAACCGCGAACCGCAAAATAAAAAACCTCAACCTGTGTAATTTAGTTGCGCTTAGCGGTTATCGCTTAGAAAACCGCTTTTGCTGCCGCGTCTTGTCGGCGGAAAGCGGTAGCGGCTAAGCAAGAGAACACATGGAAACAGGTAGCTAATGATATACTAGCCGCAGGGTTCAGTGGTTTTCGACTTTCCAAAATTTCAAAATGTTTGAAAGTAATGCGAAACTCATCTCCCTTGTCGAGTTACATCCAGTCCTTTGGGACAAGTGATGTGAGGAATACAATGCACAAAATATTTCCTCCTTCGCCTGTTTTTGCGCAGACCTTTTGCTTGAGCTGACAAACAGCTGCCACATTTAGAAAATTAAGATACTCCATTCCTCGGAAGCTGCAAGACAACGGATGAGAAACGATTGAAATACAAATAGAGGATCCGAAAACTGCCAGCCCGCTCCGCACAACTGTCCAGTTTGTCATAGATTAAGAAAAGCGGCGACCCTTTTTTTGTTTCGTGGTTCGCGGTTTGCGGTATAGTATGTTACTTGTAAAAATTCAATTACTTGCGGTTTACAAATGAAAACTTTATTTACACAAAAAGTAATTCTAGTCCGAAGTTACAGGTGTTTTTATTGTACTTTTTTGGTACCACAAATTCAAATAAAACGCAAAATTTAAGTAGCATAAAATTATTTATTTCGGCCTTTTCAGACTCCCAGAAGATACAGTTCCTACTGCTTGAAGGACTATAGCGCCACCATGCTTATCCTTTTCCACTCCTCCTTAACGAAATCTATGATGATTTTTTATTCCTAATACGAATCAGTCGATAAGCCATTTAATGCGAATAATATTTTGTTTTTGAACTGTTTTTGATTAAAATATTGAAAAGTTCCAACGAAATAAAGAAAAAATCTCAAAAATTTTGATCCTGGCACACTGTAATTTTAATGTTTATCTATATAACTTTAAGGGCTTGAAAAAAAGTTGCAATTTGACGATAATCTCACTGAGTTCCACTTTACCAATTCACATCATTTTTTTTTTCAGTTAACTTATCATTGAAACTTAGGTTAAAGGTTAAGTTAATCTTAAGTAAACTACAGACTTTGTTTCAGATCTTTATTACCATTTCCCCAACTTTATTACTAAATTGCAATTATTACACTGTAATGAATTTCTTACAAAAACTTTCATATAGAATCAGCGTAAGTTTACAAAACTATTGCAAAACTATTAGAATTAGACAATTCAGTTATATTTCTTTCTATTACTTAGTCATATAAAGATAAACTGATAATTCTTCGAATGCGTTATTAATGAACGAAAAAAGCTCAAAAATTATAAAAATCAGCACACGCGCTGTCCAAATATTTATAAAAGTAATAAATAAAAACTATTTCGCATGTGAAATGATTGTTACAAGGCAATTTACTATCAATGCAATTGATAATAAGTGACCTGCAGAAATGCTGAAGTTTCAATTGATTATGTATTTAAAGTTTCCGTAACTTTATCTCCTATCACACTTCTCTTAGCAACATTAGTGTTAAGATGTGGTCTAAAATAATACTTTGTGTCTTAGGTAAGTTCTAAATTTTCCGCAAAAATTTTTTTTTATTTATTGTTATTACAGTAAGTGTTGCATTCGCATCTAATACTCCAGCATGGAAGAGCAACACTAAATATGTTTACGAGGTTCGTGGTCGAACCTTAGCTAGCCTACATGAAATTTCCAATCAATACTCTGGAATAATCCTAAAGGCTCAAATATCCCTTCAAGCAAAATCCAATGGAATACTTTCAGCTGAAATTTCCGATGCCAAATATGCACAATTGCAAACTAAGTTACCTGAAGGTTGGAACTCGTACATTCGTGATGAGGAACTCGTCTTCAAGGACTTGCAAATGACGAATAAGCCTTTCCAAATCATCATAAACAATGGAGTTATCCATGATCTCATTGTAGACAAAACTGTAACCAACTGGGAAGCCAACATAATCAAGAGTATCGTCAGTCAATTCCAACTGGATACTAAAGCGGAAAATCTAATGGCAAGTGAGATGAACACACTTCCAGAAGATGATTTAACTTCAGCTGTATTTAAAACTATGGAGGATACTGTTACAGGAACAACTGAAACTCTCTACGATATACATTTGCTTCCTAAGCATGTCCTTGCTGAGCAACCTTGGCTAGTTCCTCAAATGAACCCAGACGAACAAGTTATTGAAATTGTGAAGAATAAGAACTACAGTCAGTGTCAGGAGCGTCCCTCGTATTACTATGGACTTTCTGGTATAGGCAAATGGGAACCAGCTTCCAATCAAATGGGACAATTCTTCTCTAGAAACTCTGTAAGTCGTGCTGTGATTATAGGAAAATTAGACCGCTACACTGTACAAAATTCCTATACTATCAACAGTATTGTCCTTAGTCCTTCACTGAACAACAAACAAAAAGGATCCGTGATGAGTATGCTTAATGTAACTCTTCAAGAAGTTCAACAAGAAACTGTTGAACCCATGGAAATTTCCAATCCAGTTTCCCTTGGTAATCTAGTTTATAGATTCAACTCACCTTCGTCCTCTAACATGGTCCGACAAAGGCAACAATACAAACCAATGGAAGAGCCCAATTCAAGCGAAGAAAAGCCAGGAAGATACCCACGTAACATTGACCAAAATATCAGAAATCACCAACAAGAACTGCAAGGGAATCCTAATGATTACTATTGGCAACCACAAGAAGAACCACAAATGTCCTCTGAACCAGAGTCACCACTTTTACCATTTACCATAGGATACAAAGGAAACTCCATCAAGAAAGATCCAAGTTATAAACTTGTGGAAAATGTCCAAAAATTATCTGAGGAAATTGGACAAAACATCAAGGATATTGGTGAAAGACCCGCCAAGGATGTTTTGGGAAAATTCACTATTTTGGGCGCCCTTACCCGAATTATGAATTTCGAAGAGCTGCAACAAGCCTCCAAGCATTTATACAGCGAGAAGCACCAAGACAGTTGGGTGGTCTTCCGAGATGTTGTAGCTGAATCTGGAACCGGACCAGCTTTCCTTACCATTCAAGATTGGATACTAACGCAGAAAATTAAAGGAGAAGAAGCGGCAGTAATTCTTTCAACAATGGCACATGCGGTTAGACAACCCACTGAAGAATATATGCGAGGATTCTTCAATTTAATCAAAAAACCCGAAGTTCAAGCACAGGTCATGCTTAAAGAAACAGCCTTCATGGCTTACACAACGCTAGTCCGACGGGTTTACGTCAATAAACGCGAATCCCACAACCAGTATCCCGTACATAGTTTCGGAAAATTCCAGGCACAACGTGGAAAATCATTTTTGGAAAAAACTTTGATTCCTTACTTATCCAAACTGATGCACGACGCTATTTCTAATAGAAACAACACCAACGAAATTCATGTGTACATAAGAGCTCTTGGTAATGTTGGACATAAACACATCCTTGCAGCCTTTGAGCCCTACTTGGAAGGACAGAAGAAATGTACTGAGTTCCAACGCTTATGGATGGTTGTGTGTATGGATAAGCTAGTGAAGACCAATCCACTGGTTGCTCGTTCCATTTTATTCAAAATATATCAAAATATTGGAGAAGCTCAAGAAGTCAGAGTTGCAGCTGTTTATCAGTTAATGAGGACTAGTCCTCCAACTGACATGCTTCAATTAATGGCTGACGCTACAAACAGAGATACAAGTGAATACGTCAACGCCGCTGTTAAGTCTTCAATTGAAAGCACTGCTAATCTCGAAGGCGAAGAGTTCCAATTTATGTAAGTACTACCAGAGTTTTTTGAAGCAAACTAATAATTTTGTTTTGTTTCCTAGGCGTTCTTCTGCAAGAGCTGCTAAGCCACTGCTTAACAACAAAGAATACGGAATCCAATTCTCTCAAAATTACCTGAAAACTTTCATCAACAACGAAATGAACATTTTCTTCAAACAAACTGTACAAAGTGTCGGAAGTGACGACTCGATTCTTCCAAAAGGATTGAAATACGCCATGCGGAGCAACTTAGGAGGTTTCAGACATCAAATCGTTAACCTCCAGGGTATGGTCTCTAGTATTGAAGATTTAACTGAAGCAATGGTACAACAAACTAAATGGTACAAGAATGCGGAAGAACAACATGAACACCAACATGCTTCCAATATGAAAAACAAGTTTTCAAGCGAAAACATTGCGAAGTTGTTAGGGATGAAGTTTGAACAAAACGAACAATTGGAAGGTGTTTTAAATATGGAGTTTGGTAGTCTTCATAAAATGTTGTCTTTTGATGCACAAACTATGGAACAAATGCCTGAAGGTAAAATCGTGTTTTACGTGCAAATTCTGTATAATATATTATTTTTTTGTAGTCGTACGTGCCATGGAAGAAAAACTCCGGAAAGGACACTCATTCCAATTTAACAAGTGGGTTAACCGCGAGGAAATTGCTTTGAGTTTTCCCACAGAAATGGGCTTACCGTTCCTCTTCACTTATGATGTCCCTAGCTACATGAGCGTGGAAGGCAAAGCACACCTTGAAACCCATCCGGAAATATCTAACGGAAAACATATTGAAATGCCAGAGAAACTCATCGCAAAAATAGAACTGCACGCTGTGCTCTTAGGAAAAGTTCAAAGTAGGTTGACTTTTATTACCCCGTTTGACCATCAACAATACAGCTCTGGATACGATCAAGTCGTCCAATTCCAACTGCCTATTACTGGAAAAGTTTTCCTGGAAATGAAGAAGAACCTTATGGTGACCGAAATAGAACCAATTGAGCAACTTGCTCATAACCCAATCTTCCATTTAAGCACTTGGCCCTACACATCCAGATCAGATATAATGTGCCTGAAACCAGTGTCTCTTAGAAAAGAAACCAAGCAGATTCAACAAGTCGACCAATACAGTTTTGACAAAGTTTTTGGTAAGAAAGAAACCGGCATGGCTTTCCACCTCCAAATGAAGCAAGAGCAACCCTTCAGTTTCGATCTGTTAACTATATTCAAAAACTGGCATGATAAGAATTTGTTGTCCAATGTGTTTGCCAGACTTCATGGTTATCACATTCAACACAAAAGAATTAATCTTTACTATGATAAGAATGAGTCAGCTGCTAAGAAAGTTACAGTTAAGATGAGTTGCCAAAAGGATTATAAATCGGAAGCATCTGAACCCCATCATATTGCTAAGTATTTCAAAGGACTTTCGACGCATATGCAGGAAGATTCTCACTTCCACAATGTGCTTATCAGAGCGTTTGATGCCTCTGTTCAATTCCATGGTAAGCATAATGTGGAATATCTTATAAGAGGAGCTGTGGGAAAGAGTAACATTGATCCTAAATCCTTGATGTTGCTTGAATATTCGAAAAAATCCAACAACCCAGACATCAAACCTTTCCATATGTCCCTACATGCCAACAACTACATCCCTAATACTAACGAAATTAATCTAATGGATTCCCTTAAATCCGAACCAACAATGAAATCACGAGTTCACATTGTCTTTGGATCACATGATGCTTCCACCAAACTGAACGCTGAAATCGACGTCCATAGGAGTAACGATCGTAAGGAATTTTTGAAGAAACATCCACTTTTCCAACTTTGTGAACAGGAAATGAAGCAAGGTAACTACATGGGATCTCTTTGCGAAACCTTGTCAGTTAATGCTAATTTACTGGATCGTGTTACCGTTGAACTGAACTATGAAAATATTAAACCTGAAACTATGAAGATGTTACAAAGCATGTACGAAGCAGTACGCATGGTTTATTATCCACATGTTGAATTGAAGAAAGCTCAAGAGTTGTCTAAGCATCAAGTGAAATTTGAAGCAAGATTCAATCCCGATTTAAAATCAGTTAATATGTCTGTAAGAGTAGAAGATCAGCAAACTGAAATTAGGAATATAGAAGTCGATGATTGGTCTAGAAGAATGTTCGTGGTTCATCCTGTTTACCATGTCCGAGATCGCCTGGCTTCTAAAGCACTTGGTCTTCAAACTTACAAAAGTAAGTAGTGATAAAGATAATCGTGTGAAGAATATTTTTATTTTAATAATTTTTTGCAGGAAGTTGTGTTGTTGATGGAACTGAAGCCCACACATTTAATAATAAGAGCTACTCTATGGAAGGACTTGGACAGCATTGGACTGTTATGCTCCAAAATGTTCCAAAAGTTTTTGGAAAACAACTTGAAAGTTACGCTGTTTTACTGAAGAGAAACCAAGTTAAACAAACTGAAGTTAAAATAGTTTTAACTGTCCCAGCAACAGATGGAAAAACAGTGGAAATCGACTTGACTCCTGCATCTGTTAGTCCTAATGGCTACTCCGGATCTAAACCCTCAGCTAAAGTCATGATAAACGGACAATTGGTTCAAATTAAAGATAAGGAAAGTCACGATATAAAACACGGTTTTGTACAAATGTACTCGCTTTCAAACGGCGAAGTCAAAATCGAATTCCTTCGCGCTTTCACTTTAATCTACGATGGAAAACACGTGAAAATTCTTATGGAAAACAACAAATTCCGCAATGCGCTCCGAGGGCTTTGTGGACAATACAACGAGGATCCCACCAGCGATTTCTTGACATCTCAAAATTGTGTCGCTAGTTCCTCCAGTGATTTCATCCAGAGTTACACTCTAGAAGAATCCAAGAAGCAACCCAGCGGACCATGCTATCGTAAGATGACCAAATTAGCAAATGTAGTTTCGAATTTAGAAGCAGGACGAAGAATGGACCATCAAACACAAGTACAAAACCACTCTGGAATGTGCTTGAGATACCAAACGAGATACATCGTGGAAAACGAACAAATTTGCTTCACAACTGAAGCATTACCTGTTTGCCAATGTACACAAAATGGCGTTGTATCGCAAGATGTCCCCGTTCATTGCGTTAAATTGAACAATGTTTCCGAATTGTGGAAGAAGCAGATTGATATGGGGGCTAGTCCAGATTTCAGTCACAAGGTTAACACACATACAATCCAAATGGAAGTACCAAAGGGTTGTTCCAAATAGTGTAACTGTTTTTTTATTTATTTGTCAAAAAGCGAATATTGGAAATTATAATAAATTGTTTTTGAACTAATCCGTCAATAGTTTTATTGATTCCAACTTAGAGAAGTTTCACCAATAAAAAAAAAAACAACAAATATAACAATAATTCACTATTTTTACCTATACTTGAAGACCAGGGGCGGAAAATTCTTCATTATACAAATTCTTCCAAAAACGTTTTGAAATGACGCGTTCAATGGAGTTTTTTTGGGGAAGCAAGTTAAATTTGTTAGGGAAATTGAAAAACATCTGATACATTCCTAATCATTTTTTATTAATAATAAGTACAATTATTTAAATAAATACATTACAAAATGTTTAACAAATAATAAATAAATAACCACACACATTCGAAACAGGTACCAATATCACGCTCATGACCGCCACCACTGAATATTAAACAAAAAGAACACATAATGGCTTTGAAATGACACAAACAATTTATCTAGTGATTAAAATAATTGCCACGCACAGCAAGCAAATACCTTTAAAAAATAATATTCAGTGATGTTCACTTCACACACATATAAAAAAATTAATTAAATTAAATCCAGCTGAAAGTTCTTCAAAATAACTGAAAAACTTCAACTAGCTGATCTTATACCCTGTTAATTTCCCGACACACATTTTCTTCTTTTATATCACTAAAGTCAAATACTGTTTGCAGTCATTCACTAGTTATTCACATACATCCGCAGGTGTCTACTATCATATTCGATAGTAACTTCGTTGTTAAAGTTTTGTTGTTGTCCATGTAAACTAGTTGTAAAGGCTGGAATTGAGTTGCAGCACAACATGGCGTTAACTCTGGGCGTACCCCACGGTTCCTATTTTGGCCTATCATAACTTTCTATAAGAGGAAATTTGTTAGATTTGTTAACTAGATGAAAATTTACTTCTTACCTGGAGGATACTGTTATGCTGAGTGGCGCTTAATGTAAGAGCCGACGCCGTCATACAAGAACCCTTGCAGAAATAGGCGTCGTATCCCTCAGGTTTGATAATCCAATCATCCCATCCTATGTCTGCAAAGGAAACATAGAGGCTCTCCCTGCAACATTCGTTAATGCCTGGACCACAATTAGAAGAGCGTTTGGGTCGGCGATGCTGAAAACTGCGTCTTTGTTGTGTGTGGGTGTAGATAACCAAAAATGGTCTCAGTTCACTCGAAAACGAGACAGGGGACTGAGTACGGTTCATGCCACATGTTTTACACGCTACATTGAGGGCATGTGTTGGTGAATCTTGAAACTTGAGCCAGTTTTTCACCAAATATGTTACGTCGATTTTAAGCCAGCCCACTGAAAAAATCGTCTTGTAGCCACATGAATGTTTTAAAAAAATCTATAGCGCGCCAAAATCTTTTTTAAGAAATTCGTCGCACAATAGTTAAAATATGATTTTTTTTTGTTTACCTGTTAAGCTGGTTTCTTGTATGGCGACTGGTTTAGTTTTCTGGAAACTTTTGTTAGTGTCCCAGTGGGCAACCTCGGATATTACAAAAGTCTGGTTGTGTTCATCCAGTTCGTCCTTTTGTTTGTGAAACCAAAGTTCTGCAGTACTCACATCGGTTGTGTGAATGTCTGATGGCATTTGAAATGGAAGGCAGGCTGAGGGGAAGCGGTTTTTCTTGAGACATTTGGCTTCGTCTGTAAGACAAATTTAAAGTAGTTTGCTGGTTTAATTTTATTTGGGGTGGAATAAGATGTCTCAGTGCTTAGATATTCTTTACTGAGTTTCGAGGGTGATTTAATAAAAATACTATTAATGTTAATATTTTATTAATTGTGGTTTTGGTACATGAAAGAAGTTACTAGTTTTAGCTTATTTACAAATATACAGAATTTTCTTATTGTTAATTTTCATTCCAGTAAAGAGTCTCCTATAATTAATTAAAGTAGTTTCACTTGAATCTAGTTTCGTTTAAAATAAATAAAAACTTACCTTCGTAAGGAAAAATAATTGCCTGTGTAGTTTTTCCATAAAAATCATCTGAATAACTGCTATGGATATTATTATCTGCATCAGGTAACAAATTTTCGTACTCCTTAACAGGATTCGGCAAATCAGCGATAGCAATAGTTGGTTTCTGCTTCAAACGCAACTTTTTCAGTATTTGATTTTTAATATATTCGATCCTTAAAGCTGTAAACTCCTTTTCAGCAACGGAAAAATCCGGCGGTGGGTCCTCGACCACATTATTTTCCGACTCGATTTTATCATCGGTGTGTACAAAAGGATCTTTCATCGTAAATATTAAAAACACTAACACGGCAACGCGAAACTTCATTATGTTTTTGCAAAAAATTTTTTTAATGGGAATGACACACACTAGCTTGTTTATAAATTGTTTTAATTATGATGCTCAGAAGTGCACTCTTAAAACATAACGTTTCTTTGCCCCCACTCTCTTTCTTTTACTTGGCATTTCTGTAACGAATGATAGATTTGAACCTTGAACCTGTGTCTCTATCGGAACTAGAGTAGTCGTTGTGTCAAAATTAGATAATGGGTATATATTAAATTTTTTTCGTTTCGTATTACCACTGCTAGCCACGTGTTCCATGGGAGACGAAACTTGACAAAATTATTGCAGCATTATTGCATCATGGGGGGTTCATCTGAATGACTAGTGTAAATTATTGGAAATAATTATTTTTATTTTATGTGGAAATTGGAACATGGCTAATCCAATGGTCAGTACATATTTTTCACCGAATGGTTTTGTTGATCCCGTGGACATCCCGTTTTTGATAAGATAAACTAAATTCCGCATTCTTCAAAAAAACTACTAATTTAATTTATTTTAGAATTTGTACGATAACCGGAAAAAAATTGTTGAGGTCAACTGTAACTAAATTATTTCATCAGCTTAGTAGGAAATTTGCACGCGAAAACAGGATTTGTTTAATGTGCAGGGTGTGAGTAGTTCCGCCCCAAATAAAAGCCGGATTTAGGTGACCTCAAATTCCTCTTCAATCTTGTATCTTGTAGCTGCACCCAACGTGCGCTTCAGTTTGCTTTTAGGTAACTACAGCATGATATCATTTCGACCTTTGCTCTGGTCGTACTGTATGATTGTGTACGAGGAATTCCACATCACCCAGTGCGTATAATCCAGATTTCAAACCTAATTAACGCGAATATTATTTTCGATGTATTCGATTAATTATTTATTATCATCATGGTGTTTAAAAAACTATTGTTGTTTTTGTTGAGATGTATTCTGTAGTTTCACTGATAAGCCCGTGTATAGTATATTGACTCATAACTCAGCTGTAAGGCCATAGTACAAGTCCGGGATCGTCACCCAGTAGATACAAGTCAAGAAACCATAAAGAAGAAAAATCATGGAACTACAATACAAATTTCTGTCTGTTTTTCCAGGATTCCACAACGCAAAATTAAGATTATCTAATATACTTCCGCAATCCGCATCTTGAAATGTTTTCGTTTCGTTTATCAGTTCCAAAATGGGAGTGAAGATTCCAAACCTAAGTCGTATTTGTGTTCATTACGTGTTATCTAATTTAACCCTGGTGTACTCTTATCTATACATAAAAACGTGCTAAAGAGGAACCGTTTTGAAAAAATTAGCAATTTCAAGTTATAACATCGTGGACTAGGATTTTTTTATCTAGGGCACGGAAAATCCCGGCGCATCCGCCATTTTTAAACATGAAATTGTTGTTATTTACAGTATCAATTATTGACTCATAAACAATTATTAATAAGCATATATAAGGCAGGTCAATTATATCGTTATTGGAATATGTTAAAAATATACGCGTTACTGTTGTTAATGTGTTGTTTTTTTATTAAATTACAAACTTTCCGTCGATAATTAAAAAAACACTCTGGTGTTTTATAAAATATTATAAAATAGCTTGATCAGGGTTGTTTTTAGTAAAATAAAGTAGGTAAGGCAGGCGAGTTTGATAAATTTTCCATAGCCCAGTCCGCCCCTGACTACCATATAACTTTCGAATAACTCCGAAATTTGTCATAATAAATTTTGAACACAAATATCTAATTACGGACCTGTCTAAGTGTTAGAAAACCAAACAGCTTTATCTAAACGCCGTTTTTTGAATTTGTGTGATAATGTTTCAGGATGTAGTTTTGTTCAGATGATTTTGGTGTTTGGTGCCTTCAAATTTGAGTCATGAGAAAAATACGCGTGATAGTGTAATATATTACATGGCCACCAATGTACATAAATTTCAAAATAAGTATGCGCGGTTTTAATTAGAAAAATATTGTAATTGTAAATATTTTGATAATAGTAATAAGAACAACTGATCCGTAACCTCCTGTACTTTGCACAAGTTAAATGCATGTTTTCGATATCTTGTCCACTTGTAATTTATAAATTCCTTTCTAATTATACATTATTTTTTAAATGTTGAAATTTGATAGAGTTTTTTATTTATTTCAATTAATGGCACGCAGGGATTTATCAATATGATTGGACAAATCAAATGCACAAAAATTATTTTGCAACTTGAGCATAGAATACAGTTTTTGTTACATCACACAAAATACCGAAATCCGTTTTAATTCAGTGTAATTTTTGCACACTTCCAAATAATCTCTTTATATTCCTGTTTACAATTTTGTTAATAATTATAAATAAAAGATAAATTAGTTGTAAATAAAATTACCATTAACTTTTAAAATGTGATGCATGTACATACCGAGAATATGAACTCTACACTATTTCTTAAAATAAATATTATACTGAAAACAATTCTAACAAATAATACGCAGTTTATTTTGTAATTTAACAAAACACAAACATAGGAGGAAATTCTGTACCAAACGAATTAATTTTCAAGTTTCAGTGTGACAGGGTAATTGTTTGAAATCTGTGTACCTACTCAATTAAATAACATAACTCAAAGGTAATTAGCACGTTTTATGCGATAATAATGACTCGTAAATTTTTGTTTAGTCAACATTTTTATATTTCACCAGAATGGGAGCATGGTAGTAAGAATAATTAGCAAATTGTATCGTGCATGTCATCAGTAATTCAAATTGATAAAAATAATTACATGTAATTAAAATACACTATATTAGAAACAAATATTGCCAAGTTAAATTATTCAGATAAAGTGTACGCGTGGCTTTAAAACAAACTCTAAAAAATATATAGCTCAACAAAGATCATGCGGATATAAAAAAATTGTTATCAAAACAATAAATGAACTGTCAGAAATTAATTGATATACATTTAACGATTAAGAGATGACATGGAATATATACGCCTTCTTTAAGGAGAATTCCTTGACTTATGACCTGGAACTCTATTAGATTACCGTTTAGTTTCAATACGAAGTGCACAAGTTACATTAAATCCAAAATACGGAAAATGAATTTCCACCATAACGAAGTCATTAGATAAATTTTAAGTTTATAATAATTGCTCCAATCTGTTACAAAATATGTACATAATACATAATCTGACCCTCCAAAATTTTTGATTATATTCCTTATAGAAATGTTGTTTGTTTGTTCATAATAAATTTCTTGCAAATTTCAAAAATAATAATATAATTGTGTTTATTATTTATGTGTGATTTCTAGACAGTATCTACAGTAAATTATTTTTATATTAGTCATTTTACAATCTGCATGAATATTCAATCAACAATTAAGTTGGATTGAAAACAAAAACAGAAATTAAGTAAACGACCTCCAAGATATCGATAAAAATTATCTAATTGTAATAACTGGTAAGAAATACTTTACCTACTTTTAATCAATAATAAACACAATCCTATGAAAAAGGGACGAAATCCTGGACATGATGTAACAATGCAGATTATTGCTTCATCAAAACTGAACAGATGAGGGGATTTATCGCTTATTTAATTAGACATGTTGGATGTTGGGAAGTCAACAATTGTTAACTGCAGTTAGAAATTCAAATTACGACCTTCAAGATAACTAATAATTGTAATAATTGGTAATAAAATATCCGGCGTGCTACGACAAACTAAGGGAATAAAACTCGTGTTATTGTCATATACTTTATTATAAATATGCACTATATTGAGAACAAAATGTATGGAAACAAACCAAAGTTCCTACACAAAAAAATTGAGTAAATACAGTAAAATATTTGCTTTTTATACAATATGAAATGTAGTGATTAGATTGATAATAAGGCAACTAATAATTTTTGTAAGTAGTTCTTCACCCTAAGGATTGAAAGCATAGTATCACATTTTCATATTTATTATTACGAAGAAGTTTTGCATAAATGATATATAATTAATAATATTTAACCAATTTGTCTAATCTCGCGCTATTTGCTTCTAGTTTAGAAATAATAGTATATAATAATTTAAAATAATACAACACCTTAACGTTCCAATAAAATATAAGCACACCAACATAAGGTATATTATATAGTATGTAGTTCCCGTAGAATTCATCACAAAATGCGTTTAAGTTGCATTTAACGAGGAAAATTTCAGATCAAACAGCGATTTCAATCAAACAATTAAATAGCTCATTTTATTGCAGTTTTATTATTTCTATGAGATATGACAACTAAAAGTACTCTGTGATAAATACCACGGCTGCATGTGTTAATAATAATTAAATATCGTATCACTTTCGAATTATTCATGTAAGATACATAAAATTGTATCGCTTGCAATCGCAAATGAGAACCGTAACTCAGTGTATAAAAAATTTCTAAGACACATTTTTAAATGGTGTTGGAAGGCTAATTTGAGCACAACTACCTAGGTTTCGTTTAAAGACAGTTGTACGGCGCCGATATATAAAAAATTGCACAATTTAGACTTGTGCAACATTTAAGTACAAATTCACAATTTTGTGGTTCCCAAATGCGAGTACTTTTCTAGGTACATAAAATAAGTATTTGTCAATGAAATCAAACCGTTTTCAGCGAATTATTATTATTATTATTATAATTACAATAACAGGCTTACTTATGTATAAAATGTGATGTTGTAGTAAAAAGCTTTATCACTTATTTGTTTGAGAAAACCATATGCTCTAGCTCTAGCCTAGCATATAATTTATTCAGAGATTTTTTTGTTGGACGCCTCTACAAAATTTTTAAGTAATGAGAATCTGGACAACCCCCCATAAGCCCCCGGAAGGAATGTGATGTTGATGTTTGTTTTTGTATTCGATCTAGGTACCAGCTATTCTATCAGAATATCACCACTTAAAAATACAAAAGGGAAAATGACTATTAACATACTGATATATCTAAACTATTTACATAACAGCCATCTCAAGGAGCTTAGAAACAATCATCGCGCGATATCAAATAATTATTTCTTTGCTAATTGAGGATCACAGCCACACAAACCCCATTCACGCCCGCCCGTTCATAAGACAACAATCAGTTCAGATCACAGTGTTTCACTAATCAGTTTGCAAGGCACTGGCCGTCAATTGGTCTCATAACTGGTGAGCAGGGCGGCATCCACAGGCTCCATACAGCTAGGACATGTGAGACTTCTCATCAGCCAGTCATCAATGCAAGTCATGTGATAAGTATGCATGCACGGTAAATAGCGCAATGCATCACCAACCATAAATTCGCCCATACAAATTACACATTCCCTAGCTTTCTTGCAGCCATCGTATGCCCCAGTTGGTAGATGTTGGATCAAACCAATTCGCTTGGCTATTTTTACCTGCTCTTCTTCGGTCAATTGGGTTACAGATCGGGTCACACTTGGGGATGGATGATACACAGGTGAGGCAGCTTGGATCGGAAGCGTTTCCTAAACAAAACAATCAAACAGGAAGTTAGGGCTCTGGGTCATGCCATGGTTCGATGGTCATTTAGTTGACTTACCTGGTAGATAGGAGGTCCAAGCTGTTCGGAAGAAGACTCTCGTACACTGTCACTACCTCGAAGCAACGAAATATCATCAGTAGTTGATCGTTTCAAACAATTACCCATGATGTTTACGCTTGTCATGCATTTAAAATTATTTTACAAAACCTATCACGATCACTCTTCATATAACAACGATTAGACGACGTTTCCAACATGTAGATTGTTAATTAACTAGTTATATTGCTGTAATTGGACTCAATTTGTTGAAACATGCCAAAAGTAAAATCACAGAAATCGCAAAAATATTGACACATGAAAGTTAACAATGGAGTGCACAATTATTACCATTCTGTTTTTTTTTCTAAATTTGGCTACCTGTCAAACAGCAAAGCGACACCTAGGGCTACAACTTGAAAGCGTTGAAGAAGGTAAAGAAGAGTTCTGTAATGGAAAAATGAGCAGAATGCGCGCCCTCCCTAAGGAAATGAGATTTATTTGAACTAAAAAACACAGAGTTGGCTTCAGGTACTTTATTCTTTTAATTTACGACAAGGAAATATTAGAACATTGAATAGGTAATAATATGCTGTCATTAACGAAAATATTGTCGTCACATTTTTGGCTAAACAAAAATTTCAATTGTATGTTAAATGGAACGATGTAGCCAATACAGGTCTAGACAATTTGTTCAAAATATTGTTGCAAATTATGTAATCTAACCTCACCTTTTACTCAATGGCTAATTAGCAAAAATATTTTTTGTTTAAAATAAATTTTAAATCAAACCATAAATTTATACGGATAAATAATTGCAAGAAAGTTAAAGCCGGCCCTGGTGAAAAATAATAATTTATGGTTCTTTACAGAAATTATGTAAATAAAAATCAAACAAATTTGTAACTGGATTGTTGTAGAATATTTGATTAATTATCAATAAATTTTAGTTAATTACATAAATTAAACCGGAAACTGTAACTTGTGGTGGGAATTGGCGCGAATTTTTGAATAATTTAAAATGTAGTAAGCCCATGACGATCCAAATTCATTCATCCATTTCTCATTTCAACATCGCCCGATAAGTTCAAATAATCAACTTTTTTAATTATTTTTTTTTCTGAAAAGTAGCTTCGTGCGCGCAAAAATAATTTTATATTCGTATTCGTAGAGCTTTTATTCATCATTTTAAAAAATTTCAATTTAATCGCTAATACGTCCGGTATTGTAAAATCGTACCAATGTGTTTTAATATCAAAGTGGTTCCATCTAGAAAATTCGATAGTAATTTTCTAAAACAATACAGTTTTCTGCAAACTAGCGAGCGCAAAGTTGTATGACACCTCAATTTTTTGAGTTTAGCAAATTTTTTGATAGAATGCGCTGCTGAAAAACGACGTCGGGCGTCGGAGAAAGCGACGCCGACGGAGACACCGACAATGAGCTCCGGAGCAAAGCCTCCACAAAAATACAGGCCGATAACATTCTATTGATTTTTCAAAACGTTCGTTGAACCAATCACAGAGTTAGGACTATTTTTAAAGGGTGAGGTTGTTGTTGGGTTTTTCTATAAGCTATAGTGCGGGGCCTAAATGTAGTTGTGCAGTGGTAGTTCGTGGTTTTTTGGGAACGAGCGCGAGCTCGGTGTAGATTCGCCGATGCAGGTGGCAACTCTATTCCGGGAGTCCACCACTTTACTGGGAGCGACAATGGAGGCGGGCGGCGGCGGAGGTGCTTCGGACTCAGGTGTCTCCAGCCTCGGCCCCGGACCGTTGTCCTATGAGTCCTACAACCACCCGGTGACCTTCTCCAATAAGTACAAGCTGTAAGTAATACTCGTCTCGCGACCCTGTGCTCTTGGCTTAGTCCCCCGCACGCGCCGCATCACCATGTAAACATTTCTATTAAATGCTATTTATTTACTGTAGATCTCCAGCTAATTGTAATTGTCAACACTTCATTTCAGTATTAAGTCTTATCATCTCCTAAATCATACAATAGTATTTATTATTATTTGCTTTCCTAGCTTTTGTTATCGATAACTAGTCCTAATGTGGATTGTCTAATTTTTTCACCACATAACACATAGGACTAGACATACATAACGATTTATTTTTTACGCTCAATACAATAATATTTTTTATTGTGCGAGTTTTTGTTATCAAACAGTTTGTTGGTCACTGTAATTTTTTACACAATACCAGTTTGCCTTCAGTGTTTACAAGTTGCCTAATTTCAACAAAGCGCATATAACATAATAGATTTTAGCCATCTCCATCCCTTTGGGCCTTGAATCCATCCTGCATGATGTTTTGCACAATAAATTGAAACACGCCCTCACTTCACCTAGCCATAAATCAGCTAGAGACCAAAACTTCATGCTAAAAATACAATATTACAATAAAAACCGTACAAAATATTAAAATAATTATATAAACAACTCCTTCCATCAGGTATGTACAATATTTATGCAAAAAAAATTACAATAACATGTGCTTTTTCCCTTCTTCCTAATCTAGAAACATGAAACTTGAACCCCATGACGACGGTTATGAAACTAGTGCTGATCTTCTATTAAACACTGCCAGTGTTAATCATAACCACGACGTGAAGTGTGAAAAACTCGAAGATCCATACAGTTTCATCGATGATGATCCCATACCAATGCTTCCTGCTGCCCAAGGGCCACCACATCTCATGCACCCCATGCCACCCATCAACAACCAACTCATGCCAGGACCTAAGAAACGGGGAAGAAAAAAGAAAATCAAACCAGAACAGTGAGTGATTTTAAACTAATTTAGTTAAGTACAAAACTAAAGTCATAAAGTGGTTTATGTGTTATTTGTGTTATTGGGGTGGGGGTTGCTTTGTACCATATGATTTTGGACAAGTTTTCCAGGACCAAATCAGTGGATTATGATTTTGTTTTGTTTGAATTAAGCACGTGACTTAGATTGTAGCACCATCTAGAATCTAGATTAATTAAGTTTGTAGTAGGACGGGTTAACGACCCCTAGGGCTTTATTGGCTGCAGTTTAAGGGTTGTCAGACTAAATTTTGATTTCGCCTTATTTATTATTTAGATTAGCTTGTCGCAAAAAGACAGTTTTATTACAGCTAGAGTTCCAAGCCTTTTATCCTTAATATTGAACTAATTTTGATTAAAAGGGTTGAACATTTTATTTTAGAATTTTTTCATAAGGTAATTTGAGATATAATTTAAAAACTCCGTTGTTAAAGGGTTAAGGTTAGATATTGCAATTGTTTTAGTCGATTATTAAGTCTAGTCTAGACTCTAGACTACTCTCAATGTAAATTTTAGATGTACATATCTGATAACTACTGAAAATAAATCTTAACGATTTAAAAGAAAAATTCAGTAAGAGGAAAGTTATAACCTAGAAATTACTGGATGGGATAGTTGGAACCTTAACATTTCTTTTAGAACCAGAGAAGCTAAAACAAAACATTAAATTCGAGATTTGCAGTGTTTTAATTTGGCCAAACCTCAATATTTCTAAAAGTAACACTTTTGAGAAAATTTTGGTACCATTCGTAGTTTTCTGAAAATTTGGCGAATGTGTACTGGAGAGATTTTGGAAAAATTTTGAAACTACCTTGTTAATTATCATCTCCTGAAAATGCTAAAAATAAGCGGCGGTCTCCAATATTCCCAAAGTTAAAGCGCTGTTTATTCTTAGCATTTTCGTAATCTTAATTAACAAGGTAAATTTTTCAAAAATCGCTTAAAAATTCGCCAAATTAACTAAAATCTCAGTTATCTGTATGATTGCTTTTCGGCAGTTTTGCACCACCCTGTACACTGCAAAAATCCAAACCATGTCGAGAATTTACCCTATTTTCATAAAAAACACACCGCGATTGTACTATTTATTTAGCAAAAGCATAAAATTGTTCACAATCATAATTATCATGATCACAATTCTAATAATAGCTGGTAGCATGATGTAACAACAAATTTTCGATTGTCTGTACCTTTTGATATTGAATTAGGAATTTGTGCGTTTAAACAAAACCAACATAGTAATGGGTTTTTGTTTGAGTATTTTCACATTTTTTTCTATCTGTGTCAGTTACAAGGTCTACAAAAGCGATACTAGTGTTTTCCAGTTAAAAGATAAAGTAACTCACTTGTAACTGATATCAGTTGTTCATAAATAAAAAGCGTAAGTTATAATATAATAGTTATAACGCAACTTATAAAATAAGAAGTTAATTTGATTCAGTTGTGGAAGATTATAATTATCTAAAAGGATATTGCACGTAGTATCTATGAAGCTATCTACTTAGTTGATATCCAGAGCTGGTCTCAAAAATGTGGTACAGTCCGTTAGTATCCTAGTAATATAAGTCTAGTAATTAATTAGTGTAGAATAGTAGTGTTTCATTTAATAATTGCTGTTTGTTTTGTGTTTGTGTTTACAGCAATTACTGTAATTTCTAAACTCTCAATTTTGATAGGCCTGAATATAACCAAGATATGAATGGTGGAATTCCTCGGCCTATAAAAGAACGAAAGAAACATGATCGATTTAATGGTATGCCCGAAGAAGAGGTATCCAAACGAACATTACCAGATCATCTAACCGAAAACTTAGACATTATTATAGTAAGAACCAAAACCCAATAATTATAAGTTTCAGTTTTCAATCATACACTTTACAGATTGGAATAAATCCAGGATTATTCGCGGCCTATAAAGGTCATCACTATGCGGGACCTGGCAATCACTTTTGGAAGTGTTTGTACTTATCCGGTTTAACCCAGCAACAAATGTCTGCTGATGAAGACTATAAGCTACTTCAAGTTGGTATTGGGTTTACCAACATGGTGCAACGTGCCACCAAGGGTAGTGCTGATCTAACTCGTAAGGAAATTAAGGAGGGTAGTCAAATTTTACTAGAAAAATTGCGTAAATTTAGACCTAAAATTGCTGTATTTAATGGTAAACTTATTTACGAAGTGTTCTCGGGGAAGAAGGACTTTAAGTTTGGAAGGCAACCGGATTTAGTTGACGGCACCAATACGGTGAGTTATTCTTAAATTTTGTGTAACTCTCATAATAAAGAAAAGAAGTTTTCTCTTGTTTTTGTTATTTCTTAAAATAGTTGTTGAAACAATGTAATTTAGTTAATCAAAATATTTTTCGGGTTTTCATTATAATGAAAGTGACTAACCAGTTTGTTGTTTTTTCTTTTTTACAGCATATGTGGGTGATGCCATCATCAAGTGCAAGATGTGCCCAACTTCCGCGCGCCGCCGATAAAGTGCCATTTTACGCTGCTTTGAAAAAGTTCCGTGATTACCTGAATGGCGTAATAACCGAAATCGACGAGTCGGAAATGGTTTTTAGTGAACCTCGAGTGAAATCATGCTACGAAGCAGAACCAAAACCGGATCCATATTCCACAGAACTAACTGACATAAGTAATGCTGTGATCAAAAAAGAAGACGGTACTATTGTGCCATGTAAAAAGAAGAGAGGTCGGCCTAAAAAAATAAAAATAGAGGGTGAGGAACCGCCTCCGAAACCGGTGGTCCGGAAGCCCCCAACAACTCAAAATAATAACTGTGATTTTCCTAAAAAGAAAAGAGGCCGGCCTAAAAAAGTAAAAGTAGAAAATATGGATATTAATCCAGCTGATAACAATACATCGACCAACATGTCTCAATGTTATTCCAATCCGTCACCTATTCAATCACCTAATAACTTTTATCAAATGGGGCCAGCTTTGACACCACCTATTAGCGCGGCGAGTAATTTGTATGCTCCGCATCAGCCCCCATCTTACTCTCAGTCTCCCCGGCCTCCGTACAGTCAGTCTCCTCGGCCCCCTTATAGCCAGTCTCCTCGGCCAGCGTACAGCCAGTCGCCTAGACCGGCTTATAGTCAGTCTCCTCGACCCCCGTATAGTCAGTCGCCCCGGCCTCCATATAGCCAGTCACCGCGGCCTCATTCTCAACCCTTTACTCACTCAGACCTCAGTTCGGAGATCAGCGCAGCCATTAGTTCGGAGCAACTTGGATCGCCTGCATCTCCCATCGGACCACCAGATTTCGAACCTCCCACTAGTATGGCAGAGGAGGCTGAGTGCCGCCTCGGCAGTCCCGCTCCCTCAACCAACAGCGAGCAGCCGCATTATCCTTATCACTCGTACAATATGGACCCACCCCCAGAACCCCAATATTCTTCTCCTCGACAAAACCAAGATATTGCTTCCAAGAGTCTGTCCGGACTTGAGTCGCTAGTGGATCAAATTCCAAGTATAACAGAGGGGGAGGCACAGTTGGGTGGCGGCGAGGCTCCCGACCAGTATTCCGGCCAGTTTAACAACTATAATGTGTCGTCGCGAGCCAGTCCTGTTCCGTACAATTACCCACCTTCCTCAGGGTATCCTCTTTACCCTACGCCGACTTGGAGTGGTCATTATGAGCCCATGCCGTTGGGCTATCCCCAGTTACCGTATGCTCAAAGTTACGGGCCCGGCCTGCATGTGCCTAGCCCTAACTATCCTTATTACAGTTACCCGCAACCTACCCCCACACATCCGCCTGGCTATCCCCCATACTTGGGCGGCTTCTGATTGGTTTCCGTCACTGTGTATTCATGTTGTGTACCTGTACCATATGTTCAGCTAGTACCTAGCAAGTCTGTCCGCTTGAGTACAGTTGGTCACTTGCATTTTGACAACAACAGAGACTTGCACAGGGTAAATGGTGATATTTTTTTGTCATAAGTATTTTCTCTAAACTTTGAATGTTAGATAGGCCAAGGGTTTTGTGCATTATTCTACATTCAGATCTCAGTCGAGTGTGCGTGTTAAATTCTGAGTGTGTGGTTCATCGTTATAGCTGTAGCCCATGTCATTCATTTCAATAAACATTTGTTATAGCTCTTCAGGTCGTCTTTTCTTCTTCTCCCATCCATGTCCCATGTCCCCCTTTTCCCCCACATATCAATCAATCACTGCATTCGAAATGAGTCTACCACAAAATACTTTGTAAGTGGTTTCTCGCAAAACAAAAAAAATTTAAAAAAGTACTTTTATAGTAACAGAACTGATATTTATTTAATAATTATTAATTACCTATTCAATGTGTTATAAAAAAATGTGACTTTTTTTATATCTATTGTTATACTTAATACTCGTAATTATTATTAGTTTGACGTTTTAAGAAACTCTATACTACCTTAATCTATCTTCAATTTTTGTACTTTAAAAACAGTATTAATTAGTAAATTACGAAAAAAATGATCAAATAAATTTTGTTTAGTTCCACTACTTGTATTTTTCTTTCTTTCTTTGTTTTCAATCATTCCACTCACATTTAATTTGTACCTATTATAATTAAGTCGCAAATGAAAAATGTTAATCTAAGATAAAATTGGCTTATGTTCCTTATTAATTAATCTAATCAAATTAGGTGCTCATTCGGAGCGTTAAAAGTACTTATTAAATGTATAAAACAGCAATTCAGTGGTGAGAAAGAAAGATAATAAATTAAATTCCTAAACAATTTAGACAATTTGTATTATTAAAGAATAAATTCGTGTTTTTATAAAATTGGGTTTTCTAAACTGGAGTTTTGTTTAAGTGTTTGTTGTAAAATTAACGGGAAAAAAGCAAAAAAACAAATTATCTAATAGGTTTTTATGTTTGTAAGAATTTTATTTTATGTTGTTATTTGTCATAGAGAATCTTTTTCCTGCAATTTGATTATGATTATCATGTGGTTGTGTAAGAATTTTGTCATAAATGAGATTATAATATAGACAAGTTTTTGATTTGCTATTTCGCCTTTTTTGAGTTAAATCATTTGATTATTTCGGATCAAATTATTTAAATCGTTCCAATCCCAAACACCAACAATTAGCAATTTGATGTTTTTTTATTAATTAATGTATGTCGAATTTATATATGAAAATTTGTAAATGTGGTAAATTCAGGAATTATTGGGAATTAAAGGAAATCACTGTAATTTGATATTTTGTTTTTCTAATAAAGATGACTGTGCTGGGAGCTATGATGAGTTTTATCTAAAACACTGCCAGATATTGTAATATAGGCTTTATTTGTATAAATTTATTATAATATAAATTTTTATTACAAGGCAGTAATAAATATGCAATATCGGTATATTGTATTAAAATATAATAACTAATTATTAATATTATTATCATCAATGAAACATTATGCGTATATTCCCTTATAATTATTGTGTAGATAATAATAAATAAGGTTTAAAAATGGGAGTCCAAAAAACAGCTATACATTTATAAGTCCTGCGTTAAGGCATAAAGTACAAAAAACAAAACCTTAAATAATATAAATGTCCTTGTGATTGAATAATTTACAACGTGATTTGTCAAATTATTGAAGGTTTTGCTTTACAATTTTTACATGAAAAGAATTGGACCCAACTCTCAATCTCAATAAATAAAATAGAAAAAAGTTTATATAACTAGTATTATAAGTATGGTAGAAAAATACATATTAGATGTGAAATTATTTAACACTTAAACATAATCTAAGAAAAACTTAATATCGTTCATTAGAATAAAAGTTCTCCCCACTACTACATCGATATAACTTTGAACTGTACAAAAAAATATAAAATACAACACACAACAAAGATGTAGTTAGTTGTAGAACAGAAATACAGGCCTGCCAAGCCAACAAAAATGTAAGTATGCCCCGCCTATTTATCGATAACTTATACACTCCCCAACTTAGCAAACTTACATCCCGTATGGTACAAAATAACAAAAATAAAGCACGCCGCGAGTTGAATTTGTTCCAGAATCCAATTGTTTCTTTGGATACATAAGTTGTTTCTGTAAGGAAAAACAAACTATGCTTGACTAGGAACTTTGCAAGAAACATCCTGTGTATGAGGTTAGTCCAGGTGTAGTTATCACTCTGTATGTTGCAGAATAATAGTGATGTTGTTTTTAGTGTAATATCACAACTGAATTCTGGAAAATTTCGCTACTATAAACAATTATTGTAAAATTGACGTCCACACTATCGCCTTATCTAAATAATACATGTATAAAGGCAGCATGATAAAAACATTTCTTTGGGTGTCCTATTTTTGTGATGAAATCACAAATCTAGAACGGCGCTAGGTATACTACTTTACAAATATACTACAGCGCGCAATTATCATAATAGCAAAAATTTGTTTGTAGGGCGCTAAAGTAGGTTTCTTCCTTAAATCTACTGACCTGATGCTACACCAGTGAATGAAAAATGCACAGTTTCCAGATTGAAAGTAAACGAGCAAACCATAAAACACAAAGTGAAAGAAAATGGCTTTGAAAAAAAACAGACAAACAAGCCTTGATAAAAACAATAAAACGTGATGAGAAATTGTTTGTATGATTTTCCGTCCAACAACCAAACAAATCATTCCTTTCCATCATGCACCAAATAAAGTTAAAAAACAGTTTTCTTGCACAACTGTCCCACAATACATAATAATTACTTTCTTCCCGGATAATTGTGCCGACACCCTGTATATAATACGCACAATTTCTTCCGATAGTCTGAAGAATAACCACTGTTGGCTTATAATTGCAATATAATAAAATAAATTAAATAAAAATAGATCCCTTTGGTGTATTTGTTATTGTAAATGTTCGTACTATTATCACTCGTGTGTGTTTAGCAGACCAAACAATCGGAACAAAAATTTTGGCTTAATTGTAAAAGGAAGCATTTATGATCACAAAAAAATTTCAGAGATTTATACAGGATAATAAATTATATAAGTAGTGCATAAATAGCTGTGATACACCTCGTATAAATCCGAAATTTACAGTTTATAACTGTAGGCTGGTCCACAGAAATTTTAATCGACGTTAACTCAAGTGCGACTGATATTTGAAAAGATTATAGATTTTGTGTAAAAAAAATTCGGTTTTTCAGCGGTGACTCATAAACTATTATAAATGTGTAAAAATACCTATAAAATGATGTCCAAGTTAAATTTCTACAATTTCTAGCCGAGATAATGAGATAAAAAATATTATTTTAAAGGATCACAAAAAAAGTATAAAATAAATTTGACGTTATTTTTTACACTCAAATACGTCTTTTCAAATATTTTACCTGAATTAACTTTGTATTAAAATACAGACCGTCCTACAATTAAATGAAACCAAAACTATAAAATAATTATCTAAAACTTATATCTGAGAAAAAATAGTTTTAAAAAAATATAATTTATGTAAACTGTGCAGAGATGCTATTATATATACAAAACACCACATTAAAATCTATGTGTTGGTCTACAAATTGTCATCAATCACTATTATGTAAATAATTGATAAATTATATATAATATATTTTATATATATGCTATTTAAACCTGATGTGTGGTTGCCCTAAATCATATTCTCTATCATACTTTTTTTGTCCGACACACCACACTGCACATTCGGCGATGAACTGCGATCCCTGCCCTCCTGGTCTTCCAAAAATCTGTCCATAAAATCGGTCAAGCCAGGATGTAAAGAATATTTCTTTTTTTCGAGGCGCGTTTTATTTGCAAACAAATCGTGTCGTTCCGATTTCTTCCACAAATAATAAAATTGTACTAATTCCCCCACTGATCTCGTGCGTACCTTCAACACAAATGCTATGTCTTTAATTACAACAACAAAAATAATTTAAAAAATAAAATGAAATGAAAATTCTGTGCAGCATAAGCATTAATTATAATTACCGCCACGCTAAAACACATACAGCAATCAATGTAACAGTGCTTACATGCTAATTAAACAATTTACCATAACAAACACAAGCTAAATAATTTTAGTTCATTCGAAACCATAAAAAGGCAAACAACACACCTGACACCATTTTGGGGGAAAGGAAAAAGGTAGCTTTGTAATTTTGGTTTGGGTCCAAATTCATAAAATTTACAGAAAAATTCAAGGGGATGTTTGATAAGATAAAATTACAACAATTCTACCTACCTAATGAATTAGTTTTGTCCTCAGGTCAATTAGAGGCTTATTTTTGGAGAGAAACAGAAAGGTAGGTTTTACGGGATTTAAACCACCACAATTTATTAGTTGTTTTATTTTTCATAACCAATGGAACAAAAAAGAAAGGGGCTTGGGCTTAGAACGCCGAAACAAACCACCTTTAATTTTTGGTTGATCTGTCAAAAAATTGTTAGTGATGGAATGAAATGGTTTGATGAACAAAGGACAAACTTGTCTGTTTCTTTATGTCGAAAAATTATATAGGTTTTATAACAAATAATTATAAATATATGTATATACAATCAAATAATACACTACACTTTGTCAAAAAATATATACAGTAAATATTTGTTTCAATCTAAATGTAAATGAAAACAAATTACTATGAACTAAATGAATACGGTCGAGTAAAGATGACACTAACACTAGTATTTAAAAACTAAACAACTAAACAAACACCTGAACAATAATCGTAGTAGTTAAAATAATATATAATATAAAACGCTTTTTGGTAACAAAATTCAAGCGAAAATTCGCGTAATATGGAAATAAAATCAAATGCATTCAAGCTCAAGTAAACTGTGCAATAAAAGCGTCTAAAATATACAGCTTGTTTACAGGGTGTCCCAAAACGGGAATCCTTCATAATATTGTGCGAGGCTAGAGAAAAATTTAGATTTACCGCCCTCGATCTTGATCAACTCTTTTGATTAATTTACAGTTTTGTTCCAGTCAAAATTTATTGCTCCAATACTTAGATATATTTTTTACAATATTATGAAGAATGCTGTTAAATCACCCTGTGTATTCAAGGGTGTAGTGTAAAAATATTAGATTAAATCTGAGCTTGAGAAAGTCAAGATAATTTGGACAAGATTCTCCTTATTAAACTGGATAAATATTAAAATATTTTCTTTGTGTTACTAGTTAAGAATAAAATTTGGGTGTTGGTTCGTGTGCGTGTTAAGCATAAACGCATGGAACTATTCTATATGGTGACTTAGAGCTAGATAAATCCAAAAAGATTAAACCAGTTAAACTCGCTTTGGAGCATTTTCCACTAAGAGTTCCCAGCACAAACCCCCACTGGAATCATCGTGATTTTCTAGCGCCATCTAACTGGTTAATCTTGTTATGCTAAACTAGGTTAGACGATACAAAATGCAGGAAACAAAACCACTATCACTGACACCATGATGAGTACTATTTAACATCGCTCTAAATTACCTTGTTCTGTTGTATCAAATGAAAATTTTTGCCGAAACTTCTAACACCTGATTCAAAATTGCGACATTCTTCCTCCGACCAAGAAGACATCGACTCTGTGCTAGGTGAGATGTTCATTCTGGTGCGTCGCAATGCCTCGTCAACATTGTGCCCGCATTGTTGTAAGAGGAATAGCGCTTGTTCGTCATCGCGCAGATGCGTGCCCATGGGGATGGCAGGTTTGGTTATATGCGACGCTTTCCTTAGGAACTCCTCCACATCACATGGGTGAATTGTGGCGGGGTCCCACAGGAGTTTATCGTCGTTTTCATAAGGTAAGGCATCGTCGTAGTGGCACAAACCTTCTGGTATTTGCGCCTGGTAGTCATTCCCGACCATTATCGTCTGGGAGTTGTTGTGAAATTGGACAAACTTTATAACAGGTGCCTTATCTAGTACTAGCCTACTAACTAATTAATTTTAACTCACCTTACGCCACTCTTCCTCACTTGTTCCCTCGGTTTCATACTCTTCGTACTCTTCCTCTTCCTCCTCACTCACCCTGGATACAGCTGGAAATAAAACAAGTTAAGAATGATTTCAGGCGAACTTTTAAGGGTTCTTACAGCGTAACAGCCTGGAAACTTCCTCATGGTCATTCTCTGATATTGGGTCGTAAAGATCTCGCAAGTTTGAACCTTCCCCTTGGTCTTCCATTGTGCCCTCGGAGGCCTCCTCCGGACTTTCATTTTCTTGGTTCTCACCACGATACCCGTACAAAGCCAATAGTTCCTCAAGAGGCATGTTGCTTTCCTAAAAACATTATATCCATATTATTCCCTTGGATAAAATTGGACGCCCTAAAACTCATTGGTACCAAATTAGTTTTTAAAAAACAGCCAAACAGATACGAGTTCTTGTCTGTAACACTCTGTATCTCCTTTTTGTAGCTTGAAGTACACCTCAGTATTTTAAGCGCTTTCCAGAAAACCAACCAAGAGTTTTATTAGGCACAATATGGGACCTTGTGGTGTACAAACTTATGGAACACAAAAAGTTCCTTCGTTATTCCGGATGTAATTTAGTTTGGATTAAAACACTTAAAATAATTAGTTCATACCTTTTGTAAGCTTGATAATTCAGCATTTGGGTCTTCAGATTCACCAGCAGCTAGTGCTTCCTCTTCTTCCAATGTACGTTCATCGTCAAAATCATTCACTAGCATGTCCACAGACGGATCAAATAGCTTATCTTTCGTCGGAGACTCGCACTCCTTAACATTATTCTTAACAGGGACAACTTCTTCCATGTTATTAAGCTTCATTCAATCAGATTCGTTTAAACAATTTTCGTCACAATAAAAGCGGGCACGCACACACGCACTTTGGCAAATTAATAGCGTTTGTTTAAATATTATTTGGCGATAAGCATATTGAAGTTAATTGAGTTTATTTAGGTAATCAAATGAAATAAACAACAACATTGGGACCAAAGTGAGGTTATAGATGGAGCAATTCAGCGCGCTATTTGTCGTGGATTAAACTAGCCAAAATTTACTTACAAATTATTTCCAAGGTTTTATTGATGTAAGTGTTGCATAATTCAAAATTGGCCTTTTATTTAATTATGTCCAATGAATTTAAAATATAATTTGGTATTGTAAACAGACAAACGATTTGTGTCGTCCACCATTTATGTCACGTGAACAATATGGCGATGTATTTGCGCATTCCGTTAAGCTAGCTTCACAATAATATGGACACGTACGCGTTTAATCGCGTCAGAATACGACTGCACATTTTTGGAAATTTAAGAGTTGTTTAGCAAAACTATTCACAATTTACAGTAGCTGAGATCATACTTTACTATTATAATCCATAGTAAAGAAGTTAAAATATTTCTTTTTTGTGTTATAGTACATAAAAAAGTTCAATTTAAAAATAGTGCACGTTGCATTGAAACTCTAAAATACACAGTAATTAACAGTAATTTTAAATTCGATTTTCTCTTAAAATTTATCAACCACAAGTGGCGCTAGTAAATGCTTTCCTGTGTAAACCTACCCTTACGGTAAAAATAAATTAACCTATTATTTTGGATTATGAATTTTTTGATATAATTTATTGTGGAATAGATTACAGTCTCACATAATAAACTGATATACGTATCCTTGATTTTCAGAATATCAGAAGTTTTCCCCCGTGAAAATAACCTCAAACCAATGACAAGTATTTCCTAGGTTATGTACGAAAAACCCCAACAAATTCTTTGAACTCAAATGTTTCCCGTGCCATAAATGAAATATGAATTTGAACGAAGTGCCTAAATCCCTCATAAATTCCGTATGCGAATTTCCAAGCGAGTACAGTAAACAAATCCTAAAACGTAAGCGACCAAGCCAAAGATAATTGGGAATTTAACCAGTTTGTTTTAGTGGCTTTGGCAGTGAATCAACCCACGAAGGATGTGCGTTCGAATGTGATAGATAAGTTTTCCGTGGAAAATGGAATACCTAAGGAACATATTTTTGAGGTTTTGGGTGTTTATATCGCCATAGTTCGGTTATTCTTGGAGAGTACTGATAAGGAATTTTGGGAAAAACTCAGCGAAATTGGTTTTTCTACGGGGTTTATAGAGAATTTACCGTTGGTTACCGAGAGGGAGGCTGTGGTTAATAACCAGTTAAACAGGATCAATAGCGGGTTTGGTAAATTGGAGAGTTTGAAGTGGAGGATTGATATAAGTTTAAGCCATAGGTGAGTACAAGAAGGCGATTTCTTGGTTTTACATCTAAAGTAACCCTTTGTTTTAGTGTACTAGTTAAGAAAGTTCCAAGCAGTGTGATACTACGTTTAAATTTGAAGAATGGTCGAAGTTACACAATAGAAATCGACGCGAAAATGTTCCATAAACTACGTTTTAACGTTGCTTTAATACTAAAGGAATTGAATGCGCTAAACAATAGTAATTATATTAGTAAATAGTAAAATAGTCAAGCTATTTTGATTTGTTGATAACTAAACTGCTGGCCAATTACCAAGCGAATTTTTAGGTTGAATTTAAAGTCAAATATTTTGAAAAGGAGAAAAGATATCAACATGAGGTTTTCAGGATTCAAGAGATAATTTTATTGCGAAAACAATAGTGTGACCCGATTTTTTTACTTTGAAGTACGTTACTATCTACAGGGTATGAAAGAAAGTCGTCTTTTTTTCTCAAACTTTATACCTACCGGAATTCCACAAAAAAAAATTTATATTTTTTTCATGTCAATTTTTTTAGTCCCTGGTTAATGAGGAAAAAACCAATTTCTCAAAATTTTTATATCCCTCTTATTTTATAAGATACCGAATTTTTTATTAAATTTAATATTGTTGAACAGGTTTTTGTAATAATAATTATGCTGCCATTTTGAAAGCAAATGTCATCATGTGATATGTCGATAAAAAGGTAATTTTAAGTAGAATCTAATTCTTACGGAAAAAAATATACAGGGTTGTTTTAAAAATTTTTGAAAGTTAGTAGGTGGCCCTTCCGATGAAACCGGAAGTGTCATCAGATTGTTTTAAACGTCAAAATGATTATTTCTTTCAACAATCAAACCATGCCAAATTTCAAATTAATACAGTTAAATGTAACAAAATGGTGGGGGTTGTAAAACGATTTCGTAGCCACCCGGTATACACGGATATGAGCAAATTTTTGAAAAAGTGAAAAATCCGTTTCGAGGATATAAGTCACTTAAACCAATGGTGAACATAAACTAAGTAAATTCCATTTATTCCATTAAGAAAATAGCCTCAAAACATGAATTAAAACAATTTACCAATTAGCGAACGTGTACCGATTTTTGACAAGCCACTGGTTACCAATAAATTAATTAAAGTACAAAAAGTGTACTTTTTATAAGAAGGGTATCATAATCAACTACAGAGATTGGTTCTTACAAAACACAATACGGCCGAACGAAAAAAAACAAAGAAAAAATCAAATTTTCAACAAAAATTCGGTATCTTATAAAATAAGAGGGATATTAAAATTTTGAGGAACAGGTTGTTTTCCCATTAAGGAAGGACTAAAAAAATCTACATCAAAAAAATATTAAAAAAATTTTGTGAAATCTCGGTAGTTATAAAATTTGACAAAAAAAAGAAGACTTTCTTTCATACCCTGTAGATAGTAATGTACTTCAAAGTAAAAAAATCGGGTAACACTATCGTTTTCTCAATTAAATTATCTCTGAAATCCTGAAAACCGCATGTTGATATCTTTTCTATTTTTCAAAATATTTGACTTGAAATTCAACCTAAAAATTCACTTGGTACGTTTCAGTTGGCCAGCAGTTTAGAATTAAAATGTTGACAATAAACACAAAACTCCTATGGACAACTTGCTTTATTTTTTCAAACAATTACAATAACTCAACTATGATAATTATGTTTTATATTAAAATATACAATCTGAAACAAACTCAACAAATTAAAACAAATTTTTTCTAACGACTGCCACTTGGAGCGTATAAAAATAGAATTATGAATACCCATATATGTAGCAGCACCTGAAAAACTCCGTTTATTTATTACCATAAATTTAAATAAAGCGGTGAAATTACCATATAACAAAATACGAACACTCTGGCAAGTGGATATCGCCTTAAGAAAATCCCTGTTCGTATACTTATTGCATCTACAGTGGAATATGCGTGTTTTACACGTCTTGTCACCCCAGCATCTAGAGGGGTTACCCTCATAAACGGTGGCACGTGAACGTTCACTGAAATTAAAGTATGAGCTGTGCTACTTCGCAATATGAAAATTTTACCTTCGTTTGATTCTGGTATGTTAATTTTCACCTGAGTTCGTTTTAATTGAGCTATGGTTTTCTTGTACTCTTCCTATAATTAATAAAGTTATTTTAGTGCGTAGGAAACCAGGTTTATTACCTCTATTTTTTCTATTTGCAATCGAAGCGCATTCCGTTCAGTTGTAACCGTTTCCAAATTATTTTGTTTGAGCATCAGGGTTTGCGTCAGTGATTTAATCCTGGATTCCAAATCATCACTGTGATTGACAGTTTTAACTTTAGCAATTCTTTCCTTCAACTGAATTATTTGTTGTTGTTTTATTTGGCACGCGTTGTTAACTTGCATTAATTCCTGGTTTTTCTCACACAACTCCTACAATAAAATAACCCATAAAAATGAGATTATTACTGGGAATTAATTGGAAACCTTTGTTTTAGCTTGGCATTCATCCTCGGTGGATTTTCGTAGTTTTTTCTCAACACTTAGTGATTCTTCCAGTGTTTGATTGGACTGTTGTAAACCGTTTTGTATGATTTGATGCTGCATTTGCAACGATTGTATATCAGTAGTTAGTTTTTGGTTTTTCTGCAAAAGCTCCGCGTTTTTGTCTTGTTGAAACTCCAGTTCGCGTCTAAAACCAAACAATAAAACAAAATTTCCACACGGTAAAACAATTAAACTAACTTTAACTCGTCGTTATAAGCTGCGAAAACTTTTTCTGTTTCCTCCACTGATGCGTCCTCTTTCTTCATGGAAATCAGTTTTTCTTTCTCCTGGAGAATTCGCTGAGCTCTGGCTATGTACTGGTCTTTTTCATTGAGCGCTGTTGCAACCTGTTCGTTTAATCTCTCAATTTGACTTTGTAAATTACCGTTTTCATTTCGTAACTGCGAGTATAAATGCTGCATGTTTAATAATTGCTTATTTAAATCTTGGTTTTCAAACTCTAACTTGGTGATTTTCTCCAGGAGTTGCTTCTGTTCTTCGGCTAAAATAAAACTAACTTTTCTTTGTACTACTAGACTTGTTGACATTAATTAATTATCAGAAAGTTTTAAAAGTGTGGCTGTTGGAAATTTAAAAAATAGAACCAGGGTACCTGTTGTGTACTGAACTGGACGTGGACAATCGATCACTTTTGCTTGGTTTATCACAAATAATTTCCTCTTTAACACTGTTATCTACACTGACAACACCTGAAGTTTTGTCTACTTCAACCATTTCTTCCGGGTGGACACCCTCGGAATCGGTCTGAAAGTATTCAGTAATGTTGGGCGTTGCACGACCCTTGACACTAAAAGCACAATTAAAACATTGCATTATAGATACCATCCCATAATTACAACTTACTTTTCTGTACTTTCCGAAATTTTACTAGTAGTTTCATTTAGAACAGTGGCAGCGTTCTGATCGATTTTATTAAGTAAATCCTCAGCACGCCCCGCTAAATTCTGTAGCCAGGCCATTGTGTTTACTAATTTATTTACTGTGGAGTTTACATTGAATTACTAGTTATTTTGGCAACATTTGTGAGGTTAGACTACGAGTAAACGTCAGCTTTTTTATTGGTTTTGAACTAACAACGCCATCTATAAGTGAGCTTAACTAATGATCCCCAAGACCAGTTTACTCAACTAAATTTTAGAACTACAACTGTCCCAAAAAAGCTTGAAAAAACGAATACAATTCAGAAATAAAACAACAAATGAGCCTTTTTATTCGGTATGTATTAATAAATGTTATCATGTAATTTGTTTGGAAGTAAGTTAAAATAAGAGAACAAACATGCTTTATATTAAATTAAATAAATCATTCTGGAATTAGTTTGGAAGCAATCTGAAAGTAGTAAGGGTAAAGTTTTTTAAAATTTATTTCGAATACAAAATATAACAAAAAGTTATGTAATTTAGGACAGTCGTTGCAAATAATTTAGCTGCGTGTACTGGTCTTGGTGGTGCTACTAAAAAAAGTTCCAGCGTTCGCACTGGGATGTCGCTAGTTGCCCATTCGTTATGACTTGAAGTTGTGCGCGTTTCTAACTTTCAAATCATCAAATCAGGTATTCTTGTTTCAAATTTTAACCGTTATAAACATGGATAGTGAATTAAAAGAAAATGTAAGTAAAATCCGTTGTGAAATTGAGTGTATTTTCAAAGCTGTAACGAACTGTAATAATTGGTGCTAGATAGTATTTGTTGTTAAGCTTCTGATAGAAACATCCTTTCATTGCAAGGTTTCTAACCTACAAAACAACTTTTCCGCTTTTTTCAGTCGACAAAAATTCAGATATTTGGCAACAAAAACCGGTGAAAAGTAGAATTTCACACAATTTACCACCTGTCGCTATGCAGAAACTAGACTAATTACCATTTTTTCCTGTTGCCTGGCACAAATACCGGTGATGCTTCTTGTGTTTTGTTCTAAAATTATAACCAGAACTATTTTCCCTGTTATGTTATTTACCTTGACAATCAAGAGGATGCTGCTCCAAATTTGTTGTATAAATAGCCCAGGCTAAATTGGAAATATCACCGGAAACTTTCTGACACCCTCACCATTTGAAAATTAATTAACTTTACATGATTGTTGGTTTTTTAGAAGATAGTTATGCTTTGGTGTCCTAAACCTAAACATATCGGTTGTTTGTAAAAGTTTTATAAATATAATACACATAAAATGACGCTTGGATGACTGCCTATAAGATATAAATTTACGCGTTGTTATTATGATTTAAAAATAGCTCAGTGTCACTTTAGAGTATTGAATTCATATGCATATGCCATATGCCCTTTGTTCGGTTTGAAAGTCGAATTGGAATTTTCAGTAGAACATTCTTGTGAGCTGTACTAGAACGAACAAGTTTTATTATAGTGGTTAAGTTATTAAAATATGTTTTGGAACCGACATATTTTCTTTTAATAGCTGAAAGTAAATCGCAGATTCTTTGTCTGAGTACTTACAGAAAAATCAAAATGAATTTTGTTAACAATGTTTTTAAGAAGTACATTCAGGTAAAGGTTTTTATTTTCATATTTACATGAGAAAAAATTGCTTTACTTTTTACTAATGTATTAAAATAATAAATCATTTTATTTTCTTGCAGGGTGATCCAAGAAACAACATTGAAAATGAGACAAACACCAATAACTCAAGTAAGTTTTCTGCACACTTTTCCATAATATTTGTCACTCCTCCAGCATAAATTTTGTATAATTTTTATTGTGGGTTTAATGTGAAAGAATTCCGATAGATAAGGCGATTAATTCATATTCAAATAGTGGGCGGGTACGAACATACGTGAAGTTAGCAACGGTTACGTTGGGTTTACTACGCGTAAAAAGCGGAACATAATTTGTGTCTGAGTTATCCACCACATAAAATTTGCACAACAACAAAATAAATTTTTTTTAAATTTCAGATATCAACAGGGATTAAAAATGTTTTATTACAGTATATTAATTTGGGTGTATTGAATGTAATTTGCATTGTTGATGTTGATTAATAGTTTTAATCGATGTGCCGCTTTTTAGAAATAGCGCCCCCGACTAAACTTCATTAATTAGAAATCGTAGCTACATTCATACAAATGCATGTTGTGACGTTTTAGCGTTTAAAATCGGCGTGGCCGTTTATTGGTTCTCGCATTTAGCAGGGTCAAGGTTACTTATACTACAGGTGATCTCATTAATTTTATCTGGATTTTTTTACAACTAAAACATATTTACTAACAATTATGTCATGTACATTGGTTGCCGCACAATTTTAATGTATTTCCAAGTAGATTTCGTGGTAAAATAATTTTGTTTGGGTATAACCATATTTGTACATTTTATGTAAATTCTTGGCCTTGTCATATTCTGACTAAAGTGACATTTATTATGGTCGTGCAATGACGTACTAGCTCACCTGTAAAGAATTTAATTGTAGAACAACTTATAACTTCGCCTGTGAAGCAAAATAACGAGGAATTAGTTAGAAAATTAGTGGAAGAAGATGTCCAAAAGTTACCACCAGTGGAAACACGTGAAAATCCCGATGGAAGTTTAGTGGAAGAACATGCATATTCATCGCCGAAGAATTTAGGTGAAAACCACACTTTGCCCTGGCCGCAGATTAAAGCAAAATCCGAGGAAAAAGCTCTGCCTTTAAGAGATATAACTGGGGAATCTGTTCAAGTTTCAGTAGAAGCACCCGGGAAACTCCTGTCAGAAACGTTTTCGTCACCAGATGATTCTCTTGAACGAATAGTTGAGGATATTATAAGGACGCCCGTAAAACAGGAAATTAGCACTGGTAACCTATGTAAGAAAATAATCCAGGAAATCCTAGATAATGTTCCAGTAAACGCGGAACAAGTCCACGAAGAAACTACCGTAAGCTCTCTTGAAACTGAGGTATCATTAGAAAAGTTGTCTACAAAGGACTTAGAAACACCACAGGAATTTCTTACACCAACAAAGTTTTTATGTGAGAGAATTTTTGAAAAACTAGTCGATATTGAAACGCCTTCATTTGTAACACAAGATTATGGAGGTGGGGACGAGGAGATAAAGAAACGTTCAGGAATAAGCAGAAAAGTTACCGTTGATAAACTCTTGGACATAACTGTAAGACCAACAGATGAAACAGTGGATATAGAAGAAAACCAAGATATTATTTCTGCTATTAAAGAAATAAGAGAGAACTTGGAGAAACTATCGATAGACTCGCCAAAGAGTTCGAAGATACACGACGATTTGTTGAAGGAACCACTCGAGCGAAGTTCCCCTATAGAAACTCAAGTTCAAGTTGAACCACTCACAACCCCCGTAAACGCAGATTTAATAGTAAATTTAGCAAGAGAAGAAACTGCAACAACTCCAATAAAGTTGATACTCGAAGATTTGATCCAAAAATCTGTCGAAATATCAAATAAATCAACTTTTATTGAAGATGATGTTTCATATGAACCAACTATTAACTCACCCCAAGAAATAATAACTGTGGTGACTAACAATAGTGCTGAAGATATTAATACTAGTTCCTTCGAGGACGGAAATGTAACTGTCTTGGATTACGAGGAACACAAACGACTTTCAGGTGTTTATTTTGACGCTGTGGAACAACCACAAGCGGACAAGAACATTTTGCCTTTGGAAAATCAGCTTCAAACAAGCGTCCCTTCAGAATCCATAATCGATCTAAAAGCCGTAAGTTCATACTATGAATGTTTAAAATTATACCTAGTAATTTATTCTTACTTCTGCAGAAAATGTCAGATTTAAACGAAAAATACACCGAACAACAACAGGAAATTTCGGATTTGAAGCTGCAGTTGAATGCTTCGGAACAATCCAAAGCAGCACTAGTTCTGGAAATACGACAGAAAGAAGAAGTGATCATAAAAGCCCAAGCCGATGCCATGAAAACCGAGCAAGCCTACAAACTGGAACTAAAGCAATTGAAGGAGAAGCTCAAGGAAAAATCGAAGATCATCGAAAAGGGGAACACGAAAGAAATGGAAGAGGCCCTGAATGAAGCTAAAGCTAAAGAAGCACAGGCAATCAGTGAATTAAACGCACTGAACAAAGACACAACAAACTTCAAGTGAGTTTTGTAGATAATGCGTTGGTTCCTAATGTAAATTGTCATTTTTTAGAAAAATCATGATGGAATACGAAAAAACTATTGCATGTACCACCAGTAATTACCAGAAATTAAAAGAAGAACATTCCACTGCGAGTACGCACTTGGCCACGTTAGAAGTGGCCTTTTCAGATGTCCATAAGTATAATTTAAAAACCCGTGCATTTATAGCAATTATTTTTTATAACTTTCAGGAAATACGAACGAGCAAAAACGATAATACAAGGATTCAAAAGTAATGAGGAAACTTTGCGACAAAATCTTCAAGTGTCTGAAGAAACTATCAGACAACACGAGGAGAGTTACGAGTCTTTGAAATCTCACGCTAAAGTTCAAATAGAGAAGTAAGTGTTTTGTACGAAATAAATGCGTGGGTTATTGTTTTTTGTTGTTGTAGATCTAACAAAGAAATTTTGGCGGCTCGAGAGCGATACGAGTCTGATATATCAAAATTAAAGGCAATTATAAAACGATTGGAAATCAAGTGCAGTAGCCTCGAATCTGCCTTAGAGCAAAAAAGTCATGAATGTACAGCATTGTCCGCTCTTTGTGATGAAGTAACTGGTAAAAAAGTTTAAATTTAATTTTTTAAATGTTCTTTCGTAATATATGTACTGTAACTATTTTTTTTTTGTATTTAAGATTGACTATAATAATATTTAAAATATACTTTTAATTGTTAAAATTGTTTTTTAAACCAGAATGATAATGGGATTGTATGTGGCTTGTTCCCCACGAACCAAGTTGCAATAAAGTATATATTTTTTCCAGTAGAATAAAATCATTGTTCATTTTTACCCTTAATAGTCTTTAAACAAAAAATTGAAAATGAAGTTTGGTTCATCTCCAAATTTTTACAAGTTGTTACGTTAAATAAAACACTGTCAGAGATTCATAAACGTTTATTTTTGTACACAAAATGCACAACTAGCTAACTAACATCACGCAAATATACTTTGTTTAAAAGTTTAAAAAAGCAACAATAAATGAGATCCATTTTAAATATTAACTAAACTAAGCAATTTCCTGACATCTTCCACGTCGGATCTAAAGAGGTTGGAAAGTATATTTCGATTATTAGTTTCGTTTTCAAGTTGTTTAGCGATTTCTCGACCACGCATTACAATACTGTGTTCTAAACCAGCTAAACGAGCTGCATTAAATCCGTAGGATTTAGGACATCTTCCTTTGACCATTTTGTATAAGAACGTCACAGATTCTTGGGTTGGATGGTCGTCGTTTTCCACCATACAAGCCTAGAAGGAAAATCCATATTATACAAGAACAAATTTTTTATATAACATTACCATATGTCCAAGTTGTATCTTTTGGTTGTCGACGAAATGGTCCACTAAACTGTGGTAGTGAGTCGAAAACATCGCCCTGCATTTGATTTCGGTTAGTTTTCGAAGATACGCCGTGGCGATGGCGTTTCCATCGTGAGTGGAAGTGCCTCGGCCTAGCTCATCCAAAAGGACTAAAGAGTGTTTTGTGGCGTGTTTTAAAATAGACGCAGCTTCGGATAATTCCACGAAAAACGTGGACTGACCCTTGATTATATCGTCATGGGCACCGAGACGTGTGAATATGCGATCAATCATAGTTAAGGAGCATTTGGCGGCTGGTACTGCGCTTCCCTAAAAAAAAAATTCGTGAAGATTCTCGAGGAGGATTTCCCAAAAAGATCTTACGATTTGTGCCATGATTGATATAATAGCAGCTTGTCGCATTAGGGTGGATTTTCCGCCCATGTTAGGACCAGTGATTATAAGAGTGTTGGCGTCTTCTTCTACGCCTAAGTTGAGGCTATTTTCAACAAACCGCTGTGTGCCTGCTACACAGGGATACCGACTGGACTCAAGAGCGATATGAGCGTCCTAAAACAAAAAATTTAATCTTCGTCTAATTTTGAATAAAATTAGAATAATTACAGTGGGTGAAAATGGGACCACAGTTGGAAAACAGATTTCTTCCTCGGGGTAACGACGTGCATACTCCGATAACGCACAAATAACATCCAAAATTGTTAGACATTGGATCGCTTGGTTCCACTCTTCAAATCTAAAAAGCACGTTTTAAATCGAATTTTTCTTATAGTATCACTTCGTACCTTTGACTGAATTTCTCGTAAATTCGCCGATTTATATCCAGAATAATCTTAGTTTGCTCTGCTTCGGCATTCATCATTTCAGCTAACAAAGCCTAGAAAAAAAATTAGAACAGTCCGTTCTACATATAAAGTTCTATCTTTTACCTTTGTAGTTGGTGTTGAATATCTTTTGCATGGTTTAGCGCCTTTCTTCGTGCCTTCCAACTGATATTCATCAGTGACTCTACTATCACGATGTTCCGGAATTTCTAACTGGAAACGCTTCTTATCTGATCCAAAATATGCAACAGCACAACCAAAGAATTTTTGTTGTTGTTTCAAATAATCATCGAGTTTTTTGTTGATTTCTTTTACGCGGTCCTCTGCAGCATCATAGTCGGCTTCCACGCCATGTTTCGGGGTGATTTTGCCTTCTTTTTGCGCTTCGTTTTGATCAAATGCTTCCTAAAATACTTCTGGTTAAAACCAAGTTATTTTCGTCTAAATTACTTACTTTAAAGAACTGTAGGGTTTCAGTTAAATCGAGATTCATGCCTACAGGCGCATATTGTGTGATATTTTTCAACAGAAGCGAGTTAGTGTCTGCAAAATTAAACAGTAGTAGCTACAGTAGGTAGTTAAATTGTTAAAATACAACCTGTAAATAACTCTACAATTTCCTGTGCTTTTTCAAACGCTTTAAGAGTTTTTAATAAATCTTTGATTTTACGCTTGGAATAAGTTGCAGCCTCGTAGAATATTGCCCTGCTATCTGGATGGCTCTTAGCGCAAAACCGATTACCAAATGAATGGATTCTACAACAAATACTGTAGTCTAGAAACAACAAAGTTCTTCAAACTTACTTTGCAACTTGTCGCTCCAAATCAGGCATAGTGCTCAATATTTGTCGAGTTGCACTTAATATTCCGGGGTTATTCCACAGTTCCTTGATGGCATTCTGACGTTGAATAATCGCTTCGTGGTTGCACAAAGGACGGCAAATCCATTGTAATAGTAAACTGTAAATAAAAGTTAGGTAATTAAATAATTCTTGCAAATAAAAGTTACTAAGCTACCGTTTTCCGAAAGCTGTTTCGCAGTAATCCCAAGTGTGTTGCAACGTGCCTCTTCCTCCAAGTAAACTCAAATTTCGCATAGTATCCGAATCCAAGACCATAAAGTCCCTCACTACGTTCTCTTGATCGGAAAAGTTTACCGGTTTGTAAATGACAAATTTCTTCATAGATAGAACTTGGATGTCCAGTTCGGAATCTTTTAAGTACCACATGCAAGCCCCTAGACATCTTATAGCCAACTCGTAATCGGTTTTAGGTACACAGTCATCGGCTAGCTCCTTGAAAATTTCCGGCCATTCAAATTTATCATTTTTGTCTTTGAAGTAACATTCACTGGCTAGTTTTTCCAAGGTGGAGGTTGCCGTATAAAATTGGCTTTTGTTTGCTAGGGTATCCTTTCGAACGTCTGCGAAATGCGCTTTTAAGAGATTTGTCAAGTTAGGCGAAGGAGGCCCGCGTTCGGTTAAAATCTACAACAAAATATTAGATTTGGAGCTTAGAAAAATAATAATTTCGTAAAATACCAATCCTGGAGTGTGTTCCGCAAGAAGTACCAGTAGTTTCGAGTAGTATTTGTCGTCATCAAATTCGGATAAATGAAAAGTTCCAATGGAGGTGTCAACGAAGCAGGCGCCAAGTCGAACTTTCCCACCGGAAAGTTGCTATGAAAAAAAATTGTTAATCTACTCATACTAAAGACAGTTCACCAGGTACCTTTTCTCTTATTGCATACAAATAACAAGGTAAAGCATGTCGGGCTTCTGACAACTGTGCACTGTAAACACACGTAGCCTTGGTAGTAATCTGGCAAATCTCTCTTTTGACCACTTTATCAAACTTGGTAGTTTTCTTGGTTAGCTTACAACGATCGCTCATCATTTGCGGTGTTTCCGTCTGTTCAACCCTGGCAATTTTGAAACCTTTGTCAATGAGAGTGCTAGCCATTTTCGCGTACGCCGATTCAGGGAACCCCGAGTGAGCAAACTCGCCTTTCATATACGAAAACCCTAAATGCTTCACGCCAACCACAGCGTCCATGTGGTACAACTCGTAAAACTTTCCAACTTTAAAAAAGAGAACCGAGTCCATGTGCTTACTTTTCAACTCCCACCATTGTCGCATTGCCGGAGTTTGTTTTGATAGGAAATCTTCTGGTACATGCAGAGTACGATAATCATATTGCGGGTCTCCCGGTCGTCTTTTAGCAGCATCGCGAATTTTATCTGGTTTAAGAAACTCCAAGCGGTTGTGTTTCCAGCTGGTGTGGATGTCTGAGACATCCGGGGCGCTTACCGGCTTCTTTGTACTCGTACAGGGTTCCTCGAGTTTAGCACGTTTTTCCTCTGGCTCATCCTTGAAGCTCTTATTGAAAGCAAAGGATTTAAGCGAGTCTCTTCCATATGTCTTTGTCCCATTCTGATCATGGATGTCGTCGTCGTCGTCATCCTCTGACTTATCCGTGTCTACCTTAGCCTTAGCTTTCTTTACAGCTTTACTCTTTTTGGGTGGCGGTTTATTAGGTGAGCCGTTTTCACTATCTGAATCACTTTCAAGCATCATAATGCGATGACGCTTTTTCTTCACTTGTACTTCTTCTTCACTGTCTACTTGTTAACAAGTTAGATGAGAAACACAAGAAAATCATGCACTTACCTTCGTTTTTCTCCACATATTTTTGTTTAGTTTGGGGTTGTTTAGCCGGAGTAGTTTTTTCAGGTTTACTTGGCGTTGTCTTGCCTTTAGGCGATTGAAAATAATTTAGAAGCGTGTTACTTTGTCCAACACTATTTCTTTTAGACATTGTGGTCAATTATTTTGCACCAAATTCGAGAAAAATGTGGAGCGTATAATTACCGCCAAATTGTGTTTATTATGCTGACATTTCATACACACCTAAGAAATATGCAACCATATACACACATTTTGTGTATATGCAACTAAACATACAGTAATTACATATGCAACCATATATACACATTTAATGTATATGCAACCAGTTTAACACAATTACTGTTTTAAAAGTTGCCTATAGTACAAATTTATGATATTTTGTATTGTTTAATTGAACTACTTTTTTTTAACTACTATAGTTGAAAATAATTAATTAGAGAACATTCGTATACCGTCTTCGAACTGATTTCTGTTAGTACGTTGCATCAATTTTAATCATAAAGATTGAGCTTAAATTATATTTTTTAATAGCTCAAATGTATTGACAGTAGTTCAAATTCAAATTACATAACCTCAAAAATGTTATAAAAAAATTTAAATTGTATTTTGATGTAGTATTTGTTGAAATTGCTGTTATTACCAAGTTAATTTACCTGTGAGGAACGAAATTCGAGGGCATTCTGGATAAAAAACGTGAGTTAACTGAAAATTTTCCAAAATTTTTGAACTTTTTTGGGAAAAAACTACACATGCGTCGTATAATATTTCTAAAATTGTATTTAAAGTTTAAATATTTATTTTTAAATCGAGCTGAAAGAGAGAAACTTGAGGGCTAATGGACAAGAAACTGATAAGAAGTGCAAATTTACCACAAAATAATTGGTAATATTATAAAGTGGTCCTAAATTTTTCCTAAAAGGGCATAGTAAGCGACCTACTTAAGAACTTAAGTGTTAAGAATTATTATTGATTAGGTACTGTTTCTACGTAGGCTATTTTATGTTGAAAATTCCTAAAACGTCCCAAAGAAATTATATGGCGGTTTTCCCAAATATAATTAGCTAATAAGTTTAACAATTTAAGGAGCTACTGATTATTATTATTTTGAAACTATTCAAGGGTGTGCAAAATAAATTTTATCACAGTTTTTCATAAATTACACTCCTTATCACATTGTTTAAACTTTTTATAAAAATAACTGCTCTAGTTTTATCTAATTTACACAAATGTGTGATAGAAAGTGGTAATTTTGGATGGAGAAACTAGCAAAATAATCAGCTGTATTATCATTTTAATTTTTGTTGGCTTCACTAGTTTTTAACAGCATATACAGGGTGATAGATTATACGCCTTTTAGAAAAAATTAACTAAAGTAAATTTCCCTTATTTTTTTGTAGAATTTATAACAATTATTAAGAAGACAATGTGGCGATCCCTAAGGCAGATTATCGGACAAAATTTGGAAACTCGTATGTCAAAAATGGAAATTTATCGAAAGTTAGATGTTGTGACATGGAGATGTAATTAGGCTCCTTTATAAGTACAGGACTTTTTGTAGATTTATACAATTATAAGTTGAATCCCTGTGGTACACTACAGATGTTGCGTTGTGCCTGTTTTTATAGGCAAAATATTTTAGTACTCCAGTTATTATAGAGTAATTTTTGGAATATGTTTCTGTATGAAACTAAACTGCTGGCCAATTGAAACGTACCAAGCGAATTTTTAGGTTGAATTTAAAGTCAAATATTTTGAAAAGGAGAAAAGATATCAACATGAGGTTTTCAGGATTCAAGAGATAATTTAATTGCGAAAACAATAGTGTGACCCGATTTTTTTACTTTGAAGTACGTTACTATCTACAGGGTATGAAAGAAAGTCGTCTTTTTTTTCTCAAACTTTATACCTACCGGAATTCCTCAAAACTTTTTTTATATTTTTTTGATGTCGATTATTTTAGTCCCTGGTTAATGAGGAAAAAACCAATTTCTCAAAATTTTTATATCCCTCTTATTTTATAAGATACCGAATTTTTTATTAAATTTAATATTGTTGAACAGATTTTTGCAATAATAATTATGCTGCCATTTTTAAAGCAAATGTCATCATGTGATATGTCGATAAAAAGGTAATTTTAAGTAGGATCTAATTTTTACAGAAAAAAATATACAGGGTTGTTTTAAAAAATTTTGAAAGTTAGTAGGTGGCCCTTCCGGTGAAACCGGAAGTATCATCAGCTTGTTTTAAACGTCAAAATGATTATTCCTTTCAACAATCAAACCATGCCAAATTTCAAATTAATACGGTTAAATGTAACAAAATGGTGGGGGTTATAAAACGATTTCGTAGCCACCCGGTATACACGAATATGAGCAAATTTTTGAAAAAGTTAAAAACCCGTTTCGAGGATATAAGTCACTTAAACCAATGGTGAACATAAACTAACTAAATTCCATTCTATTCCATTAAGAAAATAGCCTCAAAAAATGAATTAAAAAATTTACCAATTAGCGAACGTGTACCGATTTTTGATAAGCCACTGGTTACCAATAAGTTAATGAAAGTACAAAAAGTGTACTTTTTATAAGAAAGCTATTCATAAGGTATTATATTCAACTACAGAGATTGGTTCTTACAAAACACAATACGGCCGAACGACAAAAAACAAAGAAAAAATCAAATTTTCAGCAAAAATTCGGTATCTTATAAAATAAGACGGATATCAAAATTTTGAGAAACAGATTGTTTTCCCATTAAGTAAGGACTAAAAAAATCTACATCAAAAAAATATTAAATTTTTTTTGTGGAATCACGGTAGTTATAAAATTTGACAAAAAAAGAAGACTTTCTTTCACACCCTGTAGATAGTAATGTACTTCAAAGTAAAAAAATCGGGTAACATTATCGATTTCTCAATTAAATTATCTCTGAAATCCTGCAAACCGCATGTTGATATCTTTTCTATTTTTCAAAATATTTGACTTTAAATTGAACCTAAAAATTCGCTTGGTACGTTTCAATTGGCCAGCAGTTTATTTAAAATGAAATGATGATAATTAAAGAGACAAATCGTCAATATGAAAATGATCTCGTAGTAGGTACTTAAACCGAGAATCCGGATGCAAATTATCTTAGGCCACCCACGCCTTACAGCGGAGGAAATAGTCCATTGGTCGGAAATGATAAGAAATTTATAATATAATTTAAAATATGATAAATAAAATCCCATTTCATTGAGTTGGTTGATGGTGAAGACATCACAAACGAAAAGTTATAGAGGGGCCTAAGTAGTAGCGATAACGAAGTGCGAAGATCAATCCCCGTGTCAGTGTCCTCAAATCAAATATAGTGTTGTTTTCTTAAATATTACAGCCGAATTTCCAATGGTCTCTTATCAAACAGAAACAGTCATTAGATAAATCCGAGAACAAGCCAACAAACAGTGTGGGGTAATAAAACTAGCGCCAACGGCCCATATGCAAGTGTTCAACACATGTGCTGCGGCACCTAATGAAAGAAATTAGTTTCAGTACAAGCGGCGGACTGTTTAGACTGGAGTAATTTTATTGTGGTGCGAACAACCAATCCCAGACTAAACATCTAGTAACTTGAATTGTAGTGTGGTGCAGTGCAGCATCAGGCGAGGAAGGCGACGTAGATAAGTTTCATTTGGGTTTGGGCTGAAACGCCCCAGGCCAAGATTGCAGGCCGACAGGCGGTCACCGATTCGATTCGACCGACTGGTAAGTTTCAGTTCCCATCACCATTCAGACCCTTTAAGGAGTTTAAGCGATTCAAGTACTTGTGGCTTGGTTCTTCCTAAATAAACCCGCGCGCGCGGAAGTCGCCGTCTACGGGCTTTTCAAAGCGAAAAAATTCCAGCTGAACCACCAGCAGACCAGCACCATCGCGCACTCTATGTAGGGTAAAATAAATAACACACGACTTGCAGTACAAATCCCTCTTCGTCGTGATCGTGATACCATCACATCCCATGGTTGCTTCCAGCTTCCAGTAGATAGTGCACCACTTTGCGACTGTTCGGGTACTACTAAATATTTGCGTTTTTATATATAATATCTTTGTGCCTCTATCTTAGATAGTGTGATGCGATTGGACAGTTTCAGAGTTATTTTTGTGAATGTGCACGTGTTCTTTTCAGGTAAACATCGAGGTAAACAACCTTTCCTCTTTCTGTCTTGTCTTTCCTGTATAGTGCATACAGATGCATGTCTAATGCATCGCTGTGGGCTTCAGCTATACCCACGATTTTTTTCACTAAAATCAACTGATTTTAAACAGGAAAAAATGCTTAACTTTTATAACTCCGAGTTTTATTTTTCGCTTATTCGCCTAAATAACTAATATGTTTATTATATAGGATACAAAATGCAGATTATCTGCTGATACCTAATAAAAAAAAATTTATGGGTCAAATTCTACTCCTGTATTTTATTCTACATTCTACTCCGAAAAATATTATAAGTTTAGGAAGGTTTTTGGCTTGTTCTACCATTAAAATCTCTGGATTTCACCCTTAAAATCAGAAATAATAAAACAAATAAAATTGTTCGGTTTTAAACAAAAAACTGGAATTTTTTACATAATCTAAAGCAAATCAAATGGAAAATGCGAAATTTATTTGTAAACATGAAACGAGCCTGAAAAAGCGACAAACCTCAAAATCCTACATTAGATACCTAAACCATCCGAATTTCTTATAATGCTTTTGTAGAATTTTTTGCTATAGTCCTCAACCATAAACCTTTCGTTGGGTTTCCGTAATTTCATGTTGGAAATTCCTAGAAATCTCTTCAGACCCCTGCAAGGGCAGTGGCGTACGCAATAATTTATTTTGAAGGGAGCTACGTAAATGGAAATTAAAACGAATTTTAACAGTACACTTATTTTGTTATATTCCTTGATAGATTTTCTTGGAATTAAGAAAATATATGGAAATAATATCACAACCATTTCCACTTTTTTGTCAAACTTATTTTTATAATAAACTTTTTCTATTCCATTGTTATCGTAAAAATCCTGTGTATACAAAAAATGAGAATAATGAATCACAGTCAACATTTAAAAATATAATTTTCAGAAGCTATTTATATTTTAGTTTAGATTTTTTATGTAATTTTTTATTATTTTATCTGAATAGCTGTACTATTATAATTCAATATTTTTCAGGTACATTTTTTTAAATTTAGTGTAAAATTAAGTTTTTTTTCCACACAACCTTCCGAAAAACTTCACTCCCAAGAATCCACTGAAATTTCTATGGTCTGGTTCTGGGATATAAATTTGAAAGAACCGAATAAATTTGTGCTAAAATAAACTCGGCAACAGAAACAAATTTGTGAGCGATATTTTTTTGGGTCAAAGGCCAAACGCACAATTATATTATCTCTGATCTCCCATTCATCTCCATGCGTGTTCTATATCAATATAAACTTAACGGCTAAAATTATTTTAATAAAAATTATCACTTGAACTGTAGAAAAACACCAAACCGTGGCTGGTGTGAAACTCCTATAACTCAAAATAACTCATTCTATATAAAGACACTTTTACGATAAACGGATAAACCGTACAAATTCATTTAGTTAAGAGGTTCCGCGCTTGGCTTACACTAACAAAAATAAATAAGTTTATATTGGTTTTTATTTGGTTCACATGATGTCATCGCGTTATAATAGATTTTACAGAGCAATTAAAAACTACTACAATGCACTATACTATAACTAAAAGCAGAACCCTCTAGCTTGGAGTCTATTCTAGGAAATCATAAGTTCATGTATTCAAATCATAAAACGAAATAATACGTCGTGTTTATAGATGATTTATGTATGTTAACAGCGAAAGTTATTTCAGAACAGAAAACAATGTTCAGAACAAAAGCGCAGTAATCATAAAATATCACGTTATAGACTCGGTTTTAGCGTGGGTGTACTCGTCGTACATGAACGCCAGATGTAATCTTATATCATTAAAGAAAAATTATAGCGAATTTGTTTACATAGAACAACATGTAGTTTTAGCAAACAGAACTATAAAACTGTTTTATATTCGCCCTGTATAAGAAAAGCTTGGTTAGAGGCGAATATAGCTTAACAAAAATTAAAACTGAATTATGAGCTATAATTTTATTTTATTGTATAGTTCAAGATCCTAAAAAATTACTCACAAGTCAAAAATAATCCAAGCGAAATAATAAAAAAAATTACTATTCCCTCGACTGTTCCCAAACACCCACAAGGATATTGTTGCACTTGCACACTAGAACTAAATCCTAACCCTTCAAAAAATCCATAAAAAATTTATGCTCACTTCAATCCTGCATTGTTGTGGTTTGCAGCACCTGCATCTACAGTGGACCTGAAATGTAATCATGGGTTTTCAGCGGTTTTATTTGAATATTCTGGGGGGCTTCTGTAAAGTGCAAGAAAGGTCAAAGCGCGAGGGTTGGAGAAAGATGGATTGGAATTGATTTGGGGGCGAATTACGAGTTTATTATAAAAGGGAAGCGCTCTAAATCTAAACTATTGACTCAAAGTAAAAAAAAAATTTGCATAGGTGGGAGTTTAGACCAAAATGTAGAATTTCGGTTTTAGGCTACAAATCCTGAAGGACCAACAGTAAGAGGAAATGCTCTAAACTTATAAACAGTCTGTGTAAAATTAAGGAAAAATAACATTTTTCTGACGGAAAATTAGTTTTACTTTTGAATATTAAAACTAAAAAAATTGAGTTTTGAAAAAAACACTTTTCTGAGTCAAAAATCCAGAAATCTAAAAAATTAATAAAATTTTCTAAAATCGTATTTATTTCTAAAATTCTGTTTGATTTCTATGGAATAGTGCGATTTTACCACGACTCTACTTTCGTTGAAAACTCTTTTTCTTTCCAGGTAGGCCCCGCTAAAGTTCCTCGCTCAGAAACTCGAATACTTGAACCATGCTTCGTTCAACACCACCCCCCCTATGGGTCGCCACATTAGTAATAATCCTTCACCTAATAAACCAAAGTAAAAGTTCCCTAAAAAAATTAAGCAACTCTCCACACAAATATTTTTCCAGATTCTCCAGTTCACTGCCAATACATAGGAGCCAGACAAAGAATACGTGGTAACATACCCACGCGAGGTAAGTCTTAGCCCTCCTCGCCAAACCCCTCGATTTTCCCGCGTAAAAACTTTTATTCACTTATTGTTAGCACCGTTAGTACAAAGGGGTGATCAGTCACCCCCGCCAGACATAGACTTGGATTTAGAAGGCGGTGGTCTTCCGGACATCCACCCCTTAATGGATGTCGTCAAGTATAGACCCTACGGGTTTACATACAAGGGTTTGTAAAAACCATGGAGTAGTTCCGGTGTGGGCTATGTGGCCTCAAACTAATCCCATCTGGCTGTTAACTGTTTTTTTCCAGTATGGTGTCGGTTTTCTACAATTGGTTTTTGGTTACATTTATAATAACACTAACTTGAGTTTTTGTGCCCCCATTGAAGTTTTAGTGGATCATTTAAACATTTTCATTGAAAAGCATAAGCATGTCAGGACAAATATCATCTTTGAAATTTCCCACTATTTCATTATTTAACTCCTTTCTCTGGAAACAGGATACGAACCAAAGAAACTCCACCCCTGTGAACAAAGTTCCTGCTACCCGGCCACTGGTAACCTCCTAATAGGAAGAGAAGAACAGCTCTATGCTTCCTCAACTTGTGGTCTTCGTGGCCAACAAAGATACTGTATAGTGTCGCATTTAGAAGACAGAAACAGAAATAAGTGTTTCTGGTGTGATTCGCGACCATCAACCAAACCAAACCCTCTTTACAATCATAACATCAGCAACATTGTTTATCGGATGTATCCAGGGTAAGCCTGACTTAGTCAGTAAAGTAACAGGACTAAACTCAATTTTATAGCACGAGACAAAAATCGTGGTGGCAGTCAGAAAACGGTAAAGAAAACGTTTTTATCCAACTGGATTTAGAAGCGGAGTTCCATTTTACTCACTTGATTATAACTTTTAAAACCTTCCGACCAGCTGCTATGTTAATAGAGCGCTCGTATGACTTCAAGCAAACTTGGCAGGTATGTTTCAAAATCAAATTCAGCTCCAGTTTTCCATAGAAGATTCTTACAGGTCTACAGATACTTTGCCCATAATTGTACGGAAAGTTTCCGAGGAGTTAAAGAAGGATTAACATTAAATCTAACAGATGTAGTGTGTGAATCGCGCTACTCTAACGTAGAGCCTTCGACTGATGGTGAAATAATCTACAGGGTGTTGCCCCCGAATTTAAACATAGACAATCCGTACTCGGAGCAAGTACAGAATTTGCTGAAGATGACCAACTTGCGTATTAATTTTACAAAATTGCATACTTTAGGTGATGATTTACTGGATAGGCGAGAGGAAATTCAAGTGAGTTTCTAGTGGGAAGAGGTTTACTTTACAACTATAACAACGTGATTTTCAGGAGAAATATTACTACGCCATTACCGACATGACAGTCCGAGGTTCTTGTTCTTGCTACGGACACGCCAATAGATGCTTACCTCTCCCCGACATAGACCCTAAACCCGACATGGTCCACGGAAGATGCGAGTGTACTCACAATACTAAAGGACGCAACTGTGAGAAATGTGAGGATTTCTTCAATGACTTACCTTGGAGGCCTGCGATAGGAAAACAGACAAACGCCTGTAGAAGTAACTAACCATAACAAAGCTTAAGCTGTTTCTAGGAAAATTGTTCTAGGATGCAACTGTAATAACCATGCTAATAGTTGTCATTTCGACGCGGCTCTATACGAAATTACCGGAAGGGTAAGTGGTGGGGTCTGCGATGGATGTAGTCACAACACCATGGGACCTAACTGCGAGCAATGCAAGCCGTTCTTCTATCGAGATCCTGTAAGAGACATCCAAGATCCAGAAGTTTGTCGCTGTAAGTATCCAAATTTTTATTGAAAATCCCGTGTGATTCTTTGATTTATTTAGCCTGTGACTGTGACCCTCACGGGTCTCTCGATGGAGGCATCTGCGACTCTATCACGGATCCAACTAACAGCCTTCAAGCAGGCGCCTGTCATTGCAAAACAAACGTCGAAAGCCGTCGTTGTGATATCTGCAAAAACGGCTTTTGGAACTTCACTGAAATCAACCCAGATGGTTGCCAACCTTGCACTTGTAATACCTTCGGAACAATCGACAATCACGGCTGTAATGTCTACACAGGGGAGTGTACTTGTAAGCGATATGTAACTGGAAGAGACTGTAATCAATGTCTTTCGGAGTATTGGGGGCTATCGGAGAAGCGCGATGGATGCCAACCTTGCGACTGTGACCCTGGCGGCTCTATCGATAACTACTGCGATGTAATAACTGGGCAATGTAGATGTCGTGAGCACATGACTGACAGGCGTTGCAACACCCCAAAACAACAATTCTTCACCGCCAGTTTAGATTTCTTACTATACGAAGCGGAGAGCAGTCGCTCAAACAACGGACAAGTTGTCATTAAAGAGCAATATAGAGACGGAAGCGACGACACTTGGACTGGACCTGGCTTCATGAGAGCCGTCGAAGGTACCACTATCGACTTCACAGTAGACGGCTTGAAAACTTCCATGGACTACGAGATTGTAATCCGATACGAGCCAACGTCGCCCGATAGCTGGGAGGACGTTGGAGTAATCGTAGAGCGCCTTCATCCAAATGACCCTGATGGGCCTTGTGGGCGAAGTACTCCGGAAGACGATTTGAAACGAGTGGGATTACCTGCTAACAGTCGAAGTGTTACCGTGTACCCACCAGCGTGTTTGGAAGCTGGGAAAACTTATAAAGTACGCTTGGACTTCCGCAGATCAAACTTCGAACGTGAGAATCCTTCTGCTTCGGTTCTAATAGACTCTATAGTACTCATTCCGAAAATTGAGAAGATCCCTTGGTTTTACGGGTCTGCGCCTGCAGAAGCTAGAAGACAAGAATTTGAACGGTATCATTGTTCTTATCCATCCTATGGCGTTAGCTCTGATGTTATTCCAGAAGTTTGCAAGCAGTACCATGCGAGTATTGGAGCATATGTCTTCAACGGAGCCTTTTGTAAGCACCATTTTATTGTAGATGAAAGTTTTTACTTATAGACTATTTTTAGCTTGTCAATGCGACCCTACGGGATCCCAGAGTCTCTTCTGCGAGTCATTCGGAGGATTCTGCAAGTGCAAACCAAACGTTGTTGGAAGAAAGTGCGACCGATGTGCTCCAGGTACTTATGATTTTGGACCAGAAGGATGTAAAGGTAAAAATAATTATCAATGTCCTTTTAACAAAGGCTCATATTTCTTTTTTTGTTTAGCTTGTGACTGTAACAGTATTGGAGCGCTGGACAACTTCTGCAACGTCACAACAGGCCAGTGCAAGTGCCGAGCTAACACCTACGGAAGAGAATGCAATCAATGCCGAACAGGTTTCTGGAGATTCCCCAACTGTGAGCGATGCGATTGTAATGGTCACGCGGATATCTGTGAATCGCAAACTGGTGTTTGTATAAATTGCCGAGACAACACTTATGGAGACCACTGTGCTCAATGCAGCAAAGGCTTCTATGGAGATCCAAGGATAAACATTGATATACCGTGCAGGCCTTGTCCTTGTCCAGGTTTGCCTGGTTCAAATCACTCTTACGCTGATAGTTGTGTCTTAGATCCAACTACAAAGGATGTAATATGCGAGTGTCAAGAAGGCTATGCTGGTAATTAAGATTTTAATCAAGTTAACTGTTTTTCTATTGGTTGGATTCCAGGATCCAGATGCGATGTTTGTGCTGATAACAACTTCGGCAACCCAGAGGTCCCTGGTGGGCTTTGCCAATCCTGCGACTGTAATGGAAAAACTGACGTCCTCAATCCAGGAAATTGTGATCCACATACTGGAAAATGCTTGAAGTGTTTGTTTGAAACAACCGGGGATCACTGTGAAATGTGCAGAGCTGGTTACTTCAGAACTTCCGAGGACAGGATGTGTGAAGGTAAGTGATAAACCAAAAATTGTTTACCATTTATTTTAACTCTTTTTTTTCAGAGTGCGTATGTTTCATTTTGGGAACAAACAGCTCAGCTGGACCTTGTGATCCAAACAGTGGACAGTGCATGTGCTTACCACAAGTTACAGGATTAAAATGCGACCAGTGCATTGAGAATCATTGGAAAATCGCCAGCGGGGAAGGCTGTGAGGCCTGCAACTGTGATCCACAAGGATCCATAAAGCAGCAATGCAACGAGGTAAGTCCTTCCTCTCGATATCGATTGGTCCCTAACTATAAGTATTTTCAGTATGATGGACAATGCCAATGTAAGGACGGTTTCGGTGGAAGACAATGCAACGAATGTAGGACAGGCTACTGGGGTGATCCGAAAGTCCATTGCAAAGGTAAGCGAGTTAATAAAATTTCAACCCAGTACCTCAAACATCCTTTTCAGAATGCGAATGTAACAGAAATGGCTCTAAAACACTGCAATGCGACATGCGCACAGGAGCCTGTAAATGTCTTCCTGGAATTGGAGGCTATAAGTGTGACGTATGTGATCGAGGGTATCTCGGAAGATCCCCCGAGTGTATTCCTTGTGGAGAGTGCTTTAACAATTGGGATGATCATCTACAGGAGCTCAAAAGTATCTATTGAGTCGTAATATAATTCTGTTTTATTTACCTACTGTTTTTTTTTAGATGAAACTTTGAATGTTATTCAGAGAGCTGGCGAGATAAAAAATGTGGGGGCAACAGGAGCTTATACAAAGGAATTCGATGAAATGCAAGGACAGTTGGATGAGATTGAGCAACTTTTGAATAATACTGACGATGTAAACATTGAGGAAATTGAGAGGGATTTGCAGGAACTCCGGAATAAAATCAACGAAACTCAGAATAATGACTTGAATAAACTCGATAATACTCTGGATAAAATCAGTACTAAAAACTACTACACCGAAGATAAAATTAACGATATTTCCAAGCGGATTAACCAGTTGAAAAACAAAACCAAAGAGCTGGAGAACAACGGAACCAAACTACAAGAAGCCAATGTACAAGGCGCTTTACAACTGATAAATAACGCGAAAAACAAAGCGGACTTAGCAGCTGGTAGAGCCGAACACTCACAGGAAACTCTAAAATACGCGGAGAACCAATGCAAAGCCACTGAAAGCTACATCTTAAACTCGGAGAAAAAGTACAAAAAACAGTTGCAATTCAACGAAAACGAACTGCAAAGCATCAAAGATAAAATCGGCGACCTCAACTCGCAAATCCCCGAGTTAAACCACTTAGTTTGCGATGGTTATGGCGAACCTTGCGATTCAATTTGCGGAGGCGCTGGTTGCTCCACTTGTGGTAACTCGATTTCTTGCGAGCACGGCTCTAAACAACAAGCGGAGTATGCTAAAAGTCTTGTTAATAATACTGTGAGTGCTTTGAAGACCATCGAGACTAAAGCTAACGATTTTATCAGAAATGTGTCGCAAATTAACACCAATGAAACCAGGAACTTAGCGCAGGACACTTTTGATAAAGTTAATGGAACTCTGAGCAAAACTAATGAAACTTTGAGCAGCGCCAATAATTTATTGAATGAAATACGGGATTTCTTGGGACAAAACAATACGAAACCGGAAGACATAAAGAAATTGGAAAAAGAGGTAAGGTAACAAGAGAAAACCGGGTGGGAATCTAATTGGAATATTTCAGATCCTCAACAAGAACATTCAGCTTACTCCTGAAGAAGTCCGAGAGTTGGACAAGAAAATCAAGGACGCTGTTAAGCGTTTAACTAACACTGATGCCATAATAGAGGCAACTAAGGACGATTTGCTAAGAGTTAACAAGCTAAAGGAAGACGCCGAGTATGCTAAGTAAGTACTAGTGTGAATAGTGAGTTGTTTCACTGTTTTATTATAACAAATCCGTAGAACTAACGCAACTAAACTACTGAAGGACGCTGAAGACATCAACCAATCCCTGGAGGACTCGCAAGACGCGCAAAAGGAAGCAGAGGACGCCATTCAAGTCGCATGGGATGACTATAAAACTGTTGAAAATATCTTGAACACCGTAAGTTTTCCATAATTCCTGCGTGGGTGTATTTACATAATTTTATTGTAGATCACTAATGAAACTAACACTGCTGAAGAAAAAACCGACGAAATTCGTGACCATATCTCAAACCTAAGCGAAACTCTGATCCAGCTTCAAAATAATATAACAAACAATGGAATTTACGCAAAACGCGTTATAAATGAGTCGATTAACATTATGAAGAACGCCCAGAGAACCAGCGCTGATTTTAGTGATTTGCAACGCAATTATTCCAAGGCCACAACAGAGCTGAATAAAAAGCTAAACAGAGCTACCATGTTTAAAGAGAAGTCCAGTGAGTTGGTTAACAGAGCCTTGCATATTGCTGTAAAAGTAACCAAAACCCAGGATGAGATTGATAAATTGGAGCGTAGTACCCAAGATAGTGAGTTGAAAACTTTGGAAAATCAACTGCAGGATTTGGTGAAGAGAATGAATGAGTACACATTGTTCCTGGAGAAGAGAGTCCAGCATTTTAAAACGTGTAATTGAATGTTGCGAATGTAAATAATTAGGTAGCATTTTAGATTGAACAATTAATAATTTTGCCACTGTGCTTGTACATAATATATATTTTTTAGTATTTTATATTTGTTATGATTAGTAATTTTAATAATCAGTGTACCTACTATTTGATATGAAAGATGACTTTTATTTCATTTTCCTTAAGAATTCCTCGAGTTTAAGAAAAATATATTCGTAAAAAATTATAACAATATTTTACATTTATATATATATATATATATATATAATAAAAAAATGGGATCGTAAATACGTAAATCAATATTATTTTAATTTTTACAAATTGCGGAAATATTCAATTCACAACTATAACGAAGCTCCCCTTAAAGTAGGCAACCAACATCACAGTTACACCTTTCTACTCACGCTAATTAATAATAGGAGGGGCAATGCATTAATCACCCAAACATGAATCACATTACCATGAACGAACTGCAAAGCCCTACTTACACCGTAGAATGTTTTTTCAGTACAAACACAAAGATTTTCCAAAATGTCCCCAACGAATTTTAGATATTTTTGTTGGAAATTAATAACGAATATTACTGGGGCCCTTTTAAAGAAACTTTTTGGAATTTAAGCGTTTTTTATGGTTTGTTCTAATGTTGACTCGATGGTGTATTACTGGCTTTAGCTAACGTCAGATGAGTTATTTTTCTATCTTTGTTCAATGACACGTTTGGTTCTTGTCGTAATTTTGTGTTTGAAGTTTGAGAAAATGTTATAACTGACGCTTTGTATATATTTTTCTCTGCTTTATTATTTTATTTAAGGTACAGTAATGTTTGTTTTGATAACGCTTTTAAAGTTTTTATAGATGTAAGAGATAATTTAGATAACGTTGGAGTGTTTTATTTGTAAACAACGCAAACACGCCACTCCCATTTTATTTTTCAGTTAAATTAAAATGAAACAATTACAGGAAATGATGCGGGGTTTTTTCTGTTTTAGACATGAAGATTTTGTATATCTTAGAGTACTGCGTACTCCAGGCTATATGGACTTTTGCCCAGGATATACAAAATCCAAACTTCATCCCTGATGATATTAATACGAATACAAACAACCCCAATTATGATGTAAATCCACAAAACCCCAACTTCAATCAAAACCAAGGAGTCAATCAAAATCCCAACTATAATCCTAGCAATCCGAACTATAATCCTAATAATCCCAACTACAATCCTAATAATCCCAACTATAATCCTAATAATCCCAACTATAATCCTAACAATCCCAACTACAATCAAAAGTTTAATCCAAATCCCTACGACCCCAACAATCCCAATACGAATTTCAATCAGCCGGGTGGCTATAATTCACCCACTCCGAACTACAATTCCCCTAATTATTATTCAGTGAATCAAAATCAATATGGTGGTGGTGATCAGTATGGTTATGGCTTCGAGGAGTTGAAATGCCCCCAACATTGGATACAGTTTCGAGAGTCTTGCTACAGATTCATTAAGTCACCCTTGAGGCCTTACAACGAAGCCAGAGGAATATGCCAGGTAAACAAATCTGAGTGAAAAGTAGACTGACCACTGATCCATTTTTCCAAACAAAAATTACACGTTTGCGTCCACAGACATACTCCGTGGACTCCGGCGGTTCCGATCTAGTTTCCATCGGCAGTTCCGAAGAGCACGGTTTCCTCATCCACCAATTAAATCGCCTAGACCCCCAGCATCGTCGCTGGTATATTGGAGCCCACGAGCAAGCCCCCAATTACTATGCCAACCCCGATGGAACTCAACTAATTAACATGGAAAGTGCTTTCTTTTACGAGCGAGATCCATATGGAAAAGACTACTTAGCGTACAATTTTTCCAAGAGTTTGGTGCATTGGGGTTTCCAGCAAGTCCGTGGCGATGAGAATTTGCTGTTTATTTGCGAGGCGCATATTCGTGCCGTACAACGATTGGTTTCGGATGAAAGGACTTATACTTATGGAATTGATATCGATAATCCGGAGAGGATACCTAGGGGGCCTTATTTTATTAAACAGCCGATTGACGCCACGTTTGATTTGTCTAAGAGGAAAATATACAACGATATTAGCTTGAGGTAAGGGTATACTCGTAGAATACAGTTTTTCGACTAAATGAAAACCTCTTTTCTTCCAGTTGCTTCGCAGGTGGCTACCCCACTCCAACTTACAGATGGTTCAGAGAAGACTACGAAAACGACCGTCTAATAGCAAAACAAATCGATCCATTGGACGACAGTCGCTACACAATAAGCGGTGGCATGCTAATCATCCACAACCCCCAACAACGCCAAGACCACGCGACATATCACTGCAAAGCCACTAATGATTTCGGAACTATCATATCAGACAGCGTCCAATTAAACTTCGGTTTTATCTTGGAATTCGTTTTGAAACGCTCGCCGGAATCCGGTGATCAAAATTGGGGCAAGTCGATTTATTGCGATCCTCCAAATCATTTTCCAGCTGTTAGATACTCGTGGTCTCGTGACTATTTCCCGAATTTCGTCGAGGAAGATAAAAGGGTTTTCGTGTCGAATGATGGTGCTTTGTACTTTAGCGCTTTAGAGACAATTGATAGGGCTAACTATAGTTGTAGTGTTCAATCTGAGTTCTCAGATTCTGGACGAAATGGACCATTTTTCCCATTGCGGGTCAACCCACATTGTAAGTTCGGACCATCAGCTAGAGATCACTAAATAATTTTTTGAATTACAGCCAATTATCAGCAACTTAAATTCCCGAATAATTTCCCAAAAGCTTTTCCTGAAGCTCCGATAGCTGGAAAGGAAGTCAGGCTTGAATGTGTCGCGTTTGGATAGTAAGTTCTACAAAAAAAAATTCGCATAATATTTCATTCATTACTATATTAAATTTCTAGTCCGGTTCCAAGCTACAACTGGACAAGGAAAAACGGGAACTTGCCTAGAAGCGCATATCTAACAAGCTTCAGCAGGGTTTTAAATATACCTAAAGTACAAGTAGAAGACGAAGGCGAGTATGTTTGCCGAGCTTACAACGATAGATCAAGTTCAGAAAGCAGCGTGATCTTAAACATTCAAGGTAAAATCCAAAACCAACCAAAAACACCACCTAACTTATTAATTTTGTAGCCGAGCCTAATTTTACTATTCCACTTATGGATAAACACGCTGACCGCAAATCGGAACTAGTCTGGACATGCGAGGCCTTCGGTATTCCAGACGTGAATTACACCTGGTGGAAAAATGGACGACAGTTAGGTTTGTCTTAGAGTCTTTGCGACATGTTAAATTTTCCTTAACCACTCGGTTTTCAGTTATGGGGTATTTGGAACCAGAAGACAGAGGACGTATGCGTATTAAAGACAACGTTTTAACTATTAACTATTTGGATGATGAACGAGATCCTGGAATGTACCAATGCAGGGCTTCCAACACACTTAAAACAACTTACTCCTCGGCCCAGTTAAGAGTTTTAGGTAGTTTTCGTCGTAATTTTATCCAAACCCCAAATAAAAACCACTTTTCTAGCATTTAAACCTACGTTTAAAAAACACCCACTGGAGTCCGAAATATACGCAGCGGAACAAGGAAATGTTACCATTAAATGTAACCCGGAAGCAGCTCCTAAACCTAGATTCGTTTGGAAGAAAGATGGTAATGTTATAGGAGCAGGAGGACATCGAAGAATCTTTGAAAGTGGTAATCTTTTTATAAGTCCTATATCACGTGATGACGAAGGAATCTACACTTGCACGGCTACTAATGAGATGGGAATGGACGAGTCTAGGGGGCGGTTGATTGTTTTACGTAAGAAAAAATTTTTGAGATTTGATTTGGAATAAAATGTTGGGTTTTAGGTGGGCCCCGGCTAGTCGAAAGCTTAAATCCAAGAATTATTACTACAGTTGGTAGTAATATTGATTTGCAATGTTATGCTGTGACGGATGAAATGTTAGATGTGGCCTATATTTGGAAGCATAATGGAATGAGGATTAGGGATATCGACATAAAACATTCCTATAATCGCATGGTAAATCCAAGTGTTTCTAACACGATTTAATATTAATCTTGGTTTTTTTTTCAGAGAATCGACGGAGGTTACTTAAGATTAGTCAACACAACTTTTTCCGATGCCGGCGACTATGAATGCATGGTAAAATCAGCAGTTGGAAAAATCGTTTCCAACTCAATGCTAATCATCGAAGGGCCACCTGGATCACCTGGCGGAGTCCAAGTGATAAACATCCACAAAACCTCTGCAACACTCCAATGGACAGACGGCGCTGCCCATGGGTCTATTGTCCATAGTTACACAATCAGCGGACGGACTAATTGGAACCCTACTTGGATCAACATCAGCCACGGAGTTTACGCTACGGAAATTGATAGATACACCGGAAGAAAAGAGGCGGTAATCGACAATATTTTAACACCTTGGTCTGTGTATGAGTTCCGAGTGGCGGCTTGGAACGCACTTGGAATGGGACCACCTTCAGCTCCTAGTCCTCGACATTCCACACCACCAGAACGCCCGTTTATTGCCCCGTATAACATTGGAGGTGGCGGAGGAAAAATCGGCGATTTAACAATAACCTGGACGCCTTTAAAACCAGAAGAACAAAACGGCCCGGAAATCTACTACAAGATTTTCTGGAAGCGAAAAGGATTTGAAAGCGAGTTTGCTAGTCAATCATTGAAGGAGTTTGGCAACGTTGGAATCGCTGTAGTTCACATACCACTCGAGTTTTTCTACACCGAATATATTGTAAAAGTACAGGCGATTAACTCGATTGGACCAGGACCAATTAGTCAGGAAATTGTGATTTATTCTGCGGAAGATATGCCACAAGTTGCACCACAGTTAGTTATAGCCAAGTCTTATAATTCCACTGCGCTTAATGTTAGTTGGGTGCCGATTGATCAAACCAGAGAAAAAGTACGCGGGAGACTTATTGGGCACAGGGTGAGTGGTTTTTAACATAAAAATTTTCGTTTTCAAACTATTATTATTTCCACCAGATCAAATACTGGAAAAAAGGAACAAACGAGCAAGACAGTGTATACTACTTATCACGTACCACGAGACCTTGGGCTCTTATCGTTGGCCTTCAACCCGATTTGTACTACTTTGTCAAAGTAATGGCCTACAACGCTGCAGGAGAAGGACCTGAGAGTGAAAGATTCATCGGTTTGTTTATATTTATAAATTTAGAGCCCATCTAATACATGGTTTGTTTTCAGAGAGAACATACAGAAAAGCCCCTCAGAAACCCCCGTCGTCTGTGCATATTTACGATATCAATCCTTCGACTGTCCGAGTGGTATGGCGCTACGTCCAACCGTCACTCGAAGAAGAACCTTTACAGGGTTACAAGGTAATAAAAATCGTTAAAAAGAGTACGTTCCTCTAAGAGATTGTTTTTAGATACGTGTTTGGGAAGTTGATCAAGATTTGAGCACAGCAAACGATACTATTATACCATTTGGTGGTAATCTCGAAGGATATGTTAATAATTTAACACCAGGGAAAACCTATCGGCTGCGTGTCCTTGCCTATTCCAACGGCGGAGATGGAAGAATGAGCTCGCCGGCTTTGACGTTTAGAATGGGTGCGTTTTAATTTTTGGTATTGGGCGATGGTAACTACTATTATGAAAACAGTTTTGACTAACTTGGGCTATACTAATGGATCTAGCAGGCGCAAAAGCAGCGCTTCTAGATTAAAGCTTTTTGGCTTTTGTTTTGCTTCGATTAACGTTTGTTTTGGTTTCAGGTAACTTTGATTATCTACGAGGTGCAGCCAGTGATGTACAAGTTAGCGTATTGTCTATAGCTCTTGCTGTTTTTATTCATATCTTTTTTACCTTCGTTAGGTTTAAGCAATAAAGTTAGTTATATCGGTGAATTTTAACGAACAACACGAAGATAAAACTTCTAGTTAAGACAAAATTTGTCACTGAGTTATAATATATTTTTTTCAGTCATTTCGACTCCGTCCAATTTTAGATATTATTTAAGATTTTACAAATTGCGTTATATTTTTTTAATTTTTTTACAATTGTTTATATATAATATTCAAGCAAAGTTAATTTGTTGTAATTTTACTGTACCTGTAAACGTAATGCCTTAAAAATAATTGTGAATTATATATAAAAACAAAGATGTGAAATACAATAGCTTAAACACTTTGTGATAGGTTTAACTTTGCTTCTTGGTAAATACATCTAAGATTATGTAAACGACAAACAATTTTTATTAAATTTTTTTAAATAAATTAAGAATGTTTTTTTATATCTGTTTTATTATATTTGCATGCGTTAGTCTATAGGTCGGCAACCTTTTAATATTTAAAAATAAAACCAAGTAAATTTCTTCTTCCAAAAAGTTTTTATTTTGCAAAACAAGTACATATAAACTAATCTAATCTTACTCTTGCCCAGGCTTCACGCCTATAACACTAAAAAACTGCTTCCTAATACTCGCATGCTTAATCTCATCCTTCCATAAATTAAAATCAAAACTCGGGAAATCTCCGCAACTTTTATACTCATTTCCTGTACCAATTCGTTCCATTACCAGTGGCTGGGCGAAGGCTACGTCATCAGAATTATCGCAAATTATTTTCGCTAAACTAGTTTTAGTTCTAATCTCATCCAGTTGCTTCAGTGGGAATTTATATGGATTCTCATACCAAAACCTATCGCCGTATTTAATGCGGACGAATTGATCCAAAAGTAGGCAAGTGATTGTAGGACCTACTATGCTGCCTGTTAGAGGCTTCTCACTTAGTGCACCTGTGTAAAGATCGATATCGTCCACGTGGCTGATGGAATATTAAATTAATATTTAAAAAGTAATTTCGGGTACCTATAGGTACGCTTTATTTACGTGTATATTGCTTGGATGTTGTGCAAGGAATCCTGATCCATATCGTCCTTTAATTGGCTGAAGTTTGTAGGAGTTGACAGGCCACAATGGTGCCTCCACTTGGTATATCCTGGAAGACCATGGTCGCGTCCTCGCTGTATGTTTAAGGACACCAAGTCTAAACCACATAATTTTGGAGATTTTTGAGTTTCAGACGTTTTTTCAAAAAGGTGTAGCTTTAACTGTAAAATATTTTTCAAATTCCTGTCCTTAATACCTACGACTAAATTACCTCGTTAGTAAAATAAGCATCAGTGGCTTCTATACTAGTGTTCATAGCACCACGTAACGCCTTATCGAGTTCACCAGGTTGATACAATTGAAAAGGATCAAACAACATCTTGTGCAACTGGATAAACTCTGGACTAGAAGTGTCGTTTCCTAAACTTTTCATCAAACCTGGTATAATAGTATGTGCGAAGCGAAAGGCTGCTGTTGCGAAATTATTGGCAATGGATGGGTCTATACTGTCGTTGTAGCCTTTAAAATAATTGCTGGTTTGTGGGTTTAATCCAGAATGTTCCATTAGCTGAGGTCCTGAAAATCTATATAAATTTCCTATACTTAAGAAAACTACGAGTTTGTACCTAATATTATAGGCAAAAATTCCTTATAAGTGATATGCTGCATTTGCGCGCCAATAATCCTGCGAGTTTCCTGAAAAATCCTCTCATCATCCCACTTGGGATTCACCTTAGACAAACTCTTAGCCAAATAATTGTGATGTCTCGCCCACAACAAGTGCATACTAGTCAAATGTAAATTCTCATTCGCTCTGGCATCACCTGAAATCCACCACTAGATAAACTCCTCAACTTCAGGATTATTTTACCAGTCATGAAGCAGTATTTTCCGTTTTTTCGTTGCTCTTCCCTGTTACACCCATCAGTTAAATCATCGGAAATCGGCAATAACGTGCGATTATCCTCCGTTACATACATCTTCAAAAGCCCTCCAGTGAAACTCCTCAACTTCTTCACCATTGGCTCCTCAACGCCGTACACAACAGAGCCATCAATAAAAGGCGTTGCTTGGTTGAGTTGCTCTCTAGGACCTAAGCAACAAGTTGCTGCGGGTGCTGAGCGTACAAACTCGATGCAAGTTACATTATATTGAGTGAAAGGATCCTTCGGATCTAATTCTACAGGAAGACATTCAGGAGATAAAATAGTTGGATTAAGATTACAGCAGGAAATTGAGCTCCCGTTGGATTTTTGACTTAAAGCAGTAGCTGTTATATCGTGGTCTAAAAACTGCCCCCACACAGCTAGCATTACTGTAAATTTTGGATCATCTCTGTAGTAAGGACGGTGGACGATCAGACTAACAGTCCTCGCGGATGGTAATGGAGTTCCAGTTTGGGTAGCTCGAGGTTTGCTTATGCCTAAAAAACCTAAATTAGATGAGGAATAAAGAAGTTGCTGCGTTACCATCAGCGTAATCTGGAGGTAAAGCTCGGCGGAATGGCTTGTAAGCCACGCCGTAAAGTCGAGGATATTTCAAATTATTACAAGTACCATCAAGCGATCTGTACATTTTGTACTCATTACAAGTTATCTGGGTTTGGTTACAAAAATCCGAAATTTTGGTGGTGTTACTCGTACTAAAGCATAATTTTTCCACCAAAGCATGATTATTATTGGTGCGATTTCTAGAAACGGTATAAACCAACAATTAACACTCGAAGAAAAATATCAAAATTTTACCTGTGCATATGCCTTGTGGCGTACTCTTCAACGTATCCAATCCTCGACAGGTTTCGTGCTTTTTCCGAAGTAGCAACAACTTTCTGATGTCTATAACTCGGACTAAAAACAGGAAGAGACGGCGAATTTTTCTCTAGATCATCCTTGAGAGTTAGCTGTGTTTCCCCGGCAGCCATCGCCTCCTCCCACTGTTTTCCATTGTAATTACTTTGGTTTTTCTTTAGTTTAGTATCAGACAAAGGCCAGGATCTGCTCAATAAAACTAGCACTGGTTCCACTTGGCTTCCATTTATAGGCACTACAGTGGAATTGTCTACTGGTACTGGAATATGATTAATTCCATAGAGCACTGCTATGGTAAGACCAGACAAAAAAATGGATCTGAAAGTTTCTTTTGTAAAATTAAAGAATTAATTTTCTCCAACTTACAAAAAAATTGCGCATAAACAACACTGGAATTGTTTAACGCGATGTTTGCGATCTCTGATCGAATCGGAATCAAACACATACTGAGGTTCACTTCCTCCACTTAACAATCTGGTTCTTTCAGTAGCTTGAGACATTTTTCCTTTATTATTCGGAAGATAAACTAAGTTTGTCACGTATGGTTCAGGTGGTAACTACTTTCTGTGGTAAAATGACGACATAACTAGCACTAGAAGCCAATGAAAGCACACCTATGAAACCTTATACTTCATTAGGTGGAAATTTTATCTTTCTACGTTTCACTCCACGAGAAACGCACTGGTTTACCTAGACTTTGTTATCTAGATTTTAATTAAAATCATATAAATAAATAACATATTGTTTATTTAACATTTAAAATTATCTATAAAACCATTATGGGGGAAAAATAAACTGTATACTCAAGATTTCTTCATAATCTAGAGGCTTTATTCACGGTTCATAGAACCAATTAACTCAATATTGAGTTTTAAAACAAAACAACCGCTTATACAAGGTGAGTCAAAAATTCAGCAAAAGCTCGGTAGTTAAATTATTGGTACCTATTCCCCAGAAAATAAAATCTACGTTAGCTTTCTTAACAACCATGGACAGTTTTTATGGCACCTTAAAAACTTTGTCTTTTATTCCAGCCTTGTATAACTTGGGAATCACCCTGTATACTCAATTCAAAGGAGCCTTGCCAAGGCCTTTCCATGCAACAGTGACCAAAAGCCACCTGACGAAGATGTTAATGACTTTTCCTAGGCAAACTTTTTCCTTCATAAAATTCGTTCCAGTGATTAAACTTCAACTGTATCTAATTATGCGACGTGATGCGTATAAAATAAAGATTCATAATTTAGGTACTGTTAATATATTTGAAAAAACTTTCCTTATTCGTGACCTCAAGGGACCTGGAAACCCATACAAAGTTCCTTTAATCAATGATTTGGTAGTGGGTAAGTGGGTTTCCTTGGTGGAAAGTTTGTTATTATCAGATAATCGTCCAAAGTCGAGGTAAGTCGTACACGGCAGGTGTGTTGCATGTGCATGTGTGAGGTAAGAATTAAATTTCAATGAGTATGGACATGAACATGGACGATTGTAATTAGATATTACATACATTAGTATTATTCAAGCCTTCTAATCACATACACAAATATTACATAATTCACCGAACGTGAAGTAGCATGATGAAGATGTTTTCACATTAATTTCCATAAATAAATATTTAGCTAGAACCGATGAGGAATATGGCTAGGAATAATTAGCCACTGCTGTAATAAATTTTATTGTTTAGTTTATACATTTTTAAATGGCAGAGTGATTGATTCATCTTCTATTGTTAGAAATTATTTGATTTTAGAAAATAACAGAATCTGAGATTCCCGAGAATCGATTTAAAAGAAGAAATCGCTAATTTTGAATATTTTTGCTCTAGGACTAAGTTTAACAATCCAGAGACTAAAGACTTGAAGCTCCTTTCAGAAAACTGGACTAAGAATAAAATCCAATATTTCTTCTTGCTGTTCCATCATCTGCTGCACTAAATCTTAAAGTTACTGTTAGATCCATTTATTTTTTAAATCTATAAGCTGAGGAGTTTCAGCAGAAAATTAAATCGAGGATTTTTAAAGGCCAGAAAAACGAATTCTTGGAGGTCTTAGGTTAAAGTGGAATGTAGTACGAGGTTTAGATAGATTTTTCCAATTGAAAAAGTCAAAAACTGATCGCCAAAAGTTTTCCTGTTCCATCTCTGCTTTAACAATTACAAATTCAATTTTGTAAAAGCATTTTTTATATTCGTTATACTTTCCGCAAAAATCTCTGTGAAGTAGTTGGGTGAAAATATTTTCCCCTCCAAAGATTGTAGTTATTTTGGCTTCCCTTCAAGATAACTACATAATTGAAATTCCATCTTTTGTTGGCATATTTGTCATAAACGCGTCACGTGTGTAGCAAATAATCAGTGTATGAAATTTGATATCCAACACAAGCAATGGTCCTGACCTTCAAGCCGGGTAACCCAACACGTTATTACCTAATAATGCATAAAAAATACCTTATCAAACTTTTGCCAAATCAATTTCCGATACCTACTGAAATATTTAACGCAAAACTTTAGGTAGGTATTTTAACGTAGCAAATATGTACCTACGAGTAAATCGATAAAAAATATTTGATTGACAAACTTTATTTCAATAGGTAACACAATAGTGCCAACGAAGGCCATGTTGTATCTTTTTGTCCTTTTTTGTCGAACCAACCACTGCATAACGTTAATAAAAACCGGAATTACTGCGTGTGAATGCATCTAAATAAAACACAACATAAAGATTTTTTTCGTAGATTTAGCCTCAGTCGGTGTTATTAACACATCCGCTTCCCTTTTCACCAGTAATAAATTTTTAATTCAATGAATTACATTGTACGCACTGAATACACCTTGTGGTTTTGACTAGATGAGAGTTTTATGGGTTTATGTGGTTACACTTTTAGTTTAGTAAAATTAAAAGATAAATAATGGAAACATGTTCAGGAGTAGATTTATTGTTTATGCAAGGAGTGTTGAAAATTTTATTATGTATATCATCAAAAATGCGCAAAAGATTTATGAATTGAAAACTGAAAGATTTTTCTACTAAAAAATTGAAACTGAGTGAAAATTTTAAGAGTATTTTACGACGATTTTTATGGAGTACTTCACAAATTTATCGAATGTGGTTTTAAAAAATTCGTTAAATACCCTTTGAAAAATGGCTGGATTGATTTTTTGGAGAAATGGAAGATTATTTTACTAGAAAAACGAAATTGCGTGGAAATATCTAGTATTTTGGATTTTATGACGATTTTCATGGATTTACTTCGAAAATTTATCGAATATAGCTTAGAAAAACTCGTACAACATTGGAAAGTGGCCCACTTTTATTCTGCATCAATTTTTGGATGAAAGTAAGATAACTTTACTAGATAATTTAATCCACATGGAAATATTTTGAGTATTTTGGATTTTATGACGATTTTTATGAATTTATTTCGAAAATTTGTCGAAAATGTTCAAACACAAATTGCAAAAAATAAGGAAATGGCCCGATTTTGTTCTGGATAAATTTCTTGGGGAAACTAAAGATTATTTTAGTAGAAAATTGAAACTTTGTGGATATATCTTGAATATCTTAGATTTTATAACGATTTTTATTAATTTACTTGGAAAATTTGTCGAATATGGTATAAAAAAATCGTAAAACATTGGAAAATGGCCGGACTTTATTTCGAATTGATTTTTTGAAAAAACGTAAGATTACTTTACTAGAAAATCTAAATTTCGTGGAAATATTTTGATTATTTTGGATTTTATGACGATCTTTATGAATTTATTTCGAAAAGTTGTCCAAAACAAATTGTAAAACATTGGAAAAAGACCCGATTTTATTCTGTTTCAATTTTTTGAAAAAACCTGGGATTATTTTACTAGAAAATTTAAACTGCGTGGAAATATTTTGACTATTTTGGATTTTATGGTGATTTTTATGAATTTACTTCGAAAATTTGCTGAATATGGTTTTAAAAAATGGTAAAACTTTGAAAAATGGCCCAATTTTCTTCTGGATCAGTTTTTGGGAGAAACCTAAGCTTATTTTACTAAAAAATTGAAATTACTAGGAAATATATTGAATATTTTGGATTTTATGAAGATTTTTAAGAATTTATTTCGAAAAGTTGTCGAACATGTTCAAAAACAAATTGTAAAACATTGGAAAATGACCTGATTTTGTTCCGTCGCAATTTTTTGAAAAAAAATTATTTTACTAGAAAATTTAAACAGTGTGGAAATATTTTGACTATTTTAGATTTTATGGCGATTTTTATGAATTTACTTTGAAAATTTTCAGAAAATGGTTTTAAAAAATGGTAAAACTTTGAAAAATGGCCCAATTTTCTTTTGGATCGGTTTTTGGAAAAAACCTAAGCTTATTTTACTAAAAAATTGAAATTACTTGAAAATATTTTGAATATTTTGGATTTCATGAAGATTTTTAAGAATTTATTTCGAAAAGTTGTCGAACATGTTTAAAACAAATTGTAAAACATTGGAAAATGACCCGATTTTGTTCTGCATCAATTTTTTGAAAGAACCTGGGATAATTTTACTAGAAAATTTAAACTGCGTGGAAATATTTTGACTATTTTGGATTTTATGGCGATTTTTATGAATTTACTTCGAGAATTTGCCGAATATATGGTTTTAAAAAATGGTAAAACCTTGAAAAATGGCCCGATCTTCTTCTGGATCGGTTTTGGGAGAAACCTAAGCTTATTTTACTAAAAAATTGAAATTACTTGGAAATATATTGAATATTTTGGGTTTTATGAAGATTTTTAAGAATTTATTTCGAAAAATTGTCGAACGTGTTCAAAAACAAATTGTAAAACATTGGAAAATGACCCGATTTTGTTCTGCATCAATTTTTTTAAAAAACCTGGGATTATTTTACTAAAAAATTTAAACTAGGTAGGTACGTGGAAATATTTTGAGTATTTTGGATTTTACGGCGATTTTTATGAATTTACTTCGAAAATTTGCCGCATATGGTTTTAAAAAATGGCAAAACTTTGAAAAATGGCCCGATTTTCTTCTGGATCGGTTTTTGGGAGAAACCTAAGCTTATTTTACTAGAAAATTGAAATTATTTGGAAATATCTTCAGTATTTTAGATTTTATGGATTTATTTCGAAAATTTGTTGAATATGCTTTAAAATAAAGATAAAATTTTGGAACTTAAGATTATTGTGGAGTATTTTAGTTTTGATGATGGATAAGCTTCAAAAATTTGTCTAGTTAGGTTTGAAGAAATGTATAAAATTTTGATCAATCGTTGAGCGTCTATAATTATATCAAGTGGACTATAAAATAGTTTATCTAGTCTATTATTGATATTTTCCTAGCGATAACCACTTTATCTATTGTAGAAAACATTAAACTGCCTACGCACTTTTTTCCAGAGTTTTTTCGTCTAAATTATGTACAATGTTCAAGATTAGCTTGTACCTGACGTTCTCTACCTAGTTTAGTACCTGTACTCCTGCGTGTGTTGTGAACAACAAACTTGGACTACAGTTAGTTAGTTGCCTTGGTGGAGTGAGTGCGAGGCTTCCCTTCTATTCTATTTTATTCCGATGGTTACGTTACGTCCGTCTACATCTACTTCTACAGCTACAGCTACACCGTGGGTTGTTGTTATAGGTTAAGTGTATCTGAATCACTTTCACTTTGCTCATATGTTTTACAAGTGTTTTGGAGCTCTTAGACTTAGTCCATCCACAAGTTGTTCTAGTCCCGATAAAAAAAGTCAACAAATTCGTCATTATGAAAGCAAATCGTGAATTATTTTGTAAATTGTCGTATTATTATTATTTATTTATCGTGCTTTAGTAAACAATTGTGTCATTATGTAAAATAAAGTGCTTAAAAACAAAGTTTAAATAAAGGTAGGTGTTAAAACCAGGTGTTAGTGGACATATGCAATTTTCTTGTGATTTTGCAGTAGTTTTTGGAACATGGATGAAGATGATATTTCTGTACGAGTGGCTGTCAGGTAAAAAAAAATTTCAACCCTAATTTTAAAAAATACCCCACTGGCATTTTGGCTTTTTTGTGCTTGTTCCCATGTGTTGCATGTTTCACTATAATTAGATATACAAATTTAGCTTCATAACAGACAGAATACAAATTAGTGCCTTTATGTCTTGTAAGAAAATTTTCAAAATATTTCCAAAATTTTGTTCAATAAAATTTATTTCAAAAGCTAGATTCTAGATATCTCCAATTATCTTAAATATTTACGCGTCTCCCTCAATTTCCTAAATAGATATTCCAACTATTTATTATTATTGATCATAATAACAATTACATTTGTCATTAAGATAAAGTTTTATCTTTCAATTTGTTTGACTAATTTCCATAAACGCGATTGTTTGTGCTTTGAAAAATGCGGTTTGAGTCTTTTTCGCGCAATCTATAATCTAATAGGACCAGTTTTAAGATAATCAAATTCAAACCACGTAAAGAATTTCTGTGTCTGTGTAAAAAACATGAAAACTTTACGTAATAATAATCGTCTTGTATTTTTAGGTTCATTCTTCTACTTGAACCTGCCTAATTGGCTCAAGTAAATTTAGGTAATTAACTTAAAAATAGTTTGTCGTAAAGTAAAATATAGCCTTGAAAAATTTATAAATATAATTCGTCGGCCTTTATGTTTTTTACTCAGGGGAACCAAACTAAACTTAAATCTTTATTAAACCGCTGTTTAAAACAAATATCATAAATTTTTTATTATGTTTGGAATAAAATTTAGCAAATATCTATGAGCTAGTTACTTAAGTGTTAACGACACCCAGAGCTTGTTACAATAAAAAACTTGCCATTTAGGAAAACCGGATAGTAATATATAAAGCAACATATCAATAAAATTCTGAATTATTCACCGGGAAAATCAATCGATAGTATTTCTCTATTAATTAAGAGTAATAACCCCTTGTAACTACCTACAATCCTTTACTTGGAAGGTGTTGAAAGGGGTATTAAGTAAATTATTGCCCGATAAATTTTGGGATAAAGGTTAATGTTCTCTGCAATCATTAAAATCATTTAAAAAAAACTTTAGTTCACGCCGGTGTTATAAAGTATATTTTAAGCTCCATTTTTCCAACTCTATCGGAAGTGCATTTTAATATGCATCATTTTCTTAAAGTCCTGCTGTATTTCAATTCGTTTTATGAGCGCGTTAACAGTTTATGGGATTTTGTCGATGTGCTAGGCTAGTAAAATCAATCAAAGTTAGTAAAATAGATTAAGCTGTTTACTCGATGTAAGCGCCAGTCAAAACAGTTTTTTTCTGAAGTTTATTTTTAAATATTTGAGAAAATGCCAGGATATCGCAAGAAAATCCTTTAAATGGATAATGAATCAATTAATCTATTATAAGTCATAAAATATATAATTTGTGGTAGTTTGATCGGATTTTTCAGTATAATGAAATTTTTACAGCATTTTTTGACAGATTTCAGGAAAATATTGAAGAAGGATTGAAAGCGTCTAAATTTAGAATCAGTACAGTTTTTGATTTTTTACTTCAGTTTCAGTGACTCATTCCGATTCATTTTACTATATTTAAAAAAAATATCTGATGTGTCCAACACATGACTTTCTTATACGGATAGTACCACAATTACTTTTCCTAAAGAAATTAAGTTAAATTTCTTGTAAAAATCGTGTTTAAATTTTGAGCGTTTCCATCTATTTTCAAATAATTTTCGGAAGTCTCTCTCACACTTATTGTACGCATAAATCTGTCCTTGTCCCACTCATATAACCGAATTTTACGACAAAAATTAGTGTTTTATGTTTTTTGAAATTTTTTTGACGGAATATTAAAAAAAGTTCAAATAAAATTTGTTCAAAATTCAATTCTAAATCAATGTTAAAAAATAAAAAAATCTTGTAAATTGTTTATTTTTCAAGATATTCCTAAAAAACCTAAAAATGTCTTCAGGTAAGTGCCACTTGTGTTGGTGCTAGATGAAAAACATTTAATGTGGCACCCACGAATTTGTTCAAACTCTTAAATATGAAATTTGAATCAAATCCGATAACTCGTTTTTGAGTTATGGTGGATATATTATATTCAGACATCATGGCAAAAATGGTCAAAATGGATTCAGGGGCCCTCAAACGTGTAAATCCATCAAAATCTCGAAGTCGAAAAAAATCACGATACTTTCTTATTACTTCGTATAAGAAAGTAAAAAGGAATTGTCTAGAAATCGGTTTACTTTTCACTTTTTATGGGAATTTTAGTGTAAAATACTGAAGAACCAATAAAAATAGTTGTAAAACCCAAAATTATTGCCGTTTAATTTGTTTGTTTGCAAAGTATTACAATTTCTTTTAAATAAATCAAACTGCGAAGAAAAATTAGTGTTTTATAACAAATTTAGTGACAGCTTAAAATATGGCAAAAAGTCCTCAAATCCAAAAGATTTATCGTAAATCTCATCAAGTTAAATCGAGGATAATTAATCAATAATTTGATACACTAACAATTAGATGCTAATTCCTAATTAAGACATAAAAAACCGAGCAAATTACGCTGGGTTATTGTTAATTAAGCAAATTTACTTTGTTAGTAACTTAAATGAGTTAATTATTTAAATATTTAATAACTCGGGGGAAAGTTAGCTTTGTTGTAAAAATATTCAGGGAAAGTTGCTTTCGGAAAAAACATACAGGGTGCTTGGTAGATTTTTCGAAATACGAATATTTTTGTTAATTACAACGATATGCAAACAAGGCTAACGCCTGACAGTTGAGGACAAATTTGAAGGTATTGACAATCAGAAGGAGGACATCGTGCACACGTACATTTGGTTTAAATGTATAATAGTGTAGAACTAGCAGTGATTCATCATAATAATAATTATTATCTGTTATTTATCGTTACCTATATTTGTACAAACAGCCAGATGGTGTACATTTATGATAAAAAAATGCAATTAAAATTAAATATTGTAGTGAAAATCCTATATAATAAATATTTTATAACATTAAAAAGGTGGATTGTCTTTTCGGTAAAAAGTTGTCTGCATACAAAGCTGCTTGCTTTTACTTCCGAATTACAATCTTGAATTTCGGATTTATAGCGTCATTGTAATGTAATATATTCCTGCTAAGTACGAATTAAACATGAAATATTGCTGGTAGTAAACAGGTGTACTACCATAAACATTGTTGTATAATTGTTTTGTCTTTATATTCGAATTCCTCAGGGGATCACTATTACAGACTTATTGTAATTTCGCATTGTATTGAGAAATGTTTTACACAAATATTTGTTATATTATTGGATTGGTTTAGTATAATTTCTAAATATGCTTGATGATGTTTGTAAATATGTGTGAAATTGACAGTCAGTAGTGTGTTTGTTCTGCCACTTTATTTTTCGTTGTTATGTAATAAAAAATATGATTAGGTAATTTTTAAAATTGTCCCGAACATCAACTCCAATAACTGGTTTGTAATTTACATGTTTTCGCTATGGGATAATTTGAATTATATATCGATTAGTTTAATTATTTATTAACGCGAATCTATCTTCATTCATTACGAAAAATATTTCGTGATTAATGTTTTAAGTTATCAAGTAGTGTTAAAATTATCCGTTTCGTCATCTGGCTATTTTTCACGAAATAATCGTCATAAAAACCAGTTTCCAGTTTTCCACCTACTCTATTCCTTATAGACTGTACCTGAACTGTTTTGAATTAATAAAAATCTAATGACTCGAGTTTCAATAACTTCCAATCTTTTGCGATAATGATAATGTTTGCACATTATGGAAAAATGTATTTTTTCTGCCACTTTGCAACGTTTGCAGTTTTACCCACAGTTTTTATCTAACGCCTAATGGTATAGGGGCAATATAATTTTTTCTAATAGGGAACTAATTAGTTCTACATGTAATACTATCCTGGTATGAGGATATGAAACGTTATATTATAAAATAAAACAAACCGATAGATATTTATTAATAATTGCGTGGGAAGTTTTACTTCATTTTGGGTCAATCCAATAATTTGTCTAAGGATGAGTCAGATTAAGAGCAAAAACCAAAAGTTTATGTAAAATAGTTTATTTTAGGATTAAGAAATGGGTACTTAGGAATCTAATAATGTAGCAATATTGGAGTATTTATTTATTAAAAGAAAAGATTATCTGCTATCGGACAATAAAACTAAACGAAACTGTATGAAAAATGTTGAATTTTAAAACTGCTTTCGTACTTCTATCTCCTATAACAAACAGGATTAATTTTTTTTATTCTCGTCGCTATAAAACCACCAAAAAATCTTATAAGACTGCTTTTATCTTTTATTGTTCTTGTAGTATTTTGTAAGATTTCTGAGCGCGGGATATTTAATTCTATGCCGCACCCTGTATAAATTTTTTTCGACAAAACGTACTTTCCTTCAAGACGTTAAATATTAATTACCGCATATAAATGTACTTAATTTAAGTATAATTTGTTGTTTTTCGCATCATTTCTGACTAATGTAACAAAATCCTTTTAGGGTCATTGAAAACCAAATGGGAGTGACCGAAACGTTATAGAGAATATTGTTATACCTACACGGATTTTTAATAATATACTCCTCGCCCATAGTTTCTAGAAACTAATACCTAAATGTCGTGTCACTGATTGTGAACAGTGAACAAGTTTTCCGCACAAAAATCGCTCCATAACAACAGATTTTATATCGTGGACTCAATTTTTTTAATTATAAGTTTGATACAATAAAACTCACTGGAGTGTGACCAGAAACTAACTGTATCTCTGCAATAAAAAGCAAACCCAGTCGGAAATTTGTTTCTTTAGTTCATTGCACAAATTTATAACCCCTATTTGTTTTGAAAGGATATCAGCAATTTTAGTGGAGTTTATTTATAAACTGACTGGTTGCGATTATTTAGAAATAGAAGACCCCACCGTCACCAGGCAATGTTCTCATTCCACCACCGTTTCAAACCTCTTGCACATTACTGTTAATATCATTCATTTCATTACACAATGCAATAGTAAAGTATGAGAATTATTCAGAAATATCCGTTTATTGCCCTTGGTGTTACGCTTGAAATAGATTAATGGGGGGTTTATGGACGCGTTTAATTTTCACGTAACATAATCGCATCCTGTAACTAGAGTTTTTATTCTCGATTCAACTTGATGCATAATTTTAGGATTAGGAGACTAAACTGAGTTTCCAATAGCGCCTATTGCCATTGTATTATCGTGTTATTTGTAGTTATAATTAACAGTTAGCTAACAAAATTGCTCAATAAATATTGTTTTTCGTGATGTTAAATGCAACAGGTTGAAGTAAAAATAAACATTGCTTTATGCAATTTTCTAATTATTCAATAGGTGTTGGAAATTATGGTAATGTTATCATTGTCAGAGCAGTGGCGCACCTTTGATAAATTATATCTGAAAATAATGCTTATGCTTTGCTGAATAATTACAAAAAAGTAGGTATTAAATATTATGGTAATAATATCTCGGAAAGGTACGCTACTGACTTTTTTTCATATTGGACAAATGGTTTTCCTATTCAATTTAAAACTTCTGTGGATTAATATTGACAATTATCCCCTTACTTCCCTCCTGGATGCGCCACTGCGGTACAGCATAATTAAATTAGATAAACAATAATGACCTTTCAAATATTTAACCTACAATAAAAAACAGGATATGTAGGAAAAAGTTAGTTTGCTTAAAAAACTATAATTCGAACAGCTGTTGAGACTCCCAAGGAATTTTTCTCTAGAATTTATGGAAATTTTCCGGCTTACTAAATTTTTTCTAGTATACGTGATGTAAAATACTGGGATTTCCTAATTGATGAGTTAATAATGATAAAACTGCAATTTTGTATAATTTAATAGTTTTGGGAATTGTAAATGTTGGCTTGTTAGACAATTTGAAATATTTAAACTACAATAAAAAACAGGATATTTACCTATTGTAAAAAAAATTCACGAGGTTGTAAAATAAATTTCGTTAATTTTCAGTTCAAAAATACCTCGACGAGCCTTCCAAAAATATTTTAATGACCTAAAAAGCTTGAACAGATGTTTAAACTATTACCTTGGACAATATCGATTCGTAAACAACAAAAATTCCATATTTAGTACGCAATATACTAACATCCTTCCTCGCATTGATTATCTTAATTAATAACGCTTGACATTTTCTTCAACTGCGGTGACATCCTCTATTTTATTTTTTATATTTGTTTTATAGGATTCGTCCGCAGACCCCTCGCGAAATCATCGACATGTGTCATGTGTGTACATCCGTCACACCAGGAGAACCCCAAGTTACTCTTGGTAGTGACAAATCATTCACATATAATTACGTGTTTGATACAGATTCACAACAGGACATTGTCTATGAGACATGTGTTGCCTCCCTAGTCGATTCCTCTCTTGAAGGGTAAATTTTTAAGCTTTACTATATTACATACAGTTTTTTAGGAGATATTAATTTAATAACTTTAATAAAACAATTAGAGTAATTACCTACTGTTAGTTCAATTAAATAAAATTGCTAGGTATAACGCTACGGTACTAGCCTATGGCCAAACCGGTTCCGGAAAAACTTACACAATGGGATCAGGATTTGAGGTCGAGATAACTGATTACCAAATCGGGATCATCCCAAGAGCCATCCACCATTTATTCGACGGCATCCACTCTCGAATAGAGCAAGCTCAAGAAAATGGGATCATAGCTCCAGAATTTAAGGTCACGGCTCAGTTCATGGAGCTATACAACGAAGAAGTGATAGACCTATTCAACCCAACCTACAGTAAAGTAAGTGGGGTGCTCAAAAAATATCACAGTTGTTTGTTTGGGCTGCAGCACTTCACTCTTGAGCACTCTTAGAGAACTCTATCATTATGTAGTTTTATCGTTATTTTCCAGGACAAAGTCTACAAAATCCACGAGGATCCTTACGGCGGTATCCAAGTTAAAGGCGTGACCTTCAAATCGGTTGTCTCAGCAGACGAAGCGCTACAATGTTTGAGACTAGGCGCTCTATCACGTACTACAGCCAGTACGCAAATGAATACCCAATCTTCTAGATCCCACGCGATTTTCACGCTACATGTCAAGCAACAGCGCTTAGTTTCTTCCGAGGATGATACTAATGAGTTTGAGACACTAACTGCCAAGTTTCATTTTGTTGATTTAGCTGGCTCAGAACGTTTGAAACGCACAGGAGCTACAGGGGAGCGACAGAAAGAAGGCATATCAATAAATTGTGGGTTATTAGCTTTAGGAAATGTTATTTCGGCTTTGGGTGATAAATCCAAAAGGGCATTACACATACCTTATAGAGATTCAAAGTTAACAAGACTGCTGCAGGATAGTCTTGGTGGTAATAGTCAAACTGTGATGATAGCTTGTGTTAGTCCAAGTGATAGAGACTTTATGGAAACTTTAAATACCTTAAAATACGCCAATAGGGCACGTAATATTAAAAATAGAATATTTATTAATCAAGATAAGAGCTCTAAGACGATAAGCCAACTTAAGCAACAAGTAGCTCAGTTACAATTGGAATTAGTAGAATATAAACAAGGTAAAAGGATTGTAGGACAAGATGGTAGTGAAATGGTTAATGACATGTTTTATGAAAACAACATGCTCCAAACAGATGTCAATAACTTACGGACAAGGATCAAAGCTATGCAGGAAACCATTGATGCACTAACACTTAAAAACACTAGTTTACTAGCGGAAAAGGCTACTGGTGCTTGGATTGGAAGTGGTAACGATAACGACGTAGCTTGTATGGTACAAGCATATCTCCAAGAAATCGAAGAGCTAAGAGCCAAACTAATCGAGAGCAACAACACATGTGAACAGCTAAGAAAACAACTATCACGTAGTAGTGTTTCCCAGAAATCCTACAACCGCATCTTCGCATCAATCGATGAAAACTCATCAATCATTGAAGAGGCCAAGCGAAAGCTACAAAAAGAAAAAGAAGTGCTCAATCGTCGATCCCTGGAAATAGAAAACGAAAGCGATGCAGAAAGTGATGACTCAGAAAGCGACAGCGAAGACAAAGATGATCACGCTGAATTAAACGACGAGCTAATCACTTTAACTAACGATATAGATATGAAGCAGAAACTAATCGACGAGTTAGAACTCTCGCAACGTCGGATGCAAACGATGCGTCAGCACTATGAAGAAAAACTAATGCAACTTCAAGCTAGGATACGAAACACACAAGAAGAGCGAGATAAAGTCCTCAATTCCTGTAACATCCACCCAGAGCCCACGGATAAAGTCAAGAAAATCAAAGACGAGTACACTAAGAAACTATCGGATATGCAAAAGGAGCTCAAGAAGTTACAGGCTGCGCAAAAGGAGCATTTCCGCTTAGTCCGCAATCAAAGCCACCATGAAAACCAGCTCAAATCCTATAAAAACGAACTATTAGAGATGAAGCGTGCAAAAGTTCGCCTGATCAACAAAATGAAGGACGAGTCGCAAAAGCATAAAGAATCAGAGCTGCGTCGCCTACGCGAGATCGCACAGCTTAAAAAAGAATCTAGGAAGAACGCTAACGTCATTAAAACTATGGAAAATGAGCGTAGGATTAAAGATCAAGTCTTAAAGCGCAAACAGGAAGAAGTGTCGGTTTTACGGAAGAATCAACGAGGGCGTCTAAGTCTCAAAGCCGCAGGACGGATCAACGCTAATAAAATATTCTCGGAAAGAACAGCCAAGCAAAAGTGGCTGCGCGTGGAAAAATCCATCAACAACATCGCGCTTAGTAAACGAGGTCTTGTGGAACAAGAAGTTCGCATGGAGCATTTTCTGGAAAAACGTGAAGTCCTAGGTAAAGTCATGTAGTTTCTTTGTAAGTTTCCGATGTATTTTGGGGTTTTCCCAGGTAAAGAACTGGATGCTTTGGAAGAGCGACGGAAGCAAGTTGTGGATAAAAGCCAGGACACCAGCCAGTTGGATAGTTACATTGAGGATATTAAAGAGAATATTAATTATGTCCAGGAAACCATCAGCGAAACCCAGCATAATGTTATGGAAATTGAGGAGACGCAAGATACGAATGACACGGCAGATTTACAGCATATCGTCGATACTGTTATCGATATTGAAGAAGCCAAGTATCTGATACAAAAGCTATATAATATGACATTGAGCCAAAGTCACGCTGTCGCTCAACGAGATGCCAAATTAAAGGAAAGCGACGCAACTTTAGCTGAGGTAAGACTATTTATTTATTAGGATTATATTTCAAGTTAGTACTATTTTAATTATAGTTACAACAAGAAAACAAAGTTAAAGGCCAACTTTTGGACCATGTACTCCACAACGAGTTTCCAGTCTTCTCCAAGGAGCTAATCACGAGTGTTTCCAGCAACACCAACGACACAAGCTCGAATAACTCCTCCAGATCCTCGTCACCAGTCGACTTTCAGTAAGTTTTGTTATAACTAAAACCCCTCAATTTAACTGTTTTTTCCCAGGCTAGCAGTTCCTGATTCTAACACGAAAAAATCCAAAATTCGCCGACGCACTGCTCAACCAGCGGAAATGTTATTCGGGTTGAATACTCAAGCGAATATGACCCAATCGCAGGATTCAGGGATGTTAAAAATGGATAATCTACAAAGGGTTCCGAGTGTACCGGGAAGTCTTAAGTTAGTACATTAAATAAACAAATTGCAAGTAACGCTGAAAATTCCTTGTTGTTTTCTTGCTTAATTTCTTGGTTCAAATTACAGGTTGAATTTGTAATGAGGCAGCATTTGAATATTTCATGGAGGGAAGAGAGCTCGACTAGTAACCATAACACGTTATTCTGGCAAAATGTAAACCAGTGTAATTTTAACTGTTCTAAAGTATTGTTAATTGTAGTATTTTTATTGTTAATTGTCCTGTTAATTGTATTATGATTAATTATTTATTTAATACCAAACGTACACACTTTTTTATTATTATTATTATTCTTATATCGTATGCACTAATGCTGATAATAAACATTGTCTAGGTGTTGTGAATCCTGCCAATAAACAGCTTAGATTCTGTAATACATCACAAATTTTATGACTTGATTAAAACATGTTAAATTAATAAAAAACGTACATCGTATAAAATTTGGTTTTATTGTGTGACACGCGCCTAGGCTAATAATCATGTAAAAAAGAGTTCAACAAACAAAAATAATAACACTTTCTACGAGGCATTCTTCTTCTTTTTACCGGTTTGTACCACAACTGGTGCAGGTTGGACATACGATTTCTGTGAGTATTTGTTGATGTAATAAAGCGCACACAAGGAAATGAGCAAACTATAAAAAAACAGCAAATTAGGATGAAATTCTGATTGTTTCTACTACTTACCAAGTTGTCCCGCAAACTCTATGAATAGTTGCAGAGGCGAACAATGCCGACAACAAAGCGAAAGTTACTGTAATAAATAAATAAATAAACTACAAACGCTACTAGTTTTGGTGGTTTTACCTTCAGGGAAAACTTTTACTTGGTACGACTTTCCAAAGACAAAATTTTCCAAATTACCGATTGCAGTCAAACAGAAAACGAACAGTAAGGATCCTAAATAACCACCCAATAAAGTGTGCATTTGTGTTGAACTTAACCATGGTTTATACATCTGCATTCCAGAGAAAATTAAAACAGAACTAATTGATGATAATAGTAGGGACATTTTAGTTGTCGCAGCTGAAAGAAAAGATTTAGACAAAATAAACACTGAAGTAGCGTAGGAAAATATCTACCCATGGTTTGCACTTCTAATTATGCACTTTGTTTCACTTATAACATTAGAGAAAATATTCGAGTTCGGCTTCTAACCATATAGGAAATAGGAGGTTATTGTAATGTTGACATGAGATGACGTAGCGCGAGGGACGCGAAACCTAATTTACATAGCTAAACAAAACATAATAATTAGATTAATAATTGCCAGAAAATATAATTAAAAATGTTTCTAACCTTATTAAAGGATAAATATAAAAGAATCTAACATCCAAACACACTGTGGTGCTGTGGATTCCTCATTTATTAAAAAATTATGCTAACATCTATAAAACTTAGCTGTGTAAACCAAGCTCGTTAATATACTTACTAAAACCCAAAATACAGTTTCCTTCTTAACAACCCCCTCGCCATCTTTTAGTTTTTACCCCTACTAAAACCCAAACTACAGTTTCCTTCTTAACAACCCCCTCGCCATCTTTTGGCTTTTACTCCTACTAAAACCCAAATTACAGTTTCCTTCTTAACAACCCCCTCGCCATCTGTTGCAGGATTTCCAGACAAATTTCCTAAGTAAATGCAGTTTCCTTTAGGTGAATTTGACAGTTCGCGCCTTGATAATGCAATGATTTGCGCAGTCTGACAGCTGTTGCTAGTAGTTGTTTATTTTATTCATTCATAATTTGGTGTTCGTGCTGGCTGTTGATGTATTGTGGATTCGCCACTGTTTTTTATTCATCCAGTTGTATTATTAACAATAGTGACGCGTAGTTAGTGTAAAATTGCTGTTGAATGTGTTATCCCATTGAATTTAGTAAGTAAAAAGGAGTTTTTTGGTTTTACATGACGATATTTGAAATGTCAGTTTGTCACCCTGAAATGGTCTTCGGTAAAAATGTGTGAGCTAATACTTTACACTTGGTAGACACACACATGTTTAACGGATTTACTTGATTACGTTTGTGTGATTGTGATGCATGTCTAAACCAATTTAAATCATATACCTACATTAAATTATGGATACAATATGTTTCATTAAATCAGATTCTGTATAAATAACAGCGATTTGAATCGTGCCGACTTATTTATTATTATTAACCTCACAGACTGTTTATAAATAAATTATTGGTATCACAAACTATTCTTGTTATTATATTATATTGTATTACAGGCTTTTTTAATCGACAAAAGTTATATGATGGGAATAAGTGGTGGTGACGGAATTGGGGCCAAAGAACCCAATTTTATGTACTATACACTCTGATGATGATGATAGGTTACAAAGAAATTTACAAAGTTCAAGCGAATTGCGATAGTGCCAAAACAACTAAACAAACACGTTAGGTATAAATCACAAATATAATTCCGCTTGTGTGGCGCTTATAAGAAAAGCGCCCCTAAATTTCCTAATTCCATAACTGAGTTTTTGTTATAACCGAGGGAATTCCTTTAAAATTCCATATACTTACACCGCACAAAAATCGTGCTATTTTTAAATGGAACACCCATGCAGTACGTATATTATTAAATTTTACCCCAAATCACCAACGAAATCATAATACTTATAATAAAAGTTGTTTTAGGTCTATTCAAATTCAAACTAATCAATAGTTTTGGGATTTTGGAAAAGTGACGAATAATGGAAAACTTATTATTGGCCCATTTAAACTTAAATTGACGAAATTTTCTCCACTGTTCTTATTGTTAAGACTAAACGCCGGTCAAGTCAAATTTCATTTTTATTTTGAGCTTAACTACACTAAAAATTGAATAAAACATTTCCTTCAATCGCTTACATCTCGGAGCACCCTGTATACCTCCAATTAGTTCATCAGGAAACAAAGTGCGTTGGTTTAGTACCGTTATTATTATTCCACTGCCCAAACTAATAATGTAACAAGTTTCGCAATTTTTAAATGTTTTTTGCATTGATTTTATAGAACATGATTTTATCTAAAACATGAACTTGTAGATATTTTGCAAAGGTGACAAATCTAGTCTTTAAGTGGGGTTTACCCTAGATAACGTCGCGTGACATTGTAACATTTAATGCCTTAACGCAGCGTGTCGCCTAATTCTCTTAAATAATCCTTTAACACTTTCCGAATTTTTTACATGTGAAACTACTTTCTATATTTATTTTATTGCTTTACTAATTTGTCATCGTTACAATTTATAATCATCATAAGAGTTCAGAATTTTTATCACAAACAGCCTGATGATGTGACAGGTTGAAGTAATTGATTTCGATCGTACTCACGTAGTATACGATCTATAAACTCAATTAAATAACTAGACTGTAGTTACCTAGTAAAGTGCCTGTAATGAAAATTTAATGACTAATTGAAATTCATTTTTGACACATTTGAACTAGATTCTAGATAGTTACAATAAACTCATGTTAATTGCTCTAACAAAGACATTTATCAGAAAATTCCTTTTAAATTCGAACAAACTATTCCAGATAAATGGGCAGTTAAAAAGATAATCGCTCGTTATGCTAAAAGGATAAAGATATCAAGGCTAAAGTATGGTGATTAGAGTCCGTCTATACAGTGATTGTTCTTGATATAAAAACACTATTCGAATCATAAATAAATTAAACAGGAAATAAGTCACCTTTATCATCGCAAAGAATTATTCATCAGGTCAAAAACAATTTATGTAAAACCATCCCGAGAGTTCAAACATACAAATTAATTTTTATGGTTTCATCACTGAAACTTTCTATAGGTAATCTAACGCCGAACGAGGGAGAATCATAAAAATATCTGGAAAATAAATTCCTAACTGAAGTAAAGCACTCCTAAAACTCACGGTTTTTTAATTACTCATAAGTCCCTGAAAGTCGTTGAAAGGATTCCAGTTACAGTTCTGATAGATTTTCCCCCTCAATCGATCCCCAAATTCAGAACATTCTTATGAAAGGTCAATTCGGCCGGAGTTTCGAAAGTCAATTTGAAAGCGAATAATTCGTGTACTGGCAAATATTTGGATAGGATTTAAGAGTAATTTAATTACCTTGTGTTACTGTATAATATTTAGAAATTCATGTAACGTTAAAAATTAAACCAGCATGCATAAACCCGGCTTTAGTTTCTAGATCTACTATCTTGTGTTCAAATCAGATTATGTTAACATGTTTTCATGCTTTATCTGGAACTGAATGAAAATAAGATTAAATGCCTCTGCAGGAACCAGTCTTAACTGTATGAAAATCGTTAGATGCCCTGCTTCATCCAATTTCCATTAGACTTTGCAACATGATGGTAATAATTGCTTTAGGAACGACGGATTGTCAAAGTGAATTTCATGGACACGTTCAAAAATCCATTTATACCTGAAAGTGTATCACAAAGAAAATGAGTTGCGTTTTAATTACATATTGTAAAAGCGTGCGGGAACTTTTTGTCATATCATGTATAATGAGATAAAATCTAGTGTTAGGTTTTGTTTGTATTACAAGTTAGTGAAGACAATTTCCCTTTAACTTGAGCTCCGTCTTTGTCGATGGAATTATTCATCGTGTCCATTTATCTTTTCCAGAAATTTTATTAAAACATCCGTCGCGTCATTGAGTTTTTTCACTAGGCGCTGTTTTATTCGATAACGAGCTGACTTCTGCAAAAAGCAATTTAGCGTCAATTTTTATCCATGAATTGCGATTCCTCCTCTTTTAAGCTGGAAATATATAATATAAGAATGATAAGAGCGTGGGTCGCATGATTACACCCACATATATCGGTGAACTCGATGCAGTGATTGAAAAATCTGTATAAAGCGACTAAAACAGACGTCTGACCATCGCATCGCCTCCATATCACAACAGAACACCCACAAGCATGAGCATGACGCTATCTAATATAAAAAAGAACAATTATTTCTAATGCCTATTATGGAGGATTTTTAATAGCTGCGTTGATTTGCACAGCGAAACTCAGAATCAAATCGTTATTGTCTAATTTTAAAGTAGGTCATCTGCAATAAAATCTAATTGAAAAAATTACGTTACATTACCGTGTTTGTTTTATTTTATCTTTAATCCACATCATGCACGTATGTTTAATAAATATCAAATTTTGCAGTTGTACTTTGAATAGAATACAAATCATCGCTTTCGTAAACACTAAAACTAAACTCAAGGTTTAGATTAGTTTTCCAAATAAATCAAGTTTGAATTTTCCGCGCCTATTTTCATGGCGGGAATTTTAAGAATTCAATCAGATTTATATATAAAGTAGCTTTCCAATGTCACAAATTGAGTTGTATGTGGATTGTTTACAACTATAAAAAATAAAATCTTGGCAAATCACCAGCAGGTTGTGTTTTTAGTCCTTACCGATAATTTAACATGCATAGAATATTTTTAGAGTACACGGTGTTTGTTTACTACTGGCATGTTGATAGTAATTAAGTTATAATATAATATAAGTAATTGTTTCCCGTGTAAATTTTCGTAATCTTATCTTATATAAGCAATATTTACTTAAGTATGCTTTAATTTCTCGGAACAATATACATTTTTATAAAATAGAATAATTACAGTAACTAACTATTATACATCATTTATTATTGGACTATTTACAGATGGATAAAAATAGCCTCTCTCATAAAACGGCGGATATGTGTATCAATTGAGCTATTGAGGTAAAAACACTTTCATAAATTTCTTTGGGAAACCTCATAAATTGCATAGGGAAGCCCTTGCAGGAAGTATTTTCCACTCTGCTTTGTGCTTGATACCGTAAGCATCAGATCAAAAATCCACATTTTCCCTTAACCTTAAGAAAACGTTTTAATGTCGAATTTTCAAAATTAATTCTAAAAAAAATTTGCACCACTCGATAAAACTGTGAAATCTTATCTAATGGGTATATCTGCATGTTTATTTCTATTCATGAAATAAAACAGAATAGTAGGTAGATAAGATATTTTTAGCAATTATAGATAGAACACACCTTTAAGCTACCGGGTGTCTAAAACTAAAAGTAAAAATCATCCTGAATTGTCTAAAAATTTTACAACAATCAGTGGAACAAGGACAAACTTATGCGTGGGAGTTTTCCGAAAACTGACATTTGTCAAAAAGAGCATAAAATTTGAATGTGATTTTATAGGAAATTGTCAAAAATATTCGAAAATATCGATTATTGTCCAAAATACCAAAATTTTAGTTATAATTAGTGGAACAAAGACAAATTTATATCTTTTTTAGGTTCTAAAAACTACCAAATTTTCTTCTGCTAAACACAAAAATGTCATAGGGTTATAAAAATTTCGTAGTTGGCAAATTGGCAATTTATTTCTGTGTATACTTTTCCGGAATTTTCATCATTCAAAGAAAAATCTCCTCAATTAAATTTGGTTCAAATAAAAAATACCCACACAAAAAATACAAATCTCCTTGGAAGTTACAATGTTGACAAATTACATAAAGCATCAAATCGATAAAAATGAGTATCTTTTGTCGTCATGCCAAATTTCCCTTGTACTCTTGTGTTGTTCTATTATTATTTGATTTTCTGCTTTTGCGCTTTTATGTTTATTTATTTTCCCCCTCTAATTACATTTTTCTTATTACGCTTATACTTTTAATTACCTGCGTTAATTAGAAAGTGAGTTTTACCGGATTATGTTTGAATTTATTTATTCGTCAATCCAGTTAATTAACAGACTAAATTAGATTTATTTATAAAGTTTGATTAGAACCCTGAACTTCACAATATTCTGAAGAATTAAAAGAAAACAACAAGGTAAATTCCGGGCGATTAAAAAATATCTCTGGTATATCTATTGAATACCTTCCTACATTATGTTGAAGTTAATTGTTTATTATTTTATAGTTATGCACTGTTTTATTGCTTAATTATAGCTTGAGTAACGTTGTCTAATGTTACATATTTATTACAAAATTGGTTGGATAATCCAACTTTTTCCACATATAAGTTATGCGTCCTTCAAGGTGTCCCTCTGGAATCCTCGGTGACCTGCCATGTAAATCCAAGTTAGAATTACTAAATCCGTGCACAGTATTTGAATTTCAAAATAATCGAAATATCTTAAGATTGTGTCAGGACTTGCGCGTACAACAAAAACCTCAACGCAGGATCGGGTTTTATTTTACACAAAATAATACTTTTTTCAGACAGTTTTGACGAACAATTTTCCTTTATTTTTTCTGTCGTAAATGCGGGGGGTTTGAAGTGCCTTTTTGACTGAATACGTCGATGTTTCTGTTTCACTCTTAATACCATACAGCATCGTATCGATAAGTGCGCAGAAATGTTGCGCGAATTTCATTCATTTCTTGTAGTCGATACCTTTGTATTGGTGGTAGTCAAATGAAAATCGTATTTTCACGATAAAACACTTTTGTGATTGATATAAGTAGTGTCTTTTACCGGTTAGTGAAAGTGCTTGATTTTCCGGTATGTGCTTTTGGTTGTACTAGTGGGTGGTTGCGACACCCTTAAATTAATTGAAACAAGAAAAGTCCTTTTATTATAATGTCATTTAGCCAGCCATTCACGTTTTCACTTAAGCTACTTAGGAATTTCGTAAATAAATTATTGTAGTTTCAAACAAGCATTAATCGAAGCTAAAATTAGACACAATATTTAAATTTGCGACCCAGCGCTTACAAAGCTTTTAATAATTAATGCGCTTATAATAATATACATTAAAGCTCATATACAATTTAAGCTTTTAAGTGAAAGTTACAAATTTAAATAGTAAATAACCTCGTTATTCCCATAGAAAATCCAACAAAATTATGCGAGCATACAAAAGGAATTAAATTTCATTATTATATCTTTTATCCTGAAATAATTTCATTTTCACAGGATATTCAAATTCATGCACTTTTACTTTTTTTTAACACAGTTTACTTGAGTTCTATTGATGTATTTTCCTAACACGCACACTTGGAAAGTGGAAACAATCACACACACACAAGGAAATAAATTGATTAAAAAAATTAGTTCAAGGTAAGGGAAATTGGGTCAAACGGCTTTAAGGAACGTCAAAATGTCACAATGGCAACTTAAAACTCTTCTTCGACCAGCGCTGTAATTATTTCAGGATTTAAACAGAAATTGTTAATAAACAAGATACTGAAAGTTCTTTCATTTTATTTATAGAACTGGGGAAAAATTGAATAGGCGAGTAGAAGTGGATGATTTAATATTATTGGAAGTTTGTATATTACTTTATCCGTGCTGCTTGATAATATAAAATTGAAGCTCATTATATAGATGGCAACCAAGCAATAAAGATTTTCATATTAATTTTATATCAAGTTTAGGATTTCGTCCTTTATATTATTATGGCTTGTTATTAGGAGTAAATAAAATGTAACGAATTGTAGTTACAATTATCCGAACCGCCATTCACTCAATTTAGCTGTAATTTCCAAAATTATCCATAATGAACCACCATTCATCATAATTATCGATTCTAACCTTATTTCCACTTTTTTACAGTAATATATTCCGAAAACTATCTGGAATTTGTCGACTGAATGTTTAGCTCATTTCCATTTAATTAAAACAAAAATATTCGAAAGGAACTAAATAAATTCATTTTATGAAAAATAATTTCAGTCCGAATTTTTTTTATCAAAAAATCTGGAACAAAGACAGATATATTTTTTTGTCAAAAAGCGAGCGGTTTCCAATTCTTACTAAAAACTGGAAAAGTAAATTTTGAATAAATTTTTTATGCATGCATCTAAATATATTGGTATAAGTCATGTGAAGGGCCACATGGGATATTTCTGTGTACGTAAACCACACAATTTTCACACTTTTTCCGCCCAAAGAAATCTTTTTGTTGTCGATTTGTGAATATCCTACAACTTAACAATAGCAAACTTAAGAAGATTTAGTTTGTCAAACGAAACTCGACGATTTTTCTCCATAACAACAAGAAAATCTGTTGTGATTCGAAAATAAATATTTTTTTTGTTTGGTTTTCCAGGTAGAAGACATAATTTATAAGAAGAATGGCTTTTGCGGGGTTGAAGAAGCAGATAAATAAGTGTAATCAGGTAAGAGTATTGTCGAAATGTATTTTTAGTCTGTCGCAATGAAGGCGGAAGAAATGAACTAATTCCATCTTACAACTCATTCTAGTTTAATGGCAACGCATTTAATCAACATAATTTGCATAATTAAATTGGAAAATGGTATTTAAAGTACAGAAATAGTTATTTTATGTGACTTTAGTCGCCGCAAATTCATTTTTAATATTCTGAGCCTTGGAGGACTCTCTCGGACTCGGACAGTAAAATATTAGTATGTTGTTTAAAATCGACCATCAGCTCTAGGAATAGCTTCTAAATAAACATTTTATATGCTCACAATTTTATGATATTAATTATAGCTGTTTTAATGCTTATTCACTAATTATTATCAAACAAACTCCCTCAATTAAGATGTAAATGCAGATAAATTGTTGTAATTTTCACATTTTTCTTGCAGTATGTCACGGAAAAAATGGGAGGTGCCGAAGGCACGAAACTCGATTTGGATTTTATGGACATGGAAAGGGTAAGTACTCCCCGAAGGATATAATTATTACAATATAATATTTTATTACAGGCTTAGTCATACATAAAACAAAAAAGTACTTTGTACTAAATCTTATTTAGGAATGTCTACAGAGACGAATAAAATATTTTATGAACTGTTTGTTTTCATCAAAGTTACAATAATTATGTTAACTTGCAGCTTTAAATAATAAACGCCAATAAAACTGAAGTAATGAAACGCCTGAATCACTATATTTATTTTGTCAAGGCAAATATTCAGTCACCTTGAGCAAAAATTTTGTGGTTTCGTCTTCATCACAACAATTTTGTTTACAAATATTAGACACGCTTCATTACAGTCGAGATTATCTCCTTTTCATCCCTAATTGGAATTAATCCTTAGACATTTTGACGTAATCTAGCAAATGCAATTCAGTTTCCACTTAAACCTATTTCTGTCTCTTCCTGATTATATTATCGAGTTAGGAAGAGCGAACTTAGATTTGAGGACGAATTGCTCCACGTGTTAAGGACAAAAATAGTCTATGCCGTCAAGGATACAATTTTGGGCGGGTTAATTAGAAATTTGGTGGAGGCGCCGGTTAAAAAACTATCTTTTCAGGTTTATTAGATTTAATATGAAAATTTAGCTTAATACAACTTGGAAAGATCTAATATTAGTCCTTAAGGACAAAAATAGTCTATGTCGTCAAGGACACAATTTTGGGCGGGTTTACTAGAAATTTGGTGGAGGCGCCGGTTAAAAAACTATCTTCAGATTTATTAGATTAAATATGAAAATTTAGCATAATAATACATGCAACTTGGAAAGATCTAATATTAGTCCTTAAGGACAAAAATAGTCTATGTCGTCAAAGACACAATTTTGGGAGGGTTTACTAGAAATTTGGTGGATGCGCCGGTTAAAAATCGTGTGTTTTTCAGTAATATTAGTCCTTTTTAATATGATTGTTTCCTTGGTGCCAATTTTATGGTAGTACTGAGTTGCTGTGAGCTTTTTAATTTTGTTTAGAAAACGGACGTTACCTACGAACTGGTCGAAGAGTTGCAAACGAAAACCAAAGAGTTCCTACAACCAAATCCCACAGCTCGGGCTAAGATGGCAGCGGTGAAGGGTATTAGCAAACTTAGTGGACAAGCAAAATCAAATACTTATCCCCAACCGGAGGGTGTGCTAGGCGACTGTATGCTCACTTATGGCCGGAAATTAGGCGACGATAGTATGTTCGGACAAGCACTTGTCGAAATGGGTGAATCTCTCAAACAAATGGCCGATGTTAAATACTCACTCGATGACAATATTAAACAAAACTTTTTGGAACCGCTGCATCATCTCCAAACTAAAGATCTAAAGGAAGTTATGGTACGTAAAACGAGTTGTTTGCATAGTCATAGTGGAATAGGATATTAAATAGAGCCCCAGGAATTAATTGTGTACGAGTTATAAGAAATAAAATAATATTTTTGCCACTAAATATAAAGTTTTTAATCTTTAACAGAGCACTAAAACATTGGATTAATATTATATTGTTAGCCTGTGTAGAAGCAGCAATTCCATCATCATGAGATTTCTTGTGTTTTTTAATTGTTCCATTTCTTTTTTGTTAGCATCACCGCAAAAAATTGCAAGGGCGTAGACTCGATTTTGACTGTAAACGAAGGCGACAAGCAAAAGGTAAATATAGTTTTCTTTTCCATCGTATTTTAACGTGTTTCCGAAATAATCTTGTAATTTAATGTGTGTAGTTATTAAATTACAAGATTTTAAACGTTAGCATGTGAGACTACAATAAGCATGATTTATATAGCCACTAAAGGGGTCCTGAGCCCTTATTCCAGCCCTGTTAAGACACAGGCAAATACTTATGGTATGTTTCGTAGTTATTATCACTGTAAAACGTCGTGTAGACTTAAAAGTGTTTTTGCTGTTGTTGTTTTTATTATTAGTCCATGTTTTTACGTTAATATTAATTATTATATTAAAGGGCAAATTATATTTTTTATTTTTATTTTTTGGTCCATAGTAACGTATTTAGTAAGTAAGTAAAAGGCACAGGCTAAGATCGATTTTTTTCATGTAAACAGGTGAACAACCTCCATATTTATGTTTTTTTTATAATTTTTTCTGGTTTATTTTTTGGCATGCGCTAATTGCACGATGACCTGTTACTTAACATAACAGGTTCAAATATTGCAGATGACGAGATTAAGACTGCTGAAGACAAATTTGAAGAGTCGCTACATCTTGCTCAAGTGGGAATGTTTAATTTATTAGAAAACGATGTAAGCACCCACGAAATTTTTCCAACTTACATCTGGTTAATGTTACACATAATTTTAGATAGAGCAAATATCCCAACTAGCAACGTTCGCGGAGGGCTTATTGGATTACCATAGTCAATGTACAGAAGTTCTTAAGACCCTGACTGAAACTCTTTTGGAAAAGTAATTAGTTTATTGTGGATAAAAATGTGGCTATTGTAAGATTAATTTTTTTGGTTTCAGGAAAGATGAAGCTGCAAATCGTCCGAAAGTCGAATTTGTTCCGAAATCGCTGGCCGATCTCAATATAGAAGGTGTTTCAGATGGTCTAAATGGTACTAATCATAACAATTTAGTAAATCATCACAATAGCAATACAAATTTCTTATCAGCCGGTTATGAATTTAAACCTAAAACTGTTCCCACAAAAATTATTAAACCCGACCCTTTTGACCCTTGGAGTTTTCCGCCAGGTATTTTTATTTTATTTTTTTTTATTTTACTAACTTATTTTAAGTTTTTAAACTAAACCCTCCATGTTTTGTTGTGTTTTTATAATTTTGTAACCTTCAGCTCAAAAATTGTGTTTTTCTTAATTTACCGCTAAAAGTGTGTTCCATTCAGTTGGAACACAATTTTTGCACGTTTTTTAAGGTAAGTTTCCACCAAAACCCTTTTTGCTCCCCAAACGCAAGTACAGTTCCCTAGAAACCTTGAGTATCAAGGTAAGTTCATCCTGTACTCTCGGTGTCCCTACTTCCACAATCGTCAAACTGTTCATTTTTCGCACACACACAAACTGACAATTTGCACGTGTGTTTTATGTGCACTTTTCCGCGTCTTTGCATGGAAATGCTGTGTTAGAGTCAAATTAAACACTTAAGAGCTGGCGATGATAAAACGGCTTTGACATGAGTTTAATTGTACACTAAAACTTAAACTGTGAAAACGATATTCGGCACTTGATTACTGTCATTGCATTAATACCAAATTTAAGCGAACTTCAAAACTTTCTCTAAATTTGCCAATTTTTCGTAAAGAAGTCTGATAGTTTTTTTGTCAAAATTTTAGCTATTTTAGGGTATAGTCCACTAGAAGCATTGATATATCCAAAATAGGGCCTATGATTTTTGCGCAAAATCTAACTTTAAAATTCTGAATTCCAGATTTAATGTGCGAATTTTATTTCATATCTTTGTATATTTTAATAATACCGATGCTAAGTTGTAGAATAAAGTTTTGTAGCTTATGCTCGCATAGTTTCGGTTTAAAAAGTGACCGTTACATTATATTTGCAAATCGTTCTGCGTGAAAACATCTAATTACCTAAATGCCACATCATTCACTTTATTCATGTTTGGCAATCATCCAATTTATCTTACGTTGCTTGGCAATGAATACATTCAGTTCTATTTTAAAGCATAAACAAAACACATTTACCAATACATATATTCGATTTGTCTAAACTTTTAACCAAACAAAATGTCTTTATGTGCTCGTGTATTAACGTATCTAAAATGCTTGACTTGTTGTTCTGACAAATATGTGTTGTTAGGCTCTTCACAAGTGTCTTCTCCACAACATAAACCGCATCAACTTGAGTTGCTACCAGGACAACATTCTGCTAATGGTAACTAACTGTCTTCCTATTTAACTTACTAAACCCTTACCCATGTTTTTTGCATAACAAACCCAAATAGCTTTTAGTTATTGCAGAGGACGAGCGAGATATTGATAGTTAAAAAAGGGGCGGGAAAATTTGTATAGAAAATTATTATTCTCGTATTAATACAGCTGACGATGATGATTAGCTGAAGGTTACAGTTTTCTGGCAAGTTTTAGACAATTTGATTGGTTTTCTAGCATCGCCATTGCCGTCCCCCATGAAATCTCCTGCCAGGACACCAATGGGTGCTAGGCAAGCTTCTTGTACAGCCCTTTACGATTTTGATCCAGAAAATCCAGGAGAGCTTGGCTTCAAGGTACAGCAAGATTCCAGGTGAAGTTCGATTGGTTTATGATTATTTTTGTTGTAGGAAAACGATGTAATAACTTTATTAACTAAAATTGATGAAAACTGGTTCGAGGGCAGTTTAAATGGCCGCACAGGCTACTTCCCAGTGAACTATGTGAGAGTCGATGTGCCATTACCATGAATTACGGGTTAAGAGCAGCAAAGCATCACGTGAACAACCCCTTTTATATATTTATTTCATTCTGTTTGTCTTATTATATTTTGTTTATTTTTATTCATTTCTTTTTACTTGCCTTTATTAATTTTAGCGAAATTATATATAAAATATCAACTGCACTGTGAAACTTCAGACAAAGCCATATTAGGTATGAATTTATGCTAGTGACTATAAGAGCATTTAATTTTTAAATTATACTAATATAGAACTGAATTTCAAACTATTTTTTTAATATCTTCCTCTAATCTACGATTATGTTCCAAACTCTGTATATAAAATATGAATAAATTTAAATCTAGTATATCGCTGATTTGTTTAAACAAAAGATATTTTTATTATTAATTAGTGTGTGTATAAAAGTGTGTGCAGTTGAAATATCGAATCATCCAAAATCCGGTGAAAATGATTCAAATCGTGTACAAGAATTAATTTAGTTGTAAATATTTAGTAATGTTTAGCTTAGTTACTTTAATATTAAATAGTTTATATTGTTGTTTATATTGTAAATGCTTATATACAGTTGTTCCGTTATACAAAAATCGAAATATGGTTGATAAAATAAAAGTTAAAAAAAACACGTAATAAATAATTATACAAAAAAAAATTATAAAATAAATTAATGTTAACCAAACGCCGTGCAAGCTTTGGCAGCCAATTTCCCATATAAAAAGGTTGACATGTCTCGACCGGCCCCTTGCCAAAAAACAAAAAAAAAACAAAAAGTGTTAATTGCATGAAATGGATAATTCAGTGTTAAAAAAATAAAAATAAAACTATGTTTTCGTTGATGTTTTTGATGTAGATATTGCTAGCTTTCCGCTGAAACTTTATACATTTAGATATATTGATATCTAAAAATTTGATCTAAACTATAAGACATGTAATCTAACTCGCTTTTTTAAACAATGAAAACCAAGTTTATGCACTAATCACTTATGTTCATTTCGCCAGTTTGTGTCTGTTTGATAAAGTTTTAGCTGAAATGTTACAAATTGTTTTAACTTGTCATTTGACATGCTATAGATGTATTATATTTGTGTGAAATTAATACCAGATAACTCCAAAATAGGTCGTGGTGTGTTTTGTTTCAGTAAACAGATCGAGCGTTGATTCGGAAATTTTTCAGTAGCTAGTTTTGAACATCACTAGAACTCGCTACTGAAATATTTCCGGATAAAATAGTGAATTATCCTTTTGTATACTTATTTTATTTAGTTTAGAGAGCGCGTTGTTCCGGAAATTTTCCAACAACTGGTTTTGAACATTACTTTACAAAGACGCTTTTGGAGGAGCTGGACTATTTCCGGATCGTTGTAGAAAAATATTAGTTAACTAGTAGTGGTAGTAGTATGTAATATTTTTTAATATTTACATTTTATGGCGTACTGAGCCGTTGAAATTCGTGATAATAATTTGACTTTTAGGTAATATTTTTATGTAGGCGTATTGTTTTTTACAATTTTTAAGACCGGTATGTGTAATATTTAATCAAAAGTCGAATGTATGTAATAATGATGATTAATACTCAACGTAAAATTGAACACATCACACCTTATTAAAATGTACTTACTTATCTGGTTCATGACAATACTTTAGATATTAAAGTTAAAAAATAAGTATATCCAATTAAGAATATTGTTACATAAGTCGTACCTATGAAACTATGTTTTTATGGTAATTGAAACCTGTATTGTGAACTAATCTACTATAGTATATCTTTTAGACTATTTACTGTCCTCAAGTCATCACATTAAATGATCTCTCTTCGAAAATATAATTAATAAATATTATTTACAGTAATAACTAATAAAAAACTGGAGTTGAACTATCGGTCACATTAAAATAGTTACTTGTAAATTTAGCCGTATGAGCAATAATTTAAATTTTTATTAATCATTCAAATATAAACATGATATTATCACAAATTGTTGTATTTAATATATTATGAAATTTTTGAAATATTTTTAACTGCACTAAACAAAACATTAAATTGTTTATAAAAATGAGCCATATATTTATTTACTTGTAGCAAGTTACCAAATAAATTATAATTATTGAAATATTGTTAATACACATGTATACAAATTTAAATGTTACCGTATTTGTGCATTAATAAAAAATGTGTCACAACCTTGGTTTTTAGCTTCATTTCCCCACATCAGAATTTTCCATTCCACTCGTGCGTTCATCACTAGATGGCAGTCTAATAGAGTTTAAAAAACCTCGAACTAACTGCTGGCTCTTAATGCAAAAATATTTTATGCCATAAATCAGTAACCATCCACAGAAAAATATTTTATCAAAAAACATGGTATTTTACGTTACATATGCCAATTAAATGCCAGAATATCGCAAAAATTCCCTACAAATTTCTTGGTTTCTTCTACAGAATACAATTTTTTTTTTCTATTTATAAACATTCAGACTTGTCTTTGTGTCTTGTGAGAAGTGGAAGGTACACTTTGACAACTAATAAATTGTCTCGGTTATTTTGCATTTCTCGATGAAAAAGTGTATAAGCAAAGTTTTAGAGCATTACATTTTCTATTTTATTTATGCTAAAGAAAAATGTTTTAATATAAATAATACGCGTCAAAAAAACTACCTTCCACTTCTTCAGGGACAGGGAGATCACAAAACTACATTAAAAACATTTGTCCTAAATTCGCCGAATTCTTCGGTCCAATTTCACCTAGATTCACTGGGCTAGTAACTGTTTTGTGTTCTGTGCACTAAAAATACAGGATATTTCTAAATGGTCTTTACGAAATCCTACCACAAGTTTTTGGGCTTAAAATAATTCGATTGAACCAAACATACCTTAGTCCAACAGTCCTTTATTATTGAGTTACAGGGCGCCAAAAATATCTTTCCAAATCGTTTTTTAAGTATATCTACAGAACGATTTAAAGTAGAGTCTTGAAATTTGGTGGGTTAATAAGTCCATAAGGAAGCTACAATGTGATGGTATTACAACCAAAATAATATTGTTCAGTGTGGTACTTATACGGGGGGACTCAGTGTTTTTTTGGATATTTTTTGTAGGGTATTGAATTTTTTTACAAAATAACAAGAATTATGATAGATACGCTCAAGACACGTAAAAAATGTATACTTGTTTGACTTGCGTTAACTCAACTGTTTGCGAGATATTTAACTTCGAAAATTTTTTTGTTATAAAAACAATTTGTGACTTACCCTGTAAAGTAAAAAATATTGGGTCACTCTAATACAGCTGATTCTACGTCCAAAACTAAGCATAAATGGTTGTAGAAACCGACCCCCAAAAATGTTTCGTTACTAAAATACAGGGTGTTGAAAGATGTATTTTTTATTCGCCCTCTATCGTTTTTAGGTATATCTACAGAACGGTATAAGATAGAAATTATGCTTAGTTTTGGATGTAGAATGAGCCGTATTAGAGTGACCCAATATTTTTTACTTTACAGGGTGTCACAAATTGTCGTTTTAATAGCAAAAAAAATTTTCAAAGTGAAATATCTCGCAAACAGTTGAGTTAATGCAAGTCAAACAAGTATACCTTTTTTACGTGTCTTGAGCGTATCTATCATAATTGTTATTATTTTGTAAAAAAATTTAATCGCCTACAAAAATTATTCAAAAAAAACCTGAGACCTCTTCGATAAGTACGCCACTGAACAATATAATTTTGGTTCTAATACCAACAAATTGTAGCTTCCGTATAGACTTAATAACCCACCAAATTTCAAATCTCTACTTTAAACCGTTCTGTAGATATACTTAAAAAATTATTTGGAAAAATATTTTTTAGCGCCCGGTAACTCAGTAAGGAAGAACTTTTGGACTAAGGATTTATTTTGAGCCCAAAAACTTGTGGTTGGATTTAGTAAAGACCTTTAGAGACACCCTGTATAACAACTAGTAAAAACGGAGCTAACTAAGCATAGTCCATTTTGCAATAAGTTTTATTCTGTTCATGTTGGTTTTAAATTTGAAGTTAATTAAAGACTAATTATTTAAAAAGGCAGATTCTGAAACACTTTCAGAACAATATTTTTCGATGCTGTTGCTTTTTTTATTAATCGATTCGTGAATAAAAAGAAATAATTCAGTTTTTAACCAACCGGCTGTATTTTTAGAGTTAAAACTGAAAAAGTGCAAAAAAGTATTAATTTTGTTCTGTAACACCTTGTATATATGTGAAGGATTGTCTTTTCCGACATTTCCTTTATTTACATCCAATTTCCTCTAACTTTTGAGCGAAATGATGAATTTAATCCCATACAATTTTTCCTTTTTTACTTTCTTATACCTAGTATAAGGAAGTATAGTAATCGTGATTTTTTACTATAACGTACCCTTGAAACTTGAAATATATTAGATATTAAAAGATCGTTTAAAATAGCTTTTGCCACGACAAACTCAACTTTCTCAACATTTCCATTTTCCTGCAATGGCCCCTTACGAATTTCTTGATATTTCCGCAAAAGAAACCGTTTGATGTATTTCTATAACGAATTAAATACTCTGCGGGTAAATTCCATTTAAATTATTTATAATGCCCTTCATGTAAAAAAAACTGTCATAGGGTAATATAAAAAAGTGTGCGATGAATGTTGCGTTACATAAGTATTACGTTGTAAATAAAAATTAATGAGCAGTCGTTATACAAAAGATCCAATTCATTTCTTGTAAGGGAGCAGGCTTTTAAAAAAGATTGTGTTTTAAATAAGCTTTGTGGAAATATTATATACAACGCTGAAAGTAAGAAGAAGAATAATAAGAAACAAATGCGAAAATATATTTTTAATTGGCGTCTGAACGGAATATCATGCCTTTTATGTGCTTTTTTTCATCGGAATCAAATTAATTTTCCAGTTGTACATACTCAGAATTAATTATTGAAGTTAATAAATTCCTGTTGCATTTTCCTTGTAATATTCCTCACAAATTTCCCTTAGCATTAACCACAATTTACGCAAGATTTTTCGGTAAATTCGATTTGAGCATGTAAATGTATTTGTTGCAACATAATCAAAAAATGTAATGGAATGAGAATGAAAACGGGACGTAGTGGGGTGGAGAGACCAAAAGGTAGGAGGAGATGAGCGGTGAACATCGCATCGGTTGTGCTATGCGGGCGGGCGGTTGCGGGTGGTTTTTTCAATTATAAACTCTATTTGGCTTAGCACAGATTGTTGTGTAATCAGTTTAGCTCGTTACGGCCCGCGAGCACTCGACAGTGAACTACATCGAGGAACAATCTAACTAAAGCAAACCTAAACCTTAACTGGAGTAGAATGATTGCATTTCGAAGCCACCAACCGCACCAACTTATTGTTTCATCGGTAGTCACAAATATTACTCAACTTCTGAATTCCCTTTTCTATATCTGCACTCGCTTGTAATATTCCATCTTTATTTAAATTTCTTTATTATGACTTTCAATTACCTAAAGTTAATTACATACAATTTCAATCGAATATATCCTTGATCATTATATTATCCTTATCCCACAACTTTTACACCACCCTTCGTATCCATAATAAATTCAATTAATATGTTATTTACATTTAAATTTTAAATTCCAACTAAGGATCAAAAAAATCTTCAATATTTCAGTGTAAAATGCGGAGTGCTCTAGGGGTCATTCCCAGGGCTCTCATCTTCATCATTTATACTACGCACTTATTATTCCACCTAATTAGTAGTTTTTTTAAAACCTGTCTTATACCACGTAACCTGAGCCCAATTACCTAAATAATTTCCACTACAGCTATTTTCTTGCAAAAATATAGATTACAAAGCAACGTGTCTTCTACTCTACCCGAATATAGAAAAAGAAAGTAATAAAGTATAATAACATGATAACCAAACGATGCGGTGTATATTGCAGGAGTCTGTGCAGATTTGAGATATAATTGAATGTTGGATGAATAATGCATGTGTCCTCGCGTCACCGTAGCCGCAGTGTGGCCTCTTGGGACAGAGTTAGTGTTGGGTCCCTCCACCCTCATCCGGATCGACCTGGAATTGACCATGGACCGGAATGGACCGTCAAACTCTACACGCCTATCTGAGCGTGTTTGTTAAATGAACACCCGGACATGTTACTGCTACTTTACTTTCAATTACTATCACATATAGAGGAGAAAAGTTGACGGTTCTTGGACGAATTCTAATTCGAACAAGAAATAAATCGCCTTTGCTAAAGCTAGTTTTATACAGGGATTTAACTTTAATGCAAGGCGGAATCTAATGAGAGGTTCATACAAAGTTTTAAGATAAAATTAACGTCTTTTAATTGGTATATTACTATAGCTGCATAAATCTGACTTTAGTCCAGAAAAAACTTTTAAATTGTTTTTTGATTCTAGAGTTCGTACTATCAAGTAAAAACTACTGGCCTTCGTTCTTAAATTACAAAAGCTGTATAAAACTGAATTTAGCCTAGAAAAAGCTGTTTTTGCTCTCAGACATCAACCATCTTAGTCATTATAGCATAATGGTCGATTTATTCGACTACAGAAAGGATAATTTGGGAAATGTTAAAAAATAAGGGCCTATCAAACCAGTAAGTAGTACAATAAATCGATCATAATCCTAGCACGTGGTAGTTAGACAAAGTGGATATTATCCCTTACATGCCACGCGTCAGGGTTTGTTATGGTATTCAATTATACATTGTACGGTGATCGTCCGCCTATAACACAGCTGTTGTGGCCTCTTTAGTAACCCATCGACAACTTGTATCGTGATTACATAAATCCTCGGATTTCTTTTATTACTGCTAACAAATATATGGCTTTGATTGGACGAATAACAACAGAGATGGAATATGTCGTCATCTCTAGGCGACAAAATATTTTTAAGATTACTCATCAAAATTTCTTAGCCTGAATTACTTATAATCGTTTAACCTTAACATTTTTCGTTTAATTAATTAATCTTAAACAATTATAAATGCCTCTTCTGTACCGGTTTTGGGTATTATTCTATAGCCCTAGGAGCTACAGTATGTTATGATGTGTATATTAATGGGGTGGGTATTTAAAATCACAAATTTGGGGGGTTGAACATAATCGGACAAAGGTTTATAGTAAACAGAAGATTACATTTCCCCTATTATAATTTACATTCGAAAATCTTTGTTGTCTTGCGACTGTCAAATAATCACTGTGAAATATTTGAGTTTTAAATCAATTATTAACGTTAGTTAATTAGTCATGATGATGATTGTGTAATCCTCAATAGATTATATAATACTAAAATTAATATTATATATATACACTTTACAGTACTCTGCTTAATTAATTATCGACTATATCATTTTGCTGAATGGATATTTAGACAGATCTTCTAATTTAACTTTTTTCTACAGCCTGTTAACTAGTTTATTTAATTAATGAATAGCATGTGGGTGTCTGTTTCTATTTTAAGTGAGAATTATTGAAAAATTATACCATGAAACAGCGAATTTTCTAGCAGTTCTTTAATTTTAAAATTATGGCGGATGCGCCGGTTATAAACTACAGCTGATTTTTATCTACTTAATTATGGTTGAAACTAATGAATAAAATGGAATTATATTTTAAAACATCTAACTTTAAACCTGGTATCTCTAAATATTAAATTTATTGTGTAATTTTCAAATAAATTATTAGTTCTAAAATTTGGCGGAGGCGCCGGTTTCATTTTTTTAAAACCCAAATTCCAGTGCTACTATAGTCCTTTAAAGCACCTAAACCTCGTTATATATTACTGAATATTATTTTTTCCTGCTATACAAATATCTGTTTTATATCTTGGCAAAAAAACTTTCGGTGTAAAAAGCGATTATTGTATAGGCAATACCAGCAGTATATCCTAAATCGCTTCGGCATACGGCTGATGAACATGTTTTCAATCACTGTAAATACCATTACGTAAGCCAGTGTGTATTCATGTGCGATAATACTCCAGCGCTTCAATTATTGCTATTATTGTGTTACTCATAGAGACGCGAAGAAGATTATCCTGGATTTTAACATGTAATAGAAGGAAATTCTAAATGTATGTAACGTCTATCCGGTTTTAAGCACTGAACTCTTTCAATCAACTATGGGAATTGAAGGTGTCCTTTCCCAAAAATAAATTTCCTTCCATAGATGTTGTAGATAACGAATAATACAATTTTTACGTTGTGATGTATTTTATTTTATATATAAGAGTGTTGAATAAATGAAATAAATGTTCATATATAGAGAATCATCTCTCTTTTGTATGTTGTGAGAATCTCCAAATACCGAAATGGCACTCCAGAGACCTTATATAACAAAACGGCTTCAGCAAACTCAAGCGTACTCTAGTTATTCTAGTCATGGATGAGAGAATGATGTGAGCTATATCGAAAAAATAACGATAACGTTAAATTTAAATTGAATCCACTATTTGTTATCTGTAATAAAATTCCAGACAACAAACTTTGTTAATAATCCGTCCACCATAATTAAAAATTTATTTATTTTTTCAACATCATATAAAATAGATTCTTTTCTTATGGAAATAAAAACCAATTTTAACGCTTCCTCCGCCTTTAAGAAAGATGAATAGCCCTGTGATTACTGAAGAAATCTGTCTTGGGTCTCGGCTAGGTGTGTAGTTATAGTAGTTAGGACCGACATAAAATATAGATGAAAATTCACGACCGGCATTCATCATGGTCATTGAAACATTGTTAGAATTTTTTCGCACTTTATTCCTATAGTTCTAGCTTAGATAATAAAATATAAATTGACAATGAGTTACCTACAATTAGTCAACACTCTGTATAAATAAGCAAATTAATATAAAATATACGGTTATATTATGTATTATATTCTAGAAAATAAATTTCTACAATATAATTTCTCGCTAGTAGGTACCTACTTTTTGTGTTAGTACTCGAATATTTTCTACGTACTACAGGCGGTACCAAGCGTTGAAATCAATTACGCAACAATCATTATTCCTAATAGGTTATTGTTTCATTCATAAGATATCTTTAAGTTCGTTTAAGAAAACTATGAGGAAAAACCTCTTTACATGTCTAGCAGCCTGTTCCAAAATGCGTAAAAGTGCGTACGGTTTTATCGAAAGTACTCATCCTTTGAATATTAAATTTTATGCTAAAATACTTATCTAACTTCCAATTCAGGTTAGTCAATTAACAGTATTTTGTTGGAAAAGTCAGTTTTTCCAATCTCTCTATATTTCTGAAATCCTAATAGAATCCATAGGTACTTGTGTACTAGACTTAAAATTACTCAGTACTAAGCATGTTTGCGGGCTTCTAGGGAAGTAGTGGTACCCACTAGTACACTAGTGCCAAAAAAGCACAATTTTAAATAACGAAATGTGAAAAATAACGAGATTTTCGAAGTTAAACCAATTTAAAAAGATTTTTAGCACCCATTGATAATAGAGTACCAGAAAACGTAAAGAGGTTCTTTACTAAAGCTACAAATTGTTCAGTACCTGCAGAGTAGGGCGTGCCGACTGGTGAAAAATCAATGAATGGGATAGCAGAAAGCATGAACCTATTCACTAAAGTACTACCATATTATTCTAGGTAGTTTGTTTTTCCGATAAGCTCTTTAACAATGGACGCTTATCGGCATTATAGACTATTGTAAATTCACAATGAATCTCATTTATGTAGACCACTACTTATAACTGCCTTTAGGTAATATTTAACATGAATCAAAAGCAGATTGCAGAAATCTGTTTCTAATTATATTACTGTTAGGTACACCTCCTCACGTTCCTAAAATCCTGCTGGTATATACGCCCAAATTGTGGTTCCAAAACTTTTTGCCATAACTGGAAAGCTTCGAGCGGTGACACTAAGAAAACTTACATAAACTAAATTTTACAAACAAATTTCAAGGTATCTCATTAATACCATACAAAAATATGACTGAGTACCTCAAAAAATTTGCTAGAGAGTTACTGTAACTCATCAAATGACATCGTTTAATTTTTCTATGACCTCCAGTATTTATCTTCTTCAAATAAATAAAGAAAAAAAGTGCGAAATTGTATAAAAAACCACTGGCGTTTGGTCGTTGCGATAAGTACCGCCCAAGTGTGTACTCGCCTTAACCTGCTGATAATAATAACCATGTTAGTAGGATTTTAGGTAAGTGAAGAGGTACTTATTGCTACAAAACAGTTTCTTCAGCACGAATTATAGCCGAATAATGTACACTATTGAATAGGAAACATTAAGAGCTTTGTAAAATTTAAATAAAAAAAAGCAGGTACCAATATCAAAAGATTTTCACCGCTTACAGGAACAAGATGCTAGAAAATGTAAAGAGGTACTAAGAGCACTAAGCATATTAGTGGACTTCTAGGAAAGTAGTGGTACCCGCTAGTACACATAGCTTGATTTCTGTGTGGTCTACACAAATCTTATTGCCAAAAAAGCACAATTTTAAATAAAGTGATAGAAAAATATCGAGATTTTTGAAGTTAAACCAATTTTAGCGCACATAGATAAAGAGTACCTACTAGAAAACGTAAAGAGGTTCTTTACTAAATCTACAAATTGTTGAGTACTTGCAGAGTAGGGCGTGCCGACTTGTGAAAAATCAATGAATAGGATAGCAGAAAGCTTGAAGCGGTTCACTAAAGTAGTACCGCATTATTTCCGTTTGTTTTTCCGATAAGCTCTTGGACAATGGACGTTTATCGGCATTATAGACTACTGAAAATTCACAATTAACCTCATTTATATAGACCACTATACCCACTGCCTTTAGCTAATAATTAACATGAACCAAAAGCAGATTGCAGAAATCTTTTTCTAATTATAGTACTATTAGGTACACCTCCTCGTGTTCCTAAAATCCTGCTGGTATATACGCTCAAATTGTGGTTCCAAAACTTTTTGCCATAACTGGAAAGCTTCCAGCGGTGACACTAGGAAAACTTACATAAACTAAATATTACAAACAAAATTCAAGGTATCTCATTAATACCATACACAAATATGAGTGAGTACCTCAAAAAATTTGCTAGAGAGTTACTGTAACTCATCAGATGACATCGTTTAATTTTCCACCTCCAGTATTTAACTTCTTCAAATAAATAAGAAAAATGGGCGAAACTATAACAAGCCACTGGCGTTTGGTCGTTGCGACAAGTACCGCCCAAGTGTGTACTCGCCTTAACCTGCTGATAATAATAACCATGTTAGTAGGATTTTAGGTAAGTGAAGAGGTGCTTGTTGCTACAGAACAGTTTCCTCAGCACGAATTATAGCCGAATAGGAAACATTAAAAGCTTTGTAAAATTTAGTTAAAAAAAAGTAGGTACCAATATCAAAAGATTTTCACCGCTTACATGAACAAGATGCTAGAAAATGTAAAGAGGTACTTAACATTACTAACAGTACTAAGCATGTTAGCTTGATTCCTGTGTGGTCTACACAAATCATAGTGCCAAAAAAGCACAATTTTAAATAACGTGATAGAAAAATAACGAGATTTTCGAAGTTAAAACAATATAAAAAGATTTTTAGCACCCATAGATAATAGAGTACTAGAAAACGTAAAGAGGTTCTTTACTAAAGCTACAAATTGTTGAGTACTTGCAGAGCAGGGCGTGCCGACTTGTGAAAAATTAATGAATAGGATAGCAGAAAGCTTGAAGCGGTTCACTAAAGTAGTACCGCATTATTTCCGTTTGTTTTTCCGATAAGCTCTTGGACAATGGACGTTTATCGGCATTATAGACTATTGAAAATTCACAATTAATCTCATTTATATAGACCACTATAACCACTGCCTTTAGCTAATATATAACATGAACCAAAAGCAAATTGCAGAAATCTTTTTTTAATTATAGTACTGTTAGGTACACCTCCTCATGTTCCTAAAATCCTGCTGATATATACGCCCAAATTGTGGTTCCAAAACTTTTTGCCATAATTAGAAAGCTTCAGCGGTGACACTAGGAAAACTTACTACATAAACTAAATATTACCAACAAATTTCAATACCGTACACAAATATAACTGAGTACCTCACAAATTTGCTAGAGAGTTACTGTAACTCATCAGATGACATCGTTTAATTTTTCTATGACCTCCATATTTATCTTCTTTAAATAAATAATAAAAAGAGCGAAACTGTATAAAAAACCAATGACGTTTGGTCGTTGCGATAAGTACCGCCCAAGTGTGTACTCGCCTTAACCTACTGATAATAATAACCATGGTAGTAGGATTTTAGGAAAGTGAAGAGGTACTTATTGCTACAGAACAGTTTCCACAGCCCGAATTATAGCTTAATAGGAAAAATTTACGAGCTTTGTAAAATTTAGTTAAATGAATAGGATAGCAGAAAGCATGAAGGGGTTGACTAAAGTAGTACCGCATTATTCCCATTTGTCTTTCTGATAAGCTCTTGGACAATGGACGGTTATCGGCATTATAGACTATTGCAAATTCACAATTAATCTCATTTATATAGACCACTACTTATAACTGCCTTTAGCTAATATTTAACGTGAACCAAAAGCAGATTGCAGAAATCTTTTTCTAATTATAGTACTGTTAGGTACACCTCCTCGTGTTCCTAAAATCCTGCTGGTATATACGCCCAAATTGTGGTTCCAAAACTTTTTGCCATAACTGGAAAGGTTCAGCGGTGACACTAGGAAAACTTACATAAACTAAATATTACCAACAAATTTCAATACCATACACAAATATAACTGAGTACCTCAAAAATTTGCTACAGAGTTACTGTAACTCATCAGATGACATCGTTTAATTTTTCTATGACCTCCACCCTCCACCTCCAGTATTTATCTTCTTCAAATAAATAAAAATAAAGATTGAAACTGTATAAAAAACCACTGGCGTTTGGTCGTTGCGACAAGTACCGCCCAAGTGTGTACTCGCCTTAACCTGCTGATAATAACAACCATGTTAGTAGGATTTTAGGTAAGTGAAGAGGTACCTATTGCTACAGAACAGTTTCCTAAGCACGAATTATAGCCGAATAGCACTATTGAATAAGAAAAATTAAAAGCTTTGTAAAATTTAGTTAAATGAATAGGATAGCAGAAAGCATGAAGCGGTTCACTAAAGTAGTACCATATTATTCCCGTTTGTTTTTCCGATAAGCTCTTGGACAATGGACGCTTATCGGCATTATGGGCTATTGTAAATTCACAATGAATCTCATTTATGTAGACCACTACATAACTTCTGCCTTTAGCTAATATTTAACATGTACCAAAAGCAGATTGCAGAAATCTTTTTCTAATTATAGTACTGTTAAGTACACCTCCTCGTGTTCCTAAAATCCTGCTGATATATACGCCCAAATTGTGGTTCCAAAACTTTTTGCCATAACTGGAAAGCTTCCAGCGGTGACACTACTAAAACTTACATAAATTAAATATTACCAACAAATTTCAAGGTAATACACAAATATGAGTATAGGTATATATCAAAAGATCAGATGCCATCGTTTAATTTTTCTATGACCTCCAGTATTTATCTTCTTCAAATAAATAAGAAAAAAGAGCGAAATTGTATAAAAAACCACTGGCGTTTGGTCGTGCGACAAGTACCGCAAGTGTGTACTCGCCTTAACCTACTGATAATAATAAGCATGTTAGTAGGATTTTAGGTAAGTGAAGAGGTACTTATTGCTACAGAACAGTTTCCTCAGCACGAATTATAGCCAAATAGGGTACACTATTGAATAGGAAAAATTAAGAGCTTTGTAAAATTTTGTTAAAAAAAAGTAGGTACCAATATCAAAAGATTTTCACCGCTTACAGGAACAAGAAGGTAGAAAATGTAAAGAGGTACTTTACTAATTACAAATTCAGTACCAGTTGTTCGTAGGTAATTACCTATTGTACTCGAGTAAGGTGTATAAAAACACATTCATGAATAGGATCTCAGAAACTTATATAAAGGTTCATAACTAGAGGTGTACTTGTACTACTAATACAATTGCTTCTGTTTGTACTTATGATAAGGTCTTGGACAATGGGCAGTTCTCAACTTTATGTTAGAACCATTGTTCATTCATCAAGTTAGCAGGAAACTGCACTTTATATTTAACATTTACGAGTACGCGTACTAGAAAGAAATTGGAGAAAGCTTATCTTTTGAAGGAACGATATGCTATAGGAAGAATAATAAGAAGGGTTGCCTTCGCTAGAGAAATAATAAAATCATGTAAATGCTAACCTTCAGCACTTTAGCAGTATTAGGAAGTTAGAAACTACAAAGAGTACTACCTAACTGTACACACAAAAAACCGTAATATGTGACGTAGCAAGTTATCTTGCTTTACTATAGCATTCAGCAGGAACAGGCTCTCAGAAAGGGTAAAGAAATACTAAAGTACTAGAGCATGAAAAATTTGATTTTCATTTGTACTAACAAATCGAATATTAGAAAAATTAAAATCATTTACAAAATTAACAGTAATAGGCCGTTAGAAAGGTTAAAGAGGTTCCAAATGAATTAACTCATTATAATACAATTAAGACGAACCTCATTAATATGAATGAAGTACTTAAAAGCTTTTACTCACCAGGATGTTAGAAAAATGAAGAGAACTAAAATAAAAGAAAATTAGGCTACGTTGAGGTTATCACCAAAATTGGTGGTACTGCTCATGATGAGACAATAAAATTATCTTCACCAGCAGAATATCACTAAGAGGTTACGAAGTAAGCTCCCTGCTAACACTATTTCTAAAAATTACAAGGAGAAATCTTAAAATAACCCACTAACAAAACCCTGAGTGTAACAGTAGGCCTTCAGGAGGTGTAAAGAGGTTCCAAAATAATACCGACTGAGTTAACAAAATTAGTATATAGAATAGTGTGAAAAATGCTAAAGGAATTTGGATCATCCGATAAGAACTGATAAAACCATGCTAATAATTAGGCTAATAGGAAAGTGAGGAGATTGATCCTAGAAAATGTTCACAATTATTAGAATACTTTAGTGTTTTGCTTCTACACTTTTCTACTATCCTGATAAAGCTGGTACTACTATCAGTACTTCAAAGCAAAGTACGTCTTCATTTCTGTTTGTAACCTACAATTAAATCTAACAATTTTATTTAAGGGTTAATTATATATTCAATTAAACATCCATACATAGTTTTCTATTGTAATATACCTAATTTAGTACCATTGATTGTAATTTTAGTCATTTGAAGCTGTAGACCACAGTATCGATTATTTTTATAATTTGTAAGGAATTTTTTCTCATAATCTACGTAAGTGAATTGAGGAATAGTAATGGTACTTGGAGTACTCGATTTTAGAACTTTGTTTATTCTGGTACTTTGTAAGAAACTAACAAAAATAAAACAATGACTTTTTTTCAAAAATATTTGTGGGAAATAAAGCCTACAACTATTTTATGTTGAAATTTTAAAATTTGGAATAGTACCTCGCATGATAGTAGGTAAATTAAATTCACCAAACTGTTAATTTATCAGTAAAATATAAATTTAATATAGTAACAAAACATTCCTGGAATACATAGTGAAAATATATTCAGTTAAATTTGTGTTAATTACCCAAATCTTATCATAATTACTCCACATTGTTTCAGTTTCAATAAACAACCCTCGAATTTAATCGCATTTAGCACGTTGGTACATTTTGACGAAAGGATAATTCCCTTATACGACCACAATAAAAAATAATGAAACTTCAAATTAAAGAAAAATAAAATAAAATAAAGAAAAATCCCCAAGAAAATGAGTATTTACGTTTCGTATTTGTATAAGTAGCGCGCATTCACAGCTAAGTCTCTATTGGTCTATTATTAAGGGTTGGTGGTTGTTCTCGGCTGTCAATTTGAATGAGTCTCCTCTATTGGATAAAACTGAGGGTGTAAACACAACCCCCTTTTCGCCGTTTAAGGCGGAGCTTCAAAAGGGTGATTTACCATGTAACAAATATTGTCATTTCCTTTCTAAGGGTTGTTCAAGTTACAACGGATAAATTAGTGCTCCTTTTTGCGGGTAAATGTGAATGTGTTAGTGATTAGTGACAGTTAATAACCCTACGCGCGGAATTATTTCAATTAGTAGGGTAAGTAATTTAACGGTTATTAAGATTTGATTTTATTTTGGATATAATATTAGAGCCCATAATAAAATCTTATTATTTTTATTATAGGGGTGAGGAGAGAATATACTAGATAGAAAAAGTTGTATTAGGTGTCTTGTAACGTTTTTACTATAAAATAATTTCCCTGGAACAAAATATTATAAGGTAAAATATTTTTTTGTAGTTTTATGTACCAAAATATATATTATAGAAAATAAATATGTCGTTTTATTATTATTAATAAGTTAACAGAAAAAAATCAGTAAATAAATTGTCAAAAGAAATTCCCAAAGTTTTTTTGGTACTTTTACCAAATCAAGCTGTCGAAAATCCAGATTATTTATAAAATTGACATCTTTAAGAAGTTTTTAAGGTTTCAGTTTAAAATTTTATAAAAATAAAAAGTGTGCTCCTTTTGTAAGTTTTGTAAAAATATTTCTGTATCAGTATTTTTTAGCATGGAATCCGTAAAACCAAGATTAGAATCCCACTCGCCAGTTTTACCCCCAAAAAAAGAAATGAGCCCAAAGTCAAACCAGGTAGGTAAATCATGAAATCTTCGATTTCTTAAAGAATTTATTCCAGATTTCATTATCACTTATAACAAACATTTATATCTTGTGTTGTAATTAACCGTGGTTAGTTTCAGGTTAGTACTGTTGTTTTATATGGAGTACCAATTGTATCCTTGGTAATAGAAAACCAAGAACGCTTATGTTTGGCACAAATCTCAAACACATTACTGAAGCAATTTAGTTACAATGAAATTCATAACCGCAGGGTGGCTTTAGGTAACCCCCTTAACCCCGTCAAAATTATTACCTAATTAATTTTTTTCCAGGAATAACATGCGTTCAATGTACTCCGGTTCAATTAGAAATACTGCGAAGAGCTGGCGCAATGCCAGTTTCTTCCCGACGATGTGGAATGATAACCAGACGAGAAGCAGAGAGACTTTGCAAAAGTTTTCTGGGGGACAATGCCCCGCCAAGATTACCAGAAGATTTTGCGTTTGCTGTACATCATGAGTGCGCTTGGGGTTGTCGTGGTTCGTTTCTTCCGTCGCGCTACAATTCTTCACGTGCAAAATGCATAAAGTGTACAGTGTGTGGTTTGTTTTTCTCCCCTAACAAATTTATTTTCCACTCACATCGTTTGAGCCCCAACGATAAGTACGTTCAACCCGACGCGGCTAACTTCAACTCTTGGCGACGTCACATGAAGCTCAGTGGCAGCCCTCCGGAAGAAATCGTCCACGCTTGGGAAGATGTTAAGGCGATGTTTAATGGAGGCACAAGGAAAAGACTCTTAGCTAACTCTATAGTGCCGCGCTCGCCTAAACAAAACAAAATAGAACCGCTCCCGCAACCAATTGTACCTTCCCCAAGAATTCCAAACTGTCAAGATATAGCTCTACCAATAAGTCGAGTCGCTATGGATTTTATTTATCATAAACCCCTAGCGTTTTCTTCATATTCTTCCTTTCCGTGGTTGAAGAAAGGTCCTATTTTGTTTCCGCAAGACAATCCGTTCTTTCCGATCGATAAGAGTTATCAATCCGCGTTTAAACCGGTACAACCTATTGTTGAACGAACTGTATCGCAAAAGGATGACGAGAGTGATGACGAGGTTGATATTGAGACTACGGATGAGAAAACTGATGGGGCGCAGAATTGGAATTTGAAGGAAGAGAAGGTAAGGGTAAAGAATATTTGTGTAATTAGTAAAATATGTAGGGAGTAGGGTTTTCTTTGGATAAATTGATAGGTTCAAGGATATTTGAAACGAAGATATTTTTGAAAAAATTCCAGTTTCGAATACGTTATACTAAAAGTCTCTAAAAGTCTTTACAAAATCCTATCACAAGTTTTTGGGCTCAAAATAATTCGTTTAAACCAAGCATACCTTAGTCCAAAAGTTCTTCCTTACTGAGTTACAGGGCGCTAAAAAATATTTTTCCAAATAATTTTTTAAGTATATCTACAGAACGGTTTAAAATAGAGATTTGAAATTTGGTGGATTAATAAGTCTATAAGAAAGCTACAATTTGTTGGTATTAGAACCAAAATAATATTGTTCAGTGTCGTACTTATCGAAGATGTCTTAAAGATCCTTAAAGGAATGACATTTTAAGGTTATTAAAAATTGAAGATTAATGAATACAACGCCTTCGAACATAATTTAAACGAATCGGTGTTAGAAGAACGCAGAAATTCCTGAAATTTATTGCAATTTACATTATTTTATCATTTTGTAATACCGGCGCCTCCGCCAAATTTTACATTGTAAAAATATGGATATTTCCTTGGATAAATTTAATGGTCCATGGAATAATCGATGATAAGCAACAAAAACATAACAACAAATGAAAAAATTTCCTTTTAGTCGCGCAGCTGTAAAAACTTTTACTATGGATAAATTGTGAAATTTGGTGTCACGATTTTGAAATTTTGTGAAAATTTTTTTATTTATTTAAAGGTACATAGAATAAACGGTGGTAGAAGTAATCATTGTAAATATTTTCTTTGATCATCGTATATTACGACATTTTTTTGAAAAATTTGCAACCAATCTTAACATCGGCACCTCCGCCATATTTTTATAACTTTCCTATAAATGTTGAAATAAGATTTTATTCCATAAAACTAACAACTAACTGTATTTATTGTCAATATAATCAATTTAATTCGTATAAAATAACTGGTTTTCAATACTAAATTTAATAACACAATAATTTTAATTAAAACTTTTCACTTTTGTTAACCGACAATACCTTTCATTTTACTTACATTATAGGAAAATAACAATGTGTGTATATATAAATACCATCCAAGATTACATACTTGTAAAGATCTAATTCGGAAATCAGTCTCTTTGTGCGTGATAAAAGCCACATTTATAAAAGGGCACTTTTCTTCCAAGGGTGAAAGAAATTGATGCCATCATTTCCACCCCTTGTGTGTATAAAATAACAACCACCAGATGAGTAATTGTCCTTTATTACCTTTGGATTTTCTAGATTTTTGTTCAGTTTAAACAAAAAATTCTACTGATAACAGAATATATTATTATAGTTCAAGTTTACGTACAGTACAATGTTTGTATTTATTGCTTTTTATACCAATAATTATTGTAAATGAAAGTTTAAGAGAGCGTGAAGCGCTTTTGTAAATATTTTATACGTCGCGCAGTATAAATAGATTATACGGGGTGTGTTGCCGTTTGCCACCCTTTCCCTCGATTAATGTGTTGGTCTTTTTAATCAAATGTAACCCAATACTTAAGTGTTTATGTTTAACACAGGCAGAGCAACCTTTCAAAATGATTAAATGTAAACACCTCGTGACGTCTAATGTTTTCCGAAATTAAATTTGAATTATTTATTTGAATATCTGTAAGTATCCGACAAATAAATATTTAAATAATCACCCGAGAAAGCGTAAATATAATTAAAAGATTGTATAAACATTCTTCAACTTAAATGCACTTAAATAATTCAGTTTCATTCAATCAAAATTCCCTTTGTTTTATTGTAATATTAAATGAAGTAATTACAAAAAAATCAGAGGATAACATAAGCTGTTTTTCACATAAAACAAAGAATTCGGAGTTTTAACTGAAAGTAATCTTGTACAAAAGTTTCAGGGGGAACTCGAAGACACCACCGGAATTAATAAAAAATCTTATATATTTGAGGATTGAAACGAAACCATGAAGTTAAATACGAGTAAGAAATTCGCAGGAAAACATTTCGGAAACAGTTTTCAAAGCGGTAAATTATTTATTTGTGATGAATACATATTATTCATGACAATAGGTTATGAAATCAGTTATATTGTTAAAAAATAACTAAAGTGAAAAAGGCATGTAGGTATATTATTTAAATGATGTAAATAACGCCGGTCGATTAAACTGAATAATATATGAATGAATGACACATAAAGCTTAACGGTTTATTGTTACGTTTTATAACTGATATCATTAATTTATTTTTCCTATTTAATTAAAAGTAAATATTTTATGTCCACAGTTTTAATTATTCAATTTTTCTATGTTCCTAATAGTAATACCACTAAATAAAATGTTCAAGCAAATATTGATTGATCCTATACAGATAATTTCCAGCATTATCCAACTGTTTGCTAAATAAAATTCATTTCGGACAAAATATTTAAATATTTTTCTACACATCAAACAATTACATATAAATTTCATCGATCGAAATCCGAATAAGTTTCATCTTTGTTCGTTATAGTTTCTTTTCGAAATGAAACAAAGCTAAAAATCTTGTTAAGTGTTTTCAATTGTGATGCTTGTTTTAACAACAGCTGCTCCTGCCCTTTCCTAACAAAAACAGATCGCTGGGGAACGATTAAACTCAAATAATGTTAGATTATAAAACGACGCGAGAGAAAATCTCTAAATAAGTCTAAGCAAGGAAAGAATATATAGGATCTTGAAAATTCGCTTCAGGTTAGAATTTTGTTGATAAAAATCTTTTTCAGATTATGTTTTGTAATGTAACAAATTCCATCTCGTTGATTTGATGTTTGAAACCGAATACCTACATTGTCTGAAATTTAGCGTCGATTCCGAATTGATGTCGTAATTTAACGCGTGTGTTAGTCATTTTAAAAGCAGTCTTAAAACGGACAAGGATATAGTATAGTAGAGAGAAAGGTAATTTTTACGGTTATTGAACAGAATACTAAAAGTTAACAAGATAAAACTGTCTAGGTGTAACTATAAAATGTAAAGCTTTGGAGTAAAGTTGGCTGGATTTCCATAATATGAAAACTCGCGTCATTATTTTTAGGAGAAACGAGGCAAGACAAACATTTAAGTTGTTTCGGAATGACCCTGTTATCTTGTAACTGTACGTGTCTTGTTTGCGATATAAAAAAGCAATCATGTACAAAATCAACGTTTGTATCGACTGTTTGTATGTTTCCAGTGGGACACATTTGTCCGCCTTGTTGTAAACTCCCCCAAGAATAAGAACTCATTTAACTTGGAATGTGTATTTATTTTATTAGACACAACTAATGATGTATCACATTAGTTTTTTGTATTTTTTTGCCGGTGAAACAAATTAATTTCGCAGCGTTATTTAGAATTTTCAGTGTAAAGGCCACATTTAGTTAAGTGTAACATCAACATCCCCTTGTCTAAATTTTAATTTAAAATCGTTTGTAAGAACTGTTGAGTGTTTTATACGAAAGGCCTTGACTACACCCTTATCTACAGCGATTTACTAAAGTAATTTAAAAAAACTGGGGGTATTCTATTTTCAAATGTCACATTGAATTAAGGATGCTTCATAAACTGCCTTAAATAACACGGTTTATGTTTTAAATTTGCGAAACATCCCTTGCGCCCCGCCATAATATTTTAACAATAACATCTTACCTTACTTATAAAATTAAATTAGACAATAACGCTGCTTTTGTTGAATGTTGTACTATAGGAAGTGGAACCAAATAATTTTGTTTAATTTCAAGCTTGACTAACGGCTATTTTAATTTACGTGGGGTGTTGAAAAAGGTCAGCACTTGACATTTAGCAAATGTTTCAGCTAACACCACTTAAATTGTTTCTGTAGATAAATCTTGCGAAGAAATTATTCTAGGGGATAAAAATGATTTTTATTGGGAGTGTACCGGACCGTCGGCCAGTTTATTACTAGGAGGTTAGGTTATATCATTGATTGGTCACGAAAATTATGCTGAGATTGGCGTTAAAACAAGCTTTAAGAATTTTCTGTAGATAATTAACGTGAGATTTTGGTTTAAAATCTCACCGGCGCATCCACCAATTTTATTAGTAAACAATTTCCTTTGAATAATGCAAATACACTCAAATGCAACTATAATGGACTCGCTTAATAGTAAATATTATGAATTAATTAAATAAATAAAATAGAATTATTATTAATTAGGTAATTAAAGTTTTTTGGAATTTAAAGCTGTTTTTTAAGTTTTAAGTTTTCGTCCTTTAAAATTGATGGCTCTTTTGAAAATCCTGGATATTAACACAAGCTTGTTGATAGGTGTCAGGAATTTAATAATGATTTCTGTAATTATTGCATATTCTAGCTATTTAATCAAAATAACTAGAAATTTTAGTGATACCGGCGCATCCACCATTTTTAAAAATACAAAATATTTGACTTTAAATAGCTATAACTTGTAACTATAAATTTTACAAGAAAAAAGTATAATACTTTATTTGTAGAGAATTTCATCGTCTTTAATTTGTATAGGAACAATTTTGCGGAAGTATAAGTAGGAAGAGAAATATTTGCAACAAACCCAGAACGTGGAAATTTTTATTTACACGAAAGTTGTAGTCATTAAAATTTTTTTGGAATTTAAAGCTGTTTTTTTAAATTTTCCTCCTTTAACATTGATGATTCCTCTGGAAATCCTGGATATTGGCACTAGCTTGTTGATAGTGGTCAGGAATTTAATAATTATTTCTGTAATTATTGCGAATTCTAGCTATTTAATCAGAATAACTATAAAATTTAGTGATACCGGCGCATCCACCATTTTTAAAAACACAAAATATTTGACTTCAAATAGCTATAACTTTTAAACTATAAATTTTACAAAAAAAAGTGTAACACTTTATTTGTAGAGAATTTCATCGCCTTTAATTTGTATATGAACAACTTTGCGGTAGTATAAGTAGGAAGAGAAATATTTGCAAAAAACCTAGAAATTGGAAATTTTTATTTACACGAAAGTTGTATTAATTAAAAAACCCATAACTCGCAAAATTTTTTAGTGCGACTTTTGGACAAAACTACCCCTTTTATAATGTTCCACAAGAGTTCCCACTCGAAGCTCGACCTTCTTTTGCATAAATTAATAAACGAGCTTAACAAAATTTCCACAATTTTTAAACTTTGCGTTAAATTAATTTAGTACGTAATTCTTCTATTCAAGGATTAGTCTTCGTCAGGGCAGTACTTAGATTGCCTGAGACCCCTGGGCCGCTTCTCTCAAATTTTATCATTTGCGTTCTTACAAAATTAATATGTATATTAAATACAGAGTAACTACTGCCACCCTGGCTAAATGCGGCCCTAGTCTTCGCTTATGTATAATTGTAAATAAAACACTAGCTTTAATTACGCGTAGATACGTAGAACAATCTCTTGTTTCGGAACAATTTTTCAAACAAATTATCTGGCTTGTACAACATCAATTAGTTTTAATCCGTATGTAATGCGTATTAAATTTATAAAAATGTGTTTTACAAATGCAATAATAACCTTAAGTTGGGGGTTCATACGCTTAGTGAGCATGGTAACGCGCGAGTTCTCCCAAAGGTATTACAGTTACAGTCATCGGGGATTAGGAATATTGTATTATAGCTACTTGCCAGCAACCAGAGGGCTTGTCAGGTCTATCTGTCTAAAGGGAAAAGACCTACATATACAGTGATTTAGTCTCAAGCAATTCAGATTCACCGCTAATTATTACAATAACTGCATTAGAGCTTTTTCAAACGACGAGCTTTCGTGTGGTGGATATAATTAACTGTAATTTATATTCGATTGTGATCAATAATCCCAAAGAAAAAACGTCGAGTTAGTTTTTTAAAATGCAAGTGGTTAACTCAATTAAAAGTTTAGTGTAAATAATCTGGCTATACAGCTCTGGAGAACAATTTAATTCCCTAAACTGTGAAGCACGCGCTAGAGAGAAGTGAATTCTTTCCAAACTCTTCTCTCATAGATTATCTAGAAATTCTGTAGGTATAAAGAAATATGCAAACATGGCATTATAATACAATTCTTACAAGTACATTAAAAGCGATTATAATGAATACGATCTCACAATGAGATTTAACGTTTGTACAACTTAACAATAGATTAATTACTGTGTTTCTATAGCCACATGAATATTTAACAACTTAACTGAATATACACAATGCCAGTATTGAATTTACCGAGTGCATAGACCGTTTAGTGTCTGACGTACCCTCAGGCGAAAAACTCAAAAATTACTGGATAAACCCTTAAAACACGGCCATTACTCGTTCATCTCAATTATAGATACACAAACACTCGATAACTGCATCCAGTTTAGTCGCCATTCAAACCATTTCCCTCATAGGTAGTAAAAGCAGATTTTTCCTTGGTGTATTTAATAATCCGATGAGTATTTTATAAAATAGGAGGAGTTGCTGAGGCCCACCTCGGATCCTCGTGGTACAGTCGATGAAATATTAATTACAAATAGTCGTAAATGTAGAAATTCCAAACAGTTTTATGGCGCATTTGGTTTTATTATATGTAGTACAAGGGGCGAAAGTTTCACTTTTATTTTTGTATTGTGTGTTATTCTAACCCATCAAATGTATGAGACCATTGTTAGAAAACATTTTATATTATTATTGTTCGACTAGCGTGACAAACAATGAATTATTAAACATCTTCATAACAGAATTCCGTGTTAATATAGTTGAAAAACATAATAACAGGTAACAGTTGTTCAAAGTTACTGAGATTTTTACGATTACCCGACTGTTATTTTATAAGTTAATTGAATCACGGAATAGTAATTTCTAATAAAAATACGAAAAAAATATAAACCGTGCTACTAAACTAACTGTGCTTTTCATCGATTTTAAATCACTGATATTTACTTTATATTTGCTAGTTGGTGAATAATGAACCGTCTACAAGTCCGGAAATTCCTAGGGATAATCCAGGATCAACACATCGAGAAGATCTAACAGCCATTTCGCATAAAATTTGGAACCTATCTCGATTATCCTTCGACGGAACTGACCGAACTAATTTTTTATATAGACAGGATCTTCACCGGCATTTCCTCATTGGGTCTACTGGAGGTAAGCCGAAAAACCCAAGCAAATAAACACTAAGAACGACCTGACGTCATCAGATAAAATATAAAATCATGTACGTCTTAGAAATTAATTTTATGACGTCAGAGCGTGTTTAGAATGATTTGACTGTATGTAGGTAGAAATGTTTTTCCATATATTGTAACAAGTATTTGAAATTAATTATATTCAGAAGTATTCAATGCTAAATGAATAGAGAAGTGTAAGTTAACTTTACAACCGTATTCATTAAGCGGATTTCTGTTAATTACCAAAGTGTAATCAAATCGGGTAAGCACATACTTTACGTGAATAAGTCTGAAATCAATTGATGATCTAAACTGAGAGGTGCAAAATGTACTAAAATAACCACACAAACCTGAATTTCCTCTTGTAGGGAATTTGCTTAATCATCATTTATTATACAATTTCTAATTACTATTCTTACTATTGGTAATTAGTTTTGGAAGCTCTTTAGTAAGCGTCCGACTTTTGTGTTATAGGCTAGTGAAAATTCAGCAGGCTTTCATGAAAAAAGTTAAAATATAAGTACAGGGTGTTCGGAAATGAAAGGAAAACTATTTTACAGTGGGTACTTCGTAAAAAGTTGTAAATTTTAGATGAAGTTAGAACCAAAAAATTATTTGTGTTAAAAAATTGCATGATTTAGATACTGACGTGATATTTTGATAAAATATTTGTTTCCGAACTTCATTAACATTTTCTAATTTTTCCTAGTACCAAAAAACTTGAATTTTTCGTATTTCAGATGAATCAGCGCCTTTACTAAGAAATTCTGTGGGGATGGCGATGGGATTAAAACCAAACATGGATTGTTCCTCATGTTTAAACCACACTTCCCCTTATACGCCCACAGAAGCCAGCAATAAAATAACTTAATCAAAAAATCAAATAAACAAAACGAAATAAATAAAAATGCAATATTTTAATGTGCAGTAGGTAGCTGATAGAAATAGTGACCTATTTATACGATAGGACTTCATATCGTGACCTTAGTTGTAATTCTACAAAAAAATAATGTAAAGGTTTAGTTTCCAGCCGCTTAAACGTATGTGACTATTTAGGGTACATCGGTTTTTCGCCGCGATAATTTAGTTACGTTACCTATATTAGAAATGCTTTAATCCAATATTTCAGGAAGAATATTGGAAAACCGATGTGCCCTCCCTTAACGCCATCAGAGTCTATTTCGACTGGGAAAAATTCATTCCAAATCCAACATATCTATAAATTAGTTAGTTATAAATGGTTGTTAAATTCGCACGCAGTTAAAAATATTTTCTAATGATAATTGAAAATATTCTACAGTGTGTCCCCGAATCGACGCAACTATAGCGGTAAAAGTTCTAAAAATTTTGAGCAGAGTTTTCTTTCAGGATACTCGTCCCGCTTGGTTAGACAGTAATTTAGATGTTTTCGCTTTTAAAAATTAAATATGCATTTAAACAGGTAGATACGATGTTTTTTTAGAAGTTGTTCAGAATAAAAAACTATCCTACTATGCAAACTGAAAACATCGTCCTATGATAAATTAGTTATTTTTGCAATTCATGTAAGAAAACTAATATCTCGTTTTTAGCTGTACTGTGAAAATTAATATAATTTTATGGTAAAGGATATAAACTTTTAGAAAATATGAAATTTTAATATTTTAATAATTTTAATATAATATAGTTCTGACCTTTTTCGCTGCTTTCTTACGTAGAAGACCTCAGAAAATCATCATAGAACCTACCTGCATAACAATAACAAAATTTTTAATAACAAAAATTAAAACTTGTTCAATTTTGTCTCACCCTTATTTGAAGCCCCTTTGCATTATAGCGCAGATACTCAATATACTCTCACTGCACTGCACTATTTTTTATTTAACCATTTTATAATTATTATACGATTTATTAATATTAATACCATTAATTAATAACTAAACACGTTCGCATCCGAAATAAAACTAAAACTGACTCAAAAAATGTAGTAAAATTGTGTTGGGTTATACAATACAAAAAACTTTTATTTTCTGTACACAAATTATTTCCAAAACATCTACAAAAAATATGGTATGTCACGGCTACATTCCAAGGCAGAGCACCGAAGAAATTTCTGGTCTTTTACATCTATAGTTGCGTCCTTTTTAGCATATAAACGACATAAAATTTTCTCCATCAGAAAACCATTTGTTATTTGCACAAATTTATTGTTAAATGTATAGCTAATAGAAAATACACGCATTCACACGCACTGATATAATAACGGTAAACAATATAATAATAATAATAAAACGTCATATATTTGAACTTTTGCTGTATTTATAGTACAATAATAATAATAATATACATACAAATATATAACTGAAAAATGTTTTATTTTCGCATTTAACCTCATATATCCTACAAGGCGTAACCAAGTTCCTTAATCCATTTCAAGCCTTCTTTAGCATCGTTCTCCGGTTTATATTCAAGTCCAATCCAGTCATCATAGCCTTCATTTCTTAATGTTTCCAAAACATATTTGTAATTAATTTCACCAGCAGTATTTGGCTCATTACGATTAGGGGCTTGTGCCACCTGTACATGGCCAATAAAGTTTTTTAATTCCTTCATTGTGTTGGTGAGATTTCCCCTAATAAGCTGGCAATGGAATAAATCCAACATTATGCGAAGGTTTGGACTATTGATTTTTTTCACCACAGATAAAGCTGAAATAAAAACGATTCATCAGGAGGGAACAATGGAGAGATTAGAAGAAATGAATAGGTGAGGTACAGGGTGTCCCAAAAAATTCTTAATACATAAATTTTCGAATTTTTTAAATTTATTTATGATTTTTTGGGACATCACCGTCTATACAGGGTGGAATCAAAATGTTACCTTTATCATAACAATTCATGTAATAATTGGGGATTGAGTATTTGTTTATTGGTTCAATCACCCCCAAAATTTGCTCTTTCTCCAACAAACCAACGGCATAACGTAAATTATTTTCATACGCAGCATCATGAGCTTTAGTTATTTCTCCCTCAACTTTACCCGCCATTATATGGATCCTAAAAGTAACAACAACTTTAAGCCATTTAAAGAAATTTTGAGCTGTAACTTGGCCTAAATAAAAGTCCACGGAAATTAGAATAGAATAAACACTTGAGTCTTGAGTGTCTATTTACTCAAATTCCTGCTCTGCGAATAAGGTAACTTTTAGTCATGTGTTGGCCACACTAGATATATTTTTAATTATCATACGCCTGAGTTATGCAACCAACTATACACAGTTGAGAGTACAGTTATCTAAAACTGAAACTGCGTGGGCGTTTAAGTTGATAGCTTTACAATACGCGTTTAAAAAAGAGAAATTGTTAGCAATGACCTAATTTAAAAATTCACCTAAATAGCTAACAAATTACAGTATTAGCCTTATCGACGAATAAACCTAACCTCATTTACTTACTTCTTGGCACCCAGTGCTTTAGCATAGCAAATAGTTGTCTGAATACTCTGCTTAAACTCATTTTCCTTTCCGGGTATCGCAGCGAAACCCAACTCGCCTTTAGTAACATCTCCTAAGACACAAAGTTTCTAAGTGGTAAATTAATGTGAATTTGAGAAAACCTACCTGTGAAGATGTTAATTAAAATTTGTTGGACTCCAGCAGCATTTTTGGCAGCCACTACTTGCTCTTGGGTGAACCCCAGCGGAAAGCCGGTTTCCACAGCTTTGAAACCAGCATCTTTTGCTAGTTTATACCGCTCCAAAAGCGGTTTTTCCGTGAATAAAAACGCAAGATTTGCGCAGAATTTCGACATGTTTGTTCGAGATGCAAACATTGACTTGGTTGTTTGTAGTAAAAATCAACTTGTAAGATAAGATGTTTACTACTTACTTTTATTTTTCTTTGCTTCTAATCTAATGGATGTGGTGGTAGTGACAAACAAATTTAGAGCGGAAATTAGTTTCCAAGTAGTTTTTAGATATTTTCATGCGTTAATTCCATACCAAACAACCCACAAAGTTGCATTTTTGTTTAGTTAAAGCTTCATTTCAACTGTTTGTTATAAATTGCCAATTTAAATATGGAACATTTATATTTACTATAATGTGGCGCCATCTATACAACAGTGCTACAACTACTTCAAAGAAGTATTCTACTTTCCACTCATGCTGTAAGTTGGATAGAACCGTATAGAGTACACTAGCATCGACTTATGATTTATTTTGTAAAATTACGAAACAAGCGCTTAATTTAAGTTTTATTCCCATACATAATTATTTTTATTAATTTATTCAAGGAATTTCACCGCAAAGTCCGCCGATTTTTCCTGATAATTTAATGCCAATTGGTTGTAGAGTTATGCAACCCACTATACATGTTTAAAAATAAGCTCATAGACACAATACAGATATCTGTATTTTATAGTACCTGCATTTCCCGCGAGAGGTCACTTAATAGATCAGATTTTTTCTTTTGGGAGATATTTACAATTTTTGTTGACGTATAATGTGTCTGTTTATTTTGAGTAGGATATTAAGTCGTGTTTGTTGTACGCGTAGGATAGGAAGTGATTCAAGGTTTATTGCGTTTCATTACATTAAATTAATTTTTTTGCACCGTTAAATATATTAAAATTCGTGTCCTAATTTAGTTTTGTTTATTTTAGTACATGTGTGATTTATTAAAAAATAAAGTGCTAGACTCTATTGTGTTGTCGTACTAAAAATAACCCACATTGTATTTTTTTGGTGTGTCAGTAAAAATAACGCCAAAACTCGAATGTGGATTTTTCTAACCTCGTGGAATTTTGGAGAAGTTTTGCTGTATTGGAAACTTAAGGCAAGTTTTTAAATTGGGAGTTTTTTCCTCGTCTGTGTCTAACAAACGTTAATTAAGTCGAATTATGTGTCAATTATAATAAATTTAAAAATTCTTCTGTAATAATTGGTACCAACATCGTATTATAAGAAAAAAAAATTTGAATCTGTTATTTTAACTGTAATACCCAGACACTTCTGTTTTAATCCCAAAAGTAATTTCGACACAGATTTTTATGATATCTATAAACATTTTACAAGATAACGTTTTTCTCTCCTAAATCCTACAATACATTTATTTTGTTTAAATAACTAATACAAGCCTGAATAATAACTATGTAACGTTTGTTCCTAAAGTATTTATATTGTATTCCTTATATTCAATGTAAGACTGATTTATTTTGTTGAAACGTACATTGAATGAAAATTAAGCATTGAGATGTACACCGTACACCGCATGTCGTCGATAATTTCTTTGAATAATAGCCCAGCTTTTATTATATAAAAAGTAAAAAGCAAGTTCCAAAACATAATCGATGTTACGGTTTAAAACCGTAAGAAATGATTATATAATGCAGTAAAAGAGTCTTTGGCACTGCAAACTCCAAAACTATTTTTCAAGATGTAAAAGTTAAAAAAGAAAACGCGTTATTGTTACTAATTATAATTTTGTTTAAATGCCTCTATACCTACAAGCTATAGCTTTCCAATGACCTTGACTTGGTCTGTTAATCTTTCAATCTTCAATGAAAATGAAGAATCGATAAGTATGTATTAGGTACTCCAATAGTAATAATAATATATTGCTGTAATTAATTAAGTTTATTTATTTTTGCGTCTTAGGAAAGGTTTGTGTTATATCCACTAGTTGAAATCACCCTGTAATCTTTGGTCATTGTTTTGGAAGACAACAAGAAACGTTGCCGGGTTTGTATCATTTCATTTAATTTCAGATAATTAACTGCGCTTTTACGTAAAAAACGAGAGCCAACAATTGTTTTTTTATCGAGAAATTGGATAAGAATATGTTATAATTTTATAAAACAATGAAATTTTAAAATTGGTAGTTTTAACGTTATCTTTCGAGTACTGTACCAAAAATGAAAGATACATTTGTATAAGTGCATCATGACCACTAAATAACTTGAAAAACGAAAATCGATGTACGACTTGTTAAAATTCAGTTTTTTGGGACTGTTTTAAGATTTTCCTACAAAATTTACAATAAAACGTGGAAACAGTTCCAATTTCATTAACTAATTAAAGTGAAATAACAAAAATATATTATAAAAAAAATCAAGGGAAATGAAGAACTTCGTCAATAATTTTCGATTTTAGACTGTCCTAAAAATTTACTTTTAAAATTTTGTCCAGTTTCGTCTTAGCAGCCATAAAAATTCAGTTTTGTATCGATTTTATTAATTGTGTAGAAAAATTAAAGAAAAGCAGGATGATTTGGTGAAACTTGCGATTTTGAGACCGTTTTAATATGTTCCCTCCAAAATTTTTTTATAATAATTGGCAAATGTTTAAGTACAAATACTTTCCGCTATTTTAGTTCCACGAAAAATAGACTTAATTTCCAGCTAAATTTCAGTTTTATTCAATGGCAAAATGACAAAAATATCTAGAAAAAATCAAGGGAAATGAAGAACTTCGTCAATAATGTTCGATTTTAGATTGTCCTAAAATTTTATTTTTTAAATTTTGTCCAATTTCAATTTAGCAGCCAATTTTATATCGTTTCTATTAATTCTATAGAAAAATTAAGGAAAAACAAGATGATTTTTAGTCGAAACTTGCGATTTTAAGACCGTTTTAATATTTTCCCTCCAAAATTTTGTCATAAAAATTGGCAAATGGTTCGATTTTACCGAAAATTAATTTCTTAAACAAAACGCCACAAATTTACATAAAAATGTAACTTAGAGTTAAAATTTTTGGATCTATGTTTAACTATTAATAAAAACTTTTTGCTATTTTAGTTCAATCACGTTCGTGTGACTTAATTTCTAGCTAAATTTCAGTTTTATTCAATGGCAAAATGATAAAAATATCTAGAAAAAATCAAGGGAAATGAAGAACTTCGTCAATAATGTTCGATTTTATATTGTCCTAAAATTTTACTTTAAAATTTTGTTCAATTTCGTTTTAACAGCCAGTTTTATATCGTTTCTATTAATTCTATACAGAAATTAAGGAAAAACATTAAAAACAAGATGATTTAGTCGAAACTTGCGATTTTGGAACCGTTTTAATATTTTCCCTCCATAATTTTGTTATAATAATTGGCAAATGTTTAAGTACAAAAACTTTCCGCTATTTTAGTTCCACGAAAAATAAACTTAATTTCCAGCTAAATTTCAATTTTATCCAATGGCAAAATGACAAAAATATCTAGAAAAAATCAAGGGAAATGAAGAACTTCGTCAGTAATGTTCGATTTTAGATTGTCCGAAAATTTAATTTTTTAAATTTTGTCCAATTTCAATTTAGCAGCCAATTTTATATCGTTTCTATTAATTCTATAGAAAAATTAAGGAAAAACAAGATGATTTAGTCGAAACTTGCGATTTTAAGACCGTTTTAATATTTTCCCTCCAAAATTTTGTTATAAAAAATTGACAAATGGTCTAACTTGACCGAAAATTTACTTATTAAATAAAAATGTCAAAAATTTGCATTCAAACGTAACTTTGAGTTAAAATTTTTGGATCTATGTTTAACTACAAAAACTTTTCGCTATTTTAGTTCGCGTGACTTCCCCAAAAAATAAACTTAATTTCCAGCTAAATTTCAGTTTTATTCAATAGCAAAATGACAAAAATATCTAGAAAAAATCAAGGGAAATGAAGAACTTCGTCAATAATGTTCGATTTTAGATTGTCCTAAAATTTTATTTTTTAAATTTTGTCCAATTTCGTTTTAGCAGCCAGTTTTATATCGTTTCTATTAATTCTATAGAAAAAAAAAAGGAAAAACAATATGATTTAGTCGAAACTTGCGATTTTAAGACCGTTTTAATATTTTCCCTCCAAAATTTTGTTATAAAAAATTGGCAAATGGTGTAATTTGACTGAAAATTAATTTCTTAAACAAAAAGCCACAAATTTGCATAAAAATGTAACTTAGAGTTAAATTTTTTGGATCTATGCTTAACTATTAATAAAAACTTTTCGCTATTTCAGTTCAATCACGTTCGCGTGACTTCCCTGAAAAATAAACGAAATTTCCAGCTAAATTTCAGTTTTATTCAATCGCAAGTGATTATAATTTTTAATTTCCTTATTTCACTTTCATGATTTGTTGTTTAATTATTTGTGTAACTAATTATAACAACAATAAAAAGTAAAGCGAACGCAGAAAAGAATTGTGAAAATTTAATGCTTCAGGTACTCTCGTCTTGTATACTGTTAGAAATTCTGTTGAATCAGAGCATATAATAGATATTGTATCATGTAATTGTCACAAGGTAAATAAACAATTTAACCAAGGTACTTACACTAAATTTATTTTTGGTTTCATCAAATTTTGTTTTAAAAAAGTGTTTTTCTCTTATATTTTAGTGTTTTACTAACCTAGGAAATTTTGTTGCCATAATTTCTTCTTTGTGCTTAGTACAAGATAAATTTCAAAACAAAGGTTAAATTTGAAAAGTAATACAGAATTACACGTCTACCTTGAATTTAAGAGGATATGTTCCTCTTTCAGTTCAGTTCTATTTTAATGTAATTTTGTATAAGGAATTCGTACAGCTACGAGGCAGCAATAAATCGGTATAAGATGCTAATTTTTTAAATAAATACACAGGATTTTTCCACTGGTTTTTCGATTATTATTTTTTATCAACTTTTATCATTTTAACATGTGCATTTTCTCTGGTGTGTGAGATGCAGACAAAAAAAAACAAGTTAGTCACCATTTATAGATATAGTTTGAACTTGATTAATCACGTGTCAAATTACTTTTCGTACAAGAATCAGGGGACAGTTTAATTAGAATCTTGCAAATTCGATGTTCATCATAAAATAATTAGACAAAATCATTGAATTTTATTCAGGACTAGATTAATCACTTCAAACAGGATGAAAATATTTTAATAATCTTTTGATGTTGGACGTGTTTCAGGAATTCTTCCTGGTTTCACTGTAAAAAAAGGTACACCTTTAATCTAAATTTAGAATACCTAATTGGCACTATTTTTCTTACGCCACTGAAATTTATTGCAAACTAATTAAGCGTTAAGTACCTAGATTAAGCTAATAGAGTTGTTGTGTTACAATTATTTGTTATCTTCGGTATTTTGTTTCATTTAATAAAACAACAATGAAATCTCGGATGCCACTTAAGGTATTAATTTTATTGAAACAAAAATTTTCATGAAAATTGTGGTATTTACAGAAAATTAATCCTTATATTATTCATTAGCAATCCTTTTATTACAGTTTATTAAATTCATTATGTAAAGGTCCTGAAAAGTATCCTTTGTGTCCAATTCAGGATATTTTTCTCTATTTTCAGAAAAAATCCGTATACATTTTAATGTGTGCCTGAAACGCTATTTTTTTTAAATCAGAGGATGACAAGGTTAGATGACAAAATAAGTGGGGCGTGTGTAAATTGCAATTTTTCGAGGTGACATCTTCCGATAATTTTGCGTCTAATACAAACAAACAAATTTCGTAAAGATTTTTTTATCACTTACTGATAAATTCCTGATTTAAGATTATTTTAATTTGATATAAGTACAATTTCATTCGGTTTTATTTAAAATACAGGGTGTCTAAAAGGTCTTTACAAAATCCTACCACATGTTTTTGGGCTCAAAATAATTCGATTGAACCAAACATACCTTAGTCCAAAAGTCCTTTCTTACTGAGTTACAGGGCGATAAAAAATATCTTTCCAAATCGTTTTTTAAGTATATCTACAGAACGGTTTAAAGTAGAGACTTGAAATTTGGTGGGTTAATAAGTCTATAAGGAAGCTACAATGTGATGGTATTACAACCAAAATAATATAGTTCAGTGTCGTACTTATAGGGGGGGACTCAGTGTTTTTTTGGATATTTTTTGTAGGGTATTGAATTTTTTTACAAAATAACAAGAATTATGATAGATACGCTCAAGACACGTAAAAAAGGTATACTTGTTTGACTTGCGTTAACTCAACTGTTTGCGAGATATTTAACTTCGAAAATTTTTTTTGCTATAAAAACAATTTGTGACTTACCCTGTAAAGTAAAAATATTGGGTCACTCTATACAGCTGATTCTACGTCCAAAACTAAGCATAAATGGTTGTAGAAACCGACCCCCAAAAATGTTTCGTTACTAAAATAGAGGGTGTTGAAAGATGTATTTTTTATTCGCTCCGTATCTTTTTTAGGTATATTTACAGAACGGTATAAGATAGAAATTATGCTTAGTTTTGGACGTAGAATGAGCCGTATTAGAGTGACCCAATATTTTTGACTTTACAGGGTGTCACAAATTGTCGTTTTAACAAAAAAATTTTTCAAAGTGAAATATCTTGCAAACAGTTGAGTTAATGCAAATCAAACAAGTATACCTTTTTACGTGTCTTGAGTGTATCTTATTATTTTGTAAAAGAATTTAATCCCCTACAAAAATTCTTCAAAAAAACTCTGAGATATCTTCGATAAGTACGCCACTGAACAATATTATTTTGGTTCTAATACCAACAAATTGTAGCTTCCTTATAGACTTATTAATCCACCAAATTTCAAATCTTTACTTTAAACCGTTCTGTAGATATACTTAAAAAATTATTTGGAAACATATTTTTTAGCGCCCCGTAACTTTTAGACTAAGATATGTTTGGTTTAAACGAGTTATTTTGAGCCCAAAAACTTGTGGTAGGATTTTGTAAAGACCTTTTAGAGACTACAGGAAATGTCGTGTATTTGGACGAAATTTTCAGGATTCAGGGTTCATTTACCACGGAAATCAAGCAAAGATTTACCGAAGCATGATCTTGAAATTATTCACGGTTTTGCACAGATTTGGGTCATTATTATTATTCTAGTTGTTTTAAAACAGTTAATCATAATACATACATAGCGATATAAAAAATAAAAGTGTTAACGTATAATCCAGTTTATATAAGAAACTGTTAGTGTTAGTGGAATGCATGAATTAGAACAAATCTGTGTTTGTTGCTGTATTTAATTTATAAATGAGGACGCGCATCGGGCTTTTAATTATTAACTTGTGAATTAAGAAAACTCCAATGAGAGTGAAAGTTTGAAAAAATTGCTGGTAATCTCTAAATTCCATCTGCGATGAAATTATTTTTATGTACTTTTATTAATATCCAGGAAATGTTTATGGAATTGATTAACTTTGTTTTGCATACAAAATAAAATTGTTGTTCACAAGGAAAAAATTTGGTTTTATAATCTATTTCAAGTGTAAACTTTTACATAATGGAAACACTTAATCTTTGTGTTTTATAGTAATATTATTTGCATTAATTTCCATATGTATAATTGAGACATTAAAAATAACTGGAGCTGTGCCTTGAAAAATCGCATTTTTTCGATTTTGCACCATTTTCAATGATCCAAACAATAAATAACCATTCGCCGGCTATGTTTAATTACACACTCGAATAGTAGACGAATTTTGGGTCACCTGAGAAAGTATATTCTTGACACACCTTAAAAATAAAATTTGTGTATAATACTTAAAAGATATCTACATATATAGTCACATCAACAAATATTAATTTGTTAAACCGTAACTTAAGGCATCGTTGCCAAGGTCAAAGTTTGACAACAGAAAGTAATATGTATTATGCAAAATTTTTCTGTAAGAATAAAATTATCTAGCTTGATTTCAGTTGAAACCAAAGATTACTTTTTTATAAATGAATGAGGGCATAATGTCAACAGGAAATGCTAGTTAGTTTATCATACTCGCGCTCCGAAAAAGGAATAAGGAACAATGTCGCACGCGCAACGATTGTCTATGTTCCAATTCACAAGAAATCCTGAAATTTTACCGCTATTAAATAAAATCGTCACTTCCGGAATTTAAGGCCTGCGACACACTTGCAGCGCCACCACCAACTTATTATAAATCACTTCAATATAATAAGCAAATAATAATGTAATGAAAGGATGTTCTTTGTATTCTAATTACTTTACTTTTCTCTTGTTTCAGGCTTAGAAAAAAAAAGACTGAAATAATGTAAACATTCCAACGAATCAAATCTACGTAATGGAATCCGAAGAAGCGCTGCGATATTACCTGGACGAAGTCAAAGATACTCAACATGAAATTCACATGATAGAAGATGATCCTGAGCCTAGCGGTATGTCCTTCGCCGCATGTACCCAATTCAATTTAATAAAATTATTTTTATTGTTATAGAAGTCGAACAAGCTACGGATTTCTTACAAAAAGCGGGTTTATCGGATTTATCGAAATTGTATCAACAGGGAGAGGAGATAACTGAAAATGTTGTTAACCAATCGGTGCGGTTACGAAATTTAACTGAAAAACAAGCTGAAACTGTTAGGTATCGCGTTAGGACGCTTAACAGGACTTTGCGAAGCAGGCAACCAAAAAGAAAGCAGAGGCAGGATATAAGGGATATTTCATGGAGTGTAGAGGTAAGTTGATAGGGAAGTTTATTTGGGGGCGGTTCCTAAAAGTGAAGCTAATTTGCAGTATTTTCAGAATATTTTGAGTATAGGAATCAGTAATTTTGTGTACTTTTTGTTCGCCTCTCTTGAGAGACAGAGAGAGGGGAGAGAGAGTGTGTGTGACGGACATGCCTACTGAAAATAATTTTAGCATAGGTTTTATATGATAAATATATCGAAACAATGTAATTTACAATTTTTTAAAAATTTTCCCTGAATAATAAAAATATTTCTTTTACTCATTTATTTAGTCACCAAATAATATCTGTATATTTTTTTGTTGATCATTTACATACAAAATACGTAGTATTTATGACAGATTAAAATAAAATATTAAATTAAAATAAATACATAACAATATATCCAATAAATATTACCTTATAAGTTTTTTATTTTGTTTTGGATATTATTTCGTAGAAATTTTTGTTGGTTTATACAGGGTGTATAAAAGATGTGGACAGTTATTTCAGATATTTGTGGGGCGTTGAATTTAATACCATTTTTTGGCCCCAGGTTCATCAAAACTGAAATGATAGTAGGATATATGAGGTTCTAAGGATTTTTAGCTTTTAGTGGCACTGGGAAGACTGACAGACAAAAAACTGGGTGTATTTTCAAGCCAGCAGTTTTGCCTTTCTGTTTACAGTAATTATTCTTGGGCCATGCCAGCTATTTGTTTCAAAAGTGTCTCAATTTACGCGGAGGTGCTTCTTTTGCTAGCATATCAAAAATGTCCCCTCAACCCCCATTCAAGATATTTTAATTTAACCAGAATATTAATTGCAGTTTCCTACAATATTTCAAAGGAAACAGGTATTCAAACTTGAAATAATTCGCGCCTTTTACTATATTATAATCACCGTTTCTTATTCTTATCACTTTTAGCGCAGTTCCAACTTCTGTTTTTTAACAATGAAAAATAATCTTGTCCTTGATTTTCCCATTTTACTAATTATCACCAAGGACATGCATGCATTGACCTAAGCGTCCTATCTCACTATATAAAAGACATATCAAAAATGACACCATCCGAAAACAAAGTATTACTCAAAATATTTTGCGCGGTACAGCATTCAATGGATAAAAATTGAAGATACTATTGTATTATTTCTTAGGTAGGGGGAATCTACTCGAACGTATTAGTAATATTTTGGTTTTTTCCTCAGAAACAGTCGATCGGTCCTGCGAATGAAATCGACTGGGTCCCAATTAAAAAAACAGTATGAAAATTGCAGTGTTGTAAAAACTATCAGTGCTCGATATTAAACAACTTATCTACTTTAGTGTTTTGAATTTCTGTTTGTTTGTTTGTTTATTTATTTGTATTTTAAAGTTAGAATTCATTCTTAGTGTTGATTTTATTAACTCATATGCAGACTGAAGCAAATTCAATTGATTTTCGCGCGTTGCTTTACTGCCATTAATATTTTTATCAATATGTTCATTTGTAATATTGGATATTGTAAGTTTTGCTCTGTGCCGATGAAGGTGTTGTACTAATCCCAAGAGAGCTCCTTCAAATAGTGTATTAATAACCGTGGACAAGTGCATAATAATGCGACGAAAGTACAAAATTCAACAATTGCCCGTAGTAAGTAACTTAGTTTTTACTCTTATTTGGACTATAATATCTTAAAATCCGCCATAGAAATATTTTAATGAACAGAAAATAGTTAATTTCCACTAAAAGGACTTTTTTCTTAGAAACATAAGTTTTTAGGTAAACGAAACTATGAAATTATTTTATATGTATATTATATTACTTTTTTGCTTTAGTCCAGTTTATTCTTCAATAATAATTATAACTACAAGTACAACTGATACAGGTGCTTTATCGTATCATTAGGGAATGCACATGCAATCTAAACAACAACTATTATGTCATTGTTTATATAAAAACCGACAGCTTCAATTGATTTATATAGAAATAGTTTTGACGGATCGCCCCTAATTTTATACTAAAATGAGTTATTGGTTTGCTTTTCAGACTTCTAGCACTGGCACCAGGTCCAGAAGTGCTACGCCTGATTCTTTGGATTCTGTCGAGGCGCGACATGCAGATTTGGACTCTGATGAAGACCAACAACTGTGTTCTTTGCCGTCTTTGTAAGTGATTTTTTATTATTATTAAGTTCTGTAGTGTAGTTTAAATCCATGTAGCCATAACAATAACGTGAAGTGTTAAGAACTTTTAAAGAGGCTTGCCAATGGGTCAGCCTCGACTGTGTCTTTTTATATTTACAATACTTTTATTTATTGTCCTTATGGACAGATTGTAAAATAGCATGGGAATTAATAAAAAAAAAAAAAATTAAGTTCTGTGTGTTAGCTTTAGGACAAAATTCAAAATTTTCAATGTTCGTATAATTATAGGCGATTTTTTAAATTAAAACCTTTTAAAATGTACAAAATGAACAAAAATTTGTCTACTGGGTTTTAAATTTTGTTCAAATTTAAAATGTGCAACATTTTTCGGTAAATTTTTACTTTGTCCTAAAATTCGAAATAGCCGATGTGCCTACCTTGTTTCTCGTTTAGCCCTGAGTACGTTGTGCAAATGGCTCTAAATGGTAAAAATCCAATAATTAATAATTTCGCTGTAATGAGTGGAACAAAGACAGACATATCTATTTCTATAAGTGCAAGGGCAAGGAAAATGAATTGGATAAAATAAATTTGAATATTTTTACATAAACTAAGAGAAAAGTAAGTTAAATTTTTCATAAAATGTCTTTTAAATTTTTTACTCTTAGCAAGTTTGAAATAATTTTCGGAGTCTCTCTCACACTTATCGAAATAACTATATCTGTCGTTGTTCCACTCATTACAGCGAAATTTTTACTTAATGGTATTTATCGTTCTTAGAGCCATTTGCACAACAAAAGAAGGTGCAAAACGTACTCAGGGCTAAACGAGAAACAAAGTAGGCACATCAGCTATTTCGAATTTTAGGACATAAAGTAAAAATTGACCCATTTTTTTTGGTAATTTTTTTTATAAAACAGCTCATAGATGTGTTTTTGAAGGGACTCTTTTAAAATAAAATGAATCGAAATTATGTAATAGAAAAACCTCCTATTGCAAAGAAATCGCATTTATTCCCAACTTCAAACATTATTTGGATAAATTTTTTTAGGATTTTCTATGGAACTACTTGAAATTAGACAAAATACAATCTGTGATGGTTTCAAAATTAATTTTTGAACTTTTAAACTGGCAGATCAGCGATTATATTATTTAAATAACTGTCGAATTTGTGTTAAACATATAAATCTAAGAAACGCCGTATTTTAATTAATGACAACATAATAATAATCCTGGAAAATTTTTTTATTTGACGAAATTCCGCACAGTAGTTTAAAAGCTATAAAGCCTTGAACTTGAAAAGTCACGCGTCAAGAACATTTAATTTTTTCAATACGCATAAATCAATAACCGTTATTATGCATTATTACAAAACTAAGTACCTAAATTTAGATATTCTCAATAAATGAAATTACACGTTTTAAAAAACTATTTTTAGTATATTTCCAGAAAACGCTTGTATTTACCCACTCATAATTTCTTATAAACGGATTAAATGCAGGTCTACGAGTTTTGCCAAAGTTTGTTTTTTACCATCAAACACGCGTTATCACTGCTAACAAAGGCCCATAAAAACTTGTCAAACAAAACTGTTGCAAAAACACATCAGCAAGAATGTTAAGTTGTTAACTAAAACTTAATTCGAAGATATAGATTAGGAGAAATGCTTTATTTATAATTCCCGCCTCATTGTTCTTTTTTCTTAATAGTATGATGATTTCATCATACTCGTAAATTAAAAAAATTAAATAAATCGTAAAATTTCTAGTCCAACGGATCAGAATAACCAAGTTTGGTATAAAGCAAAAATCAAATGGACTTCAAGTGAACCACTGCAAAACAAAAAATTTAGTAGAGCCGATAGGGGGGATGTGGCTCGCTTGGGTTCCGAAAATGTCGTCTTGAAAGGTTACCAACCGCTTAATGAAAACGGTAGTCTCCAAAGACCACCGCAAAGGGAACGCAGTGGAAGCGATCCTACCACTGAAGTACATTTGCAACCCTTACCAGACTTTGCAGCTTCTTCGGATATTTTACGGTGAATACCGAAGAATTTTTTTGCAAAAATTTTATTGTAGGTATATTTTCCAGCCCACAAACGGCGAATTTAAGTCACTTGTCACGAAGCCATAATAATATTACTATAAATACTAACAGTAACAATTGTAGTACAGTGTATATCCATAGTCATGATAACGAGGCTGTTAGTTTTGAAGGTTTGATAAAGCAGAATGAGGATAAAGATTTGGATATTCAGGTTTAGTTCTCAGACAGTTTAACTCAAGCAGGAAATTTTTGACTGTTTCCATTTTAGATTGCTGAAGAAGACGGAATCTGTGTTGATGAACTTAGTGATAGCGAATATCAGTATTTAAAGCCACTTCTATACGTGGAGCTAGTTGCCATATTTGATCAATACAAAATAACTTACCTAAAGCGCAAGGCCAGTACTAAACTTAAAGGTAAATTAGTTGTATTTTTTAAAAAAATTCTCCTAAGTATTTCCCTCAAAAGGTGGAAACGTCTTCGGAGTTAACCTATCGACGCTTATAATGCGTGATATGCCACGCCCTACAGAAAACTCAATGGTACCAAAAATTTTCCAATGTATTTTGGATGAATTAAACAATCGCTGTGTTGCTGAAGACGGCATCCTGCGAATTGCTGGACAAAAGCAAAAATTGGAGCATCTATGCAGTGAAATTGAGACGAAATTTTTTAACAATCGCCGATGTGTTGATGGACTATTGCAACAAGCTACTGTGCATGAACTGACTGGAGTACTTAAGAAGCTTTTACGAGACCTACCGGATCCTATTTTTACCATGGAACTGTTTGATATGTTTTATAAAACGCATGGTGAGTTTTTGATGAAAGGCCAAATTATCTCGTTGTTTTGGATCTTGAACTAGTAAATTTTGATAATTAAAAAATTCGTGGGGTTAAGATGTGTGAAATTACTCTTAAATTTTCAGCCATCCCAGTTATAGAAGACAAAGTCCGCGCACTCACTCTTCTAGTATTGATGCTCCCAATCGAACACCGTAACACCTTCCGCGATCTTCTCCACTTCTTCCAGAATATAATCGCAAACGAAAGAAAAAATCGAATGAATTTACATAACGTAGCCATGATTACAGCGCCTTCTCTCTTTCCGCCAAGGCTCCTGTTACCTAAGTAAGTGTTCTAAAAATCATCAAACTTTTTCCAATTTTCGCGTTTCTAGGACTAAGTCAATTGCAAAGCTGTCAAAGGAGGAATTAACTCTTCAGATAAATGGTGCAGCAGTTTGTTGCGTTATCATGGAAACCCTGTTGAAGACCGGGGATCTTCTGTGGTCCGTACCAAAAATTCTAGCTGACCAAGCTAAAGAAGCCCAAAAACGAGCCCAAGATCGCAAAGATATAAGTAAAAATAAGGATAAGAAAATTGTACGTTTTTTTGCCAGGGCTTTTAGTTGGTTTGGTATAGGAAGTAGAGGTGAAGGACGTGTGTTGGTTTGTTTGTAGTGTTGCCTAAAAAAAAAGCGTGTCGTGTGTAAATTTATTAATCTATGCATTAACATATACACTGCTTTGTACACGTGTTTCTCTACGTTCACTCCCACTTGCTAATCGTTTGCTATAGTTTTATTAGAATATGTACTGTTTACTAATAGTTATTTTTTTGGTTTGCAGCGGTCGGGTAAAGTCAGGCTTGTACGGAGTAGCACACAATATGAGCCAACTGCTAAGAACACCCCAAGGATTAAACGCGACTTATTGATATAGCTTTGTAACGAAATTAATCTTACTAAACTCATTCCGTACGTATATTAAATATTTACCTTTACCAATGTTTTTATTGTAGTTATTTGTATTGTGATTCTTATATACAGTAATAATATACACAACGAGTATTGATCGTGCCAATAAAAAAATGATTATCTGTTTTATTTAAATATCCGAATATCCCTAAGAACATTTATCATAATCTAAAGTGCAATTGTAGCTGCCTAAAAATAAATAATGCATGTTAAGTTGCATAATAAACTAAATTCATTTTCTATGAAGGAAAATTGAGCTATGCAACCATATATTTTTACTTGCAGAGAAAAACCTGCAACTTAAGTTGCCTACGTGAAAGTTTAGGCGACCCGCCGGTGGGTCGCCCCCCGCAGAAAATATTTTAAAAAAATCCTTTTGGAACTTAATAATGCTTTCCATGACAACCTGTCCATATTTACAAATAGATAAGAACTTGTTTTTGGAATAAATTCTTCTTGCTACCAGACTGTTAGATAACATTGTATACGATAATATTTAAAAAATATGCAGGCTTGAACAAACAAATAAAAATAAACAGAACAAACTAATAAATAATAATAAAACTATGTACCAGATAATACAATTGAAACTTTTAATTATTGTAATAATGCAGCTTCAATACGTGACTAAATTAACACCCAATCAATAATAAATAAATCATTTCTCTTCAGTAGCACCATGCATTTTTTGTTATCACTTTTAATTATGATGATGGTCCAGTTCAGTTTAGTTAATTAAAAAGAATTTTCATTGAACTGAATTAAATATTTTATAGCCTTGTTAACGATTAAATAAATATTAAAATAAAGATCGGTTAAATTAACATAGTTACGTAATTGTCTTGATTTCGGAGATTAAGGACACCTTTGAGTTTGATTTATCCCTCGATATCTTATCAATAAAAGCTCCCTTTGCCTGGTTACAAAATTTCACGTGTTCTGAACTGGGACCTTCGACTTTTATCGTCTTAATCAAATCGGTTGGCCCACCTTAGAGGATTTTGTTGATTAAGATTTTGTGGACAGTTTCTGTAATTCTAGGAATAGAGTTTTGGGAAAAGTTACTTAATTAGGAAAAATTCGAGTATTTATACAGGGTGTCTCTAAAAGGTCTTTACAAAATCCTACTACAAGTTTTTGGGCTCAAAATAATTCGTTTAAACCAAACATACCTTAGTCCTAAAGTTCTTCCTTACTGAGTTACAGGGCGCTAAAAAATATTTTTCCAAATAATTTTTTAAGTATATCTACAGAACGGTTTAAAGTAGAGATTTGAAATTTGGTGGGTTAATAAGTCTATAAGGAAGCTACAATTTGTTAGTATTAGAACCAAAATAATATTGTTCAGTAGCGTACTTATCGAAGAGGTCTCAGGGTTTTTTTGAATAATTTTTGTAGAGGATTACATTTTTTTACAAAATAATAAGAATTATGATAGATATGCTCAAGACACGTAAAAAAGGTATACTTGTTTGATTTGCATTAACTCAACTGTTTACGAGATATTTCACTTTGAAAATTGTTTTGCTATTAAAACGACGATTTGTGACACCCTGTAAAATCAAAAATATTGGGTCACTCTAATACGGCTCATTCTACGTCCAAAACTAAGCATAATTTGTATCTTATACCGTTCTGTAGATATACCTAAAAAAGATAGCTGGCGAATTAATAACATACATCTTTCAACACCCTTTATTTTAGTATTGAAATATTTTTGGGGGTCGGTTTCTACAACCATTTATGCTTAGTTTTGGACGTAGAATCAGCTGTATTAGAGTGACCCAATATTTTTTACTTTACAGGGTAAGTCACAAATTGTTTTTATACCAAAAAAAAATTTCGGTGTTAAATATCTCGCAAACAGTTGAGTTAACGCAAGTCAAACAAGTATACCTTTTTTACGTGTCTTGAGCGTATCTATCATAATTCTTGTTATTTTGTAAAAAAATTCAATACTCTACAAAAAATATCCAGAAAAACATGGAGTCCCCCCTTATAAGTACGACACTGAACAATATTATTTTGGTTGTAATACCATCACATTGTAGCTTCCTTATAGACTTATTAACCCACCAAATTTCAAGTCTCTACTTTAAACCGTTCTGTAGATATACTTAAAAAACGATTTGGAAAGATATTTTTTACCGCTCTGTAATTCAGTAAGGAAGGACTTTTGGACTAAAATATGTTTGGTTTAATCCAATTATTTTGAGCCCAAAAACTTGTGGTAGGATTTTGTAAAGACACCCTGTATTGAAATACTCTTTTATTATAATTTGCTAGAATTTAAATGAAATTAAGAAAAAAGTTTGTTGTATTTTGGATAAATTTAAAAAAATGTAGAACTTTTAAATGTATAAGGTTTTTTAAAAATTTTTCCAAGAAGGTCATCGTTTCTAATCGCAATCACGATGTACATTTAAGATAAACTTGGGCACGATTGTTTTTCGTGACATGTAGACTTTGTTTTCTAAAAAACTACACGCCTCTCTGACTCATATAAACAGAGTCGGCTTCAGAGATTTTCTGGTTCCAAATCGTGGTGCTCTTTTACCAAACTCTCAACCGAAAATTATTTTTTGTTGCAAAATTCTAATGTACAAACTAAAGTCCCCATGTTATTTTACTTTTAAGCTTTAGCCCTGCATACAGCTACAAGAAACTAAGATCACTTGGAAAGTAACCTAAATAAAAAATTTAACAATAAAATTGGTCTTATTAGGATATTTATTGTGAACTTTCGTAATTTATAAATACAAATTCGTATAGTACCTTCTCGAATAAGTATCTTTATCTAAATCTATAGTCTTGACTCTCACACGTTTTCATAAAAATAAGTACGCGATTAATATAAAGAATGAGTCAATTGGTATTTTTGGATTATTTTAAACCCCCCTAATCTTCCCAATATTAACCTTTCCACCCAAATCATCTTAAAGAATTCGACCACAGGACGTAAGCAAAAATACCGAAAAACTTTGTGCTTGTGCAAACGCGTGACAAAACCCCCATGCCCCGAGCTAGGTATATTTTAATCGAATTCCTAGAATTTTTTCACTGATGACCAAATTTTAAGCTTTGGATGGTACATGCTTATGCTCACGATGCACCATTGTACCTCGCACGTTTTTTACTACAGACTTGTCTAGACTTTTATAAATAGTTTACAGTACAGTCACATTAATTGATTATGAAAATCTACAGCTGATTTGCATACAAATATGCAAAACATGCAATAAAAGCGATTATAATTAGTATATAGAATTACATGAGCATGTTACATAAAATTATTGCTGAACTTTGCTATCTGGTGAGCATGGGGATCTATCTTGCGATTAGGTACCATCTGATATTGAATTGTTTATAATTAAACCTAAAACGACTATATATATATACATACATAATATTTATGTTTAAAAAAATTCCGTGAACTTTGTTTTACATGCAAATCAATATGCTAATATTTTTGTTTGAACGTCTAGTAAAATTTTTCCACGTCTTGCAAGACAAGTGGTTTTACTATATTCATAGTGACAAAATGATAAAATGAAGTAGCTGTTTTTTATATCGTAAAATAGAAGTAAACATTTTTTAAATTAGTTATATCGGAGTACATTTGTAAATAAAACTAAAATAAACAGTCATCAAATTAAACAATTTTGTGCCTAGTCGCTTTAGATTTAAGATGCACTGGTAACGATGATTTTCAAAAAAATGGCACGTTGGATGATTTTTACTTCTTTAGAATAGTTTAGAGCAAAATTTTAGCTTACTGAAGACATCAAGTGCCACCAACAACAAAGTAAGTCCTTTCTGACGTAGGTCAGGATTTTCAGTAGAGTATTATTCGAAGGACGAAGGAGTCAAGAACATTGGCGAATAAATAGAAAGAATTTTTTTAACCCTACTCCTTTAGGTCCATATCAGCAGTTTACCAAATTTTTGGGTCTTTATAGCATAAGTGTGTTACTGTTTGAGCTTTCAATTTTATAAGATTAAGAATACTTGCAAAAACGATACGAATAGTACGCTGAGTTCATCTTGAATTAAGGTCCTGCCATCTGAAGTGCATTAAACCTTTTGAAGTGGCAGAACCGTCGAAATGAAAGTTAAATGATGGGACAAATAAAATAGTATATTTTTTAATTATCCTGGAATGTTCTAGTTCCTCACATCCTGGCGTAAATGCGCCGTATATTTTCATAGGAAAACATCTTAAATATAAGAAATTTGCATGTGACGTTAGTACGTTAGTATTTACGTATTGAGGAGTTAAAAAAATAAACAAGCATCATCTGCTGTATCGAAAAAGTCTATCTGCACGTCTAGTGATTAAATATTTTAATTCGTGTTATTTTAATCTTCCGTTTTTATACTTATAACGTAAACTTAAATCTGTTGCTGTAACTTAATAGCCTCACACTTTTTTATAAATTTAAATTGTGCATTTATTATTCAAGTAATATGCATGTATTTGTAATTTTGTAAACAAATAGCTAAGAAGTAAAATATCAAATGGCAATATTTATAAATACCTACAGACAAATAGGAACAAAAAATCCATTAAATGTAACTTTTGATATGCAAATGATAATTCTTTCACAACAACTTCAGGGTAAACCGTTAATTATTGTTTTTTTAATATTTATTAAGCTTTCTAAAATAGGAAACAATATATATATATATATATATATTTCAACATTCACCTTGATTGAAGAAACTTTGAGATATCCATAAAAGTTGATATGTATAAGTTTTATTTGGATTCAAAATTCAATCAGATAAAAATTGTAATTGAATGAGGGTTTTATTGCCTTCAAATTAAGAGCACTTCCACAGAAGTTATCAAAAAACCCATAAACGGTATATCTACTTGAAAAAAGCACACCCTTTTATTATCAAACCACTTTAGTAAACGAAGCATAAATCATTCGCAAATCTTCAAATAAAAAATATTGATTATCGCGAATAAAAGTGTTATTTTAGATGTAGAGATCTGATGTTACAGGAAAAAATAATACAGTTAGATTAGGCACCTGAACATCGTCACTAATTCAAATTACTACATATTTACACTACAAATTTAATCAGTAGTATTGCAATTTGTATTTCATGTTAGCTTATTATTTCCAATTACCATTGTCGTGTTAATTATACGAAAGCTGATGATAATTGTACCAAATCGTGGGTGGCGATTTACAACCAACGATATCACGAAAAAGTTAAAAATATATAAACCGATGGCAACAATTTATATTTATCGCGAAAACTGTTAAATTTAAATTAGTGACGTCTTATACAGTTTATTTAAATTTTTAATTTTGTTTAACACAATTATTTTTATGTGCCGCAAGGTACCATCACAGGACCCGATGCGCTCTCAAGCTAAGTCAATGACTTTAAGATTACTGATGATGCAATGAATTCAATGATGTAATTAAATTACTCGTGTTCAAGTGACAATTTCCGAGTAGTAATTAAATTGTATCTGTACGAGTACGAAATTAGTAATAGCAACTATTGAAAAGATGGCGGATATAGAAGTGTAACAAATTGCTTGTGTCACAAGTTCAAGTTCTAAAAATAATTTTTGCGTGCATAGCTCGTTGCATTTCAATAAAAGTTTTATGCATTTTATATGTCGCCGATAAATTTAATAACCTGTAGGGGCCAGCGGCGTGTATATGGGAGGGGTTATAAGTTTACGTTCCAATGAACGAAATTTAGGAGCTTTCCCGAATTTGTTTATACAGTAATTTTGTAACGTTAAAAATTTAGTGGATAAATAAAAAAATAAAACTCGTCTAATCCTATAAATTTAGCACCTTTGCGAAGAAAAATTAGAGATTTTTTTGGACGAAAATCATAAATGAGCAATAAACAGCCACCAAAAGATTTTTAAAATATTCAAAATGTAGTTTAATTTGGTGGGTAAACTCATACGGTCCTTAAAATCATTTTGTATTCTACTTTGGTCAACTGGTTTCAGCTTTGGCCAACCTGAAGGCGGCGCAAGCATATTATTAATTATTTTGTTCACTGAAGAAATAATTATGTAAAAATGTGGACTGGTTTCAGTTTGGTGCACTCCTGGAAAGGACCTTTGGAATGGTGATTTAAAAAGCTGGGTAGTACTTTTTATTGCTGACCGTTACTGACTTACTGCTGGTTCTTTGTCCATGCACAGTTTGAAATTCGGTAAAATTATCACCTCCTCCAAAAAAATCATTTACAAAACAATTTTCTCCTTTTCAGTTTCGAATATCTTTGAGCTTTACACCGGTTGTTTTTTAGAGCAGCGCTCTAGACTGGTTTATTGACTTGCTTCCAACTCGAAGCATGAAAATATGAAAGGATGAACGTGCCGCTGCCGCTTTTTATGTTGTTATGGTAGTAAAGTCGTTGAAGCATTCGCCCAAAAAAAAAATAAACAAAAAATTCATCGTCTACCGGAACCATTAGGGCATTTCTTGTGTTGTGTGTACGTGATTGTCAGCTCGTACTATAAATAAGCCCCCCATTATTAATATACAAAATATTATTGCGCGAATGTGACGTGTGTACTCGTACACACTCACCTGGTACTTGTATTGTAGCATGGAAATTTATAATTAGAGCAAAGTGTGATTCTATAACATACAGCCATCAATAATCTACGGATTAATTTGCATAATCACTAAAAAATAACAAACACTCCATTCAGCAATAACATATTTACGTGTTTACAAGAATTATTTTGAGTTTTGAATCGATAATGTATCGATATATTAACGTAGATTTTGTTTTTGTTTTTTGATCTTGTTGCTAGGGATTTTCAGGGAATATTTTATAAGGATTTTCAGCTTGTAGGGTGACGTAACGCACAAATGCAAATTGAAGAGGAGATCCCGTGACTCATTGCAGTCACACGCTTGAATGTGAAAGTGAATCTCCTAAAAACTAAATATAGATACGTGCAAAGTAGTAAAGAGAAACATAATTAGGAAATAATAGTTAAAATATTTATGTATATTTATATTTAATAGTTATTTTTTCTTAACATAGAAGAATCTCCTGAAAATCCATTTTGTCAAGAACTAACTCAATGTCGCAAAACTATTCGTCATTTATTAATATTCTTAATTAAAATTGGAAAAAATATTCCTTTGGTCCTACAAAACCATTTTATGAGCTGAAAAGTGTTAAAAAACTACTCAAACCTACAAGATTTCCATATATTCTCATACAAAAATTAGAAAATTGCTGAAAACTAACGTTGCATGAAACAGTGGCGTATCTAGGAATTAATGCTGAAAAAGACGGTCTTATAATGGCAGTTTTTTAGCAGTTCTACGGGAAGATGTAATGGAAAGTTTTAGTGGAAAAAATCGAGCTAGAGCAAAATTATTTCCCTCGACAAAACTTTGGTGTATAAATTCTTATAAATTAATGGAAATAAAAAAAAATTATCTAAATTTAGATTTTCTCCAAAAACAGAATTTGGAGTGCTAATGTTGAAGACTTAATTAATGCACTGAATGTTTAAAAACCCATACAAACTTAACTTGTGTATATTTGCAAATACTCAGGATCTTCTTGACCTGACCAGGTACAGGACCGTCCGGTCAGCTAAGGTAAATTAAAATTCATCAAGAATTATCTTTAGTCTAGCCTCTAGCATGCAATAAGGACTGTTGTTATGAATAAATGTTGCAATAGTATCAGAACTTAATTATAGAATCAAAGTTAAGTTTCAGGATTCTAGTCTTAGGCCTGCTGAAACCCCAGAATCTTAAATACGGCACTGTCATGAAAGTACGCATTTCTACAAAACATTTATTAATAAATTCGCACGTTCAAGTATTGAATTTAGAGAAAATTTAAATGATATCTAGAAATGTTTGCTTATTAAAGATGAGTCCGATATGTGTGTCTCTATCACAGTTTGCATCAAGAATTTGTCAGAGAAACAACACGCATTTTTGTATTACAATATCGTTCAAATAAAACATTAAAAGTAAAATCCAGCGTATCAACAAAACAAAAATTGGTCCTTCGAGCCGGATTTCGACGTGCAAATCGGTTGAAAATCCATTAAATTAGTGAAATAACCTGAAACAAGGAAAAATTACCAAAGCATCGCGTGGCAATCAAGTGCGCAGTGGTGAAATAGAACATGCGTATTTCGCCTCAAAACACCGATACAATCTGGAGAAAAATGTGGTTTAACTTAAATCTTCGCAGTTACTATATACAAATTGCATGTTTTTTCTTCGTCCGATTGTACTAGTGGTAAAACAGTTTCCTGCTTCTGTCATTTTCTGTGCATAGCATCGGCGACTTAACAGTGGGCCCACTGTACTTCCAACATTCTGAACAGAGGACCGCACAAAGCGTCGTCTACCCCCTGACAACTACATTGGCTGACAGAATCATCTGGAAATTCAACAGCGGACCGCACAAGCGTCGTCTACCCGCTGACAACTACACTGGTTGATTGGAAATCTTCAGAAAATCTACAAAAGTGAGTCCATTTCAATCCTGCATGTCCTAACATTTTAAGTAGTTTACATATACTCTCTACTTAATTAAATCTCGTAATCTTGCATATCCAATTGCATAAAATCGTGTTCGGTAAAATTCAATCGCTCAAAAATGTCGAACTTAGCAAAATTAACCAAAAAAAGAGGTTGCATTAAATCGAAACTAACAAATTTCAATAAATTTCTAACTCCGTTACAAGAATCTGCTACCGTGCCAGATTTTCAACTTGACAACGTATTAAAAACGGAACTGGACCAACGTTTATCGCGAATAAAAAACATCATCGAAGAATTTGATGAAGTCCAAACGGAAATTGATTGCCTTAGTGAGGAGAACGAAATTCAACAAATAGAACGAGAACAATTCGAAATCTCATATTTTTCAATTATCGCTAATGCAACACAACTACTGTGTAATTCGCAAACAGTAAAAAATCTAGAACAAAATGAAACGGCATCCGCAACTTTTACAGATACTCAGGCTGTAAAACTTCCTACTATACAGTTACCTAAATTCGATGGCGCTTACGACGAATGGCTTGAATTTAGAGATCTTTTCTTATCGCTTATTTATAACAGTCAATCAATCAACAATATTAAAAAATTTCATTATCTGAGAGCATCTCTGTGTGGGGGGGGCTGCTCAAGTTATAAAGGCTATAGATTTTTCAGCTGATAACTACGCAATCGCTTAGGATATCTTGAACAAACGTTACAACAATTCGAAATTGTTGCTGGAAAATCATGTCAAATCTTTATTTAATATCGAACCTATTGTTAGAGAATCATCATTTCAACTGCGTAAAATGTTGGATAGTGTCAACAAACACTTAAAATCTTTAGACGTGCTAGGGCAAAATACTTCAGAGTGGGATATTTTAATAATATATTTAATCACAACAAAATTGGACGACAAAACTTCTCGTGAGTGGGAATCGCGTAGGGCTGATAAAGACACACCTAACTTAGGCGATCTCAAACGGTTTTTAGAAGCACGGGCTGATTTCTTAGAAACTATTGAGCTGAAGAAAACCGATAAAAATCCATATAAAACTAAGGATCGAGGACAATCACATGTCAAATCATTCTTAGGTACATCACAAGGTAAATGCCCTCTCTGCGAAAATAATCACTATATCCAAAATTGTCCCAGTTTTCTGAAACTAAACGTCAATGATCGAATCTCCAAAGTAAAAGGAATGAAACTTTGCATAAACTGCCTTAGGCCTGGCCACTTTTTAGCAAACTGTAAGTCGGGGACTTGCAGGCAATGTTCAACTAAACACAATACTTTACTACATTTTGAGAAACCCAATCACGAAACACAGCCGAAAGAAGATGATGGTTCCTCTACAACGGTAGCCCTGTCGTGCAGAAATTCCTTTAATCAAATTCTTTTACCTACGGCTTCTATTATTATATTTGATTATAATAATGAGCCTCACACTGCTCGAGTTTTGCTCGATGTGGGTTCGCAATCCAGTTTCATCACATCGGAGTTATGTGAGAAACTTCAACTGAACAAGTCCAAAATAAACATTATCGTTGGTGGTCTATATCAAAGCAAGTCCAAAATTGAGTATAGATGCACTGCACATATAAAATCGCGCCACAATGACTATCAGACAAATGTAACATTACTGGTCCTTCCAGAAATAACTGGAAATTTACCCAATTTCGTATTCGAATCAAACAGTCTAAATATTCCTCATCATCTCAAGTTAGCTTATCCACAATTTTTCGAATCTTCCAAAATAGATTTACTTCTAGGGGCAGACTGCTTCTGGGAATTAATATGCATAGGTCAAATAAAAGTTTCATCTAACGGGCCTTTCCTTCATAAAACTAAATTTGGATGGGTTGTCTCAGGTTCCATATTAGCCGAAGAAACTCCAAATTTATATTGCAATTTTACTAAAACAATTTCAATCGAAAATCAACTTTCAAAATTCTGGGAAGTTGAAGAATGTCCAACGGAAAAACTCCTGTCGAATGAGGAAAAAATGTGTGAAGATCATTACAAGGAAACAACACTACGTGATGAAAGTGGGCGATTCATAGTTTCTCTACCTTTAAAAGGAAAACTTGATGAATTAGGTGACTCAAAACAAATGGCAGAACGCAGATTTCTCGCACTAGAAAGGAAACTTCAAAACAATTCAATATTAAGAGATAGATATATAAATTTCATGGAAGAATATTTAGCACTAGGACACATGTCCCTTGTCTCACATCAAGAACTGAAAAATAACTATTTTTTACCTCACCACGGAGTTCTTAAAGAAGAAAATACTACTACTAAACTTCGTGTAGTATTCGATGGATCTGCTCCAAGTAGTAGTGGAATCTCAATCAATAATCTGCAAATGGTAGGACCTACCATACAGCCTGATCTCTTTTCCATTTTGATTCGTTTTAGAACTCATGCATACGTCATATCTGGCGATATTGAGAAAATGTACAGGCAAGTACTCGTGGAACCAAATCAACGATGTTTACAACAAATTTTATGGAGATCAGATCCACACAAACCTATAGAAACATACGAATTGAATACATAACAGGTGTTGACTACGCAGGCCCTTTCTTCATAAGTAATAAAAAAGGTCGTGGATGTAAAACAATCAAATCCTATATTTGTTTATTCGTTTGTTTCACAACAAAAGAGATTCATCTTGAACTAGTAACTGATTTAACTACTGAAAGTTTTTTAACAGCCTTAAGAAGATTCGCTTCTCGTAGGGGTAAACCATACAAGATTTACTCAGATAATGGAACCAATTTCATGGGCGCTAAGAAAGAGTTGGGTAACTTTATAGCTAAACGCGGATACGAGATTTCGAATTTACTCGCAAATGACGAAATCGAATGGCATTTTATTCCGCCGCGTTCTCCTCATTTTGGTGGTCTTTGGGAAGCGGGTGTAAAGAGCACAAAGTATCATTTAAAAAGAATTGCAAGTAATGCACACTTAACTTATGAGGAATTCAATACAGTAATTATACAAGTAGAAGGTATATTAAACTCACGTCCTTTATCCCCTTTGACCTCAGATCCCAATGATCTTTGTCCTTTAACTCCATCTCACTTTCTAATTGGACGCTCATTAACCGACATACCAGATCACAACCTTCAGGACCTCAAGGAATCTAGACTAAATCGTTTTCAAAGAATTCAGCAACTTAAACAGCATTTTTGGGCTCGTTGGTCGAAAGAATATATCTCAGAGTTACAACAGAGGGGAAAATGGAAGTAACAACAACATAATCCAACTCTCGGGTCCATGGTCCTTATAAAGGATCCTAACTTACCACCATTAAAATGGCTTCTGGGGAGAATCGTTGGTCTTCATCCTGCTCCAGACGGAAATTGCCGAGTAGTTTCCATAAAAACGCTAAAGGGAATTATCAAGAGAGCTACAGTGAATATCTGCCCTCTCCCTTGTGAAAATCATGGATGTGAACATTAATGATTTCAAACTCAAAGTGAAGTGTTTATAGTTGTTCAGTTCATGTTTTCATACTTACCGTTATATCTTTGAAAGACTGAAGCCTTTCAAGGCCGGGGGCATGTTGCCGATAATTAGCTTTTTAAATTTCCCGCTGTTTGCAGCATAGTTTATTTTATTTTTGTCAGGTTGGGAACCATGTTTGTAACCCTCTCGTGTGTCTCTATCACAGTTTGCAACAAGAATTTGTCAGAGAAACAACACGCATTTTTGTATTACAATATCGTTCAAATAAAACATTAAAAGTAAAATCCAGCGTATCAACAAAACATTTATATTTAATAGTTATTTTTTCTTAACATAGAAGAATCTCCTGAAAATCCATTTTGTCAAGAACTAACTCAATGTCGCAAAACTATTCGTCATTTATTAATATTCTTAATTAAAATTGGAAAAAATATTCCTTTGGTCCTACAAAACCATTTTATGAGCTGAAAAGTGTTAAAAAACTACTCAAACCTACAAAATTTCCATATATTCTCATACAAAAATTAGAAAATTGCTGAAAACTAACGTTGCATGAAACAGTGGCGTATCTACGAATTAATGCTGTAAAAGACGGTCTTATAATGGCAGTTTTTTAGCAGTTCTACAGGAAGATGTAATGGAAAGTTTTAGTGGAAAAAATCGAGCTAGAGCAAAATTATTTCCCTCGACAAAACTTTGGTGTATAAATTCTTATAAATTAATGGAAATAAAAAAATATTATCTAAATTTAGATTTTCTCCAAAAACAGAATTTGGAGTGCTAATGTTGAAGACTTAATTAATGCACTGAATGTTTAAAAACCCATACAAACTTAACTTGTGTATATTTGCAAATACTCAGGATCTTCTTGACCTGACCAGGTACAGGACCGTCCGGTCAGCTAAGGTAAATTAAAATTCATCAAGAATTATCTTTAGTCTAGCCTCTAGCATGCAATAAGGACTGTTGTTATGAAGAAATGTTGCAATAGTATCAGAACTTAATTATAGAATCAAAGTTAAGTTTCAGGATTCTAGTCTTAGGCCTGCTGAAACCCCAGAATCTTAAATACGGCACTGTCATGAAAGTACGCATTTCTACAAAACATTTATTAATAAATTCGCACGTTCAAGTATTGAATTTAGAGAAAATTTAAATGATATCTAGAAATGTTTAGGTATGACTAAAAGGCGATTAAATTTTAAACGCCCTGCCTTATTTCTGAGTAACCTACAAGTTAATAAGAATAGATTCTAGAATTTTACAGTAGTTATTATGAAATAAACCTAAAATATTATTTAATCTTTATTTACCCTGACATAAGTATTTATTATACGACTCACTAAAACTGTCAATATTTTGATAAAAATACGAATACTTAAAAACTATTTCATCTATAAGTATAATAAATTGATGACCAAAATAATACTTCAAATTTAAGAGGAGAGGTGTGGACTTCAAAATAATCATAATATTTTGCTATTATAAAAAGATGTACTTAGGTACAACGAACAAATCAGCTGGCAAAGACTATTTATTTAGTTTTTTATCAAAATTTAAGTTGGGTATTGAGAGCAACATTGAGGTCGTGTGTCCAAACTAATTCTGATTATAACTGGATTATAGACGAAAATTTCTCAAATTCCGATCCTTCGATATACTATTTATAAGTTGAAGTACATACGCAAAATATAGAACTTAGTTTAAAATTAAATATAACAATGAAGATAAGATTTATGTAAGAAAATGGTTTTAATAATCTGATCAAAATTCTGATCATGTCCGGAACATATTATTTTTTATGTAAGTAATAACGTGATTTGGTAGTTAAAACCAAAATTATTTACGCTGGATTATAAAATGAATTTCGCAAAAGTTTCCAACGCAAATATTGTCTGAACACTTAAGTACGTTGGTTAGTTGTGTCCTCATTAAAATAATAACACATTTACAGTGTTCTAAACCAATTACTATTGAATTGACGACATTAAAAGTACAAAGGTTGGGCAATTTTTATTATACTTCCAGACTAATCTCCTGTAATCGCGCTTGAAACGCGATAATAGTCTCAGTACTTTTGCAATATTGCATAATAGAAAATGCATTTATGTGCATTATTGTATCAGCAATATTCCTCGAGACGGAAACAGGAAGCGATTAGGTAATTTTTATGAAAGTATTGATAAGAAAACTAATGGCTCTTTGTTCCAAAAGATAAACGCTTTTGGTACTGGTCCTCGTTGACTTTTCCCATGGTAATAAATCATGTAATCTAAGATACTAAGATGTTATGTAATTAAATCTGTGCAGCTGTGTAATTTTATGTCAATTCAATATGGTATTGAGATACTAACTAATCAGTACAATAATACAATCCGAATTGAACCACGATTTTATTGGAGCACGGAAATTTGTGAGTGGGGGGACTGTCCGCAAACGTATAAAGGTTTAAAAGTCCGGCAATTTCACTCAGCTTCAGTAAATACACAGTGGCGGATAGTGCGGACAGTTCAATAACTGTTAACTGTTAGTTAGTCATTTAGTGCTCGTAACAAAATGTGCGTTGGGCGAAAATTCACTAATAATCGGGAGTTTGTTCCAATGAAGAGACCAAAGAGCCAACATATTAAAAACCACATCAAAATCAGGCCGCTTAAGCCACTTTTTGAAAACAACTCAGAAAAGTTGCAGTATACTGAAGATGTTCTTGCCCAGTTTACCTATTACACAAAAATTATTTTATTTGGTATTGGCGACTGCTACAAATCCTTCCTAAATTCTGCTCTATACAAGTAAGTGTTTGTGTAATTATTTTTTAAAAATAACTTTAATTTTCAAGCTTGTACTATGAAATAAGTCAGTTTTATTTTTTATAATTAATTATTTTTTATTGCAGAATCCTATTCCATACAACTCAACCAGCGCACCTTATAACAGCTCTTTCTGTTATCATTCTTGCATTTTTAATGATGCCTCAAAAGACTGAAACTCATCAGCTGGCTCCTGCGTGGAACCTCATCTACCTAGGTGCATTCTGTACGCATTTTGGAACACAAATTTGGATGACTTTCGTTTCTGGCCTAGCGCTCTACTTCTCATTGCCGCGTCACATTTTTGGCAACATCCAACAAGTGCTTTTTCCAAAATACTTCTTAATGAACACCACTTTAAGTCTGATTACTCTGACTATATTTTTGCGTAACAAAAATCGTCAGCTTGGAACATCTGAGATAGCAATACAGGTAATTAAATTGATTGTGCGTTTAGTTTAACTTGATTTTAATTATTTTTTTTAATTACAGGCAGCTGGACTGTCCCTTTGTTTTCTCACTGAACTGATCATTCGTTTGTACCTCTGCGGGCCTCTCCTCGGTTTGATTAAGATGAAGAATCAAATGGAGATTGAGGCTGGCGTTGGAATGGAGGTTGGAAAATTGGATCCTGGAAAATTGTTGCACTGTCCGCATTATATTAAAATTCACAAAACTTTTAGAAAATATCACATGTCCATTGCTATTGGAAATATCATCACTTTGGCATGCTCTGTGTTACATTTATATTACTTATCACATAAATTATGTTTTTTGTAATTTGTTTTTATTATTTATATATATATATATATATATACAATTTGTTTAGAAATTAGGTCTGTATTTATTTTTTCTACTAGCATCAGTATTATTGTTTTTTTACGAACGTGTTTGTGTTTTTTAATACTAATATTATCAAAGAAGTTTCGTTTTTTACTGTTGTAATGTGTGAGAAAAAGAAAACCTTCCAGTGTCAGGAAAAACATCAAATATGAAAATTTGTTATATCTCAATAAATTGAGGTGCTGCTGCTTTATCACTTAAATAAAATATACTCAAGATAGAACAATTTATTTAATAAAAATCAGTGATATAACAGAATTAATATATTACATAATATAATAAAAATAATCTCAATGATAATTTACATGGTATACATAATCTCGATAATATCTCAGACAAAACCAAATTAATGTGAATAAGCTAATGAATATTTTTGCGCCCGTACACGAAATAGTGAAATACTTGTTCAGGATGCTGTAAAAAAACTATAATAAAGTTATTTTTTACTTCTTAAAATTTGTCTTCCTTTCCATTAAATTGTTTACCTATCAAAATTCTGCAATCATGCTTATTTATAACCACGCCGCTAAATTCTTCATTTTATAACCACGATTTTGTCATAACCTTTAGATTATTTTGTAATTATTTAACACTAAAGACAATGCTTTGGTTTACGCAACACCAGCATTGTTCATTGACTTTAATTACAGAACAAATACTCAACTATTAGGTATAGAAATAAAAATTTTCTCTGGCTAATATTTTACCTTGGAGTTATCCTGGTTGGGGACACCTGGTAGAGTTTGAGTCCAAGCGACCGAAAAACCTCAACAATATAATCAACTAAAGGTAAAATAGTGCAGTCTGGTTTATATACAGAAGCCAAACCAAGATCTAGACAATAATGTGTGAAATCTGGAAGGGCCTCGGTGCTTACATGAGGATAAAATGTTGTAACCATTTTGAAATTGATAAAATCGTTAGTGCTATTAACGTTAACATCGTTAATTAGATCATTAAACTTGCCGCTTAAACTACCGGATAATAACAGATAAATTTTAAACTTTTTCTTTGGTTTATGCATTTTAGAAATTGCGTTACGGTGGATAATTTTCCTAATATTTTTTAACACACCACCCAGATCGTTTGATCCTTCCTCATAGAGGAAAACCCGCCGTTTTACCGCGTATTTTTTCTCCTTGCTTTCGTATAGTTTCTTTGTAGATTTTTGTAAAAATAACGACTCGGGTATTGAATAAATATGACTAGTAACTAAGTGGTATTCAGTCGACATATCCGAAAGTTTCATGTCCCTTTCCAGATAAATCGCGGCTTTATATACACCGCCTTGATGTAAAAACCCGTAAAATACTGCAAAAATTCCGTTAATGGTTAACCAGAAAGTTAACATGGTGTTATTAGAGTTTTTAGTGATTTTTACATCGGATTTAGTGGTGGATTTAGGAGCTTCCACTACAATATTATCGGATTCAGGTGAAATTGCATTGGAGTATAAATATGTTAACGGCATTAGGAGCGGAATCAGAAACCTCGGTTCCTGATGAGGGAAAATTGAAAGGAGGGTTAGTGGGACTATAATTGAGAGAGTCATAAGGCATTTTAAGCTTCTTACTGAGGGCAAGAGGTGGTATTTGCGTTGAGTCCACCTGGAAAGCAAAAAAGTAGATTATAAACATGAGTGATATGTGAGGGTTACCGCACACCCAAGTCGTTATCAATCTTATAGAATATAGATAAGGTTTTATCTCCTATAATATTATGATGATCGTTTATAGTGGTTCGGTTGATGTGAAATTAGTGCTAAAAACAGGTAAATATACTTACAATTTGAAATACTCCACCATAGTCATAAGCCCTCGCAAACCCAAAATACTGAACAACAGCGGAATATTGACCAGCAAATGCAGGAACTTTGGGTGCAGTCCATGCAGCGCCAAATTCTCCGAATTGCTGTTGTATTTCACGTAGTTCCACGGCGTAAACACGAAATTATTAATGGATATATCCAGCATACCAATCTCGCCCCACGTTAAATACCCATAATAGAACGAATCTATCAAGATGATCAACAAGAAACTTGGCAAGGAACAAATTATGAAAATAATCATTCTTGTGTGAAATTGCAACGCTGTTACAGATTTACTACCAATACCCCGATACAACCAGAAAAACACTGGAATCACAGCGAAACCAAGAAATGTTGGACGGTTAAAAAAGCCGATTACAGTAATAGTGCTTATGATGAGGCAGTTGCGAAGAGAATCCGACACTAAAAACAAGCGTAACTTATGGAATTTTGCACGTTCCACTGGGGTTGTGCTTGTGTCGTACCGGTAGTTCACATATTCACGTTTTTTCGTTAGGATATTGGAAAAAGTCAAGCTTTCACATACGTAGTATAGTAGAAGGGAAAACAGCACCATTTCTATTGTATTGGAGAACGTACGCGTTCCGTAGACTATCATCACGTAAGAACTACCTAAAACCAACAGCTTCCCCTTGAATTTCTCATTGTTGTTCGCGCAAATTTTATATAAGGAATAATCCACCGTAAATGAGAGGATTCCCATGAAGAACCGTGGGGCAACTACGAGAAAATACGGTGTAACTAGGGGCACCCCAAGAAACTCCTTGAAAATATAGTGGAAGTCCCTCAGGAACTTTATACACATTCCTATGGTAAAATAAGGAACAGTCATGCTTCTTATAGGCAAAGTAGAATTGAACTCCCATGGTACCTTCGATTCCACATCGAGGAACTTCCCTAAAAACTCCAATTTATTAAGGAAAACTATGAATTTGATTGTTTTTACCAGCTAGAACCTCGACTGACTGAAAATATTCATCTGGGTGTATGTAGCCGTGTTGTGGAACGGAAATTAAAAGAATTCTAACAACTGCTAAATACCAGTAAAGCCGAAAGGGGGTGAGGCCTTCTAAAAGAGTCATCTTCAAGTAAATAACTCCATTTATTTTGTTGTTGGGTTAGAATTGTTGTTGTGGTCTTGCGCAAGTCTTTGTCAATCAGAAATGAAGAAATGTTCGACTGGTGGCCGAGGTAAAGGAAAACTCACTTAGAAAAGTCTCCACATACATTCTAGTTCAACTTGGATTTTATATTAACATCACGAATTACACAATTCTAACCTAAATCTAGTTATAAACAAAAGGAGAACATTTTGAAAAACAATTTAAAAATTTCCACAGGTAGGTAACTGTATAATAAGGGACATCTATTGTTTGTGTGTAAAACTAAAATATAACAGGTCACTGTAATATAAACATTTCTTTTTACAAAAATTATAAATTTAGCAATTTTTATAACTACAATATTCCGATTCAACATATTTCAATCTAACTTCATTAATTTGGAATTTAAAATTGATTTTTTATGAAGTTTTCCTCAACATATAGAATGCACGGTAAAACAGAAATCTATAATTGGGTACAGGTTCGTACTTCAAACAGGGTTGTAAGTATGGATTTTGGCCCCCTAAAATCTAATCGCCGGCAAAGAAAAATAGTTGTTTAGAACATTTAACATTTTATTAAAATACAAAAATATTATAATATTTTGGTTTATTGGACAAAACTTCAAAGAAAAAACAAATTAGAACGAAACGAATTCCACGTCAAACGTTAGTCGATTGTGACTAGACCGGTTATACACCAACAAATATCTTTTTACGAACAGACAACATGGAATGTTAGACTTGTTATAAATATCTTAAAAAATACATTAAATGTACTGTGTGACTATCAGAGGGGTTTTTCATTCGGACAATTTTAAAATCTCTTTGAACTGTAATCTTTGGCATATTGACACTAATATAAAATTTGGTATAAGAAAACATCATAAATATATTTTTTTGGGGAAAAATGTACCTATATCCTGAGGTCACAGCACGAGTACGTCAAATAGTTAAAACATTAATTAGAACAATAAACAAACGAATAATTATTGCACAAATACGCTTTGAGCAACGACAATTAGACTAACTTTAAAGAACGCATGGATATCTCAGCTGTTAACTGATTGTACTCTTGAAGAACAGACTCGTTATTCTTATCACCTCCACCTTCAGTCTTCATTCTAGCTAGAACATCAGTTAACTTAAGCCACTCCTCCGAAGTGACAAAACAATTAGCAAGCTTCTTTGGTACAGTCAACACCGGCCAGTATTTCTTATGAATACTTATAACATTCTTAACCGCTTCCATAGCTTGTGGTTGAATGGGACCCAAATCGGGCATGGGAATTGGATCACCCAATAGCGCCTTAACGCAAACGCTCATGGCATACGCAGTGCTTATAATATTGTATCCACCTTCCAACGCCAAAATAATCCTGCCACAAGCTAGCGGCTTCAAGAGGTTGATGAAGTGACCGTAGATTTCCGGAGAAAGAGCATAACCTCCAAGTGGGTCGTGTATACACGCATCGAAGCCTGCGGAAATTAAAACAGCGTCCGGATTGTAAGCGTAGGCAATCGGTAGGACAACTTGGTGGAAAGCATGGAGATAGTCGGCGTCGCTCATTTTACCCTAGAAAACACAATAAATCAATCAAGATCAAGAGTTATTTTTTAACTAGTATAGAATAAACTTACATCGTTGAATGGTATGTTAACATTGAAACCTTCTCCGGCTCCCTTTCCGCAATAATTATAATTAGCTGTAGGTTTCTTAGGGAAGAACTTGCCATGGTCGAAGCGATGAAGAGATATGTATAGAATATCCTTCCTCTCATAAGTCAACTGTTGAGTACCATCACCGTGATGCACATCAAAATCGACAATCAAAACTTTTCTAGCACTGTATTGATGGGTTAAATAATGCGCAGCAGCTGTCACATTATTAATAAAGCAAAACCCGGAACAATTATCAAAACCAGCATGGTGACCTGGCGGACGAATGATAGCTGCCCCAGATCCAACGACCTTAGCCCCATAGACGGCGTCTACTAGCGACAAAAGTAAAGATGCTGCCTTCAGAGCGCAAGCCCCAGTAAACTTGTTGATGTAAATATCAGTGGTTTTACTAATATCGATTTCGCTTTGCACGATCGAGTTGATGTACTTAGCTTCATGGATATATTTTAAAAACGACTCAATCGGGAAGAAGGTTGCTGTTTCGAACTGGAATTTACGTGATTAAGTTGAGGAAAACCAGGGGAAATTGTAACTAACCTCGATTTTTTTGCAGCGTTCTCTTAGTTTGAACTCGTGCATCACCTTCATGATTTCAATGATACGATGTGGGCCCTCCAAGCTTGGTTTTGAGTTGTCTGAGCGATGCTTGGTGAGATAATCGTCGTAAATATACCCAACTTCTACGGAAGTCATCGATGTTTCATACACTGGAAAACAACGTACCTATAGTAAGTTTTTACATGAATTAATTGTATCAAACTAACATCTTTGCAATTGTGAAATTTGCGAAGTACTGGCAAAAATATGTTGCTCGCTAGGAATCGGATAGCAATCCCTGGTTGCATACGGAGGAACCCCGGGTTCGCCTACGTACTTCTCAACAACCAACAGCTCATCCTGTTGAATAAGCAACTCCTCCTCTGGATTCCTGCCCTGTTTAGGAAAGTTAAACGTCTCGTAATGTTCGAAGCAGTTCCAATAGGGCTTCAAGTAATAAATAGCGCTGTTAATCGACTCGCTAACAGAAGCCTTAACCTGATCCAAATTATCCATTGGCGGGGAAGAATATCCCAAAAGCGAGCGCAAAGTCATTGCGGCTCCTTCAGCTAAAGATGGCACAAAGTAACCACCTTCCAAAGCCACGACGATTTTCCCATCTGCAAGACCTGATAATAGAGTCATCAAGTGGGCGTAGAACTCTGGAGTAACTCGCATTTCACCCTAAATGACACAAATTGAATTTTTGATAAATTATAGGAATTTATTAAACCTTTTCATCTCCAAGACAGGAATCATAACCGGCCGAAATAAGGATAAGGTCAGGTAAGAACTGGAAGAATAAACAAAATTAATATTTACCTCTGGACAACCAACAGCTGCGTCGTAGCCAGCAGAAACAATAACTAAATCTGGTGAAAACTAAAAACAAAAACATTTATTAAAATGGTTCAAAGTTACAAAGTAGCTGAAGTGGAAGATGCTCTTTGAAGTTTGGTTGTAGTTCTAGAAGTTATTCTACTGAGAAATTGTTAGGGAGCTGGAAATGACGGTGTTGCTAAAAGAATAATCAAAAGTGACAAAAGATTTTGCTTTGTAATTTAAATGACAAATGATGTTTCTATATATTTTTTACATTAAATTTTGTTTTGTGTAAACTAAATTTCTTTCTAAGAAAACAGTAAATTAAGCTATAAAATCCCAAAAACATGTCTCGTAATTTTATGCAATGAATAATTAAAAAAAAAAAGCAAAACTAAAAACCTGAAATATGAATCCCAATCCATAAACGTGTTACCTACCTCGTACGCGACAGGCATTAAAACGTTCAAAACAATGGCCATGTAGTCGCCGTTTCCAAGTCCAGTTTCGTTTAGCGGTATATTGATATTGTAGCCTTTGCCTTTGCCCTCGCCAATAAAGTTAAAATTACTTTCAAGTAGATTTGGCCAAAACTCGCCATGTTCATAGCGATGGATCGAGAAGTAAAGTACACTAAAAACAAACCGTAAACTTAGGCCATAATTTAATTTTAAAAAATTACTCATTGCGATCATAGAACATTTGCTGAGTGCCTTGTCCATGATGCACATCATAATCGACGATTAATATCTTCTTGGCTAGCTTTTCCTTGATAGCCCACTCAGCGGCTATGGCCACGTTATTAAAGATGCAATACCCGCAAAAGTCGTTCTTCATAGCATGGTGTCCTGGAGGACGAATGCAAGCAAAACCATTAGCAATGTCACCATTCATGACTAATCTGGTGAGCTTTAAGACCGCTGAAAGAGCAAGTTTGGCAGATCTGAATGTGTCTTTGTTCAAGTAGATAGCGTCGTATTCGCTAGACACATTTTCCATTTCGGAAACAGTCATCCTTCTCAAGGATTTTAGGCGCTGCAAAATCGTGTTGGAGTGCTTCAGGAGGATGCGGTCTTCGTGGCACATGTCAATTGCACTCAGGGGCAAGTTTACACATTGATCGATGAGTTTCAGTTCTTTTAGGCTGAAAATATCGAGCGTTCTTAGAAGATACTTTGGGAAAATGTTTGCTAATATTTCATGATGCTGAATATTCTAAAATCACCACTACAAAAGTTGTTATGGAAACTAAGAAGAGTAAACAACTTGATGATAAACAAGCGACAATGGTAACATATTTTGAATGATCCTATTAAACGCTTAGGTAATAAATTCTATGAGAGCGCAATTATCGGAAAAGTTAAAGCTGTGACTCAATTTCCATCTTTAATAGCAATACATATTTACAAGCAAACTAATTACATTCAGGTTATTATTCTCCATGGTGATACCTCAATAAATGCAAATTCGATCCAGTTTAAAACTGACAACACGAATTTATTATTATTTTATAAAAATAACTACAAGCTTTATTAATCATTGTTATTTCATAACAATGCGTGTATATCTAATAAAAACCACTTTAACAGTTCTAAGGATTTTACGTTTCTCAAAACATAGATACTGTTATGACTTGCACAGAAATTATTGAAACAAAACAAGTTGCCGAAATGATATTTAAAAACATCCTGGAAATAAATCTTATAAACTGTGCAGATTTATGTACTTATTGCTGTTTGCTTAATTTCTCCGTCAAATAAACACAATCTATTACCAGGAAACTGTCACGTAATAATGGTAATGTTATCGAAGGGTATTTATTTTCTTACAATATTTTCACTGCGATAAACAAATGTTTATTAAATAAATCAACATGATGTTTATTCTAGTTTAAATTCAATTAAGGAAATAAACAGTAAAGATAAAAAATAAAACAATGAATGGTGATATTCTAATAATTTTGTATACAAAATAAAGTATTCATTTTAATTTTATAATAAAAAATGATGTTTTTGTAAAGAATTTTTACATAAAAAAAATATTTTTTATTACTGGAATTTACGATGAGATTAAACTGTGGGAAATATATAAGTATCTAAAAATGTACTCATAAAATAATTTAATCTTAATAACTTGGTAATTTAAGTCTACATTACAGGGTGTCACGGAAAAAGTGGGAAATCTCTCGGATTCAGATAGGGCATGAAAAAATAAGATGACAAGTTCCTATAAATTTTTTTTCCTACGAAGATATGTAGCCCTGAATATCGTCGCTGGAAATCGTTTTTTTTTTAATTACTTTTAAAGTACTTAATAGAATTTTATAAAAAGTTAATATGATGGACGCTACTAAGGACTTGAAATAATGTCCTTGCCATATATCTAGCTTGTTTAGTTTACCAGGGGCAGACTAAGCTTTACAAGTTAATGCTTAAACTTTTAACACCCTGTGTGAAAAAGACTTAAAATAACTAAATCAGGTAGCTTGAACCTTAGACTAAAGAAAAGCTACTCTTGTTTATTGTCGATAAAGTGGACCGTTTTCGAGAAAAAGAATAATAAACGAATTCATGTTTTATTAAGTCATTAAAAAAAGAAAGTCTCATTCCGAAAAAAATTCAAAATTTAAAAAACGCCTGTAGGAAAAATTTTTATATATATTTTATATCCCTATACAGAAACACGCTGTATAGGGATTTATTCTACTAGCTTTATTTTCGAAATAAAACAACATTTTTGTTGTGTATTTAATTTTTATTCCCAATAAATTGCCTTATTCTTCGAACCAGTACCTCATCTAATTTGCATGCAACAAAATTTCGATAATTAAACTTTCTAGGGCAGATGTAACCCAGGGCGACATATCAGTTTTTTTGTAGACTCAAAGGGAGCTGAAACTGATTCACAAGTTGCTTGTTTATTAACGTGGAAATATAAACCTTGGCCCTTTGAATTGTATTAAATATGCCTGGAGCCAATATTTGTTTGTGACGGCTTTGAACTTGCGATGGAAATTATTCACAAGCCACGAATATTAACGTCAAATACACCAAGCAGATGAATAACAAAACACAAAACAAAGAATAATTATCAGTGTGTAGTATCGAGAAAAAAAAACAGTGTTGTTTACGGGGAAAATATTGTAAGTAAAGGTTAAGCTGGAAAATGATTTGATGGTTGATAGGCTAGAAGACTTTCAGTCAGGTTGAAAATTTGTTAAAAATTCAAAAAGCTGCGCACAAGTTTATCAAAACTTTAATAGAGTCAACAATAAAGTTCAACAAAATGTACATAAAATAAACAGGGGTATGAGAAATTACGAAGGGATTATAATATTCTTGCAAAAGTAAACTTGAGGGGGAACTTAGGAAAAAATAATAACAAACAGAAAGGGGAAATTGATTTAATAGAAATCCAGGCAGAGGAGAAAATGTGGATATTAGTAAAAGATTTTCAAGCAAAACTCATGTGTTACCATCAAACTTTTTTCGCGTGCAATTTTTTTAAAATAAAAACAAACATTTATCGATTTTATTCTGGATAAATTAAACAATTTGTTGTATAACATTGAGTTTATAGATAGTAAAGAACAATGGATGATGATTCAGAACATAATAATAAACAAATATTTTAAATATTGAATTACAAATTTTGATACAAATCCGAATGTTTTTTATTTATAACAGAGTAAAAATACAGAATTAATATTAGAGATTTGCTAAGAAATTCACTATATTCATGGGAAAAGTACAAGTCCAGAATAATTTACAAAAACGAGATGTATATAAAATGATCGGAGGCATAAGAAATTAGGCAATTAAATATTGACCGGCAAAAATCCGAACTTAGGACGAATTCGGGAAGTTTCAAGTACTATGAAGTGGAAAATGTTGTAATGAAAATGCCTGTTTTATAGTCTACAAACTTTCAAGCAGATTTCAACTGAAAAAACACATTTTGATAAAAAAAATTGGCTGAATATTTTACGATATAAAATACTAAACTTAACTTGGTTTTGCAGTCCTGTAGATAAACAAAATCAAACCTAATTTTTCTACAAAATAAAATTGAAATCTGTTGAATGTTCCTGAAAATATAACACATCAAAAACCAGAACGTTTGCCACGCCAAGCTTCTTTTTTGTGGTTCAATTTGTAAACAAAATCAAACCTAATTTTTCTAGAAAATAAAATAGAAATCTGCTGAGTATTCCTTAAAATAACACATCAAAAACCAAAAATTTTGCCACGCCAAGCTTCTTTTTTGCGGCTCTGAACACAAAGAAACACCTACAACACAACAAATAAATCCACAAAAAGTATCTGGAAAAAACTACAACACAACTTTTCTCTTTGAGAACAAAAACACATTTTTTTATTAAAGTCTGTTTATTTTTCGAAGCATAAACAACTTGAATTACTTTTCCCCTCCTAAACTTTACTAATTACGTTTTACGATACGAAGTAAAACAGGGCAAATTTTTCAAACGCAATATTCTGTATTAGGGACCGCGTTGATTTAAAATTTCCATCTCCTGTATAACTGAGATATGGCGCGATGTATTATAAAATCAGCAGAAGAATCAACAATTTTTAAATAAAACACAGTTAAATTATTTTATTATCATCTATACTATAATGCTCCTAAACACCCTGTACAAATTAAAACAAAATCGTTAAAATCTAATATTTAAAAAGTTAAACATTTCCCGCGGTTCTGTACAAACCGCTAAAATATTGAAAAACAATTTAGAGCAAAATGCAGACTAAAGTTGCTGCTCAGTTCTCATTCTCAAGGTTAAAGCGGAACACAATTTAGAGCATCTAATCAACCAAGAACAAAGATGGGTGGAATATGATTCATTTTCCCTTGTAAAGAGGCCCACACACCGCACGCCAACAGCTAAACAAGCGGCCAAACCTCATCGTGTGTAGCTCACCTCTTTGTCGGTGCGCCTGACGGTTGGAATCCATTTTGTTCAACCACCAAATGAGCGTAGCCCCGACATATTGAAACACGTTTTGCCATGGTTTTTATTAAGCAATTAGGGCGCAATTTGAGGTTTATAAATTTAAAACAAACTTGATATTAGAATGATTCAGATGTGGAATATTTTGATGATAAACATATTTACCAATTGAATGAATAATCTATCAGGATTTTGATACAATTCGATGTTTCTCATTTGTCAACAAATCTTTTAAATTTCAAATTTAGTTTACGAATGAATAATTCACCATCATTGTAAAAGCGGATGAAAAATAATCATGTCCACTTACCGCGCGTAAATCCCTTCAATACGACGAGGATTTTCCGGATAATCTTTATCCCAGAGACAAAAATGATTGTTTACATGTCGCTCATAAATAAACCCGGTTTTCTTCCTCTTCAGCTCCATATGGATCACCGCTTTTTCATAGGGATCCTCGATAGCACTTTCAAATATCTGGCGACTCTGCATTTCCTTGCGATTTTGCGCGAGAAAATCTCGTAGTTTCGACGACTAAGTAATCAAAAAAAATTCTATATAAAACCACCACGTGGTAATGTACAAAAAACCTAAGTACCTGGCGGCTTTTTTTACTATCCTCCGAAACGGCCCCCTTGGACTTAGCTTTTGGTTTGGCACCTGTAGGGCGCTTTGAGCTTGAGGCCTCTGGACCAGCTGAAGAGCTAGAGGCAGTCGGCCTGGAGGTCAGGTGGAATATTCAAACAATTCCCTTAAATAACTAATAAAACACACAACTTACGCTTGTTTATCCATATTTGGCAGCAGAAGAATACTTTGGCGTTAACGTGATGTTTCTATGAAATCACAGACGAACGGAAGCTTTGACTTTTTCAACAGGTGAGCAAAACAAATTTCAACAGATTCACATTCACAGTTCTTAACACACACACGTGTGTTCCATCCGAAATCTCATGGAACACTGATTTTTGATTTTGTTGTGGCGCTACGGTTTAAATTAAATGAAGCTAGCTCCAAGTGAAGCCAACGCCATCTACTAGGGATAACTCACATTATTTACCTCAATTATATTGATTACACCTCAACAGGCCTGCAAATTTACTTACTAAACCACAAACGACTATAAAAGCAATTAATTTAAACTAACATATTACTATTTTCTTATTTCCACCTCGAAATTTTACTAGTAGAAAAAGGAATCTGTAATGAGAATACTGAACGCACTTCTCGAATGTCAGATTGACAACGCAGAGATAATGGCGTTTATGAAATTGTTATAAATTAATGTAAACAATAGTGTGTGACTAAGTAAATTTAAGTTAAATCCCAGTGAAGTACATGATACCTTGTATTACAATAGTTTAGTAACACTACATACATACCAGAAAAAATTCAAGTAAGTAAAAAAAATGTTAAATGGGTTAATTCCTACCGTCTGTTTTGTGGGTGTTAATATTATTATGTGGATATTTCCTCTGGATTTTCCTTAAATTGAATAAAATTGCCTGTTAATTATAGTTAGGAATGCAAGACACACTGTAATTTGTCATATGATAATTTTGGACACACCGCTGGGTTTTACTAAAGACCCAAAAAAAATCTGATTTTATTTATCATTTAAATAAATTGGGTGGGTTACGTAAATTTATTGCCACTAGTCACTAATGTGCTAGTTTAAAATACTATTAATATACGAATTTTGTTGCTTTGTTTCAAATAAATTGAAAAAAGTTATAAATAAATACAATAAAACAACAACAAAAATTTCCCATTTCCAGAAGACTGAAATATATCCATATTTCAAACCAGCATAACCATGGAACTATCTCATAGTTTAATTTTAAACGAGGAAGCCCTGAGTCAGATACCAGAAGCCAAACGTCCTGTCTTTATATTTGAATGGCTTCGATTTCTAGACAAAGTTTTAGTAGCTGCACAAAAGGTTCCCCATTCAAATTAACAAAATTCTTTACTAACCAAATAATTTTAGAATGATATTAAAGGATGTCAGAAACAGCTAGTTCAACAGCTTATGAATCATATCCAAGAATCTCCTGGACCACCAACAAGAAAATTTATAGCCAGATGTCTCGCTACATTATTTTCTGTTGGCGACACGTTTTTACTATTTGATACTGTTAACAAATGTAATGATATCTTGAAGAATAAGGATGATTCGCCTAGTTTCCTCCCTACGAGACTGTAAGATTTCCTTAGGATTTACAAATTATTTTCTAAAATTAAAATCCGTAGGGCCGCAATTTGTTGCGTGGGAACAATGTATGAAAAATTAGGAAGAATGATGGGGCGATCCTACGAGGAAACCGTGCAAATTCTAGTGCGATCCCTCAGAAGCGCTGAGTCGCAAACCAGAATAGAAATCATGTTAACTTTAGAGAAAGTTTGCGCTGGAATGGGCAACGCAATTTCCAATGTACACAAAGACATTTACAAAGCTGCTAAACATTGTTTAATTGACAGGGTGATGGCTGTGAGATGTGCAGCTGCGAAATGTCTACTAGAAATGCTTAACCATGCCCCATTTTTATACACAACGGAACTTGAGAGTCTCGCCACTCTTTGTTTTAGAGCTTTCGATGGGTCGAACTATGAAGTACGTTGTGCTGTGGCTAAACTCCTTGGGGCGTTGGTTGCCATGACTCAACAGAACCAAACAGCCAAGAATAGTTAGTAGTTATTGTGACATTCCAAAATTAAATATTTAATTTTAATACATACTTCCTTAGATCTTAAAGGCGTTAAGCTAGTATCACTCGACGAGGCTCTAGGTATCCTTATGTCGGGTTTCCTGAGAGGCGGCGTAGGATTCCTGAAGGGAACTGGAGAAATCATCAAGGGAAGCTCGGGGGTTAACCGAGAAGTCCGCGTAGGAGTCACACATGTACCATTAAAAACCCCAAAAAATTCCCTGTTTTCATACCGTATTTTTTAGAGCTACGTTATATTCGTTCAAATGTTGGGCAGTGTTTGGCTTGAAAGAAACATGAAAGTATTCCTCACACACATTCTATATTTAGTCGCAAATCCCAAAGCGGCTTCGTCCCATGTAGACGCGGTTTACTCTCGCAAATGCATCAATTTTATCCTGCGCAGTATTCTAGGGAAAATGCTAGGTGAAAAGGCGCAAACTTCAGCTTGTAAGGAAATAGCTCAGATAATCGTGAAGGAGATGAACACCATTGATTTTAATCCGGAAAACGCTAAAGATTTCAACCAAGAAACTTTATTCAGTCAGCATTTGCTTGTGTGTGCCTTACAAGAAATCGGAAGTTTGGTTTTGAGCTTGGGGACAACAGCGCATGATCTAATCACAGATCAAACCTTAAGTAAGGCTTTAGAGCTTTGAAGTTTTTAGTTAACAATCCTCTTTTTAGATCTTATAGACGTGACAGTAAGCGTGTTAATCCATCCTTGTCAGGCTGCCCGTCTAGCCGCTGCGTGGTGTCTTCGCTGCATTTGCGTGGCAGTCCCCAGTCAGATTTCCCCGCTTATAGACCGTTGTGTAAACGGAATAGAGCAATACAGAACTTCCCCTGAGGCTATTTCAGGTTACAGCGCCGCATTAGCTGCAGTTCTAGGCGGTGTTAAATTATCCCCTCTTGGAGTCCCTCATATGAAAGGCAAGATAATCTTTAACACCGCTGAGGAATTGCTGCGAAGCGCTAGTCAGAACAGTCGACTGTCTTTGAATCGCACTCACGCAGGATGGCTGCTAATAGGAGCTATCATGACTCTAGGTAAGTTAAGGGAAATTCTGAGGATTTTGGTTTGATTTTCGTAAATAGGTATACCGGTTGTCCGGGGATTATTACCGAGGATGCTGCTGTTGTGGAGGAATTCTTTTCCAAGATCAGCTAAGGAGCTTGAGTCAGAGAAGGCGAGAGGGGACGTGTTCACGTGGCAAGTTACTTTAGAGGGCAGAGCTGGGGCGTTGTCTGCTATGCATAGTTTTTTCCAAAACTGTCCAGAATTAGTTAATGAAGACACTAACAGAAGATTGCTGACTCCTATTGAATCGGCTTTGGCTATGCTAACAAAGTAAGAATTTAAAAACTACACAACCCCAAACGCTAATTTTTTTATTTATCAAAGCATTTCTGGTATCCTAAAAACTTATGGACAACAACTGAAGGCTCCAGCTGCGATGGTCCGTTTGCGTCTGTGCGAAACCTTGCTTCTTCTTCAACCTCACACTTACGAAAGTAAGATATACCCACGCACTTAACACCAACGTCCTAACAAATTATTTTATAGGTTCCTACACGCATTTACTAAGAATGTTAGTAGCTGAGTTTACTTTAACAGAAAATCCGGCAAATACTACTACGTCACAACTACGTACGGTTTGTCATGCGGATGACTCAGTTATCCTTGGAACATGGCTGCAAGAAACCGACCATCGAACTATTGAAGACCAGGTAATAATGTTAACATGTTTTTTGTTGTTTAAAAAAAACTAAAAAGTTTCCCTCTATATTAATGGTTTGGTACAACTTATTAAAATAATAATTGCACTTGAGAGTTATTATATTACGCACCAAGCACAAGCTGTTCTACCGAAAACTTGTTAAATAATTGTTTTTGTCACACATAAAGATAACATTATTTCGACTTTGTCTTAGATGGAACCTAATCGAAGGGCAGATGGTGAACATGTGAGTAGCTTAGAAAAGTGTTGATCCGTAGATTTGTTTCTATTTTTTGTTATAATTGTAACGTGTGCTTTTATGCTAACCGAACTTTGTTTGCCTCTTGACTAATAACACTTAATTATCTTTTTTATCGCACATTGTTTCATTTAGTTATGTTTGTATTTTAGCTACAACCGAACAGTGCAGCTGGTTCTGGAGCACTCGAGCATGATTCATGTTGTTTATACCGTCAGATTGCCATGGTATTTATGTTTAAAAAAACTTTACAACGAACACTAGTTTGATTTTATCATTGTTCCTAGGGTGAGCTAATTCCAGGACCACTGCCTTTAGGCGTAGCAGTCATCGATATGTCTGTACTACTCTTCGGACAAATTTTCCCTAGAGTTGCTAATAAACATCGAGTGCAAATGATTGATCATTTTGCTGAATGCATCAAACATGCTCGTAGCAGCAGACAAGAAGCAGTCCAAATGAACGTTTTTACAGCACTGTTAAGCGGCTTGAAAGGCTTAACTGAAACTAAGATAAGCTTCCAACAGGAAGATATAAAGAAAGCTACAGTTAACTTGATAATGAGCGCTTTGACGTCTTCCAATCCCATTTTACGTTGTGCAGCTGGTGAGGCTGTTGGTCGTATGGCTCAAGTGGTCTCCGACCCTAAGTTTACAGCTGAGCTAGCGCAAGCCAGTTTTGATCGGTTGAAATCCGCTAGAGATGTTGCAAGTCGAACTGGACACTCGCTAGCTCTAGGCTGTCTTCATCGCTATGTAGGCGGAATGGGATCTAGTCAGCACTTAAACACTAGCGTCTCTATTCTACTGGCCTTAGCCCAGGATCAAACTTCGCCTATAGTTCAAGTGTGGTCACTACACGCTCTGGCTTTAATCGCTGATTCCGGCGGGCCGATGTTCCGAGGTTACGTAGAGCCTACTCTATCACTAGCTTTGAAACTTCTTCTGAATGTACCACAGTCTTATATTGATGTTCATCAGTGTATTGGGAAGGTTTTATCAGCGTTGATAACGACGATTGGACCGGAACTACAAGGGAATACTAGTAGTATTTGTATGGCGCGTAGCTCATTTTTATGCGCATGTGCGATTATGCAGGACCATCAGGATCCTCTAGTACAAGCTGAAGCTACTGGTTGTTTGCAACAGCTGCACTTGTTCGCCCCGAGACATGTCAACTTGTCGTCTTTAGTACCAACGCTTTGTGTAAGTTTATTGTTGTGATACAATAGAATCTAGTATCGAATAATTTTTGTTTTCCAGAGAACTTTGTCTAGTAACCACTTACTATTGAGAAAAGCAGCAATCTCGTGCTTGCGCCAACTAGCCCAACGTGAAGCAAAAGAAGTTTGCGAACACGCCATGACCTTAGCAAGTGAAAGCCGCGACAGCAACACAGTCGAAGGCCTCCTCATAACAGAAACCGGCCTGCCAGGTGTATTCTTCAGCATGTTAGACACGGAAACCGACGCGGCTCTAATAAAAGACATCCACGACACCATTATCAGCATGCTGCAAGTCCTAGCTGCTGATAACTTGTCTCAATGGCTAGGTTTATGTAAAGACGTATTAACAGTTGCAACCGATTCGTTAAACAACGAGGATCATTTAAGCATCACAACGAACGAAGTCGATGAAAACGAAACTGAAGTTGACGACGATCAAATTGAGTTCCACGCTGAGGATGACTCGTCGCATCCCGCTGTGCAACCCAGATGGCCTACGAGGGTTTTCGCTGCGGAGTGTGTGAGGAAAATAATCGCGGCGTGTGAAGGCAATAGTAAAGTAGCACATTTTGACTTGATTCACGCGAAGGAAATGCAGATGAACAAAAGTAAAAGTGACTTCCTTGTGCTTCACCTCCAAGACTTGATTCGTATGGCTTTTATAGCTGCGACAAGCGACTCTGACCCACTTCGACTAGAAGGCTTGAAAACCCTACAAGATATCATAGAAAAGTTCGCTAAAGTCCCGGAGCCAGAGTTTCCTGGACATTTGCTTTTAGAGCAGTTCCAAGCGCAAGTTGGTGCAGCTCTTAGACCAGCATTTTCCCCCAATACTTCTTCGCATGTAACCGCAGCTGCTTGTAAAGTTTGTTCGGCTTGGATCGGCTCTAATGTTGCAAGGGATTTAAATGACCTGCGCCGAGTACACCAACTATTAGTTTCGTCGTTAGGAAAACTACAAAATAAAACTAATTCAGCACACCTTTACAATGAAAGCTTGTTGACTCTTGAGAAACTTGCAATACTTAAGGCCTGGGCGGAAGTGTACATAGTAGCAATGAAAGGTAATGATGTTAGCACGCCTGTGGAGCTTTTACCCTCGACTAGCCTCACAGACAACAACGAGTTTACTGATTTTGAATATCGAGGGGAAAGCTTGCTGACTCTTGTACAACCAGAACTAGTGAGCTTATCTCAACATTGGTTATCAGCGCTCAAAGATCATGCATTATTGTCTTTACCTACAGAATTTTCTAGTCAGCTGCCACATGATGGCGGGGCTTTTTACACTAATGAGACAATGGAGTCGTCGCGTCCTCACTACGCATCGTCTTGGCCTCCCATTTTACACGCAGCCGCTTTGTGGTTGAACTCGGAAAGTTTTCAGAAATTCGTAACGGAAAACGACAATACTTTAAACAATAATCCAACAGACAGCTCTAATGAGATGTTTCATTTATTGTTTGGGATTTGTATGGAGGCTTTATGTAGTCCACGTTCAACTGAGCCCCTTCAAAGCATTGTATCTTGTCTTCAGGCTTTGTATACGCTTTTGGACACAGCGTACACTCGCAGCCTCTTACTCGCTGACAGCTCTTTGGGAATTGAGTTATGTAACGTCTTGCATCGCCTAATTCTCACTAACGATAACCAAACTTCGCAGCTGTTGTGCATGGAGGTGCTCAAGCAAATTATAAGAGCTGCTCAGGAACAGCTGGATATTTCCAAGGTGAAAAAGTCTGAGCTTGACGATGGTTCTAATGTTGATGATTTAGGGGAAGGTGGTGAAAGCGGTGTGTTAACACCTGGAAAATCGCTCGTGTTTTCCGTATTAGAAGTCTGTTTATGTTTATTGATTCGCCAGTTGCCAAACTTGAGCCCGTCTCCTAACTCTACTATAGTGAATTCCATGAGGGTGATGCAGTCTAACGAAGAATCAGGTCAATTAATCGCCTCTGCGATATCTTGTATGGAAAACCTGCATAAACTTTGTTCACCCCAAGGCGCTTTGTCAATCCTCCCGACAGTACTCTACTTAACAACTGGAGTTATCAAAGAAATTGCAACGAAAAACTTGAACGATGCCACGATTTTAGCTAATAATCTTTCAATTCAGGCAGCGCTTCATTGCTTGAAGATTCTAGTCACTCATTCCTATTGCCAACAAGAGCAAAGTTGTGATATGTGGCAAAGATTACTACAGAGCGCTTTGGCTAAGATCATCGATTTAACTAAGACAGGAAGCGAGGAAACTAAACTGGACGAAGTTACAATGATGCTGGCGATGGCTGTGTTTATTTCACATGCTCCTCCGAATGTTGTCACGGCTCCCAATCTACAATATCCGTGTATCAATCACTTTAGACAGTGCTTGCAAAGCTCGAACTCAACTGTAAGTTTAAGCAGTTTAATAATAAACTGCTGGCCAATAGAAACGTACCAAGCGAATTTTTAGGTTGAATTTAAAGTCCAATATTTTGAAAAATAGAAAAGATATCAACATGCGGTTTTCAGGATTTCAGAGATAATTTAATTGAGAAAACGATAGTGTTACCCGATTTATTACTTTGAAGTACATTACTATCTACAGGGTATGAAAAAAAGTCTTCTTTTTTTGTCAAATTTTATAACTACCGTGATTCCATAAAAATTTTTAAATATTTTATGATGTAGATTTTTTCAGTCCCTGGTTAATGAGGAAAAAAGCAATTTCTCAAAATTTTTATATCCCTCTTATTTTATAATATACCGAATTATATAAAAACTTTTTTTGTGGAATTCCGGTAGGTATAAAGTTTGAGAAAAAAAAGACAACTTTCTTTCATACTCTGTAGATAGTAACGTACTTCAAAGTAAAAAATTCGGGTCACACTGTTGCTTTGGCAATAAAATTATCTCTTGAATCCTGAAAACCTCATGTTGATATCTTTTCTCCTTTTCGAAATATTTGACTTTAAATTCAACCTAAAAATTTGCTTGGTACGTTTCAATTGGCCAGCAGTTTAGATCGATACTTAATTCAAGTTGATTTTTCTAGGTTAAACTAAAATGTATTAAAACTCTTAAAGTAATCTTTGCACATTGTGATAGGCAAGTAGCAACCCCGTATATTCATACGTTAGCCCCTCAGTTAGTCGAGTACTTATACTCGGACTCCGCTAGGAAAATCTTTTCGGATGGCGAATTGTCCGTAACAATTGAGACAATTGTGACTGTGGAATCTCTAATAGCTCTAGCTGAGCCTCAACATCGTAAGTAGTTTTTCATCCCAATTTTCCCCTATTTAAACTTATTTTATTTATTAATGCCTTCTAATAGGAAATATTTTACAAGGCAAGTGCTTTTCCTCTTTCCTCAAAAAACCTTCAACCTGGTAATTTTGTGTCTTTTCCAGGAATCCAAATGCTTTCCCTTTTGGTCCCGGTTTTGGTAAGTTATCTCCTAGTGGATCAAGCTTTGAGATCAGCGAATAAATACTCGTTGTCCCTGCATGAAATCAGCTTGCAGTGGTTGATGAAAATCGGCCCGAAATACCCACAGGTAACTTGGTGTAGTTTACAGCTTGGCATTATTTTAAACTTCATTTGCAGGAGTTTAAAAAGTTGATGAGTCGCACTACTGATCTAAGGACTAAGTTGGAAAGCGCTATCCGGACTAACCAGAATAGTCACGTGAAGATGAAGAATGATGTTAATGTTAGCCAACAGATTTCAAGTCATGCCCCGAAAATTAAATTGAAAACAGATTTTAGTAATTTCTCCTAAAGAGGGGATTAATAGTTTATTTCCATTTACTTCCTATTTTGTATGTTTTTGACTTAAATGTATCATGCTTCAAGATTCCGTTTTTTAAGTTTTAATCGATGGAAAATTTTTACCAATAATTTTATTTGAAATTATTTAATATTTTATCAGATTTAAGGACATTATTAATATATTATTGACAAGTTTAACAACACATGCTTTTGATATTTATTTTAATCTGTACTAGATGATGAATGTGTAGATTACACAAGCAGTAAATGTATAAAAATTAATATATTCAATACCACACTGTAGTACTGTGTATTCATTTGAACTACCGCTGAAAAGTAGTACCGAGAATATAGCAACTAAGCAGTACGCATCTGAGCTACTTTAGAATAGGTTTCAAAGGATAGGCAACAAAATTACTTCCTAAACTATGCCTGAATGTATGCAAGTTAATATACACAATTATGTTGATAAAACAGAAAATGTTGACTAAAAATATGCAGAACTCTGTAAAGAAAGGTTCGGAAAAAATTCAAATTAGCGCGGAATTATATTACACAAAACTGGGCATAAATCACGCGAAAATATTTTTTTATTTAAATTTGTGGTTTTTTCACCCTTCACAAACTATAACAGAGATATTTATTGAGTAACGAAATATCTTCCCAAGTAACAATAACAATGTTAATTAAGGTTTGAATTATCCAAAATTAACTTAATAAACTATTTTCTGTGATACAGATCATTAAAACGAAATGGTAATAAACTTGAAACTGTCCATCATTAAGACAAATCTAATTAATTACTTATGCTGGACGAGGCAAACCGAATTAACTTCCTCACGATTTTTAAATCAATTTAGGCAGAGGGCAAGGCCATAAGGAAAAAAACTGTAGACAAGAACTTCTATACTTCTACTACAGATTATAATTTATTCCATTTACGACACTGTAACCCTTCATCTGATATTGCCGATTATACGAACACATCCCAGACTTTAGTAATTTCAAGGGCAATACCTCTCTTTAGTCTTATAGTTGATATAACATAAAACTCGACCTTTTTCAAAGCTTCAAAGTTAATTGTCTGTATGCTTATCCCATTTTAAGTAGATACTTGTCCAAAATGACTCTTAAATATCTAATTTGATCAACGATTTCACAATGAAAAGTGTGATTAAATTGGATGATGAGGCAAAATAAATAGAAAAATGTTTAGAAATTTCCTTAGTAATAAAAAAGTTAATAATTTGGTATTTACATAAAAATGTTGATATGAAAATCGTAAATCAATCGTATATCAATAAAACTGTAAAACACGCCTTATTAAAAATTAATGCAGCTAGTCGATTCGATTTTTACCTAATAAATTTCAAATTTCCATTTATTACTAGGAAAGTAAATAAATTCTTCTAATAAAACTAATGGAATATTTTAAAATCTAAACATTTTGTCTCTGTAAACTTTATCGATTATAACGAGTAGTAGTGGTTGCATACTGGTCCTGGAAAGTTGCCTCACTGCACAAAAGCACATCTGGAGTATTAGAGATTGTGAACTTTAAACATACAAAAATGAAATTAAATTGCGTCTAAATTATTTTGGTTTTGGTTTCACCTTCACATGACAAAAAAAATAATTATTGGCTCTAAACCACAAATTCAAGTGACATGGAAATTTGACTGGCATTTTATTGCAAGTGGTACCACCGGATCATGTGTTTCTGACATAAAAACAATACAATATAAAATATCGCTTGAAATAAACACAATTATGGAAAGCGGATGGTTTGAAAATTTGGCGGAGGTGCCGGGAGCACAAAATTTTATTTAAATAGAGAACGAAACGGTCGTATCTGTAAGTTTTTTAATAGTAATGACTAATTTCATTAAAATTGTAAACCAAATTTTAGATGGTGAAGCGTCTTCAAGCTAGGATAAAAATATTACTAATAGAATTTTAATTAATAATTAATTTCTAAATATTAAGCGCTAAAGTTATAACCACTACTTCGATTTTAATTAAATCTGGTCGATTTCAAAATTATAGCTTGTTATTAAATTTATTTACAATTTATAAAACAAAAAATGGAAATATTAAATATTTCGTAAATTTGGCGGATGCGCCGGGAATAAATTTATATAAAAGTTTAAATATAGAAGCAAATAGTATTATCTGTGAAGTTTTTTAATACTAATGACTAATTTCATTAAAATAGTAAACCAAATTTTGATGGTGAAGCATTTTCAAGCCAGGATAAAAATATTACTAGATACTAGAATTTTAATTATTAATAATTTTCTAAATATTAATCGCTAAAGTTACAACCACTACTCGATTTTAATTAAATCTGGTCGATTTCAAAATTATAGCTTGTTATTAAATTTATTTACAATTTATAAAACAAAAAAATTGAAAATATTAAATATTTCGTAAATTTGGCGGATGCGCCGGGAATAAATTTATATAAAAGTTTAAATATAGAACCAAACAGTATTATCTGTGACGTTTTTTAATACTAATGACTAATTTCATTAAAATTGTAAACCAAATTTTAATGGTGAAGCATTTTCAAGCCAGGATAAAAATATTACTAGATACTAGAATTTTAATTATTAATAATTTTCTAAATATTAATCGCTAGAGTTATGACCACTACTCGATTTTAATCAAATGTGGTCGATTTCTAAATTATAGCCTGTTATTACATTTATTTACAATTTATAAAGCAAAAAATGGAAATATTAAATATTTCGTAAATTTGGCGGATGCGCCGGTACCACACAATTTCCTTTTATATTTAGATAGAGATCGAAATAAACAATTTCTTACAGATTTAGAACCATTATGTTGTTGCTAATAAATCTGACTAACCTCTAATAATATCTACTTATTTAATATTTATTTCTTTATTTCAGATCTTTGCGAGACAATCCTTGAATCGGTGATAATAGTTTTATTCACTTTCTGGGCGTTTTAAAACGATTTACGTGGAATTACAAACGCTTGGGTGCAATGGACACACCGGCCTAATCTTAGAAAAATCACGACTTTTTACTAGAAAAGCAATTTAAAACGTGCATTAAAATAGTGCTTAACCAACATTAAAAAGTAAATTTAGAACAACGCTGTTAAAATGACATAAATTTTATGTTCTATAGTCGTACGTTCCTGCTACTGCAGGTACGTTATTATTAGCCGTTTTTTATTACTTTATTCTACATTTTCCCACATTGTGCGAAATTTCGTTGACAACCAAGGCGCTCTAAATTAGCGTTATCTGAAAATATTCACATGTCGAAGCGATTGATTCTTTACACTTTAGCACAGATAACGCTTAGGTAAAAGCCCTGAAAGGCACATGAGATCTTTTCAGGCATATAAGGCTGGCAGATATTTGCCATTTTGCACCTAGATAAGTATCTCGTGTCGCAGATGAAAATTTCATAAGCTTGACTTTAATAACTTTATTTCAGTTTTTAGTCTTTGATGGAGAATTTTGACGCATTAAGTCATAAGTAAATCTTGTTTAACCAAGAATACCAAGCGGCTTCAATATAATGCGATGAAGATCCCAATAATGCGGTTGATAACAGCATCATATAAAATATATTATGTACTTATATACAATTTAACTACCTCCAGCTTAGAGGCGTTATCAAATTCGTTAGTAATGTATTACAAACTCCGCACGCCATCAGTGCATTAATCACATAATCCTTGTAATTATTATGCTTAAAATGTCATAAGGACATAATTTTGTAAAATGTTTGTATTAGCATTCGGCGTGTAAGGCAATTAGGCCAACAAAATGCGTAAAGTCAGTTCCTGCGGATGTGAACTTTATCAGGAAAATTAATATCTATGCAATCGCAGCAGGTAATATTTAGTTAAGCTGAACTAAACTAAAAATCTAATCAAGAACTTTACACTATACCATTTCTATATATCCAGAACTTAAGTCATTTAATGAACATCTTATGTGAGAATACTCATAAACTTCTCTCAGGGCGAAATTTCCGGACATTTGGGTTTACGATTCCTTGGGATATAATACTTGAAAACTCCATTATACCAATTAAATTTCACACTAATACCCATTTGAAAAATAATATAACATAATGGTCTGTAACAAATTTTAGAATTTCCAATAAATTCTGTTACAAAGAACTTACTGTAAATTTGTTTTTAGCGGGGGATGATTACAAAGCCGCGCACAAATTCCACGGAAGGGGATGAAGTATGTCAACAAAACTATGTATAGGTGGGAACCTCAATTGTTCTATCGCACCCTTTTTAGGCCTATTAACAATATAATTAAGCACCAAAAACCAAACGTAAACTGTTTTAGTTTTCCACTTTTATTTTACTTTCGGTGTTTCTGTTTTAAAATTAAATGTTTATGCTAAATGTAAGGGTTAATTAGCATACACCAAAGATTTTTGCTTTAATTATTCACATTTACCACAACATCTTTAACGTTGATGAAATTTTTTTTTGTTCATGTTACTCAGTGGTATAATTTAGGAAAACAGATTATGAATTATTAAACATGTAACTATAGGGCTCATCAAAACCGGAAATTTCATATTTATTATTTAATCATAGTTATCTGAACAATCCTATGGATCCATCTACTCTAATTCAGCTCACTGTTTAATTTACAGGTGACATTAAAGAATATTTCGATATCTCTAATAGCTTCCTAAGAATCTTATAACATACGGAAAAATAACGCACTCATGGAATGTTTTAATTAAGTACATATCAATAAATTGATTTTATTGAAAGTAGTTCAATGGCGCTCCAATTGAGGGAAACGGAAATGCAAAAGTTTTACTAATATTTATATTATAGTTCAGGATTGTAGGTATAATAGTTTTTTTTATAAACAATCAAACTTTTCAGAGTTTTCTCAACTTTTGCCGCACCTTATACAGGGTGTCCCGGAAAATCTCTCGGATTCAGATAGGGCATGAAAAAATAAGATGACAAGTTCCTATAAAAAAATTTTCCTACGAAAATATGTAGCCCTGAAGGGCGTCGCCGGAAATCGTTTTTTTAATAATTTTTAAAGTACTTAATAGAATTTTATAAAAAGTTAATATGATGGACACTACTAAGGACCTCTTGAAATAATGTCCTTGACACATATCTAGCTTGTTTAGTTTACCAGGGGCAGACTAACCTTTACAACTTAATGCTTAAACTTTTAACACCCTGTGTGAAAAAGACTTAAAACAACAAAATCAGGTAGCTTGAACCTTAGACTAAAGAAAAGCTACTCTTGTTTATTGTCGATAAAGTGGACCGTTTTCGAAAAAAAGAATAATAAACGAATTCATGTTTTATTAAGTCATTAAAAAAAGAAAGTCTCATTCCGAAAAAAAATCAAAATTTAAAAAACGCCTGTAGGAAAAATTTTTTATAGGAACTTGTCATCTTATTTTTTCATGCCCTATCTGAATCCGGGAGATTTCCCACAGGGGGACACCCTGTATACTACAATGATTGGTGTTAAATTAAAATTTTCTATTCAAATGTCAATTGGTGAAGGCCCTCGAGCCATGATTTCACTACAAAATCTCATACTTAAACTTTTTGCGTTAGGTTAGCTCATGTTGACTAAATACAGTTTCCGCACCCTGTATACATCCAATACTTTATATACCCACTTCCAAAGTCGCCTTTAAAATGATTTTTCCTAATAACTCCCCTCGAAAATTGAGTTATATAGCCACAAAAATAAGCCCTCGAAATTGAAATAATACTTAAAGCTTCTTGGGTTAACCTCGCATTTTACCAAAGTACATTCAAAATTAACGAAATAAGATGGGAATAAGGGTGAATATTAGTTAAAGCTTCTTGCGGCTGACTGACGTAACAATTTTATTGCTTTAACATTTTATTCATGTCTGTGAAAAAGCAGTTGAAAAAAGTTCTTTTATCGCGACAGGCGAGTTCAACCACAGGACGAATATAAGGACCTTTTCAAATGCGTCCGTTTCCATGTTATACCATCACTCCAAGATAATCTTACTTTATGTAAAAAGTACTGATCAAATAAAGATATTTTCAGTTCAGCGTATTTTTGTAAGAGAAAAATTAAATAGGAAATATCGATTATAAGTTTGTTTATTAAATCGATTTTAAAGTTTGTTTTAGTTATAGTGCACTCAATCTTTTGCTCTGTTTAATGCATTATACACCAAATATCGATTTTATTATTATTACGATTTCCATATTTATGAGCATATTCAATAAAAATTGACTTAGATATCGGGTAATTCGGTTTATAATTAACCTGGTTTATTCTGAACACGTTATATGATCTCTACATTTTCTGAATAAATTAACACATGAACAGTGTGTCTTATTAATCATCATGTTATTAAACTTCAAATCTAACGCATAAATTCATACTAAAACCATAACAATATCACTGTTAGAATCACATACGGAATATCTGCATAAGATTATCAAAATATTGTTTAGTTTACTTCCTAACAACTTACCAAGATTTGCATACTAAACTAAAACTAAATAATTCACCAGAATTTTTCATATAGTTACTTGTCAGCAAAAAAGCTCTTCGTAAATTATAATGATGATTGTTAGATCCCCTAATTCTCTCATTATACCGTCTCCTTGTATCGCGCGAGCTTCCAATTCTTTTCAGTTTGCCCTGCTTTTCAACCGTTCTAAAACAGCCTGTGCCCATCTTCATTAAAAGGGCATCTTCGTAACCACTTAAAATTCTGTGCGGATCACTACTGTACTTTAATTGTCTAACCACGATATACAGTGTGTCCTCTGAAAGTTCCTGAATATGTCACAGGGATCCAGTCTATAATTCGTTATAGGACATGGATTAATAGACTTTGAGCGTTACACTTTTCTCTTTTCGCCACCTTATTCCACCATAAGATAAGTTGATGCCAAAGGTAACGGAAACAAGATCAAACAGTAGAAGAAAATTAGAGCCTCCATACTGTTTTAGTGCATAGCATAGCCGAAACAAGAATCCATAGATTTATAGCTTAATTAATATCATATAAGAAGTGGGGTCAGTTATACTCTCTCTCTCTCTAGAAAGCTTCCATATTTCTTTAGCGGACCTCAAATTTGCATGAAAGCAATGGGGGCAAAAGCTTGTTGAAGAAAAGATGGCCGAAACAAGAATTTCTAGATTTGTAGCTTAGTAGGGTCAGTTATACTTTGAGGGAGTGCATGACTAGACAGAGTCCAGGCATTAAGCATTAATTAACTGGAGCACAGATTTTTACAGTCGGTTTTTCCACCACCATCCTAATTTCTACACTATTTGACTGGAAACTTCATATACGAGCCTGAAATAAATTTCCTGTAATTCGGTTTTTTCCGTAAGGGTTCTTGTTCCAATTTGTGGATATGCTCTGGAAACTGGTGCGATTTCTTATTACTACACGTGTTCGATTTTAGACTTTCGTCTGGTGATTCAGTTGGCGATGATGAAATTCTCGACTTGGCGCGTAAAATCCAGCGTACAGAGAAAATATTATTTATTGGATAGAAATGTAATATTGATTTTGACGATGGGGGGTCAAAATCAAAGATGTTCCACTTCCGCTCCACATGTTAAATATTCAGTGGTTGTCTTAACAATAAATTTGAAAGTTTCATAAGTTTTTTGTGAGTGTTTGAGGGATGTATCCTGCATGCCGAAGGGGAAGTCCTCGAGTTTATTGCTTGTGTTATTACAATTACAGTATGAATGCATGTAGTTTTCCTATGTAAATTAATTGGGACGTGAAGTATTGTTCACAGTCTAGTGCCACAGTTAAGTATTGATATGCCAGAAACAATAACGGAAGTAGCTGAGGGGAAGATTGACTTACTAGGGTTAGGGTCTGGAGCTGGTGGTGATTCCACTGATAGCGGTTCTACAGCATCCACATGAAGAGGTTCAATTTGAGCTGGAGTTTTAGCACAAAAGCTCATCTCGTAAGTAGCACGTGTTGATATAATCGATGCACGAGCGTGCGCGTCTTCAGCGAGTTCTTTCAGTTGTAGCGTGGGCGTGGGCAACTAAACAAGTGCATGGCAGCCGAAAACGCGCTCCTGTCGTAATGATGACAGGACGAAGAAGTAGCTCCATAGGCTGCCGGTCGCTAATTGGCCGGCGGACCTCAGTTTATGTCAATTCCTACGACCCTATTAAGGTAATTTACGAATATCTTTTTACCATGGGAAGCTCTTGAGGAGTTTCGTATTTTTTCTTTGCCCTCTTCAATCTTCCTCATAAGTTTAACACTCGCATCGCTGAAAACTTGTTTACTTTTTATGTAGGTATATTATAGATCACCTGCCACCATGGATAAAACGATTTTAAAAGATTACTTTAGGTACATATAACAAACAATATATTGTATTATACTACTTCTTGTGTTGTTTTAAAACTAATACTTAAGTCACTTGAACCCAATATATTTTCTCTTGCAGGAACAAATTTAAATAAAACTAACAATTCAACTGTACAATTTATTTTTCAGCAGCATAGAAGAAGCACGCAAGTTATAAAAAACTTGAAAACAAATTTTCCCACGTCTACGTCTTGATGCTGAGCGACGACGTGTTGAAAAGCGTTATCTACAGTCATTTTTTATTTTTATTATATTTTTTGTTTGTTTTTTTCTGCAACGACTTCTGGGTATTGTGTTTAATCAAATGATGCCATTGTCACGCTAAATTGACGCTACCAAGAATATCTTACCTACTTATTAAAATATCTCGAGCGTTTGTCAACCGCACTGAACAAATAAGACGAATTCTCTCTCTGGGAAATTTATTATAAAAGTTTATCTTGGAAATTAGACAACCCTACAAAATGAATTGAATTATATGCCTTTACCGCACGGAATATACTTTAAATTTTAAGCTATTCCAAAATGATAAATTAACTTTGTGGGAAAAGGAGAGCATAATCTGTTCATGTTAACTTAATATATGAGCGTACAACTTTAAGGACTATCAGAACGCACTCTTCTAAACTATTTTAATTCAAATACAAATTAAACATATTGAAACATTGCTCCTTGGTCCTGTACTTGTATTCTGAGTTTCCATTCAATTTCCGTTACCTTTATAAATAACCTCACTAACCGCACACAAAGGAACGTTGTTACATAATTTAAATTATGTTTAAAACAGTCCACGTACCTATTAATTTCAGCCTCACTAAAACATTAGTTGCGTTCCTGTATCTTTTACCAGCAATTAGTTACACTGCCCCTGACAGCTCATATATTTTTTTAAACGTAATTTAGAAACTATACAGCGTATTGTGTCATTTACATATACTGGGTGCTGCGTTTTTCATCTCGTTCCCCTTTTTGAATTATACATAAGTACATAATAAAATTTTTAGTAATCTTACAAAATTGTGAAATAAAATATACAAAACTTATCTGAGAAAGTTTTTTTATTTCGACTCATATAAAACTTGTGCATCAGCAATACCGTTTCAACAATAATGGTATACAAGATGAAATAAATTTTAGGACACTTTTAACTTCCAACTTATTGTATATATCTATATGTGAAAGTAGTTTCAACTTTTTGCGTGGACAAAATCTTCCATAAAAATCGTATCAGAGAGTCAAGCTAACGGAATATATTTTTTTGTGAATAATAAATTGAGTTGAGGAGATTTATATGATTTGCCTCATTAAAATTCCCGCAAATACCTTTTTTATATAATGGCAAGGAAAAAATCCTTTAGTTCTATATAATATAATATAAGGTATTCTCTCGGTTCAGAATTCAACAAGAAACTGACGATAATAGGTTGTCAAATTTAGCACATTATTCGATATCTCTGTACCATTATGGATACGTGTTGTGATTTATGAATGATTTATTTTCCTGACTTTTTCATTCCGCTCTTTCGAGGGAAATTCCGAACTAAACTGTATTTAATTCCATTAACCCAGTTAAAAAACTAAGGAATTTATCACACATGCAGTTTACACTCTCTGCGGGGAGGACAATTAACATAGTTTAAAAAAAATCACGTTTTATGCACGTTTATTCCTACACAACACGTTTAGAATAATGTGCTCTAAATCTAAGGGTTTCTAATTATTGCGAAGTTCTTTCCGATGTTCTCAAATAAACGTGTACTTATATAACTTAAGACTCGCAAGTCAACATTTTACGTTTTATACCCTACAGTGTAGTTAAACTTCCTACATTCAATTGAATAAAATTGAGTTAAGAATTAGCTCACATTTGAACCGTGTACTTAATCAAATCAACAATGAAAACATTATTTCGTACACAAATATTGTTGTTTGTACTTCCACGCGATGTTTTTATATCTGTTTTTCTTTCAAGAAGATTTGAACAGATACTAAATAAATCAAGTGGAAGGTAAACTTCAGAAAACATTTTTCCTGCAATATGAACTTATGTGTGTATGGCAATATGTGAGTGTGTGTGTGTGTAATCTTTTGCGCCCTATTTCGTTCTAATCTACACAAATTTCCATAAGAGAGGGTGGGAAACATAAACACTGTATGTTACAGATTTTTACACAGGTTTTTGCTCCATATATTACAAAGTGCTTACATTTTGGTCAAATGACTGAAACATGCGAGGAGGAACTGAATTTTTACTGGGATAATGGCCGGTTTATGCAGATTGTTAATTTAAACATAACGTTTAAAATTTAAGGACAAGTTATGAATATTACAAAAGAACAAGGATGTTAGATGTTAGATAAGATCACGTGACTGGATAGCACCAATCACAAACAGAGTTCTCTGAGAAAAGTTAAATTTTACAAATATATTTATTTTCCTTTAAATTAAGCACTTGCATAAATAGGCCATTATTCCCTTGTTACCCTAGGAAACAACGTGCATTTCCCTTTTAAAATATTCACAGTACATCGTTTTACTTTATCCCGAGTGCCACTTTACATAAAAGTAGTTAAATAAAAGAAAAATATCTATTTTTCGTTTTATTTGAACTGTTTCCGAGACAATTTTTTCAGTGACACGTTTCTTGATACCCCGTACCGTGTTTCCTAAAACTTTGGTTGAACTTTCGGGGCAGTTTTGAATAATTGAATAACACTTTGATACGAAAAACCGGGGTTTTAAAGAAATGTAATTGATTGTTCTATTCTTATATATACTTTAAAGACAGTTAAAAAACTTTTTGGCACGCATAAGAAATTTGTTTAAGTTTGCGCTTTTATACATTTTTAATCGCACCTACAGAGATCAAAATCATTTATTCAGTTTTAAATCGGTATTACGCAACTTTTATTTTAAATTATCCATTTCGGGGAATTGAGTTAATTATTTAATGAAGTTAATTAGTTGGCTTTATATGCAAATTTACATTTTATTTGACTGTACTACACGTCAGCGTAATTTAATGGGGGTGAAATATAAATTTGCCGATTTCTGCAGTGATTCTGAGGTTTTCTTTCTAATAAAATTGAAGGGAAACACATCAAACTACAAGTTTAGTTACCTCAGCAAGTTCAACTTACTTACCGCATTGAAATGTCAGCTTTTGAAATTTGTTTTCTAATAAAATATTCGCTCGCACGCTAAACCACCCCGGAAATTTCATTGGTAGTTATTACATTTTTTCATCAATTTCAAAGCAGGTTTGCTTTTACTTATCTGTGTATTAATATTGTTAAAACTCAATTTACCACCCTCGACAATATATTTAAAATATTAAACTCCCCTACAAGAAACTTCAGATGAAATCCTTCTTGGAGGACACACAGGATTATTTTGTTGTATCAAATGTTAAGTAAACATTTGAAATTGAATTTGAGAGAATTATTAAAAGCGCTATGAAAAATAATTGCCATATCTAATACCCTCTCTTCGAAAAATCGATGTTTTATTAAAAGTAGCTTCGTACAAAGTACACAAATAACAACAAACAAAAATTGACAATCAGAATATTTGCATTTTTTAATACACGAAGATTGAAAGCTGCTTAAATATAACCTTGGTGCGAAATGAAATGAAATGAAAAAATCTCAGTTATACTGTTTACACAGTTTGTATAAATGACCTGCTTTTTCAAAACATCCACGTGCTTTGTTAATGTTAAAAAGGCAAGTTGTGACATAGGCGCCTATGTTTTGTAAAATATTTACAGAGTGGAATAAAGCGGACAGGTAATAGAGTATAAAACATGCATCATCAGTCAACCCTTCAGAAATTGCAGTACCTATTTAGATACATTATATTGCTACGTTGTTTGCCTCGCAATATTTGTACTTATTGGATTTACGCGCTACCAGTCACATATCACAATAATTTAAATCCATGTGAGTGGTGAGTGTAATAATAAATCAAATAGATTTGTAAATAAGGGGTAGAGGTAACGCCCTAAATTATTTTTACACTTCATAACTTTAAATTACAAAAATCAACTCAATAGGATATTTATTTAGTAATTTAAATTTCGCGCTTTGTGACGTAAGATGGAACAAACAACTAATATTACGGCTTCTTAGTTACTACTATTATTATTCTCTAACTGTCAGGGTTACAAATAGAAGTTAGATAGAAGCACAAAACTGTCCATCGATCGCTAACTAACGGGACATAGAGAGTTTCACGTGATCTGATTTTGAACTCTGTATATGTATATGAATATGAATACTATAAATTCATTATAACAAAAAGTGTAAAATTAATTATGTAATTTCGTTTAAGTAAATGAAAAAATGTAAACTTACTTCGACGTTGTTTCCCACTTTTTAATAATAAAAAAATCCAGAGCATCTATCACTTTTAAAAATTCGTATTTCTAGGAATTGTAGACATTTTGTGAATTTTTAAAATGAATTCTTACGCAAATTACATAGAAATTTGAGTCTTTTTCCAAAAAGAGTCTAACCTAACTTCCGCAGTATATAAGCGACTGAAAACCAGAAATAACTATAAATAATTGTATTTCCTGAAAAAATACACATATATATATCTATAATATACAAAAATTAACCTTAACGAAAATCGTGTCTAGATTTGAGCTTTTTTCCAAACAGGTCTAACTTAACAACATCTGTGGCTTTTTCATAAAGACAAGATTGAACATAAAGAAGTCCTGAAAAAAATATAAAATGTGAAAAGCTAATAATTCTATCGAAAATCATGCTTAACTTTTAAACAATTTGTCAAACTTCCACTAAATCAAAATTTTTTCCACATTTGACTTTACAAATTCTGAAAATCACGAAATTCGGTGGAAAATTACGATTTTTTCAAGTGCATGAATATTTAGTTCGCTTAATTTCTAAATTAAATGTCCTTCCAGAACATCCTTAAACATCGATGGAAACGCCGAAACAAATTACTACACTAAACATCGCTATAGTTCGGAATTTACGGCAATTTCTACCGATTAATATTTAACTTTCCTGCGATGTACCCCCACATCAAGTCGAGATTTTTTTTTAATTATTACACAGCTTTTATCTGGAAATCTAAACAGGCTCCTAAAACTTTTCCCCAGAACCTTGTTATGTCCCTACCATCAATTTTAAACTTAAGAACTTGAGGAGGAATCATTTATAAATATTTACTAGGGCCTAACCTTTGAAACTTCTTTGAAACTCCCAAAAGCCAACCCAGGATTTAATTTGACTGACAGAAAAAACTACATGTGTGAAAATTTCTTGATACTTGCTCATTAATTCATCGATTGAGGCAAGACAAAGCAAACAACTTCATTCCACTTTGGGTTTAGTATATCCCATCTTGTGATGATGAGGCCTTTTGTCTAGATGACGTACCAGATACAAAGCTAAATTAACACCATCCCGACAGTAATTGAAACGTAATTTTAACATAATAAATGAATTGTTCTGATAGTGATATGGAGGCCATTCTACTGTCTTACAAAGGCAATTCATAACCCTTAATAGCTATAATAATAGTTTAGATATTATGCGAAAAAGTGTGACCGATTCCCCTACGTAACTGACAGGAAGCCGAATTTGAAATCTATGGGAATCTCTAGGGAACCACTCTAAGAAAAGACGTATTGTATTATAGGTGTGTTCACAGATATCTCACGAAATTTGCTTTTGATATTTGCAGACGACATATAGAATTACGTCATTAGTCTATTATAGTATATCAAATACTACGCCAGGAATAGTTTGTAACTTACAAGAATTTCGCTGACAGATATAAATGTTTTTTTGTGGTTTTTCAATAAAACTTGCGGCTGGGAAAACCTGCGGATATATCAATTTTTATAGGAAGAATATGTCATTAAAAGGGGGATAGAATTGTGAGGGCAATTCTTATGGGAAAACTCGACCAACACTTTTCATTACTACTACAGATATAGTTAATCAAAAATAATTCGCTTGTTTTTTTCATATATATATAAAACACTATGAAGATATAATTACAGAACTTCCACTCCAATCGATTATTGATTTGGACAATTTTATAAAAGAAAACTAGAAAAAGTTTAACTCGTAAACATTAAGCTCGTAAGCTTTAAAAAGGGGAGCTTAACATCAAAGTAAAATTTATATTTACATTAATAATAATTGTTGGAGAAAAAACTTCAGGTAATTTAGCTAATCTCAAACAAAAATAATAAAATATGCATACAATGGGTATTATGAGATTTTAAAATAGCTGTAACAAAGGATGGGTCCTTCAGGAGGTTCGCTGTTAATCAATTAGTCGTAACGAGTATCTTAATATAAGAAAGGCAAAATTTTGTAGCCTAAAGTCTATCGTACACGAAGCTACTGGTTTGTGATGAAATTATAGTTTCGTAACAGTCACAAATCAGTAGCTTGGTTCTTTTTGGTCTTAATAATAAATAATAAAATATGCACGACTGTATTGTATGTGCCCCAGGGATCTAGTACAGAGCCGCTTCCATGTTTAAAATATTTTTTGTCGGACCTCGTACGCTATTTGAATTGTTTTCCTATTTATCCTGTCTATTTTTAATGGTTCTAGATTAATTTCCGGGAGTTTGGCAGGCTAGTCAGGACAAGCCATTAAAAAAATTGCATCGCCACCCCATTGAAAGGACTATATTGCTTTTATACACCGAAAATCTAATAACCTCCCCATAGTAAAGTTATAAATATATACGAGGCCTATAAGAATTTCACCCGGTGCAGTATTTTCTCTCATCTCGCGCGGTGCATTTATTGGTACATACTATAAACGTATATGGTAATAAATTACCTTTAACCAGCTATAGGCTTCTTTGTTTCAGTGTCCAGGGAAGTTTACACCCTCAATCAAGTGGACCACAAAATCAATATATGTGAGTGAAAATGTTCTTTTATGTTTTCATGTTCATTATTGTCGTCGGTATATATTATTATGGTTTGGTGTTGCCCTCAATGTTTATCTATATCACAAACACTTTCGGGGTATATTTTATGCAGCATGTGGATCATTATTTTTTGACGAAGCGATTGTACTATCAAGAAAATATCGGTGTGTGTTTGTGCCTAACTGACTGTTTCTCGCTAAGTTAAACCCCCAATTTTTTCTTCAACAATCTTTCCTGTTATCTTTGTATTATCTGTCTTTCTGTTATAATAATTCGCATGATGATCTGTTGATGTGTTTTGATTAAGTTTATCATGGTGTTATCTTGGTGTTTTGTGTATAAATGTTTTGGTGTTTAGGTGTCTTTTAACTGAAATAATTTTTTTGGCAGCCTTCAGATAGTCTTACTTTTCATTGATATTAAAGTTTAATACACAGCAGCACAATCCACTTATTTCATTTGCCGAAGTAATTTTGTCTTTGTCCCATTACTTACTTAATTATTTCATTTAATGCAGCTGGAATTCACTAACTACTCTATTTTATTATTATATATACTTATGTAACTTTATGGTTCAAGGTAATCACGCTAGTACTTGCTAGAATGACAAACGGGAGCATAATTAAGATTAGATTTTGTTCATGCCACATGCGTAATTAAATATAAACTTTGTGTAATAAGTAGGTAAGTATTTTTCAGATCTAAGTAAAGATAATGGCGTATGGTAGTTTGAAGGAAGAAGAATTTGCATCAGCTGCAAATCTGAAAAAAATATCTTGTTTCGTTTGAAAGTTATAGCACTTTGAAAATTGTGTTATTTTTGACAATTTGAGTGCTTATATCTTCCAAATGCGTAGAGATAACACAATAGACCTCGAAAACTTCGTTAGTTAGTTCTTGGGTCTGGAGTCGTTGATGACAAGGTACAACTGTTTAATGATGAAAATTTTGAAAAACAAAGATATTTCCATTTTATTAAGATATAGCAAGTCAAAATACATTACATATGATCTAGAAACTTTTTACAAAGTTAGGTTAGATTATATAGAATTTCTGAGCTCTTTTCTTCTTAATTCGAAGAGAGGACATAAAGCAAGTCTAAATATATAAGAAATAAATTTTGATTTAACACAGTACTTTTTGATTTTCGTCCATATTTACAACGTCATTTTTTAAAATTTAAGACTTGGGGATTGGAGATGAAACTTAGTTACTCACTTAATCCTGATGTCTTTCTACCTTTTCAGGTGTAACGCATGTTTAAATTTCGAAAATTTCCCAAAAGGCGTTCATAATTTTGTACAATCAAACTTCAATCCATCACAAATAAATTTCGCGTTATTAATTTTCAAAATTAATAACCATTTTTCTCCCCACATTATAATTTGAAACCGACTATTAGCTAGTAATGAAGTTACTGTTTAACTGAGCAAATGAAGTTTACTTTTCATTAAGTTATTAGTTCATTACGGACAAACGAAGCATTCAATAGCATGTGGAATGTGTGTGGACAATTAAATAATAAATTGAAATTGAGTGAATTAAAGAAAGCTCTTTCAAATCCGTATTCTTTTACAAGTATAATAACTTTATAACTGGTTGTGTAATAAAAAAAAATGTAGTAAAATTTTAGGGCCCAGACAATTTGCACCATTTAAAATAATCACATTTTTATGCACGCAGTTAAATTAAAAAAATACAGTCCACTTTATGATACCTTCCGGCATCTGCATTAAACACATCAAAACCTGGCTTTAAGACTATGAAACAGTAATGATTAATACCGTCAATTTCTTGAAAATTTAATTGTCCTCTAGGTTTTGAACGCCGATAAAGTATAGTGCAGTTGTAATAGAAAGGTTTACGCACAATAAATTCCTGAAGTTAATATTAATTGAACGTGTAGAAAAGTGGTTCATGTGTTGTAATAACACGCGGAGTAAACCAACTGAAATGAAAATCGTAGATTAAATTCTCTGGGGTTTACCGTGGAAAACCACTGGCTTTGTGCGGGAGCTAGTTTATACGAACCAATGTTTTCACTGTTTATACCTTAAGCCATTTTTTATCCTCGCCGGTACACCTAAAGGGAACAACCAAACGATAGTAGTTTCCAATATAAATAAATAAATTAGCTCTTGATATAAGTATGGGTACATAAAAATAACCAGAGCACGTCGTAAAATATTTGAAAAAGGCGGTTGGCACCCCTGCTAGTAAGCTAACCTACAACTGACGAATATTTCAGTCGCTGAAAACTGATCTTGATGTTTCATTTTGAAGCCCAAATAATTTGTTTATGATTTTAGATCACGATGAATCAATCGAATGTATGCATTAAGGGCGAAATTTGCCGTACTTTAATAACAAAGCCCCCCATCATCATCACACTGAACGCTTTATTCCACAATATAGGAAACAGTACCTACTTCATTATATTTTCATTATGTATTATTCTGTAATGAATTTTCTTTGTTTGCGTAGTCCTTATATTTGTCACATTGTCATCAAATGTTTCACATAATATAATGTTTAGTAAAATTATTGATTGGTATATAAGCGTTTATGTGATCTTATCGTGCGACATCACCTATAGATTTAAATACTTCTGCCTTCAAGGCAAAGATCAACCTCATAAATTCCGGTAAGTGCATCTCGTAAATCTTGATTTTTTAAGAAAATTGGATTGACAGAATAGATTACCCAAGATTTGGTTTAACCGCACCGATTTATGGGTTGCGTGTTCAGATTATAGCTTACAGAAAATATACAAACAGATAAATAACTTAATACTATCATTGCTACATAAAATAAACATTTAATCAGTTCAATTGAACAAATTTTGTTGCGAGTTCCTCAATTTCAGATGCCGTGACAAAAAATACTATGCATGTGTTAGGACCATCAACACTAAGGTACCATTTTGTGCAACTTAAAAACTATTAATATTATTAGTTCCAATAATTCAATTCAAGCGCTATTTTGAGTTATTTTATACACAGTTGATGGTAATATTGCGTGAGCATCTAAAGAGATATCCTATACCAACCACATAAATAGATACAAAATATGTTCTGGAAACTACATCCAGTATGTGCTTGTATTGTGTTGTAAAGTAAATATAATATTATACAAGAAACGAAACAGCTAAAATATATCAATATGAAGTTGAAACGAAAACTAAAAATCTACTATAATAACAATCAGAAGCACACTTTACAAAACAATTTTAAAAGCTCGCCGAGTACATTAAAACAGATCTACATTTAGCTTGTTATAAACTAAAACAAAAAGACAAAATAATGTCCTAGTTTTTGTTTTGTTATGTTAATATTATCATAAAGACTTTTATAGCTAAATATTTTTGTTTGTATAGAAAGTTTTGATGGAATGTTAAAGGTTGTTTCTGTGTCACATTGTTTGTAACAAAACTAATAACATGTATTATCTCTAAAACCACACATAATCTTTTCTTAACATTAATCTAAAAAATGCGGGTAATAATATTATTATTGGGGACATAGCTACATGATAAATGAACCTAGTAAAACTACGTCATTTCGTGTGACTGTATTAGATTAGATAGTTTAAGCATGACAAATTAATGGAAAGGTGCTCTTTAAGGTTTAGAACTGGATCTACTGTAGATTAGTTTTGTATTTTATCAAATATTCAAGTTGCAAATTTTAAAGAGCGACGTTCATTTGAATATTGACTGGGGATTGGTCAAAGATCGAGTGAAATTTGTTTGTCGGTAAGATTTTGAGATATGAAAAATTGAAGCTTTCAGGAGCTTTTCAGTAGAGTGATTTTTAGACCAAAATCCATGAAAATTTTCATAAAATTTATTCTATTGAAATTTACTGGAATATTACCTCTTCCTTCAATTCCACACACTTTCTTCACCGAATGTCTTATATGCTTATATAGATCTTAGTTTCTCTCATTATTTCTTCATTTCTTCAAATAAGTCAGATCTTTGTTCTTTCCCCAAAATTATTTTGAAACTACACCTGCAGACTAGCACCAGACTTCGAACTATAGACCAGAAAAGCCTGCTCGTGAAGGTACCCATGTTATTTAACGGAGTAGCGCACAGTAGACCAGCACCAGCAACGACTGTCAGAGCAGGTCGGGTCGGTCGGGGTACAATTATAACCTGCAATGTCTATGTCTGGCCGTGCGGGTCCGACCTAATGTGCGCACCGGCACCTGCACGGACCTGCAAATGTTACACACTCAACTACCACTTAAATTGCAAAATGACTGCCACACACGGAACCTACACTAAAAGTTGCTGGTCCGTGCTGGACAAGTGTGCCCAGTCGTGCAGGTATAGTGTGCGCGATCTTTTAGACCTTTCAGAAAATTGAGCCTAGAAGTCTTATCTATTTCTGTTCAGCTTTTAAGGCAATTGTAAGAGTGATGAAGGTTCCTCTTGAACTTTAGCTTGAAAATGCCACTCTTCCTTCGTTTCTTATGCTGATAGGTCTTAAAGCGACGTTTCCCCCCTCTGATGACTTATCAGACATACCGGCTGAACTTTATTTTCCAGAATAACTTAGTTGGACAATAGTTCTTCATCATTCAGTTTCAGTGTCTGATTCTGTAACGCAATCCTGGTCTAATTGCATCGTCAACAGCAGGAATCGCATTTTTGTGCTTGGACTGAACAGGACGTCACATTCGCAGTAATAGCTCCGGGAGCACGTGTCCTACCATGAAATGATTGGGGCATGTAAGGGTTTTCCGCCTGCTGTTGGCAAGTTAATAGTGTATAATGTTGCATGTGCAACATACAGGCAATAGGGTATATACCGTTCAATTTTGTTTTACACTTGCCTAATTCCTGAGCATATTGTGTGTGCTTAGTGCGCAATGACGGTGTGTTGCGCTAGCCGTCTGTGTTCAGTCAGTGCGTGACGCCGACGGCGCTGGATCTACCATGCGGTCTTATAAGTGCGTCCGTAAATGATTTAAGGCACGACGCCGCGGCATGTCTCACCATCACGATCACGACAACAATCTAACAACGGTGGGTGCTCTCTATGTTTGTCTTGTTTGCATGACTCCTTCACATTATCACTGTGCGGATACACTGACACTTATCAAACACATATAATATAAAAAAATTATAGGAAAAAAGTTTTTGACACCTGTTACACTATTATACAATATACATCAGTTCAGAAAAACTTTTTTATTGTTCTAATCTTTTCATTACACACATTCAAGTTTTCTTATTTCCTGTTGTTGCATGAGCGTGTACTCCACAAACTTTTACTTGATTTTATTAAATCTCCGGTTAGCACTATAATTAAGTTAAAAGTTTTGCTTGAAATGGAAACTTTCTGTTTGTATAAAACCTACAGAATATATATTTAGAATTATTACAAAAATTGTCGAAATGAATAAAGTTTAATTAAATCTAACACAAATTCGCATGATGATGATGATGACTATTACGATGATATTAATTACAAAGTTGTTTTAAAGCAAAAAACATCAGTTAATTAAAGTTCCGGATTTATAAACGAAAATTACTAATAATGCGATTTCAGCATTTCAATAACACCGGCGCCTCCGCCAAAATTCACACTACTTTAAATAAATCTCACAAATCTAACAGTAGCTTGATAATAATAATAATAACAATAATATAGCTTGATTTGAACCCAATTTATATGTACTTATGTTATTATTCGTTATTTTCATTTCTACAAATTACGCTTGTTAGTTCGACTGGTTGGCAAAAATTATTAAAGTAATTTACGCTTGATGGGATTCCAATCAGAAGCCAGTCTTCTAAGTGGTTTAATCATCCAAAAAAAGATATACTTATATATAATCTTAATGAACCTAGTCAATTTGAAGCGTAAAATTATCACAAGCTGGATTTGTAAAAATGGTACAAGTTTCTGTTGTTACAATGTTTAAAATAGAATTACCTCGTAAAAAATGAATATGTCTTGATGTTTATCTACATATTACATTATTGCGTTATTTTTGTAAAACAAATGATGATTGTGCTTGGAGCGTGTTGAGTATTATGAAAAATTCACCTTTCACGCATAATTTGTTTCCAAGAAATTTTGGTGAATGCGCCGGGATGAAACTGAACGTAATTAGGATTATATTCAATAAAACGTTAATGATAAGTTGTTTATTCTGTTCTGAAGTACCACGTCAATAACTACGTAAGAACGATGAATTCGCCGAAGTAAAATATTTTACAGTTAATTTTCACGACAAATATTTGAACATCATGCACGTAGTTTTTTTTTCATTTGCATTACAAGTAAAAACACTGCGTTAAAATATAATTTCCATTATAACAGCACGTGATAAGAATGTTAAGTTAACTTTTTAAAATATAAGTGAACTATTCGGTTTTAATATTCCAGATTTTTAATAGTGTAACATGCAAGTAGATTTCTAGGGAGTGTACAATATTAAACAATTTTTATATAAATTTCGGTTGTTATCACGAACAATTAATAAAGTAATTTGCGGTTAATGACATTTTAATAAGAGCTTTCTTAAATAAGTTGTTTAATCGCTCAGACGAGAGAAATATAAAACTTCTACTAGAAATTAATATTCCAAAAAATACGAAAATACTGCCTTATTATTGAAATCCTGTATTAGGTTGTGCATGAATTTGAATATAAAATGTTAACTGCGTTTTTCCAACTAGTATCTCGTTGACGTAAACCCCGATTATTTTATTATTACTACACCTTCATGTACCGATAGCCATTTATTTTATTTGTTAATAAAGTTTGTAAATGTATGATAATAAAAATGAAATTACTGATGTTTTAAATATTTTAATATCGCATAGCGCGTTTTGCAAACTCATCCAATCACCAGGCTAAAAGACATTCATTTTTAAGTTGGACTGGAAAGTTTCTAAAGTTGCGGAAATTAGTTCAGTTATTCGTATTGTATGAATGAAAAATCCAAATAAATATGTAATGTTTTTTTAATTGCTATATCAAATGAAACAGGCGTGTTGCTTACAATATAAAGGATATCAAGGCAATCCTTATAATCCTCAATTAGTAACAGATTGGGGTATAGTTTGGGGCTGTATATCTTTTAATATAATATAAGGGTCAGAATGACTATGTTAATAATTAATAACCTTTACTCTGACTATACCGCGAGGTTTCTAAAGGGAATGAGGTAATAAAATATTACTTAAAACGCGTACTTTTTGGATTTGCTCCCGTGGGATGTTTTTTATACAAACTGTCCTATTGTTGTAGGTATACGAGTTGCGTTTTGACATATCCCATGCACGAAATTTTGAAGGGGAATTTGTGGGGACGAGTGTTATTTCATTGACTTGAATCCAATAAAATTGCTAATTTCCCGAATGGAAAATGCGGAAAAAGCACTCCGCAAATTACTAAGCATTAACTTTTAATTATTTTAGTATATGTCGCAAAGTGAGCAGGGTTGTAATTTGCGAAACACCGTGATTTTCCCTTAGTGTAATAATCTAAAGTTGTTTCCACTGAAAAAATATGAAAAATGTTTTCTTATAATTATCAAATTCTTTTTTAATATTATGTGAAATACCTTGCAAAATACGGAATGTTTTCTTAATTAATTTTTCTATTTTCTTGAGAAAAAACTTGCTCAGGGACACACTTATGTATAAGGCGCACCCACTTCAATTTCAAAAGAATTTATCATTAGAATCTAGCGTATATTTTGTCTTCTTTCCAACTTACTATATATCATAATAATTGGTTGCCTTGCCGCGTCACACAGGTAGACGTTTTAAATTATACTACAACAACCTTTTTTATTTGCAAAATCATAACGAGTACAAAGAAACGATGTGTTTACTTTAAATTAAAACAGGATCTTTCTGTGTACAACAAAATTTTTGACAATTACTGTTATTTTTTAAAAACACTGTAATAATCCAATGGAGATAAAGGGTAAATAACGTTGGGGCATGTTTAATGTTAATTTGAATACCTCACAACTCTTGTTAAAACTTTAAAGTAGTTTTTATCCTTTATTAACATTATTTAGAAAACGCGCATCGTCAGATTAGTTAAAAATTTTAATATAAAACTGGCAGCTTTGCGTTTTTACTTATTTTAATCTCAAACTTCAGTGTTGCTAATGTATAATTTAATTCAGTTGTCTTATATTTATTATTAACAAAATAATTGCAAACATTTCCTAGTTTGTAATTGCATTGCTGATGCCACCAAGTGAATTTTAACGAATTCAAATTATAACTATATGCTAGGATGCTATCCTAACTAACTAACCACACACAATGACTTTATTCATGAAAGGAAATTTAAATATGAATGTTTAAAGGTTATAATTTTGGCGGATGCGCCAGGTACAATTTAAATTCTGGCGGAGGCGCCAGTCACAATTATCCTTTTGACTTCTTTCCTCTATATACTTGTTACATAAACTTTTGGGGTTGTTAATTATAATAGGTCGGGTCATATAACCCACAATAAGGTACTGTGTAGCATCTTCTAAAGCTTAACACACACTAATTTTATTACATGTATCCGAATGAAGATTAAAGTCGGGTATCTTAATTACGGTATTATCTATTCAACAGGTAAGTTGAGTCATATTCAGACATGATCCTAATAAGTTTACAAGAGAATATTTGTATTTGTTTGAGTTGACTTGAGTTGAGTTGACAGGGTCACGTTTTGTATGTTCTGATAAATATAATATAACGCCCTGCTTAAAAATTTATGTTGTTTTCAACGGATTTGTGGAAGATCGATCTTGTATTTCAAATAATAATGTTATATGTTTATCTTATTTTTTATCCGAGGTTAAGGTAATATAAAGTGGTGATAGGCGTGAATATAAATAATATCTCTGAGACAGTCCGCCCCTTATTCCTATAGTATAATGTAAAGCTATCCTTTATAGCTATCCCAAACTAAGGCGTTGGTTGTGTGTAATTACTCTGAGATTCCATTGGCACCCTAATTAAGAGTGTCTAGGCATAGCCAAGAGGTATAAAGTTAACCATGTTGACTAAACTATTATTAAACAGACTTAAAATTTACGTAAAAGTTTTAGCTGTTAAGTACACATACAGGTATCTGAAAGTGACTTGTTATGAAATCCAGTTTTATATAATAATATTAATAAAATCTAATAAACTATATTTAGCTGTTTGTTCCTCTTCATAGTAGCTCAAGTACAAGCCAACCTTGACATACGAGTATAAATATATTTATCTGCAATTATTAGATTATATTTAGGTGTAATCAAAGAAATTATTTTGTCTTTCAACCAATTAACAAACCTGTAAATTTTGTCATAAAATAGGAAGTGAATATGATGTTCAGTTTAGACATTATGTTACATAATTATAATGTTACGTAAGTATCGAACTCATACATGTAGGTCACGATTAACAAAGTTATAATTGATGTAGATATTAGGAAACAAATAACTTTGCTGTCAGATTAAGTTCACATTTCTCGATGTGTGTTTGCTGCGACATCACTCATTCTTGGATTTCATTACAGCAATTAGACACATCACAACTGGATTAATTCATAGAGCAAGTGTACAAATAATTCACTATTACTGGTAAACCACAAGGGGAGAACAGTAACATATCATGTTGTTAACAGAATTGCAAATCAAAGCTGGTATCTGTGATTTATAATTTGAATTTGCCGCCCGGCTGTACTCGTATATAATGTCAAGGTCGAGTGAGTTCAGCGCGAGTTTTAAAATCTACTAATTTATTTTCCTTATTCCAACTCACAAGCTTGGGCACTATTTATTCACATACTAGGTCCATTTCCATTTCACTATATCTTAAATGGTTTCTATAAATCTGTAACTTAAGTTTGGAGGCGCTTTTGGATGGTTTGAAGTTTTTGGATGTTTGATCTTTTTAGCATTTCCCAAGTTTCGCTAGCGTAGAGAGCATTATATGTATATAGATATATAAGTAAAACGCACTCATCGAAAACTCAGCGTTTTAGGCACAACGGCATGTTCGATTTAAATAACACTTCCAGCGAGAGTTTCGATCCTTCCTCGAGCAATTCGTGATGGTAAGTGATTTATTTAGTTGTTTATTTATTAATGTATATGGTAATTTCAATCTTAATGGGATTTGTGTGCATCGGGTAACAGTAATTCTGAAGAGTTACAACTTTAATTTGCATAATTAACGCATGGCTTGGACATAACCTCAACTAACCTAAAAATGTAACCTTGATGCTTGGAAAGTTATTCGTTTTTACTGAAAATTATTTCCCAATAATCATTCTAATGACATACCTGGCTAAAACAATAAAAAAGGTGAGGCCACCGATAATTTCTGTGTAAACACCGCGGCATAATTATGACCATAGTCTATTTACAGTAAATCTAATGGCTACAAAAATTAATTAGTTTACTTCTGGTAACGAGAAAATCCCATTAGGGATCGATAGTTTTCCATATCGCCTAAAAAGCATCTCCGGGATTTTCCCCAAAGAAATACGTTCCATTTTTAGACAGTTATCGTTCGATTTTATCCTTCAACAAGTGCAACCCTCTTGAATTTATTCCGGTTGCTCTAAACAGATAAACAACAAAAAATGTTACCAAAGTAATAAATTAACATTTCGTAGGTAAACATCGTTTTTTCGTCGGGGAAGTTTCATTTGGGGTCGAGATAATATTTACCTACGTTTCTTTTTAATAAAGTAATAAACATTATTTACACCCAACCCCACAGGATGATATCTTTTTCGTTTGAATTTTTTTCATTCCTTTCATTGTAATTTGTTTATGTTATCCTTTTAACAAGCTATTCGTTGTAGCTTTGTGTAAATATTACCAAAAAATATAATTGTGTAGGTACTTAACTGAAAACGCTTGCTAATCTCGGGAGAGTTCAAATAGAATTACATAACCCAGTTTTTGTTCTTTAATATTTAATAATATTTTTGATGTCAAGTCAGGTTATGGTAGGTATAGCACAACAAATTTATTTCGATTAAGAATTTGATGTGTGAGCGGTAAGGGCGAACATTTTTCTTGTGGTAGTTAATATCAATTAAAATTTTTGAAACCAAAATGAAGGATGTGATGATGGTTAGCGACTGTATTCAAATTACGATGGTTACATTTACTATGCAAAACTTTTATCGATCTGCTTGGTGTTATTATAAGTTCTTAGTTACATTTACTTCAGCACGTACAGCAAACTATTTGCATAAACCCATTTATTACATACTATTTTTGCCATTAATCTGATTTTGTTATGTAGCATTTCTTTTTATCAAAATTTATGTCTCACTGTTTGGAAATTTCATGTAAAGACACGTGCGATTTCATTAAGGACACTAGTTGATGATGGCGGAAATCAACGTTTACTTTTCATTTTAAGTTTGTTCATGTTTGTCCATTAAGTGCTTGTACTGCAGCAGACTTCTTCACAAAAGTCAACATTATGTGTTATTAAGGAAAATTTCGTTTTACATTTAATCTAGGGCTTATACTGTTAAAATTAGCTTCTACATCTATATGTACAATGTATTCAGTAAAGTATAATAAAATATTTGCCAACAAGATTTAACAAAAAGGTGCATTAAATTTGTTTTAACATCAGAATTATCTTTTGGCGGCTTAAGAGGAGGGAGAATTTTAATTTTAAAACTGTTAGGTAGCGTTATTAATATCGAGAGATTTTTTTAACTGTCAGATAACTTTGTGAAAAAAGGATATAATATCCTTTTTAATCATCAAAACATCCAAAACATTTGCATTTTGAAACGTTGGCAATTAAAGTTAAAAGGACATCAAAACAATCTTTTAGATATATTATATTCAGTTTTATATGTCATGCTGTTTTACAATGTATCTCTTTGGGGGCCAGGCTGTCAATGGCAGTGGAATTTTTATTTGCCAAAAGCGAATAATTCGTTTAATGTTCTGGTATAAAACCCCAAGAAAAGTTGTAAACCAATTTTTATAAAAAAAGCATATAAAATCATGAGTATATTCCGTTCCCATATATATATTTACGACTGTTTGGTTTTCATTAAATGAAAATATTCTTTCTACTGACTGAAGTTTCAACAAAAAATAAGTTATAATTTTCTTTTGAAGAATATTCAATATAAGTTTGATTAAAGCCTGTTTGTATCATCCATTGATGAATATCAAAGTTTCTCATATTTATAAACAAATTTCTTCTGTGTAATTTAAAAAAAGTTAACTGGCCCTTAAAATTAAAAAACTTCTCGGAATTTAATTGAACCATTAAAGGCGGAAACGCAATTTTGACTGAACTAAATTCTGCCTTTTCTTGTCTGTTAACTTCACAAATGTTTCAATCTATTTTGTACAATAAGTTAATATTAAGCACGGGCGAGGGTTTATTAAAATAATACTTTGTATACTAGTACATAGTAAACTCTTGGAATAATTGAGACGATATTAATAATGCAAAACAGAAGTGAAAACAAGGAAAATTATATGTAGATTTGCTTGTTGTGCTGTGTTGTTTAGCATGAAGCTAAATAAATAACAACAAACCCAAAGTTTATGAAAATACAATGAATGTAGTTTAATGAAATTGAAACATAAATGTAAATGTCGCTATAATGCAACAATAGACCATAAATGGCAATATTCATATGTATGTACAAAATTGACATCAACATGCGCCATGTCATAAATAAAAATAATTAAGCACGACTCCCGGAAAAAATTTGCTACACCAAAATATAATTATTTCTGTCAGTTCTCTCACAAATGGAATAGTTAATTATAACTAGCAGTATATTTTTAAACACCTAGTCCACGCCGTGTTCGAGAATTATTAAATATTGCGAATCTACAACATTATCTTTACTATATTATATATTCAATAATCCAGTGACTTTGAACATAACCTTAACTAACCTAAAAACTGTGGTATTTTTAGGTACCTACGTTTGTATTGAAGTTGTTTCATTTCAGTTCCCTCAATAGTAAAACATGTTTTGATCTAATTTGCACAGTGCCTACCAATTTCTGTTAAACTATTGATGGAATGGGGTGTACTATTCGTATTTCAATGTATGTGACAAGTTTATGTTTAGCGAAACCGCAACAACAAACAACAAAGCACTGTATTACATCACAAATTTACTATCTTAATACATCTGTGTGGCTTATTATTGTATGCTGTATATGAATGACTAACTGTTTATTTCCCTAAGGCAAATTATTTCAATGGCACACAATAATGCCAGTGGAACAATTGGAATTGAACTATTTTTGTGTTTTTTTGCAGTTAATTATTGATATTAATGGACAAGTGGCCTTGTTCAGAGATCTGCTCATTCACATTGGACAAGCACGGGATTGTCCAGAATTACGAGAAAAAATCAGAAAATTGCGCCGCAATTGCGTGGAGGCCTGCAAACACACCAGCCAATTAATTTTGCCACAATTGCGCAGGTAAATATAATTTTTTTATTGATTATTATTACAACTAGCATATATCTTAGTTTATCGCAATAATTTATGAAAATTCCCTAACACTCTATTTTCCAGTTACCTGAATCTAGCTCCCAATCACCCATATATCAGGCTTGTAAACTATTTAAAGCTTTGGTTCGCAAGAATAGACCCCAATAGAATGTTAATCAGAAAGAATGCTCCTCAATGCATTTGTTATAACGGTTTTTTTATGGCCACCAAAACGGATCACTAAAATGTGGTCCTAGTAATTAACTTTATAATGTATATGTACGCATACCAAATTGAATTTTTCGTTTACGAGCCTAATAACCAAGGACAAATTTTATGAAAATTATTTTATTACAGGGTTATAAAAACATTTGTAATTTTTCCAGGGTACAAAATAACATGTAGCGGCACTTAATTACTTTTGTAAAGATTGAGCTTATAAACCAACTAATTTGGACAATCACGCGACTTTTATTTTGTTTACTGGACATAATAAAACTTATGATAAACTTCCAAGATAACATGTTAAAACCCAACCCTGTAGCAGAATAAAATGAGGGCCGCAAGAATTCTCGTACTAAAAATTTAATAGATCCACCGCAGCAGGACATAAAGTCAAAAATTTAAAAATTGCTTGGTTTACTGCGCAACAAATTGAAAAATTTTAGGAAAAACTTATAAAATATTTACAAGTTAATTTATTTCGTTTCAAGCTGAAACACGCTGAAATTCCTAATTAGCTAAAATGCTCCATTATCTTTTTGTATTACACCTAATTGTTGTTATTTTGTTTATTTTGCTTTCCTATCTACTGCTTTAATTTCAGTTGTACGTTTTCAATTAATTTATATCCTTGAGCAATATTGCGAATAAATAATTGCATCATTACATCAGCCAGGCGAGCATAAAAAAATCGTTTGCATTTTTCCATCAGTAATATTTTCGTTACCGCTGGTTTGTCTAACAATTTTGGTAACTCGACTTGATCCTTTCCCCTGTACAATGTCTATTTAAATTGCTAACAGATCTGTTTACTTAAAACATAATTTCGCTAACCCTGTTGTTAAAATCAGACCTAACACAAAGCAAACACACATTACATGATGCTGAAAACCTCCTCAGCAATTAGTTTTTATTTCAGCTGTATTTGAATTTATTCTTACTAACTTCATTAAAGTTACTCTGTTATCAGACAGTAAACTGTCAAGGAAGCTACGTAGGTAGGTATATGAGTTTGAGGAAAAATATTCAGAATTAAATTGAGTTTACAAGACATGATTATTATTATATACCAGCAGGAAAGTCGCATTTTATTTTTATTTTGTACCTAATTGCGTCAGTGTCACAAACATTTCTGTTACAACTATTAATCAATGTTGGAATTGGTTTTCATGTACAGATTGTACCATTTTGTAATCAATAATTTTCAATATCATATTATTTCTTGTTGAGTTCTTTATTTTAATTGGGGTAGCACCCTTCCAAGTGTTACTTGATATGTTAACGAATACACGAAATGATGCTAAAGGGAGTTGAAAAATAATGTGCATTTTACATGAGTGTATAAAGTAACCATTATACCATGGCACTGGAGCAAATTGCCTTTTGTGTATATTAATATACTGAAAATTACATTTTCATTTCCATGATGCTTATATACGAATAAAAGCAATAAAAAACAAATAATAACTTATAATTAAATGCAAACAGTTTTATTTCAATTATTTATTACCTAAAATAATATTCAGCTATGCGCCATAAAATTTAATAGCACGATTGAATACAATAAACTATACTTGTGTCAGGCAGTAAAAATTTCTATTAAATTTTCAACTCCACAAAATTTATTTATAAAATTAACGCGCTCCATATTTCTTTCAAAAACTATCATAACGAGGCGCAAATATTTTTTTGTTGTTTCCCCAACATTTGTGTCTATTTTCATTATGTTTTCGCGTTGCTATTGTTATTTCTGTTACTTTTCAAGTATTTGCTTTTAAAACAAGAAGGTGGTTAAAAACAAACAGACAAGACTGGGAGAAATCTCATTATTAAACTAAGTCAAGAGTCTCAAAAACAAAACCAACAGTGATACTTGGAGTGCAAGAGACTAAATTGCATGCTTTCTTAATTAACAATTATTTGGCAAAAAAGATAAAAGGAAGTAGTGTGTCCACTTGTATAAAAGTTCGCCTCAACCACAGTCAGGAAAACCAATCTTGCATTTATTTTATTAAATCAACTTTAATCTAAATTTACAGTCATTAATATAAGTGTTTGTAAAAAGATGCAAATTTTGTTTGTTTCAAGCTATCTTCTTAAATCCGCTCTGTTATACGGCAAATTATCGGAAGACGTGTCAGTGGAAAATTTCGCTTAGACTTATACAAATATCATTAAAAAATATTAAAATTATTACAGAGTGGAAAATCAGATAAATTTTAGATTTTTGTGTGTAATACTCAAACAACAATTGTTGTTTTAAATTTCCAATTGTTCAAAGGAATATGCAAATTACGCAGATTACCACAAGTTATAAAGGAAGACTATACCAGCTACTTGCATTTAATATACCTTAAACCAAATTTATGTAAATACCGCTCCCCTGTAGCTAGTTATTAATTATGATTTTTGTGTATTTGAAATTTTTTTCACTGCCTTTGGCTTTGTAAAAGTAATTAGTAAGGCGTAATTAAATTAATTTCTAAAGGCATTGTTCATTATCTGTATAGTCGCATAGAACACAAAAATTTGTTAATTTAAGCCTGGGAGTTTATCCTTTAGATGTTAGGGGGGATGGATCAAAGCTTCCTTGAAATGTTGACTTTTCGCAATTATTAGTGATTATGTTGAAAACAAAACAGAAGTAAGCTGCAACAGACAAACTAATACGGATTGCTAATTTGGTAATTTAGCAAAATTCAGAAACGCCGCCGTATCCTGAGGGCATGATGATAATAATTAACATCAATTGTATGTTTCGCATCTATACAACATAAGGCATATAGGTAAGCTCATTGAAAATTACTTAATGCCAAAGGGAGGCCCCCTTTTCTTTCCCATTATTATTAAATTTCATTTTCGCACACAAAAGCTTTTATTTCCTTTTGTGTCGATAATTCATCATGAACATATATAAGAAAATAAAAATGGAAAACCAAACTTTAATAGAACTTTAGTATTGAACAGAAAGTAAATATAAAGTAGATTATGTGATATTATATTCCACGTAATTTAGTCAAGAACAGGATATTATTTGGGAAACTTCTCCTACGGAAAAAATTGCTTTTGGTTATATCTCTCAGGTAACTGTCAATTCTTTTTGTTCGCTATACGATCGGATGCCATAGCCATTAACACAACGATACATTTTTCTAAGCGGTCTAGTGAGAAAGCATCTGTTATTATATAGAAGAAAATAAGCGATATAAATAACTTTCACAATTGGCTATTGAAAAACACCAATGTTAACAAACATGAGCTTTTAACACCGACACCTCCACCAGAATTTCAATTCCACTAATTTCATTTATAGTCTTTTGACCATGAATTTTAAAAGGAAAATATCCAGGAGAAACCTTGATATTAAGCAGCACGCTATGAGTTCATATTTTATCTATTTAGTAGTAGTGATACTAGAAAAATCATTGCTTTTAGAACAAACGGAAGTTGGTTGAATGGCCGCCAAAATAATTGTATATATAATTTTCAGTTGTATAAGCAGACAATGAATCTCATGTATCGATTGGAAAAAAACGAATAAAACCAATGTTTAGGAAAAATAGGATTAGGGTTTTTACAGCGACACCTTCGCCAGGATTCTAATCTAAAAACAGTTTTCCATGTAAATTTTAGTCTATTAGTTGTAAAACGAACTTTCCTAGATATTGTGCCACGAATTTAGTTGGTTTGTTTGGATAATAATAAATTAGTGGATGGATTTTCAATTGGAACATATTTTAAAAAGAGCGTTTCTGTTGTTTTTAAAACGGAAATATCCAGGACAAGTCTTTATATTAAGGAGCACACAATGAGGCTCATATTTTGTCTACTGAAATAATAGCAGAAACTTTAAATAAAACTGAAGTCGAATATTAGGAAGTTTAACATTGGTGCCTCCGCCAAAATTTGAAAACGGGTGTATATTTAGTATTTTCTGAAAATATGCTACTATTAAGAGGAAAATACTTGGTTAGCTTGAAAAAAGCCGTTTTTGCGTAGTAGATGCACATATTCACAAAAAAAATTAATTGAGAACAATAATTCGTATTTTGATTACATACGCTATTATAAAAATCCGGGGCGTAAATATTTTTCACATGTATAAACCCTACAATGTATTGATTGAAAAAGCAGTAATGAAACCAATGTTTAGGAAAATAAGATTAGGGTTTTAACATCTGTAAATCCAGCAAAATTCAAATACTTGTAAAGGTTTTTTTACGTAAATTTTACGTAAATATTAATTTTGTTTATTTAAAAAATAGTAAAAAAACATAATTAGACAAGAAAGGTAGTTTTAAATCCTGACAACTCAGAAATGGACATATTGAAGAAAATTTCAAAATTTAACAGAAAAGCTTAGAAAGCTGACTCGTATCTATTGTTATTAAAATTAAAATAATCAGAAAAATATCTTTATATGTGAGGAGCAAACGCTGAAGATTTATATATACTTATTTTGTCTAATATTAGAGGACTAGGAAAATCTATAATTGAAAATCAAACAATAACTTAAAGTTTGTTTTTGACCCCGGCGCCTCCGCCAAATTTAAAACTATATTTTCTTTAAATAATACCCACGCAGTAATGTTTAAATCTTCTGCTTGGGTTAGTCTTAGTGGTTTACTGAATATTTAACATCATAACTAAAAATTCCAACAAAAACGCAAGTGCAACCACTTTTATTGTCACGCTGGGCGTTGCTTTTAAATTAAGTTAATATTACAGTTTCATTTAGGTACCTTCTATACGAATATCCATTTAATTATATATGTATAGGTACATAAAACTTCGCACTTTCAGTATTGTGCAAAGTTATACATACTCTTGAATTCTGAATTGGCATAATACAATAATACTCGCTCGATTTAAACTACAACAAACCGCTTTCACTTTTGATATTTTACGACATAACACAAAATATAAATTTACAATAGCGAATAAAGCCATATTCTTTAATATAATGTTTTTATTGCATTATGCTGGTTGGTTGGTCCCTCGACAGCTACAATATCATATTAATTTATTGTATAATTGTACCGGAGTATTTAGATATTAAATTGAAACTTTCCACTGGATTTATAAAATTGAATTCCGGATTTATTCTAACAATAAAATATCGCTTTTGTTTCCAGTGCGGTTGCAGAAGGTATCCCAGCCGACAACCCACACCTTGTTCTTCTCTTTTTCATGTCTCAACTATTTCTTCGTGAACTCACCAAGTGCCACCGATTAGTTCAAATAATTCCAATGGATATGTCCGGCTATTATGGTAAATATCAAGAAGATAAGGTGATGTTTTATTAAACTAAACATTTCCACCGAGTAAACTTCTCTACTGGGAAAATATAAAAAGGGGCTTGGCTCAGATTCCAATAGAGCGCCAGTTACCACGAACATCTTATCTAATATAGATAAAACGCTACTTTGTGATATTAGAAAAAATATTTTTAGCTCCAGCCCCACTGTTTTATTTGATGAGAAAGCAATCACTTTTTTAAAAATAAATTCGATACCTACACAAAACGCTTTGCCATATTTTCTAAAGGCCAGCTATCAAATTGACTATAAGCGCAATGCATTTTAAATTAATTGGTAATTTGAAGACAAATTGGACTTTTCCATTCGTTCAATTGGAAATTCTATTAAAGCGCATCTTAATTTTATTGCACCCGGCATTAGATTTGTCTCAACTGTTGTATATTTTTTATAGATAACAGAGCTGGACCGTCAAATTTGGGAAATGTTATAAGCCAAATTTTATTATGTAAACAAATAACACCAGATTTTAATCAAGAGGAACTGTGTAGTATTACAAAAGATTCACAGGAAATTTCGAAAATCCTTAAGGAGATGCAGGAGTATATGCCGAAGCAGGAAAACAATTTGGGTAAGTTGTACGAAAAAAGGTATGTGGTGGAAAACGCGAATAATTTCCAATAACGAGGATGTAGGTATTTTAATATAAAGGCAATGTACACCGTAGGTGTACTCTAAAACAAAACAACGCATCGTTTTAGTTCGATGAGCTTTATCAAGCACAGTAATTAACTTTAGCCCTGATAATATATGCAAGGTTCCTCTAAAAGTTTTGGTTTTCAAATAAATGTTTTATTTTCCAGAAAAATCATCTGCACTTACAGAGGATCTAACAAATCAATGGACCAATAAGCACCGAAGAAATTCGTTGTACAAGCACATGGGACTCTTATGTTGTGTTAGTCGTCCTAACTATCTGTGACGGCGCGAAAATAATAATTAAATTATGGGAAACACTTGAAACTAAAACCGGCTGATGAAGTATTGAAAACCGATTTAAAATTGAAATGAGCTATGAGGATCCTTAATATTTACGCAACATAACCTAACTGTTTGACAGCTACCCCCACTCTGGTACAAAGAGAGGGATCCTCGCGACATATCGCTTACTTTCATACATAATAAGGGTCCATTTTAGTTTTTAAATATTACAATTTTAGAGCATCGCATCAACTCATTAAAAATATCATTAATTATTAAATATAAAGTGGTACAGGGTGTTCATTAGTGTGTTTCAATGTACAGGGTGTTTAAAAAAGCTACACTCACGCTTGGTTAATCACTTTGTATATTGCTCATATAATCGAATTACTAATTATTTTGTATTTGTAGACCAATCAGACGTCTACAAGTCTGCAATTATTTATAATGCTCAATTTATGAATTATTTGTAATTATATTTAAGACAATAATTACGCATTTTCATTGCATTGGTGAACTAGGTGGCTCTATTTTATATAATTCTTGTTTATTTCGTTCCTTTTTTACTTTTTAGTCATCTAGTTCATTTTTTCTCAAATCGGATATTGGGTAAGTGACACCTGTACTAATTATCTTCGTCTTCTGATTTACTCTACTTGATGTTCAAATGAATGATATGAAAATCAAAATTATTGCCTAACGTTAAATTGGAACCATTTGGAAAGTAAGGCGATAATAATTTTTTCTATATGTTATTTATTCCTTGCAAATATTTTTAATAAAAGCAAATACTTATAATGTTATAAAGGTGTACTATGGTAGGTATTAGCAACATTTCGAGTTGAATTTAATTGGATACAATTCCATTCCAAACAACTTCTTCCCAAACTATAGCCGTTTGTTTTAATCACACGACCAATTTTATAATCTTATAATAGATTTAGTTTGAATTCCTACAGATTTTAATGATTTCCAGTTAAATTGACGCCAAAAGCTGGCGAGTTAATTAAAGATATTCCATTTAGTTTTATTTAATATACTAATGGGTAAAATACTGTTATAGAAGTTAGTGTTATAGAAATAAATGTTAATATAAGGTACTATAAAATCGTTGCCTAGAGGCGATTATTAGGTCCCTCCTCGCAACGGCTCTATTTTACTCTATAATATTTAATGTGAAAAAGCCGAATTTTCTCTTAGATATACTGTTTTCTTCAATTCATTGCTCTTCTAAGGCAGTTTTCTTATTTCTTCCATTCGATATTTTATATCTTCTATAAAAACTCGTACAAACTACAATACAACTTTTTTCAGTGCTTCAATTGGTGAGCTTAATTTCCAGTTGAAAGCAGCTAGGCTAAGTAGCTTGAAAATTTAATGTTTTCAGCTCAAATTAAGTAAGTAACAGAAAAATTTAGTTAGTTTACACATGGAATCAATAAGTACTTAAGTATTACTATATATACAGTTCATTACATTGCGGTTAAATGTCATTAATAATAATAATTTGAAACAGTTACTAGGTTAGTTTTAGTTCGAAATGCAAAATTTTTTTTCTTCTATAGATATATAAAATAACTTCAGTGTTAAATATCTAGATGTTATCAAGTATCAAGGAAAAGTATTTCTATATTGTATAGTATAAAAGTTTCTCTTGTAACACAAATAAAATAGACTGAATAAGATATACCGAACAGCATCAATCTCTATTATACCGGATGTTCAAAAATAACATCGATAAACTTTGCCATCAAGGCATTTTATCAAAGAATGTGGTGGAATGTTGGGGTAAACTTTAAATGTGCACCCACAAAACCCGTGCGATTGCTTAAGGTTGAAATTGAAACATGGACAACTTTAGCATCGCATAGAATTTCTCTCATCGCAATTTAATTGTACAGCTTCAATTGTGAACCTTAAGAAATCGTTTTATGGAAACTGTCGGGTTGTTCAAAACATGGATTTTATCGCGCCTAATCGAGGCCTATTTCTACTTATTCAACTCCAAATCAAACAATTATTAAGTCAAATTAATTTCTGTGAAATAACTACGGACCAAATCATGGTTATGCCTATAGAATATATTTTTTTTAAACCGAAAGTAAACTAAACAACTGGAATATTTACTTGTTTCATGCTAAAAAAACTAACTAAAATGTTGTTCAATAAATTACTTAAGCGAATTTTCTCACATTATACACCAAAACTTTGGAATATATAAAATTAGGATATTTTATCATACAATATAATAATACTAAACTAAGTTGTGTTTTATTGTTGTCTTGGTGTTACAGTAGAAAAATAGTTTTAGGCGATTATTTATATATCTAAGTATTACTTAACTCTAGAATCTGTGATATAGCTGAAAGTATAAAACAAATTCCGTCAATTTGTATTCATGGTTATTAAAACAAAAAGTAACAACATGTATAATCAAATTATTAAGAGAAAATATAAAATATCTATTTCTTTATTATTACATTAAAGTATATTTAAATAAATACACTTATTTCCAAGTATCTATACTAAAGAGCACATATATTAGAGTTATTATTGTTTATAATTAAGAGAATATGTATATTACTAAAAATAAATATAATATTCAATTGTGTCCTGCCATTATTTTACCTTAAATCCCAAACAACAGCAGTGTAAATAAAAACTTATTTACTGACCTTTAATTTTGTTTTCTTCGGTATAAATCTGTAAAGAAATGTGCAAATAATTTCAAATTGTATAATTTATTTTCACTTTTTGGCTTTTAGTTCGAAAAACACACAGTATAGTCCATAATAAGCTAGTTAAGCAATTAGAAGTAGTAGCCACTTTAACACTACATCTTGCGAGAATGACCATAGGTTTAGCAACGTCCTGGAACAATGTCTTCAGGTGAACTAATAAGTTGCATACGATAAGCTAAGATACCAGAAGGAATTATGTAAAAACAATTTTAAAACTAGAAAAACAACTCGGTTCAATTTTGGCATCGTTTATATTTCAACATAACTAACCACCTACAAAGCAACCTTTAAATCCTTTCACAAGAACTCTTCAGTAGATGTTTCAGTTGCTTCAATTAATAAACCAAAATCCAAATCAGTGAGAATCGCTTTAGCTGTAAGTAAGTCCAGGAATGTGTCTAAAGGGCACAGTTGATCACTCGTAGGAAAAGCTGTTAAACCTAAAATCAACCTAAGTTACATTCTTACTGTAAATAAAATCCTATTACCTCTAAATTCTTTATTTTTCTTCACACAACTCCTTCCTGTAGGTCCTGTCACCCCTGAGAGGATATTCAAAGAGTGCTCTCTGGCTCTCAACATGACACTTATAGGATGATTCCATTGATTCAACAGTCTTTTACCTCGGGATCTAGGCAACAAAGACAACAATTTCAGTTTTCTTTGCACCCCTACTTTACTATTGTCTATATCAGCCATGATGATCTTCATCACATCCACTTGCAACTCGAAGACATTTCTAGTAACATACTGCAGAAACATGTCGAAGTTCAAAGTTTTATAACCTAGGAAGGTGAAGAATGGAACGAAGCCTTGAGGTAAAGGAAATGCAATGGATTCAACTGCAAGGTAATACCGCTCGAGGATTGTGAAGAGAATATAGCGTCTTTCTTCCGGTAATTGATTACTAGAAATGGATTAGTAAGCTCGGAAAGACTAAATGAAGAAGTGCTTACATGTAAACGAAACCTTTATCTAGTTCATGTCTTGGTTCATACGTAGCAGCCCTACAAAGTATCTGGCAAAGATTTCGGGAGTTATCCAATTGTGCTGCTATGTATCTTGTGGCAACAGCATGAACATGCATTGGAGTTTGTGATTGCCATTGGAACCTCGTCACTTTGCTTTTAGCGCTTTGTTTCAACAAATGCATGTTAAGCTCTCGCAAATTCTACAAAAAAGCTCCTTAGTTCTGTGGGTTACTTCCCTTACATACCTCGTACAACAGAAATAATATGCTCCTGTTTACTAGCTGTGCAAGTTTCTATTTCGAAAAATGGTAAACTATCCACTTGGCTTCGCTTTCCACACTGATTATTAAGGAAGTCATTAAGGGCTAATGATGGGCCTAAAGATCCACTAGGCGACATTGGAGTACTGCATCTACTGAGCACTTCTGGTTGGTAACACACAAGAGATATCATTAGTTTTTCCACAACCTGACTAGGTTTGAATCTTTGGGTTCCTTTAGAGATTTTAGCTAACTGCTCCCATAGTTTCACCCAGATATCACTTCGATATGGTACTATGCGTTGTTGTGGCGAAAGCAGCATCATGGATGTGTTCCAAAGGACATCTTGCGATAAGCTAATCATATTATTATCTAAACTCACTTCCATATCACATCCAATTCGTAGTGTTGTGATTGGCAGAAGGCTCACTAAATTATTTGCGTCGGACGGCAAGTTTCTTTGGACTGATACATAGGAACTTCCAATAAGGAACTCCTTTAACATTTGGGATAAACCTAAAGTAAACGGCTTCTTTGCTTCGGATGAAATCAACTAGAAGCCAAAGAAATTAAACTAGTACTCAACTATGATACATCAGTAGTTAGTACTTACATCAGCTGCAACTTCCAACTCCCCACTATGTAAAATTAGATAATGCAACACTGATAACTTATTTTCTAAACTGGTGTCACTTTTAAAAGTTTCCATTAATAAAGAAGTTGGTACTGTAATATCTATTAAATCTAGCGTCGCTAAATTTACAACATATTCTACTCCTAGAGTAACTAAAGGCGTTAGACAAATCAAATGGGTTTCTAGGTTTCCTATTAAAGGTTTAGTAGTGATGTGACAACAAGGCTCGTGCATTAGCCCAATATCGAGTAAATGGGTGCATATTTCCGGAATAAAAACTAACAGATGTTCACCTAAAACAAATCTTAAACCTAACAGTTCTAAACTTGAAGAAAAACTGTACCTTGTAGCTTGAATAGAGGTCTGATCGTCTTGGCTTTATTCCAAGGGATTTCTGGTACTACACAATAAATAACGCAGCTTTGATGTAGAATGGTGATAGAATAAGCAAAGTGTACAGGACTGTCGTCTTCGTCATTCAAATCAACCACTGGTTGTATGGGCTAAAACAAGTTTTCTTAGAAATATTTTGAGGTTTTCTAGAACCTTACTTGGTAAAGATAGTGATGGCAAATACAAACTAAACCACTTGAGTCGGTTAGTACTACAAGATCCAAGGAGCAATCGTGGATTCTAAGCGGTACTGTATCATCTTCGTAGATCCCACAAGATCCAGCAACAGACAAATGTGGTAAATTCAGAGGGATGTTCAGCTGAAACATCTTGAATGTAGTAGAGTTTAACGCTAACTACGTTCAACTAACCACACTTTCGTGTGGTAAATCATCATGGAATTGCAGCCCAGACAAAGTTGGAGCCATTTTACTTCCAATTCTAACCGTAGGTTCTTCTTCACCTTCCACCAAGCACCTACTAGGTTTCCTGTTGTGGATATAGTACAGCGTTTGGTGTACTGGATCCCACTGGGCCCAAGAAAAGGTCCTCACGAGGGATTCGTAAGTAAAACAATTGTAATCTAAGGTGGTACCGTCGGATTTTATTTGGTACTGTTGAATACCTACGTAAGAGATTAAATAGTGATTTGGATTTTTTAAGAGGAAGTCTTACATTCTTGATGGATGAGTACCAGAAACTTCACTGGGTGGTTCTCGGAAAGTACAGATTCTTTCTGGTAGAGAAACTGCACCATTATTTGTTTGGATCTTTCTAATTGTAAGTCGCATATTTGTTTATTGTCTTCTAATTGGAGCACGTAAGGTTTATAAGCGGTTTCTTCTGCGTTTACTTCTTTTAGAACAAAGGCTAAGTAGGTTCTGCTACTATTTACAGTGGCTTGAATACAGTTTACTTGTTTTTCGAAGGAGTAGAGGGTTTGGAGGGTGTTCTTTGAAAAATTATAGGAACCTATGTAGGAGCAACTGTGTTCTTGTTGGGTTTTTGTTTGGACCCAACTGAAGAGTAAGGTGCCATCTTGTTCTTGGCCCAGTAGGCGCCATTCTTTAATATCATCTACAAAAAATTGGTTTTATAGAAGACGAAAAGTAGCAAATGATGGAATAGCTGAAGAACCAGAAGCAAATAATTTGATTTTATTTAAGTACTTAGTTGATTAAGTTGGAAAATTGCAACTTCATTGAGATGATCCACAATAAGTCTAATCTACAATAATAACACATAAAGCGTATCTAGGTTGAGTACCTACATACGTGTTATTGATTAGTAAAAATGATGATTAACAAAATTCTTTGATTTCTTATTACCTACATGATTAATTTTTTTAGCAGAAATTGATAGACAGATTATCTTTTATATTTATGTTTATATTTCGATTATCTTGATTTATTTATTGTTCAAAATAAAGATAAATTTTGATTTAATTTATATATAGAAAATTGGTAATACTCAAAAAATATTATACCTGAACTTAAAAATTATTTCAAAGGGAGATCTTCCAATAATAAAAATTTTCTCTAGATTTTTTCTAACCTCTCAAAACATCTTTCCCTAAACTTTGTTTACATTTAATTATGATAATGAATAATCCATCTACTTCTGCATTTGATTATCAGATTATAATAAGCCCAACAAAGATAGCTATAATAACGTGGCGTCGGGAGCGTCGTTATCAGTTCCCTGGACCAAGCCGCGCATGCACTAACAATTTAAGATAAATCAATACGCGACTTTTTGTAAACACTTTAATACATGAAGATAAATAAAAATAAATTACGTCAAATCATAATCTAACACAAATAGAAATATTATGGCTAAGCGGAAATATTTTTTTTGGACGCTTACCCTCGGGATTTTCAGTTAAAACCAAGGAGTGCAACTTTGATGCAAAGTTATCTACCGCCACCATCACAATCCCTTACACATTCTGTTAAATGCTCGATAAGCGAGATGGTTACAACAACGACTAACTTGTTAATTTTTAAATAAAATATTTATTATCATTTAAGTTTATTTGTTATCTAGCGATTGTATAACAAAAATAATATGTAGTTATTTTAATAAATTTTTAAAGAATTAACATTGTTTTACGTTGCACAAAGTAAACAAAAATAATATAGTAGCGGCGGTTCTAATTTTATAACATTTTATTGGTTTGGTTACTTGAATTTATTTATAAACAAAATAAGTGTAACTTAGTCTAAATTATCTACAGTTTTCTCCAAGCGATTCCTAACATTTTGACACCAAGATCAAAGCTCTGCTCCTAGAAATAACAAAGTTACAACCGAAACTGCTTTTTACAACACTCTGTATATCCACACAAAGTTTTCGTATTATCTCGGAAACTACACGCTTTGTCAGAAAAATTTCAAGACAAAGTTTGCAAGTTTTTGCGTGTACTATAAAATTTTTTGCATTTCCACTATACAGAGTGTTTATTTTTCGTGTTACATAAATGATTATTATATTTTCTTTATTAATTTCCTTGCTGTAGGTTTTTCTATAAAAACAGTCAAATATTTGCTATAATAAAATGTATGTTCAAAACTATAATTAATTAAATTTTCCATTTTAAATTTCGCGAATTTTTAAATTTTAGTTCCGAAGAGTTCCTGTGCGACTCTGAGGGCGCGCACGATTTCGCTCTCGTTTCCCTCTAATGTCTATGTGGTCTGTGGTCTAGTATCGTATGTTGGTGCTGCATCTGCGCCTACATTCGTCGTAAATAATTTAATATGGTGGCACGTCAAAACACACATTAAGTAGAACAAGTACGTTTAATTCATATGTGTTATTCATCGCCCCGCGACTATAATTTCATCAAAGTGTTTGTTACAAAATTGTCGTACATAAAAACAGTTTATCACATGCGTTAACATGCAGCCGCTAGGTGAAAACTCTGTAAATGTGCCAGCCTTTTTAGGCAAATTATGGAAAATGGTAAATGATCCAAACACGGACCAATTAATTAGCTGGAGCCAGGTAAACAATTCAATTATTCCTAGTGACTGTACGATTGTTATTTATAGCATAAATTGACAGTGTTTTGTAGGGTCTTAATCATATTATCTAATAAAATATTTTATTTCATTACAGTCTGGTAATAGTTTCGTCATCCAAAATCAAGCTCAATTTTGGTATGAATTGCTGCCTTTATATTACAAACACAACAACATGAGTAGTTTTGTACGCCAGCTAAACATGTGTAAGTAAATATTTACTACATAAAAGACACCTGCTGGTTTGGGTACGGAAAGGTACCAAAATTTTGATTAAAGTGTGGGAAATTACTTGTTGATTCAGTGGGATTGGGAGCTATTTTCAAAATTAATTCATGCGAAACGTGAATAGAAATTGGTATTAAGTAATGTACAATTTACAAGTCATATGTAAGCAATAATGTGTTGATAAGATTACAGAAAACTGTTTTCATGCAGGTGTATAAATAATAACAGTGAAATTACATTACACAAATTTCCCCCCAAGTTTCTCCATAAAGCAAAATTCAACTAAATTTCTTCCTAATTTCTCTAGACGGTTTCCACAAAGTTTCCACGGTAGAAAATGGAACAATGGACGCCGACAAGGACGAAATCCAGTTTTACCATCCGTTTTTCCAAAAGGATCAACCAGAACTCCTCAAGAACATCAAACGAAAAGTAATTTTAGCTTTCCCTTGTCATACTCTTTTGTAAAATGATTTTCCGTCAGGTTACCGTGTCTAAATCCGAGGGAAATAACCAAAATCTTCTAAGACACGACGATTTAGCAAAAGTGCTAACAGACGTCAAACAATTACGCGGTCGCCAATCTTCAGTGGATTCCCAACTGACAACTATGAAACAAGAAAACGCGGTGCTTTGGCGCGAGCTCGCCTTGCTAAGACAAAAGCACTTGAAGCAGCAACAAATTGTAAATAAGGTAGTGTCGTAAAATCATTTTTTTGTGTTTGTAGTCCATTACTAAGAAAAACATGAAAAAATTATTTTAAGAAAACTTGTAGTATTTTAGTTTGTTTACAAATAAAATTTGTTTTTTCAGCTGATTCAATTTCTGGTGACTTTAGTACAACCAACAGCGTCAGCTAGGATGGGCGTTGGGGTTAAACGCCGCATTCCCTTAATGTTGCATGAGAAGAAGTCGAAAATACGTAAAACTAATCGCAGTGCTAATGTAGATAGTGGTCCTACTATACATGAATTGGATGCGGAAATGGAGATTCCTATTCCGGATTCTTTTGAGGAGGAAGAGCCTATGGTAAGTACATGGGGAAAAATCTAGTCTAGGTGATTGTTTGGTTGCAGTTATTGACGATTTATTTGTTTGTAAAGGTCGGACCCAGTGAAATATCTGCTTTAACGGGCAAGGTAAATCAAACTAGAATACTTGTTTGATTAGCTTATGGGAGCTTTAACTGTTTTTCTTATATTTATTAGTGCTTTTCACGAACAAGTCCATTTTACAGGTTAACAGTCCTTTGACCCCTACAACTTCATCTCAGAAGGCAGTAAATTCCCCACAGTCCAGTACATCAGCAGCAGTCGACGATGCCAGTCGTGACATGTGGGACAAACCCGATTACATTGTAATAATAATAAACTACTCTCACTCTCAAAATCTAACATTTTTTCTCCAAACAGACCACTGAACTTCCAGACATGGATGATATCCTAGGCGACAATGACACTGATAATGACAACCTTCCAGTGGAAACCCTGAACAATCTACAAGACAACACAAGCAACTGTGACGAGAAAATCTTCTTAAATCCAACTACAAGAGACACGTTGCTAAGTAATCTAATACAGGGTAACTATAACTCGACTGCTTTGAACGGAAAAAATGTTGGAGGTGGTGGAAAAAAATCGACAGGGAAAGACGAAGCAAACAATATTTTCGTAGAGAACACCGAGATACAACCCAACAATGACATGACAGTTGCTACAAGGGACATGAGGATTAATTCTGGGTAAGCCATGTGAAAGGCGCTAAAAACAACACGCCATATAATTTATTATTATTATAATTGACTAGAATTGTTGACGTTAGTACATTTAGTACTAATGACTGTTCCAGAGACGACTTGGATCTGCATTTGGAGAGCACCCAAAGTGAATTAGAACAGCTCAAGGACATTTTAAATGGATGCAACTCCTTCGATGCTAACGCACTTCTTGGGGTAAGTATCTACTGAGTAGTTTTGGGCGAATTAATAAAAAATTGGTGCTTAGTTGTTTAATGATGACGCTCCTGGATTTGGGCTGTCGCTAAATCCGAAGGACGACTCCTTGAATGAAACCGGAGGTAAGATATTGGAATATACCAGGTAGACTAGAGAGTTTATTATATTTACTTACAGCCGATCCGATGGTTTCTGGATCAGAACTCGCAACTTGCGGTTCGAATCTCATCGATTTCAATGAGCTTTTCGATGATTCTATTGATGCACAAGATAGTATTTTGGCCACTGCACCATCACAACTCACCACTACAAGCACAGCTGATAGCAGTACTGTAAACACGCCGTTAGTTGCAAAATCTGAACCAATTTTCCCAACAGTAAATAAACAGCAGCAGAATTAAATTATTTTTTGATAAGTCACGGTTTTGGTCCCATTTTTGGACGAAGTTTGGCCTTTTGTGTAGGAGTTAAGGAGGTGTTCCTCAAAAATTTTTACTAATATGTTTTTACTATATTTTGTTCACTAGTGAGCTCTCGAATATTTTATTAAACTTTTAGCAAGACCGCATTAGTGAAAAAAATATGTGAAACTCAGAATCTATATTTAAATATTTGCATACATATAACACAGGATGTTCTAACTCCGTAAACTAGTTACCTATAAATTGAACATCCTGTGATATATTATAATCCCACGGTATTTTTTCGACCAATTTTTTCATTTTATATTGGTAAATAAAATAACCATGGGAGTGGATAAACTAGCCTTAACCTAATGCATGGTGCAGTGGAATTCAATGACAGTTTTCCTATTTTCTTTGTTTGAAAACCACCATTGAAATAAATTGCACAATAAGTTTAACTGTAGCTAGTACTAAGCTTTATTTAAAGAACTCAGTTATAATATCAGATGAATTCTGCAGCATTTACTAAATTGTGGATTGATTTTCCTTGCAAGTAATTGATTGCCTCAGGTGGTTTAGGTTTATTGTTGAATTTTACTTAAGTACCTATCTACTTAACTTCGATCTGAATACCGTAATGATTCCATGTCATGTAATTTGTAAAATGTACCTAAACCTTTTATTTTTCGATAATTGTTCATTGTTTATGAAATATAATCACATGTATATGATATATTATATTTTTAGAAAAATATTTTAAGGTGGTCAGTTCATTTTATATCAAATATATGTAATCTGTTTAATTTTCCATACAAAAATTTGTGCTCCGAAAAATATTAAACTAAGTGAATAAACAAAAGGTTTTGCTTTGAAATAAGTTCTGTTTTTTTAAGCTGTATATAGTGTTAATTGTTTTATTTATAAATATTGTTATAGTAGATATAATCCAAATATATCGCAGTTGTATATTTTCTATACCATAATAAAAAATTATAAATATCTCTGTTTTTTATTATGCAAAAAAAGTATTCAGTTATTTTTAAAATAAAACCATGAAATTAAATTCTGCAACCAGTTTTGGTGGTTTAATTGGTTGCCTACGGTTAAGATCTTGTGAACCAAGCGAGCGCGATTTGAAATTTTATTTGATTGTTGAAAAATAGTTTTTATTTCTTGGGTCGTCAACGTGAATAATATAAGTATGAGCGAATATTCAGTTAGTGCACATCTAAATGTTTATTTTCTTACCCTTAAATATTTTCTGCGAAGTAGTCCAAATAATTCCAGATAAAATAGACGAATAATAATTAATAACCACCACTCCACTACACACAAAATTTTATTCAATGGACTTGAAATACAAAAAAATATTTTTTAGCACTCTACTTTGATTTAGGAAAATACCGACGAAATTTGCAGGATTGTCAACGACTAATCGGCAAGAAACTCGAGCAAATACTAACGAATTTTAAATATGCAAGATTTATTGCCTGGTATAGTTATGAGTAAAAAAACTAAAAAAAGTTTTCGTTTAGTCTGAATGTTAAGTATAGGTAACAGAAGGGACGGCTGCGCAATCCGGTTCTTTTATTATACTCTTAAAGCTTAAAGTACAACTAAACATAACGAGCGAATTAAGTCCCGATTATGTGAACAAAATAGATTATAAAAAAGAGCAGGGCCGCAGTGAATTAAAATTTGATGAATGTCTTTGGTGATATTACCAATTTTCGCAAATTCTTTAACGCCCTAAAAAACGCCAAAAATATAGCATATCTACTTTTATGATTTTAAATTATTTAATGAGCTTCCCAAGTTAATGTCGTGACAGTACGACCACGGAAAATTTCATTTTTCCAAAAAACGGCAAAACATTTTATTGCGGTTCAAAAAAGGCTCAAAATTTAGCAATTAATTTTTTTGCGATACCAAATATTAAGCGTAATTGACGCAAATGTTGCACAAATTACATTACATTAGTAGAGAAATAATAATTGAGATTTAGAACAGTCACTTCTGCCTTAATACTCACAATTGCGTCACATAAATATCTTACTAATTAAAGAATAAAAAAATCGAGAAGTGACTGTTCTAAATATTTACCATAATTTATTTTTCCCACGGTTATAATACTTTAATTTGCATTTGATTGTACTTAGTACTATAGTATTCAATTAGCTTTATGTACATAAACTATAAACTAACAAACAAAAGTCCTTTTGTCTTAAAGAACCATAACCGAGTCCTTTACTTAAATAATCCGCATAAAGCACGAAAACACCCGCCTATAAAACCTGTCAAATAACACGCAGACTGAGTAATAAAATAATGATATAATGCACCCATTTAGTAAACTTCTGTTCTGTTACAACTCTAATTCCAGTTTTTTTTTATAAACGCTATTATCGTATTTGTCACGTTCCACCTATACCATTCAATTTTTGTCGATGGGTTCATGGTTCGGAATAGCAATAACATCTTTATTCGAAATTTTTAAAACTATAAAAACGAGCTCAATAAATCCAAAATATGAACATTGGAAAACCATTAAAGTTCAATAAAAGATCGTTGGAGACATAACAATATTTGTCAACATTAAGGACATTACTCTGTAGATATACCGAGCTGGTCAAAAATGGATTAGAATTATATTCTGTAAATTACGTCAAATTTATTCATAATATCTGTTCTTTTTTTTATTTTTCAATTAAGATCATAAAATATGAAGAAAAGCTTTTAATCAGAATCAGAATAGTCCTTTAGGTCCTTAAATTCCTGCAGGATTAAAAAAAATTATTGAGAGCGCGACTTATCAAACCGGAAAAAAATAAATAAAAGTACAAATGTATTAATTATAATTAGCTGATTGTAAGAGATCTGCTACAAAAATTACACAAAACATAAATTTTGCATTTGCATCTTTTTAACTAAATACCTAACTTCAAAATTGTCAGTTTTATTAATTAACCAAATTTATACATAATTTTCTGGAAAATACGATGTAGCATTTCAAAACGCTACAGTTCGGAGTTATTACAAAAATTAGTTTTAGCGCCTAGAGCCGATCCTGGTTCTGACGTCATAATGTCTTGAGATCCGCTCTCTTTATAATAAAAATATAAATTATTATACATGGTGTCTCCGTTTATATCGTCAGGATTTCACCAGTCGATAGTTTAGCGAAAATTAAAGGTGGTTTGTCTAATAAACTATGGTCGAATGTTGCTTCCTTTTTGACGTACAGGCCATTAAAAAAATAAATTATTTTAAATAATTTGCTATAAATCAATAACAAAAAAAGTTAGCCTTCTGAAATTTTGCATAGATTTTTTTTTTATTTTCTTATTAATAGTGGTTGCAATTATTTTATTTATAACACAGAGGCGTGCGTACGGGTTTCTTCAAAAACATTTTATTGAATAAAACGTACACCACCCGTTTTTTTGCAGCACCAATATGCAGAGAGTATTTTCCATTCAATTTAGAAACTTTTTTGTATCTTATAATTTTTTGATAACTTAACTCAAAATAACCTAATAGTACAGTAAATAAGGGAGAAAAAAAGGCTTCAAATAGACTTTTTTTACCCTACAGCCAATTTTTGTAGAATCTTCTAGAGGGTCACCATGAAAGTTTAAAACTGAGTTTGTGTATTCGTAGACCCCGCCCTTCCTTCACCAGCCCTCAATTAAGAATTGAATTTTTTTGTTTATTGAATAACTTTTTTCTAAATTTTCGAAAAAAGAGTCAGTACAAAGTTGTAAAGAAAAATATTTCCTACAACTTATCTTTTAAACTTTTTTTGATATTGTCGATATTTAAAAAGTTATTCAACAAATAAGTTGAAAATTTTGGGGAAAGAGTAGTAAGTATAGTACCTAATTAGAGAAAAATTTCCCTAAAATTTGCAACTTATTTATTGAATATCTTTTTGAATATTGACAATATCAAAAAAATATTAAAAGGAAAGTTGTAGGAAATATTTTTCTCTACAACTTTGTACTGATGCTTTTTTCGGAAATCTAATAGAGTTAAGTTATCAAGAAATTGTAAGATACAAACAAGTTTCTAAATTGAATGAAAAATACTCTCTGCATATTGGTGCTGCAAAAAAAAACAGTGATGTACGTTTTATTCAATAAAATGCTTTTGAAGAAACCCGTACGCACGTCTCTGTGTTCTAAATAAAATAACTGCAACCACTATTAATAAGAGAATACAAAAAAAAAGATCTATTCAAAATTTCAGGATTTTGTTATTTTGTTATTGATTTATAGCAAATTATTTAAAATAATTTATTTGCTTTAATGGCCTGTACATCAAAAAGGAAGCAACATTCGACCATAGTTTTTTAGACAAACCACCTTTAATTTTCGCTAAACTATCGACTGGTGAAATCCTAACGATATGAACTGGGACACCCTGTATAAATTAATGGATCAAATATAAATTAAGATAAATAAAATAACTTTAAGCGGGTTTGTTTTTTAATGTTCAATTAGACATTATCACTCACTAACATCAACATAAATTCCGTATAAATTTGTCCACAAAGCTGTATATAAATATAAATCCCAGAAAATGTTACCTACTTATCGCTTTGGTGTAATGTAAACAAATCAACGTCCGGTCGTTGAAATAAACCAAACAATAAATAAGACCTACCAAACCAATACACATATAATATCAAGAAAAAATTATAAAGAAATATATATTGGCATATTATTATAATGCTCCGATTTTTCCCTACCATATTATTATCAACACTAAATGAAATTGTGATTATTTTATTTTATTTCCTTGAAGAAACGTCTATAGATTTGTTTTACTATCCTGCCTGTTGTACCGTCTTTCTAAAATCCGCACTACATGAAAAATCAAAACTTTTCCCGATACCTACAATTTCAAATTTACCTCATAATTTTTAATTAAAAGCAATTTATCCTTCAACAAACGGTAAATTTCAGTGCGAGTCACATGACGTGAGGTGATGGGTGGTGGTACCCCCCACTCCTGCATTTCCCTGAAATGTTGAGTACTCCTAATCCTGCGGACCTGTGCCAGTGGAGATGTTAAGTGCAGTGAAAAAAATTGTAAATTTTTTTTTTTTTGGTGTTAATTTGTTGTAAATTGGGTAAGCAGCTTATTTTTGGATATAGATGTGCTTTGAATGTTCGCTGAAAACGTAGCCGTTCAAAATTTGAGGAAGTTTGGATTTTAAACGGATTCATTTCAGGAAAACGTTATAAAATGAAGCTTTTTGTTTTTACTGCTAAAAATCTGATTAAATTCTGCATGTAATGAATTTTTTCGGATTTAAATACTGTGGAAAAAAGTAGAAAACGCCCTGTTCTAAAAATTTTCAGGACGCTTATTCTATGTTACTCCTCAACAGTCTGTTAAAATTTCTTTCCAATTAACCCAGTTTTAAAAATATATTTATTTCGTCATCGAAAATGGTGTTTTTTTCGGTTTTTTATACTTTTAATGTTACTTGGAGTAATGAAAACGTAATGAAAGGAAAATTGCAGCCATTTTGTGCATTTAGCTTGGCACGTAGACCGTGTGAGTAAGTACTTATCATTTTCCGAACAATGGACTATTCCTAATTACTTAAACTGTTTTTTAAGATTGAGAATGCTCAGTATATTTCCGCTGAAAATAAAAAGCTTTCTAAATTTCTGGACACTAAACGGCAGATTGTTTCGAAAATTTTTTTTTCTGCTTGTACAACTCACAATTTTACCAAGAATGAAAACCTAGCCTAATACGATAAAAAATAAACAGAAAAAATTGAAAAAACGTTTTAGGCATTTTTTTCTCAAAAAATTTTATTAACAAAAATTTTTCGGGTTTACCTCAAACCCTAAATCCCAATTTTGGCTGAAAATAAAAAATATAAAAAATCTATAAACATTTTTTTTCGTAATGAATTCAAATATTATCTTTTCAAGATTGCATTAATTCATTGAACAGTACCTAAACATCAAGAGATCTATCACATAAAATAATGATTATTTGTCAAAATTCTAATAAAGCAATAAAAAAAAATAAAAATAATTTTTTCTTTTTTATTTATATCTTTTGTTTTCAAAAATTGGGATTTGGAGTTTTGAGGTAAGCCGGAAAAACTTTTTTTAATAAAATTTTCCAATAAAAAAATCCCTAATACGTTTTTTCGGTTTATTTTTTATCGTAGTAGGCTAGGTTTTCACTACTGGTAAATTTTTTATACTCGTTTAAAAGAGAATTACGAGTTTTACATACAGAAAAAAAAATTCTAATTTTACCGAAGAATAAAAAAGGGTTACCATTTCCCGTAAAACACACTGTATAGGATTTTTTTTTCAATATACTGAATTTTTTTTACAATATATTAAAAATAAATATAATTTTGTGACCTCAGTACGCTTTCGTATAAATTTGATGTCTATAATAGTTTTTCTTTGTACAAAAATGTTAACTAAAATCTAAATACATTTTGTAGTCCTGCCCACATTTTTTTTGTAATTTAACACGTTAAAACTACATGGCAAAATTATTTTTACTTAGTATATTATTTCATATTTTTTAAAATGATTTTTCTATCGAAATTATTTTCTCATCTTTTCCATAATTCCAGATTTGAATTAAATTTTTGTTTTCTTCTTAGAAAGAAAATCATCTGGTATCCCTTGCCGTTGAAGAAACTTGACTCATAGTTCTTCATCCAGGCGCAACTGAAGAAATATTTTACAATAAAAAAACTTCATTGTTGTACTTATACTAAATTGAAAAATTTACCATTTCTTGTTGCTGTGTTGTGAGTGGGGGTGAGATGCATAATGGATTCTTTGTAATAAAGCATAGAATTTATCATGCGTGTCACTTTTACTTATAGCAGGTCGATGAGAAATGATAAATTTTCCAATAATAAAATATATCACTGTACTGTAACTTATTTCCCTGTCCCTAAAAATATGGAAGAAGAATGAAATATGGAAGAAGAATGTTCCTACAACATGGAAAAGAAGATTTTCAACATCCGGTTTGGCTAGAAGAATATGAAGACAACGAAGGATAATTCAGCAAAAAATCCAAAGATACTGCATGAAGAGATGATTAACTTTAAAGAAAATTTTTTCCATAATTCTTCCTGGAATTCTAACAGTTCTGTTGCTGGTTTGAAGAATGGATGAAGAGTGAAGAAGATGAAGAATTATTCCTGCGCGGGACAACAATAATTGCCGGGGGGTGAAATCAATATGAAGACTCAGAGAGATGATTAACTTGAAAACGAATTTTTTCCATAATTCTTCCTGGAATTCTAACAGTTCTGTTGTTGGTTTAAAGAATGGATGAAGAGTGAAGAAGATGAAGAATTACTCCTGCGCGGGACAACAGTAATTGCCGGGGTGTGAAATAGCGACTTCCCTAATCCCTACCAATATGAAGACTCGAAGAGATGATTAACTTGAAATAGAAATTTTTCCATAATTCTTCCTGGAATTCTAACAGTTCTGTTGTTGGTTTGAAGAATGGATGAAGAGTGAAGAAGATGAAGAATTATTCCTGCGCGGGACAACAGTAATTGCCGGGGTGTGAAATAGCGACTTCCCTAATCCCTACCAATATGAAGACTCGAAGAGATGATTAATTTGAAATAGAAATTTTTCCATAATTCTTCCTGGAATTCTAACAGTTCTGTTGTTGGTTAGAAGAATGGATGAAGAGTGAAGAAGATGAAGAATTACTCCTGCGCGGGACAACAGTAATTGCCGGGGGGTAAAATAGCCACTTCCCTGCCAATATTTATCCTTAAACTATTTCCTCACATTTAGAATTATTCTCCTAAATATTTCCCAGAATTCGTTTTCCTATAAATATTTCCTTAAATATAACCTTGAATTTCCTTTAAATACATTTCCCTTCTACTCCCCATGAAGTATCTTGGTGATCTACCCCTCGGCATATTACATATTATTAATATATTGACTTTCATGTTAAATGAAACTCTGTTAGTGACGAGTTTGTCAATATTATTAATAACAAGGACTTAAGAGCATCAGTTCCAGTATTTCTACGGTGGAATTTTTCCTTTTCGATGAACATCAGTTCCTGAATTTCTACGATGGATTTTTCCTTCTCGAAGAACATCCTCGTACTTAGGTTTCGTCTATTGAAAGTTTTCCTCAACATTTTTTATTATTTTTGTTTTCCGATCTATCATATTAAATTTTTTTTTGTCTTTGTGCTCCATTAATTTTTTATAAAATAATATCAGTATTAAAGAGTGTTTGGTCTTTAATAATTTCCAAATATTGACTTTGGTCTAAGTCACTGGTTCTAGCATTAATACTTATTCATTATTCCACATAAAAATTGCTATGATGCTCTTTTTTGAGAGTCTACAAATATTTTTGGAATGTTACATCCTTAGTATAATTTTTTTGTGTGGATCTTTTTTCGACTTTAATTCCCAAAGCAATCGATCTGTTCTGGTTTTGTTTGTAAACACCATCAAAACTCTGTGTTTTTTGAAAATATTTTTTAATTGCCTTTTGTTGGCTTTCCTACATTTTGAATTAATTATTAATTAATTCTACATATCACAAATTGATTAATTATTTGAATTATTATATTTATTTTCACACTCCTTGAACTACAAGCTCAAGGAAATTTGATGGAGATGTCCACATCTCTAGTATAATTTTTTGTTCTGGTCTAAGGCTTTTTTTAAATATCTTAGCCAATAATAGAAAAGTGCTTTCTATATCTTTAGAATATTTCTTGGACATTGGCTTTTTCTTACTGGACTTTTGCTCCTTGTAGAGATCTTTTGTTGGAATTTAATTATTATGGAACAGCTGAGGTTCGTTTGGTTTCTTCAATCCAGAAGAATGTTACCAATATTTTGGTTATTCCGGTTGCTGCTAATTCCTTCAGGAAATTTCATTATTTCTTATAAATTGATCGTGATGGTTATTATCATTAATATATTCTTTTGGCAGCCCCCCAAAAGAATAAAAATCTTCAATTCAGAGAAAGTTCCTCATGTTTCGATTTTTATGGTTTTTTAGATATTGTGGCAAATTTGGAGAGATTTTTCCTCTTCCTAATCTTTTTTCTGTGGTTTTTAGTATCATAACTATATTATCATATAATAAGCTCCTCTGTTGAATCTTTACATCCGATTTCTTGAGAGTTGACTGTCCCTCAGGGTTTTTTCGACCCTTCGTCCAAGTTCATATACAAAACACCTTTCCAGTTTCCAGGAATTTTCAATTATTGAGATAATTACCGTTATATTAGGAAGGTGTTTAATTAAAATGGTTTTATTAATTACAGTCACTCACTAAAGAAAACCTGTTCCACATTTTCCCAATTAAAGTTAGAGCTTTAACACCATCAAATTTGTTACTAGGCAACCAACCCTTTAGGCGGCAACCGGAAATGTAAAATAACTAAGACAGCATTTACGATAGAAATTAATTAAGTATAAAGATTTAAATTACTGTACCGTTTATATTTATCCAAGAATATTTCACTGGGGATACTTACTTTTAAATTAATTAAATCTCTCACACAACATTCATTTATTTGGATTATTTTATTTACTTACTTTGTTGAGGTCTTTTTGGGATTTTAACTTTAAGTTTTTCGAATATTTTATGCATATCAATCTTCAAGGATTGCATAATAATTGAGTCGACGATGCTCGCTAGACTGTTGGCAAGTGATACCATCTTTATTATAGCCAACAGATCGTCAATTTAATGAAGTCCTTCAATTTTACAATATGGGAATATCTGACTTTTGTTAAGATAATTTCAATTACTTTTTCTATATATTGTGTCCATTTGCTATTTGAAAACGGGATTTTCTAGGAACTATTCCTATTTCTGTTTACAAAATTTCCAGCAGATTTTGCAACAACTTGCTAATTTTTTATATTTTAATTGGCTTCTTCCATATAATTATCTTATATGAGCTTTCTGGGAAGGATAATTTTATTTACATATCATTCTAGCTGAATCCTTACAATCTATCTTGACAATATTTCACTATTGTTAAGAAAATTTCAAATATTTTTTGGTATATTATGACTGTTTGCTATTTGAAAGCTGGATTTTCTAGGAACTATACCTATTTACAAAATTTCCAGTAGATTTTGCAACAACTTGCTAATTTTTTATATTTCAATTGGCTTCTTCCATATAATTATCTTATATGAGCTTTCTGGGAAGGATAATTTTATTTACATATCATTCTGGCTGAATCCTTACAATCTATCTTGACAATATTTCACTATTGTTAAGAAAATTTCAAATATTTTTTGGTATATTATGACTGTTTGCTATTTGAAAGCTGGATTTTCTAGGAACTATACCTATTTACAAAATTTCCAGTAGATTTTGCAACAACTTGCTAATTTTTTATATTTTAATTGGCTTCTTCCAAATAATTATTTTATATGAGCTTTCTGGGAAGGATAATTTTATTTACATATCATTCTAGCTGAATCCTTACAATCTATCTTGACAATATTTCACTATTGTTAAGAAAATTTCAAATATTTTTTGGTATATTATGACTGTTTGCTATTTGAAAGCTGGATTTTCTAGGAACTATACCTATTTACAAAATTTCCAGTAGATTTTGCAACAACTTGCTAATTTTTTATATTTCAATTGGCTTCTTCCATATAATTATCTTATATGAGCTTTCTGGGAAGGATAATTTTATTTACATATCATTCTGGCTGAATCCTTACAATCTATCTTGACAATATTTCACTATTGTTAAGAAAATTTCAAATATTTTTTGGTATATTATGACTGTTTGCTATTTGAAAGCTGGATTTTCTAGGAACTATTCCTATTCCTATTTACAAAATTTCCAGCAGATTTTGCAACAACTTGCTAATTTTTTCATATTTAAATTGGATTCTTCCATATAATTATCTTATATGAGCTTTCTGGAAAGGATAATTTTATTTAAATATCATTCTAGCTGAATCCTTACAATCTATCTTGACAATATTTCACTATTGTTAAAAAAAATTCAAATATTTTTTTGGTATATTATGGCTGTTTGCTATTTGAAAGCTGGATTTTCTAGGAACTATTTCTATTTACAAAATTTCCAGCTGATTTTGCAACAAATTGCTAATTTTTTTTATTTTAATTGGCTTTTTCCATATAATTATCTTATATGAGCTTTCTGGGAAGGATAATTTTATTTACATGTCATTCTAACTGAACCCTTACAATCTATCTTGACAATATTTGACTATTGTTAAGAAAATTTCAAATATTTTTTTGGTATATTGTGACCATTTGCTATTTGAAAACTGGATTTTCTAGGAATTATTCCTATTCCTATTTACGAAATTTCCAGCAGATTTTACAACAACTTGCTAATTTTTTTATATTTTAATTGGATTCTTCTATAGAATTATATTATATGAGCTTTCTGGGAAGGATAATTTTATTTACATGTCATTCTAGTTGAATCCTTACAATCTATCTTGACAATGTTTGACTATTGTTAAGAAAATTTCAAATATTCTTTTGGTACCTATATTATTGTGTCCATTTGCTTTCCAAAAATTCCAGCAATTTTAACAATTTGTTAAATTTTAAATACTGAGAAAGGCAATTTTATTTCATTTGAATGCCATTTTGATTGAGTCCTTAGTCCTTCCAATCCATATTAGATATTTGACTCTTGTTAAGATCAATTACTATTATGCGTTCCTCTATTTTTCAACATGTTAGTATGTGTAATTAGAGCTTTCGCATAATTTGGAAGCGTTTGTGTTCAGGTTAGGAACCAACTTGCTTCTTGAGTTAAATCTAGTTTCATGGGGTAAATTTTCATATATTTATGAAGTATTTAGGAAATTCTGCTTTCCTTAAAAATCTTTGACTTTTTAAAGTTGCAACTTCTAGGATTTCTTAATTTTTAAATAAACTGTCCTTCGCGACTTTGCGTATCAATATTTAGTCTAAGGGGACTAAAACATTGTAAGTACATTGCAATATTTTCCTAAACCATACGAGAGCAAATGATAATAAAATACAATCTGAAATGTTTTAAAGATGCAACATTAGCATATAGATGTGTGATATGGAATAATCATCATAACTTTTGCATAATTTGGAAGCATTTGTGTTTTATGAGAGCGGGAATCATTATCGTAAATCTGCATAATTATACCCAGTGCGAAAAACAAGTTAAAAAATGTCAGCCACTTACAGTAAGCTATTGACTTATCATAAATAAAGAGAAAATACTGTAGTGACTGAAATGATATCATTCCCGTTGCAACCCCTATAAAAGTCTCACCAATCGCATCGGCGTAAAGGATAATTATGGGTGGAGTTTCCTGAAACCGCAACCCTGCATTTCAGCAGCTAGAGTCGCCATAGTAACGGAACTCTGAACTTTCAAATGGTGATTTCAGTTTCATGCAATCGTTCCAAAACATACCACAGATTATCATTTATTATCATGGAGAAATTAACACAATTCGTGTCGAAATCATTCGAAAATAATAACAACAATAATAATACAACAGTGAGTGAACATCATCAGTGTTTAAATTTAACGTTCGATGTTAAATCCACGTCGCCTCCGCCAATTAAACTTGAAAAGGATTATCAGTTTAGCAACATTGATGAGTCGAAAAAACCGAAAAACTGGCTAATTTCCGATATTCAAAAAACAACAAATGCTAATGATGCACCCTCGTTGGGAATTGATTTGAGATTGAACGCAAGTAATCAAGTAATTTGTAGCGAACATTCCGATATGGATTTGTCGGAAAATTGTGATGTTTCTGTGGAAAAACAAAACGCAGCTAACAAGTGGTTAAAAAATAATTTAAATATTAAAACATCACCTAAAAATAGTTACTGTTCTATTGCGTCGCCTATTGACTTGGAGGATTCCAAGTCATGTTCTGAGACTGTTATTAGTGAAAAAAATGGTGACAAAAAGGAAGACACCAAGCAGGATAATAATGTTTGTGAAGACAATGATAATAAATTGTGTAAGTTGTATCAGAAAATTGTTCCATTGGTTTTATCTTCTTCTTGAGCTTTTTAGCTTTTGGTTTATCCGACGGGAGTTTTCCAACATCCTGTGGAAAATCCCTTCAAATTTCGTATAATATAATAATTTTCCTTATACATTCTTCATTTTAAAGAAACTTGATAAATTTCTTGGCCAAGTTTTCTATTTTTTCCGCTTCTATCTACAAGAAATTTTTAAACCGAGTTTCTATAACTTGGCCGGTTTAAACAATTTCCACGTAAATCATTTGATGTTTCCATTGTAACAATTTAATTATCTTGAGAATGAATACGAAGTTGTTTTGACCCCAGAGGGCGGCAATTAACTAATTATTTCTTCATTTACTTTAGTTAAGAAGTGTAATAGAAACAATCTTAACGTCAAGGTACTTTAATTAAGGAAACCTTATTAATTATAATGGGGTAAAAGCTCTCTTGAGAAATTAGAAAGGCGGTAAAAAAACACTGGGAGTACAGTGGAAGGGTGCACTAATTGTAAGTGGATTGCCGTTCGAGATAATATAAACTTGTTTTTAAGGAGAGTTTAAAAATCCTTGTAAAATTATTTTATATATTCGAGGATAATTCTTGGAATTTGAATAAAATATATGAGGTTTTTTTGCCACGTTGTGATTTAACAAATTTTATAAATAAATCTAACGCAGAATATTTTTTTATATTCACACATATTTTTTGGTTTTCGAAACCATTCCTTCTGTAATTCCAGAATTTTCCAATAAATTGCGACATAGTGTATTAAAATATTTTCCAGCCTTTCATATTTTACGATTTTTACAATTTATTGTAAATTTTTATCTTACATTTGATTATTTCTTTTTGGGAAAATCCCCCTTCGATTTTTAGTACGAAAATCTTGTGCCTCTAAGTCTTTTTTTCAATTGATTGGAGTTTTTACGACACACGGCACAATAATCACAGACAATCCTAACCTATAACATAAATTCAATAAATATTCTTCTTTAATAAGTTGGACATATTTTGACTTTCGAAAAGATCAATTTGCTTGAAGATTTTGTCGATGTCTATTAAAATACACATTTCTATATAATTTTTTCCCCTCAATGAGGCTTTTTTATATGTTCGGGTTTTAAAGTTAATGCCATGTCCAGCTTAATTCTAATGGATACTTTCTCCATCCAAAGGATACGCCCGAAAAAATATTCCAATGATAATTTCTCATAATATTTACATAGAATTTTATAACTGAAAGTTTGTCTTTCTTCTATTTAGTATTTCTTGCTTTGGTAATGATTATTCAGTCTCTATACCAATATATTTTTTTAGTCCTGTTATTTTTCAAGTCCCTAGTGGACAGAGCAAAGGACAACGAATCGTCTCTTCCTCTCAATCTATTCTTTTTTACCTAAATTGAGATAATTCTTATCACACGACCTTTTCCGTCTGTATCCAATTTTTAATTATTATTAATTATATATTCCTTAGAGCAATTTTCTGATTGAGATAAATTTCCATCTCTTCTCAATATTTATCAGAACGTGAATACGAAGACAAAGAACTTTTTCAATATGTTTAGTTTATATGTGGAAGGTGTGAACCGAGGCGTGAATGGGAAAAGGGAGGTGAAGCGTAACGGGCCGGTAAAACATCCCCTGAGAGGAATTAGCGCAGACAACACTCGAATTTAATGTGCTGCCTCCCAGGGGTAATAAAGCTATAGCGAAATAGGGCCTAGATTAATTTAATTCTATTACTTTAATGAGGATACAAAATATGCCAGCAAGAAAGTGTATCTAAATAAAGTGGAAAGCTGTGCTTTTACTGATTCTCCTGGGGGGAGTTGATGCCGATATGCTACTTTAACTACACAAGCCTTAAGTAATTGCTTGGACCGATCAGATTGTTTTGTACTGATTAAAATTACCAATATCGACAAGTGGTATTTTTGTATTAAAAAGACATTTTGGGTTTTGCTGATGATGCTCTATTGATTTTTGGGTTGAACAAGGTATTTCGTGAGGGTCAAGTGAAGCTAGAGAAATAAACAGAAATCTTCCTCAACAGGTCTTCTCAAGCTCAGTGACAAGCATCCTAGTCATTAGTACTTTTCTATCAATTTGTCCACTAGGAACCATGTCAAAAAATTGAGGAAATTTGAGTCTTTGTATTATGACTTCAATAGGAAACTTTGAAAATTCCTCAGTATGTCAATTTACAAAAGTTCTAGTCGTTGATGTCTTCCTTGTAAAAACTATAAGACAGATGAAGAGTCACGATTCTTAAGTAGGTATAAATTATTTCACAACTCATCCATGATCTGAGATTATCTTGTTAGTTCCAGATTTTTAAATACTAGTTTATTCCTATAAAATTTCTGAGACAACATAATTGGAAGTAAAAGACCTTCTACTCTCAGAAAATAATTGTTATAGCAACTATCGCATTTTTAAGGCTCCGGAAATGAGGTAGTCTCTTTGCCTCCTTAAATTTGATATACCTACCAGCTCTAAGACTTTCGGAGCTAAAATTTTACCAAATATTCTGAAACGAATATTTGTTTATATTCTATTGAGTAAGTACTATAAAAATGTTCAAGAGAATTTCAGTTTTTCTGGGGTAATGGTTGTCTAGAATTGAAATTAAATGAAAATTTGAATAATACCATGAATATTTCCTGTTGATATTCTATAACTTTCTCAGAAATACTGTTCTAAGATTAAATAATTGATTTAAAAGCACATTTATTGTCCTCTTAAATTTATAAAGAAAAATTCCCATTGGAGTTTTGAAGACAACTATTCTCGAAAAATCTTTGGATTTTTGGTATTTTGTTTTCTTCTCTTAGTCAGCTGAAGCTTTTCAATAGCTCAGATATTTTTCTGGTTTAATGGTTACCTAGACTCTGAGGCTTTCTAAATTGAAATTAAATGAAAATTTGAATAATATAACCAATATTTCCTGTTGATATTCTATAACTTTCTCAGAAATACTATTCTAAGATTAAATAATTGATTTAAAGCACAGTTTTTGTCCTCTTAAATTTATAAAGACATAAATTCCCATAGGAGTTTTGAAGACAACTATTCTCGAAAAATCTTTGGATTTCTGGAATTTTGTTTTCTTCTCTTAGTCAGCTGAAGCTTTTCAATAGCTATTTTTCTGGGGTAATGGTTACCTAGACTCTGAGGCTTTCAAAATTGAAATTAAATGAAAATTTGAATAATACCATGAATATATCCTGTTGATTTTCTATAGCTTTCTCAGAAATACTGTTCTAAGATTAAATAATTGATTTAAAGCACAGTTTTTGTCCTCTTAAATTTATAAAGACATAAATTCCCATTGGAGTTTTGAAGACAACTATTCTCGAAAAATCTTTGGATTTTTGGAATTTTGTTTTCTTCTCTTAGTCAGCTGCAACTTTTCAATAGCTCAACTATTTTGTTGATATTTTATAACTTTCTCTGAAATACTGTTCTAAGATTAAATAATTGATTTAAAAGTACAGTTATTGTCCTCTTACATTTATAAAGACAAATTCCCATTGGAGTTTTGAAGACAACTATTCTCGAAAAATCTTTGGATTTTTGGAATTTTGTTTCCTTCTCTTAGTCAGCTGAAGCTTTTCAATAGCTCAGCTATTTTTCTAGGGTAATGGTTGCCTAGACTCTGAGACTTTCTACATTGAAATTAAATGAAAATTTGAATAATACCACAAATATTTCCTGTTGATATTCTGTAACTTTCTCAGAAATACTGTTCTAAGATGAAATAATTGATTTAAGCACAGTTATTGTTCTCTTAAATTTATAAAGACAAATTCCCATTGGAGTTTAGAAGACAACTATTCTCGAAAAATCTTTGGATTTTTGGAATTTTGTTTCCTTCTCTTAGTCAGCTGAAGCTTTTCAATAGCTCAGAAAGTGACGTCCAGATAAAAATAGATGAAATAAAGTTTTCCTGTTAGGATTATTTATTGGGTTAATAAAATATCTTTTATTTTGAACATTGTGTATCTTAAATTGGGGCGACTGAGTATAGCGTGCAGTTGGTGTTGTATATTAGGGAATCAATGTGACAGAAATCAATGATAATCTAATAACGTCCGGAACAATGACTGCTTGTTGTTCTGACAAGTTAAATTGCTCCCTCAGTGATTTGTTTCATAATACAATAAAGGTTTTTCTAACAAAATTGAAAACAAAATCTAAATTGGATTCTCTTCTGTTGAGTTGGATTTGATTGTATAAAAACATAAAACGCCCATTTTAGCAATTTAAATCATGCTGATAGGCTCCACCCTTGTGTCTTCCATCCCTCGTTGCTCGTCGTGTTTCTCTTTCCATTTTCATGGATTGGAACGGAACAACAGCCCTGAAAACGCAAACACGAGTTTTATTATGCCAAACGAACTGTAAATAAAACAAAAATACAAACTCCTCATCTTGTTATGGGCAACAGTGATGCAGAAAAACTCATTTATCTTAATCACACTAACCAGTTATAATGTCATTTTCTACATCCCCAAAAAGGGGGACATCATTAACCATATATTTGACCAACTGACTTTTATTGCTGCACCCTACTTTAATCTACAACTCAGAAAATCTCATTAGCATAATAAAATTTTTGGCGTTGCAACTCATCATAAATGAACGAATGTACTTTAAACATTTATGTTTCAGTTATACTAACAGATAAAGATGCAGCTGCTATTGAAGATAATTTAAGCGAATCTAGACTAACACCTAAAAATTCGTCGGTTAAATCGACGACGAAACAAAGAAGATCCCGGACAAATTTCACATTAGAGCAGCTTAATGAATTGGAAAGGTTATTCGATGAAACTCACTATCCGGATGCTTTTATGAGGGAGGAGTTGAGCCAAAGGTTGGGACTTAGCGAAGCTAGAGTGCAGGTAATAATTTATTAGCACCTAACACCTAAGCTGCATTGTTTTTTGGCCCCCTTAAAAACTAAACTCCCGAAGTTTCATGTAATTGTTTATTTACGATTTCTGGGGGGATTCCCCAATATTTATTTAATAAAACGACCTTCACATATCCAATGTATTTTTGCGATAAATCAGTGAAGGTCGACACATAAATAAGAATAAAGTGGACTGGTCACTTGGGGTTCGTGTACAGCTATTCCATTAGCCCTTATATGTGTCTGTACTGGCGTATATAAATTTTTCTTATTTGCTATTGGATCCGTTCCACACGATTTACTCCAAACTAATGCCACTATTAGCAGATAATTTACTAATGAATACGTATGATGTGCAGGGAATGGAAATCGCATCAATTAAGCGGTAGATTAACGACTTCAGGGGGAGTATTAAGACTGATTGATAACGTGAAGCGACCAGGCAGAAATACACACGAAACCAATGAATCCGGTCACTTCCTAACTCTGTGATGAAACAAACCACTTAATAAATTAATAGCGTTTAACTGAAGTGGTCTTATGTGGCTTTAACTTGTTTCCGATTATACACAGAATGTCTCTTAGAGAGTCTTCCATGATTTAACCAATAAGCATTAGTACAAAACCAAATTTTGAGTGCCTGAAAGATTTGATCCTTGCGATAATGCTCAACTACCTCCTACTTTTTCATGGAGAAAATTTTTCCAACTTAACTACGGTTATTAATTTTGTTCCAGGTTTGGTTTCAAAATCGAAGAGCCAAGTGCAGAAAACATGAGAGTCAAATGCAGAAAGGTAATTTGATTTTTTCTGCTGATTATGAGGCTTTGATTGACCTGATTATTCTAGTTGGTCGATGATTATTATACCTATTTTCGAAAAATTAAGCGATTTGTGGCCTTTACTTCAGAACTTTGAGGGAAGCCCAGATTATTTTAACCATATTAATGATAATTTGTAGGATCTTCGTCAATTTCCAAACCAAAAGTTTTCCTCTATCCATATGACAATAAGAAATATTGTCCTTCCGTTTCTTTTTCTTCAATCTTTATAATTTTAATCTCTGGAGGAGGTTACAATATTGCTAAATCTTTAGTCTTTCATAAGATTTACAAAGAACATTGGTGACTTCCAAATACGAGCATGGTTTTCAGTGCTCTGTCTTGAACAGCTCTAATCTAGTGATGCGCAATATTTCTAATATAACATTTACAAATATAGCACCTTTAATTTTTCTTTAATCTTTGACGGATGTTACAAAATCGTCAAATCTTTAGCCTTTTATGAGATTTATAAAAGAACATTGCTATAAGTTCTGAATCTGATTTTTCATGGAATATCTGCACGTTTCCAGTCCTTCTTTGGGCAACTTCCAGTTTGTATTTTGGCTAGTCTTCTAGCTAATTTTCACTCTGTCGAATTTGTACAAAAACGCCAAAAGTTCAAAGCTCAAATTTTACATATTTGGAGAAAAACCTAAAGAAGTTTTTCGCTGGACTGGAAAAATTCTCTGGGGTCACATTTTTGCGGCCGTGTCCCGACTGACATGATTAAGCGATAAACTCCAACTATCCGCTCTATTTTCCTGTTAGGTTTGATTCAACATTTGTAGGGTGGCTGAAAATTTAAGGAGCACAATTAACAAATCAGTTTAAATCTTTAGTCTTTGACGGATGTTACAAAATCGTCAAATCTTTAGCCTTTCATGAGATTTACAAAAGAACATTGCTTAGTTCTTAATACGAATCTGATTTTTCAGTGAATCTATTCTTATCTGTTTCTTGTTTTGTGCTTTTGAGAGACAAGTCCTGCTCATTTTCTGATCTATTCAATAATACATTGGAATATCTGCACGTTTCCGGTCCTTCTTTGGGCAACTTCCAGTTTGTATTTTGGCTAGTCTTCTAGCTAATTTTCACTCTGTCGAATTTGTACAAAAACGCCAAAAGTTCAAAGCTCAAATTTTACATATTTGGAGAAAAACCTAAAGAAGTTTTTCGCTGGACTGGAAAAATTCTCAGGGGTCACATTTTTGCGGCCGTGTCCCGACTGACTTATGATTAAGCGATAAACTTCAACTATCCGCTCTATTTTCCTGTTAGGTTTGATTCAACATTTGTAGGGTGGCTGAAAATTTAGGGAGCACAATTAACAAATCAGTTTAAATCTTTAGTCTTTGACGGATGTTACAAAATCGTCAAATCTTTAGCCTTTTATGAGATTTACAAAAGAACATTGCTAAGTTATTAATACGAATCTGATTTTTCAGTGAATCTATTCTTATCTCTTGTTTTGTGCTTTTAAGCAACAATTCCTGCTCATTTTCTGATCTATTCAATAATACCTTGGAATATCTGCACGTTTCCAGTCCTTCTTTGGGCAACTTCCAGTTTGTATTTTTGCTAGTCTTTCTAGCTGATTTTCGCTCTGTCGAATTTGTACAAAAACGCCAAAAGTTCAAAGCTCAAATTTTACATATTTGGAGAAAAACCTAAAGAAGTTTTTCGCTGGACTGGAAAAATTCTCTGGGGTCACATTTTTGCGGCCGTGTCCCGACTGACATGATTAAGCGATAAACTCCAACTATCCGCTCTATTTTTCTATTAGGTTTGATTCAACATTTGTAGGGTGGCTGAAAATTTAGGGAGCACAATTAACAAATCAGTTTAAATCTTTAGTCTTTGACGGATGTTACAAAATCGTCAAATCTTTAGCCTTTTATGAGATTTACAAAAGAACATTGCTAACTTATTAATACGAATCTGATTTTTCAGTGAAGCTATTCTTATCTCTTGTTTTGTGCTTTTAAGCAACAATTCCTGCTCATTTTCTGATCTATTCAATAATACCTTGGAATATCTGCACGTTTCCAGTCCTTCTTTGGGCAACTTCCAGTTTGTATTTTGGCTAGTCTTCTAGCTAATTTTCACTCTGTCGAATTTGTACAAAAACGCCAAAAGTTCAAAGCTCAAATTTTACATATTTGGAGAAAAACCTAAAGAAGTTTTTCGCTGGACTGGAAAAATTCTCTGGGGTCACATTTTTGCGGCCGTGTCCCGACTGACATGATTAAGCGATAAACTCCAACTATCCGCTCTATTTTTCTATTAGGTTTGATTCAACATTTGTAGGGTGGCTGAAAATTTAGGGAGCACAATTAACAAATCAGTTTAAATCTTTAGTCTTTGACGGATGTTACAAAATCGTCAAATCTTTAGCCTTTTATGAGATTTACAAAAGAACATTGCTAACTTATTAATACGAATCTGATTTTTCAGTGAAGCTATTCTTATCTCTTGTTTTGTGCTTTTAAGCAACAATTCCTGCTCATTTTCTGATCTATTCAATAATACCTTGGAATATCTGCACGTTTCCAGTCCTTCTTTGGGCAACTTCCAGTTTGTATTTTGGCTAGTCTTCTAGCTAATTTTCACACTGTCGAATTTGTACAAAAACGCCAAAAGTTCAAAGCTCAAATTTTACATATTTGGAGAAAAACCTAAAGTAGTTTTTCGCTGGACTGGAAAAATTCTCTGGGGTCACATTTTTGCGGCCGTGTCCCGACTGATATGATTAAGCGATAAACTCCAACTATCCGCTCTATTTTCCTGTTAGGTTTGATTCAGCATTTGTAGGGTGGCTGAAAATTGTAGGGAGCACAATTAACAAATCAGTTTAAATCGTATACTCGCAGGGTTTATCATGTGGGGTTTGGGAGATTTCCGCATGTAATATGTTCAAGTTCATATTCGAAATAAATAAGCACTGAGTTAACCCCTATTTGCAAATGTAATTTCACCAAATGCGGTTCTCGACTGGTGCGCCTTGGCTAAGGGGTAGCAAGCGGTGTGTTGATGTACGCGAGAGGCAGTAAGTGTAATTTACCGGCCCCCAGGGTTCGTCCTGGTGCTGGACCAGTCATCTTGCGCTCGCTATTTGAATGACTGAGCGTTGGAAAATTGCTCCCGCGGGGAATTATTTCATTTGATTGAAAACTTTCTCTTAGCCTGTATTTTTTTAGCCCAGTCTTGTATATAAATTCGATTATGTACCGCAGATTTGTTGAGGGACATAACGGCATGACATATTCATGGCCAGCTAGAATTATGAGGGTCGAGTCTTGGTTTAAAGATGATTTCAGTAACAAATTGCTGTTTCTTCTTAATAATTTAATGTTCTAACTTAAATTTATTACACTTGAATTCTGTCCAACATTACTCCCTACTCTCTGATGCTCCAATTGCTTTTAATGTTGCGTTATGTAATACAATAAATAATTTTCATTAGGCATCATGATGAATAATCACAGTCCTCCATCCAGTACACCTTTAGAACCTTGTCGTGTAGTACCATACATGAATGTACCAGCATTACGAGGCCTTACTCTAACTCCAGGTTCAGTAGCATTTTCAAATTACGAACGTTTGTCAGCTGCACCTTTCGCTCAACAAGGAACAGCTTTCTCAGCTATAAATTCTGCATTTATTTCTGCAGCTCACCAGGTGATTATCTGAAAATCTCCTGAAACTAGTCTAATATAGTTTTTACAGTACGCAGCTGCAGCTGTGGCTGTTGGCGGTGGTCCAGCCGCCAGTATCCTTTGCCATCCCCAATATCCACTAGAATTTGCTGCTTTAGCTGTGGCTCATAAGAACTCGAGCATTGCTGATTTAAGACTTAAGGCCAAAAAGCATGCTGAGGCTTTGGGACTGTCGTCGAGGGAAAAACAACAAAATTAGATTTTGTGGTGTGTATTTAACAATACAATGTATTTTTTTAAACATTATGTTGCTGTGTTGTTCTGATGGTTTCAGTTTTAACTCAGATATTGTGATTTAAACTTGATTATTATGATTATTACTATAATGTAGAATTGTTATTAATGGAAAATGTACGAACAAATAATGTACAGGGTGTTCTACATGACGTTCGAAATATACTGGGTTGTCCTCTGAACTGTTTTTGTATAAAACTCTGCAACATTATTATGCATAAAATTGTATATAATTTTATTTGTACTTCTGAATATAGAAACAAAAAATTATGGTGTTTCAATGAATAGTCCTTGTAAATTGTGGCAGATCCTGGAGTCGCTTCGATTTCATCCAAGAAATCTGCACTTTTAATCAGGTTTGAAAAATGGTTAATTCGTATAAAAAGCAGCATTATAGCAATTTTTTTGAAATTTAGACCAAAAAGTTGCACTATTATAGATTCATTACCCTGAAAGCTGCCTAGAATAAATTTGTTTTTTTTAATTTCTTTTTTTCTTCAATTCAATTTTTTTTTAAATTTGTGCTTTCTCCTGGAGAATTTCGTTATTTTTTCATACTTCTCTCCAACGTATTTAAATTTGATGAGCTACAAATTCGAATTCGCTGTAGTGCAAGTAATAAAACGGAATATTTTACTATATTTAAATTGAATAATAGAATTCAGTATCCCAGCCTAAAGCACCACGAACATAACACATTTGTATCGATTTCCCTTGGACATTACATAACTCCTGAGAACGTTTATTTTTTCCACTGAATCAAAAATAGTTAGTCAATCAACTAAATTGGCAAAAATACAGAGGAAGTCTGAAGAGATGTCCAATATTATTTGATATATTATTTGAACTGACAGTGTGGTGTTGTGTTATTGGTTTACAATATATTGAATTAATGCTCGGCATGTCAGGAGTAATTACGAGTTCTCCTCTTGCTGATTGGATGTAATTTGATTAGTGGCTGTACTGTGGCAGTATAAACAAGGGTCAGCTTGGAACTACACAGTGAATCCAGGACTAAGCCATTCTTTATCAATCACACACCCTATGCAATTTAAAAGTTTACACAAACTTTAACAGATTTTCCTATGCGACAGACTTGCTTATAAATACCTATACCGTGAATTGCTTTTAGGTGATGAATTTATTCCCCCAACTTAATTTAAATAATTGAATACAGGGGTAGACACAATTTTATATGTGAGCAGTTACTTAAATACATATCCGAATAACATTTTGCAACTGTTGGATAAGTGCTGAAAATTGTTAGATAATCCCTCGTGAAAAAGGGGGAAATTTATGGGACAACCCCCAATAATCAAATGAGGTTTCACCAATTCCATCTATAGCAATATTTCTTAAGCTTTCTCAAAGGGAATCATAATTAAAATCTTGCTGGAATTTCTATAAAATCCTGAATTGACGCATTGACACCGCCACCTATTGCCTTAAGTTACAATATATTTCATTGATTTACTATTGTTGGCAACAACCCCTGCGAACCCTGTTTTCAATGAACTACTAGTGGCGCCCTCTCTTGTCTGGAGGTAAACTCGAAGATATTGATTTTATTTCATAGTAGTGCCCTGTAATTTTATCATATTTGGTGGAATTATTGATTTTCTAGTTGGTTTTCAATACAGATTTCTAGTTTTCAGTGACCTGAAACGAGTTATTATAGTTGTCTGTAAAGTAATTCAGAGGAATATAATTACAAATATTTATTTATTGGTCAAATATTACAAGTAAAAGGAAACATAAATGGCTATTTTATTCTACTTTGGGGGTTCAAGTATTTACATTCTTGTAGTACAATAATTTCTTCTATGTAACATTAATATTTTGTATTGTTAAACAAATAAATATAAACATTTATACTTGTGACACTTTTCCAACTAATTAGGCCTAATTACATCTTATAATATAACAACATTAATTTATTTAATGTGTTCCAATCCTCAATATTATTTTTATCACAAAAACTGATTTTCTCGCAAAAAAATAGTACATTTCTTCAGGCATTTAATAGATATGATCTTTGTATTGAACTAAAAACTAATAATATCTACAAATAGTTTTACACTGGGAGAGATACACACTATTCTGGTTTATGTTATTACATTTATTTATTTACTTAGATTATTATTATAGAGCTGTACACAATTATTAAATGATAAAACAAGTAAATTATTTACACCCGATAATAACTGAATCCAGTGAAGTATTTTGCGAAATTATTTATAATCTAAAGTGAAACTACCATAACGACTGGTTTTATGTCCAAAAAACTATTTTTCCTCATTTCTTTTGTTAATTTCAAATCAATATGGAATCTTAAAATGGGATAAGTACCTGAAGGTGTTGAAATTGTTCCCGGAGGAAACCAGAGGGCGTGGATAATCCTAACTGAATGAAAGTACGGTAGCAAACGAGCTATACGAGAACCTTGTTCTAATCAAACACAAATTTATGTATTATCTACTTGAATCTTTCAGCATTCTTGATGGGTTACAGTTAACATTATTCGAACATTTCCTTGGAAACGATGAGATTAAAACACGTTTTGTCACACTTATACAGATATTGAATAATCTTATATTATTTAGATTTAAAACAGTTATGTCCACATTTACCTGAAAAGGAAGTGCCTCTTCCTGACATTCATAGATATTCCACAGAAAACAATTAGGTAATGAAAGGTTCAATATAGTGCTTCCCATTGGGAAATGCTCATTTCCTCAAACCCACTGGAAGACCAGTCGTCCCCTAACAATTGCCCTAGAACAGTACCAAGCTGTCTTTTACTGTCTCTAACCAATAGAGAAGCACCAAGCTACCTAAATACATTTAATTTGACCTTGAAGATTAATAGTTTAGGTAACAATTATGTACATAAAATATATCATTGGACAAATAACAATGTGGTCGATAATTGATAGATTCATTTCAGTATTTAACTCCTCAACTGTAATTAAATTCACCTTTCAAACATGTAACATTGAAACAGAAATATTAAAAGGATATTGATAGTCCATGTTATTGTCATGGCCTTGCTGGAGGTACTACCATGTTGCATGGCAGCTGGTTGTTCCCCTTGAAGGACGTGTACCAGGACACTAGCTGCATCGCTGCTCGATGGTGAACAAGTATAATTGCCACTGTCTTGTGGTAAAGCTCTGGAAATCAGCAGACGACTGGTGCGTGTTTGTTTTTCTGTAACAACGCTTATTCCACCTCTTTGCGAGTAGTTAATGACATTGCCTCCGCGGTACCAGTAGATGAAGCTGGGCGGGTCCGGTGTTTCCAATACTATGCAAGTTAGGTTGATGTCGCTTCCGCTTCTAATAAAGAGCTCCGGATTCCCTTCGATTTTGGCCTTCGAGACTGTAATAAAATAAATTTGTTTATGAGCTTTGGAAGGATAAAACAAAATCGTTTATAAAATAGATATTCTGGAGGTGGCGTAGGTTATATGCGATTTGGATCTAAGTTGCAACTTTCAGCCAAACGCTGAAATTGCATAAAATTCAACTTTTACCACCACGAAATCCACGATTACATATCACTTTATTAACCAAATATATTCGACATCCTTAAATATTAACACGAAACTCTCCTAAACCTAAACCATCAAACTAATCCACAGATAAGAATAATTAAACAAAAAGTTTCAGCTCCACTGTTCTTTCCTACTTTATCTGATCACAAATATTGTGTGGCAGTTGTAGACGTACACGTTAATTTTAGTTTGGCAACAGTTTAGTCTCCAGGGAATTCTTAGCACCCTTTACCGTCTTGTGGTGATCCCCGATACTTGCCATTATCAGGGGCAATCAGGCCTTTGTATTCGACCGCTCCATTGGAGAACAGACGGTGTCGGTAAACCACTAGCTCTGCAGAACAGACGGTAATTGTGCACATTATAATTTATTTAGTTTGATCATTTGTACTATCCGTTGTTCCGGATTTTTCTCCCAATGTTAAATGAATTGTGAGTTTCTTTTGATGGCATATGTTCTATTTTTCTGTTCTAGACAGCTTATTGATTATTTAATAAAATTTCATTGTAGTGAATGCAACTGGTTTATAGAGAATTATTATTTCTTCCGCTTCCGGATTTTTTCATGGACATTTGACTTGCAGATTGTGTAAGAAAAATGTAATGATTTTGTGGCTATTGTTTCTGTCTTAGATTGTCTTTCGACTAGGAAATCTCTCCAATTGGCTAATAATCTTCGTGTCCTCTACCACCTCATCATTCTACGAATTAAAATGGAGCTTTCTATAAGAACTAAGAGCACTACTACTACACTATTAATTTTTAGTGTTGGAAAATCACTACAAAAATCACACTAGTCACTATTTCACCAGGTGGATTATTTTCTATTTAATTTAATTTCCGTAAATTATCCAAGAATGCTGATTTTTCTTTGTTCTTAAGAAATTATCTAAAAAAATTCCATGTTAAGAGAAAGAACATGGTTGTCTCTTCCACTTCACTTCATTCAAACTTTTGAAGTCTTGGAAAATCACTACAAAAATTGCCCTAGTCACTATTTCACCACGTGGACTATTTAATTTAATTTCTGTAAATTATCCAAGAATGCTGATTTTTCTTGGTTCTTGAGCAATTATCTAAAAAAATTCCATGTTAACAGAAAGAACATGATTGTCTCTTCCACTTCACTTCATTCAAACTTTTGAAGTCTTGGAAAATCACTACAAAAATTGCACTAGTCACTATTTCACTACGTGGACTATTTTTTTAATTTCATTTCTATAAATTATTCAAGAATGCTGATTTTTCTTAGTTCTTGAGCAATTATCTAAAAAAATTCCATGTTAACAGAAAGAACATGATTGTCTCTTCCACTTCACTTCATTCAACCTTTTGAAGTCTTGGAAAATCACTACAAAAATTGCACAAATCAGAAACATGTAACACCAAGCGTTATGATTTCTTTTTCACTTTTTACTTCGTTCAAAATCTTAAAAACGGCTTTTAGTTTTAGAGATTCACTACAAAAATTGCACAAGTCACTAAGTTGCAATGAAGAGTGTGCTATTGTCATCTCGATCACCTCGAGACCTTCCTTTGATCTTTATTCATCACTTTTGCTCTTGAATCTTGGTCAGTATTATTCCAATCAAAAATTTTAATTAATATAAAAGTCTCACAATTCACTATGTTGGAACAAAGAATAAGGTTTCTTCTTCCAATCCTGCAGACAATATTAATTTGAAGGAACTCTTCTTCCTTCCTTGCCTCACAATTATTGATTTAATTCCTCAAACTAGTTCTAACCGTACATTACCACGCACAGAATGTCCTGTCCACTTCATTTATATATTTTACATTGTTGTCATTTAATAATTATGATTACACACAGATGTCATGTTATTCCCAAGCAAACCGTCACCATTTCCCGGCGGTTATATTTGTTCTGTTTGCGAGAAATTGTCGTTAAAATAGTTGAAGTAAACATTGGTGAATTTGAAGCGCAATCCTCGAACACGCAGAAATGGAATTAGAGCATGGCGCAAAGGAACTTTATTACTTACCTACAACATTAAGTTTGAACGCTTGGCTGATCTTAGGTTCTGTACTGACTTGACACTCATAAATGCCGGAGTCTCTAGTCTGAGGCGATGTCACTTTTAAAGTCCATTCATCAGATCCGTCTGTGTGCAATGATTGAAAACGTTGATCGTTTGTATATGTTAAAATTCCCACTGTCAAGATGTGCAAGTCTCTCTTGCGTATCCAGGATACCTGCAACAGAATAATAGACAAGGTAGTTAGAATATCGAATGTTTCCTATGCTCTATTTTATGACCACTACTGTTGACTTGCTTTTAAATGTTATTTATTCATATTGAAAGAAAATTACTCAAAGTTTAAAATAATGGGTGAGGAGTAAATGAAATTTGGCTTCTTATGTATTTTGTCCAGAACCCAATTTATAATTATCCAAATTCGGATATTTATAGTTCAAGGAATACCCAGCTGTGTCTCTAACCTACTATGTGCCTAGCACTTGAAGATACATCTAGCTCTGTTTTCTTCAGAAGAATCACTATTATTGGCTCTGCAAATTTCCAGTTGTCTAGAGCTTGAAGGTTTTGCTTCTAGTTGATGAAAGATCCAATTCAAGGATTTTCTTCATAAGAATCAGGATTAATTTCTGAGGCTTTTCATATAATATAATTTTTTATCGATACAAATTCTGAGATAGTAACTAAATTACTTACTTCACTAGAATAGAGTTATTTATATTTTTAATTTAGGATTTGGTGATGAAACAAAGTTTGGTGTATAAATTTCATGTCTAATCTAACTTGACCTAACCTACAGCATTTCTGTTAGTTCCTGTATCAACTTACAGCTCTGTCTCCCAAGTTTCTGACGCGGCAGTGTAAATGAGCCGTTTGTCCTACAGTCGTAGTGATTTCTCTTCGGGTGCTGTTGTCGAAATACGGTTGAGAAAATGGCTGATCCCAATAAGGACTGTTATGCTCAGATCCGGCTATAGCACGATCTGCAACAAAAAGACCAAGTTTAATTACTCAACCTGATTATTTTTAAATAAAATATCATTCGCTTTGTTTCGTTAAAAAGGTACGTTGTTTCTAACAGTGACAAAAACAGATAATTCAGTATAATACATCAAAGCGATATGTTAACCTTAAGTTACTAGTGAATAGAGACTATTGTAATTATTTGTGAAGATGCCTCAAGTTGATTATCCTCTAAAGCTTTTGGTTTAGGGTCTACAGAAACTAAACAAAACTTGGATATAATAGTTAAAAGGATGTTAATCTCAGAGGCTTTGCAACTAGACACACAGAAAGAAGTAATTATTCTGTTATTCCTCGGGTTAACCAAAACACATAACACTGAAGTTTCTACCAAATTATTTCAAACATATTTACGACTATATCTTAAATTGTGGGAATTCTGTAAACTACATAAAATATTCCGTTTTCTGAAGCAGAATATATCTGTCATCTTTAATAACAAACAAATAATAATAAGATCGATTTGTTATGCAAATGCGGAACAGACATCATATACTATGCTAACTCTAAGAAAAATAGTGCAGAATATCTTACAAGCTTTCAGAGTTAGGTCCCATAAATTATTAGATATCTGATGAAATCGTACATTATAATTTAAGAGTCGTACATTTATATGATAGACAGGTTTATCAACGACGTAAAATAAACCGGATTTCTTATAAGACTCCTATATATAGAGCTCCTTATTTCCTGAAAGAAATTTACTTTGTTATCTGTATTAATTTATAAGTTTCAATAATAAATTCTCTGGTGGCTTTATCACTTTCAAGAAACTTCGGTAGTTTTAAGCCTTTCGTAAAATTTCGATTTTAAATAAATAAGTTTGATGTACAAAAGGATTATGGAAGTCCAGATGCTCTTAGTGAACACACGATATTTTATCAAAGAGCAAAAAGTTTAAATCGATTATTTATTTAAAAACGTCAGTTTCCTCTGAGTTTTGATTACATTGATTGACCAAACGGATGTTGAGAATGATATGTTGTGATATTTGAAATATCCTCAAGTTCAAGTATTGATTTTTTCCGCAGGATTTAACGAATAATTTTAAAAATGAACAGCCCGAGGCAGTGAAAAATCCTGGCTTAAATCTGTAGGATGGACAGTAAAACTCCCCAACCTTTTCCAACACTTGTCAATAAAACTAAATGATACATTGACCGACTATTTCTAAAATTCTGTCGACCGTCCTCATTGAAACGCGCTCCCTTTAAACGCCTTCCGTTGCATCAATAACTAATGATGAGAAGGTGTTCAATTATGTCCTTTGTCCTTTTTTTTTATCGTCGCTATTTATATCTAGGGATTTTGTGGACACAGTTCCGAATTAATAGTGACATAAGAAAGGACAAGCTGGAGTACTTAAAAAGTCTTGAAAGTTTATAGTTGAAGTTGCGGGAGATGACTGAATTATATTCGAAGCCGCAGTAGTAAAATAGTCGTTAAAGGTGCTTGTCGTGAAATTGTACGGTCAGAATACACCCCAACTGATTTATTACGCACCAAAATCAATTAATTTCCAAGTTGGTTCTTAATCCTGGTTTTAGGAGAACAAACAGTTTCTTTTTGGTTTTGGTTAAGAGCTACGCTGATTAGCAAACAAAACTTAAAGTAAAAGTTATTCTGATAACGAATTTTTGTGATATAATGAAGTAAAGCGTGATGTTAGAGTGCAGGCTCATATATCATTTGTTGTTTACAGCTTCCTTACCGGTTTACTTCGCCACTTTCCTGTGGTATATTCTGCACATTCTTCCTCACTTTTGTCTCGATTTCGAATCCCCCAGATACATAACAATGTGTATGTTCTATGCGAAAGTCATTAAATTTCCTTTCACTGTACGAGTAAAATAACGATACCAATGCTAATAAATTTGTTTCGGAAATCTTTTTAATACCTGAAGTTGCTGAGTTATATCGGGGAAAAACGTCGAGATAAAAGTCATACAATGTAATTATTATTCGTTGCGCTTATTGAGAATTTCACGGAACTTTCTGACATAACAACATTTATAATCTTATATAGCAGATTCAACGTTTTCCCAGCAGATCAAGATTATGCAGCGCTAAATATCCACGGGGGAAGAATGACTGCCAAGTTGTCATTTACGGCAAAACATAATATAATGGAATACTCCGACTAAATTGCTTAAAGATATTATTCAATTTCCGCCCGTTACAGACGTTCTTGCTGAACTGCACAAAAACCACGCTATATTTATATGCAACACCAAAATCTAAATCCAAATCCCAATCCGAATATAATTTTCCAACCACAACTTTATTGGTTTTATTTCACCTGATCATACCAGAATTCACATTCCAGCAATTCTTATTACAAATATTTTCAGCGAAGTGTTCAATTTCAGAACTCAATTGAAAGTTATGCTCCATAATGGAATGTAGTGAACTTTATCTGGTTTTCGTGGTCATAAATTATACTTCGTATTTTAGAAACATTTATTTCGTCAGGAGATTTTCGTCCTGGTGACAACATTCAAGTTATGTCGATTTATTTGCACTATGGGAAACATCCTGAAACAATGTATTAAACATTTGGCTTTGATTAAGGTAGTTTTGGGCCACAACAATGTCCACTCATGCGTTTCTAATTTATCAGTGACCCTTTAACATTTTCTACAATTTGTTTTACAAATTAGGAATTTTGTACCAGTTTCACTGTCGTATAAAGTGAAATATAACCAGCATAATGTTCGTCCTTTTATTTTCCAGACAATTTTGTTGTTGACTTTAAATAGATCGTGGATAATTGTAGGGTTTGTTTTTGGAATATACACACAATCGAATTTAATTTAGTGCGTTTATACAAAATATATCGACCTGAAAAGCAAACATTATTGGAGGATTTAGATTGTGACCGCTACACAATCGTTGTGGCAAACCCATGGGGTGAGTAAGCACCCTGAAACTATGCTACACATATTCCCACTATATCGTATCGTATAATACGAATTAACCTTGATTGAATTAAAATTTACATCTGAGAACACGCAAATATTTTTTGTTGATATTTGTGTGATCACTTCATATATTAAAATGATTCATTTCGCTGTGGGCAGCGCTAAAATATATTTATTTACACAAACCTAAATCACATATGAAATACTATTTCAATACATCTCCAGAAGACACTAATTTGGACCATTAACTGAAATGTAATATTTGGATTTTGGAGAAGGAACACCTACCTCGAGGCAGCTTTGCTAGAATTTCTCCATGTAATTTGATCAATTATTGGAAGTCTAACGAACTAATGGCCTTTATCGGACTTCACCATGGTTTTGTTCCAATTACAGAAAACATTTAACTGTACTTACAACTACCCCAGTTTGTGTAACCAAAATATTTAATAGTATATTTGGTAATGTAAAGGAACGCTCGCTCATTCTTTGCACAAAAAGATTTCCTATTGAAATTTGATAAAGCGTGATGCTATCTTAAAATTGAATTACCGAATAACTACAGTCATATTATATTATAATAAGGCAATTTGTATTCAGGAAAGTACCACAATAAAACGGATTATGTTACTTGGTTAGTTCTAACTGAATTAACCATGAATGACCGGTTAGTTCGCAATCTTAAAGACTTTATTGGGGGACTACGAGGCATTTCCCAATTCAATATATAATTTTCTTGCTTGTTAATTTAATAAGATAAAAGTGTTCCCAACTTATAAAATAAATAAAGTTTTATAGTCTCTAAGGGTGCTTTTACATCCTAGTACAGTCGAGTGGTTCAATCTCAGCACTCATACTCAAGTCGTTGGAAGAAACATATCCAGAACGTAGAAGTTTAGAGCTTTTTGATTTCCAACCCAGGAAGAAGTCGTCCATTGATAATCAAGAGGACTAGAGGAAACTATAGTCCTAGTTTAGAAAATAAATACTGGCATCTGCAGACCAAAGAAGATATTATCTTTATACAAAATCCAGAGTGGTCACAAATTTTAAAACTTCTCTACTAATTGCTCCCTTCAAGTTTTGCTTTCCATGAAACCCATTTACAAAATATAGTTGGATGAGTCTGAGAAGATTTAGTAGAATATCATAACAAGATTCTTCATCTTGTATATATGCTTCCATCTTCATAGTCTCAAATCTTGCTTTGTCTGTGATAGCAGTAATGTAAATTACTGCCTTAGTACTTTAAGTTATTTATTTTTCTGTTTTGGCTTTTTTATTTAAATGATGTTGTCGGATGTGCTTTCCAAGGTTGATTTTTAATCCACTTGGAAGTATCTTTGCTATGACAGTCTACCCATAGCATTTAGTTTATCACGACACATGAGACCTCAAAAGCTTGGGATAAGACAAACACTTCCTAAGCGAGCATAAACAGAATGCTTTTTACTGAAGCATTGGAAATCGTGGTGGGAAATTTTTTTGGGCAAGTTAGCTGGCTCGAACATTATGCTCATTTATTTCAAACTAGAAGGTTGTTCTATGACTATGGAAAGCAAGAAGGGAAGCATTGTTTTTGGGTAATATGACAGACAAGCCCAAAATAGCTGTCAAAAATCTTACACATTCTTTAAAACAGTCTGCGTTTCAGGTAGATCTGTTAGTCTTTAATTCCATTTATCTGAAGGAATTTAATTGTATACTCTTAGAAATATTTGTATTTCTCTTTCGATGTGAAGAAAATCCTCAAAAGCGTGACCAACATACTCTGGATATTGTAAATAACTAGCAGAATATATTCAGGTTCAGTTGGTGAACCAAATAATCTCTCAGTGGAAGTAAGATGACAGAAAATACAAACACTGCTATTTATTTAGTGCTCAAAGAAAATATTCCATCATGACTCTCAATGCATAGTAAAAACCATTCGGTTTATGTTCGTTTCCGAAGAGTTTATCTTAATTCAGGCATTTGAGGTCATGTGCTCTGGTAAACTAAGTTCCTATGAGTAGAATAGAGTAGGAAAGGCACTTCCAATGGGGTTAAAAATTAACTTCGAAGGCACCGCCAGCAATATCATTTAAGTAAAAGACCAAAACAAAATATTATACTAACAGAAAGTAATTGAAATTATCTTAACAAAAGTCAAATATTTTGACTTGGTAATGAAGTTGTGTGTCCTAGTTTCTAATCTGACTCAATAATATTTATATTCTGGTATAAGAGAATTCTAGGATCAATTTCGTTACCAAACTACGTATGGTTCCTGAAGGATTTTGGAGCTCATGGTACACTGAGGTAGAAAGCTTCATGGTACATCAGTTTACATTATATTCTGAAAGAAAAGGACACTAAAATTACCATTACCAAACTAGAACCACCGAGAAAGATCTTTGATCTTCCACTGCCAAAAATCAGAACCAAAAGTTGTACTGAAGATGTAACCAGACTAGAAGAAAACTGATAAAAGTAGATAATCGGAGAATCCAAGACCAAAACAAGAAATTATACTGGAGATGTACCATTCCAGCTTTTAACAAAGTGTCATTAAGACTAAGACTTTGAGGTGCAATGTCTTGTAGTGATTCTAGAATCAACTACAATACCAAACTTTGACCTATGGATAAAGGTCTTGGATTATATGATGATAAAGATGAGAACCAAATGCTATCTTCAGCAAAAAGAAGAAAACTGAACATTCTACTAGATAATTCAATATATAATTTTCTTGCTTGTTAATTTAATAAGATAAAAGTGTTCCCAACTTATAAAATAAATATAAAGTTTTATAGTCTCTAAGGGTGCTTTTACATCCTAGTACAGTCGAGTGGTTCAATCTCAGCACTCACACTCAAGTCGTTTGAAGAAACATATCCAAAACGTAGAAGTTTAGAGCTTTTCGATTTCCGACCCAGGAAGAAGTGGTCCATTGATAATCAAGAGGACTAGAGGAAACTATAATCCTAGTCTAGAAATACTGGCATCTGCAGACCAAAAAAGAAATTATTTTTATACAAAATCCAGAGAGGTCACAAATTTGTAGAACTTCTCTTCTAGTTGCTCTCTTCAAGTTTTGCTTTCCATGAAACCCATTTACAAAATATAGTTTGATGAGTCTGAGAAGATTTAGTTGAATATCATAACAAGATTCTTCCTCTTGTATATATGCTTCCACCTTCATAGTCTCAAATCTTGCTTTGTCTGTGATAGCAGTAATTTAAATTACTGCCTTAGTACTTTAAGTTATTTATTTTTCTGTTTTGGCTTTTTTATTTAAATGATGTTGTCGGATGTGCTTTCCAAGGTTGATTTTTAATCCACTTGGAAGTATCTTTGCTATGACAGTCTACCCATAGCATTTAGTTTATCACGACACATGAGACCTCAAAAGTTTGGAATAAGACAAACACTTCCTAAGCGAGCATAAACAGAATGCTTTTTACTGAAGCATTGGAAATCGTGGTGGGAAATTTTTTTGGGCAAGTTAGCTGGCTCGAACATTATGCCCATTTATTTCAAACTAGAAGGTTGTTCTATGACTATGGAAAGCAAGAAGGGAAGCAATGTTTTTGAGTAATATGACAGACAAGCCCAAAATAGCTGTCAAAAATCTTACACATTCTTTAAAACAGTCTGGGTTTCAGGTAGATCTGTTAGTCTTTAATTCCATTTATCTGAAGGAATTTAATTGTATACTCTTAGAAATATTTGTATTTCTCTTTCGATGTGAAGAAAATCCTCAAAAGCGTGACCAACATACTCTGGATTTTGTAAATAACTAGCAGAATATTCAGGTTCAGTTGGTCAACCAAATAATCTCTCAGTGGAAGTAAGTTGACAGAAAATACATACACTGCTATTTATTTAGTGCTCAAAGAAAATATTCCATCATGACTTTCAATGCATAGTAAAAACCATTCGGTTTATGTTCGTTTCCGAAGAGTTTATCTTAATTCAGGCATTTGAGGTCATGTGCTCTGGTAAACTAAGTTCCTATGAGTAGAATAGAGTAGGAAAGGCACTTCCAATGGGGTTAAAAATTAACTTCGAAGGCACCGCCAGCAATATCATTTAAGTAAAAGACCAAAACAAAATATTATACTAACAGAAAGTAATTGAAATTATCTTAACAAAAGTCAAATATTTTGACTTGGTAATGAAGTGGTGTGTCCTAGTTTCTAATCTGACTCAATAATATTTATATTCTGGTATAAGAGAATTCTAGGATCAATTTCGTTACCAAACTACGTATGGTTCCTGAAGGATTTTGGAGCTCATGGTACACTGAGGTAGAAAGCTTCATGGTACATCAGTTTACATTATATTCTGAAAGAAAAGGACACTAAAATTACCATTACCAAACTAGAACCACCGAGAAAGATCTTTGATCTTCCACTGCCAAAAATCAGAACCAAAAATTGTACTGAAGATGTAACCAGACTAGAAGAAAACTGATAAAAGTAGATAATCGGAGAATCCAAGACCAAAACAAGAAATTATACTGGAGATGTACCATTCCAGCTTTTAACAAAGTGTCATTAAGACTAAGACTTTGAGGTGCAATGTCTTGTAGTGATTCTAGAATCAACTACAATACCAAACTTTGACCTATGGATAAAGGTCTTGGATTATATGATGATAAAGATGAGAACCAAATGCTATCTTCAGCAAAAAGAAGAAAACTGAACATTCTACTAGATAATTCAATATATAATTTTCTTGCTTGTTAATTTAATAAGATAAAAGTGTTCCCAACTTATAAAATAAATATAAAGTTTTATAGTCTCTAAGGGTGCTTTTACATCCTAGTACAGTCGAGTGGTTCAATCTCAGCACTCACACTAAGTCGTTTGAAGAAACATATCCAAAACGTAGAAGTTTAGAGCTTTTTGATTTCCGACCCAGGAAGAAGTTGTCCATTGATAATCAAGAGGACTAGAGGAAACTATAATCCTAGTCTAGAAATACTGGCATTTGCAGACCAAAAAAGAAATTATTTTTATACAAAATCCAGAGAGGTCACAAATTTGTAGAACTTCTCTTCTAGTTGCTCTCTTCAAGTTTTGCTTTCCATGAAACCCATTTACAAAATATAGTTTGATGAGTCTGAGAAGATTTAGTTGAATATCATAACAAGATTCTTCCTCTTGTATATATGCTTCCACCTTCATAGTCTCAAATCTTGCTTTGTCTGTGATAGCAGTAATTTAAATTACTGCCTTAGTACTTTAAGTTATTTATTTTTCTGTTTTGGCTTTTTTATTTAAATGATGTTGTCGGATGTGCTTTCCAAGGTTGATTTTTAATCCACTTGGAAGTATCTTTGCTATGACAGTCTACCCATAGCATTTAGTTTATCACGACACATGAGACCTCAAAAGTTTGGAATAAGACAAACACTTCCTAAGCGAGCATAAACAGAATGCTTTTTACTGAAGCATTGGAAATCGTGGGGGGAAATTTTTTTGGGCAAGTTAGCTGGCTCGAACATTATGCCCATTTATTTCAAACTAGAAGGTTGTTCTATGACTATGGAAAGCAAGAAGGGAAGCAATGTTTTTGAGTAATATGACAGACAAGCCCAAAATAGCTGTCAAAAATCTTACACATTCTTTAAAACAGTCTGGGTTTCAGGTAGATCTGTTAGTCTTTAATTCCATTTATCTGAAGGAATTTAATTGTATACTCTTAGAAATATTTGTATTTCTCTTTCGATGTGAAGAAAATCCTCAAAAGCGTGACCAACATACTCTGGATTTTGTAAATAACTAGCAGAATATTCAGGTTCAGTTGGTCAACTAAATAATCTCTCAGTGGAAGTAAGTTGACAGAAAATACATACACTGCTATTTATTTAGTGCTCACAGAAAATATTCCATCATGACTTTCAATGCATAGTAAAAACCATTCGGTTTATGTTCGTTTCCGAAGAGTTTATCTTAATTCAGGCATTTGAGGTCATGTGCTCTGGTAAACTAAGTTCCTATGAGTAGAATAGAGTAAGAAAGGCACTTCCAATGGGGTTAAAAATTAACTTCGAAGGCACCGCCAGCAATATCATTTAAGTAAAAGACCAAAACAAAATATTATACTAACAGAAAGTAATTGAAATTATCTTAACAAAAGTCAAATATTTTGCCTTGGTAATGAAGTTGTGTGTCCTAGTTTCTAATCTGACTCAATACGATTTATATTCTGATATAAGAGAATTCTAGGAGCAATTTCGTTACCAAACTACGTATGGTTCCTGAAGGATTTTGGAGCTCATGGTACACTGAGGTAGAAAGCTTCATGGTACCTCAGTTTACATTATATTCTGAAAGAAAAGGACACTAGAATTACCATTACCAAACTAGAACCACCAAGAAAGATCTTTGATCTTCCACTGCCAAAAATCAGAACCAAAAGTTGTACTGAAGATGTAACCAGACTAGAAGAAAACTGATGAAAGTAGATAATCGGAGAGTCCAAGACCAAAACAAGAAATTATACTGGAGATGTACCATTCCAGCTTTTAATAAAGTGTCATTAAGACTAAGACTTTGAGGTGGAATGTCTTGTAGTGATTCTAGAATCAACTACAATACCAAACTTTGACCTATGAATAAAGGTCTTGGATTATATGATGATAACGATGAGAACCAAATGTTATCTTCAGCAAAAAGATGAAAACTGAACATTCTACTAGATAATTGGTTGCAGTGGAAAGAAGACCAAAACAAAAAATTATACTAGAGATGTACTATCTTAAATAGTTTTAATTAAGAGAAGAACACCCTGGAATCCTCGAGTGGAGCTGAAGAGCGTATTCTTAAAATTGGTCTCTCATGTGTGCTGCCTCATGAAGGGTTGTGGAGGATGAACTAGCTCAAATTCCAGGAGGAAAGGAAGATCTTAGCATACTATAGGTTAGGCTTGTAACTGTTTTTAATAAAATATAAAATAGGAGTTGTCGTTTTTTTATTATTTATTGTTTAGGAATGCATGCCATGGTTGCCGAAATAAATTTTAAATGATACCAAATAACATAATAAAATTAGGATATCATAAAACCTAAGTGTATTGTTGTGTAGTAAACCAAAATAAAATGTAAAACGTACTACGTTATTACCCAGAAAGTAATGAGCAAGCCTACAAAAGTAAGACGTGACAGACAACTGAATGAATTCGATATAAGCGCGGGGGGGGTTAAAACTGGGGCGACGTCGCATTTTCGTTTTCTTCGTCGACTACCTACAACATATAAACCGCTTGTAGGAGATTACGCTTTTCAGAGAATAGACAAACTGATAAGTAAATTGCAGTAATGCTCTTAGGTTTAGGTAATTTAATTCAGTTGAACTAGAAGTTCAATAAAACTAAATAGAGTAAATTTCCACCTTGAACTTTGCGTTGTTAAAAATTTAGATGCAGGTTGGTGTGGCGTATAATATCTTTAATTTACTTTCCAAGTTAGTTGAACAATAATAGGGAAGCCTGGAATTATACACGTGAGACACTTACATAGTCATTTTAAAATGTGTCTACAATTCCCTTGTTTATGTGCCCTAACTGTGAAATTATTTAGATTTGCTAAAATTGTTAAATTTGGCCAAATCTAAAGTATCCTTTGAGCACCAGTGGATTTACTCACTTTAAACTGCGAATTAGTGTTATGTAGTCGAAAATGGAATCAAGTAAATAAGTGTCAACCGCAATGCAGGTAAGGACGTTTTGTACGCTTTGATGCTTCGATAGTTTCCTTCTAAGGTCCTGCGGGAGCAATCGCATAGTAGGGAGTTGTTAGCAGGCCTTAACGGCATAAAGCAATAAATCTGTGCAAGAGACACATAATATGCATGGAACAATGTTGATGTCCATGCTGCCCCGACTTTGCTGTGATATATTTACGACGCTTTCAGATGAAATTTCATTTTAACAAGTTGCTGGTATGTTTTTGTGTCATCCCGTATTGTATTGAGGTCACCAGACTTCTAAACACTACCAACTTTGTGTGTTGTGTTTAAAGGGAAACAAACGCGCTCTTGAAATTTTTCATTCTCCTAGCTATATTTCACCAGAAAAATGTTTTTAATACATATTTATTGCCAGCTTAATATGCTTATATTTTAGTTGCGCCCTAAATAACAAAATAAAATATAACTCATTTTTTACACTTCTCCTGACAGTCTACATTATAATTTATAACATATAGGGGTTAGTCAAAAGAGTTGAAACATATTCGTTTACACTGGCGCATGCGCCAAAATCTGGCAATTATGACAAATTATTGGATTCAACAATTGCGTAACATCTAAATTAACGCTTGTGTAACAATGTAAAATAATTCCATTAACGACAATTCAAAAGTTTAAAAGGGAAGCTAAAATTTCGATACGGTTCTTTTAAAAGCCAGGTGGCGGCAACTTAATAAGATTTACGACTGAAATAATGACGAATTAAATAAGCACCAGCCCGTAAAGTTACAACTCTCTTAAATTTTGATTATTACTTAGGACACGCCTTCTAATTTTACAATTATTTTATGCTTGAGGATCTCGGTGTCTCTTTTGATTTTCTTTTCAACTCTGTCAGTGTTGTCTTGTCTGTCGGCTCTCTAAACCGGCTTGTTTTTGTAAGTGTTAGTATACTTCATAGTCCTCTCTGTGGAAATGTCCTTCCCCTTGGCGTTGCCTGAACTCTCCTGGGTATCGTTTCGTTACTGTTGTCCAACGTCCGTCTTATCTTCTCATTCAGACTCAGTTCATTGCATCAGCCATATTTCCTTAGCAGAACATTTGTTTCTTTTCATATCATCATATTTATTCACTGTGAAGGATACATACAAACATTTATGCTCGAAGAAGTTTACAAACTCTTTTGTTATATCTACCTACAGTAATTTTAAGGTTAAATTTGGTTAGGTGGCGTTATACACTAATTCAAAGTTCCGAATAATTCACTCACCGTTATTTTTAGATGTCCTGGTTAATTTCGTCGCGATGTATTGGTCGCCCCCTGCAAAAGAAAAACTTGGAACTATTCATGAAATTTCGATCTAATCTCTGTTTCTTTTTCTGGTATTTAATTACGTATTACGTGGAAAGCCCGTGCAAATAACGCAGTAAAATTGGCGACTAAAAAGCATAAAAAGAAAATGTTGCTTGTACAGAAAATAAAATCTTTCTAGGAATCAACATAACAAACACAGATATGTGTAGTGTAGTAGGTACACATAACTTCAGTTCAGTGCTTGGCAATTCGACTCAATAATTAAGTGGGGTGGCTACGTGTTTCGGTTACCCAGCAATACCACTTTTATGTGTTTGATAATAAAGCTCTTTTATTTATCTGACTTGGAAATATCAAGAGGGCAAATGTTTCTTATTTTAATTTAATATTAGGTAATTCCGCTTTAATTAAACGACAAAACTAAACTTAGTTTATATGCAATTCTGAATATAGACACCTCATTAACAACGCATTTTGGACACAATAGCTTGTACCTATTAAATTTTTTCTTCTAAACCTAATGTGCCCAACCACAATTTAAATTTAATTAACGTGAATGATGTTCTAATCAAATATTTCTGTCAACCTTAATGAGTTTGTGCTGGCTGATTACAATAACTATTGTGCAGTGTTTTAAACATCGGGGTAATTAATAGTTTCGTAACTTTTTTAAACTTAATCAATTTTCGCCTGGTTTCATAGCACGCTGCCTTTGATGTTTTTTCATATAAAATAAACAAGGGAAACTAAAATATGTGATTCCGTTATTAACAGTTTGGGTCTTGATTAATATTTCCAATCGATTCGAAAATTTCATTCATTTTTAATATACAGCCTGTTTGTTTTTGTGTTTTAAAATGCTCTTGCTTTATACATTACACAAAATTGAATTTAATTTTGTATCAAATGGTAAAAAATACAGCAGCGGGTTCGATACAATCTAGAAATTATGCAAAATGAGGAAATTAATGTGTTTTAAATTTCCCGCAAAATGAAATATGTGAAATTTCTTAGGATCTTAGGTCACCTAATCTAACCTCACATTTTATTAGGCAAAAGCTCAAAAGTTGTGATGTAAAACAGATCATTTTTAAATATTTGTGCAGAGTTACGGATTGTACTATAGCCATTGTGAAAAAACGATTATTAAAATTCATAATCCTGGTTTTTATTTCATAAATTTCTTTTACATTTTCCCTGAATAAATTATGCTGCATATAAATCTTAAATGACATGTATATAAAAATAGTGGTATAATAGTGAACAGACTAATATTTTATGAGGGGTGTAAAAACAGCAAATATTTTAATATTTACGAGCAGCACACTTCTGTTATTTAGTGTGAATTTTTATAAAAAATACATACACGTTAATACTTAACGACCAATAAAACCTTTATTTTATTAGGAGGCTCGTTTTCATCGATATGTTTTATAAAATTTCAAAAAGGCACCTGAATATTTTACAATGTTACAAATTAAGATCCTTAAGATTAGTTTTATTAGGTACGAATACCACGTGTAAAATTCCCCTGGAATAAATCAATTAAAAACTAAAATATGCATGTTCTTTCTACGCCTTGCGGATTATTTTTTGAATCCTGTTTTATTATTTGTACAAAACTAAACTAAAGCATGCGTAAAATACATTAGGCACAGTTTACGATTTCCCTCTGGTTAAGATAATCATCTGATGATGTTTGGATTATATTTATCATAAAATATTCCAGTGTATCGATGTGGAAGTGTTTTCGTGAGTAGTTGCAATTAAATTTACAGTGTAGCATCCGCTATAGAACAGCAGTTTTCGTTAGAGAATTAATAAATTATTATTCATCACCGGAAAACGTTAACTGAATTCAGACAAGAAATAAATCAGTAATAAAACCTTAAAGTTATTTAGTATACGCGGAGCAGCGCCGAAATTACTAAAAAAAAAGTTCGACTTCGATTTGATTTTATAGCTGCAGTTCATTTTACGTTTCACTTTCTTTATAGGGGTTAACAGTTTATTATTCCGAAGCAATCGTGTGCTCTCTCAGTCACACTCCCCTGGAACAAAATCCTTTGTATACATTTTTATAAATCTTTTACCCATCACAAAAAACACCTTTTGTTAGCGAGTTTTTAATTACAAAATGTTCATTTGCACAAATTACTTACTCAGTGACAAACTGGGGAATTTCTAATAAACCCGCTATAAATTCAAATGAATGAAATCATTACTCATGCAGTTGAACAAATTGCAACATCTAATTTAACTGGAAAACAGAAATGACAAATGGGCTTTACTACCGGATGTGTTTAATAATAACAGTGTAACTTAATGTCATCGGAGAAATAAATAAGATTTGCCCATTGACTGAATCTACAGGTGAAAGCTGAAATATTTTTAATTTCTTGTACGAAGTGAAGCATTTACGCGATTTGATGGCTCCTGAATCCATTTTGACTATTTTTGCCATGATAACTTTCAATTTTTCTGTGTATCTTCCTAAATGTTGTGACGTTATGCGGTAAAAATACTGTGAGTTGCATATGCACTTTTTAACATTTTGAGTTGCATAAGGAAGTCATGTGGTGGACACATCAGCAGTTTTTTCGATTGTAAACCATCCGATGCTGCAGCAGATACAAATTGTGGGTATTAGTTTCTTTTGATCTTTATTCGATTGAGGCACTTAGAACTAATTGGAAGGGATCCTTTACTACTCAGTTTATTGTATGTGTGCTCAATATTTGTTACAGTTCTAAATGCATTATCCAGGCAGTAGGAATTTAAATGAAAATTACCTTGGGGACATCTGCTTATTTGCTCTTTGAGTTAACAAAAATAGCACAATAGAAGTATAATGGAATTGACATAAGTCAAAGGGTTTTTCTTGAATTATTCCATAAATCGCTCCTTTATATTGTGCTTATTTGTGGATCATAATTGGCACTCTAACGGAGCAAAACACAATTACGATTCACGTCTTTTGAAAATTATCCTCCTCTTTAATGGAATTGACAACAATATTCAAGGAATTTTCTTGAATTGTTACCTAAATCGCTCTTGTAAGCCATGGAACTTTTTAGTTAAAATCAACTTACATATTGATAAGAAGGGATTCTATTGCAACAAATCCTGACCTACCGTCATATCTACGTAGGATTTTTAAAAGCTCTAAGAATATCACAATTTTATATAATAAACTACCGTCCTTAAGGACACTTGCAGTGCTTTTCTAAAATAAAAAGTAGAGGAATGGGATTGACAACAATTGATGAGACAAAGAATTTTTCCTTAAATGATATTTCACAATATATTATCTAGAAGCAGGAATTTATATTGATTTAATTATTGTATCTTAGCCTCTTCTAATGTGAAAATAGTGTTTGATTTTGTAGTTCATTTTGCGTAATCTAACCTCACATCTGTATTATCCGATAACGGCTCCCAAAGTATTAGAGATAATTTTTTAATTTGATATAAAATATTTATTTATACTTCGTTAAAATTGTCAGATGTCGGTATTTAAGTCTCAAACTTTTTGAATTCAAAAGTCAGTTTGATAGCTTTGGAACTATAAGTTCGATCATTATTTCTTTGAAATATCTAAGTTTTCTCTGCCAGTTGAAAGAAGCGATAATTTCCCATGGAAAAATTGAACTAATGACCTTACAGTGCAGTAGCAGTTAAATAGGAGAAATTATATTTAACCTAAATAGCTCTTTTAAGGGTTTCTTTGGGGAAGCCAAGCTGTAGGTACATAACCAAGCAAATCAATAAGTTAGACGAAGTTTAGAAAGTATTGCTGTTTTGGTGTGTTGTAAATATACCACTAAAACAAACTGTGAGAGATTTGTGTTTAGGGAGCTGTCAAGCTAGTCATTAGAGGACAAAGTAAAAGAATAAATCTGCTTTCTTTATCCCATACGGTACAAGTGGTGCACTAAACGGCGACAGAAAATTAACTCTTAAGATATACGTTTACGAATAGGTGCAAAACAAAGTTTAATATGAGCCTCAGGGAAAGTTACAAAATTTTTAAAGCTAAACGAGTTCTGTTCTGTTCTTTTCGTATCTATGTACATTAATTTAAAGTTGTTTTGTAAACGCTGGTACTTTATTAAGCAATATTGTTAGGTTCGTTTCGTATTTCTTTTATAGACACATTGTGATAAAATGGAAACCCAATTTTAGCTTGGGCATCAGCAATAATTCATGATTTATTCTGTCAAAAGGATCTATAGCCAAATCATGGGCATGGAACTATAAATTGTCCAACTGTCTCCGAAGTATTCCAATAATCCTTTTTCTATCAACCAGCATTGATATGAAGACAACCGGAATAATAATTAGGTTCCGCAATAAATTCAACCGGATATATTTAGCAGTTGTCTTGCCACCCGCTTAACAACTTTAATGAATTCGATTGCCAAACTGGGGGCCCTTTTATTTATATAATATATCAGAAAGGGGAATTTAACGACTGTCAAATAATAGTAAACATGAAAAAATGGCAAGCTCTGAAAGTTTTTTTCACGTTATAGATCTCCGCGACTTCGCTACAAATCCTGCAATCTTTTTGTGACCCTGTGTACGATAATATCGATTTGTCGCCTTTTTTATGATTTAGAACTCTTTTAACAAAGAGCCATGTAATTTTAGATCTAAATTGAAAATTGCGGATTTGTGTCGACAATGAGTTTGACAAATATCTAGTGGGGCTATTTTACCTTAAGGGGATTACTAACTGTACTGTTGAGTCAAATACGCAAAGGGGTTGTTTGAAAATTTACCTCGTATGCAAATTTTGAAAAAAACCCTCGATAAATGAAAACAGTTTATTTAAAACGAAGCGGCTTTTACACCAATGCCAAGTCACGTGACTTACAGTACTTTAAATTGTGACAAATTTAGCAAAATAGATCGTTTTGTAAAATTATCATTTGTGTGCGTTTTATTTCGTTTCCCGTGTGAAATCCGCCGAATTTTTATAAAACGTTTTTAAACACCGCGTTTGTTTTTTCCATGCGATAATAAAACGCAGATGTCGCTATTACCGTAAGGTATTTTTATAAACTGATGGAAGAAAAAACCGAGTCGGCAAGGAATTATTCTTAATTCGCGCTAGGAGAAAAAATATGAAATGACCATATTTATATGGATTTCATTTCTTACTGAGGTTTAATTCATGTCATACCGGTCATTAGAGCAGACAGAGGGAAATATACGGGAGAATATCCCTCAGATTTAGCCTTTCCCAAGGGGATTTTACTCTCTATCATATGTAGGTACTTATCGGTCCAAATATCATTCCTCAGTGACATTAAATTCGACCCACACCACTCGGGTTAAGAATACTAATCTCTGTACTAATACATTCTCTCTCCCACTGTGTTACGTACTTGCCGAACCATTTTCTCATGAAGAATACTAATTTCTCTATTACGTTCTCTACTAATACTGTTATATATGCAAATTAACTATGTTTTTACAATGTTATACAACATTCAACGCACTTAAAAACTTCACTAACAAGTTAACAACTGTTTCAGTAGGATATCTTACTGCACGAACTCAATTAAGATTTTATTTTCCAGGTTAACACCATAAAGATAAAAGTTTTCGGGCTTAGGATTTTTCTATTGCACATTTGCACTTGTGAGGGTTAATTGATTTATTGATGCAACTTTCCGTTAATTTGCGAGTTAACTATTAGATTAAAACTCCATTAGGAACTCATGTCTTGTTCCGGATACATAAATCCGAAAGTTTGAGGGTTATATGCTTATTTTCCCTTTGTTTTAATCAAGAAGATTAAGGAATAACAAAAACAGGCACAATAACTGTTTCAACTTATTCTTTGATGCTGTATATACACAAACCAATTCGTATGAAAAATGCAAAAATTGTTTATTAAATTCCTTTTGAAATAAAACAAGAACAAGCAAAAAAGGACCTGTTTTATTTGCAAAACAAAAAATACGAGGCCTCATTGTAAACCAATTTTTTTGTCTGATATTGTGAATATGATTTACTTACAAATCCGGTCACGACTTTTCTCTTTTATTTATTTTTATTTTGCCTTGAGCTGGAGCACAACATCAGCATAATCGAGTATTCAAATATAATGAAAATATATATCTGTATATCTCTTCCCTTTCACCACTTCATTTTGTATTAGCATTTAGTTTATTTAACGTCACCAACGAATATATTTTAAAGAAAATGCTTAAGTTTAAAGTTTTATTCGTGAAGAAGATACGACTATTACCGTAATGATGAAAGTCTTTAGCATAACAAACACTGAAGTCTGAAGCTCGCAGTTTCAAATTTTAAATAATTCTCAAGCATTACTAAATATTTTCTTGGAAATTGTTAAATATTTATCAAAGATTGAAAACAAACGTCACTGAATAATTAAAATGTGTTAATCAAGCCAGCATGAGCCATTTATTAATTACTGGGTTCCATAACAGTGATCGTATTTGAATCCACTAGACACTAAAGCAACATTTGTCTAGTTATTTGAGTACGTGTTCTGGAAACTTTAGGGAATATAAAACTGTTTTCTCTGGATGTAGGTATACGCGTATGAGCAATCTGAATCAAAACTATTTTTTCCAGTTCGATGTAACGTGACTGTATAGTTGGAAAATTATATTGCAGTTTGCAGCTGGAAAGTTACTTTGGTGGATTTCTTTTGTTTGGCAAACAGCAAAATGTAAACTTAAATTGAATGTATAAAACTCCTTACAGTGACCGCAATATTTAACATATATAAAAGAATACAATACCAACTTGTGTTTGCAGTTTTCGCATACGTTTTATACATTTATTGTAAACACAACACGAGAAATTGATTTTGAACTCTTGGTCTTCGTGAAACTTTTAGTTTACTAAAGCTGAGCTTCTAGTAATTGCTCTAGGTATTATAAATCAAAATATAAAACTTCTGGTCTAGTCTGGGTGGAAATTGTGTGCAAAATCCAATCATTAAAAGCAGGTATTGTTAGATGAGACAAAAGAACAAATAGATTATTTTTCAGTCGTCATCAGGTATATCACCATTTGGACAAAATGGACATTCCCCACTTTACAACACCAATGTGACGCCATGTAGATATGACAAAATAATTGATGGATGGTTTTCTATCGGTGAACTGATGCGAATTCGTTTTATCAGCATCAGTTACAATGTTTTCACAAATTGTCATTTTAGTCAAACAGATGAATTTCGTACAGCATATCATATTTACACGTTAATTCCCAAACAAGATTATTAACTAAATTTAATTAACATAAAATACAACAATGATTACTTAATAATAATATATAATTAGCTTTGAAGCAAAGCCATCCGTCATTTTGTTCCTAAAACACATTATTATTTTGTCCCATCAATTTTCGATTTTCAGCATAGTCATTTGTGGAAAACTAGGAAATAAATATCAAGGATTTTAAAGAAACAAACGGAAACTTCTGCTATAGCAATAGTTGGGAAAAGTTTGGTGCAAACTGAGTTTCTTTAATTAATTGCTGTATCCCCATTCTCTAAATGCGGTGCAATCCTGAAATTGTATTTACACACTATGCTCGCAAATTTCTGTTTTTATGTATGCAAATATTTAGCAAACCAATAGAAGATTACGTAAAGGTAATCACAACTTTTATTAGAATAGAATAATAAATATTATGGAATTTAAGGATTGGTTCATTATCACGTTTCGATTAAAGGATTATGTCAAGGACCTATCGAAGGGCTCGTACTATTCACTCGTAGATTAACGATGCATCCAACATATTTTAAAAAAATCGTAATTTTAACCAAATTGCCTGCTGCAATTTTGTTGTAACTAATTCCAAACTAATTTACAATAATTCCAGTCCTCATTAGCATGTTATTATGAATATGATTATAACTTTCCAATACGAATCTGGTGTCTAAAATTGGCTCTCTACGCCTATTTAAATGCATGTATTTGCAATGTGATGCAATATAGTTTTTCCAATTCCGTATTGTCTCATGGTGATTTCCGATATTTTATCGGCATATTTTTTATGTTAAACTTTATGACTGTGCAAATAGTTTGACGGATGTCTCAGTCGATCACAGGATATAATATTTCAACATCTGTTTTAAATATGTTGAATTGGAACTTATTTATTATTGTTATTTATAGGATAATAAAAACAGGGGAACAGGAGAAATACGAAGAAATTAATGACCCATAGATTCATTCTCATGATCACAACACACGAAACATATGAAGATATCAAAGCATAAATCTTTTGGTTTTCAAACAATATTTAGATATGTTCGATGACGATCATAATTCTCTTGAGCCCATAAAATTTATTGTTAATTGCTGATATTTCCTCTGTGAGTGTTGAGTATTATTCCAATTTTCCACCACCAATTGTTGCTTCACTTTGCCTGAACACTTTTTGTGGTTTTTATCAATTTAATTTTATATATTTATAGCTCGCACGAACGAATGTGAAGCGAATACAAGCACAAGATATATCAATAAATATTAAGTGTGTTTTTTGTATTTATATATGTTATTGTTGTGTTGCGGAAATGTATTCCCTGGATACACAACGAAAACAACGGTTTGAATTTGTTGAAATTGACCACCAAACATGCAACTATAATAAATAGGCACATTTTATATTTTCTCGAAATAGCATCCTCATTGTTGCGACTCCGTTTTAAACGCTCCGCTGAGAATATGAAAAAACCAACAATATTTTTAACACGCGTGAGTGAAAATAAACAAATATATCGCAGCGCACGAACAAATAACATCAGGATATGCCCCAGGAAGCGCACCAGCTTGCCCTTGTACGTGAAAGAACTTTACTGTAACGCGAATATTGCGCCGTAAACGCACAAATGTTTATTTGAAATTTTGGCGGAGGCGCCGGTCACAACGCGTATTCGCTAAACGTATTCACTAAATTCAGTTAGTTTTTGATAAGGTGATATATTCCTTTCATTCCTGGAACAGTAATGAGTTATATGAGATAGGAATTTGTACTATGTGTGCCATGCGTTTGAGTCGTCTGCATTTCTCGTTTTCGTTCTGATTGCAAGTTATTTCAAAGATATGACAAAAAATTCCTTTGAAACCATGGATGTCTTTACCTTAATATTTCGACTCGAGCATAGGAATTGATTTTTCAAACGTCATAATACTAGGTATATAAACAAAAAAATATTGTCGAGTTGTTGAAAGAAAATATTATTCGATTATATATGGCTGCATAATTAACTTATATTCTAATTATGTAACAATGTTTTGCAGATAAATCTAACGGTATTATAATAGCAATCATGAAACAATGGGGTAGAGGAAATTGTTTTATTCGTACGAAATTTCTATTGCACAACAAAAAACAAATTGTGTTTACAAAACAAAAATAGATATCTAGTATCCAGTATGAAATCACAACAATTTGTGCTCCACTGAGAGAGAGTACGAGATAATTAACTTTTTGTAGTGTAGTTCATTGAATATTGCACTTGCAGATGATTTTATTTGTCATCAAAAAAAAACTACTACGTTACATAATTAAAAGTTGTCAAGTAATTAAACAAGTTATGTACATTGTACCACCACGTTATTTGTTCATGATTAATTCACAAACAATTATCGCCTATTTTTAAGCTTTCAGTAAAGTTTACAACACTTTGGAAAGTTTTAATAAATTGTTAAGTGTTTAATACTTCAGTAGTTCTTATTTAAAATTTGTAAATGTTCAGTTTAGAAACTGTTCGACTTACCTGCTGCTTGAAGGGAATTCGATTTTACATCTATTATTAAAGAATATAATGGAAATAGCGTGTACTTGCTTAAAATCTGATTACAATTAGTGTTATTATTTACAACGTTGTTAAATTAAAAACCGCCGATTAAATTTAACGCCCGCAGTTTAGCTTAAGTATTTTCAAAAAGTTATGAAATTGAAACGAATTATTCTTTAGGAGTTTTTCATCATAAAAGCATAAATAAACTGAAAGCTTCACTATCGTATACAATTTAATAATCCCTACTCCAAACTGTTGCATACAATTTTCATGTGCTCGTATGTTGATTTTAAGTTTCAACCAAGAACACCATTCGTAGAATATCTTATCGCAACTTCGTAATGAACTTTCTTTATTTTCAAACAAAACTGCTAGCAGCACTTGTTGCTTAAATGTAACCCCCGCAATCATATTAAAAAATATATGTGTGTAACATCAAGGGTTTGAGCTTCTGAGTTAATTGTGAGTTCCAGATGTTTGATATTATATTTGCTAAATGTAAGTTAATTTCATTCAGGGATAAAGGTACGCGAGCTATTTAACAGTCGCACAATGTGACTGCCATCAAGTGAAATTGTTCGGTCACAGGTGCTAGGTCTAAATGAACTTACTACAATTTTAAAACTGTAAAACTAAACAAGGGTGAAAGTCGATCAAGATTCGGATTGGAACGAGTTTTATGGTAGTGAGCAGTTTTCTTGCTGGCGTGTTTAGTTTGAAAATCGCGCCGTGACTTGTGGCGCCGTAGAAGCAAACAATCGGTACTATGTCTGACGCTGCTTAGTCTCACAAAATATTTATCGTTCAAATATTTGATAACTTTAGGGAGACATTCCAATCTGTTTTATTTTTCCTTCTGTTATCCATTACAGCGACCTTAGCGGTGTGTTTTAATAGCACAATATATCTTTATTACTTTACCCATCGGTATGAATTTTATTCTACAAACGTATCACGTGATTGTAGTGGAATGATGATACTTTTTCTTCTTATTAAAGTTTTATGATTTGAATTAAAATAATTGGACAAAATATATTATGATGATTCGTTTATTAAAGCAGATGTCGTCTAATCAATAACAGCAGCTTTGTTGAAGAGGCTTTAAATTGTCAGATGTGAAGATAAATTTACAAATGTATCCTGCTGTGTACCAATAAGAGTATTACAATAGCTTGGTGGTTGAAATGCGTCAGAGAATATATTTTTCTCTTTAATACTAAACAATTTGCGACGTTGTCAAGATTATATTTCGAATAATACTACAAGGAATTTTTCCAATAATTTAAATTGTAATTGTGCGCTTATTATCAATATTTATTCAGCTAATTTAACAATATTTTCTGAATATCATAGCTTTGTAAAGTTATTTCTATGGAAGTATTGATTCACTGTAGACGCTGTTGTCGCTAAATGCTCTTCATTCACAACTCGTTGTATACATTATTGTTTTCTTCAAATGTACGAGACGAAACATTGTGTCCGTCTAGAAACTTAACAATCGTCCCTACATCCATCCATCTGCTGGAAACTGATTCAAGTTATCTAAATAGATTAACTTAGTAGTTAGGATTACAACAAGTAATACTACGAACTAGAGTTTGGCTAACAATTAACAAACTGATAGATTAAATTATATCATTCAAATTCTTTCAAGGATTTAACAAGGATAACTTCGTGATTCTTTTATGTGGAGGTGTCGGAATAACGTTTAAACGACTGAAATTTACCATTTGTGTTTATTCCTAGTTTGAATGATTCAATTAGATTGGATTGCAGTTTAAACTGATGTACATTAAGCGTATCTATTATATTATTTCGTAGAATCAGGTCAGTAAATGAATCAAGAAGCAGTAATAGATTTATAAGTTAAACTAAGTTCTTCTCAGTATCGTGTCATTGTGCAAACTAAACGTGCTGTCAAATGCTTAATGCGGAATTTAATCTAATACCCTTCCAGATTGTCTTGATATAATGTTTTCTTTGGTAGAATGTCTCTCATTTCTTTACACCAACACATTGTATTATTCTGCATTCGTTTTAAAATTCAACTTGACGCTTAAATATTCGCTCAGAAATGAAATTAAGGGATACATGCAAAATATACTAGATCATGATGAATAAAGAACAAACTAGAACACGTTTCATAACCGGCGCATCCGCCAAAATCCCAACAAATTGTGGTTTGGAATCTTAAAGTAGAAATCACGCTTGGCCCGGCGCCTCCGCCAAATTGGCAACTTTTGCGAGTCGCCAAGAAATTTTGACGTGTTTCTTTTAGCAAAGTTATTTTTTCGATCTGAAAAAGATTAGCAACTGTTCGTGGATTTCAAGCAGCCTCTAACCGTATATAAGTAGGCAATAAATACATAGGCAACAACTTCCGAATAAAACTTCCTTCGTTCTTTGTAGCCCAACATTTTCCGCAGCATAGTTGAAATCCCTTTATGGGAGCCTAAAACACTAACCAAGAATCTATGTTCCATTAAAAGAAGTTTTAAAGTCAGCTATAAGGGTTTTTGAGACAGTGACTCTTAAAGTTTATCTAACACGTAAATCAATGTCCTATATTATATTTGTTGGGAGTTTGACAAGTGGAATAAAAAGCTATTTATTTCGATGAAACTATTTAATGGTGAGAAGGAACCAGGGATATTCTTATAAATGGTGCAGGATATTCTGCACTATGGATGATAGGGGAAATAAATGCTTAAGCTATTTAAGCAAGTCGTCGCTTCTAGGCTATATTAAAAAATGACAAATGCGAAATGTCGACATACAGACAAAACCGACGATTTTTCCCTTAAACAAATCGATTACATAACACAACTTTAGTTATATTCATGAAAATAATATAAACGCTAATGAAGATGGGACGGAATGATGTGAAAATGAGAGACGCATAGAATAATGAATGGAGCAGTGTACATAATATAATATGTCGTGGTGATTTTAACCCTTGCAGCTGACGAACCATACTTTCGGTCAAAAGGATTTTCTTTGTCGTAACGCAGATGTGACAAGGCTGGATTACAGAGATTATAGTGACGTCATGTGAAGCGACCAACTCAGTTAATGAACGCTAGTTTACAAACAAAACCAACAACATACAATCATTAACCACTTAATTAGACGTTTTGAGACATAATCAGAATCTGCGCTAGTTAATCCAATGCATTATTTGTGCAGCATAATTCTTCTAAGAGTCTGACGTCGTCACATTTTTTACTTATGTGTTGATTTTTGAGCATTTAACGTTAAATTTCTCTGACTGGTTATCGTATAATAATATTTCTCAGTCATTAATTTTGTGAGCAGCAACTTCATAACAATGTATTTTATTTATGAATATATTAATTAGTAGCAGATTAAAAGCTGATGGAGTTTTTCGCTTTGGAAATTCTGTTCGCTTAAATTATTATTATACATAATTATTTGCCAAAGCTCCTTAGAAAACAATTTCTAGAAATAATCATCTTAGGGTATAAAGTCTAGATTCAACTTCCTTGAAAATTAACTAAATACTTCCTGGTATTTTATAAATTTATAGATGAAAACAAAGTGTTCCGGACTCGACTAAATTTAGTTAGGAAATTTATTATTTGTAGCGAAAAAATATAAAAATGTGAACGAAATAAATTCGCTTTATACATTCGAAATTATTTAAATATACCAGAGAAGATTAATGACATCATAGACCAAGAAAATGGATATATTACCATTAAGGAGTGCACATTTACGTAACATATTACAATTTATTACTGCCATTTTACATCGTACAATAATGCATACATTAAGCGCAATGAATAATAAATACGACAAAAAATTGAAAAGTGACCGTAGTATATTTTTGCCGGAACATTAATTATTTAAAAACAAAATTCAGATACCCCGGCTAGTCTAGATTTTATTCTAGCAAGTTCATAAAACCGCCCAGTCAGCGCATCAGCTAGAAGCCTAAAACATTTCACTATAAAGTTATTTTATTACTGTACTGTACTGGATGTATTCTCGTGTGGAAATTTTACAGCTTTAGACTAATTTTTGGAATTTCTTCAAACTTCATGATGTTTGAATGTTAATTGAAAAGGCTTTGAAGGGGAAATAGCACTTTTTGAAAATGTGACATATTCATTGAATTTGTAACTTACCCTGTTAGTTGTTTTCTTTAATTTGATTTGCGGCTTGATGGAATTTGTTTTTTTTCTTTTAAACGCTCGAATGACCCTGCGTATAGTACAAGCATCAAAGTTACCCCAAGTTAAAATTAGCCTAATCAGTCTTTCCTGCAGTATATAAAAAGCAGGATACGAGTTTATAGCTTTCTCCCTATAATAAAATCGTATTCGTAAGACAAATGAGAGTAAGCCGGTAGCATAATAAACCTGAATAAGTACACTTATATTGACTTGGGATTTCAATTTTAACAGAACATTAATGCATAATTTAATTTAAGTGTTTTTATTTTATTCCTTGATAAACAGAATTGTATCGATCTGGTGCAGTAACATTGTTGTAGGTAGATACTTATTTCTTTGGCATAAGAGCTTTGTGGATAGCCAAGTTTTGCAGGCGACATCCTGCGCTATCGGTTTTTAATTATACTCTGTTTGAGACCTATAAATATTTATGTTTCTATTGATATCAAAGCTCTACTGTACAACAAACTTATTAACTGTACTAAATGCAGGTTTTTTATAGTAATAAGTTAAACCCTTGAATAATTACAAATAATTAAGCTCAAGCTCTAAAGTTATTGTCTGTAGATTTACGTCCTAGTTAAAATTTATTACCACAAAATAACAGTAGGAAATCTGTAGGTGACGTATTTTACGGATGGCAAGCAACATTTATAAATAGGTATATGAAGAAAAAAGTATTTCATTCTCTCTTATAAAATGAATTTACCAGCATTAGAGCGACTGCTTTATATAGACAAAGCCACAGCCGTGTGGAAATAAGCAAACAAAAAGTTGATATATTATCGTTGAAATTATGCCTGTGCTAAAGATGGGGCCGGTTTAACTTTTAACCAAAACGTAAACATATTCGTAAAACAAATTTGTGAACCATATTTGTTTTATTACTTTGCGTGAGTTTGAATGCTCTCAAAAAGTCAATTAGTGTAAATTTAATTTCGTATATAATATTATAGAATTACAAGCAATCATTTTATGGCTCGTGAATACTCGACACGGAAATTTATTGTCAAAACCTGGACATTTGAATCCAACAAATATTATTATAAGCGGAAAAGGTTTTCTGAAATTACGCTTTGTTATATTTTAGGTTAAGGTCCAGTCTTATTATTATACATTATTATACCATAGATTCCTCACAAAATTCTAAGATGATTTTTCCTTTGTCATTTTTTCTTAATTTTATTTTTTTAATTTTTTTTCCAGTCCAGAGAAGCTCAGTTGTACCGTTGGAGGGGAGACAGCTATGTGAGATCTTCTCTTTCCAGTTTCACCTTCTTCTCTCCCTCCCCTCCACCGGGAGAACAGAGCTGCTCTGGGACGGGGAAAAAAAATAAAAAATGGCAAAGGAAAAATCGTTTTAGAATTTTGTCAGAAATCTATGATTTACGTATGGCCGTTTAACCCCGTCTCACCCTGTATATGAATAATAGGTTAGGTTAGCTTAAATGTAGTTCATCAACTTGAGTAATCAACATCTCAATATCTTTTTCATGGCTGTTCAATCGCAGTAGGGAGTTCGACGCTACTACGATTGATCATCCAGTTAAAGGTGTTTTTTTCAACTTGAGTAATCAACATCTCAATATATTTTTCTTGGCTGTTCAATTGTAGTAGGGAGTTCAACGCTACTACAATTGATCATCCAGTTAAAGGTGTTGGGAAAAACAGCACAAAGGACATCCTGGAGGAAGAATCTAGGAACAGCAGGATTATTTAGAGAAGATGCGGTAGTAGAAGATACTTGCTTAGGCTATAATTTTAGATGTACCGGGTGTCCTCGGATTTCTGTCCGCAGAGGAAACTATTTTATGTTTTTCGAATAAAAGTCATTCCCTATAGTAGTTTTGCTTGTCCGAAATAATTTTTGAGGCTGTATATCGGTCTTAAATTTTTTCTATTTTTTGATAAGCAAAATTATTTATAAGGATGGCATTCGTTCGAAAAATAAAAAATTAGAAAAATTTCCCCTTCGGCAGTTATACGAGGACACACTGTATATTTTCTAATCATCACAAAAACGGAACATGAAATGAAAAAGGACGCTTTATTAATGTGAGAAATGTAGGTTAGTTTCATCCAGTTAAAGGTGTTTTTTTCAACTTGAGTAATCAACATCTCAATATCTTTTTCTTGGCTGTTCAATCATAGTAGGGAGTTCGACGCTACTACGATTGATCATCCAGTTAAAGGTGTTGGGAAAAACAGAACAAAGGACATCCTGGAGGAAGAATCTAGGAACAGCAGGATTATTTAGAGAAGATGCGGTAGTAGAAGATACTAGCTTAGGCTATATTTTAGATGTACCGGGTGTCCTCGGATTTCTGTCCGCAGAGGAAAACTATTTTATATTTTTCGAATATAAGTCATTCCCTATAGTAGTTTTGCTTGTCCGAAATAATTTTTGAGGCTGTATATCGGTCTTAAATTTTTTCTATTTTTTGATAAGCAAAATTATTTATAAGGATGGCATTCGTTCGAAAAATAAAAAATTAGAAAAATTTCCCCTTCGGCAGTTATACGAGGACACACTGTATATTTTCTAATCATCACAAAAACGGAACATGAAATGAAAAAGGACGCTTTATTAATGTGAGAAATGTAGGTTAGTTTCATCCAGTTAAAGGTGTTTTTTTCAACTTGAGTAATCAACATCTCAATATCTTTTTCTTGGCTGTTCAATCATAGTAGGGAGTTCGACGCTACTACGATTGATCATCCAGTTAAAGGTGTTGGGAAAAACAGAACAAAGGACATCCTGGAGGAAGAATCTAGGAACAGCAGGATTATTTAGAGAAGATGCGGTAGTAGAAGATACTAGCTTAGGCTATATTTTAGATGTACCGGGTGTCCTCGGATTTCTGTCCGCAGAGGAAAACTATTTTATATTTTTCGAATATAAGTCATTCCCTATAGTAGTTTTGCTTGTCCGAAATAATTTTTGAGGCTGTATATCGGTCTTAAATTTTTTCTATTTTTTGATAAGCAAAATTATTTATAAGGATGGCATTCGTTCGAAAAATAAAAAATTAGAAAAATTTCCCCTTCGGCAGTTATACGAGGACACACTGTATATTTTCTAATCATCACAAAAACGGAACATGAAATGAAAAAGGACGCTTTATTAATGTGAGAAATGTAGGTTAGTTTCATCCAGTTAAAGGTGTTTTTTTCAACTTGAGTAATCAACATCTCAATATCTTTTTCTTGGCTGTTCAATCATAGTAGGGAGTTCGACGCTACTACGATTGATCATCCAGTTAAAGGTGTTGGGAAAAACAGAACAAAGGACATCCTGGAGGAAGAATCTAGGAACAGCAGAATTATTTAGAGAAGATGCGGTAGTAGAAGATACTTGCTTAGGCTATATTTTAGATGTACCGGGTGTCCTCGGATTTCTGTCCGCAGAGGAAACTATTTTATGTTTTTCGAATAAAAGTCATTCCCTATAGTAGTTTTGCTTGTCCGAAATAATTTTTGAGGCTGTATATCGGTCTTAAATTTTTTCTATTTTTTGATAAGCAAAATTATTTATAAGGATGGCATTCGTTCGAAAAATAAAAAATTAGAAAAATTTAACCTTCGGCAGTTATACGAGGACACACTGTATATTTTCTAATCATCACAAAAACAGAACATGAAATGAAAAAGGACGCTTTATTAATGTTAGAAATGTAGGTTAGTAATCAACATCTCAATATCTTTTTCTTGGCTGTTCAATCATAGTAGGGAGTTCGACGCTACTACGATTGATCATCCAGTTAAAGGTGTTGGGAAAAACAGAACAAAGGACATCCTGGAGGAAGAATCTAGGAACAGCAGGATTATTTAGAGAAGATGCGGTAGTAGAAGATACTAGCTTAGGCTATATTTTAGATGTACCGGGTGTCCTCGGATTTCTGTCCGCAGAGGAAAACTATTTTATATTTTTCGAATATAAGTCATTCCCTATAGTAGTTTTGCTTGTCCGAAATAATTTTTGAGGCTGTATATCGGTCTTAAATTTTTTCTATTTTTTGATAAGCAAAATTATTTATAAGGATGGCATTCGTTCGAAAAATAAAAAATTAGAAAAATTTCCCCTTCGGCAGTTATACGAGGACACACTGTATATTTTCTAATCATCACAAAAACGGAACATGAAATGAAAAAGGACGCTTTATTAATGTTAGAAATGTAGGTTAGTTTCATCCAGTTAGAGGTGTTTTTTTCAACTTGAGTAATCAACATCTCAATATCTTTTTCTTGGCTGTTCAATCGTAATAGGGGGTTCGACGCTACTACGATTGATCATCCAGTTAAAGGTGTTGGGAAAATGGAAAAACAGCACAAAGGACATCCTGGAGGAAGAATCTAGGAACAGCAGAATTATTTAGAGAAGATGCGGTAGTAGAAGATACTTGCTTAGGCTATATTTTAGATGTACCGGGTGTCCTCGGATTTCTGTCCGCAGAAGAAAACTATTTTATATTTTTCGAATAAAAGTCATTCCCTATAGTAGTTTTGCTTGTTCGAAATAATTTTTGAGGCTGTATATCGGTCTTAAATTTTTTATATTTTTTGATAAGCAAAATTATTTATAAGGATGGCATTTGTTCGAAAAATAAAAAATACAAAATTTTCCTCTTCGGAAGTTATACGAGGACACACTGTATTTCTCTAATCATCACAAAAACGGAACATGAAATGAAAAAGGACGCTTTATTAATGTTAGAAATGTAGGTTAGTTTCATCCAGTTAGAGGTGTTTTTTTCAACTTGAGTAATCAACATCTCAATATCTTTTTCTTGGCTGTTCAATCGTAATAGGGGGTTCGACGCTACTACGATTGATCATCCAGTTAAAGGTGTTGGGAAAATGGAAAAACAGCACAAAGGACATCCTGGAGGAAGAATCTAGGAACAGCAGAATTATTTAGAGAAGATGCGGTAGTAGAAGATACTTGCTTAGGCTATATTTTAGATGTACCGGGTGTCCTCGGATTTCTGTCCGCAGAAGAAAACTATTTTATATTTTTCGAATAAAAGTCATTCCCTATAGTAGTTTTGCTTGTTCGAAATAATTTTTGAGGCTGTATATCGGTCTTAAATTTTTTATATTTTTTGATAAGCAAAATTATTTATAAGGATGGCATTTGTTCGAAAAATAAAAAATACAAAATTTTCCTCTTCGGAAGTTATACGAGGACACACTGTATTTCTCTAATCATCACAAAAACGGAACATGAAATGAAAAAGGACGCTTTATTAATGTTAGAAATGTAGGTTAGTTTCATCCAGTTAGAGGTGTTTTTTTCAACTTGAGTAATCAACATCTCAATATCTTTTTCTTGGCTGTTCAATCGTAATAGGGGGTTCGACGCTACTACGATTGATCATCCAGTTAAAGGTGTTGGGAAAATGGAAAAACAGCACAAAGGACATCCTGGAGGAAGAATCTAGGAACAGCAGAATTATTTAGAGAAGATGCGGTAGTAGAAGATACTTGCTTAGGCTATATTTTAGATGTACCGGGTGTCCTCGGATTTCTGTCCGCAGAAGAAAACTATTTTATATTTTTCGAATAAAAGTCATTCCCTATAGTAGTTTTGCTTGTCCGAAATAATTTTTGAGGCTGTATATCGGTCTTAAATTTTTTCTATTTTTTGATAAGCAAAATTATTTATAAGGATGGCATTTGTTCGAAAAATAAAAAATACAAAATTTTCCTCTTCGGAAGTTATACGAGGACACACTGTATTTCTCTAATCATCACAAAAACGGAACATGAAATGAAAAAGGACGCTTTATTAATGTTAGAAATGTAGGTTAGTTTCATAAAATTTTCCCCTAAACTAAGTGGCGATATTTTTTCCCTGCAAGCTATTTTTAATTTATAATGATTAACATGATATTCCGGTGACATATAGCGGCTCGTACACAACATAACTTACAGTTTTGTTGGTATTGCTAGGATCAACTTCGGGGAAAAGTTTTAGGGAGTTCATAATCTCCGTATATAAACGGTTGACGCCTCCATTTTTTTTTGCTGAACCAGATAATATGGATAAAACTTGGATGACACATGTGCATTAATTTTACATGAAAAATGTGCTCTTCCGTCGATTGAACGCGTGCTCTCTATACTTAATAGAAGAAGTGTCATTAATATAAATAGATAAATATTGCGGCAATCGTGTGCAAAATAAGGATAAAAGTTTACACATTATTTTATTTTTTCCACATTATGTATACAGTGTGTCCCGGGTCGACGCAACTTTAATCTAAAAATACATGACCAGTGTGGTTAAGCGGCCAATTTCAACCGATCTTTTAATGTGATAAAAAACGTTTAGTTAGACTGTCATAATACTAAACAAATATAAAAACTGTTGATTTCATTCATATTACGGAACATTTATTATTTAAACTGAACAAACAAACAGAACGGAAAAGTTTTGTTGTGTGAAAGGAAATGGGATTTTACTATACTTCATGAGTAATAATGAGCCCGACGGAATTGAAAATGCAACCCACAATACATTTGCAAAGTTATCGTGGTTATTTTAGATATTTTATTGTTTTAAAATAAAATTATGAATCCATGATAGCTTTGCATCCAATAGTTTTATTTGTCACAACTGACATTTTCACAATTTCATTTAACCAAAAACGAATGACATTTATGTTAAAATTTACGAAATTGCACAGCTAAGTTTTATGTTTTTTAAACCAAAAAACAACTATCCACGTTAACTTTGTAAATGTATTGTGGGTTGCATTTTCAATTCCATCACTGGTGAAATAACCTGTATACGGCGACCACTCAATAAATTTCCTCAAAGATAATGGTGCTTTTATATTCTAATGTAACTTTCTGAATGCTCCTCGTACAAATCTCCCTCGCAATTTTCGGCAATATGAGAACGTAATGTTGGAGAGAACTAAATTATTATTACAACTAACTAAACTTGTTAAGAGATGTTCAATTTGTGTTAAATATCACATTATAGCGAAGTTAAAGCCAAACTGTATTTTGATTGTCGAATTATAACAAAAACATTGTTAAATTATTGAATGTAACTTTCGCAGATATTATGTATATGCATACATTTTTTGTTGTGGTATTTACTGAGTTTGTGTAATATAATAATTAAAGAGGATCGTTAATTAAAGTGTGTCGCTTGGTACATAGAAAGGGACAGAATTAGAGAACAAGGGTAGCGTTTCAGTATTTAGCTCTAGGACACCAATTAAAAATTAATTAAGACTCTAGAAAGGGTACAAAACAATTTTACTAGTGACAACCATGCGAAATACTTCATATTTTGTGTTTTGCGCGCGGACCACATTTGTTTAAAATTCATCCATTCAATTAAGTTTAAATAAGTTTTTAAACAACAGTTGCGGGTTTCATAGAAAATTTAAATTGTTTTTGGGTCTGAAAAATTCCCCCTTAAATCAAATATTTACTTAGGGTAGCGTTATAAAGAAGGATAATTACAGAAACAACTATTTAGAAGCTGTAACAAAGGGTACAATAATTAAATTAAACACATTCTTAGAGTGTATTATTGTTGAGCAGTGTATGTTACCACGAAAATTAACTAACCTCATACTTAATTCTGATTACGCTAATAAACTCTTGGTATTAAATTTAAAATTTGATTAATGACCACAACATACATTGTTTAGTGGAAATTAAGCGCTAACAGAAAATCAATAAAAAATGGTGTAATCAGTAGTGACACGTGAAAAATGTTTAGATTATTAGATTCGAAAGCTACAGGCTACAGTAGGGTAAAACTGTGTAGATGTCGCTGGTGTACGAGGAATAAAATTCTTATTGTCGTTATGTTATGTATGTATGTATGTCGTCCTTCTCAAGTATTTCAATCTACAAACTGCGGTTTGAATTGATACATGTTAATTGAACCATGGATGGCCAAATGAAACGAAATTCCATTTAGTTTTCAAATGGCATCGTATAGAGGTTGTATTAGTATTTGCAAAGATTCCAGATGCATAACTTGGATGCGGTCGAACGTGAAAGCCCAAACAATGACATTGGTCAACCTTGTTCACAAAGCACTGTTAACGTGCTTTAGAAATCCTATAGTTGTTTATGTTTGGACAGCTAGAATATTTTACGCACGAAACTTGCAATTTGTTCCAATTTAAATTGTACCTGCAATTAAAATGTACGTTTCATGTTGATGCATGTTTTAATTATTTATTAAAAATTTCTTCTGTTACCGGACTAATACTACTCGTACATAAACAAATGTTGTACGTGCATGTCCATTAAATACAAAGCTTTATATCAAAAATTACATAGCATTGTTGAATGCAACAAAAGCTTTTTGAAATTTATTATAAAGCGACTAGAGTACATATTAAATAGGCGGCATGCACATACAGGTACTTAGTCCTAAGCCGTTTTGTTATTTGTTTAACCAAAAGTTTTTATTTCGAGCAAGTTTTAATTCATAAACTCTTCTTATAAAACTTTGCAGAATTATAGCTAGTGCACTTACATATAATATATAAGACGCGTCGCCAATTGTACTCGTAGTGTAAACCTGACTTTAGTGTCAAGTATATTTATGTCCACTTTTTTATAATTGTCCTAAAAATATTTTCAAAGTAAGCATATAAAATTTAATTAGCGCCGATATCAGACTTTCCTTAAGTTTCACTCATTTAATTATTATCCAAACTTTTAAAAGTGAAAGTTAGAAAAAGCTTATTAATTTATATTTAAATTCCGCTCAAGGTATAGCAGACATACGCACATAATAAATAAATTTCTCTCATTAAAACTGTTTCTAAATAAGTCGTTATCTCCTGTGCGTTTTTTGGACGTTAATTACGTAATTTAAATATCCCTCTCGCCCACTAAGCTGTGAAAATAAAATCAATTTCCTTTCTGGCGAGATGTTTTTAAAATTCCGTCAAATTATTTTGGCAGGAAGATGAAACTGTATTGATCAATCTTCTTTAAAATCTGTCTATAATATAACTGAAATATCCACATTGACACTTTACAAATTAAAATTTTATCAGAAGTGAAAAAATGTGAATGTGTGGCTGAGGCGATGAAAATTGCCCGCATTCCTCATCGTTTAAGTTTAGTTAGCTTTCACAAGTTGTAAAATGTCTTTCACTAAATAAGATACGAGACACAAATAGTATTAGCTCATATATTATTTTTTATCCGGTTATATTTCTAAAAAAGTCTTTCATTAAATAAATGAGTGGTGATCAGACTTTTCGTTACTTTATCATATTATTCCATGTATAAAGTAGTGAAATTATTTTCCAATTACATGGAGATAATTTTTTATCAGGTTATATTTCTAAAAAAGCCTTTCAACATAGAAGTTTTGTTTCCTATTCTCAGAGGCTTGTAAATTGAATCTTTAGGAAAAATTTACAACTTTTCAGTAGGTTCTTTCAATTTGGTTTTTTTTGGTGGTGACTCAAATTTTCTGTATTTCCCACACTTGCGATTGCGGTGTGGAAGTTGTTGTAGGTAATAATACCACAAATATTTCGTTTACACACCAAAATGTGAATTAAAATTTAGCAATTACTTGGTAATTAACATTTACGCCAGAAAACAAGTAAACAAAGTGCTGAAGTTGCAAAATAATTTTAGGGGTGAACTTTACTTCTGTTTTAAGGAAATTTAATTAACATAGTCCTTGCCAGTGTTAATAACAGGATATACATAACAATTGCTTGAACTTTAAGGCAATAATTATAAGAAATAACTCTAGATTAATTTGTAATTCGTGTAGAAAAATTATATGTTGTATTATATTTGACAGTTAAATATCAAGCTTAAATTTCAACAGAAAATTGCTTTATTAGTAAACTGCTTACCATACGAAATATTATGTTCGATAAAATATGCACATAGGCTTATCAAATATAATCTAAAAATATCAAGCTACTTATTATTTTGTTTAAAGTAGTACATAACACGAAATTCTAAAGTATTGATTTGCGCTGGTTACAAACTACATGCCATTTTCAAATCGAACAGCTTTATTTTTATTTATTTCCTAAACGAATGCAAATAACTCTAAACATGTACAGATTACACGTGCCACTGCGACGCCTGCAACAAATTTTACTTAGTTGCAATAAAAATATCTTCAGGTAATAAATAAATTCTTGGGTGAATTTATCTGTATAATATTCGCAAAAAAATTCGCTTAATTTTGTATAAAAACCAGGCAATTTTTAAATGTACATTTTAGGCCCATAGTCGTAGCGTGAAAATGAACGAATACTTCAGTGTTATTGTTGTCGGCTATTATTTCAAGTGCAACATAATATAGAGCTGATCCTCATGTGATTGTTTAATGCCACGTACAAAAGACAAATGTGGCTATAGCTCGACAGCGAATTTTGGTGAGCTTTTCACAATTATTCTTTTTTCCATTCTTTTTGTTGCAGCTTTAGCCAGTCGTATTTATTCATAAGTATAAAATTATGTGCTGCCATATCTATATAGACTTTATAAATTGAAGTTCGTGATGTAATTGAACATAAGTTTAATTTTATCACCATAAATCATGCAAAGGTAGTTAAGTGATCGCGTATTTGTTTTTGGTTTATTAGTTACCTACCTACTAGCTTGGCATATAATTTCGTCATCTTTTGACTCGCTGGATGGTTTAGTGAATTTCGTTGAGTAAATAAGGGATTGATTAGGGGAAACTATTATGAAAACAAAGCAGTTTAGTAAATACTAAAATTATATACTAATTTGGTTTCTGTTTTCCACAATAATTTTGTAAAATGCTGGTTTCATTTTTAAGTGTAATTGCCAATGGGGTTGCTTTGTTATCGTGTGAATGCACCATTACCCAATATTCATGAAATTCAAAGGGTGAAACAAAGTAAAATTACACACCTAAATATCAAATATTAGATTATTATACAACACGACAGTGCAGTTGTGTAATTCGTTATGGGTTTATTACAATCGGAGAAGTGTAACACATTTAACAGTGCATGTACACATTCTCAAGCATAGCAAAAGCACTGCTTTCCTATTATACAGCTGTTTCAATACACCTACTTTAAAATGGCCTGTGCGGAATAAAGATATTACAAGTTTTCCGTGTTGGAAATTGCCACGTTAAAATTGTTCAAGTAATAACACGGTAGCCTGTTATAAAACTTCGATGTACAACTGTTTAATAGGGTTCCGCATTTTTAAATTAATTTCATTACAAATACTGCCACTACTCCAAACCTTATTACTATTTATTTACAAAGTCCACTTAAAAATAATTGAACTATTTATAAAATCATTTGATCTCTTCCACGATTCATTGATTTTCTATCGAGGAAATGCATTGTCTTAAGCTGTCTTGAGAAAACGTCTTTACTTCTGTTATTTTGCCCATTATCCTTTTTTTTCGTTCTTAGGTCAACAATTTAATTTTGTATTAAACCACTGAAATATTTGTTGGGTTGTTTGATTCTCGTCGATATACATCAGCTAGGAAAAAGTAGTTTTTACCTTGGAGAAAACTAGAAACAAATGTGGGCGTGGCACTAGTAATTTCATGCCTCACACCTATTTTCCCATTCTATATCTTACAATAATAATAATCATTTCCATTAAATACTATGTTACTGTAACACTATTTTCTTTTCATAATTTATTAAGTTATCCTATTTCAGGATTGTCATCTGTGCCAGGATTATTTTCAGTAAACATGTGCGTCACACTGTCTGCTTATACTTTTTGGTGCTGAAATGAAGTTTCCTATTATCACTATAGTTTCTTCTGTTTGAAGGTTTAAAGAAAGGAGGTGATGAAAAGCATTTCTCTGGATGGAAACGATTCTGATTGGAAAAGACATTCCTCCTCCATTTATGAAGAAAACTAGATTATAACAGCTTTTCAGTTCATAGCAGAAATTTTTATTCTTTGTACGAAACTTTATTGAAATATTTATTTGTCTGTTGATTTTTATCATTAGTTTCTATCTGTAGGGTGAATTATACAGACAAATACAGGGTGATTCAGAACTTATCGAGTTTTTTTAAGGATAATTTGGAGTGGAGATCATAAAAATATATATAATAAAATCCTAGTAGATTGGTCGGAAAAAAATATTAGTAATAGGTTAACCGAACTTAATGTAACTGAACTGTAATAGTGATAATGTGATATTTTGATTTATACTGGCACATGTATTATGTATTACAATCTCTACGTTATGGAATTCACTATGTTAGTTGTGTGGATGCGTTGTACCTCTCGGTAATTTTTTTCGATATGTTCTGAATCACCCTGTATAGAGGTGTCTAGGCGTCTGCTACGTTTTTCTCACACCCTTCAAGTATATTTTTACGGTTAGTTCCCGTTTTGAATAAAATATCCCCTTATCCAAAAGATTGTATTAACTTTCGTGAAACATCTACAATTAAAATGAAGTTAGTTTTTGATTATTTTTAGAAGTACTGACTTAAAAACACTTTACGGTTTCCTAATGGGGTGCGATACATTGAGACGATTATGCAGCTCTCACCCTCTCACCAGAACGAAACAGAGCAGTAAAGCAATTTGAAATTTCTCTCTCAACAACACATAAAATGTAACGAAAATTGTAATGTCAGTGCATGTACGAGTATACGGAACAAAAAAAAAGTTTATGGTATAACATTAAGGTGCTATTAAGTTCTCTGTCGATTTATATTAGATTTAGGTTTGTTTGTTTGTTTGTTTTGTCAAAATAAGCTGATGTTGTGTTTCGTTTTATAATAAACTCGATAGCCCACGGTGGTTATTTTGTCCATATAAATTACTTTTGGACAAAAAAGCTAAACAAATGACCTGCAGCCTTAACCATCATCATCAGCATATACCAAATATTATAATGCGCTCCTGTATACATATCTGTACCCGCAGACATTTAAGGGAAAATATTTTTTTGCAATTTTATTTGCGTTGTTTCAAACAGTTTTAATTACTAGGGCCGTGTATCATATTTACAAACATGAAAAGGAATTAATGTTAGTAAATCGATTACAAACACACAACAGGTCATTTGTTTTCCGTATATAAACGTATGCTACCAACAGATAAACTGAACTGTTTTGCCTGTCATATCACCACTGGATTTAATTAGGCTGAAGTTGCTGAGTGTCGTTAAATAAAATTCAAAGAGAATCCTTATCAGTGGGATTCTTTGATACCAACCAGATTTCAGTCGATATTTTTAAACAGCAGTCTGGAAATTATATCAAATAAATAAACTGCACAATATATTTATTACCTATACATGCAATTTAGTCGCCTTTTCAAGCGTCGGAAATCATTTATGAATATTAGACGCGCATAGTGGCCCGCTTATGGGAGTCCGTTGAATTCAGCAATAAAGCTTCCAATGTTTTTTTATTGCACTACAACTTTCCCCATCGATTTGTCCATTTGTGGTCCTTCGTTCTAGTTTCAATCAGAAAGTGAAATTAAATATTGACAATTTGAGTGAAATTTAATTTTAGTTTCGGTCTTTCAAGGACTTAAAATTGAATCAAAAAGCTTTACACGAGAAATCTCTCAGAAGGAAATGTTTTGTAACTGTATCACTATATTCCAAACCATTGAATTTTCAACACTGTAAATTGTTAAAATAGTCACTGTCGGCAAAGTGTGATAAATAATAATTATTGTAAAAATAGTTTGATTTATTTCAGAATATACGAGTAGGTGCATTCAAATTACAAATTTCAGTTTTTGTTGCAGACTGTTTCCTTTGTATTTCTGACACAAATTGCGGATTAGTTTTGGAGATATATTAATGGTTTAATAAAATAATAATTCGACAAGCAATAATTTTAATTGTTCTGTGAAATTAAACCAATCAATCAAATTATATACCAATTTGTATAAAAACGATACAGATATAACACTTCCGTTGGATTCAAGACAGGAGATTTAGATTTAATTTGATATCGTCTAGTAAGGGGAAAGGATATTGATTATCTTATTTAAAAGAAAACATTCGTTTGAATTTTAAAATTATGCATAATAGCTCCGCTACATTACAGTTTATATTGGAAAAGTGCAAGCATAGAGGAAAGTTTTATGTTGTGCACAATTACTGGAGTGGTCTCAGGTCAACGAGATGCGATTAAATAAATACGCATGATGGGTAATGTGTAAAGGGAATACTAAATTCATGAAGTTGTTCGTCATACAACTCAGTGAACCTCGCAGAAACTATTCCACAACTAGTGCATTTAGTTTGGACAAAAGTCTAATAATAATTTAATTGTGGATTATTATTTTTCCCAACTGTAGCAATTTGAGCTTTTTCCGGGTTTACCCTACCTTAATTGAAAGGTACATGTACTAAACGGAATAATCACAGTTGATCCTGTGCACAATAAACAGAAAATTAGACGGCGAATTGCCACACACCAAAAAACCCAACCGAAATAAACTTTTCGTTTTTAGTTAATGACTTTGTAACTCGAGGGTCAAATAAATTTCCCCCAGAAATCCAAACAATTCAGTAAGTCGTTATACAGCGAACATTCTAAAAGAATTTCTATATTACTAAATTTAATTCAAACCGAGCGTTTAATAAAAATTTGGAAATATTTAATTTGCCCCCCCCCCGTCCCACTAAATTAACAATTTTCATATGTTAATGTGTAATAAGAGAATTTAATTTACAAACTGGGATGTGCACAGATAGAAACCAGAGTTAATTAAGCAAGCTACGTAACATAATTTTATAGCATTACAAAACAGAAACTTGGTGCTTGGTTTGAAATAAAACCAAAGACGATTTTTTTGCTGTGAAACCAGCGCGGGGTTTTCAGACACAACTTTGAGAGTGCGGTGCATATGTCACTAAAACCAACTGGAAAATTTCAATTATAAAACGCTTGATTATCTGATATGTATTTTTACTAAACTCTACTTCATTTATATAAGCAAATTAACCATTATGTTCTAACATGCTTTTATGAAATTTTAAAAGGTAATTACGCTTTTACTACTTTATGTTTTTATGTACTTTTTATGATTTCTGGCAGCATAAAGGTCAAGAATTGTACAAGTACAACACTATTTTGTACAAAGTTAAGAATTTAGTTCACTCCATAAATATCTTCCCCCATAATCTTATTTTTAAAGACACAACTAAAAAAGCTTTTAAGGAAATGAAATAAGATGCCTTAATACTTGTAATAATACGAGTAGAAATTTGTAATTGTTTTTATGGTCCAATTAAATTCGTTTGTTTAATTGTATTTATTTTAATGCGTTTGCCGGCAAAAAACCAGACAATTTTTTAGTTCTTTTAAGTATTTCCTGTAAAATACATACATTTTGATTAAAGTGTTTCACGATTTTTGTATCACAAACGTCAAGTTATTCAACGCATAAAATTTCTTCCTTGCATGAATATTCAATGCTTGTTAAAGATACTGTGAGAATATTTTCGTATTAAAATTAGGACGCTGTGTTTAATCACTTAATTCAGTTTGGTTAAGCTTTGCCTTTAAAATTCTAATTTTAAAAATTGCTCGCTTACAAAATTTTTCGTATACGGTTTTCGGATTTTCAGGCTACATAAACAAGAGAGTATATGGAAAAAAGATTTCTTTTTAACTCTTTGGCGAGAATAGATATTCCATTTATTTAAAAACTTTGCGTTACACCAAAGAAAAATCTCCTGCTATTATAAGTGCTTTTAAAATGCATAACAAGAATTTGTATACATACGTCTTGCAGAGAGAAATTGTACAAATATACCTACGCTAGACTTTTAGAATTGAATTTAGCTTTAGCGAGGGAATATTTATTCACCCACTTGTAATTACATTTTTAATAAAATAATCGTCTTTTATGTCGAGTGCTAAATAAAATAAAACATCTTAAAGAAAATACTAAATTAAGCCATAGTTTTATTCCACGTCATTAATATTATAATTGGACATTTAAACAGAATATACGGTGTCACTTTAAATGCTTTTGTATCTACAGTATGTACGTATAGAAGAATATTTACATACACTCTCTTCCTTTGTGTCACTTTAGCATAAAATTCTATTTATGTACATATGATGAGCAATCAACAAACTCGAGACGGGAGATGTTTATTCAGCCATTTTTCAATAAATGTAAACAAAATTAATTCTAATAACAGGTAACGAATGAAAATAAAATCTACATTTAATAACGAAAGGAAACAAATAGCTCCCACGCTGTTTTCTGAAGGAGTTACCAAATACTAAACAAACTTTAAGCATGAACCATCTAAAATATTTTTGAACCGTATAATACTGACGCTCTCTCGTTTATTATTAATTGACAATCCTTCTAAATTATCACAGTTTGCTCCACCTTTTTAGGGGCGGGTGCCTCCGAGATATTTGGATATAGACATCAGTCAAACTTACCGGATTTTACGAGGCCCTTATTAATTTATCTCGTATATTGTGTTTTAACTACAGAAAAGGGAATATTTTCTTACCTGAAACAGAAAACAATATTAATTATTCAGTGAGTCGAATAAAAGCAAAACAATATTCTGGGTTATGATTATAGCCTTAGAATAAAGCACGAGGGGTAATAATTGAGATACTCGCTGAAAAACAGGCCAGAATTGAAGTAGTCACAATAATAACGAAGTAATTCTAGGAAATTATAAAATAATGCGAGATACTAATACATTTTTTTGTCACAGCGTAATTAATTGTCATTTCAATGTAAACAATCTTTGTATGTAGTCAAGTTTAATTTTAGTCATTCAGTTTTTGTTAAATAGTCAGAAATTTTTTAAGTATCCAGGGGAACTTCCTGAATAATCCAATTATTTTATAAGCACTAGTAATAAATTATAGAGAGATATAAATGTTTATAAGAAGACATTTTGGGGTTAGTCAGATTTTATTTAGAGATAGTCAGAAGGATTTTCAGTCATATCTAGTTATTTTTAACTAGTCAGATGCACTTTAGCTAATGAGGAATCATTAAAAGGGAGTACAAGATAGTAGAGGAAGTTGAGGGGTTCTGGGCCTATGTGCAACCTTGAACTTGACCTAAGTTCTAGGAAAACAGGTAAATGAACTGGTGTAACTGGTTGCAGTTCCAGAAAAACTGCTAAATGAACTGCTTCAACTGCTTGCATTCCAGGAAAACCGGTAAATGAACTGGTTTAACTGGTTGCCGTACCACGGAAACTGCTAAATGAACTGCTTCAACTGGTTACAGTTCCAAGAAAAGTGCTAAAGGAACTGCTTCAACTGCTTGCCTTCCAGGAAAACCGGAAAATGAACTGGTTTAACTGGTTGCAGTTCCAGGAAAACTGCTAAATGAACTGCTTCAACTGCTTGCAGTTCCAGGAAAACAGGCAAATGAACTGGTTTAACTGGTTGCAGTTTCAGGAAAACTGCTAAAAGAACTGCTTCAACTGGTTACCGTTTCAGGAAAACTGCTAAATGAACTGCTTCAACTGGTTTTGCTACTTGAGTTTAGGTCAAGTTCAATGTTGCACATGCACATTGGCCCAGAACTTCCTCTACTCAAGATTTTTTATAAATATTCAAAGCTATTTTTAACGGTTATGAGGTAATGTGTAAGTAGTCAAGGGTAATTCAGTCATCATGGTTAGTTTTTAGTCATTTAAATATACTTTCGGGTAGTTATAGGTTTCTTAGAGGTAACCGAAAGGCAGTGAAAATTCATTTTAAGGATATTTTCAGGTGGTCATGTTTTTTTAAATAGTCATGATATCGTTAGAGTTAGTCAAAGGTACATCAGAGATGTATATTTGAAATAATTTTAGATATCTAATATATGGATAATTTTCAGTGACTTTTAAATACATAGTTATTACTACATTTAAGTGGATAATCCTTTCTATAACATTTAAATTTCGGGTTTTTGGAGTCCAACTTTAAAAATCAATTAGACAATAAAGATAAATAGTATATTTACTTTCAGTAAAATAAAAATGCCAAGATTAACATGCATCGGATATAGAATTTATTCAGTAGTTAAGTTAATTTATTAGGGAAAGTCAACCTGATGAGGTTATAAGTACAACATTAACCCTTCAGCTGTGATGTGGTATGGGATACCCGACACTCATAGTAAATCCTATCACTGAGCTCTAGAATGAACTGTGCTATCGCCTTATAGACAGCAGAAGCTATCGTTTATACTATAAACTAAAATTCAGACTGTCTAGGGTTGGTTGGTATGCGTTTTGCCATTATCCTTGTTGGTGCTTTGGGTATCACATCTACAGTAAACAGTATATTATGTAATCTATCCTTTATCACAGTTACTTTATAAAGTTTGTTGCTTTTTATGACCAACCACTTTATCTGGAATCATGTTTTTTAAATCAGGGGAAAACAACAAATCTTCAAATAATAATTTTATTGAGATACAACAGAATGGGATTCGGTGAAAAATAAAAATAATAAAAGTTTACTAACCAATTTTTTGTACGTCATAAACTGCCAAACGTATTTATTTTAATTTTATATGCCGCATATTCTTTGTTGTTCCATAAAAAGCATCTGGTTCAGTGAAATTTCACATTGTATGTTTCTTATTATACTTGCTATAGTCGTTGCTTGAATACTCCTGCATCTGAACTCATTTCAGTTTCATCTCTTTTTGTGGAGACATTTTGTCTGTTTCTGTTACTATTATAGTCATTGTACTTACCTAAATGTAATTTTTCGATATCAACTGGATGTGAAAATCCGCATGGTGTAGATATATAAATAATAAATATCCTGCTAAAATATTTTGCAATTTAAATTGAATAGCCTTTTGGGGCCCCATTTTACAGATTTTTAAATACTTGTAATCTGGTTTAATGAAAATAACTCGAGTTATCAAATTTATTGCGCTGTACATCAGCGACATAAACCAAAAAAGGGGAGCGCTTTTGACAGTGTCCAAAAGGTCACTAACTTACTCTATATTTCGTTCACATGTCTGTTATGTAAAAAATTGAAAAGCTAATTGGAAAGTAATTTGTTGTCCCTTTGAAATTAAAATCTCTTTATTTTAAAATATGTACCCTGGTGTTTCCTATCTTTCTCTGCGTTGCAATTTCAATGTCGCCCCTCGGTGTTAGAAAATTAAACAACACCAATAAATTTCAAATTAATTTGAGCAAGTCTCTTTGTGGAATTTCTAACTTGATCAAAATAATTAAATTTCGGATACAAACATATTTTTCATTAGAGGAAAAATGTAAATTAAATCGAGTTTGAATACCTACCTGTTTTATGCAATAGATCAAGCAATAAGAAGAATTTATCTTTTTGACCAAAGTTTTTAGTTAGTGGAAGATTGTTCGGGTAAGTCTTCCGCTGAAACGATAAAATATTCCTGAAAATTCTCCCTAGTATTATAAAAAGCGAGGAAGGCTCTGCCATAGATTTATTATCCTTTGAGTCGTTTATAATCTTCTATATTTTATTACACTTATTTATAGCGCTAAAATATTTTATTATAATAATTCGATTCGGTTTATATACACGCAAGTACCTAAAATAAAATAGTCCTAAAAAGATTTGCTTGTTTTAATACGTTCATAAATTTCGTATACGTTGCTTAATTACAATAACTAAGTAGCTGTAAGAGGTAGTTTCATAAAACAATATGTTCAAGATATTTCACTTTGAACAATAATTTGCATCTGACGTAGACTTAATGGGAGCTGAAAATCAATAAGTTAAAACTGCACATTCTTCCGAGACAATTCGCTATCACAATAGTATTTTTAATTTGTTCCTCGAGGAATTTAAAAAGTTTTCTGTGGAAAAAAGTCGCTGTAATTTACCTTTTATTAGTGATTAGTTTTAGATATTATCCCAAGTGTACAAATAATTTCAAGTAAATAAATATACAAAAGTTAGCGTGCCAAGCGAGAAGTTAAAATTATAATAATAGAACAACAGACCACAATTCCATTGTGTTTAAAATAAAGTTTCCAAACTTCTTGAGAAAATTGTTTTTAAAAAAATATATACACAAGTTCTTAAAGTCTTAAATAAAAATTAAAGGAAAGTCGTAGAAAGTATACGATTTACATAAAACTGAAAGAAATTTCAATAATGTTAAAAGTTGCTGAAATTTCCGTATATTTACATCCAGCAAAATTCAAAAGGAATTTAAGGTGAAAATTAAAAAGATATCGACTAAGAAAAACATTTACAAAAAACAAATTTAAACTGAAAATATATTTCGAATATAAACGACCCAATAAAAAAATCTTTTGTATCACTTTAAACTGCCATTTCCATAATATGGTTTTCGATATAATGTTATTCGATTTTGCAATATAACTTTATACACCCACAGGACCTTTTTATAATCTCTTTTTTGAGTAACAAGCAAAGACTTATGAAGAATAAACAGAATAAGGAATGCATTACGGGGACACACAGAATAATAAATACGTGAAAATTTATCTTCTAATTTGTTGCTTTTTTCGAATTGACGTGACTAAACTGATATTCAGAATTCAAATAATATTGTTTTATGTTGTGCAAGCGAAAATATCCCTTATTCTTCGATGCCCCCTCGTCGTATTAATTTAATGTCAATTTCTTCATGCTCGACTACCCAAAGAAGTTTCGATATGCTTTTTTATAAACAACTTTCTTGCTAAGTCGCGCACAAGGGCTTCGACTGGCGGCCTATCCCTTGCGATTTAAAATACTTTCCGTTTTCTTGTCGTGTTTCTTATGTTCGGAATTATCCCAAAATGCATTATGCATTTCAGTTTCATTTTACATGAGACAGGTATACAGTTGCAGGCGATAAATTTCGAAGGATTTTTTAAACTAGGCGGATTTTTTTAAAATTTGTTTGTGCCACGTTTTTTTCACCTAGGACATATTATTATTACACCAATGGCGTATCAAAATATAGTACATAAATACAAATAAGTAACTATTCCGTTTCATAACGACGTAAAATCGTTTTACTACTTGAAAATTCTGGAATTCTGCGAGGAATTATATACTTATCCTGTTGTAAACTGTTCCTCACTCATATTACCAACTTCTAGGCTAAACACAATATAATCTGTAGTTCTAAAAATATCTCCTATAATCCAATTTTTTCGATGCAGTAAATTGTTGAATGTTCTGAAAGTAAGGTTTTGTGTATCTTTTCCCCCAAATGTCACCAATACATATATCATAATTGATATGGAAATTCGTCAGGGTCTGTGGTAAAACCGTAATGGTGGGATTTTGATTTTCCAGCTTCCATGACATTTAATATTCATCATTGTTGAGCCCTGTAGTAATGGAAATGAATACTTTACCGGGAACTTCATTGTTGTAGTTCCACGTAGAAATCCTTAGGTGTCTTGTAATATAATTGGCACCAAATTAATTATCCTACAGTGTTATTTGTTTGAACATTAAATTATCTTGCGTTTCGTAAATATTTCAATGAATTATTAAATTTCTACGTCAAAACAGTTTTTAGCGCAGGTACTTATTTGCAACATTTCCTTGCAAGTTTTCATTTATCCCAAAACCAATTAGATAATTATCAGTCACTCGTATGCGTACTGGATGTTACAAGCAAGCACTAAGTAAATTAATTTTGTAATTTATTTAACCAAGTGGAATATTGATTTATTTATCGGCTTTAACCTAATTAACCCAAAACTACCTTATAAATTCTTAGTACATCTCAAGAAATGATTTCATGTGACCTCCTATAAAATAGAATATATCTCGATAAAACACTCTCACTAAATATTCAATTCAGTTTAGGGAACACGTGTGAACAGCGGTGAATATCACTGTCATAAGCACGACAATTCAATACGGCCCCAGGAAATTTGTTCATCTTTGGTTGCTACGCAAACTGTGTCGCTAGGGGTAGAGAAAAAAAGATGATCATTCATATATGTACGTATATTTTTCTCTACATACAGTTTACTCTAGAACTACATTTGATTGTGTCACTAGCGTGCATGTTTCATTGTAAATTGTTCTATCGAACTGTTTTATCCGGAGTTTTAAAGTTGTTTCGACATGGCAAACTCAAATACGCTTTATTTTTGTCGTTTTTGGCCAACATTTTTGTTATTAACGCCGCCGAATTAATTTAATGTCAACCTCAGTGCACACAATTGAAAGCTACACAAGAAATAAACGTGATTTTTCAGGTGGCTGCGCTTTTCATTTTGTTACATTTATACGAACTTCACTTTGATTTCTCGGACATTTCCTACAAGTCTGAATTTTAAACTGAAATTGCCACTGGAACAAAGCTACTAGTTCCTGAAAAACTTTAGAAATACTACAGGTCCTGCAGCACCGCCTTGTGGAACTCCCATTATTTATAATAACGATAAAATTCACTTTTCAATATTTAGAAATTTTTGACGAATTTGTGCGAATTTTTTTGTTATTTTTAAAGAATCAAAGTGGCGAGCTATTGAATAAAACAGGATTTGTCTTGAAAAATGTATCTTGGGAAGTTTTTTAAGGTCTCCCTGTTGAAATCCACACTTTAACAACTTTTTTAATTTTGCTACGAACTCCACTTTGACTTTTCCAGTAATTTTTTAAAGGTTTAGAAAATGCCATTGGAAGAAGGGCGATTAGTTTCCGAAAGTCTTACTACCTTAGAAATACTACCGGTCTTGTAACTCCGCCCTGTGGAAGTCCACAATAAATTTCAATTTTGAACATTTACGAATTTTTGACGAATTTGTGCGAATTTTTCTGTTATTTTTAAAGAATCAAAGTGGCGAGCTATTGAATAAAACAGGATTTGTCTTGAAAAATTTATCCTGGGAAGTTTGTCCAGGTCTCCCTGTGGAAATTCAATTTATACTAGACTTTAACAACTTTTTTAATTTTGTTACGAATAACTCCACTTTGACTTTTCCAGTCATTTTTTAAAGGTTTAGAAAATGCCATTGGAAGAAGGGCGATTAGTTTCCGAAAGTCTTACTACCTTAGAAATACTACCGGTCTTGTAACTCCGCCCTGTGGAAGTCCACGATAAATTCCAATTTTGAACATTTACGAATTTTTGACGAATTTGTGCGAATTTTTCTGTTATTTTTGAAGAATCCAAGGGGCAAGTTATTGAATAAAACAGGATTCGCCTTGAACTTTATAATAAATTTATCCAGGGAAGTTGTCAATGCTACACCTTAAAAGCGCCTGCAATACCTCCCTGTGGAAGTTTCATTATTAACAAAGGTCTTGCATATCTTTTTAGTTTTGCAAATGGAAAAGAAATCGGTTTTAAAATAAACCTTAGACGAGATTTCTTTATGGTTGAGGTTAAAATAATCTTTTGCCGCATCCTGTAGTGAAAAACATTTATAAGCCAGGTTGGTTTACCTTTTAAGCGCCCTGAAAACGGACCAGGGAATCGGTGATGGGCAACCTTTTATACCACACACTTTCATCGGATTTTCATGAATGCGTGAACCCACGAAAATGTTGGTTTATCAAATTCAATAATATTATATTGAAAGGGTGTTTTATTTGAAAGACATTACCGCTTTTTACGTTGTAGGAATATTATTGAAGCTCCTTAAAATAATAATGACAAATTCTAAATTATAGTGAACTTTTGGTAAACGATTTTCATCAAATTTTAATTAAACTAGAAGATCGTCCTAAAACTGCTTTTAGTACGCCATTTGGTCATTATGAATTCTCATGAATGCCTTACGGTCTTTGTGGGTGCTCCTGCAACTTTCCTACGTTTAATGAATTGTGATCCTATGTGACTTAAAAGGGGGGCTATTGTTTGCCTCACGTATGCCAAGGTTATTTATAGTTTACTTCATAAAACCGTATCTCAAAATTAGTATAGTTTAGTTAAATTACTAAATTAATGGAATGCCATTAAATTATCTGAAATACTTTAGCTTTAATCAGGAAAACTTAAAGTTCATGACATAATTAATGAGTTTGGTTTCCTATTTGTTAAAAGTTTGTAATATTAAAACAATTCGTTGTTTTTGTCGTAAACGTTTGACTTAAATTAAAGTTTTTATTGCATGAACACAGTCGAAATATAATCAATATCCCAGTGGGAATTGAGCTCAAGATTATTGTACTGTAATAATACCTATTGTTTTTCTTATTGTGGAAATAGCAATATCTGTGTAAGTCAGTTTAATTATAATCTGTTAAACACAATGAATTATAATTTAGATATCTAAATGTGACGTCTTTTGCTTATTGTGCTAAATGTGCTAACATCAAGCCGGTTTGAAATATGTTTATTGTGTTAATGATCGATTTTTGGGTGTAAAGATTTCTGAATAATAGTCTAATAATATTACATCAAATATTTCATTCGATGTACAAAACTAAATCCAGACTGTAATATAAAATTTATCAAATTTCTCAACTTGCAAGAGTTAGTTACACTACACTAACATTTCCAACTTTCTTATCGCCACTAAAAATTTATATTATTCCTGATGGTTTTTCGGTGTTTGGTAAATATATCAATCCATTGTTTATTTCTGTTTACAATTTCCCAGATTAATAATGCTCCGAAAGTTTCCCAGTTAAAACATTTTTACATCAAAACTATTATTGGAGCGTTTTGCAGGAAAAAGCAACCAACGTATGCTTGGCATGACATGACATTGAGAAATTTAACACTGTTCCTGTGATAAATGCAACTTCACTCAGTGTGGCCATCCGAAAACTGACTGGAAAGTAAATGTAAAATAAATGAAATTTCGCGTGCGCTTTTATTTTGATCTGACATGATTCCTCCTGAGTTAAAACTAGGGGCAAACTGGACCACTTAAGGGGAAATTCTGTCCAGATTTTATTGTCCACGTTACTAACTGTATAATTATTGTTTGTATGTTTACTTACATCCCACGCTCGCAAATTTCGGTTTTGGCTAATGCGGTTTTCATATCCGATTGAAATCAAATTAAAATATGTGCGTGTGTGTGTTAAATTAGCAATATTTGAAATTTCAAAAATAATTTACAGCCTCATCGTTACAAATACATAACAATGTATTTAGGGGTTAATTGTAAATTGTGTTATTATACATTTTTGTTTATGCAATGAGTTCTAACTAATTTGCACATAAATCATGATTTGTTATACATCATATACCCAAAATAATTGTTAGCGTACGTGCAGAACTGGTCAACCAATAACTTAACATACAAATTGACGATTGTTTCAGTAAATATGTTGTGTGGGTGAGTTTTTCATTTCATGTTTATGTATACCCACTCGATACACTAGATATTTATAAAAAAGTACTGAAATTTAGACAAATTATTTTGAAACTAAATTGAAATTAATGTTAAATTAATTAGTGGAAAAATCTTCATCATTTGATAAAATGACTAAAATGACCGTAGGGTTTCAATATTAATTGTGTTAGTTGTTTACACAAACTAATTTTCAGATAAAACGTGATTTCCCATATTTTAATCCCCTATAATTGTAATGATTAACCACAAATATGCAGATTGCTGCAATATATAAAAACAATCAAAATGTCATCGAAAAATTACGGGTTTTTCTCAATACACGGCGCATTTTTTTTGTTCATGTAGGAGAAAAAAATGGGGCATAGTTTTTTATTTTAATCTTAAGTTCTAATTGAAAATTTAATGCAAACATAACTGAGCGAAAATAGAAGCATTTGTAAAATTTGACGACAATTCTACAACAGACAAATTTGTTGGGTTCTTCCCACTCTACAAGTGAACCCTTTAAAGGAAATTTCCGCTGGATGCAAAAAAATTGGCGTGAGGTTAGACTCTTACAAATAGTTTGCACAATTTTTCCCAAATCTTTATTCTATCGATAAACTCTAGTTGTACTCAACTGTAATCAATTTGAAATATCCACTAACTTTTCCGGCCAGGTTGGGAACACAAGAAATAATCCAATGTTCACGGTGCTAATTTAATCGGTTTGTGCAGAAAGGCTTTGCAATCAAATTAATTTTGGGGTTTATAAATGTTCCTTGACTCGTCGAGTATTAGAGAATTAAATTTTAATGTCCAGGAATATAGTAAGATTTTATTATGTAAATTTTGTCCATTTTATGATTTATAAACACTCACAAGCAGCACAAATTAAAAGTTTCATAATATGTTTAGCTGAAAATTGTATTAACGTTTAGATAGTTAATTATTAAAAAATATGCCGTTTGTAACTGTCAGAAATTTATTAATTAATTTGTTGAAAATACTACATTAAAATAGCAATTAGTATAATATTGATCCTTGAAAGCATACTGTTCGGATAATACACAAATTTATGTAAATAGTGACTTGTTCCAACACATTGAAATTCCTCCTTCGTCACTAGACATTTGGTCCTATGGCTACAGATTCCATAATGACCCTTTATTATTATACACTGTTATACTGTAGGTATATATCATCCCGTTGTGGTTTGTTCCCGGCGATTTCCTATCAGTTTTACAATCACCCTCTATTAACGCCACGCTGTTATTAATAATGAATAAAGACAAATTAAAATTCAATTTTTTAGTAACTTTCTCTTTTACCCCGTTATGGTTTAACCAGGGGCCTAATTAGAATTTCTATGAAGAAATTTTTACTTCATCAATTTCGCCTTGAAAGTTAATATAACGCTGGGTTTTTTTACAAAGAGTTTTGATCATTAAATATTCATTATAAAAAATTAAACGTACTGTACTACACCAATTCGTCCACTACGTCATGCATATAATGATTTTAATTGAAAACAGCGCGAAAAGTTCCAATACGCACCCAAAACCTAAACAAATAAAACTTAATTTTACTTCACTGTCTAATAACCTAGAGTACATTTTTTTCCTTCGGGTTTTTTCCCAAGCTTATAAATTGTTTTTTCATTTGATTTATCGTACATCGCCGTGGGATGCACGTTACACCTGGTCGTTTGTTTTCAAGTAATATGTCACAACATCTAAGTACACAACAGTGTACCATAAAAATACTTTATTTTTGTATATACAAAAAGTTGGTGCACCATGATAACTCCCACAGGATGCAAATTTACTACTATTGTGATTGCTTTATCTCGCAGATTCACATAAAAAACTGTAATTATTCACGAGTTTGATTTGGAGTTTGTTGGAAAAGACATGCGGGTTAATCTTTCAGGATACATGACACAACATTACATGAAGTTTCATTTAAACTATAATTTCATGAGATTTATTCGCTTGTAAAACAAACTAGATGTATAAAAGTGAGTTAGGTGACTTAAAACGCTTGCTTAGAATCCATGCTATGTGATAATTAATGATAACAAACCATATTATTATATTAATATATTAAAAATGCAAAACGTGAGGTTATGTTTGTGTTCGCTGTTTCCCCTCGCTTCTTCCTAACTACTCTTACGTGTTAATTAACGACAATGGATTTTTTAGTCTTGTAAACGGTGGTACATTAACTTATTGCACCAATCGACGTGATTATCGACATCATTTACAAACAGCAGGGATTTCAAGTTACATCCTCGAGTTGCTGAAAAAAGCACCATTTGCCAGCACAAATTACAATCTATCTATTTAATAGCCATCAGCTAATTGAACCAATTGTAGTAAGGAAAATTATCTTAACTTCATGATTTTCTTGTAATTTTTTCTGGCTCCGTTATCAATTAGCGAGGGCGTATTACGTGCTAATCGTATCACACATGTAATAAATTGGGGTCATTCAGTGCATTCCAAGTGAATGTTCGAGCTAACATAAGAATTATTGCCAAGGCGGATTATCGTGCTGGATATCAGACAGGGGTTTGTTGATCTAAATTTAATTACTCTTTCATCTTTGTATATAGGGAAAAACAAACTGTATAGTGTATACCTTCACGGCACACATAGAGGAAGGCAAACATGTTCATGGAAGTAAAGAGGAAGTTACAAGATTAGACTGGGGATCATCTGGGTTTAAAAGCCACTCGATAGAGCCACAATTATTTTTGACCTAGATTTTTATGTCTGAACAAACCCATATAATATGTTGTTTAGCTTACAAATTTTCAAACCGATTTTTTTGTTAGATTAATCCCGAAAGTGTTTGGTATTGTTTATCGATCATCGAAGTATGAATTGTTAAAATGTATATTGTGCCGGGTGCTCGGTCTTTCCTAAACAAATGGCCAGGACGTGAAGGAATCCACATCAATTATATTTTTATATATGCAAGTGGTATTTGCTTTACAGTTTGCAGTACAATCAGCCGATTTTGTTTATCTATGATATTCGATTCGATGTTAAAAAAATAAATGGATAAAAAACGATTTTCCATTATTTTCAAGCGTGTAATTTGGGATTGTTAATTTTTTCTTGTAACAATATTTGGATTATGCGGTTTATTTCCAGCGAAATTCAGCATATTGAAAAAAATACAAGATTTTAATATTAAACTGTATTTATTGGTGGTCGATACTTATTTTCATTTTAAACGAAATAGTTCCAGATAAAATCTTAATAGGAGTAAATGCAAGTGTAGCCACTACTATATCTTTCTTTTAAGATCTCAGTGGAGACACAGCAGCCCATCACAGTAAACAAATTGCAGAGTTAAAGTGGTAAAATGTGGAGATCTAAAATTGTCATCAGTGGCTGTACAAGGTTTTTATAGGGATGAGAATACATAAAAAAGCCCGCACTATATACATATTATATACAGCATAGAAAGCAAGTAAATTGTTCTGCTTTGTATTATATGAGTGGTTTAAAATGGCTAAAAATTAATGCACGTTAAAATTGATAAATGTTTATATAAAATACTAGGGGCTTAAAAATATACAACGCAGATCCCTTCGGTAAAGGAAAAGGCGGTATAAAATTTCCTTTCGATATTCTCCATCCTATTGTTTAAAATGGACAAAACAATAAAACCGAAACTCCTCCCGAGGGAAAGTTTTCATACTCAATTTGAAAATATTCGATACGCTTTCGTTTTTTTCTCTCTTTTCTAACAAAGCACATTACGACATTCTGCCTCGCATCTAAATATTGATTTCCGTAAATTATAATTAAGCGGCAATTTTTTAAGAAGGATTAAATTTTAACAGAATAATTAAAAAACTTTTAATTTATAAGCCAAGGCAACAATAAAATACAAATATTAACGAAATTTGTCACTTGATGGCTTGTTGTTTTTATTAAAAGTTTGAACATTGTTTTCTGTTATACTGTACATGACACTTGTTTATTCAGGGTCAAAGCAAATTTCATTGCCCTGACTTACTGACTATGTAAGTATTGTGCAATAGGTTGAGATCTATCTTTCCCTAACATAAAGATTCCGGGTTGAAACCCCAGTCCCGGATCATGAATGTTTGTTCAGTCCTAAAAAAATATAAACAGAAAGCGAGATACCAACGAAAAAGTGAGAAATGTTGCTTTGCTAGACAGAAAAATCACAGTTTATTAATTATCAGAAATATCTACTGCTTGTGGTATAAAAACCACTACATTTTATAAAACTATTTTTGTCTTTTAATTATTATATAGCCGCAGGAAACGCTAGTGACATTATGTTTCAATTAGTTGCGAGAGCAAACAAATACCAACTTTAAAGTTGACATTTCCTATAGATCTCAATCGGGGTAATAAATACTGAATAAACAGAAATATTTTACGTAATTGTATTTACGTAATTTATTTACTTGGAATTGTTAACAAAGAAAGCGTGTTTTGTGTCTGCAGCAAATGTATCTAGAGTTTATGAATATAAAATGGTACTTACATTTTATGTTGGATTAAAACTCCTTAGTAAATATTTTAAGAAACCTAATGCACTCAAACAATTTTATATATCAGCTTTACTTGGGAAGTTTCAGCGAAAAATCACTAAAAGCTGTTGAGCTTTTAACAAATTTCAAAAGCCGATTTCTGATTGCTGTTTAAACAGTTTATATGTGGCATAAGCTGAAATCTTATTATAAAACAATTTTCGGTTCAAATAATATCTGATGCTCAATTTGAATAACGCGCTATTCTCTATAGACGCATAATTTCGAGAAAATCTTCCATATAGATGTTTATCGGATTGAAATTTACAATTCAAATAGAGAAAATGCCGTGTTTTAATTTGACACCGGCACATCCACCAGATTTGTAAATATATAAAAACAGCTGTTCAAACACGGTTAAGTGCTTAACTTAAAATGATCTAATACAAGAGAGTCGATTTATTTATGAATGAGACCAATTTCTTCTTGTGGTTGTGACGAGAAACATTTTAAATAAATTCTTTAATTAAGCACGAATAACTCTACATTAGTTAATAAATAACTGTTTAGCATTCACCTTTTAACAGTAGCTACCGTTATTAAAAGGAAAACTGGAATTTAATTTTGCACGTATTAAATTAAATATATGGGTTTGACTTGACTTTCTTAACCTGTCAGAATCTTTCAGAAGTTTATTACTGTAATTTACACAAGTATAACACGCCGCCATAGCCTCATATTGTTGCTGCATAACAACCACCTGCTACTTTTAATACGTTGTAGTAAATCATCCATTTGGAGAAATATGAGTTTTTTCTCCCAATTATTTTAAACATCATTTGTAGCTGTGAATAAACTGTGCAATATTTTGCTGAAAACTACTCGCCTGTTCGCACGAATGATTTTTTTGTAAAATATTGTATCGCGGGATAAAGTAAAAAGTAGAGAATAAACTTTTACTACTGCATGGAATAACTGCGAGTACTTTTCCTTCCTCTTTGTATGTAATGTTGGAGGGTTTGAGTCGCCCTTGTAATTTAGTGGTATTCTCAAGAGAATATTATATCTAAATGCTGACGGTCTCCCAAGGATAGTCTAGGATTGGCTACCATTGGTCCACGGTCAACTCCTTGTCGTCCGGCCGTTTGCCCTACATTAAGAGGTGCTTTTTTATTACAGCTGTATCCGTTACACACAGAGATATGAATTTTATATGATGTCTTGAAGCGTCCAATCGTTATAAGGATACCATACCATCAACGCGGTTTTGTCCGCTCGAATTCTGTCAACGTAAATACTTTATTAAACAGTTTCGGAATGGTATAAGCTTTTATATTTTTCTGTCTTAGAAAATATCTATTCGCTTTTTATCCTTTTCAACAAAACTTTCTTTGGGCCCAAATCCATCTAGGAGTGCACTACACACGCTAAGTCCGTTATTAAAAAAAGGACAATAAGGGGAAAATGCACAATTCCCTTGGATTTTTCGTATTATCTGTGGGGTTACGGTTTTAATTACCTTAAAAGGATTGATAATCCGACTTTTATGGTATATTAACTATGATTTACTACAGGGATATTTTGTGTCAATGTCGCCCGAATCGAACAGACGATTGCATATTTTTAATGATCGCGTGACTTGCGCATAAAGTGCAAATTATTTATTAACGTGCCCAAGAAATATTTTGGTGTAAATTGATGTCGAAATTACCTAAATTAGGTAAATGGAATATATACTACTTAGGTAAAATTTACGTTGAAGCGACGTCGAAATTTAGGCTTCTTGACCGAAATAGTAACAAATATACATAAATTTAATTAAAATTGGTAGATTTAAGTACGTTGTCCATGAATACTAGTATTGTAGTCGCAAAAGTTATTATTTATTTAGGTAATTTTTACGTCAATATGACGTCGAATCGACTTAATTGGGAGCCATCTAGAAAACAGTTTTTTGATAAATTTAAAAATAATTTATACTGTTAGAAACATAAAGGGCCCTTAAGCATACCCTTGCGGAACTTCCGTAGTTAAATTCCTTCCCAGCCTAGAATTAAATGTAACTCTGACTGTAATTACAAGCAGGAAATTAATAATTTATAAAAAACGTAATTTGCGAAGACGTATAGCAGCAAAATGACTATTACAGCTATAATACCCCCTTTGTTGGCATTGTAGGGCGAGATAATTTATGTACCGTCCTGTATACCACAGCTGCTTATAAGATTATTACGAATTCTTAACCAAAATTTGAAAAAGGGTGAAATATGCTGAAGCTATACTAAACGTAAATATATAAGACAGCTCACCAGGCAGTTGACTGTTTTTCCTCTATATTCTCTACATAATAGGAAATTTTTTGTGCCTCTCTACGTTATATCAAATTTGTTATATTATTCGGGTGCAGTACATTTAAACCTCAGCTTTTGCCGGAGTAACGTTGCTATCCACACCTCATTACGAAACCTCGTTATTCGATATGCTTAGTGCTACTAACCTTAATTACATGGCAAAAGCCGTGATGGATGAACCATAAAGTCTTCGCATATATGTCTTTATTTAACTTACTACTTGTTAATTAACATTACATTACCTTTACTTAAGCTTTGATGTTTTACAATGCGAACCAGTTTTCATCAAAAATAAATCTTATCTTCTGAGGTGTCATAATTTCCCTGTGGCAAATTAATGTTGGTGTAGCGATATCAAAAGAGAATGTTCACTTGAGGAAACCGTTTGGGGGCGCATCGGTATGTTTGATTTTTTTCTAATCTTTCGCTGTGTAACACGCTTGAGAAAGCAAATGATCATCCTAGCGTGATTTTGTATATGTATATGTATTTGATTTGTGTGTGCAATTTCGCTTTTATTTTTAGCCGAAAAACAACAAAATGCTCGTTTGAATGAACGAAATTTTAGCGTAATGCACCATTAAAAAAAATTAATGTAGCGTACTTTTCCCAGACTTATACAATCGTTGAGTTAACTACTAAGTTTTAAATAAACTGTAATTAAAAAACGAATCGAATGAAATTGTTTGCTCCTTGAGTTATCCTATCACTATATCTTAAACATCCCCCCAAGTATCAGTGACCCGGATAAAAGTCAGTCGACCTGCAGGTACGTATATCTTTGATCACAGCTGTTAAAATATTCATATAACGTTAACTTAATGTAAATTAGGTGGTCCTGGAATATGGAATTCCTATTCATCTGTAATAGCCTATTTAAACATTGAAATGTTCTTAGGCGTAACGTATAATAGTGTAATTTACAACAATATTTAGCTTAATGATTGTAATCTACATTTATATCCGCATTAAATACAGCTAGTTTAGACAGGAGGAAACTCCTGGCAAGTTTTTTTGGTTAACAATACAATGCCCTTAATAATTGATTGCTACATAAAAGATTTGAAGGTTTTCTCCCTCGAAACTGTTTTGGGCGATAAAAAATAAATAAAATATTTTTCTCGGCACTTTAAAGGACTATAACTCGGCTATATCATATGGTTATATTCATGGCATCAAATATAGTTGATTAGACTATAATCACCTTAATAAAAAATGCACCTTAAAAAAGTTATGGGCTTTGAAAATTGTAAAAAGAGATACTATAAACCGTTTCCACGCCTAGAATAAGAAAACAATCGAACATATTAACTTTAGTAAACATCATTAAAACTCTTCGTCAACAAAGCCAAAATATTTCCATTCAACAACAACCAGTGAAAGACAAAGAGAGCCTGCGCTTTTTATATAATAAAAAAATAAAAAGAATAAAGAATAGCTTTGGCGCTGTTATAATGATGGTAAGCTAATAAGGTCTACGGGGAAATCAAGATCAAATAACGAGCTGGTGTGGCAAACAACTTACAATTTCACGCCAGCTTGCAAATACCACAACCATGAAACCCTCTATCTTAAATACACCTGTTCAGAAACCCATCAAACCATATCTAAGTTAGATGCGTTATATGACCCAAAAGTACCTTAACGTTTAGATCCTTCATTAATTTCATTTGTGTGGTAAACACAACAAACTCTCTCTGGTGAGCGCATATTTGCCCACTAGCTAAGCAATTATTGTGTTGTCTTGACATACTGGATAACTTTACAGGATTTATGCGAATTCAACGTTTAACTTCAATTAATGGGGATTGTTTGGGAAAAATTGTTTAGGAGAGTTTACCAAACAGGAAAGTTGGCGGTGAATTTATGTAGAAAATCCAAATCATTCTAAAGACAATGGGCCTCAAAATGGACCCATGAGGTACAGCAAAGTTTATATTTGGACTTCCTTCCAAAAACACCACAGGAAAATTGTTAGATAATTCGTAAATGTAAGCATAAAAATGATGTTTAAACTTGTACTCTTATATATGTATAGAGAAATCATTGATATACAATCCGGATAAAACGGGCCCTTAAATGGATCCTCGAGGTACATCCAATCCTACTCCTAAGCTTTTTCTTCTAAAAAGAAAACATGAAATTTGCAAATTATTGGTGATTTTATGTAGAGAAATTGGGTTTAGTCTTATGGGCACATTTCAAACATAACAGGCCTTGAAATGGGGCCCTGAGGTACATTATATTTTATTCTTGTCGTTTTCCCTCCAAAGACAAAACAGGGATATTCTCAATTTCCTGGTTGATACAATGTGCCTCTAAAGTTACTTCCAATAATTTTGGACTTTTTCCACCCAAACTACACTTACCTTTTTCTCTCTAATAATAGCGCAGTGGTAAGAACGTGTTTTGATGTATTCTATTTACAACTTTTATGTATTAAGCTTAACTAGTAGAAGTCTTATTACACCTCCTTTGAAAGAAGGCATACAATCAGAAAGTTGCAGTTTTTGAATTTCCGTAGTGTATAAACTAGGGTAAAAGTTTCTGTTTGTAAACACCTAATTTTAGAGAAACTGTATATGGCACGGTTCCAACATGAAATATTTTCTTGTGTAATTTTCCGCATTTGTATTAATATTATTTATGGTCTGCATAACCATAACATTGTGATTTTTAGTTTTGCTGTCTTAGCCAAACAGTTTATCTTGTGATTTAATTAATAACCATTGTAGTGCCCACGTAATTACTAAAACCAATACACTAGATGCATAAAACGTGATATATTAAACTCGTATATGGAGCAGTACATTTGCATTTGTGTTGATTAAACATGAAAGCTGTTTTATATTTAGTAAGTAATAAACTTAAACAAATCTAATGAATAAAATAAAATTGTGTACTGTGTCTCTTCTTTTATTTACTAATGCAAATGAAATTCACAGTAAACTCAAATCTTAATTATGCTAATATTTTCCGTCATGTTTATACTTATAGTAATAAAAAAATTCATTCGGCACAATAAATATTTATTTTTCAAAGAACAAAGCCTTGACTTTTTGTGTATCTCGACATCAAGATTCTTTTTTATTTTAATCACAATGCAAGTAAATAGGTAAATATTTTTAAAACAAATAGATTTCTAATTAAAATTTTCGGCCACCAATAGCAATATCGCTGCGAAAACTTATTTGATTTTATATCTCCTGTTCAAGGAAAGGGTATATTTATCTTGCGCCCTTAATTTTCATATACATTTTTTGGGGGAAATTGAGGTCGCCTAAGTAATTATCAGAACCAGGCTGTTCAAATATGATATATGTAAGGAGTTAATTGAAAAATAAAATCGATTTTATGTAAATCATATCTTGCTCCTCGTATCTGAAGTTTCTTTGCGCATATATGTTTTTTTATGTAAATTTCCAAGGTTTTTCTTTCCATTGTGGGTCTTTTCTGTATTTTCCCAGAATTATGTAGTTTTTTTAAATTGTAAACAAAATGAATGTAGTCGTAAATATAAAGTGCATGTGATGGAAAATTTTAATCGCCTCGTCCTTCCTGTTGGTTATACAGGGTGTCCCAGTTTATATCGTCAGGATTTCACCAGTCGATAGTTTAGCGAAAACTAAAGGTGGTTTGTCTAATAAACTATGGTCGAATGTTGCTTCCTTTTTGATGTACAGGGCATTAAAGAAAATAAATTATTTTAAATAATTTGCTATAAATTAATAACAAAAAAAGTTAATCTTCTGAAATTTTGCTTAGATCTTTTTTTTCTATTCTCTTATTAATAGTGGTTGTAATTATTTTATTTAGAACACAGAGGCGTGCGTACGGGTTTCTTCAAAAACATTTTATTGAATAAAACGTACACTGGTGAAATCCTGACGATATAAACTGGGACACCCTGTACAATAAAAGTGCAGAAATCTATTTTAACTCCTTCAAAATATTATTGGCCGGAAGCGGAAACTATGGATATAATTATTTTATTCCGGGGAGTTTATAGCACTGTCACAAATTGCCACTCATTGTCGGTTCTCTTTCTGTGCCTAAGTGTACATTTACACAGAAGATTTGATTTAATTTAATTTAATATCGGATATAAACCAAAGGATTTCAATAGGACCTTTCATGCAGATTTAAGCAAATTAACCCTGTGATATACCTCAAGTTCCTTACATAAATTTCCGAGTATCGAAATGTCAAGTTGCATTTTTAAGTTTTAATCCATATTTCCAACACACTTCAATCGAATGTTTATTGCCATTCATGAAAAACATCCATGCGCTTTTATGAACATGTTGATAATAAATTAGTCATTTTATGTTGAAAATAAATTTCATACTTATGGAGGAATTTACACAGGAAGATTTATTAATCAACCCAGTTGCAATTTCACTGATGATTAAAAAATTATTTGCTTTTATGACATTTTATTTGTATGCACTGTAAATGTTTGCATTTGCATTTATTTATTAAATTTTATTACAGTCGTTTATTCACTCTATTATAAGTAATCCAATGGGAGAGAATATGCTTCCCTGTGCAAGTACAGAGAAAACTTTAAGCATAATTAATGGTACCTACCTTAAAGTTGTTTGCGCTAAAATATTTATTCTGGTTTTATTATTAAAGTTGATGAAAACTATAAGTTTTAGACCAATGGGATGCTGAAATGGATTTAGAGCGAATTTAGGTGTTCTAAACTTAAGAACAGAACATACCTTTAAATTACAAATCAAAATCGATTAAACAAACAGTTAAACTAGAACTAGCAGTACTCAGGAGGATTTTCCGATGATGAATTTTTTTTTACACTTTTATCCGCGAGAACTTCGTATATGTTATAAAAGTATTACAGCCTTAGATTAAAGTAATTAAGTGTGGCTTATGCATAAATAAGAATAGTTTTGCAATTTGCACATTTTCATTAAGTTTTATCTTATAACAAGCAGGCAGTGTCGAGAGTTGTAAAGAAAATAATTAAAAAAATGCGTTGGGTACACATTATATAAATGTTATGACAGTAAATAAAGTATTAGGATAAATTTTTTAAGCAACCGCCTCTACCTAGCTGTGAGTAAGAATGAAAAAAGCAATTTAAAGGTACAACATTGGATATTACTATGTAGATAAAACTGCTATAAATCATATGTAGAGCTTATCCAGAAATATAAAATATCTGGCATTTTCACTTCAGTTCTTTTATAACTACCGGAAATTTTGCTTCTTCCGCTTATATATTACGATAAAACTAATTACCATAAAGATTAAATGTCTAAAGCACCTGCAGTAACTTAATATGAGATCTTGCAATTATTCCCACTATCAAATGCATCCTTTAACTGTAACAAATATCTACTGTTGATTTAAGTATACATGCATCTCGACTATAAGCCACATAAACAATTAATTATAGAGTATAACAACGTGTTTCTTGTACCTACACTCTGCTTACTCGTTAATCCAATTTATAAGATTGTCTGTAAAAACGCTTTTACATTTGTTCGTTATTCAATAAACTGGCAGGAACAAGGGTTCTTTGTCATACGGATAGTAAACAGGATTAACAAGATAAATTGAATATGTTAGTCATTTAGTTGGTAAAGTAAAGTAAAATATCCTTTTCGGTAAGTGGTTTTATTCTATTTCTATTTACCTATTAAAAATTCAACAATGAAACTGATATCAAATTAAAAGCGCGTTTGGCAATATTCCATAAATTTCATTGTAACCCCGACGTAAAAATATACCTGCTTACAATTTGAACAGATTTCCAATAAACTATCTTATATCAGTCTAATAATGGAAACGATTCATCATTTATTTAATAAAATATGTTCTCTTGAACAATTATTTTTTGCGGCGTTTTACCTAAATCATTTCTAATTATTTTTTTGCTATGTTTTGAATTTATTGTGTATTGGGTATATTTACAAAATAATATTGTGAGGCGTATCATCGTTCGAGACATTAAGCTGACTAAATTTGCCTTTTTCGTTGCAAATACCAAAATTATTCAGGTTTTTTTCCAAAGAGAACGAGGATTATTTTTATTGTTACTGCGTATAAGCCATTTTCTCTCTTTGATGGCATCACCAGTATTTTAAATCAATGCAAAATATTTGTCTGTTCCTTGAACATTTCCCACAACGCCACAAAAATATATTTATAATCCATAATTAAATTCTTGCACGATATTTCTTGTGACACTAGCAAATTCATTTAAAAATTTACATTGCTAGTGGGCGGATGCGGTTATAAATCACATACCACAGAATTTTCCCAATGGTAACAAATTCACTTTGATGCACGGGTTGTTCTAACCCACCATGAAAGTCATGATTTTTAAAGTAGACTTCAAATTTAATTCCACTTTTGATGTATGTACATTCTCCTCTACAGTTCTAACGAATTGATGATTTGTGCCAATGTTTTTGTGACATCAATACTCTGGAAAGCTTTATTGTTGCCAAGATCAAAAAAATGTGGATATTAGTCGATGTCGATTCAAAGCAGAGGATACGTTTGTAGTGACATGATTTGATGTCGACTAGGGTGTTAATATTTTGTTACCACGCTTAGTAATTTCGTTTCTATATCTTTGAAGTAATTACGTGCAGTTTAGTTTTGCTTTGACCGGAAATTGTCACCGACGCATCCGATAAAATTTTAAATTCTATTGCCAATAATTTACTAACATTGACATGTAGTTTGACTTTTTTAAATCATATACATATCAGATCTTTGTTTGGTAGACAAATCAGTTCAAAATTTACAGACAAACAACCTGAATTGAAATTTTTATGGCCGGCGCCTCCGCCAAATTTACGAAAGTTCCTTTAACTTCCTGAAAGCTTCTAATTAAACCCCCAAGCAAATTCCAAGTTGTTTTATCGAAATGTGGCACCTCGAATCAATGGTAATTGGGTTATTCTTGTCTTTTTATATTTAAACCTAACAGATTGATGTCGCCACAGGAAAATATTGGTACATTAACGATTGATATAGCTGTTTCAACCGATAAAACGTCCTTTATTACATTCTTGAAAAGGGCAAATGTGAACTTTTATAGTTCGATATGTGGTTTTTTCTAAATTATCGTTCAATAGTCTCAGGTCGAAATAAATATTCTTTGGAAACCTGGAAACCTGGTCTGGTCTTAAATATTGAATCATCACTCTTAATAAGACCTGAAAAAAATTTATCTTTCTAGGGGTTCAGATGAACGTTAAGATATAGTATAAGGACGAAACTAATTGAATGTTTGGTTTCTCTAACTTAACACATATTTATCACAACAAAACCCAAACCACCGAAATAAAGTTAGGTTAGAAACAGCAAAATCTTTGTCTGGAAGTGTACCTAAAAGAAAAGTTGAGGACAGCGTAACATATATGATGTCTTTAAAGTAAATGGGATTAAAGAAATGTGTTCCTTCTGATGAAAGGCAATTTATTAGTGGAAATAAATGAAAATCTTATACGGTCACTTTGATATGTTGGCATCATTTAACAAAAAAAAAACGCAAAATGTGGGCAAGCAATTTGTTACCGAAGGAATTCCACACCCCGGATAGTGTATTAAAAAAATATCTCAACATGTGCGGTTTGTGGTCATCGACCATTAACCTTGGCAACGATACAAGATGCGGATGGCCTTATGTCATGGTTTACGATATACGCTGGACGTTTGGCATTGGTTACCGTAACGCATAGATAAAAGTAACCAACCAAGAGCAGTTACTAAAAGGAAAATACGCACCGCCGGTCAGTTTGAGCAATTTATAACAACTATCTTGAGGACAATAAAACATTCGTTTAATCGTACAATCACGTCATCGATTTCCTCTCTACCAGTACTGGTCATTGGTTTCCACTTTGTTCGTTTCCAATAAAAGCTTTTCCTTCGATAATATCAAATCCTTTATTACATGCCCTGTGATTTCTTCCTGAAATAACTCACATTTGTTATCTAGTATAAGACTACTTGCAGGATCAAATGGTCAGCTTAATAATTTATTTGATGTTTCCTGTAAGTTAAAACTCGAAAAAGCTACCTTTATTTAATTCAATTATCAACCAATTTCCTTTATAAAAATATGCATAATTAATATTTTGCTAGTAAATATAAGGAAAACCTATTTGTATCACCTTACAACAAAACCGCAAATTTATTTAAATACAATTCAAATTGTTTGGTTGTGCAACCTTTCAGAAGACAAAACAAGAAGTAAGAAGTTTAATCAGTACTAAAACAACCGTGTTGCGCGCTAACAGAGACGTATGAATTTCAGCATAACATAAAGTTTAACGTAACTAGTTGTTTATGTTAGATGAAATGTTTATAAATTAATATTAGTTTACTTTTCAGTTTATGTTGGAACAGCTTCAAAGTTTCGGCATTATAATCCTTGAATTATGGCTTATAGCTGTCGATGAAAAAACAATACACTAAGATGACACCTGAAGTGTTCTAAACAAGAGTTTAATAGGTAGGATTAAATTTTGATGGATGCGCAGGTCATGAACATAACTAGATATTTGTTAGCGTGTGTAACGAGAAAAGACAAATTACTGATTTGGAGGATAAGATTTTAGCGACGTCGCATTATGATCCATTCCTGTTATATTCACATGTGACGTCTAAGGCGGTAAATTGGCTTACGTTTAAATATCTCAATAAATATCTCAAAAATTAGGTTGCACACTTAAATAATTTATTAATTATTATGCAACGTCGCGTATAAAAACGGAGTATATATTTAAATTTAAATTTTGGGAAAATTCCGTCATTATCTCAAAAATTATACCTACATGAGAATTTGGTTTGTAGAAGCAAAATTAACCTGAAATTACAAATTTGGGTTCAATTTGAAGATTTGTTAAGAAACTGACAACTTCAAAATATGCAAATTTACAATTTTTTGCAAAAGTTATCCTTATCTCAAAAATGGCATGATTTACAGAAAATTTGTATACGCATTATATAGTCGAGGAAGACTGAATATAGATGAAAATAAAAATGCGAGATATTACTTTTTAACATAAGCTTGTTTTTCGATTAAATTCAACTTTTTTCTGATATCTCAAAAGTAAGTTTTAATTTGACGATTGTGCAATAAACTGGTAGTGGTTTAAAATACTCAATAAAGAGCTGATATTCCTCTCACACACTTATCTGTACTATATTATTAGCGCATTACTCGAAAATCAATTCTATAATTAGTTCTACTGGAATAACATGAAGACGCGCATGATATCGAAAAAGCCTTTATGCAAAAACCAAATGTTCAAATGTCATGCTCCACAGATAAGAAGAGGGTTTAACGATTTTGCTATTAATAATACCACACCACACATTAACTTGAATGTATCATTAATTGCCCTAGCTTAACAATCCTGAGTTAGCAGTTTATTGTCCATGTGGGACAAAGCTGCACTAACGCAAAATGTTGTGGATCAAGATATTAGTCAATCTATGTGCAACAATTAGGTGTAAGCTAAATTGTTCATAAATTATTTTATATTCATGTTTGAACATTGCGAAATTGGAATTAATTCCACTTGAAGCGAATTTTGCTTATACATACAAAGTTCAGCAAGAGCCCAGCGCAGCGCCCTGAGCCCTGGATTTTTTAACATTTGGGTCCTAGTAGTAAATTTGAGAATGCTTTTAGCTGGATTGTGGTGCGTATATGGAATATTTCATCTCGACACAGTGATTGTTCAGTTTGTCCTTTTACATACCACAGGTAGTTTATAATAAGGTCGAGGTAGTGGACAGAGTTTAACCCAAAATTTAACGTTATGACAAATGTTAATTTTCCCCAAAAACGTCCGTTGAAAATATAATTTATAACAAAAGTGCTCACCTTTAATCCAACTGGTGAAAATCCACAAGAGAATTATTCCGCAATGCATGGCCCTGGAAATTAGAAAAAAACCATTAAAATTAAATACATATTTCAAAGTTACAAACTTGTTACTTTCGATAGTTTAGTTTAGATTAAAATAACTTTTTGTTTAGCACATTGTGTTTTTTTTTGCATCTATTTGTCACTTCCACAACCCTTGTCAAGTTTACTTTGGCATATATTACTGGGTATTGGTTTACAAATTTCTGTTGTTGTTGTTGTCTATTCTCCGACTCAGATACAACATTTAGTGTCATCCAGAATGCCTCGAATGTTTCAGTGAATCTTTGGGAATTCATATACATACAGAAACGACTGAAAGGGAAATATTATCTTTTGCCAACGAATTGAGCTTTTGCATACGTACGTTAGCTTCAGTTTTGATTACATCAGGCTCTATATACTATAGGCACACTACATTCGGGAAAGTTTGAATATGATTAGAGCTAATTATTGTAAGAGGAAGCTAAGAAAAGGGGCCCTGGGAGCTAGTCCGATTCTGTGCATTAATAAAAAGACGGCTGAAATTTACGGTTTTGAGAGATTTTATTTTATAATTGGCACCACACAAAGTGTTTGTTGTCCTGATTATCCTTAATAAGCTATCGAAATGCTGCGATAAATTTAAACGCTTTTTATCTCAAATAATTTAGATTTAGTCCACAAGGACTTATTTAATAGTTTATAACTAAATCCTGTTTTTGATTAAAATCAAAGGCTTCATATAGGATAAAGTGCGCTAATATTAAATTCTTCCTGGACTTAATTACCTTTATTGTACAATAGACGCACCTACTCGTATTATGTTACATTTTAACGCCGATTGATGTCCTATTCCTATTATCCTTCATAACGTAGCTTTATGTGCTTAACATTTAATCGAGATTGTAATTTTGTTGTCACTGTACATTGTAGACCTGTCTTTCAACCACGGTGGTTTCTTTATGAATATTCTAGTGATTTAATAAAATCGAGGAGTTTTTATGGTTTTTTCCAAATAACATGCCGGGTTAAAGCTGCGTGAATCCACCTTTAGTACAGTGGATTGTGCTTGGTGTGAATAAAAGAACAAACAGATAAGGTGTGTGTTTATTTATTGCTCGGAACAATAGTTCACTAACCCTTAAATTTATCATTGTTGGAAAGCGATTCCGCTGTCTATTTTCTAGCATCTTTGTTACAAGTTAGCTTCCTTTCCAAGGCATTGTTCTCCGCTAGCACTTACAAAATTGTGCTTGAGGATTAAGTGTAATTTAGATTGTGAAGTAGATATATTGCTATATATAGCACAAAACAAAAATGTATTCTAAAGTGCGTAAAAGCGATTATATAAGTTAAATTTTTGTGGAAGAATGTTTGAACTGTGCCTAACTTTTAAGTGACTCTATGGCAGTAAATATTTAAACGTGCTTGGAATCAGTAAAAGTATTTTAGCACATTCATAAATATTTAAAGCGGCAAAATCAAGCGTTAATACAATTATTGCGTAAACTGTATTGTAAAACAGAATCTTTTAATTCGTTTACAAGACGTTGTAACTTTTTCCTTAATTTATTCCGCAATGTATTTTTAGAAATACACATGATGTTGGTTGTGGATGTGGAATTTTCCCCGTTTTTTTTATTATGGTAGAGTATTTTTACGAGTAATCCACACAGGAAACTTTTGAAATTTAGTGGTTCGTTTTCGGTTTCTTGTGTAATGCAGAAATTTGGTAGAAACCAATAAAATGTTTGTGGTGCTCTAGAGCTTAGCCGGATTCCTTGAACATTATGATAATTTTTACGTTGTTCCGAAAGTTGTAAAATTTAATATGGGTTATGCGTTTTTTATTACGCAATATTTAAAAGTAATAACACGCTGGTGTAGGTGTACAAATTAGTTCCCGAAGATAATTTGTTAAATAAATGCTCATGCATTCCCTAGTTTGAAATTATGGTACTATTAATATTTCTATTAAGACAGGCATTTAATTTAATAAATCTGTCTTAGACAGGGGTAGTTCGTCTTTGGCGACCTTCCCGATGTCAGTAATTAACATTTCTAACAGATGCCTGCCTTTTGTCGAGATGTATTATACTTTGCAACATATAATCTCCCTATTTCGCGTTTAGAAACACCTTCCCTCAGCATTTCCCCATAACATTTTGCAGTTTATTACATTACAAATGCTTCTATTATACGATTGTGGATTTAATCCACTGGTGCGCTGTTTAGCATCATCAACATTTATACACACACTAGACATTATTAAACTTACATTACGTTGGATTTTAAATTATAATAATAATGTAATATTTTGACGGTATAAGGCATAAACAGAGGCAGATTACCTTTTTAGCATGTAGCAGAAGTTTGGAAAACACCATTAAAATGTTTTGGCAAAAATATTCTCAAGTTTCATTCAAATTTCCGATATATTCATTCTAAGTTTACCATAAATTTCAAACGAGAATTTAGTGGACGATGTTTTTCGAACTAGGCGGCGAGGCAGTTTTTTTCTGATGTGATATAAAACGATTATTAGACTTACCATTATGCTTTACCGATATTTCATTGATACGCGGTTTTAACATTTCAACGAGATTGAGCAATTGAGTTACCGTGCACACGTTCTCTGGATAAAAATAAAATTTTATGTTTCAGCAATTTGTAGGCAGCAGCGAGAATAACTGCTTTCAATTTGTCCTTTTATTTTTCATGTTACACTACTCGGTATAAAAAAATTGCGCAATGAATGCAAGTCTAATACAACAAATTTGAAATTTTCATCATTTTCTTGGTGTTAATTGGCTGCAAATCCAATTTGATTTTAATCTGTATAAAATTGGACAGTTGCCTCAAAGGATACTAAATAACACTGTTGTAAATACATAAAAGCAACTAAACAGAAGCCACAGTAACCAAATGTATGTAATGAGGATTTAGATGATGCACAAATAATGAAGGTAAATATTTACCAGTAGTTGAATTCAGAATAGACCCTCATATAATGAACGGTGCTTTTAGTTCTGAAAACCCACGGAAAACAACCTATTAACTAAACGTATTGCAAAAACTATAGCTGCTATAACTTTATTCACTTCACAGTCAATTCTAACACAAACACCAAAGTTAAATCCGCTAAATTGACCGAACAAAAAAAAACTGATGTTTCAATAATTAAACCATTAAACACAAAGATATATAAAACAGTTGGCACTTAAACAAACTGCGGAGTACGCTAAACAGTCACAATAAAACTGTAACCGTAACCGAGAGACAAAATAAATTCTTTCATTCACTTCCCACAATATTCAATTTTCAAATCAACGCCGCTCGCAAACATTTCAATAAATTGTCTTGGAAACTTTTCTGTTTCCAATTTGATTTGAAATATTGCAGGAGGAACAATTCAAAATACAACATTTAAGCTATGTGATGGAGCCAAAAAAACCGTCACTTAAATGAAACGCCGTGATGTTTAATATCCTTGCTGTGAATATCCCTGAGGCGATTCCTACACTCTGTAAGTTTTCTATTATACAAGAAGCACACTGCCGCCTATGTAGGTATATACCGAAAGCTTGTGGGAGTATTTGTTAAAGAAGCTGTTGTAATAGTAGAGTGAGAAGTTTTTCTAAAACATTCTGAAATTATCGAGGAAGCAGATGTGTTGCATAAACTATCGATTTTGAAATTCCCTCGTGGTGTGTTTATAATAATATTTATTTTGAATATAGAAAATTTATTGTTATTTACGAGTGCGCCAGTTGCGGACAAATATCCGGTTTCAATTGCATATATTAATAATTAATTTGTAATTTGTAAATAACTAAAAGTCAAATGGTACATTTGCTTTTACAGTTTACTATTCAAAATTAATTTGAATATAATTTTTTTACATGATGTCGACAATTATAATTATTTTCAAAGCGTACAATGATTTATTATGTAATATTGAGTGTTCACTACTAAAATTCGGATGCATTTGCCTTAAAGACTGACAGACTGATCTATAATAGCCAAAAAAGTAATCTTGAAAATTGTTACGAGTACCACAGGGTTCTGGTGTAGGACTTTTCTTATTTCTGGATATTATCCCCCTAAACTTCCTTAGTCTTAAGATCATCATCTGCGTCATAAAATCTCTAACAATCTGCGCAACTCTTGATTTAGGCGGTAATTTTAAATTGTCTGCAATTATTAGTAATATTATATTTTATATGAAGTTGTATTTAAAGACTGAGTTAGTAGACTTTATTCAGGATTAATTTTTCATGAGGTTATCAATTCTTTTGTGACGGACGTGCATACATTATTTATTGTATGCGACAATATGTTATCGAGTTCATGCAAAAATTATTATTTTTAATATAACACTCAATCAAATTCTTGTTTGCTTCCAGGAAACGTCAAGTATGAGAAAAATATTTGCAACGCAATTTGAATTCATATAGCTGTATTTTGCATTTTCACAAATTCCATTATACATGTTGGGAATATTTTCTTAGTATAGGTACCTACAGCACTCGAGGGCGATGCGGTATTAGTTTTATAGAAAAATATTGTTGGGAGCTTAATTTATTTACACATTCCTCAAATACCGCATCTAAAATCGATATCGGTTTGTTTTTAGTTTTGTAAATGAAGTAGCAGAGATAATTAGAAACAACTTCCATGATAATCCTGGAAATAATTCACTGCTGCGTGGTGGCAGGAAGACACAGCATAACCACTAATTAAATTTAAATCATTTTCGCAGCAGCTGAAAAATTTTAAAAAATAAGCTCTAAATTGATATACACCCCCGAGCTAATATTTTAAATAATAATTTCAACAGTTAAAAGGGCGGTTTAACGCTATAATATTTCATATTCAAATTAGATGGCGACATTTATGGTAAATGAAAGGATAAAGTATACTGCATTAACACTTCGGCACTTAAAACTTTAGTAATTCATCTTTGTTACTACCTACAGGCACATAATTTCTTACCTTACAATTTTATGGTGCTATATCGGTCGTTTATAATTGATTTAAACACTGTGAAGTGATATATGATTAAAGCAAAATTCAAACTGTAACGAAACACATCTGCACTTATTCATCGAGGAAATTTTAATGGTTTCTCATGTCGTCAATCAGCGTCATCTTCCCAGAAGTATCTTTGGATTAATCATGACGATTTTTTCCGTTTTTTGCAGTATCTCCACTCACGCTACAAGATAATTGATTTTTCCGCCTTGTCTTTGAAGAGTATTAAACAAGGACTTTGTGCTAAATTGAAAGAGGCTCAGTATTGTTTACGAATACAGCTTAGTTCTATAAGTAAACACGCAAAAATTTTCTCGCACTTTTAAATTATAAATTAATATTGCGTCGAAGCTTTTTGTTTTGTTCTATTTTTTTAAATTTTCTGCTCAATTACATCGGAGGCACGTTCCGGAAACATAGCCCATCATAATGAAAGTTATTTCCGATCAGTTTTGCGGTGTAGTGAATTTGACAGGCAAGCTGCAACAAGTATCATCGTGTGTTTTGTTATAAAATTAATCCGTAATGCGAATGTGTGTGTGTAGAAGCTAAAGTCGTTGGTTTTCTTCAATAAATTCCACTATTAATAATATAAGCTACACACGTTATATAAGAACATTTATGGAAGCCGATTGTCCCTAAGGATGTTCGTTTAAATCGATTTCTTGTCGTTTACGTTTTTCTTACTTTAATTGTTATTTACGTACATCGTGAACTGTACACCAAACTGTTTACGAGGTAAATAATTTAATTTATATTACAACATTAATACGGAAAAAGTTTCTATAAATCGACCGAAACTACGATAAACAAAGTAAGATTAGTCACTAGTTTACCTCAACTAGAATCTTAATATCCGCCTAGAAACTTTGTACACTTTTACAAACAATCCGACTAAATGTTAGGTTAGATAGCGCCAAAAGTATTTTATTTATTTTGATTCGAGTACAATGAAATTTGTACAAAAGATAAGTTAGTTAATATTTTGCATTAAAATTTTTGTAATTGCTACAATAATTTAACTAGACTACTTTTAACTGTTCCGAATAGTGGCCCAGGGGCCTCTGGCAATCTAAGTACGGCCCTATTATTACCTCAATGGTGTTTGGAACCACGACCATAAATTTACACAAAAATATAAAATGCGTGTCTAACAACTTAAAAATGTTTTTCTTTGATATTTTTAGAACTATAGGAGATAATTGCGAATTTGTGAGGTTAGATTCACATTCTATTTCTAATAACTCAATGATTTTTTCATAGTTATAACAATTTATGTTGTAAATATTAAAGATGAGACTTAGTGTAGCAACTCAATGATTCTGAGGTGATTTTTTGGCAAAAAGTTGTTAGGGTATATAATTTATTATTTCCGCTTATCTATCTTTAATAACTCAGTGGTTATTTGAACTAGTGACTTATATAGACTTATTCACCCACCAAATTTCAAATCCCTACTTTAAAGCGTTCTGTAGATATACTTAAAAAATTATTTGGAAAAATATTTTTTAGCGCCCTGTAACATAGTAAGGAAGAACTTTTGAACTAAGGTATGTTTGGTTTAAACGAATTATTTTGAGCCCAAAAACTTGTGGTAGGATTTTGTAAAGACCTTTTAGAGACACCCTGTATAACTATTTAGAAAAATAATCGACTGTAACTTAGTCGAATTCCAGCAGAAATCGTTTTATTAGCTTAGATATTGCCAAGCTCGTTTTTTCAATATTTTTATACAAAATTATTACGGGCACTAAGCGGACTAAAATTCATCCGATTTCTTTATTGCGTAAACATGGCATTTTCGAGCCATTCTTTTTATCTCGTATAACCCGAAACAGCAATAAAAATTAATCTAAACGCTAATTGTGCGAAAGAACTTTTGGAAGGATAATGTTGAAGAGGATTCCACTTTTTTCGTGTCTACACTACAAATATATCTATGTACTATATACGTATGTTGGCGGTGAAATAATCTTTTGTGAATTTCGGTATTTTAATTTAAATCCTTGTTACTTTGTTCCTGGCCACCATATCTACACATAAATTTGAATGTCAAGTGTGGGGCTTAAGAGGTACAGGTGCAGAATATTTGAATGTCATGAACGAGAAGAGTACTTTAAATTTATCCCTGAATTTTAAAACAAACAGTCAGTAGTAAAAATTTATTTCTCTTTGCAACATCACTCCGGAATGAGTTAGAATATATACTCTCTGGGAGCATTTTAAGTCTGTCAATGATATTAATGAGAGGAAAACGCTGTTGGAAAACAGTCGGAAAATATCCAGCAGAATTTAATAATATTTAAAATATTTGACTAATACAATCAATCAATTACCGTTTACCGTTGGCGCCAAGTTCTTTATCTTTACTTTTACGTTTCGGGAAATAAACCATTCTTATTATTATCGTTTACCCATTACCACGCTCTGGGTGGCATCCTCGAATCCAGATATATGATTCAAAAGTTTCAATAGGGGAGTGGGTATTATACAGCAGGATCGGGGGCGAAAATTTTCGACTAGCGGAATTTAAGCCTGTCGTTTGCCGGGACGGTTTCTTTTTCTGTCACAAGTCGAATTGGATGGTATTTCGGACGCGATCTGCGCGTGTTATGCAGATAATAGCTGAAGAGATTAGGATGAGCACAAAAGAGATAAAGAAATGAAAAAATAATTATAAGAGTGGGGTAAAGTAGACTAGAAAAAGCCATTAAACATTGCACAGGAAATAATTACAGGGTTTTTTAGATTTTTGTGATTAAAATATCGGAATGAAATTAAATCTTATGGAAAAGCATTACAAAATTAATGACCATTAGTTAATGAAGACTTGGGTTATTTCTGCACTTCCTTAATTAATCACAAAATACAGTGGTTTAAATTACGTCCTTTGTTTTTTCCCTTAATTTCTTTACACAGCTATTCATTATTACTTCCTTTTCCAAACTCCATTCAAGGAATACATTTTTATATAAAATATATCCAGTTTCATTTTGTTTCACTCTAATAATGTCATTATGCATATAAGAGTGATTAGTTTTATTTAATTGGGTGTGGCGTATAAATCGGGGGTTATCTCGTAGCGTCAATCCGTATTAAGTGCTAAGCAAGGGTTAGATTTTCCTTCAAAAATGCCATAGCATATCCCTTTAGGCAGCTTATTTGCATGCTGTGAATGTAAGAACCTTATATAAGGTTCCTAAAGTGCCACGTTGCTTTGTTTCTATGAGACAAAGACTCTGTACACTTAATTCAATTTTGTTCTACAGCAAACGGAAAAAATTGAATTTTACATTTTCTAATCCGGTGGGGTTAATTAGATAGTGTTTTACTAAAAAAGTTAATAAACATAGTCGTGAGCTACTATTTACTCGAAAACGCCAGGGGCGTACTTAGAACATGAGATTAAGCGCAGTGATATTTGATAAAGATCAGTTTTAGTTTATAACTTTATATACGTCAGTTTTTTCTTAGTTAATCTAACCACATCCTATTTTTTCAAGTAAATTTTCTGGTAAGTCTTGCTTTGTCATATTCCTTAATGCGCGTCTGTTTAGCACCCTTTCTCTTGTGTACAAAAGCGGATCAAACATTTTTAATCACAAAGCTGAAATGAGTTTTCCGTCTGTTATAATATTATAATATACATTAAATATTGTGCGTATTATATAATTTGAAACAAAATTAAATAACTTCTTCTGCTTTAGTAACATGGATATATTTTTCAGGAATTATTCGTGACTGTAATAACCGAATATTAATGTTGAAATCAGAGTAAATGTCTTATTCCCCCCCTGTCCTAACACAATCGAATTTTGGACGGGGATACAGCTGAACAATCACTTTGATAAATGCTTTAAATGAAATTCCTTTTACGGACAGTATTTTCACCTAGTTCCCTTTTGTCAGCCGACACAGTCTCATCTTGATATTATTACACCAAACACGTGATATAATCTCCTAATACAATTTTCTGAACAGTGCGTAATGAAGCAAACATTTTTTTCAGTTGTTGCAGGTAACAGGACACGATTAATAACTTGAAAAAGCAGCACATGCAAGCCAATTAAATTTTACGTAAGGACTTTTGGAAGTTTCCTGTAGAGCTGACGTCATTAAGGTTAATAGGTTCTTCGTCACACTCGTTTTGTAATCAATGTCACTGTAGAAAATAATCCTTAGCACTATAGTAGTGACAAGTTACTGGAATTACTGTAGTAAAAGCGATATTTACCAAAGTTTATTATATTCCTTGTAACTATTTGAACTGTTCACAATAAACTGAAAGCGACCATCTTGTGTTCGTTTCACCAAATGCAAACACTAATGGGATAAGAATTCTAATAATATACCTGATTGACTCCCTTAATGCGAATTTAAATTCTTTGCATTTCTTTCCTTTGTTGCTTTGGGGGCTTTAGTAAAAATGTTAGTTTGTTGTGATTGTGTTATTCTACCTCGTATCCATCAAATGGGTTTATAGAATTTGTATCATCAGACAAAAAATCTGATAATTGGAATTTCCTTTTCTTTTTCCACTGATATCTAATTGATTAATTTTCCCCCACATGTGCGCTTACGACGGTTTTTGTTACGATGTTCCAAAAAAGGCAAAAAAGAAATTCTTCATTCAATAGACTGGATATTGGGTTATAATCTAATAGGCAATTATCTAATACAGCCTATAATTATCTTAATTACGCCTAGAAAACAATTTTTCGATGTTACACTACCAGTAATACTCTATATTTTACCGTTATTATAATTATATTAAGTACAGGTATACCTGCGTAGTGCTGAAATATTAATTAAAGCTTTTTACATTTTACGTTAAATTTGAGCCTTTCCTAATGAAGTTTTAACGAAATAAAATAAAACCAGCAAACTACTATAGTACAACAAACTTATATAACTTGTTCGGAACACAACCACTAATTAAACGTTTTTTCTTAATTGCTCACGAGCCCAAAACGATCGTATACACGTGACAATTATCAGTTAACAACAGCGTACCGCAGGATGATTATTTATTATAAAGTGAGAAAAACAACAAAGCTCAAATTTCTAAAGTTCCCTCTGCTGGACGAAAGTATTCAATTTTGCCACGTTGATCATAACTTAACAATCCTTATGACGTTTTTAACAAAATTAAATATTTTCATGTTTTATTTTCTGCATAAAATTATTTACGAGGAAATTCGTGTGTATTTATTAATATATACAAATCGATGATGGAATGCGATACATTTGAGCGCAACATTGTTTTATACAACATTTAGAAGAGCATCCGGTTCCAAATTATTTTTATTAAGATTAATCACTGTTTGCTTTTAAAAATATTTCACCTCCCGGTTTTTCCAGGAAATAGTAAATAATTGTAAATTGACTCATCCAAAACCATATTCACAAAAATAATTCACAATTTCGCATCTACCACCACGTCTTTAAGTAAAAAAAGAAGAAATCCCATCCAATTAGTTTGTTCCTAGCCTTTCTGAAATTTTTAAGAGAGTCATTAATATCCAAGTTCGTGAACATCTCACTATATACTATACTATATATATTGCACCCAAACCCTGCTGCTGCTTTAAACACAATCGGGTTTGGTCTGGGGTATACACACCTTCTTTGATAAATGTAGCGCTGGTCTAATTTTTTAAACTGTCAATCATTATGTTTAAAAAATAAATATATCCGGAACAACTCACGGAAAGAATTTCTTTTATAAATTTGAAGCAATGGAGAAAAATATATAAATGTGAGATGTGTGGTATTTTGCGGTTAAGCTCATAAATTGGAAAGTTACTTTTCCGTTCACTTTATAGCGTTATTGTATGAAATATCTAAGGTACCGCAGGGTATTAAAGCTCTGTGGGTAATAAGTCCCACATCTTCTGTTTGAATAATAGATGCTTTTAAATTAATGATGTGTTCATAGGTTCATCATAAATAAGTACAGAATTTCATACATATATACGTAATTCGCTTTCTATAATTATACACAGGAACAATCATTTTCACTTGGACTACATAGTAGTGCGCTAGGTACTTTTTATTATACGAGTATATCTATATAAATATGATTAAAATCGATATCAATTTGAAGTACCATAATATTATTGCTACACTACAAGTAAATTTTGATTGAATGTCTTTTTTCATGGTCACCTAAAACCCCAATGATTTTGATGAATTAGGGACTTAAGACTGATGAAGGAAAAACTATATGTCTTAGTCTCGCTCGGCTATTACAATTACCAACGAAGTATTAATGAAACTTCACTTATGTTGGCTTTCACTACCGCAATTATTCAAAGAAAATGCGTCGTTATTTGATGAATTGAAGTTTCGCTGGTCTGAGTCTGTTTCTGAATTTTTCACGTGTACTATAACCTTAAACGTATTTGCTGTTTTTTAATTCTCTAATTTTTTACACGGTATGCTTTTTTACATGAAACTAGACAATAAAACTGACGTCAATTTTTGGGGCCCTTTCCCGGTCCGGTCCTGTGTCGCAGACACATAAAGTAAGTAGTTAACACAATTGATTATCAGATTCATGCATGTCAAAATGAACTTAAGTTCCGCGTTCAGGAAAATAAATTAATGTTTTCCTTTATCATTTCGATCAATTTTTTTCTGGTTGTGTTAAACTCAAAAGGCGAAACGCGCACGAATAGTAGGGTCCTATGCACATACGAAATAATTTTCTGTTTAATAAAACAATGATAAAAATCTCTCGCCCCCCTGAAGAAATTACAGTGAATGTAACAAATTAGTAAATAATTGCATTTGCGTTGAATTTCCAATTGTTCTTAGATTATAGGCATTGTGTTAAATAAATGACTTAGTTAACAATTTGGTTAATGAAGGTGGATTGTTCCTTGTAATCCTGATTATGCAAGCACCTTGCACTAAGTATATTAACAGCGAAAATTGCTTAATTTAAAAGTTTGTCCCATATTTACTGTTTTAAAGAACGCGTCGTCTAAGGATTAATCGCATAAAACCTTGAGAGGTGTTTTTAATATTGAACGAGCGGTGTGGTGTGATGTATCCATAAGTTATTTAAAATACTATATCAAAATAAAATTGCAAATTTTTGTATCATATCAAAGTCTTCATTTCCCTAGGTTCTTGTTTGATTTGCCGTAACTGTTTCCGAGAAAATTAACTTTGAAACTTTTTATACCATTTCTGAATCCCCCCTTAAAGTCAAAAATATATTCTAGGATCAAAATTGTTCTATAAGTAGATATATAAAATACTCCCAGGGTGATTAAAAATAACTTTCGTAGCTTCTGCTTATGTTCTTATGTTATTAGAATTATCCAGTTTGGGTACAAAAATGTTTCAAAAGTTAATAATGTAAAAATAATTTGAAACATAAACTGATTATCCAGTTATTTCTTATATTCTAATTTCAGTTTTAATAACGCGAGTTGTCCGGAAATTACAGTACATCACTGGATGTGAATGTGGAATAAATTGCGCCCAGTGTAAAAAGGTAATGAATGAGAATTATTGAATTTGGCAGAGGTCGGCGCTGTTAAAATCTATTTAAAACGATCCAACATGAATGTTTGCATACATAGTTTTGTGGAAAATTTCAAATAGACCATCCAGATGGATGAGCGCTTCGCTACCTATTATATTATAAAAGCACACTCAGCGAAAGTGCAAACGTTAATTGTAAACATTAAGAAAATTTCTGGTAAGATGTTAATTTAATCGAAAAAAGCACCCGTGATGGCAACAGCTTATTTGTTAATTGCTCTTTTATAAAAGTGGCAATTGAATGCGAACTCATTCAGGAAAATTTATTATCTTGGAAAATTATTGCAAAGCTCGTTCAAAAGCTTTTACTGAAAAAAAAACATTGGAATAAGTTTTTTATGTACTTTTTCCACATTTTTAATTGCGAGCCTTTGCAGCTGTTTACAGTTTTATGATTTTGGAATGACAAAGCATTAGTTTGCATTTTGATTTAAAAATGAAACAAAAATACCTATATATTTTTATGTGCAAAGTAATACAAGGGTATAACAATGTTTTGGCAGGAAACTTTCGACCTGTTTTCATTCATTTTTAACTTTATTTTGAAGTGCAGCATAATTAATTCTAAGAACAGTGTGTTATTGTTGGAAATATTATGAAAGACTTACCAGTTATTATTTTTGTATTATTCCAGCGTCAGTTTTTTTTATGGTTTGGTTTGAATTCAGTGTTGTTTGGTGCTTTTTACAAAATAAACATATGCAAATATGTTTTAAACTTTAGATTGATTTGCATAAACAGAGACCGTTATTATTTTTTCAAATTTCCTAAAATACCTTAGGGACTTTAAAATTTTGCCCTTTCGCGCTCTTGTTAAAATTGCAGCCAGTTCTAATGAAAAAACAATATTATTTCATAATTTTCTACATTTTTTACTCGTAGACGTTATAATCAGATTGTCCCAAATAAAATCAATATCACGTTTAATCTAGCTGTAGTTTTACAAATATTTGTTGACTTTTGACACAAGAATTAATATTCTAATTTACAGTTATTCATTCAAATGTCCTGACTATACACCCTTATCTGGACAATGAGAGCGTGGCTATTTGGGTCAACGAAAATGTCAACTAAAATGAATTATTTGCAACAGTAGTTCTTTTATTTCCAATAATAGTTGATTCGGTTTGAGATTCGTCAATTTTTTTGGATTAACACGAAATAAGTTTATTGCGGTTGGTGTGAGTAGCACTACAATATACTTAACTTTTGGTAAATATTTAGAAAAGGAAAAGTTTTACGGTGCTTGGAATATAAGGGAGAAAAAAATTCTTTATCAAACATAAAAAATCATAAAGTTAAAATGTGGTTATATTCGTTGAGTCCGTGCTGTTGGAAAAGGCGATAACATCTTCCTTCCTGCCAAGCCAACGTGTTAGGATGTTCGTTGGACTCATGCTAATGGAACCGCTGATAATCCCAGTAAATATTATAAAAAAACCTTTTCAGATAAAAGGAATTTTTCAACATTTAATATATCTTAAAGGATTTCTCCGGAAAATAAACAACATTTTGCACTGTACAGTAAACGTGTGAACTTAGTCTTTTCCCTTTGTCATTTTCCAAGTTCCGAGAAAAGCTCTATTATTACTGATTTTAAAAAGTCTTGTACAGTAACAATATTATATTCATTTTGTCCAAGTATTCATATTACATATTTCAAATAACCTCGTCTAGTGTAATTTATTCGAGCCGACAATGAAGGCAGTTTTTTCTTTTGAAACTAATGAAAAATATTTCGAAATTTCCGGTCGATATTAAAGTCAACTGGTGGCAAAACACAAGTGAGAAAGCGATGAGTGGGCGTCGTGTTTTACATTTTCGTAAAAAAATTTTAAATTAAACCTGAGGTGTACAGAAAAATTATTCAAGTTTTTTTAGACGAAATATTAGGTTAATAAATTGCAGATGTCGCGTGGAATATTTAAACGAGAAATTTGCTAGTTTTTACAATTATTATTAATAATCATGAGAAAAGGATTCTTTGCGACCGGCACCTCCGCCAAAATTTTAAAAATAAAACCACAGAAAAAGTTTTTCCACGAAATATTAGTTTGATTTTACACGCAAATTTTTTTCATAACTAAAATTGCAATTTGTGTAACTGGCGCATTCGCAAAATTTTAAACAATTAACGGTTTTTATTGTTTTTAAAGCAAAAATGACAACGTTCATGTAGTAAATATTCCTGAATCCTTTGTTCTAGACCACAACAATTTAGTAACGATTTCCAGTTCAAACAGTTTAGTAAATAATAAAAAATGTACCTTCATGTATAATAATTGTATTGCAGACATAAATTCTGTCAATATTTTTTTAATATTTTATCCTCTATTAAAGTGGAATATTTAGAAACTTGAAGAATAAATAAAAGTAAACGACAATTTTATCCCATTTATTTTTTTCGAATTATTATTTATGAGCATCACTTGAATTCATTATGATATTTTTGGATACAACTTTCCTGTTTATTGTACATAAAATAACTTTAAAATTCAAACTGTTCCTCCATTTTCTTACAAAATCATATGCCAAATTACTATTTACATGTATGAATATCCGTGATTGGCGCCATTTCACTTGAAATTCTGCCAAATTCTCCAAGAGTACGCATTGTCTTCTATTAGAGGTCATCCACTATACGTTCTGTAATTATTTAAAGAAATATGAATAGTGTTGTCTTAAACTTCTTTAAGAATTCCTTTGAGATTTTCCAACACAAAGAATTAAAACTGAAAGTAAATATCTTAGTAATCGAAACGAAATATTTGCCAGTTCTTTCAAGTGTTTAAAAAGATATTTAACTTTCGTGCCTCATAAAGTGCTAAACAACCAAAAAACATAAAAGTAACTTCTTGAACTTTTTTCAGAAAAGTCTTCTAATTGCTTGTTCGTTATAACACACAACTTAGGCACTAAATGTAGAATGCATAAATGGAATAAAAATTTTATGGCTTGAAAACTTTTTACGAAATAATAATAATATCTAATAGTAATAGTGAAGTTGGTGTAGAATTTTAAACTTGCAGTTATAAGTAATGATGCTGTTTTTTTCGTAATAAATTGTGATAAACTGGCTGTTGGTTAACTTTAAGTATAATAGGTATTATAATAATTGTTCTGACCCCAAACAAAATGTAATCCTATAACATTCTGCAGGAAAAGCGCGCTATTATTTTCCATGGCAACTCAGTTTGGCCAACTCATGTTACATCAAAGCATTAACGTAAATGCTTCCAGAAAATTTTAGAAGTTAAATCCAGAAGATAACTTAATTTTTCCACCTAAATTCCAAAACAAACATGTATTTTTAACTGATGAAAAAAATTTCGACGGTTCTCTTGTGAATTACAATTAACGAAGTTAAGATAAAGGATAGCAAGCTTTAAATTCGTATTAACCATCACACCAATGCGACATTTGCAGTATCAGCCAATAAATTAAAAGCGGCGAGGGTGAAAAAGTATATTAAGTTAATGATGTTTGCTTAATAATTAAGGTGGAATGCTGGTGCTAAATTTATCATTACTTATTCCCTTTCAGTATCAAGGCCGACAAAAAAAGTTGTGTGGGGGGCTAATTGCTTTCTTAATTTCCGCGCTTGGTTTATAAGATTACATATTTGCTACAACCCTAAAAATTTTTTGTTACAGCAGGGGTATTAAGCGCGGTTTTCAAATTATAGTAAAATATAACTATAATAATTATTAATATTGTTGGGTTAAATGTCCTAAACCCATTTTCTTATAACTAGCTATAATAAATGTTAATTAACGCTGAAATGGGTGAAAAAGATTTAGTACCTTTCGCTGTGATTGTGAGTATGAAATAAGATTATATAGTATAAACGATAGTGACACGAAATGTCATCTGGGCCTACACAGAATGATTACAGAGTATTGTGGTTTAATGTCTAGAAGGTTGGATTATTAATGAACAGTATTAACCCAACACATAATTATTTCAAAACTATATTTGCGGGTATGGGATTATTTAACATAAATGTAAACGTACAAACTTTACTACTCCCAGAGAATATAAATAATTTATGTGAATGATACCTTAGTAGTGCAAGTGAGTGATTTATCACATTTGAAAGTTAAAAGCGAGTTTCCAAACCCACACAGACTTGTTCAGATTTAGGGCTTTTGTTTATTATCAAAATACCAATCGTAATTTGGGGGTGTATGAATAAAAATTATAAGTAGTTATTCGCTCATCGATAACCAGGATTAAAAGTTTAGTTACGGTATTAGAATTCTATCCCATTTTGGAAAAACTACAAAACACACAGTGTTATCTCCAATAGGTGTGTAAAAGAACATAATTCTACCTGAGAGGTTTTTTGCTCATGTCTCCGGACCGGAATGGTTTTAGTAGTACGGGGAAGCGAATTTGGTACATTTGAAGCTCTATAATTCTGAGGAGTTTGCAGAAGTTGCTGTACAAAAGTTGGGAAGCCACGCTAATCCAGTTAAAGAACATTTTTTATCACTGGCTAAACTCAAATGATTTTCTACCTGCGTTTTATTGTCGAAAAAAATTTAACTGGGGTCCACTATATTAGTACTAAGGAATTGAACCCGATCGATATTTTCCATTTTCTCTCGTATAGCACGTATATGATTTCTGATATGATTGGAACCGTAGTTAGTACATTCATTAGGGTCCCTTTTTTCCAGCATCAAACTGCTGCTATATACCCAACTTAAGGGGATATGGGAACATACCCTTTGCAAATGAGCTATTTATCAAATAATGGGCTATTGGCCCTCTATGCGAGTGAATCGCTTGCCTGTTTTAACTATTCTAGTGCTATAATATCCGGACTATTTGAAATGTTTGTGGGGAACTTGCAACACGATCTATTTGCCATTTATCTGGGTCTGTGGTATAAAAATTGATGTTCCCTTATCTGACATACAGGGGGCGGCATAAGCGTGATGTAATGGAAAGCGAGACAAGAATCTTGATTTTACACAAGATACAAAACAACTACATTGTAAATCACACAAATTCAAGATGGGGGCTCTGACTGTCTTACCTGATAAACTCAAACTAGTTCTCAAGTTATTACGTTGTTTGCTCAGTATTAGCGTAGGTTTGTATACAGGGTTCGGCTGATTAAATATGTAGTAAATTACGCCAAAGAAATTATGTTTTAAACTAAAATTCTATAACAGAATATCACTCAGTCGAAATAGATCTTTTTATTACACTAAACCTGTTGATATTAATTTGGTTTCTATATTCGTCAATATGGTGGATCCACTCGTAAGAATCTATTAAACCGATTTTCGTGAAATTACTTAAATTTATTAAAATAATCTCTGGGAACCCCATTATTTTCCTCTGAATTTTCTCCTGTCGAGGATTAAGCATTACGCGCACACTCAGTATATTAGAACCATGTCGATGCGTGATTTATGGCAACGGGAAGTCTTTCCTAACCAACAAACAACAACGTGAGTGTGTTACAATGAAAAACCTATCTGCTTGTTACTATATAACGATAATTCAGTTTTTCAGCTGAAATGATAATTATTTTATATATCATCCAGCTGTGGGACTATCGTCGCGCACAGCAAAATTTAAAACTCAATTCATTGGTAAAACGGAAAACTGTAGTGATTAATTACTTCCGAACAATCCGTATAAGTGATTGGTAGAAAATAAATATTGATTTACCAAGTTTTAGTTAGTTGGTGAATGAGTTTTTTCCAGTAGTGTATCTGAGATTGAAATTTGGATCCTTGAAAATATAATATAGTAAATTAACACAAACACATATTTCTTGTTTCATTTTAATTAGAAAAATTCCATAAATTACACAACACAACTGTTTTATTTAGTGGAAAATTTTCCAATTTAATTTGAACTTTTTCTGGTGCAAAAATTCTTTTAGGTTGTTTTAATAACTCGCAAAGTTTTGTTTGCGTTTTTTAAACTTGTACATAACTGTAGAAAAAATATATCGTGGGTTCAATTTTTCGTTTAATTAATAATACTTTCAGAACATAATTCTAATTTTTCAGATATTTCATTTTTAACAACAAAAGCCAAGAATTTATTACAGCTGAAACAAGGAGAGGCTAATCTTGAGCACCTAAATATCAGAAATAATATAGACCCGAGAGCGAGCCGAATACAAAGATTTAAAGAGCCCCAGAGATAATATTTTCGTACTCAGAGTGTAATTTGCTCTCTGGAAGGTTCGAATTTTCTTAATAGAGCATTGAGAGACCTAAACAAAATCACAAATACAACTTCGCCTAGAAAAAAAGTTTTGTCCTTGTTCAACTTGCAGTATTGAAGCGGTACAGATTCTGCAAGTTATGCCACAGAATAGATTATTCCAAAACATGGTATAGTTTATAACTGATTAATAACTCTAACGCATTAATCATAGATGATTGTTTCATATGAACAATGAACAATTCAGTCTGCGATTTGGTTTTTAATTAACTATTAGTTTATTATTATACAAAATTGTTATTAAAATTCAAGTGTAATTCATTTTTCCCACACAATACGCATATTGATTTTGTATATTGAATGAAAATTGCCCTACTATTCAAATAAATGCCAAAATTACGGCGCAGCGTTTGTTAAACCGTACATTGAATACGTACTAAAAATTAATTTAACAATCATTTTATTTTATCAAAGCCATTGACATATTTTCCCCTGATGGTAGGTTCGTTAAGAAAATTAGTTGGATTTTATTTCAACGAAATTAAAAGGATTATAACATGGAAATTTATGTTTATTTTTATGGTGCTTTCGATTTTTTCACTGCCACTGAAACTCATTATCCTTTGCCGGGAAAAAAAATTATACTGATGGCGGCAACGTCTATTAATTAACATACATTTTTAAAATGGTGAACTTTGATGTGATTGTACATTCCGTGTAGAGGACATGGAAAGTCTTCAATAGATTGCAACAAACAGTTCTATCGTGCACTATCGCTATCGATCGCTGCTCTGTCTGAGCTTTAGCTTTAAAACGTGCTATATGTACAGAGCTTTCCAATGCCAAATTGAACATCCTATAAGCACTAAGTACGACAAAGAGCAAAATATAATAAATATTGTCTTAAATATAATACGCAGTTAAAGCCACTTTCAGCAGGATTTGGACGGATAAAAGGGAAACTCGAATGTACACTCAAGACGGTTCATAAAATATTTTCACTGCGCATGCTTCTAAGCGTCCTATGTGCATATTTTCGATAAACATACCGTATGCTAATGTTATTTTTACTAATAAAATAAACTGTTCTTTTACTACTTGCCCAAGTAATGGTTAAACAAATTGATGAATCTCAAGCGTTTGCGGATTATTTACAGTAAAAATTTTCTAATTAACTTCTAGCATGAGTAAATCCTAGCAGAAAGTCTCCCACTTGCAAATTATCATGAATTTCACGTCTATTTTTGCACCGATTTCGCCAGTTTGTTTAGGATAGCTTCAGCAAACTCTTGGCCCTTGGGTCCACCTTAACCATCGCGTTTGGCGTTTCGATTTGTCAGATATTGAATAATAATGCGCTGCTCAACATCAACACAGAATAAAGTAATATCTATCTTCGAATAAAACTGTGATATAAGTACGAGGAGTGTCTATATATAATACGATACAACCCATTCACTTTTTTACTCGCGTAAAAATATTTAATGATAAATATGCTCGTAATTAAAATTGTTCACTTTATATCATATTCGTTATAAATGCATCGCTGAAGCTTGCTAAATTATACGCAACATAAAAAGTAGTTAAAATTGCGAAAAGATAAAAGAAAAAGGAAATTAAGAAGGCGTTAATGAAGTGTTCCGTTATACATACTTTGAATTATTATGTGCGACCTTTAAAGGGATTTAGTCTGTCTTTTTACATCGTTTCGTAAAAATATGCGAGTTTATACAAGAAAGAATTACCATCATGCATATACGGGTATTATTGAAATACTGAAATGACTTTTATCTAAAATGGTTTCTATACTTCTAGGCAAGCTATTTGGAAAAATCTTTATAAGCTTTGTACTGTAGCAGATAGTTAAGTGCAAGAGATTTGAAATCTCAAAATAACACGTCGAATTTAATCAACGGAATAATCTTGTTTTCGTTTTGCATTTGAAATAAAAAAGCATATCAAAGAAAGTCGTACAAATTGAATAAAGCCCAACTAGTTGGAGTTGGACCTTGCAGGTGTATAGAATAAATTAGTCGTTTGATGATCATCACGAACTTAAAGCTATGGTAATGTTAGTCCCTTTTATCTCCTTTACACGATCTGCCAAAGATTATTTCCATTTTTTTTAAACTGAATATTTGAGGGATAATGATTTGTAAATACTCAAACCACACTGAAATAAATTTGTATTTGATAAAAAGCGAGACGTTATCGTTATGACGTAGAAAAAACTCCTATTAATTAATCTTAAGTTTGGATTGCTCTATTTGCACTTAATTACTTAATCTCCGTCATGTTCTTTGAGCTAAAAGAAGTTACTACTTACATGATGATGTTAACATTAAATAAACAATTAACTTTAGTTAAGTACTACATGAATTTATTAAAATAATCAGTTAGTTCTCGTAGCACTTAAATTTTACACCAGAAACTAATTACGTAAATATAAAGTATGAAAATTCTAATTATCTAGGGTAATTGTATGTAGTTAGGGTAATTAAATAATCTTGAGAATGAGCGAAAATTAACAGCAGATTAATATTTATTTACGTGGATACCAAACCGCTGGTAAATATTAAAAATGAAACTATTTCCAACGCGGGAAAACACTTTATTTTTTTCTTTGTTGTGTTTTTGTGGAATTCCAAAGTTTCTTATCACTTCTACTGGTATGTCCGATAAACTTCTGAGTTATTTTATTGTGTAGTTTGTACAATGTGATCTATCATTCTGATATAATCAATAATCCATTAGTGATTTATGAACAAAATAATTTATTATGTATTAATGTTATTATTGGTAATAAAGAAATTAATTTCACGTGAAAAACGGTTTCTTTTATTCCAGCTTGTACTGCGCTTCCTCTGAGACACTATTATAAACCCTTGATATGAGGTGAAATAAAACACCCTTGTGATGTATTTACAACGTGTGATTTGAGAATTTTTATCAATGTCAAGGGAGGAAACTTCTAATCTCTTCGATTGTTACTTCTTGGTACTTAAAATGTTTAATAAGGGACGAATAAATATTGGATTCGAGTTTTGACGAGTACCCCTGCCGACAGGATTCAATCCTTAATGATTTTATGACACATCACATGGTAAAATCTGATAAATTTAAAATGTCCAGCTTTTCCAGTTTAGATGTGTAATAAATATTAAAATTCAGATTAAATTTTAAACTATGCACGGGTTATTTTATGCGGTGCCGCCGTTAGAAATGGATATATCCTGAATAAAAGATGCGTGCGAGTGATAAGTAAATTAGCTGAAGTAATGATTTTTCAAGAAGCTTTAATGTGAAAAATATATGCTTCCCTTTTCAGATTTGTACTAGAGAATGATTTGCATAAAATTTACATAAAATATAACGGTATTTATGACCAAACATAAACTAGAGAGAGGTCCCCTTTTCAGGTGGTTTTGAATTACATATGAGGGTTGCGAGAGTCTTTTTACATGTCGACATGTTTACCATGTCATACGGAAAAAATAAATAATCAGGTGTTCATTTGCATTTAGACTTAGAAGTGAAACAGTTTTCAAATGTTTATAGAAATATAATTCAGGGCACTTTGCAATAATACGCGCGTACAAAGTTGAAATCTTGTTATGATAGTTGCCTTAAGTTACTAAATTAACTTTAGTTTCGATAGGACTCGCCCAAACAGCCTTTCGGTTTATAGAATGGCCCCGAAACAACATATACTTAACGCACGGTTGCACAAAAGTTTTAATGTTAATCGACAGAAGTGAAACTGAAATATTTATCATAATATATTTTATTTCACAACTGTATAAATAGATAAATATTTTACGTCTACGGTAGCTTAAATTACCAATTACCTCGGTTTTCTATGGAACACGAAACTGTGTAAAAGAAAGTACTTTATGCATTTTATTAAATATAAAAGCAAATTGTACATCAAAATTTAATATTGTTTCATAAAAACATTCATTTATTTCTATCACCAACTTTACAGCATTCTAGCGCATTATTTATTATACAACAGTTTTTCTTCATTTTTCCCCCAGTTGTTGTTAAAACAACATTACAGTTGACAGGATGTGTGTCAGCGTTTTAACTTTATTATAAGAAAAACTCTCAGGTGTTGTTTTTAAAAAAGTGCTCGACAATTCAAAGCAAACGGATTTGTCTTAGATTGAATATCCCCGAAACTATCTTTTCAATAAAGTTGTATGTAGGTTAGAAGAATGTCGTCCTTGTGTGAAACCACCCTCGCTCATCCTGTTCCTTTTTTACTGGCTGCCACGAGCTTTGCGCGGCTCTTTCTAAGGGAAGGGACAGGATGTTGTTAGTAGGGATGTGTGTTTTAACATTAAAAGCAGAAAAAAGGCTTTGATAAATATCTCTTGATTTATCTACTTCATTAATATATGTTGCATGAAATTGTTGGAAGAGTAATTTAATCGAGTGTATACATTATCATTATCAATAGCAGTTGAAAAACCCCTTCGACCTAATTGTTTTTAGATTTTGCATAATCATTTTCCTTCTGTAGACAAACGAGTGATAAATGAGTTTTGTCCACGCACTTATGACACGAATTATCACAAAACACCCACTTATCAACGTCATTCTTTGGAATTCTACAAACATTAAACATATTCAACGATCATCAGCAACGTCCCTTAACAAACATATCAATATAAATATCGTGTAGTGGCAACCCTGTGACTGACGATTAAATCAATTTTTTCAGTGAAGAAAACACATACAATATACAGTGTGTCCTACTATACTCAAATAAGTACAGAGATACTTAGGTTAGAGCATGTACAATATCGTTTTTGTATCTTAGAATTTGATCCAAATCAATTTTTTTAAGACGATATACAGTGTGTCTTAAAGCAAGTTCCTTTGCGCTCTTAGGTTAGTTTTAGCACATCCCCCATTATTGTTTACATCCCGAAATGTAATTCAAACTCGAATCCTTTTAAATTCCGATGCACGAAAATATGGAAAACAAATTCGCCACAGTTCACGCTCTGCTTACGCACTAAATATATCAAACACCAGAAAAAACTGACATTTCCGTTGAGCTCTGAAAATTGTTTTCTTTTTTCACCAAAATAAACAACTTTTTTCAACAAAATGCCAATCATCTTTAGTTCTGTTTAGTTCTCTATGATTCAGTGGAAAACGTATTGCTGTGTGTTTTTTGGAAAAAAAAAATTAAGTAAGTAATAAATCAAATACATGACGATGTGTGATTTGATGTTAGTGGAGGGAGCCCTTGACAGTAGATAGGGCAAACAAAATGTCCATTGATAGGATAATAGTCGATTAAAAATAATGACTATTCGTTTGATGTTGTGGTGGTTTGTTTAATATTCATTCAATAAAACATCAATTAAGTTTTCAGACATATAATCGAATATTTCCATTTTATTACAGGAAACTATTATATTTTATTTATTGATACAGGTTTTTTTAAACCAATCAATTTGATTCCAGTTGTGAGGGAAAAACCACAATATAAGGAAAGCTTTCAGTTTTTGCTAAATATGGTGGATGCACCAGTGCTAAAATTAAAATAGAGGCTCTCGACAAAGCCTTCATCAAAGTGATGGTATGACGCGTGACTATAATAAAAATGGTCTACATTATTTTCATGTTAAGCCAAGTATTTTATTATTTTCTTTTAGTAATTAAAATCTGCTTTTGACAGTCCTCTTCCATTTAGAGTGAATTATGGTATGGTGATATCATCTAGAAAACTAGGATTGACGTCATCCCAGAAATATCACCTGTTTCGATTTTCTTGATAATGTCAACCAACACAGATAAAACCAAAGTTTATTTGAACATTTGTTTTATTTAAAGAAGAAAATAGAAGTTTGTCTAGTTTAAAGTTTTTTATGGGACGCGCAATTACCAAATAGTTTCTTTACGAGTAGATGACGACTGGATTCACGTATAAAGCTCCGATAAATTATAATACAATAAATAAGAAGAGACTTAAGACAAATGGTATACTTCCCGAGTGCAAGGATGGGTAAAAAACGATTCAGGATAAAGAATCTGTAAGATATTGTTCATTCATTTTTCATTTGGTCTCAGGGTGGAACCATTTGTAGAAAAAATATTTCTACAGGAGAAATCTAGTAACGCAACAAAACAAAAATTTCTGGTGGTAAAATAAATAACAAGTTATATCGTAAAATATCCCATACACAAGCATTTAAAAAAAGCAAATAAATTTGTTATGATTCATCTCGGTCGTATGTGCACTCTACATAATAAAAAGTAAATTTCAATTCTCATACCTACGGATCAAGTCTTCGCAAACATTTTATTGTGTGAATTTTATTTGGACACAGAAAGCGTATTTTAATTTCTATATGACGCAACTTAAATAATCGATTACGATTATAATATTCTACTTACGCTAAATGAACAAACATGAACCTTTTGCCCTATCAGCTATTAATGATCTTTTAAATTAGTTTCTAAGCCGGAATATTGTGACCCCGGCGCCTCCGCCAGATTTCAAACAGTTTAAGATCTTTATCTAGCGAACGAAAAACTCTTGGCAAGCGTAAATATTTACTGTTTTGCTATGAGAAAAAATGGAAATTTTAAGCGAAGTGACAATATTGAAATTTCCTTTTCAATATTTATACGATGTCCTAATATTTGTCCATTTATTGATTATACGACATATCCTCCTGAACAAATTTAATTTTTAATGTTTTAAATCTCGAAACGAACCTGTAAATTTGTGTGCGCATAATTAAACAATTTTCTAGTGAAATCACAATGAATTTAATTAAAGTTGCATCATATTCGCTGAACGCTCGTCAGCAAAACAAATAGCAAATCTTTGTAGAGATATGTAATATCTTTTTTAATGTTTTCCACATTGCTGCACCAATCGTCGATTCATGTTAACTAAAATCAATGACAGTAGATTAAAAAAATGGTGGTGCGCTCGGAAAGCTGCCGTGAACACACTAGATTAAAAAGTGGTCGACATTGGTATAAAAGTATTATTAATTTTAGAAATCATCCAACTCTCGTGCTGGGGGATCATAACGACATTCAATTTAATTTTTTGTTTTTGGAAACGAATAAATTTGAAACCGGCGCATCCGCCAAAAATTAAAACCGCGTATTTATGAGCTGTTATAAAATTAGGAATTTCATGTAGGTAATTTTTTCGTTTTTATATATAATTCGTTTCAACTCTAACCCTTTAAATTTTAATTTTTGGACAAAGTGTATTTTATATAAAAACTCTTGGTTATAGTTAACATTAATCTAAACTTTAATTTAATCCTGGCGCATTCGCCAAATTTCACATTTTACTTTATCCGATAAATAACAGTCGACAATAACTTTGTTAATTTAAAAAAACATTAAATTCCAAAAGAATTTATTTCCCCGGCGCATCCGCCAAATTTAAAACTTCGTGCGGTGCATCCTAATAAAGCGTTTAATAAATTTTTGTAAATAAATCATGAGTTGGTTTGTTGGAAGGGCCAAGAATTGCTGTGTGGAGCACGCTAGACGCAATAATTGTTAATTATAGCGAGGTTCTTCAACCGTTTAATTATAAACGCCCTGTACATACATGAACTGGTAAGTCGGGTAATTATATAATGCAATATGACATTCGCAATATATCACTAGTAAAGCTAGGGGCTATTGTGTTAAGATTTAACCCGCATGGAAATTTTACTACTTGTATAATATTTTATTATTTCCCCTCTAAAAATGTCAATTGATTTTAAAATAAAAATTTTGTCGTGTTGTTTATATAAAATATATAACCATCAATACTGCTGTAAAATTTAAGGTAAATATGAGTAATTCTTTTTACCACATTAACTCACTAAATCCCCCTTGAGATTATTACAAAATAACATTTATTTCAGCTCCAATTAACAGAACATTAGCAATACATTTTGTGCTAATCTTTTACGAGTTTCCGTTTATAATACAATAATAATTGCAACTACCATCAGAACAAAATTATATGTTGCAAACTGTTGGCCTAAGCAGGAAAAAAATAAATAATGTACTCGTAAATATCCTTAATTTACAAAAAAATGTTAAATGATATTGTACCCAGCATTATATTACAATATCACAATGTTGTTAAAACAACTCAAATAAAAGATTTTTCTCTGTCTGAAACACAAAAGTTTTTCTTCGTTATAGAACAAATGTTTAGACTTAAATAGAAAAAAATGTGAGCAAAGAGGAAAACCTACACAAAGAAACTAAACAACTCTTTTTAACCGGCTAAGTATGAATATGCATCAAGAGAATAACTCTTGTAGTTAATGGAAATAATGAAATGTATATGAAAATGTTAGGAGAACGGAGAGGATGTCGCGTCGTAACAAGAACCCTTGATGTTATATTTTATCTAAAATAGTCTACTTACTTTAATTTCAGTTATAATCAACGGTGCATTCTTTTAACTCATTTATTTGCTTTGACTTTCTTGTAGAATAACAAATCTCAAAGAAAAACATCTACAAATGAAATCAGTTTGACAAAAAGTGTTAATTACCTGGATTGTCTCGATTAGGCTATTGTTACAGGTAATTATTGTGTTAAAACATTGTGTCCACTCGTCACTATCTTAACATTTTGCTTACCAAGCACAAGGAAAAGTTTAATAACACTTCGAAAAGTCAAGTAAAATTTTGTTGATTTTTAAACAAAGTTTTTGATGGGAAAGAAGTTCGTAAGAATCAGCGTGTTTTCAGCAGGAGCAAGTTGGACTATATGGTTGTACGGCAGTAGCTGTTTAAATACTAACTTCTATTTCACATCCCAACTCCGGGAGAAGCGAGTTACCGCCGACCAATTCCGGATTTTCTCGACTTGGTCACTGAAAACAGAAAAGCTAGTATAGATTTTCCGATCGGACACAATCATTCCTTTAGTTGACATTAATTGACATTTGTCAATAGTTTGCCAAAGTTTATATTTCCAGCTGTCAGTTTAAGCATTATCCACAAGAATTTGCTTTCGACCTACTTCCACATATAGAGCAAACGCCGCCTAAAAGGGTTCACAATTTAAACCTCTGAAAGTTTTTTTGAAAAATTACTGAGAGGCGTGTGGCGAGCGCTGTCCTGAAAATACTGTAAGAAACCCTAAAGCCGGTCCTGTTTAATAAAATATCTAACGGTTTTTTGTGTGAAATAATTAGTGACAGTCACCGCTTGTTCTATCAAATTTCATCTTATACGCCTATTTTATTGAAACTCAAAAACACGAGCCAACATCAGTTGATTTAACTGTCATATTATTTTACTGAGACAACAACACATCCAATATTATTTTTTCTTATGAAAGTCATAATATTAAAACGAGGCGCGCTGTGGTAAAATTAAATTTAAACCTGTCGTTTGTTCACCAACGGTGAGGTAAAAATGGTTTAATTCTTAATCCTGATATAAAGCTGCCTTGTATGCTGGATTTGGAAATGCGGTTGAAAAAGCCACATCGATTATTGTTGGTTAATATTATATAACGTGAAATGTGTGTTATTATGTGTGGGAGAATAATATCTAATTAAAGTAGAATTTTTCCAATCCAATTTCTTAGCATTTAGAGCTAATACATCATAATATTTTATTAGTTTTTTTACATGAAAAAAAAATAGATATTTATTGAATTATTCTTTTTATCCATTATTCACACGCTCTCATTATATAATAATTAGGTTTCCATTAAGTCTTAATGACATTTTCTTCCTAACACAAAAATAATTGAACATTTTTTTACATCAATACAAACAATGTATCGAAAATTAATTTATTTCACATAAAAACATGTGTGCACATTACCCTAAATATATCCTATCTATTTAACACAATTTGTCGTATATTTTTATTTCCACGATGATGATCTCCGACGAAATCTATCTTTTATAGCTGGTTATGCCTCGCGTTCCATATCGATTAAATCATAAGGAAAAAAGTAAAACTTACTATACCTATTAAAGATTTTAGAGGTTTCCGCTAATAAATTTTATAATTATAATAACTTAGATATTATAATCGGTTTCTCTACTTAGAAAATGTTTCATCGTAGCGTGTACATGCATAAAACTTTTCGTTTTAGTTTTATAATTATCTCGTATAGACGAGCTTAAAAAAATGTATACAGTGTGTCCCAGTTTATATCGTCAGGATTTCACCAGTCGATAGTTTTAGTTAGATTTACTGTACTATTAGGTTATTTTGAGTTAAGTTATCAGAAAATTATAGGATACGAAAAAGTTTCTAAATTGAATGGAAAATACTCTCTGGATATTGGTGCTGCAAAAAAAAACAGTGGTGTACGTTTTATTCAATACAATGTTTTTGAAGAAACCCGTACGCACGCCTCTGTGTTGTAAATAAAATAATTGCCACCACTATTAATAAGAGAATACAAAAAAAAAATCTATGCAAAATTTCAGAAGGCTAACTTTTTTTGTTATTGATTTATAGCAAATTATTTAAAATAATGTATTTTCTTTAATGGCCTGTACGTCAAAAAGAAAGCAACATTCGACCATAGTTTATTAGGCAAACCACCTTTAATTTTCGCTAAACTATCGACTGGTGAAATCCTGACGATATAAACTGGGTATAAAAGAAATTGTGATATGCCTAATAGGATTTTTAGGAAAACTTCTACAATGTGTGATTGAGAAGATGATCCAGAGCCAAAAGTTGGACTGGTGGATGCCACTTTGATATAGAAGTTAAACATATTATGCGTCAATATTTTCATTTTCAGTTAAATTTTTTCTTACCTTTTCGCTAATAATCCACACCTAGCTTAAAATATTTCAAATAAACCTCTCAACAACCTTCCTCTCCAGCACCAATTGAATTTGATTTAAATTTCACGTCAGTTTCCTTTTCCTTTTAAACGTAGTGCTCGCTGATGGCCTCTTCCCAACCTGACTAAAAACAGTGTTTATTCACTTTTCATAATATTACCATCGAAGCTTTATATTGTGTGGAAAGATGAGGGCAACCATGCAGTGCTGGAACCTATCCCTCCTCTTTGATGTGTTAAATATAAGTTTGTCAGTGGAAAATAAAAAATAAAAAAATTTATATACCGCCACGCGTGAAAGTGTGGATTTATTATTGAAAGTCAATTACGCATCTTGTGTGCGGAATAAAAATTCTAGGAGGGTAAAACGAAATTACTAATGCGAGAGTAAAGTAATTAGGAGGTTAAGAGCATCTTGCTTGCAGATTAGCACATCAATGTTTTCTATTTAAAACTACTTTAGACTTTAAAAGCACAACATATGACAGACAAATAACTAAAATTGATAATTGAAAAGTTTCATTTATACATTAATTTATATGTGCTTTTAGCGTTAAAACACTGCGTGAAAACAAAGCTCTTATACGCCATGTAAATTTATTTTTACAATTAAAATATTATTTATGGCGGGATAAATCTTGCAGCTTAAATAGGATAATCATTGATATGGTTTTAATCGAATATGAAACACTAATAAAAAGCATTTCTATATCAATGAGCTTACATGTATTGTATATGTTCTATATTTTACAAGCAGTTATCGAGGTTTGAAGTTGGGTTAACAAAATAAAAACTGTAGATTTATATTAAAATAAAAGCACAACCATTATTTAATCTCGCTTTAAATACATCCAGTTTACGAGTGGACTGGACTTTTTATTAATGTACAGTCCATACATATTAATTAATTAAAAAATATACAATTAGCTCGTAAATTTCGTGATTCTATTTTAAAAATTTGCTTTTTAATTAATAATATACACTGTAAAACAATGTACATAAGCAAAAATGCGGGACAGGGATGAAAATATTTAAATTAATTATGTATAGTAATTATTTTGAAAAAGTTCTATTAGGAGATTCAGTAAAATGCGAAATTCTACACTGACTGAAACAAAAATATTTTATAAACTTATGTACGCAAATTCAAAATTCGCTCTGCAGGTTTAAAAAATCCTGCTCTTTATTATTTGAGGTTTGTTCAACTTTATTAACTCTTTGACTATGACATAATGCATGATAAAGTTTTTTTTGTAAAATACGCAAGCATAAATCCTTCTTGAGCGTTCGAAAGAAAAAATTTCATAAACCCATAATTTGAATTCGTCTTGGTCGCCTCGGTAATTTATTTTTTCTGGTGTCGCTCAAGGCGAGCATCATCTATCATTTCTTGTTTGTATAAGGGAGAAATCAAATCTAAAAGGGCCAAAAGCTATATATGGGAAGGTTGTACCTCCTCATTAATTAGCTTTATGGTTTAGCAAAAACAAAGCGCCCATCCAAGTTTTCTTTAATTGTTTTGTAACATGATGTAGGTATTTGATGAGGACTTTCCTTTCGTTGGTAAAAATTGTGTAATGATAAATAAATAAGTTTTGTCCAAGCGAGAAATTCTGTAAATATTTCGACGACGTTATTTGATAATTGGATATGATAAACTGTATATATTTCCTTGGGAACTCTAAAAATACGGTTTATTTATTTAGCCATTTGGCTCTGGGATCGCTATATTTGCTGCGGGTAGCAATTTACTCGACCCAAAATATATTGGTGTATGTAATTTTCCATATGTTATAACACATTTAGAATTTACCTGGACTGTTTACCAACTTGAAAATTACATTTCCAATGGTATTTCCCATAAACAATAATAAAACAACGCTTCTTATGTTTAATTTGTGTTATATTGACTTCTCCCTGTTTTCAATTAACACCCAGTAATTATTTAAGTACAATAGATTACAACTTGGAAGTGTAACAAAATTCAATTTAAAATAGTAAACTGAAGCGATCACAAAGTTCTTAAAAGCATTATCGTTGTTCGTAGAGATTTATTTGCAAATTTTTGTAACGTACCCAACTTGGAAGTTGACCATAAATCTTATAACGTCAATTGCGTTATATTGTAAGGATGATTTTGCAGAAAAAGGGTTTGTAATTCAACAATATTTTTGTAACCAGACCCGTATTTTTTTAGTTCATATTCATGTTTTATTCATTTTTACAAATACCAATATAAGACAGTTTCCGTCGATGGGAAATAGATGAAATTTTAGTGTATCTACATCTACATGCATATGACATTGTATATTTCCCTCGAGACGTTTTATGCAAATTTTAATTAATTCTAAACATCCTTTAAGTATAAATTTAACATAATGAAGCTTAAAACTGATTACCAATATTCCTGGTAAACCCACAAGGATTCAATTGGTTGTTATAGATGTGATTAAGTACATAATGTATGTATATAACAATACTCAATAGCACTAAGTACACAATAGTAAGCAAATTATCCGAGCTAATACTCATTTCATTATAATTTGGAACAACAAAAATAATTCAGCAAACTTTGGTTTAGTAATTTACTATTTTCTAGCAATTCAAGTAATACGTCACCTCTGATGGATGAAATCGAACTTTCGAAACTGAGTCACTTGTATAATTTCACATTTTATTTACTCGATTTAAACGAAACACAAAGAGCAAGAAACTCGTACAATGACAGACAGTGAACGACGTAGGTACATAATATAGAGCAATAATACAAGGGGGGCTCCCCATCACTCAGTCAGAAAATTAATATTAGACGTTAAAGCTAAATAAAATTATTGCCATCTTTTTAGAGATATTTTTGTGTTTTTCCGATGTAAGCGGCTGTGAAACCGTCGATTTTTATGAAAATCTAAAATTGTTCGTCTATTGAAAACCATAGAGATAAGAATTTGAATTCCTAAACAAAACTTCCCCTGGCTAATGTAGTAAAATTTATTTATTAAAAATAGTTTTGTGCAGTGAGAGTGAGAGTGCAGTGATTGATGATCTGTGCTAAAAGCTTCAAGGTAAAGGCAACATTTAGAAAATATCGATTTTTGAAATTAATAATTTCGTTTTAGTTATGTAGGTAGGTCCATGATGATACATTGAGATCCTCTATGTAATACAACAGCGAAAAAGGTCAGAACTATATTTTATTATATCTCTTAGGTTTTGCTTATAATTTACTATTTTTATATCTACACTGAAAAAAGTAAAAGTACGTAACTCGGTAAAATTACATGTCTCACAGGATTTTACATAAAATAAGTAATTTTAAAATTACAGGAATATTGTACTTTTACCAGATAACGCGCATACAAACTATGTGATTGGTCAACGAATTACATAAAACCTGTAATAAAGTACAATAATCATGTTCTTTTACATTTTTATGTAATATTACAATTTTTTGGACTTTTACTTATACTTTACAACAAAAATGTAATTTTCACAATGAAATACTAAAAAAGTGTAAATTCTACAATAAAAGAGTAATTTTTACAGTTCTAGTTATGTAAATTATATATAAAAATACATACATTTTTTTCAGTGTGGTTTCATTTAGCGAACTTTTCATACTTTTAGCGTTCTAAACTGCAAAATTACAGAACATATAGTCCTTGCTACATTCTACTATTGAACTTTGGTATTTTTTATTATTTATACTCAAAATATCTAGAATGTTTTACAACAAGCAGTTTGTGCCCTCTGTTGGGTAATGGCTCTATCAGCTTTGTAAATTCTCTACAGCTCTATGTTCTTATTTTATTGGATATTGAACAACTGCCCTCTATGGTCTATCGGTCTCTAATTTTAGTCTAATCCAAACTAGATGTACAAAATTATAAGAAAAATTTAATCAATGCCATCCTCACTTTCACGTGGTAAATCGGCAAAAGTTATGTTCATGTAGATTGGGGGTACCACAGGGTTCGGTTTTAAGTCCTGTTTTATTCAAATAGAAATTATATATATACGATTTCATAGTTACAGTAACACGCGATTAGTTTAGACTTAAAATTCAAAAAGTGAAGAAAAAAATAAGTAGAATAAGTTGAAATAGAATAATAGATAAAAGGTGATTGTAGATATGTGATTGGGATACTGGAAAAAACGTAGAACCTTTTCAAATACCTGGAGCATTTTCAGTAAAAAAATCCAGTGCAAATAACGAAACCTTGCAAGGGTTATATATTTGTAGGGGAGCCCAAAAGATTAAGGCGGGCACTGAAAAATTCCGTCTTGATTTTAAGGTACAGATATTTTTTACTCATTGTCAGTGTGTAATTTATATGAAACCGTATGTGCCCTCTCTTGGATAGTTTCTAAAACAACTTTTCGAATCCTGTAACCTAAACACAAGTACCTAATCAATATTGTCACATTTCTTAAATTTCATTACCAGTTTTCTAGATTTAGTAGACGTGAAATTACAGATATCTATCCTTAATCAAAATTGGTATTTCGAGCTAGGAAACATTTTGTATACTACCCTTTGTCGTTTACAAAATAGCAGGATCTTTCCTTTTACCGAACTGTAGTTCCTCGCCCCGCAACTAGATGCCTCCCTCATTACAAAACTCGCTAAATAATTCCGCATATTCAAAATTAAATAATCGAACAAAGCATCACGTTTCAATTTTCGACAACTACTAATTAATTCCACAAAAAACCGAGTGGCAACAAATAGCACGTTCTTTTTGTTTTCAAATTGCATTTCCATGAGGGCGATAAACATAAACTGTTTGCCAGAGTAAAATACCATAATAGAACGAATAGGAAAGATAAAACAAGTGGATATTATATGGAATAAAATTGGTATAAAGGTATAAAAAGCAGATGTCTACGTGGCAGTTTAGAAGGCAAATAAAAAAAATGATGAGGATATATTTTTATTTCGCGGCGTTTAAGTTGGAGCAAGTAAAAATTATGCGCTTTGATCTGAAGTATACAGGGGGTTTCAGCTAGAACTAGACAAAGGAGTAAACCAAAATAAATTTTAAATTCTATTTAATTTAAATTTAGTAAAATTTAAATTTCGTTAAAGTTGAAAAATATAAATATCGGAAGATTAGTCTTAAAATTAGTTACATAATTAAAGTTTTTAAGGTTTGATTTATACATATAGGTCAGAATAGAATTTTCTTGCCATAATTTAATTGTTTTTAGTTTAGCTTTGTTCCAAAAGATTGAAAGCAAATAAATTTGGAATTATGGCAAGAAATTGTATTCTAACCGAACCCAGTCTTAAAAAAGTTTCAGTTCATTAACGAATGTATTAAATATAGCTTTGGGAAAAAGTTTGTGATTGTTACTAATTTTTTTAAATCAGATGAAGGTTTTTCAATCGATTGCAAAATTCTCACGTTCCCTCAATTCAGTTGAATGCTTTTTGTTTTTTTCTTCCCTCAGATATAATACATGATGCATAAGAAAGCCCCACATGTGTTTTGTACGGTTTCCCTGAGCACTTCAAAAATGTTCATATATTGTGTCAATTTGTTTGTTTCACCTCACACTCTTCCAGAGAAGAGCAAAAAAAATATATGTAAATATGGTGGATAGTGTTAAGGCTTTTATTTATAGAATGCGGGATAAACATAGCAAATATCCACAAGTTGTACAGGTGTCGCCTGTATCATAGTCTCATGTCAGAAGCACATGCTGTTGCTTACACTCTTTCACTTTTGTTTTTTCTCTAAATCGCGTATATAACGTATCGTCTAAAATATTGTGCAAATGCAAGACGAATTTACTTAGAATTTAGAACAGATTTCGCATAGTACCTCTCCCGCTTCTTAATTTTTATTAGTCACTCAGAAACAAAGTTTAGGGTCGTGACAATGTTCTTAAAAAACTCACCAGATGCTACTGCTGGTAAACACAAATTTAATAAGTTAACTTCGTTTGCGCTTCCGGAAGTGAATTTTCTACATACATAGATAATAAAGTTAATTATTGGAAGCAATATTAAGTTATTCGTAAAATTCGATATAGATACTGAAATCTTTATTGCCTGAAAAACGTGTTTAAACAAGTGAAGGAACTTGGATACCGCTTCGATTAATATGCTGAATTTGCAGTTTCCTGGAGTTGCTTATTAATCTATTATGTTATTGTTTACAACAGTCGGTATGAAATTACAGGGTATATTCGAAACCGTAATCGGGGTTCGAAATAGAAGGTTCAACTAGAGTTGCCGCTTGTTGTTGGCTCATGCATGTTAAATTTGTTTATACTAGAATTAATAACTAATCTACCTTAATTGAACAACATTTGTAAACATCGCGGATTTATTGAACTTCTATTTTAACCTTGTGTTAACACCACAAATTAATTTTTACGTATCAGACGAATCAAAAAATTATTTGTGGCGAAAATCCCGGAATAAACGCCAAGTTTTAAATTAGTAACTTGTTACGGTTAACAGACTTGCACCAATCAGAATCGTTCATATCAAGGAAATCTCAGATTTGATTGGCGCAAATTAAAATTAGCATTCACTAGAAGTTAACTATCTTAAGTATTTAAACTCTAAGTAAGAATTTCATATGAAAATCTGTTTTCAGGTATACCAATGTACTAATATTGCGTACTACAAATTATTAATTAATAGTAGTTTATGCAACAAGGTAGGAATTAAGAGATTCTGACGAGTGTGAAAATTACTATAAACAAACACAAATAACTCCCGCATATCAGTCAGGGAATGGCTACCCAAGTGAGAAATGTTACCCCCACTTCTTATTTTCCGCGACTACCCTAAAAAGACGACTATGTATCCGCATTTCACGCAAATAAAGTGGCCATTTTCATACCTATGCTATAATAATGTTCTATTTTCTATGTCACCATGTACACTGTTAATTTCAACATGCAGCCATATTTTATTATTTGAAATTCGGGTGTATCAATATCCATTACTTGAGTTCTTTTTGCTTGGGTTGAAGAATATATATCACCAGTGATATTCCTGTTGGGAGGATTATGTTAAATTCCGTGATCCTTTGAATATTTATTATTTTTGATGTGTAAGTCCCGTTATAATTGATTGAATTTATTACAAGCTGTTTAACTTATGTAGTCTGTGTGGCAAGCAGCGTGCACACGTATAGCCTTAGCAGTGTAGCGTTTATTTCATGCTTACAGTTTACAATAAAGTTGAGTGATGATGAGAAATGTGTACATTTTTCTCTGTTGTCAAGTAGCGCAAAGCCGTTCAAGCGTTCACGGTAGTGTATAAAGCCGCAATATATTTCCTATTCCAAGATGTTTTTCTATGTCCTTCAAGGATTCTCCATCATATCATAAATCAGGATTAACCTTGCAACTAGCATGGAATCATGCAGCTCACTTTCTTTTCTCTTGCAATAACAACAAATAAACGCACTTTTTCGTCTTTAATAAAAATTTGATGTCGTCCTTATATTCGTGTCTTATACTTGCCAGCCCCTCAAACCACCATTGTAACCATCTGTGTGCGGGATGAATCTGTCACTGTCAAAAACGAACGTGATTCTCAAGCGTTATTCCCAGTCTTCATAATACTGACCAATGCTCTCCCAATTACGACATGGAGCAAATCTTTAATCACTCTAGCACATCATTTTTCACTCATTCACTCTATATTTTCCCCCAAACAGCCACATATTTATAATTTTCGGGCGTGCACCACTTATTATTGTCAACTCAAATAATTTTTCCCTCAAGCTTACGCTACATTACCCAATTATTTCTCCCTCGTATTTGACACTAATCGAAACAATTTACAATAAATAAATTTCGGAACTATTTCTTTAGTCCTTTAGTCGGGAGTTTTCTCAATTTGAAAGACCTAAACAAACTAATCAAATATTAATAGAACTACCAACCAAATGTATTAATAGAAACTTTTCCTGGTATGTCCTAAGCTAATACATATAAATGATATAAAATCAATATATAGTGGTGACAAAATAAATTGTGTAAAATATTATAAGTAATGTTGTAAACCAGTCGAAATTTAAATTGAATTTAATAATTCAAAGTACCTACACATCTCAAACGGTTTTTCAATACTAGCCGGCAACTCCTATGGGAAATTTTGGAGTATCCCTTCAGGCCAGTACGCCTCTGGTTGCACTACAAACGTCTCTGGGACTAAAATATAACAACATGTAATATGTGGATGACATTTATTTTATTTTTAAAAATATCTAATACATTTGTCTTTACCTACTACAATTGCCAGTAAAATATTTATTAGATTACTCAGAAAACTGCAATATTTTTACTAAATAAATTTTTGATAAATCATCCGAAAGCCAATATATGTTCTACCCCCGAAGCTAAAGGATGTTTATAATTCATTTTAAAAACTTAAACCTGTATGTAATGGAAATAAAAAGAATTTTTATGATTTTCGTTTGATTTCTCATGAGATTACAGATTTTACCCCTACGCAAAATCGGCTTGTTGTTTATACATTTCTTGTAAACCTGGATGAATGTTATGTTGTTAATTATATTGGAATTTATATTGTATTTTCCAAGCAGCTATCACTGAAATTAATTTGTAATTATTCTGCTCAAGCAATTAGATTATTGATTTACGAGTAAGTCTTATTACTGCTTTGGGAGATCACAACCGTAGAACTATAAAACATAATAAAAGTTGTTGCGCCTAATAATGGCTTTTCAAGTAATAAAATAGATTCTAATTAACGAAGGTATAAATTACAACAAAATAGCGTGTGCCTAACTTTACAAGAAATGACAGAAAACATTAGTGTTTTGCGTGGAGGGTTTCGACTAGATTTAGAAAAGGTTTCGAAATTTTGGCGGAGGCGCCGGGCTTTCAATATCAAGCCTACAAAAACCATGTCAAAAAACCACATGCACTTTAAACTGTTGTCTTTTTAGGTAGGTAGTTAACGTTAATTTCAAAGACATTACATAAAACTTTGGTTTTATGGCGGACGAGTCCGTAATAAATATTTATCTTTGTTCATAAACATATTACTGATATTTTGGCTTTCCCTAGTCGAAATAAATTATTTCTTGAAATAAAAACCGCACGAATGCAATTAATTTAATTATTTTCATTTTTGGCGGATGCGCCGGGTTGAAACATTATTACGCCTGAAACGTGTGAAAAAATGTTCATGCGGTTAAATGTCGCCACGCCATGAAAACAAATTGATTAGGTTTAGATTGGATTGAGTGAAGTGGACAGTCCCTCAATCATTAAGTTGGGTTAAGTTAATTATGTGGTCATCCAAATATATGATTATGGTTTAGTGTTGTAGTGATGTGTACAGGGTTATTGTTTAGTGGTTGTTGGTGTGGTAAATAGTATCGTTGTAGGCAAATGAATTGAAAATAAAAGGAATTTAATAATATCGTCCTATAAAAGTGTTAAATTCGAATTGTGGGGTAGAGAATGTTTAGAGCGAGGGCAATGTAACGAAGTTGATAATCTGATTTAAATGCGAAGGGGTAGGACAACGATGGTATTAGCAGTGTTACAGGTGGTTATTTCTTTTCCAAAGAAATTAATCCAATTTTCACTTTATTATTCTGCGCACATTTCATTGGTATCGTAATTAATTTGCATTTTATCATACTTTATTGCACTCACTTTCATGAAATTCAAAAAGGATATTATACAAAAAAAAACTGTTTTATTTCGTAGATTATCTAACAACGCAATTGACTGAAAAACAAATGCGTCGAATCAGATAATTTTCAGTGGTGAAACATTAGTCATATTCAATGCATTTTTATGTGGTCGCGCACATTTGATAACATTTGGCCCACCGCCCACAAACACCGAGATAAAAATTTCCTGCTGGAAAGAATTGCGAGACATCTGGTATATAGATATTGAAATATTAATATGAGGCAGAAACATTTCTAGACAAAAGCGTTTATTATAAAAATGTTGCACCAGAAGCAATTCTCAAATAGAACCTCGTTCACCTTATGAAGACATAGAAACCTTAGTCTAGTTTAATAGTTACCTGGTGCTCATGAATAAAACAAAAGGACCATCTTAAAGTAGAGGGATGCCATCTTGATGAATAATGCCTCAAAACGGAGTAAAGAAACTTGTCTTTCTTGCTAGTAAATTACACTTCCAAATAAGGAATTAATACTTCAAACTCGTATTGAAAATTAATTTATAAATTAAATATCCTTTTACACGAGAGGTTTCTTAAGGTTTCATTTAATAAACACTAAACAAATTACGTTTAGAAAACATACGATTTCCTAAATTTGTTTGCGTGATGTAGAAACTGACTACGAATGCTCGTCGTAAATAAAATTCTACCTAGTCGTCTAATGCTAGGAAATCTTTTATATATGACAACACTAATAAAGTTTAAGTGATTGCAATATTTCTAAATACTGTTCAAGATGGATCTATTTATAGTGAAAATGATTTCGTGGCAGTAGTACGTCATGTCGTTTGGTCCTGTTCTAAATGTTTAAAATTCTTTCAGTGCGAGGCAGATATAAGAGTTTCTTTTCCACGTTTTGACCCAGCCGACCCGCCACTACATTTTTAAAGGATCAGCTACACATCTCGTCTGTACCTGTACCATTTTAGATGCTTTCAAGAAAATTGGCTGCTTACAAATGTTTGGTGTACAGTTGTAGTATAAACTGCCCCCTTTACCTCTATAAGCATATTTTGTGACAAGTTAAAATATTACATTAGGTAATATACCCATTTTATACCACACTTTATCAATACACGTCACTTGAACAGTTTCACACACTTTGTCATGCCTCAGTCACATTCCATCAACTGGTAATGCCAAAGGTAGATACATCAGTTATAATTATTATATAAATAAGTACCTACATTTGTTTATATAAAATACCTGCCTAGGTTCGGAGCAAATAATTATCGCATGCGGAGCAAGAGGAGAATATGCTTTTCTTGCTAATCACGATGGACCGCAAAATCTGATGAAGTTGCCTAAATGGCGAACCATCCTGTTGGAAACATAGATAGCAGCTTTTACGTTATGCAGACTAGAACTTTACACAGTAATTATACACAAATACAAAATATTTTATACAGGAAAATCTGACAATAAAACAGCTTATGTCAGTCAAAATACCGATTAATTTTAGTGTTATCTCTTGCATAAGCAAGTTTCGTCAAGTAGGAAATGCGTCCCGGTTTTCAACGTATGCATTCTCTATGTTAAACATTCTATAGTGTTGCAAAAACAACAATCGCTAGGTAAGTACATTAAATATAATTGTTTATAATATCAATAATTCAAACTTATTTTATTATATTTCATTATATTTGGCAGAATTGTTGATAAATATTTAATTACATACAAAAATCTTATAAGCTTTGTAACTTCCTAAGTAGCGAAAGTTCCATTTTTATTCTTTTTTAAAACCCATTTCAAGACAATACAATGCATTTTCATGCAAAATATAATATGATCATCCACATTTTGTATAGTAGTTTGTAAACTAGTTGAACACAAAATAAAATACCATGTTTTAGTTGGATTTTAAATTGCGTCATTACAAAATAAATACATAACATCTCAGGATTATATTACGAGCATAACCTACTGCATTAATCTAGCCACCTACAGACATTCTAACCTAACAATCATGTAACTAGTCAGTCGTGGCGGCCCCCACCCACCGTATTCACTGATCCTTGACTATTTTCCGGTTGATTGCCCCCACCACTGGTATAAATACCTCGTCCCTGCCCCTCAGAGTCCGTTCCGGTTGACAACCCCCCCCTCCACCTCGCGAATCACTGACCCTTGACCGTTTCGCCTGGCTACCCTCACCACTGTATAAATACCTCGCCCCTGCCCCTCTAGCGTCATTCTGTCCTCTGCTACGGTACGATACGAGTTCTCCAAGATGTTTCTACTCCTTTCTTTTGTTGTTGCGTCTGCTGCTATCCTTCCGAATCTTCCAATAGAGATTTGGTGAATGATTCTTAGAAATTTAACACTGAGTCATCTACTGACTGCTGTGAGATCTTCTGGATTTTTTATGGATATTTGCCAAGGTGATCCTATTCTTCGTAGAAGAGTACAAAAGGCTTTGGAGGATGAACATAAGACTATGCTGGAGATTTACTACAATCCTGCGAAAAATACTACAGTGACCAGACAGTCCTCGAAGACGTTCCAGAGTAATGTTGTGAAAAATGTTACGAAGAATGGTAAATTGGAGGAAGCTGCTCGATATTTCCAGAGAAAGGCGTCTACGAAATCTGCAAATTTCAAAGGAGGAAAGGTGGTGAAAAATTCCAAGAAACCTAGAAGTAGTCCTTGCAAAACTATTAGATTTTGAGTAAAGAAAACTACACCTTGGAGGGAATAGTTGATGAGGCTGTAGATTGCCCGAGATGAACTTTCAAAGGGAAGGAATAAGAAACATGAACTGTAAATATTCTGTATTGATGTAAATAAAAGTTTTTCATGATGATTTTGTATTTTAATTTAAACCTTATGTTATAAATATATAACCTGAAACATGAGATTTTGACGAAAGAAAACTACACTTTGGAGGCAAGATTTAATGAGGCTATAGATTTCCGAGATGAACCTTCAAATAGAAGTAATAAGAAAAGATGAATTGCAAATATTATTGTAGCTCCTCCATCAAATCATAAGTCACTAGAACGTCCGCCCTGTAAAGGTTCATAGTTAAATTCGTCGCCTTATGCAAATCGTAAGCTAGTTTGATAGCCACGAAATATTTAACTGTAGTTTTTCAATATTAGACAGTTGTAAATAAACATGTAAGATTTTCTTCTGTTTATCTTAGATTACACTTACTTGTTTTATATATACGTAACCTGAAACATGATTGTAAATTAGTCAACAGCTTTTCTAGATTACTGGATGTTTTCCCTATTAATTAACTAAATATGAGGTTAGACAAGATAAAGATTTTTTAAATTCCGCTCTATTATTCGCCTTTTCCTGAAACCCAAGCTATTCCCTTATGACCGACGCCCGCGCGACAGTCGGTATACAGCATTATAATCACATCTAACTTATTTTATCCTCGGAACCTTTCTGCGCCTCGCATTGGACAGTTTTCGGTTGGATGGATTACTTTCACACAAATGACACACGGACTGATACAAAAACAAATTAGTTGTAATTGTTTTTGTTATCTGAGTAATGAAATGGATCATGTAAACATCAGATTAAATAGTCAGAAGATGTAACTCTATCTAGATTAGTGGTTTCTGTAAAACAGAGTGGAACGACAAGAAATATATGATTAATCGTGCCTAACTTGTCTTTCAAACACAAAATTACCCCACTTTGGGATCTCATTTACACCTCAATCAGGAAAATTAGTATGGAGGCCAATTATACAATTAAGTGTTCTGTGTATTTTATGTGTGCTACATATAGATTTAGAAGAATGCTTATTGCTTAAGTTCGTAATATATTACGCTGTCGTTCGTTAGAAAAGCATTTTTCATAATTATGCGTCAATTGCTCTTCTTAACTATGTGAATTATGATAGAGTAATTAAATTATTATTAATGTAACAATATTAAACGTTATTAGGATAATTAGAAAAGTGAATTACAGAGACGTTTTGTTATAAATTCGATGTAAGCTATATACTTGACCAATAATTCAAAGCCAGCAAAACGTGATTTTCTAATTTTTAGCTAATTCCAAACTGCAAGCGATACGGATAATCTAAAAGTGTCTAATTAACTGTGTTTTGGAATAAACTCAACTCAACATGCTTTTTTGGCAATAATAATAGCTGTTATTATTTGGATTTTTGTTTTGTAAGTAATTATACCAGACAAGATTTACGATAGTTATAAAACGTTTAATTAAAATTTCCATAGCTGAAACTTTGGTACGATTGAAATTTTATGTTTCGTATTCGATTTGAATTGGTTTAATAACATTTCTTTTCGCTTGGTACTTTTTGACATGTGTTCTAAAATTTAGTCGATTTTGATTCAAAGATATTCGATTTTTATTGCAACTAAAAAGAAAATTCGTATCGATTACGAGCAATTCAGCAATAGTATTTCACAGAGCACATAATATGTGTTCAATTTAACGAATATATCTCAGTTCAATAGCATCTCATACTATGTCATTTTTCTAAGTATATTGGAAATATCGCTTTTTAAGTAGCCGCTATTTTCTTAAGATAAATGGAAAATGCTAAGCGATTTTATATTATAGATTATAAAGAACAGCATTTCCTTTGTAAAAATTGATAAAAACCAACAATAGCAGATTTAAGGACAAATATATTACATCCTGCACAAATTACTATAAAAATAAATTCGGTTTTCAAACTGAATTTATATCTTCGTGAAAAAGTGCAGGAGCACGGATATTTAATGTCATACACATAAGAGCTGGATGCATTCTAATCTTTGTAATTGCTCTTGTGGCGCCCCTTTTTGAGGATAAAGCTTATTCACGTCCGTTATTTTACTTCATATGTCGTACGGTCTTCTTTATGCTGTATTTGTTTTTGTTTGATGCTCTTTCATAATCATACATCAAACTTTGCTGCACAAATATTAACAACATTTTATGTGTGGGATTGAATAGCTAATTATATTAACTACCTTCATAGGGACAGGGGCGATCTCGGAATGTCATTTTGCTGATACAATATAATTATGTAAGATACGCTCTTAATTAAAATACACATTTAACATCAATAATTTTTATTTATATCAATACATAATATTTACAGTTCATGTTTTCTTATTCCTTCTCTTTGAAGGTTCATCTCGGACAATCTACAACCTCATCAAATCTTCACTCCAAGGTGTAGTTTCTTTCCTTAAAATCTCATAGTTTTGCAAGGACTACTTCTAGGTTTCTTGGAATTTTTCACCACCTTTCCTCCTTTGAAATTTGCAGATTTCGAAGACGCCTTTCTCTGGAAATATCGAGCAGCTTCCTCCAATTTACCATTCTTCGTAACATTTTTCACAACATTACTCTGGAACGCCTTCGAAGACTCTCTGGTCACTGTAGTATTTTTCGCAGGATTATAGTAAATCTCCAGCATAGCCTTATGTTCATCCTCCAAAGCCTTTTGGACTCTTCTACGAAGAATAGGATCACCTTGGCAAATATCCATAAAAAATCCAGAAGATCTCACAGCAGTCAGTAGATGACTCAGTGTTAAATTCCTAAGAATCATACACCAAATCTCTATTGGAAGATTCGGAAGGATAGCAGCAGACGCAACAACAAAAGAAAGCAGTGGAAACATCTTGGAGAACTCGTATCGTACCGGAGCAGAGGACAGAATGACGCTAGACGGGCAGGGGTGAGGTATTTATACAGTGGTGAGGGTAGCCAAGCGAAACGGTCAAGGATCAGTGAGTCGCGAGGTAGAGGGGGGGGGTTGTCAACCGGAACGGACTCTGAGGTGGGTGAGATCATGCAGAACGATCATAACTGACTAGATTACTAGATTAAGTTACCGTCTTTAGATGGATTGAATAAGATTTGGCAATTAAAATTTTATGTTCTTTTCTAAAAGGTGAAAACAACTGGCGCGTTTTCTGTGTTTGCCACTACAAATTTATGAATAAACGGTTCGAATGTAGGATCTGATTTGAAAGTATTTGCAGGGCTTATAGTACGCGTGGCATTAAAATTTATTTATGCAAAAGCGGCGGATACTCTTAATGGGGAGTAAGCGTAATGTAGTAAGTAAAATTAGTAGTTGTAATCCGTTAAATGAAAAGGTGTACCTATATATATAAGGGGTGTTTAGAATGGCAAAGTGGTTTGGGAACCCCGACAAATGTTTATAAGTGTGTTGAAGGAAGAGGCGAATTTTCCATGGAATAATAATTGTTGGGAAGTAATTAGCGCGGAAAGAAATCGGCAAACAGAGAAGAAATAAAATAGAGGAAATGACACGGTAAAGCTCCCTTAGCGGTGGTGGCAAGCAAAGTCGTGCAACCGGTAAACGCACAATTCGTTGTTTATGTTATTAACGCCGGTCCATTCATCGTGTCGGTAGACAGATACAGAGCTTAATAAAAAGTAAGCAACCACCGTAAAGAAATAAAATGTCACCAAGAGGAAAACAGGGCGAACAGCAATTTGAGACATATTGCATTAGATTGTGGACCTTCCATCGGACAACATTTACAGAAACAAAAGCAATGTCAATGTGTACAGCTTCTGGGTTAATAAGAATAGCTTAACGACTGCAGTTTGCTGAAATGAACTTAATTTAAGTTACTTTAATTTCAGAGCAAACCCTCATTCAGCAAAACAAGTTAATTACACACGGTTTTTTTTTTAATTATGATAATAACCGGCTATTACTACCTATGTGAAAATTTATTTTATTAGTTGAAATTGTAGAATTGTCAAGCAATTATCATTAAGCTATAATTTCATTTAACGGTGTTGGTGGCTGAATATGAAATGAATTTCATGTTACGCCCTTTTGTTTGTAGATAGACATGCGTACTGTTAGGGATATTAAGTTATACAAATTGAATTAGTTAAGGTCCGCTCTCTCGCCCTTTTCATTGAAATTGTAACTATAATTAATAATTTCTCCACACAGTTGTTTAAAGCGAACCTCTACATACTCAAAATTAAATTTTACACCACGAAATCTTAACCAAATTTAATATATTAACCGCTTTTTAATTGTTAATTGTAAATAAAGTTGTGATGATGTATGTGATGAATTTGGTATTAATGGTTATTAAAGTCTTACAGTCATTATATAAAGCAAACAAATATAATTTTAGACCCACCCCATTACAAATATGTATCAGGGCATAACCGTAAACCATGTTTACTTTGAGTGTAAATGTTAAACTGTGGAAGGCAGACAATAACAGAGAGTAAAGCAGTAAGTTCCATTGAACCGCGTGAATTTAAGTTTGCTTAAAGTATTAACAATACCCTCTTTCATTTGTGTAATATATGTGTTTGAGTTTGCTTCAGATTTCATTTTTATTTCAAAATGCTTTTCACATTTATACCGTCATTCATTAATTCCTAAATCCTAAATTTATGCACGATATACCAACACTACTCCCCATGATTTTTTTTTTTTTGGCTTTTTTATGAGATTTATCATTTAGCGCAAATCTTATTGGAATAACATAATACGATATTGATGGAGGCACGATCTCTATTATTTGGCAAACAATGGCACATATGCACCGGAGCAAAGGGCTTTTGTACCTACTATAGATATTGATGTATATATTATTTCACAAGAGACCCACTTGTCAACTTGGGGAATGCACCCATGGGATCACTACGGCCAAAATCGTTGCTATGTAAATTTTTGATTACCTGCATTTTAAACGTCCTGCGTGAATTGAATGTTCAATTGGTATCGGTTCTCTAACTTTACCCTGTTCTATCAATAACACATAACATCTAACACACAAATCCACGAACAAGATATACACAAAAGCATATTCTTATGTATCCACACACAACTCAATATTTCAGCACTGTGTTCCATTTTACACCATACGCAATGCGAATATTAAGCTTTTTCAGACAGGGAAAAATTGAAGGGTATACATTTAGCTAACTTTGCTTTGTGAGCTAGTGCATCTGTAACTATATATTTTTTACAATTAATGCAGATTTAAAACGCCACTAATGGACCAATAATCTTTTGGGCAACACTGAAATATAATAAGGATTATCCAGGGTGTTCAAAGGATAAGACAGAAAACCTCTGGCCCTTCGGGATCTAGTAAAGATCCACGCGGAACACCCGAATTATGAGTTAATTTAGTGCCTACTTAGTAACTTCTATAGACTAAAATAGGTTGGAAATAGAGGAGAGAGTTACTAGTTACATATTTTGTTTTGTAGAGTTTAACCATTTAGCGATTGCAATAATCATGAAAATTATTATAATGTAAACGATTTTCTTTCATCGTTTCTTACCTTGTATAGCTTTCTGTATGTGCTCACTTTGAGAACTAGCAGGCGTTTAAGTTAGTAGTAAACTATTATAAAACTTAGTTTTATGGAACTTTTCCATGTATTATAATAGTTGTACTTTGTAATGGTAACTTGGTGGAACAAGCTGAAATGATCCTGGTTATCGCGTAAAAACTGAAGCCGACTGGTTGGAATGTTATTTTTTCAATATTGATCTAAATAACGCGCTATTGAACTTTTGAACAATTATCTGAAGTTTTAATTTTAGTTTTGTTATATTTTCATTAAAATTTAATCCTTCCATTATTTCAGCTTGTGTAAACATAAAGTAAAAGGCCATCAAACTATAAAACGCAGATGGCCTATAATATTAATTTAGTATCACAAATACAATTAATATAAAAATTGGTTATCGTTTCAGCAAACAGTAATCGGATTATGCTGTATGGTGAAGTATATATAAGATAAGATAGTCTTTAATCTATTTTAAATTTGGAATTATATAGTTGAATCCCTAAGGTTTAGAAAAGGATTGAATTCTACTCAAGACCGGAAGATAATGTGCGTCTGAATTAAAACAGACTATCATACAGTTGCCTGTCATCCTATACTTGCTTTCAGCAACTTTGTTCTGCACTCCAGTTTACTGTTGAATATATCAGAAAGAACACTAATTGACAAAATCGATTTAGGCCAACTTTAAATTATACCAACTTTAAGTTACCCTTACATATTTTATACTCGTTAGAGTTTTATAACTATTTGTATCTCACATAAAACTTCTCCAATAACTCTAAGTTATATTATATTCAAAATGATGCACCATTCTGCGGAAATATTTTATTTCAACCTAACTAGCTACCTATATCTAACTTTAAATACCACTTGTAATTGTTGTTATTTATATAGGTATTCTTTTATACATCTGTAGAAATGATGTTTTTGCGATGAAAGTTTTGACATTTTAAGTTTAAAATTTATAATGGGTGTAAGTTCGTTTGTATTCACAGCCACAAAGTTGGGTAGGTCAGATCCACGTAACTAAATGTATTACACCGCAGACAACAACGTTAGCGCCACTAAAATAATACACTTAACATGATTTACATCCCTGCAAGTAAGTGTCACCCGTGTTTGTGGTATTTGCTTCTCATGTGTTTTAATAAAATTTCGTATGCAATTATTAATCTCGCTAATTTAGCTTATATTCGTGGACTCGTAGAAAAAATACTATTAGCTTATTTTTATTTAAGTTGTGTTTCGTAAAATTAGATTTGTTGTTGGATTAGGATAAAGGAACAGAATTACAAGTATAAGCGTCAGATTTTTTCGTCTCGAATCACTTGCAAAGAAGAAACTGATACAGAAGATGATGCAGCAGCCCACAGCAACAGCTGGTTCCAGTTGTCTGATGTTAATCCAAACAACAAAGTGGAAATCCGTTGAGGCGGTATTATAATTTAACCGAAATGGAGTTACGAGTTTTATTTTAATAAACGAATACAACGTGAGAAAATAAAATGAACTTAAAGCAATTAACTTAATATCGCATAATAAGAGTGAAAATGTTAAATGTTTTGCTTATTATTTTGGTGGAAGCTAGCTAAAATTTACTAAATCACGAAAAGGAAGATTTGTATATGACGGGGGTGCAGTGTAAATGGGGGAAAATGTACTTTGACGACGAGAGCACCCGGTTGAGACGAACAGACCGGTTAGGGGGTGGTTGTTGGGGGGTATGACGGGAAGAACAAGCCTGAATTAATGAGTGGTAACATTTCCAAGTGTAAAGTTGTTGCTTTGAGAACCAGATGTGTGCGTAAGTATTTACCCAAGCGGAGAGCTAGAAGATCTCGCGGGCTTATAAGCATCGCACTTAAATTTAGTTTCAACATTTTTATTTACGGCCAGAAATATCTAATGAGAAATTTTATAGGTAAAACACAATACCAAAAGAAACTTTCAGCATTTAAAGGAAGCACACTTCATAACAAGCACCCACTTATATAAACGTTGCATTTTTATTTCAGACGGAATCCATCTACCTACATTTTTATTCTTTACATATATTTCATATTAAGTACACGACTCTTGATATAGTTAACTAATTATCAATACTATTTTCTGTACTAGTTTTCAGCTTAATCGATGAGACTCAGAAGACTTTCCATATCTTCATGCCTAATCAGTAATTATGACTTTTCATGAACTATAAAACTTCTGGGAAAGGCTAAATTTAAATTTTAAAATGTTGGCGGATGCGCCGGGAAACTATAAAATGATGTTGTGAGGTTAGTACTCAATATTGCACGCCCAATATAGAGAAAAATTAATTGATGTGACTCAGAGGACTATTTCCATATCTTCATTCCTAAACACCAATGAGTTTTCATAAACTTCTGAGAAATGCTAATTTTTTGTTTTTGGCGGATGCGCCGGGAAACTATAAAAATGCTGTTGTGAGGTTAGTACTCAATATTACAGGCCCAATATAGAGAAAAATTAATTGGTGTGACTCAGAGGACTATTTCCATATCTTCATTCCTAAACACCAATGAGTTTTCATGAACTTCCGAGAAATGATAAATTTTTTATTTTTGGCGGATGCGCCGGGAAACTATAAAAATGTTGTTGTGGGGTTAGTACTCAATATTACACGTCCAATATAGAGAAAAATTAATCGATGTGACTCAGAGGACTATTTCCGTATCTTCATTCCTAAACACTCATGAACTTCTGAACAATGCTATTTTTTTTAATTTTTGGCGTATGCGCGGGGAAACTGTAAAAATTGGGTTGTGAAGTTAGTAGTCAATATTAGATGCTTAATATAGAGAAAACTTGAAATAAAAGCACTAATTTCATGTTTTAAGGACATTTTGCGAATTTGGTGGACGCGCCGGGGTAAAATTTCTTTGTATCTACGCTCATAATTAGATTATTGGTATAAAACTAAAATTGGTGGAATCGAGGCATATACTCTACTGTCCTCCATAACCCAACCTAACTCAAATTTCATTTTCTTGCCTCCCCTCTATTTTTTAATGATCCTCAATCAATTCAGTTGTAGGTAATTTTGCGTACATAAAGTGTACAAACTTGGTGATTGTTAAAAAATTTAATATGAACTTGTTCTTAAAAAATACAGAAAATATGTTGATGTAATATTTAATATGAGCAAAGCGTAGAAAAGACATTTTCGCTGTCATCCGGGCTTTATCCGAAGAATGTAAATTAAAGCTGCCCGTAAAGAGGGGTGTGGGTCAAATTTATAGATATAAAATCAATGTTCTTATTTCATATCGGATATATTCTGGATATAGCGTCACCAAGAGAAACTATACTACTGTGGCTTAAGTTATCAACGTGTTAGTCACGTCTTCAATTACTGACGATCCATTGAATTACTAAAATCTGGATTGAGTTCCAGCAAAACGAAAAAAACTGAATCATGATCTCGAACAGTTTCAACTTGTATGTTTTATCATGTATCAATGGCAGTTGTTTTAGATTAAGAAAATGTTTACAGCTCGTGAGGCAAACAAGAAACAATTTGATGGTTTTAACTTACGCTTATGGAGGTGCGGACAGCCTCGTACAATTTTCTTTTTATTGGTCACCGTTGAATATAAAACAAGGTCGTTTTGACACTCCAATAAGAACAAACAAAAATTCAATGATGCTAAAACGTATTTCCGGATGTGTGTTTTCCAGGCGCGTTGGGTTATTTTTCCTTCGTGATTTTTTGTAGCTCAGTTAGCAGAAGTTTTACAATAGAAATTTATGACTTAATTATAATTTCTCATCAATGCTGTAATAACCTTTTATTTTATGTTTGAAGTCATTCTTCTTAAAATCTTTGCGCCCCCAAACAACTATAAACTAAGTTTTCAATCAATAAATTACAAGCACTTCATTTATTACGCAATTATTAAGTTTTCATGACACCGCGGAGCGTCGTTCGGAGCTATACATTTGACAAAAAACTTTTCTTATTATAAGCTTTAACAGATTTACTGAGATTTATTACAAATTTTCTTAAAATCTATGGAACTCAAACTCATTGAAAACGATTTTTTTATTAAATTATGAATGTCACCCCCAAAGTTTTTTGCTTTTGATATTTACGAGAGCGGATAAATTTATTGTACAATAAACCATATAATATCGATTTACCGAGGGGGAAAAACTTGGAAATTATGGAGGTATTACCTGAAGGTATGTAAATTATTAGTTAATTGTGAGGCCTTTACATCATAAATTGTAGTTTTCGTGAATATAAATTATTTATCAACCCACACAAACGTTCAATATTGTTTTTTTTTACTAATTTGGTAAAATAATAACGAAATTAAAAATGAATTAAACGATGGCCATCACGTAATATCGTAGTAAATAATTTATTTGTTTAACTTGTATATGTAGCTTGATTATCAAGTAATTTGTTTTATGTACATATAAATAAGTACTTTAACAAATTATACATATAGCGTTGTATTGGAAATTTTTCTACTACTTAAAGCATTTCCCTATTTATTGTGGCTGTTAATTATAGCTGCTATGATTTATTTGCATTTCCAATTACAATCTGTTAATGATTTAAATTTACATAATAATACATAAATTACTTTAAATATTGTACAGATTTAATTAAAATTTGTACGGAAATGGAATATATAATTAGAGGAGAGTTTTTTTTTTGAAAATATCATATGTTATTAGTTGACATAGCACATAAGTGTTGTTTTTAAATTAAAAAATATTTTATAGCCAGAATTTATGAACGCAATTAAGTGATAAAATTTGTACCAGCCATTTTATGTTTCATATACACAGCAGCAAACTATAGCACTGTTATCTTATTATTTAATCGATTCTGTAACTAAATTAATATTGGTAGAACTCAGTGTGTTGTTCTCTGTTTCCCTAACAATACATTCTTCCAAACTTTGGAATAGTTAAAATTAATAATTAATTAATTATTTTATCTACGAGATTAAACACACCGTAGGCTAATTAAGTTTGAAATTTTGATGACTAAACCTACAACGAGAATAATCCCATATCATGTAGCTTTTCTTTCTTGTATATTTTACAATTCAAATCGTCATTAAGGTTATGTGTGCAGAGGTAAAATATGAATGTATGTAAAGGAGGGTGAAAAATTATGGAGATATATCCTTATATATATTTTTTCTGTGCAGTCAAAGAGCACATGAATAAAAGTGTCTCGGAAAAATAATTACGTGTAATGGCTAAAGGCGTGAATAATACCAGAAAGGAAAGCCCCGATGGCACTCTCTTATACTAGTTTGGAAAGTTATTACCGGGCCAAACTGGGAAGTTAACTTATCATAAGGAGTTGCTGAAAAGGGAAAACACCATCGACAATAAAAGACAGTAATTTAAAGAGCAATGTTAGACCTACTCAATTACCATTTTATATTTTCATAAGTGACATTTCGTATAATGAAACCAACTTCGCGTGAATTATGATCATAAAATAGCTATCTTCCACTTAAGTATTTGCTGGAAACAATTTCAGAAAAACTCTTGTACAGAAAAAAGCATATTATATCGCCCAAAGTAAATCTAATTCAAATATATAGATTATTACAGTGGAAGTAAATCACAATTTATACAATAATTTATAATATGTAATACAAATTACAAACAAATATTTACAATTACATTCTGCATTAATTATAATCGGGGGACCTCTCTATGATTTATTACGGTACAGTTCGAAACAATTTAATTATTATGTAATAACACAATAGACAAACCCTCAACATGATTAGAAACTTTTATACGCACAAACCTCCAATTTTTTTTGTTTAAACTGCACGAATCAAGGAAACAGAAAATATAGAAACATTTATTACATAAGTAGGCCAAACAGAAGCTTTGAGGAAACACATTTGTGTTAGGAGAAGGTTCAAGTAATGTAATGCCCGAGGTCCGACTTCGAAATAACGGACCTAAAGAAAACTTAACCCTGATGCCGTTCACAAAAAGACAAAAGAAATTCAACAATCCGCATCACCTAAAACTCCTTTACATTCCACATTAGACAAACAACACAGCACTAATTTGTTTAATTAAAAACCACACGTGCATGAACAGCTGGATGTACTCGTATAACAAGGTATATGTGAGGACATCTAATGGTTGCTTTATTTTTATTATGAACTAGAAGGAAATTTGTGGGGATTTATGGCTTGGTAATGAACGCAGCCAACATGAAGGCGTAGCCCTGCGTATGTGCTTTGTGGTACCTATTTTCAGAAAATAAATCGGACTGCTTAATTTCTGTCAAATTGTCCTGGATGAAATAATAGCTTTATTTCATGTTGTTTTTTTAGACGTTTAGCAATCAACTGTATGAAAACTAGTTTTAAATTTTTGTTAAAGTTGAGAGTAACTATGAGGCTGCGAAACAATAAAATTTTAACAAATTAGTTTGAATTACGCCAGATATTACGCTTGAACTGTCTGTATATCTAAAGTTCTTGTGTTTTATGTATTGCAAAACTATATTATAAAGCAGTTTTGACTTCCTTCTGTTATGTGCCAATTATCCTGTATAAAATAACGAATTTATTAATATCATTCCCATTTTCCTCGCGCTGATAAACTTTTATTGCTTGTAATATGTAAATATCCTCAAAATTCCCTGTGATGAAAATAATTTATTCCGGTGTCGCTAACCCCTAAAAAATCATTTTCCATCACTTGTATAACTGTATAAAAAAAAAAGATTTCTCACCAGTCAATAAAAATATGTTTTAGAAAAATTGTGTTAGGCAACGCCCCTATAAGTAGGGTTTATTTGAGATTATCCTCGTGCTAAGCATGCAATTAGAAAATCTGCAGCCTGATATTGAACGAGGAGTTGAGCGTTAGCGGTTACGGTAGCGGCTCTACTAAATATGCAGGATCGGTGACATCTATACATCAGAGAAACCTGCTGGAGCAGTGTGCCCGGCATACAAACCCTTTAACGTGCAGTGCAGGTCTCGCCTACCACTGCAAATTTCACACCCTCAACTATGCATTGCTGACAATCTCTTTAACACATATACACCTGGCCCAATTTCATTTTACATATCACACGTACTCAAAGGGAAATCCTTGAATCAGTCAAGGGATTAACGGTAATATTATAAATAATTTAGACGATTCAATGAGTGCGAAAAATTTAAATTATGCAACCTGCATAGAATTGACTTAATTTTTTGAGTATTGTTGTCTGCATTATGTGGTGTATTGTGGGTTGCTTGTAGTATTATTTTGAATGAATAGTAAGTTGTGTTTACTTGTCGTGTGTATGCAGGTCCGGTCCTGTCGGCCTTTTCTAAATTGGCAATAGTGCGGCGGTTGGCGGTGTATCTAGCGTGGACTCGGCCCTTCGTCCCGGTCAGTATCCGATAAGTGAGTGTTTTAGATTCCATTTAATGGCTTCCTGTTTAATGCGAGTAGCAGTTGTGTGTTAATCAATCGAGGGGGGCGGGCGTAAAGTGTGCTCTTAGCTCTTTGATCTCCTCCCAGTGTTGTTTACCGACCCAAAGCCGCGACTCATCACTATCACACCAACTTAGGAGGAAGTTTTAAATATTCAACGCCCGTTCGCGGCCAACAAACACATGGCTAATTAAAATTTGCTATTTTGCCTTGCTGGAAATTCTATACCAATTTAACTCATTTATATTGTATGTATATGTATGGAAATGAAATATGCTAATTAATCATGTATTAAATTTCTCCAGCTTTCTATGATTTAATAACCGTCTAGAGAATATCCTAATATTCTCCCTCATTAACTCAATGAATATTTCTTGGGGTTAAGTACAAACTTTGAACACAATCTGGTTTATTTTCAAACGGTCTATCTAGTTTACGGTTTACGTTTCCTTAAACACTTCGCGGCAATAAAATCATTAACTAATCATAATTTCACTCATTTATTATAAGCAAGTAATTATTAGATCCTTTGTTAAGACATTTACAAACACACCCGTCGGAATACATCAATCTCCTACCCTATTTCTAAAGAAACTCTCCCTAAGGTAGAACTCCTCTAATCGCTCAACCTTTATAACTTGACTGAACATATGTTCCTGTTACAAAACCAAAAGTACTAGTTACTTGTTCAAATCCCTCAAAGCTGAAATCATTAGTTTAATAATATCCTAGTTGAATATTTAACATACTATAATCTAACCTAAGTTAACACATGTTTATACATGGAATGTCAGTGGTGGAAATTAATACGCCTCCAACAAATATGTACATTATACACGAAACTACTGGTTCTCTATTCATAGTTGATCACATGACTTACAATGGTAATTTGCTGTGAATACACAATTGTCGGTATAAAATTGTCGCTGCAGCCCCAAAAACTAACAAGCGTAATTCCGGGGATGTGCGATATGAAGTTTTGGAGTTTTGGCGGATGCGCCGGGGAAAATTTGTTGGCCCAATTTACTGTTTTACTGCGTGATATTTCTAATCCTTGGCAAATTTAGTTGGGAAATCGTACAATTTTATTTATTTTAGATGCTCCGGGGATTAAATTGAATTTTTTAATTAAATATATTGTACTTATATCAATTTTGATACCTACATTCATCTTCGACTTAAATTTGGTGGATGCATCAGGATGTTAGGATAAGTAAGCGTATTTTTGTTTGTGTTTTACCATTGCAAGATAAGTTCAAAAGTTGGAGTGATTTGGTAATTTATGACAATTTTGGTGGATGCGCCGGGGACAATTTGTTGACACAATTTACTGTTTTACTGCGTGATATTTCTAGTCCTTCGCAAATTTAGTGGGGAAATCCTACAATTTTATTTATTTTAGATGCACCGGGGATTAAATAGAATTTTTTAATTAAATACATTGTACTTATATCAAATTTAATACCTACATTCATCTTCGACTTAAATTCGGTGGATGCATCAGGACGTTAGGATAAGTAAGCTTATTTTTGTTTGTGGTTTACCATTGCAAGATAAGTTCAAAAGTTGGAGTGATTTGGTAATTTATGGAAATTTTGGTGGATGCGCCGGTGTTAATTTATTAAAAATTCTTGTTATTTTCGTGTGTTAGTGTACAAAAGTGTAGCGGGGGGAAATCGTGTCGCGTGAAATCCAAATCTAATGGGATGTCTAATAATTCAGTGGAAAAGTCGAAATGAATTTGGCGTGGTAAATGATTGGCATGTAAATTGGACATAAATATGTCTTTGCTGGTTTGACTTTTGCATCGTGTCGTAGTGAAATTTCCATGAGTGTGATAGTGAATAGTAGCATTAAGAGCAATTAATTAATTAGGTTAATGTGTTTGAGTTAACTGAGCACGTCTGGACGCCAGTGAACATAAGTTATAACTGACGGACTGACCAAGTTGTATGAATTTTTCACAAACCGCAAATTGCATATTAAGAATTGATGTGATTTCAGGGAACATTGACTGTGGGTCGTAGGACGGCTCTTTACTACTCCGGCTAGCCGAAACATGTGATTGGCGCTGGCGATCAGATCGTATGGGGCATAGAGACCAACCATTCTAATGCTCCTGTTTGGTACACGGTCGAAGCTTAGATGCTCCCAGAGGAACTTCTTGATTTTTAGCATTCTACCCAAGTGCTATCTTCTTTTTATTATTAATGTTCCACGTGCTATATTTTTATAGATATCTAGATGCAACTAACTGCCATGGTCCAGGCACTTTCGCATCACTTAACATTAAGTTGGACGACGTAACATCTATATTATGCAACGCTTACGTTACCAACTGTTCGATAATCAAACTCGTATAACCCTTTTATATTAAACATTTATTAATAGCCGCCGCTTACGCCAAGAGTTTTCCTATAGCCAGATTGAAAAATTGCATTACTCTCCCAGTCTCCCCTCATAGGATATTCATAAATTTAATCTGACTTATTGTTGCACAGCAAAAAATATTGGGAAACAAAGCCATACGTCTAATAACGGTACCGGTCAAACATCAATCAAAATTTACACAAAATCAATTGCGTCAACTTGAAGCCTTAATATATAAAAGTTTAATAAATACGTTAAATTAATATCGTGTGCATAACTGGTATTCCCCCACCAGAATTCGCTGTCAAATTCGCCTTGCAATTGTGTATGCTTAACAAAAGGGCCGTAAAACAGTTTGACGAAAATAATGCAAAATTGTATTTGGGTTCCTACTGACACCCAAGAGAGAAACACTGTTGTTGTGAAATACACCTAGCGTGTTAATTCTATTCTAGTAAATCGTATAGTTCCCAGTGTCTGTTAGTAGAATTCCAAGTACATTCCAAAGGGCTACAATGTGGTTTGCAGCGTCCATAGAAAGGTCGAGTGTTTTAGTTGCCTCGTCCTAGTGTCATCTCAGGCCACCTCTATCTCTGTCACTTCTCTTTACATCACTCAGTTCTATGTGCAACCGATTTACATGTCAAACAATAGTACATTGGATTTCCAACCATGTTGTATAATAATATTCTAATGAATTTGTGGTACAAATTAAGTTATTGTAACAAATTTACCCCAAATGCATACAGCTATTAAAAACAATAATCAAGAAAAACCCCGCCCCGCTTTGTTAGCGAATATAAACATCACCCAGTAAATGTAATTGTTAAGCGGAATTATAAAAATATTTAATTGGTAATTCATGTTAACAGGGTAAAACTAATTTGCATTTGTATTATTATAAACATCATTATATTGTACCTTTTTGAGTAATTTCGTATTATTGCATATTGTAATTTTTTCGGCTAATATGCAATTTGTATTATAATTTGTAGCTTGATTAAAAAAATAAATAAATGCAAATGCAATAATCAATGACACCCGTTTAATATTTAATCTGTTATCTGAATCGTGATTATATCAAAACTGTGCCTGAAATATTTTCAATTAAATTTCATGCATTGTAATCAATAGAAAAATATACATCATATTATATTCAACAAAATTACTAAAGTAACCATCACGAATTATCAATTTTACTATTTACCAAGATCGACTTGTTTCTAATGTTTGGTTTCGTATCTACTCGCTAATTGTGAATGAGACGGAGAATTGCTGCAGAAGTGGTGGTCTAGTCATTTTACACTGTATGTTTTTTTAATATTCCAAAAAGTCTATAATATTGTTGATTTATTTTTTGTAAAGCATATTTGTCGATAATTACAGAGATCGTTTGCGAAGCCGGAGATGTAAATAGTAAAAACAATGTACTGAACAGATTGATGGTCAGGTGACTTGCAAGATTGTTATACAAGGGGCGAACATCTGTTTTGTGTAGCACAGTAGCTCAGCTAGCGTGTCATTAGTGTGTTGGTATGTAGTGTTAGCAATTAATTGTTGCCCGAAAGTAATTAATGTATTGACATGTCGTCAATATAATAACACACGTACAGTTGCGGTTGTCATTGTTCGGAAATCTCTGTGAAATGAATAGTGCAAAGCACTGGCCATTATTATCATAAAAGCGTTTATTTTAAGGGGCCATTCTTGACACATCTATGCAAATGTGGTAATTTGTCACGCTTCCAAAGTGGTACACATGGATGGGAATGCGTTGCAATAAATACACCTATACTGCCCACGCCGCCGTCGCCGCAATTTTCACTGAACGTTCGCTGAATATCTGAGTCTCAGCGCTGCTTCTTGGGCAAAAAATCGAGACACTGTCACTGTATGGTGGAAATGCAAATTGAAATTGTGAGGCCACTGTTTGATTGTTTGTAAAAAATTTTATTGGAAAAAATAAATGTTTTGAGATGTCTGCAACTTTTCTAATAAAAAGTCATATATATTCTTTTATTCATGAGGGACTTCTCCGAAGTAAACCAGGACTCAATTAGTCGATATAATCCCTTGACGAACGGTTTCATAGAGGATAATTTTGTATTACAGAACTGAGAGAAACTCTTGCTGGTTAAGGACATTATATTTGTATCCTTTGCATAATTCAATAATTCCAAATTAAGTTTTATTATATTTACATAATTTACATTTCACGCTGTCACAGATAATTAAATCAGAGAAAACTTTTCTCATTACAATGACTTGATTTTGAATGATTGAGAAAATACCCTCCTCCGCACTGTCTTACAACAATCAACCGGTGCAACTGCCATGAGTTAACCGGTACAAACGAGTTCAGATTGCTGACTTTTAGATCACAGATCTGACAAATCTGTGTGCATGAAAGATGCGAACAAAACCCCATACCTTCGGTTGCCTGTATTTCCGAGTTTCGGGAAACTATAATGCTCTTCTTTCATATATTCCGCGAACGTTCACCTTAAATTGTTTCAGCTGAAAAACAGCTGCAGCTTCCAAGCACATCCCACAAATTCACAAGATATTTATTCGAAACAAAGCCACAACAAAAAACTGGCAATTATTTTTTGTCCGACCAATCGACTTAATATTACCTTATAGTTAATTTACTGTAATTACCATTTGGTTCAAGGCCTGCTCTTATATATCACCAGGTTTAAGTTGCGTAACATTTCATAGTAGCTTAGATCAACTAATTGTACTTTATAGGCAATATATTATATTACCAAGCTTTGCACTTTCAAAGACTTACTTCTATTCCAATCTCGTCTTGTAGTTTTCTGATCTCTTTGCAAGAAAATCCCAGGATATTAATTTTGTCTCATTTCTTAGTCTCTTTATGAAATCATAGTTCTTTCAAAGTCAATCTGATAAAAGTCGTTAATATTTTTTAAATATTTCTGAATTATGAATATTGCGAAACATATTTTATCTTCTATTGATTATACATTAGAGAAATATAACGAAAAATATTTATTTATTTAAATATCACCAGTCCAGTCCAGTCCGTCTCTGGAATGGCGACATGAAATCCGCTGATGTTTTTATTCCGAAATTTAAATAATGCATTTTAAAAATGAAAAAATACTAACGGTGATCTTTTTATTATTACATGATCTCCAGATTCTCATAATCTATAATTTTCGTCAATTTATTTGAAATCAAAACAACAACGAAGTTATTGTTGTGGATATTTTTGTGATTTGAAAATATTTCTGGGTCTGAGTTCATAAATATAAATTGCGCTTTCCATTTGGCAAATTGAGAAGAACCAACGCATGATAATTTGTGCATTAAAAATTATGCGACCTCATATGCTGGCAGTTGAATAGGCACTCGGTCCTTATTTTTCCAATTACCGCAAATTTTTAACTCTCTTTGTGGAGACTTCTATTCAGGTAAAAATTGAAATAGTCTGCGTAGCTCCCGCATTCAATTCAAATAATAATATGTGATGCAGAAAGAAGATGTATATATGTGGGCAGCCCCGCTGTTTCAAAAAGTATATATAAATATTTTATGATTTTTTAAATAAGAAAAACCCCATGTTTTATGTGGTTTTTGTTCGGGAGCAATGAATAGTTATAAGTTAATTTTGTCGTGGGGCTTTGTTCATGAAATATGTAAGCTCCCCAATATTGAAGTAGAAAAACGCAGATGGTGAAAAGGAAATGTTTATTTTGGTTTGATATTGTTTATATCTAAACAGGTCGGGATTAGCTGGGATATTGCAGCGTATTTTTATTGTGCAGAAAGTTGAGGGGGCGAATCATTTTTATAGTGACGTATAAAATTTGCTATTTATTGTTGTAATATACGCGATATACCCATAGAAGAAACCAACATTATTACCAGTAGGTATATATAACTAGCCTGGTTTGATGTTAGATTACTGGTGGAGAAAATTTAAACATGCTATTGACTGTGTTTTTTTTTTGCTTCATATATGCTCAGACGCAAGGATCGGAAGTGACACAAGCCAGAAAAGGAAGTAGGCGACTGTTTCATGAGGTTTTATTTGAAGGTTGAACCCAACAAGGGAAAATCGTTTCTATCCGTTCTACTTATATTGCAATGCAGACCTAACGTTCAACCAAAGATTGTAGAAAACTGCGCTATAATCTCAGAAATAGTGTTGTGTCTTATCCGAACAGCCAAACTTTCCTTATTATCTGTCATTAAGACTTACATTTCACCCTGAATATTTTCCACATAATCACATTTATGACTCGCTGAAAATTAATACCATACTCGTTATATTTTATAAGGGAGAATAATTATTAATAAAAACCAAGGAATATTAAAACTCGAGTTAATTCAATTATGTTTGTTTATTACCTATTTTAGACAATATTAGAAACAATAACATTTCCTTTTATTTTTACATGATGAACGGAACAAGTATTTTGGTTTTGAAATAGTAAATTAATTAATAACGTCGAACACATTGTTGACATCGATTTTCACCATTAAATTTGAAGTATTTGAGAATTAATAAACATCAATTACAAATGTCAAAAATAACGTGGTGATTAATACAGAAATATTCTATTACATACAAAAAAATTTATTTCCACGTATTAAAATTAATTAAAACCATTTTTAACACCCACACACAAACAGTGCTTCCGGATTTGAAAAAATAGGGGAAAACGACATAATAGTAAACATTTACCTTATAATAACTACTTTTTCACTAATTTGGCACTTCAAACAATACATTTCCAGATGTAACAGATTTTTTGATCAAACTTTATTAGAGGAAAGAAACGGCAAGAGATAACTTTTCCGTATAAAGCTGATATGTTAATTATTGTTGATATGATTCTTTTAACTTGATATGCATACATGAATATTAAATTGGCGCGTGTCTATTTTAGTTTTTAATAAAAAAAAATAATCTTCTGTGGAAACTCACTGGAAATAAAGGTGTAGGTATAGTGGTCATAAATAAAACTACTAAGTTTATGATAAATGAATAACCCAGATATGTCAGAAATTCAACGCAATGTTATAATCTTTTTCTTCTATATATATATATATATATATATATATATATATATATATATATATATATATATATATATATATATATATATATAAAAGTTCGCTTCATATTCTCACTGTTCTCTCCATGATGCCTGTGTATTATAATATGTATAACACTGCATTGTTTGGGATTTTTTCACTTTTTGATATCATTCAACCAAAAAAGATTATCTCTTGCAATATAATAAGAAATGGTTTTACATTTTATAACCACACACGATACAATATAATGGGTTTTTAACAACCGTTTTTAATTTTATAACATGAAAAAACAGCTGCTAAAATATTGTTCCATATATCAGATTTTTTTACCCCAGTTTGACTTAACTAGTTTATTAAACTTTAATACAGTATGTACAAAATTAATACTATTTGTAAATTATTTTATTGTTTTCAAAAATCATCGTTATTAAAATATGATAAACGTAACAAAAATTCAAGTTATATCCTGGGAGAGTGGAGATAAGGAGATCGAACTAAAAGTGGGACCGTGAATGGTTCAGGTTACTATCAGTAGATGGCGCTGTGGTTCGTTTACTTATTATAGGTTAATGTCAATTTTTTGATAATAGCTTTTTCGAGCTTTAGTTTCTTCTCACTCTCACAACAACGTTGTAGTAATTTCTACGGTCGAACTCCTGATTTCCACCCTCCCTGGTTATATCCAATAATAAATAGCATAAACTGCTAAATACACTCATATATTACATTAAGCTTTGTAATTTCCATATGTACAAATTTATAGATTTTCTTATCTTGTTTAAAGAACTAACACACAGTTTAGGTGAAAATTAGCACATATTTTTTAATATAGCCACAAACAATATATTTTATTATATATATTTTTGTTTCAAATTTAATCGTGGACTTGGAGATTGTCTTTTCAGTTCGCCCACACAAATATTATTTTTTATAAATATAAAATTCACAAAAGCGCACGGATATGTTCTATTATGACGGTTTTGTTCTATCAATGCTTTGCAATAGAAAGCAAAAAAATGAAACAAATACAAAAATAGGTAACTAAAATTCGTTGTATACGTATCAAAAAAGTCAACGATTCGAAAATTCTCATGCACTTCATGTAGATTTTTTGTGCAGCTAAACGAAAACTACTTAAATAAAAGTAATTAAAAAAATATATCACATTTTCTTTACCTAAATCATGCATTATTGAAATAAATACAGTTAGTTTCAAGGCAGTAGGTACACTACTTGACTCTAGACACACTGTAGATATACCGCATCCATTTTATAAATACCCTCACGTGTTGCTTTTAAAATCTGTCGCTATAAAAGAGATCATGTTATTAGAAAGAGTACTGATTTAATATAACTATAATTCACTGGTCACGTGAGTGTATTTATAAAATGAGTACGGTTTATAGAAACAAATAAAATAAAAGTGTGCGTTTATACGTGAAAAAACATTTTTTATAGAATAATTTTTTCTGGGTGTTTGTTTAAGTCGGAAATGAATTTTAAAACAAAGCTGAGCAATAAAATTTCTGATGGTTTTGAGCTGGATTATTTGGTATGGTACATTAATTTTGAGAAAGGGAAAGCGTACCCGACAAAAAACAGTGAAGAATCACAGCTGCAAACTGAGGGACTGCCCACCTTGCCATGCTGACACATCCTGCAACAAAAACATCTTATATATTTCACTGAATCAATACCCTACTCTGGAAACTACAATAATTATTATACATGCCCAGTGGAAACCCCAGCGCATAAACAGCCATATACAGGGTGCAAATATTCAAATTAGGGGTTTCATTATACGAATAAACTTGCTGAAAATATTTTACCTGCTAGCCCAACCAACTGAAGGCCAAAAATTATTACAATCTAATTGAATAAAATTTGAATTCAATAAATTTTATTGTTTTGTTGGTAAATAGTATTTAAAATAAATGCCGGTTGCATAGAAGACAGGAAGCCGCGTCGCACCGCGAAGTACACTCCACTTGAAACATTTACTTCGGTAAGGGCTAAGAGGTTATTTAAAAATCCATCTCCGTTCCAAACAGCACTGAACGCCAGGAAGCTGCATTTAAATGTAAAGTGAATCGTTTAAATTTTAGTAATATAAAAGGTTCAAATGTCAATAAATGACTTGCACTTCTACTTTGAACTGATATTTTATTCATTCATGATTTTTCAAGCTATTTCTTTCGTAAATATTTTGTTGCTGTTTCGGTGGGATCAATTATACATGCGATTAATTTTCTATGAAATTTGCTTGAGTTGTAACATGAACCACAGAAATTCACTTCGTTCCCATCCATGAGAAACAACCACTTAAATTATTTGTGGTCTCAAATCTCACCTCAATTATTCCCCACATCATCAACATTCCATATATGTTATCAAATGGTCTTATTTATACAATATTAAAACGTCCCTCATGGTCAATGCCACTTCAAACTTCAATCCATCGCTTCTACCTCTGTTAAAACAATGCAAAAATTCATAATTTATTTATTAAAATAACAACTTGCTGGAAGAAGCGTTTTATCCTCGACAGTTTGTTGAAGTACAAAAAACCCTTTGGATGTTTCAGATCAAGTGTCAAATAGTATTTTAATCCCACTGTTGCCGTCAGCTGGTGTTTTTTATACCTATACACATAACGAAAAGTGTGGCATTTGGAAATATCTACCAGGCAGTATTATTCTTTGTTACAAGGTGGAAAATTACGTTAATAAATAAACAATTACGACAGTAACTGTCATTAAAACAACGTCCATCACCCCTGCAAAGCCCTTATCCTTCCTGTGATAACTGAAAACTTGGTTTTGGTTATTTACGACATTATCTTTCAGTGGGAATTGACGTTATTGCCCGTCCAATACTTGTGGGTGTACGTTTCTTTTAGAGGTAATTGGAGGTATCATTTTTGGTCACTAACGACTTATCCTTGAGGACTATACTACGAAACGTGAAGAAATTAGGTTATGAACCGAAATCTACTTAGTGAGATTAGATCAAGTAGATTTTGATATTTATAAGAACATTCAATTAATCCACACCCTAAACGGGTTAAAACTAATAACTAACTTGATTTTCTTCGAACTTATATTCTATTAAACTCCCACTAAAACTCAGACTCCTTTACATTTTTTCCAAGTTGTAACCAAACTCCTGCATATCATTTCCTTCTAATTTCAAAAATTATTTTGATAAACTCCCGCCTCTCCCCCACCCAATAATTTAACACTTTATTTTAAGAAACTAGACATAACAAGAGTGTCCTTGACTCGCTTCATCTTATTTGCATTAGTATAAAAGTCGAGCAAAACCGAGACTATCCCATGCATATGATGAAGTACCGAACTATTCAGCTTATGATTATATTTAAAATGAAGTTGGCATCAAAGTCGAAGAACGAAAAACTAAGTAGGGAAATATCTTTATAAAACAACGACCATCACATTGACGTTATTGTTAATATGAAAAATATATTAACGAGAAGTTTGAAATGAAGAGTAGGGAATTGACGTTGTTGCCCCCCCAATTCGTCAATGTTAGTTTTGATGGCATAGCCGAGATTTACAGTTATCCTTGATCTTTGTCCAATTTCGACTTGGGTTGTGTATTGATGATAGAATGTTTTTATTTAGTTTCTGGTAAAATATTTTTTGTTAGTTTTAGTATATCAATAAAATATTTATTGTTTGAACCGAGAATGTTAGGATATTTGTAATTAGGTTGAAAGGTAAATAATAAGAAGTGGTATTAGTCGTAAAGCGAATGGGTTTTCGAAATTTGGTGGTAGTTTAAATAAAATATGGGAAAAAGGTGGTGGTATCCGGAAAGGAAAGAAAAGAAAAGTTTATTACAACATAAAAGTAAGCAGAGATGCACAATACGTTAGCGTGCAGTAAAAGGGAGTTAGTGGAAATATATTATAAGCCATCTGTACTCAAAAAACGGACCAGAGTATAACCCATATAATAGTAAATCTAAGGGAAAATATGTTTTAGCGTAGACGTGTAAGAAATGTTGATTTTCGGAAGTTCTTTCTCGACACATATTGAAAATTTGAAAATGTCGAATTAAATTTTAGATGCACGTCAGTGTAACAGGTGGTTCAAATTACAGTGGTTTACAAGCAACATTTCGAATGGCTAGAGATATGGATAATTCTCTAAGATCAATACCGAATACTGAATAGCGAATACGCGGTGGCCACACCGGCTGCACTCGTACGGATGGATTATCTTTCTTAATATTGGCTTAACAGCACGTCCGGCTGAACAAAACGCAGGAAGACATTATAAATATCAAGTCGAGTTTTACCTCTGCTCTGTGTGCCACGCTACCCCTTGACAACTGAACTGTCACAAAGTCAAATGCAGCTAAAGAAACTGATGGTAATTTTAAACATAAGGAGGGTTAATTGACAACAGTGAGTGTTATTCCCAACAGATCTCGCCTTGAACAGGAAATTGTTTAGTTCCTAGACTCCTATTAAACAAATAATTGTTCGGGTTAAAGAAAGGTCGTTTTTCGTGCGAGTTGGTGGGCGGGCGGGCCCTTTATTTATTGGGCTACGTCACTGAGAATATTGACAGACATCGTGCGGAACGAAACGAACATACATTCAATGCATATGGGATGTGGCATGGTAAACTAATGCGTGCGAGAAACGTGCGGGTGCAAGAAAGCCGTGTCGTGGTATTTATCTGTACCTGATCCATGGGAGGAGGCAGGGGTGATAAGTCCCAAACCGGAATCGACGGCTGGCCCCGCTTGGACGACGTCCTTCTCCGACGAGGAAACCATTACTACTTTGGGGGGCTCGTCTTGGATTAAAGGCCTGCTGATGTTCCGTTTGCCCGCGTCTGCAACGAGAACCACCCGTCAACACCCCATCCATAACACTTTAATTATTAATTATCCAATTATTCACGTCTTTTGTTCTTGTTGTTCTATTGAAATTTTAAGCTTATAATTTTAAGGCGAACTGTAGCCGGTGCCGGAAAAATGTCCCTCCGGGTTTTGTACTTCTAATGGAAATGTGACCTTTCTCAAATTCGTTCTCAATAGGAAATTCTCGCACTTTTCGAAACAGTTTTAATAAGCTAAATACTTTAGTTATTTATAGAGTATTGTGTATAGTATGCCTGCGTGCCGGGAAACTGTTTCACTCAAATTATATGATGAAACAAAACCCCACTCTTTTTACATACTTGAAGTTTGATGGATTTCGTTTTATTATTAGGTATACAATTTGCCTTTAGTAAAAAAAATCATATTACCTTTTTTGTCTTTTTTAATTTCATTTTTTAACTTTTGCCACAAAGAATTCTACGACAACATCTTTAATAACGCATGCTTTTATATTATCTGTTGACTGGGAAAACAATTTTCTTCGTAATAGAGGGTTTCAGGCAAAATTTCTCTACTCGTACCTAATAATAATAATCCAAACTTGCAAAATATTTAAATTTCCACATTTATTTTCATTTCATTACTTAAAGAATTTGCAATTATAACACCAACTGTCTTAGAATAACTATTTAAAATATTTCTTCTCAGACATCGCTCCGAGATAATCCAAAACCTCAATCAACAGGACTACACTAAAATTGGCATAAATCAAAGTAAATCTCCTCTATATAGCTTAGCCCTTATCATCTCACATCCATTGGTTATATCGAAATTTCTTGCAGTTTCCTATGGATTAATCAAAGTTATAATACTCGAAATTGTCCTGGTGACAGATAAGCACCCACAAAACGAGTCCTTTGTAATTACGGAATTGCTCTGATAGTTTAAGCCACTTATTGAAGAGGTCAGCGAGGAACTTCGGTGTTAGGATTAAAGTAAGATTCAAAATTGGAAAAATTGAAAATAGGAATTTTACGTATAGTCCAAGGCTTAAAAACGAGAAAATGCGTAAATTTTTTTATAGAAATTTTGATGAGCAATATTTTTGCTTAGTATAATTTTTCACTTAAAAACTGTTACAAGGCGCGTTTAAGTTTATTTTTGGGGGTGAAGCTGAACTAGTAGATTAGTAGACCCGTAAACAGTCTACTGGTTGTAATTTTTTAAATCTGGAAAACGTTTTTAAAAAATGCAGTGACGAGATTCAGGCGCTTCATGGAAATTCGTAAAACCGTAGCTTTTACTTTTTCCTGTGGCCCCTTGGTGAAATTCCGGTGTGCGCCACTGTTAATCCAGGATTTATTGTTATTGAATAGCATTATTAGTTTATTGGTGGGGTGTATCTAAATGATGAATCTTATGATGAGAGATTGGCAATAAATTGTGGCGGACAAGTGCATTTATCGCCAATAGATCTTAACTAATTGAAGTAAATGACCGGAATCAGTTGGGTAGAAGAGGAACGTAGGCGGGCGCGTGTAGGCGCAGGCAAAGAAGCATTAAACATTTACGCGTATGTAATCGTCTGGCAAGTTGTCTGCATCCAACAGGGATGGTTTATCGTGCAATATGGCCAAAAACTAAATATAACGGACGCACTTATTGGCCTAGAAAACGTCTTCTTGAAACTTTAGGTGGATTGCCCAGGAGAATAGAAACACACTTTGAACTCATCTCAGGTAAAGAGAGCTCACAAAAAGTATGCTTTCATTGTGTTGCTGAATATCACCGCAGAGAATAAGTTGCGCCCTGTCTTAACCCTAACTTTGCCCATTACGGCAGCGCGTTATTGTAATGCCGAAGTTGCTTCTTTCTCTGCCGGGGTATTTATCATTGCATATACATGGCAAACCATCGCCACCCATATACTGCAAAATATGTTGGGTTGTTGGTTGGTTGGCTGGCTCGTTGGTTCACTGTTCGCCTGTTCGCTGCTTCAGCCCTCTCTCCACACGCTTCAACGGTGCTAACTTTCAAACTTTCTCAACTCATGAACAGAAAACATAATTACGTCGTTTGAATAATTTGGATTTACAATATATTTATTAAAACTGCACCCCCTTTGTTTTTCGCCTTAACTTTTCTTGTTTATCTTTACAACAACTTCTACAACAGCATAAAACCTATTAAGACCCATTATCTACACTAATTTTATCTTTTATTTCTTCCATGTAATTTCTCCACACACTTTTTCAACACAAACAATTAATAAAATTACACTTCCATGAAAAAAGATACCATTAACAAAAAAATTAGATTATCCCTAATGTTCATTATTCATACACGAGCTTTTCAAGCACCTAATTAAAAGCAATAGTCCCTCTGCTAAATTTTTGTTCCCCATAATTTTATTACCTGTTTCATAATTTGTGATAAAACGAAAAATACATGTCGCGTGTCTGTCACGCCTGCCCATACTGAAGCATTCCCACTTTATTTATCTCACCTCCAGTGCAGCTAATTATGCACGTTTTGTATGCGAGTATCCCCACTTCTCTCTTATCGGTAATTTTAGATTACACCCTGTACGTTATTGGTTTTTTATTGCGTAGGAGTTATAATTATTTCAAAGACTGATTCTACTAAGGTATAATGTAAGTTTTATGGTTGAAAAGAATTTATTGTTCCGTTAGAAACCAACGTTCTAGTCTACTACAGTGTCTCGTATGCAATCTGAATATAAAATGGCATTATAAAATAGTCTGAACTATTAACAATACATTGTATGATGCTGAAACATTTTAAATTAAATTTCAAATAAGCGTAGTGTTTTAAGTTATACGCTAGTTATACTACTCATAAAGTGGAACTATATACAAAATTTTCGACAAAATATTTAAGGAAGTAAGAGGTGTTTTTATACGATTAAAATGCGTCCACACGGACGATGCCATTAGTATTAGCAGAAGATTAATGTGTGCGCGCTGGAAACATCTAATTAAGTAACGTCATAAATTCGTCCAAAATAGAGCGATGAATATGGGGAAACCAACCCCGCCACTCCAACAACGCTTCTTTTTTAATTTCATTGAAAAAACTCTTATTTAAATTTAAAAATATCGATTACATTTACAATATTTGCCCTCTACTGTCAGCAATTAGAGAAATATTTAGTAGTGTATCTCAGAGACAAGTTTTGCAGCAGTTCTCCTGAGATTAAACATTCCCTGTCTAGATCAATTCGATCATACCTCCCTCGGGACTATCGTCTGTCCTTGGATGTAATTATTATTTATCTAGGGGAGGATTTGAATCACTATTTCGATAGTTTTATTTTTATCAAGCACATTTCAGCAATATTAATTGAAATTAATATTGTTTGTTTTGGAAATTTGCATCAAGTTTAAACTGTTAGTTAGACACGTAAGTATAGGTAGTTTCCAAGGGTGAATATGCAGAGAAGTATACTACACAGACTCACAAACAGAGTTTCTTATCAACAATAACCTCAAATCGAACAAGAGATAAAGGAATTTGGAAAGTTACACAAACATGAAATTTATGTGGTACGCCAAAAAACTACTGAAGGACTTGAAAATATGAAATTTTCTTTATTTCGAGATATAGTAAATCCGAAAGCGACTAAAGGATATCCATTTTATAAATGCACTCACGTGACAAATATAGATACACCGAATCTATAAAACATTAATGTCTTCTTTTTAAAATTGAATTCAGTTTGTCGCTAAAAGTATGATTGTATTATAAAGAAGTTTAATTTAATGTAATAAATTAGTTTCTCTGAAATTTTTGTGTGGTGCCTAAATTCTCAGAAAATAAAAAAGCCTGTACTGAATACCTACGATATTTATAATTGAAGAGGTGAAGAACGACCCCGAAAGGAATTCCTAAGGCAGCCTGGAAATTACACAAATTTTAGTAGGATTGTCCTTTATTGAACTCGGCCTTGAGTTTTCGCCCATCAGCTAAAAAATCGTGCCCTCGCAAACACTAATACGAATTTTCTAGCAGAATTACCTCATCTAACTTTCGTCATGGTTATTACAGGGATTATGGATGGAAATTTCCTATGTCCGAGTTATATGTTAATACCTTGTTATTGTTGACTGTTAATTCATAAATTACCATAATTAAATTCAATTTAATTCCGATAATAGCTGTGATGAAACATGCAGCAAATAACTTACTTTCTTTGTTGGAATTGCTCTTCATTTCCGTTGCTTTTGGCGGGGTAGAAGGCATCGGAATTTCTGAAAAACAACACTTTTTGTACCTACACAATTGTTTAGTTTCAATTAATTAATGTTTTGTTCGTAGCATGCAACAAGAGCTCGCGTGTGTTTTAAAGCCGTACTAATTCACATTCACAAAATTTGAACTTCCGCTATCAATTATCGATATGTATTGTAAAGCGAGTATAAAGACTTTTAAAATGTCTTAAACACTCCGCCACGTACTGTACTTTGTATAATACTTTCCACATAATTTTATGTATTGCTTTTACTGTGCGGGAAAATAAAAGAAAAGTTTTTGTCAATATGCTGCTCCAACCATTAAAGTTGGTTTTGTTTGCTTATTTGCTTAAGTTCGCTAATGGTTAGGTTAGTTTCAATGCACGTGCTAGAAAATTGTTTTGTCAGTAATGTACTCGTACATGCAAAGGAGCAAAGGGTTTGTCAATATAAAAATTTCCGGTTCGTAATTAGTTACAATAATGAAATCCAATCTTTGACAAGTTTAAAATAATGATATGTCAGAAAATACTGCAAGGAATTGTGATATAAGTTTCTTTATTTCCGGGAAAAAATGCTCTGTGTACAAATATGCAGCATATACGAGTAGTTTCCTAGAAAGTTAAATTTTTGTTCTGAACGGACATTATGTTAGACACAAGCAAGCATATGAGAATTTTCTCAAGGGAGATTTATAGACTGCGTTGAGAAGAACATTTTATCAAAATAAATTACTTTTTCTGAATTCAATGGACAAGAGCAAACTATTATCGGGGGGCTAGAAAAACTTGTTTGTAATTAAAACTTACAACTTCTAATAAATATATTTTTACCTCAAGTGACACGAAATAATGAATGATGTATCGAAAATTAGATTTACAGTTTTTGCCACTTCGTTGCCGCGGCGTATTCATACATTCGATATGAAGCAAATCCAACCCCAACCCCTACTGAGTTTACGCGTTTTTTTCCGATTTAAATTATTTAGTATTATGACTATTTGAGTAGAGCATTTTTAATGGAAACTGTACATGAAAGGGTGCCTATTTTAAACAATAGTTGTTACAAATGCCAGGAAAACACAACCGTACCACATCGGGGAAAAAATTACAAATTTAATGTAAATCAACTTTGCAACTTAATTAATACTACAAATTGATTCGTTTTGTATTTTTGAGGTTTCAAACAACCAATGTTTTAATTAACAATTTGTTTCTAATCACCATTTAATTATAACGATATACATGGCTTTGTGTGTGCAGGGTTTGTTTATTAACAAGCATAACTCGTACGCACTTCTTTCAATTATATTATTTATCAAATCCTATACACGATGAAATATTGTTTTTTCAGCAAATTAACAGTGGTAATTAGTTGAAATTTGTTTTGGCACGCGGAGAATTAAAAATTATTAATTTAACGCACACATGTTGTGTTTTGATGATTATAACAAAATGTTGCGCAGTAAATTTCGGTTGCAAAAAACTGGTGGAATTTTTGAGGATTGAGTGGCTTGAAAACTAATAGTGTATGCCACCAACCGGAAAAATGCTCCCTGGGAATAACTCCATTTTCTGGCAGAAAAACCGACATATAAATTTGTTGTACAATACACTACTGTTGTCTTGAATTCACTTTAATAACCGAGGTTCATTTGCATGCGAAGAAAATGATGATAATAAAGAAATGTCTCCTTCAGGATTTTTATATACGTTTTCCGTATACAGCGATTGACCTTAATTTATACGTTATAATATCGTTAGGTGACTTAAAAAGAGTGGAGTTAAAACGAATGAGCGAAATTCGTTTGTAAGTAGATATATTTTATTTACCGTATAGTCGGATGGATCCTTCGGTCTCCCCAAGAGAGTTCTTGGAAATGCATCGATAGTTACCAAAGTCTCCAGGCTGTAAGTTTCGCACCGTCAATTTCATGTGCGCCCTGTAGCTGTTTTCCATCGTTTCAGTGCCATACTTCTTAGTGGGAAGTAACATGACATTGTCGTATACCCAATAACTGATTGCTCTGGGATATGCTTCTGTATGACAGTCTATTGTTACATCTGTACCAGCTGGTGCACCTACTAACTGATTTGGAACCCATATCATCGGTGAAACTGCAAGAAAACAAATTAAAAATAACTTTGTAATACAAATCATCTGGACTGGATTATGTTCAATTTGGAACTTGTGCAGTTAAGTTCGAAAAACATATTTATTTTATTCTATACCTGGTTAGAAAAGAAACGAGGTATTTTATTCGTAACGCCTCGCCATATTGTACATGTAATATTTTGTGATATGTCCAAACGTGTTGCCATTTTTCATCGGGCCACTCCTATATCTACCCAAGCAATAAACCCTCTAAAAAATATCTTCCGCGGGAACGTTCTTATATGTTTATATCATATAGTAAAGTCACATACAAATGTTTATATATTTATATGCCCTATGGACCTGAAATATTAAGTTTCAGATTTTTCACAATAACATTTATAACGCCAAACCAAAATTACAATTTTACATTTTCTCTTCACAAAACCTATTAAAGGAATATTTATAAAATATAATCCGATGAAAAAATTTGCAATTTTTGAAAATTACCGTTTATTTAACAGGTTCTCATCTAATCTAATCTAAATTTGGAGTTTTCTACATTTACTAGCGGTAATTTTGGTTGATCTAACCTAAATTTGATTTATCTCGAATTCTTGGCACATTTTCAGAAATAATTTTGCTGTAATTCCGAAAACATTAGATATTTTAAATTACAATTTTGTAAACTAACCTTAACATGATCTCACATAGCTCAATCTAACCTAATCTAAAGTCGATTTTTGTTGCATTTTTTATTAGAAATTTTGCTTAACTAAATCTAACCTAAATTTATGGATTTTTGGTACAATTTATTCTAGAAATTTTATTTGAATATCGAAAAATAACCTGGACTTTTTAAAATGAGCTTGTACGTAACTTCAACATTATCCAATCTAAAATTTACGGGTTTTGTTGCATTGTTTAGTGAAAAATTTGCATAAATTTCGAAAACTCTGTATAAATTTTCATAATAACCCATTTTTTTAAATGTAAATGGCACTATAATAATATACATAATCTGTTTTAGTACCATAACACGGACTTTCGGTCTATTTTGTGGGAAAATGTTTTGAAAAAATAATGAAATTTTTTGAGTTACTTTTCATTTTTGAAGAAAGTAATCTAACCTAACAATATTCCAAATTTTTAAACCCTTTTCCGCAATTTAATCAAAGACCGATTACGATCGGCACATTTTTCTCCTGGATTTTTTTATTAAAATTTACTTTTTAGTAGGGGACAGTATTTTTCAAGTAATTTTATTAATTTCGAAAAGTGCCTTAAATTTGGGACCATTTCCTCAAATTATAAACCGAAATTGTGAGGGACCCTTGATGTGATTCAAACCGATCATTCCCTCGCGCTTTTACAATATTTGTTATCAAAATAACAGCGATAATATGAATTTTAAACTGAGTTTCTGTTAAATTGTCCCTCCGAGTAAATTGTCATAAATACAAGTTGCTGTCAGGTCAAAAACAGTTGGAAATACTGCCTGTTACATCATTCATTCATTGCAAGTGATATCTTGTTGTTTGTAATGCCTTAATTAACAAAATTAGTTGATACGCACGTAGTTTTCGAATTCATCCCTAATCGTTATCATCTCTACGTGCATCTGATAATTTTATTAAAACATACAAAAAGCTGTTGTATTGATTGTGACAAAACAACTGGTAACTTTGACACTATGCACGATTAATTTTTAAATTTGTTTAATATTTGAAATGATGAAGGTAATTGTTTGATGCCTAATACTTTTTTAATCTATATATACATGTAATAATAGTAATGAATAGGGATCCATTATTGTTAAATTTTGTTATTGATGGATTTATTATACAAATAGTAATTTTTTCAGCATTAACCCGATAGGTATCTGTGTTTATTTAGCTGTGTACATTAATATTTTTTAGGCGTGAAGTTGAAAGGAAATAATACGAATATTTTTAAAACGAAAATTAGAAACCATATTTTCAAATTATGTTACACGCCTGGTTTCGTTTGTTTTGCATTACACTTATACGGGTAAAAAGTTTCAAATTGTATATGAAGTTCTCCACAGAACAGAACAGAATTCATTCATTCTTTTTATTTATTTATTTTCACTTATATTCCTTTTCAAATAATCTGTCACAAATTTCTGCCTTTGCGCTGTTTTTAATTACCGAATAAAAAATATACGTTTTTATATTGTTCGCTGCCACATTTCCTACATTTTACCTTTTGATGTGATGGAGTATGTGAAAAAATAAAACGCCTTGAATTCCAGTGGACATTTTTAAATATATTCCAATAAGCTATATTGTGTTAAAAGCCATGTTAATTACATAACACTACAACAGAAGTTTAACACATAAGTGATTGTTTTGTTACAGTTAAGAGAAATTCAATCAGTCTGTTAGGATAGTTGTGCTTAATAATAGCTGGAACTTAATTAGATATATGTTCATTAATGTGAGGGGTTTAAATTCAAGGCATTCTGGTCTATTATCAATGGACATTGCACATCGTATTGGTTCTGGAAGCATTTGTCCAAATTATATTGAGACTAACTGCATTAATTTCATATTTGAAATACTGAACGCGTTTCAAATTTTCCCGCCCGTAAGGAATGCACTAATAAACCGCACACCGTCAAGGCTCACCTATTATAGTCAGTACAATAAACAATCAGTTAATTTTAAAATACCAACTCCAGTAATTACATAAAGAGGTATAAAAGGGAAAAATGATATATCGTGGAAATTTTTATTAAAAAAACCCACATCACTGAAATTCTGTTGGTTTAGTGAATTTCAAGTTTCTTATACTGATCTTTCACTTTATATGCAGTGCGCTTTTACAGACACATCAATAAAGTAAGCTTCAGCGAAATTTAATTTCTACTAAAAGAAAAACGATCATGGATGGTGTTTGCTTGGCTAAAAAATATATGCATATACAATAATAAATCATTCAACAATTTTATTTGTATTTTAGAGCAATATTAACCAAATTCGTTTCAGTCAAATTAAATCAGTCGCACACCTGCCTCCAATAGTTTTCAAATTTAACTGTGTTTCCCCTAGTTTATTAATTATTTAGTTAACGCTCTACCTCTACATATATTTATTCAGCGAAGCAGCAAGAAAATCATAATAGCTAATAGTAATCATATAATTTTGAAGATTTACCGTGGAAATAGTTTCGTGGAGATGTTACAAGAATTTCAGAAATTCCAACTGAGTGCACAGTTATAATTTATCAAGTTGTAACTTAGTCGGGCGATAATTATTTATTGCGTTTAGAAATAAATATTGAGACAATCAAATATTAATTTTTTAATAAATTTAATAAATTTTTCATTAGAAACGTTTAAAATTAAAATATTGTGGTACCGGCACCTCCGCCAAAAATTCAACAAATTTCTGGTTTAAGTGCAATATAATGTAGTTGAAAGCAGTAACTGTACACAAATACTCTAAGGATGTATCCTAGATAATTTTAAATTTAGTTCAATCAATTTTATTTAATTTTCATGGAAAAATTGTGCCTACATTTAAAAAGCCAAAATTAAAACAAATATTTTTTGCTGTAAGTAATAAATGAATAAATAAATCGTTTATATATATATAAGTACAAGGATAATCAAAGGATATACTGTTATATTTTTAGTTTTAACAGTAAATTTCGTGTAATTATCTTGAGATGCGAAAAATATTATAAAATGTTGTGTCCCCGGCGCATCCGCCAAAACTGAAGTTGTTTTTCTTGGTGAATTAATGCAATTTTGTCATGAGACAGTCTATGAATTCCGAATTAGATGTATTGTGGATAAGAAACGATGGGGCCTAAGCATGTTATTATGAGGTGCTAAATTATATTTATTTTGGTTAATTTACTTTAGCACTAATGCGTGCTTAATTTTGGGTCCAAAGGGCTCGACTTGGTAAATAGGAATTTAAATTTGCCATCATATATCATTGCCTAAGATACACAAATTATATATTTTAATAAAATACTGGCTGGTAATAGTTACTAGCAAGGCAATATTCTGAGCGAGTGGGTTAGAGGGTGATATATTTTTACGTCTACAAACAAATTTTAATAACATTAAACAAGATGGGGAATCTTAAACACAATTCTACTAACAATAACATAAATTTTCAGGGAAATTATCTAATGTGCAATGCGAAACTCGCACACGTTTAAAATGAAACACACCTCCGCATCCCCTGCTGGGATCTGTAGTGGACTACAAGGTGCTGTTTCCCTTAGGACAACTAACCTACCCTCGTTTCAAAAGTTTCGGATACGTATCGTTTATATATGCACGATGTTAATCTAATTATATTTTATTTTCCGACTTTCGGCTTTTACTTTTTATATGGAAAAAACTTTGCAAAAGAAACTAAATTTCGCGTTATGTTTAACAATAATTGAGCGGACGTGTGTGTGGGTAAAATAATAGATAGCCAAAAGTAGAGGAATCTCGCAAAGTATTTTTAGCGCGCGGTTTCCCGTTTTAAAAACAACATTAAGTTTGATGAACGTTAACTAAAATGGTAAGTGTTTAGAATTGTTTGGTTTCGGTCAAGGCAAGTGTTCTTTTATGTAACCTAGTGGTTTACGACGCTCTTCATATCTTGAAGCAGTTGAAGATCATGTACAAAGCAGATTATTAAATATAGACGACGCGACTCGGAGCGTCTGGAAGGATATTTCTCGTGTTTGTTGTATATGATGGTTAGTTGGAGGGTTTGTAAACTTTAAAGAAAGAAGATTTATTTATAAGGTATCTCGCCACGCAAATTGTGTCTTTGTTTCTTTACCTTGTTTTCAGTGGTAACATTACCATGAAGATGAATGTAAAGAGCACGGAAATGGTCTTGCACGCATAACACGATCTTATTGTTTTACATTCGGTCCTCGTACTTGTAAGATCACGTAACTATACACACGGCACGTGAGTTTCTCGTTATGTAAATTGTCAGTACGTGGCAATATGTTCTACACAAAAATACTGTTTTTGGTGCATACTTTGGTTTTTTCGTAACATGCATTTTATTGAACAAATATTTGTAAAAATGTTTGTTGACCTAAAACGTGACTATTGGATACGTTCACAGATAATAATTAATAAATATGTTTTCTGGTGTTTCATTTTTACTGGAGTTTCGTTACGATTTTATTATAATGTATTTCAGTAGTGAACCAGCTGCGATGGTATTTGCTCCTTAAGAAGTGTGGGCTTTATCTAAAAAATCAATAAACTTTTTTGGACTTTTACCCTTCTTTCAATTTCAAATGAACTAGATTTCAAACGGGAATCCTCTGTTTTATATAAATAAATTCTCACAAACTTCTTTATTTCGATTTTCCTTTTACGTTTGACACATTGAAAAATATTAAAATAAACGATTTGTTTGCCCTTTTTAATTTGCAACTCGCCACCCTTTTATACTTGAACAAAAATATTCTTTGAAATCAACAACAAAAACATGCTTTTACAGTTTTGTAAATCATCAAAAAAGATATTAAATTTAAAACATATTCTGGGGGTTTTCTGTTTCATTTCAAAACATTCACGTACCATTGCCTAAAGGATATGTTCTAATGGCTTGTTTAAGTCGGAATATTTTTTATCCTTTTATGTAATTTGACGTGTTATCACTTGACGCAACTTTAATCCTTGTTGAACAGGAAGCTTGTGGTCTTTGATTTTTATTTAAAACAATGTATACAGGAAAAAATACCAAGCGAATAAATCGGTTTTTGGTCAAATGTAAAAACATTTCCCACGGGGATAAATAAATATTTTAAAGGTAATAAAGTGGCTATATTTTATGCTATGACGCATTTCTCAATATAATTTTGTTTCATAAATTGAAGAAATAGATTTAAAATAGGAAACATCCGCATGTTTGTGTTATTTCAGTTTTTCACCTCACACTTATTTATTTTTTATAACATCGCTTTATATTAAAAAGATATTTTTAGAAATTTTGATAATTTCAAGTTATGTATGTCTCGTACAATTTCATTTATTTTAACTTGCTGTTGGAATCTTACAGGTTTTCAAACGAGCGAACATTTTCCAGCATAATAACGTTTTTCAGGCATTGCCAGGTGGATGCGCAAATATCCTGAGGATGTATTGTATATGGTAAAGCTGTCCTTTTACTAAGATTTGCTGATTGAAATTTGGTACAGAAAACCATAGTTTGTTGCTTCTTATATCTGATATAATTCCGAGGGGTTTTAAATGATATTTACTTTCCTTCAGGATTAAAATTTACTTAATAACTTATAATAACCTCGACATTCTGCCTATATATTGCAGATTATTTGACAATAAATGTCTAAAATCAAAATAATGCTTCTGAGGGTTTAATTTGATAACTTCGGTTGTATATTAGTCGCATAAGGGTTATTACAACCATTTTTACAAATATTATAAAAATTATCTGTTTTATTGTTCTTAGATAATTTCTTAGTTCAATAACCACTTAAAACTCTTTAACAACCAGTAGTCGTATAATTATTGAAGCTACATTTAAAACGTTTTTAAGCCGTTATTAAAACCGAGTATTTTAATCTCCCAACGTAATTTAAACGTTATTATTGTAGCTGCTTGTGTTTTTGACCTCAAAAGTTAATCCTTCAAGAATATTTCCCTTTTCACGTACGCCAAAATAAATTTAGATAATTTGAATTCAGTTCGAGTGGTTGACAAAGGTGGGCTGGGATTTTATTTTTCTTAAGAGAATTTTGTTAATGAAAATAGGACAAAACAAACGAATGCTTTTAGGGGTAACTTAATTTGGGAATTAGCTAGTTTGAAAGCCTGTTTAAGTGAGTCATTGAGTCTAGTTAGTGAAATATTTCCCCAAGAGTCTGCGCGTGTTAGTTTATATTAACACAAAACATCACCTCTAAATTTTTCTATAAATAAATTGTTATGCGCTGCGGTTTGTAGTAAATTATGATCTAGTGTAGTTTATAAATCATGTATGAACAATAAGCCGAACGCATTTGTTATTTTATAAATAATCAATGGTATAACTCTAGTGAAAAACAAATATTATTATGGGGAATTCAGTTTATCAAATGGTTGTTTATTAGATAAAGTAACCGTCTTCTGAATTTTATATTGAATCGTTATGATCCAGCAAAGAGGCAATAAAACAAACAAAACACATAATACATCCAACGGTAACGGCAGAGCACTGAAGCAGTCAATAGGATGCATGCACAGATATGTAACGGGTGTAATGGTTTGTAAGCGATAAGTGACGATATTGAAAATCGATTTTATATTATTTATATTATACACTACTACTACACTTTGATATCTTAGATAAGTTGGAGTAACTGCAACGGGGAAAATTGCGCATTCCTTGAAATACGTCCCAAAAAACCATATACGTATTTCATCAGTGAGTTTCAACCAGGTTTATTCTTCAGTACACTCAATAAGATTTATATATGTTACATTGGAGCAGTAGCGCTATATTAAAACTTAAATCAACATGATCATGTGACAGCGCGTTTTCCATAAAAACGCATTCTATGTTAGGAAATTTAAGGATAAGTCAATTTTACAAAAGCAAAAATGCGCTGAAAACCCTAAGATATTGTGACAACTTTAATAATGGTATTTCAATGAAGGATTATTTGAATCATTGCCGACGTTAGTTTGTGACAGTGAATTTTATATATGTCTCTAGCATTCATTGCTGTATTATTTGATGGTGGAAATTTTTATCCCGCGCAGGATAAACGAAAATAGAAACAGAATAAAACGGTGATATTAAGCTGGGGAAAGAAGTAGTATAGACGTAGAACTAGAGGTCATACATTGTGTTATATTGAATATACACAAGCCGAACATTATACAGTGACGATAATCGTCACAATAAAGGAGATGGTTTCTTATGCTAATATTATCAAGGCAGGCGCAACTTACATTTATGGAGCCACTTGCCAACTTAATGGTTTCTTTTGGATCGTTCCCTTTCCCATTAAATATCAAATCATATGAATATTAGCATTTTAATTTCTGGAAGTGCACATTTTTATTTATATATCGCAAATAACGACAACTATTTCAACGGGTATTTTTCTGAACTAATCTTGTTTTCATCATGCAAAATTAAGTTATTCATTTACTCAACTGAATTATATCGTTAATGTTGGGTATAAATTGCGGTAATAATATTGTTTTAACACCGATTTTAAAATTAAAATACCGCAAATTCATTTGTAATAAAATGAATATTTTATGCAATTAGCAGGTACGAATAGCAAAAATGTTTTGTAATTAAACAACACCCATGATGTAGATGCGTCCACACCAATAATTATTATTCAAAATAGCTTTAAGGTATTCGATATTCAAATTACTCCAAAAACAAACCAAAGCTTAAACATTCTCTAACACTGGCACCTTCGCCAAAATTTTAAATCGACTTTATTATTTACATTATTGTACAAACTAACCATATTTTCCTGCAAATGTGGCGCTCTGGAAGAATGTAGCCCCTGCGCATCCACCAAAACTTGCAAATAATATAGTATAAGATAATTTCCAAGTTTCTATATATTCAATAAATTACTCTTTAAACAAACCAAAGCTTAAACATTCTCTAACACTGGCGCCTTCGCCAAAATTTTAAACCGGCTTTATTATTTGCATTATTGTACAAATTGGCGATATTTTCCTGAAAATTTGGCACTGTGGAAGAATATGGCCCCGGCGCATTCACCAAAATTTACAACTAATAAAGTATAAGATAATTTTCAAGTTTCTATGACAAATTTCGACGAGATATTGAAAATTATATGAAATGGGACATAATCAAAAAGCGCCCGCTCTTATACAAAGAAAAAATCATTAACTCAAGCATTTTCATCGTAATATAAAACATAAACAGCGTATTGTAGCGTTTGTTTTCCCTGTGCTATTTATTAAGTACACACTCGAATAAAAAAGTTTTTTCTAGTGAATTATGTTCCTCAAAAATTTTCTCAAGTCTAACATATATTCATTAGTCAAGTTGGCATTTCACCAGACAAAACAATTTATTTTACAAAGTACTCTACTAATTTTGCTTGTTTCCTTTTGGTAGAAGAAAATGGAACATTTCAAATTGCATGTTGAATTGGTATAAAAAAAAACAACTTAATGTTTTGTATATTTTTCAAATGTATCAGCTTTTGCAAAAAAAGTAAACGAAGAAACATGTTGATATAAATTTCCTCGGCGCGGCGCTGCATTTTTGTTGTACAAATTAATTTTATACGCTGTTAATTTTGTTTTAACCATAAATTTCGGATGAAATTTGTTGGAAATTGCTTAAGATATATTTTGTTCGCTGTATGGTAGGTATAACAATTCAATTTAACTCTAATGATATTTGGTGCTTTATTTTATGAGAGTCAAGCGATGGTGATGTTTCGATTTGTATCGAATTACGAACGTCAATTTATCAAAGCAAATATTGGTAGGTAGTTAATTTGATAGAGCTTTTTAAAGTAAACGTCATAGACTAGTCACAAAACCATGAAAATATAAACGAAAAATTCTATTATTGCAAAATTTAATAGTAGATATTATAGATAGAACGTCTTGTTGTTTGTAAACGAAGTTTGATGACCGGCGATCAATAAACATATTATTGAAATAATTTAATTAAGTAGCTGTTGAAGTGTAGCAACCAATAAAAACTTTAATAAAACATCATTGTAACTAGTTATTAGGCAGGTGATCTATAAATCATAAATTATTAGTCAGGTAATATTGGAAACCAAAATCCGTGTTAAGGTTGAATCTATTATGCAATATTGGTATAAAAGGGGTGCTTATGACGATGTAAATAATTGTGAGTTATTGAGGAAATCTGCAACATTTACTTACATTCTACGTCGACGATGATACGTTTACTAACAGATGGGGGGACTCCGTTTGTGGCTATGCAAAGATAGGCACCCATTTCCGTTCTGCTGATGCGGGTAAGATTCAATTGTTCTCCATCGTAAACGGTTACTGTAACAAATTTATTTCATTTAATAAATCTTAATATTACACGCTCTATTAACAACATCCATACCTAATACATGAAAAAAAAACGAAGAAAATCAGACAATAATGATGTATATTTATGTATATTATATTTTCGAGTTTCTATCATATACTCATATTATACACATATGGTATAGATATTTTGAAAACAACAAAACTAATTGTCATCTTCAAACAGTTCCAGTTAAGCTCGGAAGCTTTGTGTCGTTTATAAAGACAAATGTGTTAAAGCCCCCGTTTATTATTTGAATTATACGAGGTTATAATTCGGCGAAACATAATCAAACCAAACCAGTTTTAATTGTTTTTGTTTGAAACGATCAAAACTCTGGAACTAACAAGTTCTTATTGGGGGCGGTAGGGGCTTTTCTTTCAGTAATACTTTTATAATACAAAATTTTCCACAGCATTAAATGGCGAAGGCGGTAAATTGTTTTAACGTAAAATAAAGATATTATGTAAATATTAAGCGATGTTCTGTGAGTTGGAAAAAAGTTTTTCCCGAAAACTTCAGAGGTACTTTACCTAAAGAATTATATCTATAAGTAAGTCAAACATTTACAAAGCGTTGAAAAACCAACTACAAATTTGTATAAATTTCTTACATTTCTGCTCATATTAAGTTGAGGATTTGTTTCGCTTAGAGATTTAAACCTTAATTGTAAAGAAATTGTGGGGAATTTATATTATCTTGACTGTTTGTTATAGGATAACCACAAAATAAAAAGCAAGTAATTGTGATTTATAATTATTAAGACAAAAACGTACAAAACCCTCTGCAACAGTGTAAATTAAATAGATCATTAAGTCCTTGGAGTTATTACAAGGTTATACAGAATAATTAATATTAATAGTGAGTGTTTTAAGTACTTGATTTTAAAGTAGGGTGGATATATTTTATGGAGTTTGTCGGGAATTGCTTTTTAACTAAAATTAATTTGATAAAACTTCTACTTAATATAAAAATATGACAAACCTAATACTTAAGAGATTTTCCAGGGTTAAAATAAAACATTCGTTATCTCTTACAAAAGAAAAAACTAATGAATTAGCCATTTTGAACTTTTTTTAATACTTGACTCCTTGATTATGAAACTAAATTGAAATGTAATAAAACGGCGTTTTTTCGCTGTAGATAGCACAAACAAAACCCGCATATGTATTAATTGACGAAAGTTTTTTAATATGAGCGAAGTTTGTCAGGGAATATTGCTTTGTCATCTGAGATAGCCTTTAAGGGAAAGCAATATTTTGTGACAACGAAATTGTCCTGCTTAAATTTTTTAAAGTCAAATAAGAGAGTCAACACTGTTTTCCCGGAAGTTCTTTAAAAGCAGGCGTTTTTCTCTTCTAGAGTGGTGCTCTAAATAATAAAATGTTTGACACACACACACACTCAAACTCAAACGAATATACAAGCAATTCACATTTGCTTATATGCCTTTTGAGAACGTTAAATTGAGCAATTTTAATAACTGAGCAATGCTTCAAGCCAAATTTTACATCTGCTTATGTTTAAATAAACTGAAGCGCGCTGAAACCAAACAATTTCCCACTTTTCATTTTGTTTCCGCCAGTATTTTTGCGTCAGATAATTCGGACTTATTTTAATTTTTCATATAGGACTTATAGTTTTATTATGTTGATGTTGGGGCCAAATGTTATAGCGATAATAAAAAAGATGAAGGAATAACAATGAGAAAAATGTTCAGAGGGATTATTTATAACACCACCTAGCGAAGGTTATAGTGCGCGAGTTTGATAAAATGAAGAACTTTCATCATTAAATGTTGCAATTATAAACATACTACAAATAAAAGACTAACATCTTTTCACACTTTATCTGCATAACTGATATAGCGTTACGCTTCTAGATCTGCGCTTGCTCAACTGTGTACCAGTTTGCCCCCCTCGTGCTAGATTAGCTCTTGCAATATTTAACAGCCAAGGCAGGGTTGTAGCTTTCGCACCCCAAAAGCACCCCAATTCTGAACTGGCACCTGATATCAACTCTCTGTACTTTACTCCGGCAACTAACACATATTATTTTTATTGAAACTCGATACACTTTTAAAGCTTTCTCTGATACGAAATTAAGCTGCAGGAACGAACTAAATTAGACGCTTATTTCCCGATAGTTTTATCTTCACGTAGCGTGCTTGGAAACTATTGTGTTTATTGCAAGCAATGCCTAGAGTTCCCTCAAACGGGAGATTATATTATATATTACATGAGCTATTATATTTATTTTAGCCAGCGGTATAGTAAAAGTATAATTCTTGTAATTCATATAATTAGTCTTTAATTTTTTAACTGAATTGCATATATTTTGCCGCTGTTTTTAATGATTTTTACCGACTGCCGTCTAACGCTAGTCTAGCCTCGGCCTTTATTTTAGGTGCATTCCGATGTAATATAATATTAATTTCGTGTGAGGACCAAAAAAAAACATGTAACCTTTATAAAATTATTGATTATATTAAATAGAAATGTCAAGAGTTCTGTAACATTTTCTAAAAAACAAACTTGAAAGGTTATTTGCTTAAAACTAATCAACTAGCTTGTTGAAACAGCAAAATAGGCCATTGACCATTTTTCTATTTTGCTAACAACACGTGACAATAAACTAGCTCAAACAGTCGTTGAAACAGCGGCGCTGACAGTGTTTTAATTAATCCAGTAAAAGTCTTGATGGAATTCCAAACAGTGAACTACTCCTTTGGATTGGAATTTACCACGCGTTGTCAATATTAAGCATTTCGATTAAATCGCGGCTTTGGTAAACCATTTCAGATTTATGTGGTTCCTGCTAAGTTGACATTCTGAACGCGGACGACCTGCGAACGAAACGACACTCTTGAGAGCCTTTTGCTCTCGTTTATCAGCTTGGACCTGTATCAGTTCTATTTTGTGTTGGTTGTTGTGTCTTTTACCGACCAATTTTTGTTCACTTTTTTATTGTTTTAAAATATTTACTTGGTCCTGCGATAACATATGCACGAGTTTATATCTATTTCCCTGGGAGTTTTAGGGGGATTTATTTTAATTTTGTAAATGTTTTTATATTGTGCGGTAACGTAACTAAACCACAACCTTTTTTTAACAGTTACTTGTTGATTTGTGAATTGAGTTTATTTATTTATCAAGGTTTTCTACTGTACGAGGGGTAATTATACGATATAGACTGCTTAGGTAAATTGATGGCATTACAGTCAATAATTTATAATTTCCTTTTAGTTTATTGCTTGTTTACGTGTGTACCAGTAATTATTTATGAGATAACAGACAATTGTCCTACAGAAATATTTATAGTATCGATAAGCAAACCGAGCAATTTGACAGAAGAATTTATGGTAGCAAAGAGGAACATTTTTACCTTTAAAATAAGATTACGTCCAACCGACCCTAGATAAATAAATAATTAGCAAGGCATTTTCTTTTAAAATTTTATATAACAACACAATTATGTACACAGGACCAAATGAATTGTTCCTGTACCAATACTAATTTAGAATTTTATAAATTATTTAAAAAGGTACAAGTTCAATTTTCCCGTGCAGTTACTGAAATTACAGTAGTTAGAATTTAAAACCTGAAAAAAATTTGCTTTTAGTTAGAAATGTCAAATTTTCACGTATATTTAGGAAAAACTTCAGACTAGACAAGAACTAGGCCACCAACTATCTGTGTACAAACTACGGCACTATTTTTTACTGTGGCAGTTTTTTTTACAGAAAACTTTGAACTTCTTTCATTTTATTAAGCAAGTTTTTTTTTCTAGGAAATTACCACTAGTTTTCTTATATATTTCAGTTATTCAGTTAAACAGAGCAAATAATAAAAAAAAACATTTATTTATTACCACTAAAAACAATACGGTTTAAATTCCCTTTCAAAATCTTCTACCCTAGTTCACAGCACAATTGCTTATACATTTCAACTACCACCTTAGAGGGTTAACTTAATTAATGCAGTGTGGTAACTGCTATGTTACTAAGTTGGTTTAATTTATATTACCAACAACATCAACAATATTTGGGAAAACGTAGATAGGGACAAAGTTTCGTAATACAGTTTTATCAAGCTCGCATAACTGTGTTGGTTTTTTCCTGATGGAATACTTAAGTTTTTATCTATAGAATTTTTGTTTATATACATACCTTTCTTTCGGCGTTCGAAGGTGATCGCTTGTCCATCTTCTCGCCTCCACATGATTTTGGGCGTGGGAAAACCATCTGCCTTGCAGGTTAAACTAATATTCTGGTTTTCACGAACTGCAACTGTCGATTGCGTGCTTTCGGTATCAATGATGTTGGGAGGGACTAGATTGAACGAAAGGGAAAAAAATTGAAAGCAATTCTATAATAAATAAATCATTTTGAAACAAATAGACAATAGAAAATGGAAGTGGAATCGATGATTTTCGTTTAAACAATTTTCGTTGTGTGTACGAAAGATTTTCAGATTTATTCGCTTAAAGCTCCATGTAATTTATCACTTTAGCATATAAGAAAATCTAGTAAGAGGGGCGTATCAAATCAATTTGTATAAAAGAACAGTTGTTAAAGTGGATGAAATAAAACATTTCGAATAGTCTACAATAACTTACCAACTACTTGCAGATATCCGACTTGACTAATCATCGGATTTGTGTTGACTTGGCACATATAGTAACCTCTATCCTCCTTTTGTACGCTACTGACGTGCAACAACCACGTTTTCGCGTTATCGTGTGAAACGCTGAAACGGGGCACTCTGGATATGACGTGACGGTGAATTGTCAAAATCATTTGACGATCTATGTGAATCCAAGCCACCTGGAAACGCAACAAAAAATTATAGCTTACTCACTTGTCAACACCTCACTCAAAAGTTATATAATAATGTTGTTCTACCATCCGTTCATGTTACACGACTATGAAATATTAATTCGTACATTTGCACCAAAATTTAATCGTGGTTTAGGTTGCTAAATCGTTATTTAATCACTATATACCTAATTAAATAATAATAAATTAAAGCTGTGATTAAAATTTAAGTTACTTTTACTGCCGTAAATTTTGTCCAGTGAAAATTGAAAGAATAATTTAATATAGATATACCCAAAAGAAAATTTTCGCTCATAGTCCATGCTACAAAAAGGACACGAAGATTCGTTCTTTATAATTATTGTAACTTTGATATAATCTTGTCTAATGTTATAAATTTCCCCCTGTTGAGGAAATCTTAAGTTATTCAATTATTATGCAGTTATCCATACAATACCGCGCTTATTTTACATATATTTGTATTTAAAGCGAAGTTTATTATAAATATTCAACAGCAATTGCAATAAAAGACATTGCAATATAAATCTGCTTGCATGCGGTGATGTGGATTTACTTTTACTGCCACGTTTGCCGTTATACCGTTTTCTTTGAATTACTGAAATTCTCACCACAACTTTCCCTAACGCATGAAACAAAATACAAGTAAAGTAGATAAACTTCAGGATCTTTTATGTTGAAAGAGGGCACCTCACCATTACACGAAAAAATTTACTTTGACCCTTAAACTGTGGGCTCCATGAAAAATTAAACCTTTGCCTTGTTGTGCATTGTGTAGATATTTTATTATTCAAGCTCCTTATTCAAAATTAAAACTAACAAAATATATTTTAGAAAGTTTTTTATATCAGGCGGAGTGAGTGTAACATATTCCAAGTGCGTATTCCGTGTCAAAACTTCCAGAGTATTAATTAAATTTACAAATTGGTAATTAAAAAAAGAAATAAAGCGAAAGTGGTTGTTAAGCAGATGAATATGTTTGAGAAATCCGAATGTAAATGCGTGGGATGTGCGTGTGTGTGTATGTAGAAACAGTATAGAAACCCCTTTTTGTGTTTTCCAATAAAACAATGTAATGGTTATAACAATTAGGTGAGATTAAAATGAGTAAGGTTGAGTCAGAATTAATGGCTTCAGAATGTGTCGGATTATATTGTAGATTAAATGGGGTTAATATTAAACGATTATCGGACGATATTTTGCGTAAATCATTATAAAAAATATGTACGGATATAACCGATTATAAGGTTAATTCAGTTTGTGAATGGCCAAACTAGGGTGGTTGTATTTTCTAAACAATTTGCTGCGGTTCTAAACGTATCATGAGTTTTGCCGTTTGGGTATAATTCGAAGAGTAGTCGCAGACTGTAAATTAAAGTTGAACAACATAGCAAGTGCCGTTGCTGACTAGCGAGCGAGAAATGGTAACTGAAGGGGAGGAGTCCACTGCCATACGTTATTTTCAGCTATTATTGTGGTTTTTACTCGCTGATAAAAGATACTGGCTATACACACTGAATTTTACCAACAACGTTATATACGTTCGACTGTAAATTTGTACATTTGAAGTATTTATCTCGGTGAATTATATAACTTAAAGTAGTGAAATTTATACTTGTTCAAACAGTTGAGCAGTTCGTGTCTGTAAAAACAAAGCAGGACTTTAATTTAGCGTAGTCTGTAACCGGCGCATCCGCCAAAATTAAAAACAATTACTACAATTACCAAAAACAGAAGAATTCAAAGCAGGTAGCTTTTATATTGTTATATTTATTGAAAAAAGATGTAACTCTTCGCCTTTAACATTTTCCCAACTTTCAAAATTTGAGATCAGATTCGTCTCAAAAGTCATTACAATATCCAAGTTCTCCGTAATCTGATCATCCAAATTATTCAATAGTTTTGCCTCGTGGCCCTCTACTAAACTATCAACACTACTGAAGATTTCTCTGAAATATTTTGGAATTTATATAAATATAAGTTCAAATTTTTGGGCATATGGTTTATATTTTTCTGTTTTCAGGTACTGAGAATTTTTATGGAGTTCGTTTGCTATTATTTCTAATGTAAATCACCTCATAGTAAATTGATTCTAAAGCTTCTATTTCACTGAGATATTTTGAATAGTACATGAATGAATATTCGGTCAAATATTTGGGCATCCATATTTTTCGGTTTTTATTGGCGTTGAAAAATTTTGTCGGGATTCCAATATTCATCCAAGTGCTCCGTAATCTGATCATCCAAATTATTCAATAGTTTTGCCTCGTGGCCCTCTACTAAACTATCAACACTACTGAAGATTTCTCTGAAATATTTTGGAATTTATATAAATATAAGTTCAAATTTTTGGGCATATGGTTTATATTTTTCTGTTTTCAGGTACTGAGAATTTTTATGGAGTTCGTTTGCTATTATTTCTAATGTAAATCACCTCATAGTAAATTGATTCTAAAGCTTCTATTTCACTGAGATATTTTGAATAGTACATGAATGAATATTCGGTCAAATATTTGGGCATCCATATTTTTCGGTTTTTATTGGCGTTGAAAAATTTTGTCGGGATTCCAATATTCATCCAAGTGCTCCGTAATCTGATCATCCAAATTATTCAATAGTTTTGCCTCGCGGCCCTCTACTAAACTTTCAACATTTTCTATGTTTATTACTGGAGATTTCTCTGAAATATTGTGGAATGTATATAAATATAAGTTCAATTTTTTGGGCATATGGTTTATATTTTTCTGTTTTCAGGTACTGAGAATTTTTATGGAGTTCGTTTGCTATTATTTCTAATGTAAATCACCTCATAGTAAATTGATTCTAAAGCTTCTATTTCACTGAGATATTTTGAATAGTACATGAATGAATATTCGGTCAAATATTTGGGCATCCATATTTTTCGGTTTTTATTGGCGTTGAAAAATTTTGTCGGGATTCCAATATTCATCCAAGTGCTCCGTAATCTGATCATCCAAATTATTCAATAGTTTTGCCTCGTGGCCCTCTACTAAACTATCAACACTACTGAAGATTTCTCTGAAATATTTTGGAATTTATATAAATATAAGTTCAAATTTTTGGGCATATGGTTTATATTTTTCTGTTTTCAGGTACTGAGAATTTTTATGGAGTTCGTTTGCTATTATTTCTAATGTAAATCACCATAGTAAATTGATTCTAAAGCTTCTATTTCACTGAGATATTTTGAAAAGTACATGAATGAATATTCGGTCAAATATTTGGGCATCCATACTTTTCGGTTTTTATTGGCGTTGAAAAATTTTGTCGGGATTCCAATATTCATCCAAGTGCTCCGTAATCTGATCATCCAAATTATTCAATAGTTTTGCCTCGCGGCCCTCTACTAAACTTTCAACATTTTCTATGTTTATTACTGGAGATTTCTCTGAAATATTGTGGAATGTATATAAATATAAGTTCAATTTTTTGGGCATATGGTTTATATTTTTCTGTTTTCAGGTACTGAGAATTTTTATGGAGTTCGTTTGCTATTATTTCTAATGTAAATCACCATAGTAAATTGATTCTAAAGCTTCTATTTCACTGAGATATTTTGAAAAGTACATGAATGAATATTCGGTCAAATATTTGGGCATCCATACTTTTCGGTTTTTATTGGCGTTGAAAAATTTTGTCGGGATTCCAATATTCATCCAAGTGCTCCGTAATCTGATCATCCAAATTATTCAATAGTTTTGCCTCGCGGCCCTCTACTAAACTTTCAACATTTTCTATGTTTATTACTGGAGATTTCTCTGAAATATTGTGGAATGTATATAAATATAAGTTCAATTTTTTGGGCATATGGTTTATATTTTTCTGTTTTCAGGTACTGAGAATTTTTATGGAGTTCGTTTGCTATTATTTCTAATGTAAATCACCATAGTAAATTGATTCTAAAGCTTCTATTTCACTGAGATATTTTGAAAAGTACATGAATGAATATTCGGTCAAATATTTGGGCATCCATACTTTTCGGTTTTATTGGCGTTGAAAAATTTTGTCGGGGTTCCTTCGATATTATTTCTAAGTCACCATAGTAAATTGATTCTAAAGCTTCTATTTCTCTGAGATATTTTGGAATGTGCAAGAATATAAGGTCAGGTTTTTGGGCATCTGGTTCGTATTTTCCTGTTTTTATTGATGGTATTGGGAATTTTTATGGGGGTTCGTTTGATATTAAGTTTCTAAGTCATCATAGCAAATTGATTCTAAAGCGTCTATTTCACTGTTCTAATCCTCTAAGTCTTGTTTTATTTGACACGACGGCTCCAAATATATTATTAGCAAAAAATCCTAGATTCAAAATTATTTTAATTTTCATACAGAAATACCTAAGCTGATTTTATGCACGACAATTTTATTATATTTCAGCCCCTCCAAAGTAATCTGGACATTGTACCGTTTTCTTTCCGCATTCACGAAAACGTTACCTTAAATATTTGGCTAGATTTTTTCTTAGTGAATAAAATTGCAGTAGGAATATTACAACATTCTTGTGCAAAAGAAAAACCTGAGCTTGACAAATGTATCAATAGTAGCTGTTCAGACATAAGGGGATCAGCGAAGGAGAACGGGCCACAATTCATGGACAAGACAGTTTCATGGCCATTATGGGAGGAAGAATTGCACTGTGAAGTCCTTGCGGTTTCTGCTTTGGCTCTGTATAAATATTAAGGTACATTGACGTCGAACTATTTTTCTTTACAATAACAAGTTCGGTTGTGTGTGTGTGAAAAACTGGCAAGGATTTTTACATATTGTATTCAGGTAAAATTTTTAGTACCCGGATTTGCGATAATTTAAGAAGTGACATGCCTACAAAATTGGTATGATTTGGATACAATAACATAATGTTATTATAAAGTTGTCAAGTCACGAAGTAGTAGTAAAGTTAATCCATGGAAATCTTTCAGTATCAAATAAAAACCTTTTTTACAACTTGTCTCTAATACATATTCTACATGAGTACGTGCAAAAATTTGCAAGTGCGAATTTTGGAACTTCATAATTTCATTATTCACACAACTTTAAAACTGAATCATCCCCGGGGATTATGTTAAGGGAAAAAATCAAATTTAGCTAAAATAAAAGCCATTTAGAAAGTTTCTGTAAATTCAACTTATCCTAGATTGCATCACCAGATGAAAGAAACTTGTTTTATGACAAACACATGTTTTCATATAAATCCTGAAAGTGACCTTTGGGGGGATGAGCAGAAGTTTACATAGTTTAAGCCAGAAATTTTGTGTCTTTTGTCATGATTTAAAATTGGCTAAGCCTACCCGTTAAAGCGGCAAAACATTTTAATACCTTTTATAATCATAATTTAATGTTTATACATCTGCAGGAAAACTCTATAGAGGATATTAAAAATGAAATTTCAATTATTTGCTATATCGTGGGTATTATCAGTGGAATTCATTTGTGATTGATCGAGATTAAACGATAATTTTCGTAAGAGTATTGTTTTATCATTTCCGTGTTTACTGAAAGCGAGTTAGTCAAACAACAACCACAGTGCAATCACCATGTCTCAAGCGAATAGAGTCAGTTCTTCTATATAAAAGTCTATTCGCAATCGGCCTAGGGGGTACAGAACGCTCAACCTGCAGTGCTCTTTCAAAATAAATACCACGTCTTTATAGATTTTCAAATAGATTACTATACGCTTTATATGGCATTTTCCAACAAATACATATTATTGTTCAAACTGAATACAAATTTTATTTACTATTTTTCCTCTTATATAAGCCTAATCTTTGTTTCAGCTAAATTTCAATTTTGCTTCTACTCATAATGTAAACTTTTTCTAATTCATATTTTCGCGCAAATATTTTTTTACGCCAACAAGTAAACTAGGTAATAAGGATAAGATGGTGGAAAACAGACTGGGTAATTGGCTGGCGGAAGATAGTGCATCCGTTTGATAATCAACAAGTTAGTCACAACATTTATAAGCACTTTGTGGCCTAACTAGTCTTTCTCAGGCGTGGTAACTCTATTGCCCGTTTAGTTTGATTACGTTTAGCTTCTTAAAGATAATAACGGGCTACCGACACGTATTTTTCTCTCTATTCCATTTTCTTGGAACAAATATTATTAGTACTTTGAACAATATTAACCATATGTATATTGAAATTACAAAAAAAATAACAGGGAAATGGTTTCATCTGGCACACACTTGGGGTATATAAATATTTATTGTAGTTGTTTTTGTGGGTTTTAAATTGATGCGGTGAAGATTCAATTGTATTAATTTCGATTGGTTAAATGGGCTTTAGGAAAAGCAGGGAATTTATTAAGTTAATATCGCGCACAGTTGTTTTTGAAATAAATGTGGATTTTTAACATTTTATTGTGTACTTTTATTTCGTTCTTGGGAAATAAATATAAGGAAACAAAAGTGGAATTATTTCTTTGTTCTCATCGGGCTCCGTTTTATGAGCCTCGTTCAAGAAGATCATTCTTATTATTTTCATAGAGTACCTACCATCATCATCAAGTGAAATTTTGTTTATTTTAAATTATATGAATGTGTTTATTTAACTATATATTTATTCATAAAGTCAACTAACTCTACATGTTTTTACGCTTTAAACAACATTTTTAATTAAAAACTAATTAAAAGACAATGGGTTTTGTTTCAATTAACTTCTTGCGTTCCCGAAAGATATTTTCTGGTCATAGGACAATAATTGTTATATGGTAATAAAGTATTTATTACAGAGCAATATTTTAAAGTAATAGCCAAGTTAAAATGTCCTATTAATATAAGTTATGTATGTGTAAGGAAATTACAAAATCCTGTTAAATATACTACTTATATCTCTCCATTAACAAGGTGCTTTAGGCTCTAATTTAGACATGCAATGTAAATATCTAAGATAACTTACATTATTTCCTACCCCATCTAATCTACGCTAAGACGATACTGTGCCCATTTTAGCTTAGGATTTGTTCCTTTAATCGTTTGCAGATTGCTGTCACAGTCGCACTTCAAAACTGTTATCATACGTACAATAACTTCCAAAATGTTCTAATTTCAAAATTTCACATACTTCTCAACTAATAACTTTGTCATCTGCAAAGACTTAATGAACATTCCATTATGTAAATATAGCGCCTACATTTGCTTTTATCATTTTGCTTTCACACACAACAAGAAGAAAAATTATCCTTGCCAGTTAAATAAGTTTGTTTGTAATTGTTACAACCAAAAGTTGATATTCAAATTAGTAAACAGTTTGAATGTGTCGGTGTAATTTTACAGGAAAATTCAAGGGAAATTGTATTAATTGTTCCGGAACTAATTTCTAACAGAAAACACAATTTTATGTCAGGTTAGGTCAAAAAGTATAACGTATATTTTTAAATTATTGTCTAAATTACATCCAAAAATCCTCGAAATTTCTAATATGTGGTAAATATTTAAAGTTGAATTCAGTTTGAAAAGTTGATAGGCTGAAAGAACTCTTAATCTGAAATTAGTGAAGAGTGTTGTTACAACCAAAAGTTGATATTCAAATTAGTAAACAGTTTCAATGTGTCGGTGTAATTCTACAGGAAAATTCAGGGAAATTGTATTAATTGTTTCGGAACTAATTTCTAACAGAAAACACAATTTTATGTGAGCTTAGGTCAAAAAGTATAACGTATTTTTTTAAAGTATTGTCTAAATTAGATCCAAAAATCCTCAAAATTTCTAATATGTGGCAAATATTTTAATTTGGATTCAGTTTGAAAAGTTGATAGACTGACAGAATTCTTAATCTGAAATTAACGAAGAGTGTTGTTACAACCAAATGTTGATATTCAAATTAGTAAACAGTTTGAATGTGTCGGTGTAATTTTACAGGAAAATTCAGAGGAAATTGTATTAATTGTTTCGGAACTAATTTCTACCAGAAAACACAATTTTATGTGAGGTTAGGTCAAAAAGTATAACGTATTTTTTTAAAGTATTGTCTAAATTAGATCCAAAAATCCTCAAAATTTCTAATATGTGGCAAATATTTTAATTTGGATTCAGTTTGAAAAGTTGATAGACTGACAGAATTCTTAATCTGAAATTAACGAAGAGTGTTGTTACAACCAAATGTTGATATTCAAATTAGTAAACAGTTTGAATGTGTCGGTGTAATTTTACAGGAAAATTCAGAGGAAATTGTATTAATTGTTTCGGAACTAATTTCTACCAGAAAACACAATTTTATGTGAGGTTAGGTCAAAAAGTATAACGTATTTTTTTAAATTATTGTCTAAATTAGATCCAAAAATCCTCAAAATTTCTAATATGTGGCAAATATTTTAACTTGGATTCAGTTTGAAAAGTTGATAGACTGACAGAATTCTTAATCTGAAATTAACGAAGAGTGTTGTTACAACCAAATGTTGATATTCAAATTAGTAAACAGTTTGAATGTGTCGGTGTAATTTTACAGGAAAATTCAGAGGAAATTGTATTAATTGTTTCGGAACTAATTTCTACCAGAAAACACAATTTTATGTGAGGTTAGGTCAAAAAGTATAACGTATTTTTTTAAATTATTGTCTAAATTAGATCCAAAAATCCTCAACATTTCTAATATGTGGCAAATATTTTAATTTGGATTCAGTTTGAAAAGTTGATAGACTGACAGAATTCTTAATCTGAAATTAACGAAGAGTGTTGTTACAACCAAATGTTGATATTCAAATTAGTAAACAGTTTGAATGTGTCGGTGTAATTTTACAGGAAAATTCAGAGGAAATTGTATTAATTGTTTCGGAACTAATTTCTACCAGAAAACACAATTTTATGTGAGGTTAGGTCAAAAAGTATAACGTATTTTTTTAAAGTATTGTCTAAATTAGATCCAAAAATCCTCAAAATTTCTAATATGTGGCAAATATTTTAATTTGGATTCAGTTTGAAAAGTTGATAGACTGACAGAATTCTTAATCTGAAATTAACGAAGAGTGTTGTTACAACCAAATGTTGATATTCAAATTAGTAAACAGTTTGAATGTGTCGGTGTAATTTTACAGGAAAATTCAGAGGAAATTGTATTAATTGTTTCGGAACTAATTTCTACCAGAAAACACAATTTTATGTGAGGTTAGGTCAAAAAGTATAACGTATTTTTTTAAATTATTGTCTAAATTAGATCCAAAAATCCTCAAAATTTCTAATATGTGGCAAATATTTTAATTTGGATTCAGTTTGAAAAGTTGATAGACTGACAGAATTCTTAATCTGAAATTAACGAAGAGTGTTGTTACAACCAAATGTTGATATTCAAATTAGTAAACAGTTTGAATGTGTCGGTGTAATTTTACAGGAAAATTCAGAGGAAATTGTATTAATTGTTTCGGAACTAATTTCTACCAGAAAACACAATTTTATGTGAGGTTAGGTCAAAAAGTATAACGTATTTTTTTAAAGTATTGTCTAAATTAGATCCAAAAATCCTCAAAATTTCTAATATGTGGCAAATATTTTAATTTGGATTCAGTTTGAAAAGTTGATAGACTGACAGAATTCTTAATCTGAAATTAACGAAGAGTGTTGTTACAACCAAATGTTGATATTCAAATTAGTAAACAGTTTGAATGTGTCGGTGTAATTTTACAGGAAAATTCAGAGGAAATTGTATTAATTGTTTCGGAACTAATTTCTACCAGAAAACACAATTTTATGTGAGGTTAGGTCAAAAAGTATAACGTATTTTTTTAAAGTATTGTCTAAATTAGATCCAAAAATCCTCAAAATTTCTAATATGTGGCAAATATTTTAATTTGGATTCAGTTTGAAAAGTTGATAGACTGACAGAATTCTTAATCTGAAATTAACGAAGAGTGTTGTTACAACCAAATGTTGATATTCAAATTAGTAAACAGTTTGAATGTGTCGGTGTAATTTTACAGGAAAATTCAGAGGAAATTGTATTAATTGTTTCGGAACTAATTTCTACCAGAAAACACAATTTTATGTGAGGTTAGGTCAAAAAGTATAACGTATTTTTTTAAATTATTGTCTAAATTAGATCCAAAAATATTCTAAATTTCTAATATGTGGCAAATATTTAAAGTTGAATTCAGTTTGAAAAGTTGATAGGCTGAAAGAACTGTTAATCTGAAATTAGCGAAGAGTGTTGGTGTAATTTAATACTAAATACCACGCAAAACCATAGTATCGATTTATTAAGTAATTTGAAACAGATAATATAATATTAGGGGTGTTCCTGTTTACGAGTGAAACCGTTTTAAGTTTTAACGATGATGGAATAATGAGATGAAGTTGTGTGTGTATGGTAGGTGTATTTCTAATACCTTTCATAAGCCAAGAGAGATTTTGAGAATTAATATGGGTTGGTTTTGGTAATAGCAGTCAGCGTCAGTGAAAGTAAAGTAGGTAATTAGTTTGTGAAAACGTTGAGCATGTATTGTATAGTATATTAAAGAATGAAGTGGTGTTTTGAATTGGTTGGACCTTTTTTTAAATGTTTGTGATTAGTTTGATGAAAGTTATAAAATATTTGTGGAGTGTTTGGGAAATAAAGATGGCAAAGTGAGTGTGGCTGTATTTCCGCAACGTATATATGCCACCCTAGAAATTTACATCTTTTAACAACCCCTCTTGTTGCCGAATTCGTCTCCGGGTTGCTGAATATAACAGATCCCGCCCCAGCATCACCTCAGGCCCAGACCACACACTACATCATTACCGCTGTGGCTTCCCTAAAGTGCTGCTACTGCATTCTGCTTACTTCCTAAATGCAGGAATATGAAACGCCTGTCAGATCAAATCTCAAATTCACACACCGACTACACGCTTGACACCTAGCGGACGTTTCGCCACTAATTTTATCAGATAATTCACACAACAAAAGATGAATGCCAGGACTACCGCTTTTAGTTTACTGCTTTATGTTAATGGATAACGCATTATCATAACTCTGGATAATACAGCTGCTACTTATTCGTATTGCCCAGCTTGATATAACTATTACCAAAAATTCCACTGATTAACTTCCTCGAATTATTTACGAAAAACTGGATAAACATCTTGAGTTTTTATTTTGTTATTTTTGCATTTAAGAGTTGTTGCATTCTGTATAAACCTAGAAAGACGATATTTAAACGCGCGGGAAGAATTCGATGGCCAATGTAGTTTATTTGACGTTCTGCTTCAGTAAGTATTCTTTCCAAAGTCACGAAAAACTTCTATCAGTCTCTTTGTGCCACCAGTTTATTCATTGAGGGATATTAAAACAAAAACTGTGGAATACTATACGGTAAATTTAACCAAATGAATCTGCGAGAAAAATAAAGGGTGCGGAAATATTTGTAGTGAATGAATTTATTAATTACATATAAATATTTGCTGTTTAAAGCAAATTGTATTATACATATAAATTTACTATGGTAGTATAACTTTCCTATAAATGTACATGAAATGAAAACCGTTCAAAATAAATATGAATTTATGATAACATATACATTATTTGCTCAAAATATAGTTTTTAAACGATTGTTATTATTAAAATTGTTATCTGTATTGCTAAAATAATCATTATGCATAAAATTTAATTGTAAAATGGAATTTATTTGTTTATAAACGGTTATTATTTCTGTATAGATACTAATTGAAAATATTTTCATATGTTAATTGGTACAAAATCAATAAAGTTCACCGATTAATCTAAAGACTCAAAAAATTTAATGTGGCTTCGTCAGCAAATTCTACACTAAGGTCAATTTATTTCCCATCACTTTTAGCCAGTTTTGATATTGTCAGAGCGAATAGAACATCTGTTCTTTTGAACTTCTGGGTTGTACCGTCAGATGGTAAATGCATCGACCAACTAATCTGCATTACATGAGGCGATCATGTTGGAAACTGTCCAATACCTACATACTTACTGTCACACAAATATAAAGCGTATTTAAAACTTACCAACAAAACCAATAAAGAACAGAAAAATCGGTATAAAAGATTATACTGGGTGTGGAGATAAGTTAGCATTATATACAGTGCGTCTCTCGGCAAGTACGTGCATAGGAGTTGCAGTTATACCTACTTAGCTTTAGACTTTAGACTCTTGTAAATTAAATAGATTGCAGCCCCGCCCCTTAAAAATTTATTGTGTAATGAATATTAAAACGAAACTGTAAGACCCAATTCCATTATCAATTATAAATGTCGAAGTAATCACCTATTGTGAAAGGATTTTGATGGAGTAGTGCTTTCAATTAATGTAATCCGTCTAAATCTAGAATATATTAACTGTATTTGACCAGCATAGACCTTATTACTGTTTAAATAAGCCCTTACACGCCACTATATGCACATCATCCTTTGTTTTAAGCCCTTTGATACTTAAACAGTTTCCAAGAGGCTGTTTTTATTTGTAAATTGATAAATAACTTCACTATATACTAATTTTGTTTATGATCTAAGTACTTGTCAAAGTTTGCTTCGTATGGTCTACTTGTACTTCCCAACAATATCCTAACATCTCAATCAACAACATTTATGGGGCCATAATCATAAGCGCAATTGCTGTAATGCAAGTAGATAGTTTCCGAAAGCTTGCATAATTTATTAGAGTTCCAGGAGATTTTTTTCAAAATAAATAATTAAACTATAAACCGTAAAATAAACGTGGAAGATAACAAGGAAACTTGGTGATTACCTTCCGTAAGTAGATTATTTATTTTGTAAAATTAATTATATTGAATAAATTTACTTGATGTTAGAGGTATTAGACGTCACAGATGTATATCTTATAATCAAATTTCATTATTTCCTGGTTCTGCCAAGATTTGTTTTAATTTCAATTAAAGCCGGAATATTAATTTCTATGAGATATAGAGTTCAATTCTAGTTATTCAAACTAACATGCATATACACGAAAACCTATTAAATTTATTATTATTTCTAATGATTGTATTTTGTAATATTGTGTTATTTATGCAAATTACACAACAGGTTATTTTTGGAAAAACTCGCATGCATTACTAATTTAATTTTGCAGTAGGTAACTGTTGAAAATTTGCTATTTTAATTTCTGCAAAATGGATTAGATTGGTTTAATTTATGTTGTAGTGGCCTCTATGCTCTGCACAATGACAGTATATTAATATATCTATACGAGTAACAAGCTACTTTGACAGAACATCATCAAACAACATTTACATATTATGTGATTGAGAATAGTGATCGCAATAAATATTAAATAACAAGCTTAACATGCTCAAATTAAACCAATTTATCTCCTTACCTTATATGTTCCAAGATTTTCTACAACACACGGTAAACTTGCATCCCTACCTAAGGCCACAGTAACATTTGGTATTGGTTCAGAAAATCTGGGATCATCCGTCATAGCTGCAAACAAAAAACATGGTAAACAATAACAAAATTACCAAAAGTTTTCCTAACTTTAAATATTAATGTATACACCTACATATAACACAAAACAATGCTTTAGTTGAATATTAATTTTAGTTGAAACTTTAACTCCAGTTTTAAGAGTAGCTAGCGGAAGTTATACCAGACCTAACAAACTTTTATGAAATCTATCGCTATCTGTTTGGAAAAGCTGACGTCATGTGGACATATTCAATTTTAAGCGGGCACTAATGTTATTTTATAGAACTAATTTATTTAAAGGACTCCCAAGGGAATTGCAATTATTCATACCAATCTGTGGATCAATAAGTTCATTATTCTAACTGATATAGGGCACTTTAAATGTCAGATTATCTGGAAAGTTTCTGATATAAAAAAAATCAGACCGAGATTATGTGACTAAATTAATCACATATACATCAGGAAGTATTGAGTCGAGTTGGGTATTTTATTTTTTAATCGTTGGGGTTTTCCGACTAAAAGAAAAACGAAATATATATTAAAGGGTGCTGTAGCTATAAGAAAATTGTTGTAAAGAGGAAGGAAATACAACACCAATCAGCTGTTTACTTAGTGTTGCCAATTCTCCTATGCTTTCGTTTTTTAGGTGTATCCGGTCTTTGCCTCTCTGCTTCTTGAAGTTATTTTACTGTAATATAGAAAATCACGCAGCCATGATGCCCACATTGATTTCAGAGTATATTTCGCCGAAATAATCTGGGAATTCCACATGTTTTTTCGTGTCATGTCAGGAAGAACAGATTTGTATAAAAAGTTTTACAACACCGGTTGAGATTAGATTAAGTTTCGTTGTAAATTTATATTTTATTAACCACTAACTATTTTATATACAATTTACACAATTCTTTTATGGGGTAATAATCATAAACACAATCTTAACAATAAGTCAGCATTTCCGTGAATTTTGAGCGGTTTTAGTTGGAAAATCTAACAAAGTATCATTGGTTATCTGCTGTTGAGTTGATTCGAAAAAAGAATAATCATAAAACGAGCGGGTTGTACAACAAGACGCAATTAACCGCTTCTTAAATTACAAATTCTATTGTGTCTCCCCCAAAATGTGCTTTCAAATTTTATTAAACACAAAGAACCCTTCACTAAATACGAAACAAAGAAATAATATTGTTTACAAATTACATTGGATTAGAATTATGGGTGTAAAGTAAAGCAAAATGGATTAATATTGTATTATAAACAAAGAAATAAACGAATTAGTTCACAAAAGAGCTTGAAGGAAGTTTTAAATTTTGGTGGATGCGCCGGAATTAACAAACATATTTATTCTCATAGAATTTTTATCGTACCAGGACTTTGACATCTGGTGGGTGCGCCGGGATCAGGCATTAAATAAACATTATCGACAATCTTTTTTTTTGTAAAAATAATTTTTAAAACCTCGTGAGTGACACGTATTTCTATAACGGAACTGATAGCTATTTAATATTGCATCAGTTTGTCACCTTCATTGTAAATATGCCGCTTATATAAAGGTATTATATTGTAAACATACATATTTTATGTTTATATGAAAGCAATCTGATATAGCTACCATAAAATACATTAAGTGGTCACTTCAAATATAAAGGATAGAATAACAAGCACATAAAGTGGGAAAGGACTGCTTTTTTCTCCGCTCTTCGAACGAAATCGATTCGTAATCTCCTTTGAGGGGGTTCACCTTATACTTTCTATGTCTCCCGGATGCAGTCCCATCCCCTATACTACCCATATTGTATTCCTTTCCCACCTTAATGACATTTCAACGTGATCATGCAGTTGATGAAGTTTTGTCTTTTATAGCCTCAATTATCCAAGTCAAACATTCTCCTTCCGGAAGGGCAATAATATTCTTATTCTCTTCTTTAGGCCTATTACAAAACGTTTTGTATTTTACTTAAATCCCAACAGGCTGGTTTTAAATTATCATTACGCCACAACAAATAGAAGGACCAAAGCTGGGGAGTTTTTGTAACAAACAAACCATTATTTTATGTTTGTTTTGGTACCACTACAGAACGATTATATAGTCATAGGCAGTTATGATTATGTTTACCTTGATCTTAATAAGTTCACACCATTTTTTCAGCTTGGTAACTCCCGCAGGATATTTAGGAATAAGGAGGAATTATTATACCTAATTACCTCCAAAAACTCCAAATGAACCCGCACAGAGTCTGAATTAATCATGCTCACACTTGTTCAAATGGACCCCCTCCTGATTTAATTATTTTTTTAGTTTTAAATCTGCCTCTTGGTTCTTATTGAACCTGATAAATCTCTACTCGCTAGTTAATTCTCTTGAACCCTCTGGAGATTCCTTAATGATTTCTGCTGAACACTATGAATTATGAAAAAGTTATAGAAATAGCGATTAGATTTCCAGATTCAATAATAAATGAAATGGAATCGTTTGTTAATATAGGAAAGGTTGAAATTAGTGCCACTGTTAAAACAATCCCAGCCACGCACGGTTGATTTATTTCATAACCAATTCAAAAATAACTATGTATAGTTGTATACTATACAACATGCGACATAAAAAGAACATGTACGCTGAAATTTCCGTTAATTAATTAAGTATGTATGTTTCAGTGAATTTAACAATATTAGTAATACATGTGCATCTTGCTATTTGTTGCATACGATAATTACTGTGTAATGACGTTGCAGTTCAATTATAACAAAAGTAGAAGTAATTTAATTATAATTAATTAAAAAGAAAAACTCCGTAATAATGTTTGCTTTATGAAATGAAATGGAATGTTGGATTTGTGAAAGGCGGTATGTTTAATTTTATTAAAGTATAAGTAATCTAATCAGAAATGGGGTGGAAGCCGCATTGGATTATGTGCAAACGATTATGTTTCTTAAATCTGGAAAGTGGATGATGGATTAGAGGACAGAAAATACATAAGAAGTGAAAAATGAAGAAAAATGTGAACAATGTTTCAGTTTTGTAACAAGCTATAACTTAAAAAAAATTATCTAAACGAGTAACTTGTATGATTTATTAAACATTTAAAATCAAATTTGTTTTTCGGGATTAACTGTTAGTTACTTTATGTTATATGTATAAAACAATTTTAATTTTATTGTGTTTGTGGGGGAAAAGTTAATGTACTCATATCAATTTCATCCCTCTAATTCACCCTTCTAAAAAAATTGATTTCACAGCTACACGATATTCCATCACGTCTAGTGGTTAAATGTAATTACGCATGTGACCAAATCATTCCCCCGGCGTGGTTTAACAAAAATCATCAGCCAATATTGCCGTTCAGGAAGGCCTAACACAACAACCACCGAATCATTCATCGCGTCTAATCGTCCTAAATTTTTTCACCCCTTAACAAAGTTATTTATTTTTCGAAATATTCTTGTATTTATGTGAGCCTATTGTTATCATGAACATCAAATCCTGTTGCAAAAAGAAATCTTGAACAAATAATACATTATTCCCGATAGATTTTCTTTTGAGTGAAACAAAGAAAACATTTTTCTTTATCTTGTTGTATTGAAAGCAATATGTTATCAATTTATTTTGAGAAAACGTAGAAAAGAAAAAGATTGACCATCAAATCAAATGTTGTATACAGAATTATATGTTTCTGTTCAGAGGCTGTTGTACACTAAATTAGCTAGTCCTCTCCTTGATTACCCCATCCATCAAAATCAACCACACGCGTGAATTACAAGCTTTAGTCATTTATGTTCTACTACCTACGTTTCGTTCAATTATTATTAGAATGCTATTTTAACTTCTCCCATTAATTCATTATTAAATGGCAATCGATGTTTATAAATCACCTAACTTCGAGGTTTTTTATGGTGGATTCTCTAAGAACCAAGTTTATTTTATAGTTTTCTAGTTTGTGTACCTTTGGAAAAAACTATAGATAAACATAACAGCGCAATGTTTAAAGCTTAGTACGTCAACATCCCATCGAGTTTGCCGTCATCGATAGCGTATTTCGCCGTCTAAAGTATGATATATCGCCCCTTCGTCTAATATGCCCTGTTCCTGTTTTACACATGTCTTTGCAGTGCCATAACTTATACATTGACATGTCACGAGCAACTAAAAATGCGTACTTCAATAATTTATCAACAATCATAAGTTAGATTAGATATTACCGCGTCGGATGAAAATTATTTAATCAACGCTAAGACTCTGCTACTTCATTTATTTTAAAGTTGTCGTGAATTTTTTATACAAAGCTGATTGATGCTTAAGCCTTTAATGGATCTTTTCTGAATCATAACAAAACTTTCGTGTAATTTTCTTGAAAGTTGGTTAAAGCGGTAAATGTACTGTCGCGAGTGATTTTCTTTATGACATATATATTGACATCTTAGCGACAACGCAAAATTATGAACAAGTCGCTTAATACAAACTCTCTTAATAACGTTGTGATTGATTTACTTAGAACTCAGTTGAGATAAGGTCGTCGGGCCCTAATCGATTTTAAAATGATTCTATCGCGTAAAAGTGAGCGAGCTAGCGCGCCTCCCTGAGGAACCCCTAGTTCTACACAAAGCCGAGGTTTTCAGGCACAAAAGTTAATGCAGCTTTTTAAATGAACATCAGTGTTAATATTGAAGGCAGTGAGTCACACAGAGCATATTTTTATATTTCATACTGTTGGAAATGTATTCGCTCTCCACAGTTTGTAATAATATGCAAAAAATTTCTTTGGGTGGCAAATAATAATTATTGTAAGTGAAATCCAAAGGCATAGCAGACAGTAAATCAAAGTGAGTGGAAGAAATAAGAAAGTAATATTGTATAAAGAAAATTTATATAGTTGTAGTAATTGATATTTGATCTTACAAGAAAGATGTTTTATGAGAAAAGTATGAAAAAGTTTTTATTCTCGATTTGTAGACCTTTGGTTCTAAGTTCCCCTTGTTCCAGTCCCCCGTACCCTTACAATCTTGAAGCTCCAGCACGCACTAGCTGTCATAATAACTTTGCACCTCACTCCTACGTTTAAACATTATTTATTTGAAACGTTCATGTTAGGGATTATGGTAGCATTAAGGCAACTGCAATACATCTTCTTGAGACTGAACTGTAATGCAAAATAATTGTTCCATCTAACAAATTCTATTAAACTGTATCAAATTTCTGATATAGACATTTATCTAATCCTTTGTGTTTTCTAAACATTTACTAATTAAAAGTATGCACACAAATTATGTCGGGAACTTACGCGTACTTAAAATAATTAATTGAACATAAATTTCATACTTCAGCGCAGGTTCGCGTTGAATTTTTTTGTTCTCGCTTCTGGATTTTGTTCAAATTTAATAGAACAATTTCTTCGAACTTTTTCATAATATTTAAATATTTTCGTTTACTGTTTGTTTTGCTCTGCGTTATACTTTCGTAATAACTAGCTTAATACAGCCATGGAGAAGTCCTATTTGATAAATATACAGCGGAAACTACCCATTTCCTACCAGTCAAGTAGCGAGTGCTTAATTGAACTTAGAGACTAGATGGCACTGACACATACACCAGATAAAGTAGATTCTGTTTCTCATATTGTATAATATAAATGAGAATTATAAACTACAACGTTGCAACTGACAAAATAGAAAAAACCGTTTAATCTTTCACTAAAACACACATTTTCTTTAGTTCGAATCAATACGACTTAAATTAGTTGAAGTGGTGCTTAATTTTTTAAAAGTATCCATCTCAGAAAACGTTTTATAAACTACTGAAAATTTCAAGCATTATTATCATTCATTTTACATATTTACTCGGAGCTTAAAGTTTTCATTCGCAAGTTAATGCAGTTCGATTTCGTTTCTTTTTTAACTTTAACTTTTTCCATCGTCGTTCAAACAATGTAAGTTTTGTAGGGTTTCTGTATTTTAAACAAATTAGAACAACTTAACTAACACAAAATAATTTACAGGAATATTAAGGAATGAAATGTGAGACGTTTGAGGTTAGGTGGCCGGCCTTATTTCAAGTTTGAATTGTAAGGGAAAAAATAATATAACTTCTGAACACAACACAATATCAATATTAATTACCTACTGACCCAGTGCTATTAAACCTTCATTAATTTTCTTTATAAATCAGGCGTGATGTGATCAAAAACTTTATTTTTTCATGAAAAGTTACCTAACCTCAAAATACTATAGAAAACAGCCATAAAAACTTTACAAATTGTCAGATTTTGTCGTCAATCGATTTCTTCCACACAAAATAAATATTCTATGAGAAAATTTAAATTACATAAAAATCTGGCTCATATTCGATATTTTATGGACTGATTATAATGTTTGACAGTGAGAATGTTTCTCTCTTTTCAGTAACAGTCATAAAAGCTTAGAAAATTGTCAGATTTTGTCGCCAATCAATTTTTTCTATACAAAATAGATTATTCTATGAGAATATTTAAATTACATGAAACTCTGGCTCAAATTCGCCATTTTATGGGCTGATTATAATGTTTGACAGTGAGGATTTTTGTCTCTTTTCAGTAACAGTCATAAAAACCTGAAAAATCGTCAGATTTTGTCGCCAATCAATTTTTTCTATACAAAATAGATTATTCTATGAGAATATTTAAATTACATTAAACTCTGGCTCAAATTCGCCATCTTATGGGCTGATTATAATGTTTGACAGTGGGAATTTTTGTCTCTTTTTAGTAACAGTCATAAAAGCCTGGAAAATCGTCAGATTTTCTCACCAATCAATTTTTTCTATACAAAATAGATTATTCTATGAGAATATTTAAATTACATGAAAATACGGCTCAAATTCGCCATTTTATGGGCTGATTATAATGTTTGACAGTGGAAATTTTTGTCTCTTTTCAGTAACAGTCATAAAAGCCTGGAAAATTGTCAGATTTTCTCGCCAATGAATTTTTTCTGTACAAAATAGATTATTCTATGAGAATATTTAAGTTACATGAAACTCTGGCTCAAATTCGCCATTTCATGGGCTGATTATAATTTTTGACAGTGGGAATTTTTGTATCTATTCAGTAACAGTTATAAAAGCCTGGAAAATCGTCAGATTTAGTCGCCAATCAATTTTTTCTATACAAAATAGATTATTCTATGAGAATATTTAAAATTAATGAAAATCTGACACAAATTCGCCATTTTATCGGCGGTTCATAATGGTGACAGTGGGAATTTTAATCTCTTTTCACTAAAACTCTGGAAAATTATCACATTTCATCCTAATTGATTTTTTCTACACAAAACAGAGTACTCTATGAGAAAATTTAAAGTGGATGAAAATCAGACAGAAATTATTAATTTTTTGGGGTCATAAAAACTAGTTTGAATAATTTCGTTATCTTCTTGTACTGGAACCTCGGCGCATTAGCAGCCTAGTCACGTGATTCATAAATCCACTTGCCATTGGACCAGAAGACAGTGCGCGGGAACTGATATTGTTTGAAATTATTCTTGCAGGAAATGCGTTAAAATTGATGAAAAATTACGGTATGATTAATAGAAAAATATGTTGGTGTTGTTGCAAAATATGTTGGTTGTAAAATCAATTGTATTATATAGGCAATTTGGTTAATTCGACTGGATGGTCTTTGTATTTCAGCATCATCGCACACTAATTGCTAAAGTAACTCAAATAGGGCAAATGCTGCATAAGCACAAAAAGGGGTAAATATATTTAATTAGAAAATCCTTATTCCATTGTGGAAATTACATCTTGATGGGTCATTCATAAATTTAATTAGGTTTTCGAAATAACTTTTCACGAAACATACAACTTAATATTATGTTATATACGCTGTAAACTTTGTTTTAAATAATATGAGCAAGTCTAAATAAATACTGTTATACAATATATTACGTGATACACCAGCGTATAACCATTGTGTTCTAATAACAATAATACTGTACAAATTATTCGGTAGGTCTACATACATAAACCAACATATGGGAATGTATATTTATAGACAGTGTCACAAACTACTGTACTCATTTAAATATTTTATATCATCGCACATATTGCAAGTGATTCTAATCTACATTTATGACAATATTATACGTAGGTATATACAAACATTTCCAAATAATTACTACAATTTTCTTATATTAAATTTGAACGCCTGCTAAAAAATTATTGGGGTTGAAACATTTTAGTTTAAAATACACTTAAGTTCAAAATCGGTAGAACATATACAACCTAGACCGATAGCTTTTAGTGTATTGGCAATATAAATATGTAATCGATACCAGAGTGTGTACTCTACAGTGGAAAGCAGTTGTAGCGACTAACTTCCGGTTTGTGATCGAGAAGAGATTCTCCCAGTTATTTCAAGTATGTACCACAGGATCCGGCCCTTGTGCTTTGTTATGCTATATTTTAACAATAAAACAAACTTAAAGTTATAAATATAGTTTCAGGATTATTCCTCGATATTCTGTACTTACATGTTTTGTGTCGTCGCCCCTTTACGTCGTTAATATAAATAATAAACAGAATTGGCCCTTAAACTGTCCCTTGCGGTATACACCACACACGAAGCGTAATTAAGAAGTGTAAATAATTGTGTTACAATGATTTTGGTTTAAATTATTTTATCCCCCGTTTCCACTTCAGTAATTATGACAAAATAAACCATTGGGTTCTCCGTTATGATAAGTGGAATTATCTGTGTATTCGTAAAATACTGGAAGGTATCCAGCCAGGTATGATAGACGCCAAAGTCATAAATACATGCTGTAAAATTTATGGCTTAGTAAATACGTGTTTGATTGGTATTTATTGGTTAATGCTGTGAGGAAAAGTAAAAGTAATTGGAGTGTTCAACTAAGGGTTGTGAGTAGGGTTATGTAGCTAGATCGCTTTTGTGAAATAGAGCAGGATCAGTTACTAGCTCAGCGTAATTTAACACAGTGTCATATCGCTCGGGCGTAAATGTATCTCTACTACTTGTCAGAAATTTACAGCAGGATTTTCAGAAGATGGTTTTTGTGATTTTATACTATCCTTTTTCATTCGGTTTGAATTGCTTATGGCGTTCCCCAACCTAATCACACATCTAATTTATTACGACAATATGTTTGTTATATTGAACATAAACATAACTACCTTACTTTAACCGTAAAAATAAACAGGGAAGGGATTTACCCCAATATCTCGCTTTTATGCCCCTTGCAGAAGAAATATTTAACAAAAAATTATTTTTAGCTTGTCTGAAAGTTTTTAGAGAATGAGTTAAATCGAAAAAGCGATTTATTCACTTAAGTGTTCGCAGTTTGTATTCTTAAAGTGTCGTAAGTAGGAAATTTTGATCATGCACGCGATTCATAATTTATTACCAATGAAGCCCAGCGCACCGGCCAACTCAACTGGCTGTGGGAAAAACCTTAAAATTTATTACTATTTACCTCAAAGTAGATAAAATAAAAAACCGTCTTGATGTTCAGATATTTATGTAGCTACCAATCAAAATGTTTTAATTAAAACATTATACAAAAAAAAACACCTAGAAAGCGAAATGTACTCGTATAAAACGTATAAAATATTAACACCGTTTTTTTCTTTGTTTGTCTTTATTATGATTGAAAAGTAGAAGCGCACATACAAAATCAGCAAAAGAAATATTTATGGGTATCATTTTCTCATAACATCAGACGCCCCGGAACTCTTGAAGTTTTCTTTATACCAGGTGAGCGTTCCCTTGGATACAACTTTTTCACTAAGAAATCACACATTATTATGGTTGAAATTATTGTATATAGTATAACTCATTTAATATTTAATTTTTCGCTCTGTATTACAAATCGATTTCGCTATTTGCCGGCTGTGACTCATTGTTCCCTAATTGATTAGATAAAATAATTCGCGCAATTTAGTTCAGTTTAATAATAAAAACAGCAATTAAAAATGTCAAATGTTTTGCTGACGACAACTAATAATATTCATTACAAATTACGAAGTAGATATTCATTTTTGTGTGCTACAAAATCAAGTAGTTTTGTGCAACATAAACATTTCGTTAATTAATTGAGTTTCATTTATTTGCTAGATTTCACGCTTGCCAAAACATGTATGTATATACCTATTTTCTAAAAACTCACATACATGCTACTGGTTAATTAATATACCACACATATTTACATTTTGGTTCGTACAACTGAATACGTGCATTAAGGACTACCCTCGATATAATTATCATTATAACAATGTTCACGGCTAGTAGTTTTTTTTCTACAATTCAATTATTGTTGCATACAAAACCAAAACAGAAATCAGTGTGCGTTAAACTAAACATATTATGTTAAAAAACTATAATGGAACTATGGAGAATTGAATTAGATTTTGGTGAATACTCATTTCCGTTGAATGGGAATTGATACTGGCATATTAATATTAAAGCTACTACTGTTATATTTTTCGTCACAATCCCAAGCTCAGATACGTGATTAGTTTCTAGAAAAAAGGCAATAGGTAATGGTAATAGATCACCGATTTCCGAAAACAAATATTAAAACGATTCCGATCATAACGCTGTGCGCTCTTCAGTAGAATTTTCACGACCTGAAGTTTGCATGAACCTTTAAGAGGGGGAGTTATTCTAGTGGAATAAATAGATGGATCCCTTTTTTGCGTTATGTGCAAAAAGAAAAGGGTTTTAGATGAGAACCAATAAATATATTAAATTACATAAAACTAAGTAAAATTCTTGAATGGACAATCATTAAAATAAATTACCAATTTTGCGCGGTGGTTACCGGGAGTTGAAAAAAAAACGAGTCATATGCGTTTTTAAAATTCATTACGGCTGCAGAGGCAAATAGTTGGTGTGTGAAATTGACAAGTCAGGACAAAATGCAAATTCCATCACATAAAATGGCTATTCAACATAACGATTTTTCTTCACACGAGAAGACAATGGCTTTTGTCAGGTTTTTTTATATAATTGACAGAAAAGATAGACTAATTTATTATTATGTTTCATAAAAAAATTATATACCACGTCTCCTTGTACAACTTTATTATGTATTCTAGTACGTACAGTGGGAAGGTTTAATGTTCAAATTTTCTCTACATTCTACATCGAACGTGTATTGGAGAAATCTTGATACCTACAGCCACTTATATATATATATATAAAAATAACGTTGACATGCGACATTTTTCCAGCTATTATATCGTTTTAAATTGATTTTATCGACAAAAAATTTCAAATAAACTTTATTTATATGATGTAGCTTCACATTAAAAACTATTAGGGGAATTTTTGAACGAATCGTCAATCAATATAGGTGTATAGGCAAGTTAAAGAGAAACGTTAATAGCCTGTATGTTATACAACCCTGCACGAGGCAAGGAAATTTAGATTTCATTTAGGAGTTAATTATATTTCTCTTTAATGGAAATTAAACCGAACTCAAAAACGTGATTTATTTTTAAAGCTCGGCCATAATATTTATAAGGTGGAAAGACACCCTGTATAATAAATTAGAATTTGTAGGGTCTGTTTTGTTTTATTATACTAGCAGGATTAATTCGGCACATAATTAGTGTGTGTAGGGAATTTAGTAGGATAAAATTAAACATTTCCAGAGAAATACTTATAAAAAAGTTTAGTAGTATATTAAAAGTTGTAAATCTAGAGTACTTTACATTAAAACAGGGTGATTAAGTGGAAAGTAGCAACTGTGTAAACATAAAGCACTAATTTAAGTTAAATGAATTATTTATGCAATATAAAGAAAATTCTAAGAAAACATCTTATAGAAAAGTTTGTACATAACTATAGCCACTTTTTGTGCATAATACCGGAAATGTTGCATATTAGTGTGAAAAGTATTTGGAATAAACACAGCTTAGCAAGGATAGGCCCTTCGACGCTCTCGTGTACTCAAGTGCTCTGGAAAATGCCGCATCATGCTGGTACTAGTTGTCGTTTTAGCAGCTCTCGCAGCTCGCTACACTCCTTCTCTGTTGCACATTCAACACTATATGTCTCATCACGACTTACTTTTAGAAGCCTTACTTACACCCCATGACTTAATTATTATATCCGTAATCTACTGGTGCGGCAAAACAAATATTATGCACAAAAATTGGCTTAGAAGTTTGTGGTGTCTTAGTAGGGGGCGAAGGAATTTTGCATGTGATGATTAGAACAAATTGGAAGAGTTTTAACAGTTAATAAACACGTTGGAAGGGAAATTTTGTTACACCGGCGCATCCACCAGAATTTAAATTTGTGCTACATTAAAATTTAAAGTGGGGTTAGGTTAGATTCGAAAAAATATCACTTCATATCGCCCTCACAAGATTAATCCTTAACATCATTCAGTTTATTTGTTTGAAATGTGTGCAGAAAGCTACTAACTGTCTTGTCTCACCGGCGCACCCACCAAAATTTGTGTATTATTTTTGACACGGATAGCTTAATTATCCATCTTGTTAGTAGTGAAACTCCAGTGGATAATTACGGAAATGAAATATTACAACTGAAGGAAATAATATAACAATTTAATTATGCAAGTAGTTTTAAGAAACATTTAGTTTTGTCTATGTGTATGTTCTGTGTGTGTGTAACAAAATGATTAAGGATATTTCCGCGTCCGTAACTTTCCATTTAGAGCCATATTGGCCCAAGCGGAATGCTGCTACTCAACTGTTTCATTAATGTAGCAAAATAGATCTTAAATTAGAAACATTATTTTAATTAGGTTATACTCGCTTACAAGCTTACGTAGCACACTGGTCTTAAAACTACCCCAAAACAATTAATTTACGTAACAGAACTTCCTGAATGATTACAGGAGGACAATGTTAAACAAAAATCTATCCTTGCCAAGTTAACAAGCGTGGATTACGGCGGTGTTATATAATTTTTACTGCGGAGTTTGGTTTTTATGCAAATATAATTTGGAACAGTTCTTGAATGATAACAGTTAAATACACCGAGTAATTGCTGAGAATGTCGTGATAATTTCGTCGGTTGATACGTTTGGGTTATAAGTTTACGCATAGTGTGGCAATTAGAGTAAATTATTAGAATTTATACTTCTTAGGTGCAATAATTTTGCGTATGAAGACGTAATTTGCGTCGACAAATTCGCATTTGGTAACCACTATCACTGTGGCCCAGTGTACACTTTATTTAGAACAAATGTTTCCACTGACATAATCTAAAGTGCACAATGTTGCCATGTTCTAGGCAACAGAACGTACCCGACGATACACATAAATAATAAACTTAACCAAATACATAACTCTTAATTATGTTTAGATTATTAATCTATTTTCCGTTGTCTGGAATTTAAAATAGTAATAAAACGCGAATTTAACTATGTATAAGAAAACTTACGGTTTATTTTGTTTACGCTTACTTTACTGCATTAATAAATTAATTATTTACTATATTTAATCGATAATCATCCTCGTTTAAATTTACTTGACACAACAATACAATTTTATTACAGATGTATCCGTTGATATAACCGAATTACTAAATTAATGTTTCTGACTAAATTTATGTAAATTGGTACACAGTGGTACTTAAATGCTAAATATCCGCAACAATAACATTATGTTAAAATAAAATTTGTTAAAAACTAGCTAGCTGGTGGTCCCAAAGAAACGTCAAAATATTACCCACCATATAATTTCGTTTTTTTACTACCTTTTGGCGCTGATATAACTTAAGATTTCCCACTTGTATCAGAAAATAAAACAGCATACCGGTTTATGAACGAAAAAACGTATAATAAAGTTGCAAATGTAAACGCATATATTTTTAATCAACGCACTTTTCGTGTTAAACTCACCGAAGTGACGCACCGAAAAATTTCAATTGGGACACGGACCCAATTTCAACAGATTAAAAACTCAATTAATTTTCTAGTGTATAAGGAGCAAATTGCATCAAGTGAGTGTTGCCAATTGGTTATTATGCATTAAAGCCCGTTTACAACCACTTTACTTAAGCGACATGACGTAACTTAACCACTTTATAAAAGTTGAATACACTTGAATGTATGAATGTATGCATTTTAAATTTTAATTCATTAATTGTACACGTCACTTTAAATTAACCCATAGAAAAGTTTTTAACGTTATCCCACTTTACGACTTTAAAGTTAACCAATAAGATTGTAACTGAAACGAGTGATTTTTATATTAATATTCATATTTTTAGAACACATGAAAGAGGTTAGAAAATAAAAAATTCTGATGCTGTCATTATTTTGATCCTAGATGTAGATGTTGTTTAGAATGTTGCGCATGCTCCCGTAGCTACTTTATTAAAATTTTAAAATGATTGTAAGCAAAAACGATTCTACGTTATTTTTTTAAGTCATTAATTTAAGTAAAGTGGTTGTAAACGGGCCTTTAGACGTCGAACGAAATAAGAATTTAATTTTTGGATTAGTCTGCGGTGCCGAAATTTATGCTGGACGATGGTCGCGTATTTTTTAATTAATCCTTTCCATTACTATGCTCATTAGAGCAGGATTTTGTCTGTAGTCCTGGGACCTACACATTTGTTTGTAGGTTTACAATGAGTTTTAGAACATATGTTCCCTACTTTTAGCTTTACATACATGTTATATTAAAATACATTGTTATGACAGGTTTGAGACTATGCAACATATTTAACATAGTACGCTCATTCTATATGCAAACTTCACTTCGCTAGGCACTACGCTACGTTGCATCATCCCTTTCCCAGCTAAATTTTGGTTAAAATCATGATAATCTTTTTTATTATGCAACAAAAAACGTGTGTGCCCACAAAGTTTAATCGTAATTAATGAGGGTAAAATATATATGCAATTTTTAGCTCTCGAACTTGCGTATTTTTTGTCTGGATGGCGTATAGCCAACCCCTTTAATTTCGAAATTAAGATATATTCTACAATTATTTTCCGAGGATAATAAATATATTTTGTGACGCAAGTTTGAAATTGCTGTAATAACAGAAATATTAATATACACACATATATTATAATTTCAGCCACTGTTCTAATCAAATAAACATTATAGAGTAAGTTTTATTGGAAATATCGGTGTAATTTATAGGTGAAATAGCTACCATATTACACATATAATTATAAATACGTAATTCGGCTTTAAATTTGTGGAAATATTGCAAACAGCACACAACAAACATTCATTTCCATTACTAGAAATATATTTCCGTTAATAACTTTAACCTCGTCCAAATCACACCTAAAATAATATTTTCATAATTACATCCCAGCGTAAATATAACTGGAAAAACATGTACACCGTGTTTGACTTGACTGATGGCTGTACTGTACGCGTATGAATTAATTTCCCTGAAAAACTAGTGTGAAAATAAGGACTACTAAGAGAATTTAACATAGCAGGTATATGATGTATCTAAAGCCTTGCACACAATTACAAAGTCACATTAGCAATGGTTGTACAGAATATTGTATCTTGCATGAGTAAACTGCGACGTGTTGTGGCTTGCAAGTCCCTCAGGAATAGAGTGACTTAAGGAAAATTAGATCTTGTTGCTTTCTCTACTGTATGTGTTGTTGTACTACCTCACTTCCTTTATTTCCGTATATTCTCACAACAACATCCGCTCTTTATACATTGCACTTACCAAACCACCGCACACATTCCCAGATTATGAAATATTTGATTCCGATCTGTGCGAGCGTGAGTTAAGTAAAAACTCAAACATATCGATTGAGAAATGTCACTGTCAGGGGTAAATAAACTTCCACTGGGCCCCCTAGACCAGCCAAAAAATAAAGATCGCCATTGATACAAATGGGTATTAATGAAATCTCCTCCATATGTTGCCTTTTACTTTCTCTTTCTAACTGCTTTGTGATGACTTTGGGACGTTGTTTTTCTAACTATATCTCCCTATTTCTCCATTGTTCTTATTATTTCAATAAAAAACAAACTCAAACCTTTATTAAATCACCCCTACACTAGCAAAAAACACTAATAATAACCACAATAACTCAACTGAAGCGCTATTGTTCCATTTTATATATTCTCTATCCCAATATTAAACAACTACTTTTATATTATCCAAAACACACTAATGAAAAAGATCAATCTCTGCTTTTTTCGAGTTTAAATAGCTATGCTGAAACAATTTCAGTTGTTGTCATATGTATGAAATTGTAATTAATAATCAATAAAAGTTTTTTGGTGTCAGGTGTGTGGTATAAAATTGATGGAACTCAAAACCAATGGCGCGAGAGAGACAGACGTTATAAATGAATTTCGTTGCATTATGAAAACATTGTCTAACAGTATTTTGTTAATGGAATCTACATGTAACAGCCAAAGTTCAATGTTACTTGCGCCAGAATCTTACCAACTTGAAATATTTCACCCAGTTGTGAGGTTTTTGTTCAACGTGTATGTGAAATCGCTTGTAAAATTGAGGCACTCCAAATATATATGTATAATAAACGCGTATATTATCGCTATTATAAATTTATAAACAATCACAAAATTCAGCGTTAAACTTGACGATTTTTCAGGAAAATGAAAGCATCATCTTAATGTTGTTTTTTTAAAGTCAATGAAATTTTACGAGGCAAGAAAAAATACGCTCGAGTTGAAAAGTGATGACCAAACCCAGTTTGATGGCACACCCATCAACATAGATCTCTTTTTCATCTATTACTGGTAGATATTTTATTATCTTTGAGCAACAAGAGCTTATTTTAATTCAACTACGACAAAATTACTATTTAGTTTTGATTTGCTTATTATAATAAAAATAAATTCGTATATATTTCTTAATTTCCACATCAATATCTTAGTAATGCGTTGATATATCAAATATTTAACAGAGAATTTCCAAAGAAACTCTTTGAAAGCATATTCGTCCTGTATTTATTTTGACACTGGCACCTCCGCCAAAATTATAACTAGCTTAAACTTTTCTCGTTGATTATAACACTTCTAATATTTAGTTTCCCGTAAACCTGTAATGATATTGAAAAATCAAACAGAAGTGTAACGCTTAATTTTTTTGAGATAGTTTAGAAAAATTAAGAAAAATGAGAAATTTTCGAAAAGGTTCTTAATTTGAATTAATTAATGTAATAAATCAAAAATGTTACCACGTGTTTTTACTAGTCAAAAAAAGAGGCTAATTTTTATTCGAAAAGTGCAAATAGTTCGCAAATATATTCTCCCTTTACAGAAGTAATGTAATTTTAAAACTGCATCATTTCATTTTTGTAACTGGCGCCTCCGCCAAAATTTGAAATTAATAAACACGGTTATTTTGTGTGTAAATATTGATTTACAAACAAATCCTGATCATATTTCATTAATCGGTGTCTATACTAATAAATTTACCTTGCAAGTAAATTTTTAAAAACCCACGGAAAATACTGAAATACAACAAAACTTCTCGTTCTGATACCTTCAATATACTTACCCTAAGAGACACTTCTCCAGTGGTTAGATCACATGATATTACTTCAATCACATTTAGACCCAGGTGTTTTAAAAACGTCTCCGGTTAAGTTAACATCAAATGCACTATGTAAAATTTCATTATTTATGCCATATCGCTTTTGATAAATGCGTTTCATATTACAGAGACAGTATTAAAAGTCGTTTTGTCAATTGATATTTGCATGACATATTTTGTTCGTATAAACAACACAAACCTCCAATTTAAAAAAGCGTTATGAAATATTTTTTCTTTTTTGAAATGGTGAAATGGATGAGTTTCGCCTGTAAATTTGTTATTTTATTAACTTTGTGGTGAATAATGATACGAGTTATGTAAAATATGATTATATATGGTATAATTATGGATCTAAATTCACCACTGTGCGCTATGGTAATGTTGACGTATTAGTCTCGTTCATAGTCAACGTTTAATAATTTATTACTTTAGGAAACCGTCTAGACTTTCACATATCTTTGACAAATATGTATACGGTTAAGTAAGGTAGTAAACCACAAATATCCCATGGGGTACACCACTGGATTTCAACAATTTCATGATATGTTGCCCGGCATTAGTAAGCGTTAGGCGGTAAGGAAATGAAATGCACAATTTCAAATCCTCTGCTTTGCTAACATAAAGTCCCAATTTTAAAATTAAAATCCCCTTGTTTAACTTCTGTAACTGCACGTGCACGTACTTCATATCGTATATCACGAAACAACAAAAACATACAAAAATAATCTAGTCTCCAATATAACATGTCTTTTACTCCGGGATCTATCGAACTAGCAAAGTAATTGCATCTTGCCACATGCTGTCTTACTATATATTTTTTGTACAACTTCTCAAAAAGACCAATTTGATTTCCATCATATACATGTTTATTTACAACTCCAGATAAATATTATTAGCGGAAAGTTTCGTGATATTTGAATATTTCCAGAAATGTTGTCTCAATTGGATGAAAATTCGCCGTAGTAATTCTATAAATTCGTAGTCGCATGGAACTAACTCAAAAATGCAAACTGATAAGTTAATGGCTTTGTTGAACAGTAAAAGTGTGTTGTATAGAATAGAAAGATATGAATCAAACTTACTTCGCATCGACTGGTTTTGAGGCAAAGGTTGACCCGTGCGCATAAAGTATGACAAAAATTTTGTGAGACCACCTGCAGATCTGACAAATTTAGCGGAAAGGAAGCGATATCCCGAATAGGTTATATCCTATGTTTATAGCTTTATATTTTTAGATATACTGGTATATATTTTGATTACGTAAGATATTTATAAGCGTTCTTTGTAATATACTGCCATTTTATAGACTGCAACAATCTTTTTAAAATACCATTTTGTTTAAAAGCTTCCGACGAAATTTATAAGGCACCCACACCTACGTGTTTCTAAAATATTTATGTCGCTGAAAAGATTTAGGAATAAGATTACATCGAACTGGCGACAGCTTGATATTTACTTTCATTAATATTATTTGTATAGTGAACTGTGATAAGGACATGGGCGCGTGTGAGGAACGGAGCTACGGAAACAGTTTAAACCGAAGCTTTTATTTTAAAAATTATAATTCTAATACATACTGTTCTGTAGAAGTACTTATCAAAATGGTATGTGGATTGTGTATATATATATATATCTAATTATTACAAAGTATCGATTATTAATTGAAAAGTGCAAACACAAAATTTGTAACACCGGCGCATCCGCCAAAATTTCATCTACTAAATTTTTTCCACAAAAATGATTTTTTTTATATTAAACTAAGTCTGAAAACAAATTCTGGGTGTTGTATATATAGTTTGTGATGCCCATAGATAAATCTAGCCTTACATAATATATAATTTTGTGATGTAAGTAAACTATTTATTAATAGTATTTCAGTAAGAAGTCTCTTAAAGGCAGGTTGTTTATATTATTTGTAAAAATACACGAAAAGACATCAGTCAATATAAGTGAAAATATAATGGGTAGTGAGTGGTAAATCATATTTGTAAACAAACCGAGTTTAAAGTAAACATAACAACGGAACACATGGGACACAAGCAAAAATATGGTATAATTTAAGAAATTATTTCTGCGAAAGAAAAACAAACCAAATTAAATTACAGAGTATACATACGTGGTTATATTTACTTTCGACTCAGTAATGTTATCAAAGTACCTACTTGATTTAATGAATTATTTATTAATAATTGAAAATTTGTTTTCGTGTCGATGTACATAAAACAACAGCAACAGCTTTTGCGAGTGGTTAGGAAGTTATTGGGTTAACAAAAATTGTTTTTTACCCCTGGTATATCAAAATTAAACGCGTTGTCAAATTCCATAAAATCATAAAATGTTAATACTTTGCATTATGTTTTTGTGTATTATACTGATCCCTATAGAATTGGTAAGTACCTGGGTGTTTTAACGTCGATCCTTAGGTGTGAGTAAAATCTAAACTGACGTAAAAGCAGTTGCACCCGGTATTTTTCCTTTCTTTTCACCCGAGACTTACTTTCTTTCACCCCAAGATTTTAGGGGAAAGTTCCTTTACTTTACTCATTTTATTTTTTTTCTATTTGGTTTTATGTAAAATATACAGCTGAAAATCAATCGTAAAATCGTAGAAATTTTATCTATATAATATATAAACTAATAAATCAAACTCATCACAAATTTAATTTAAAACTTCTGCCGTTTGCATATACACACAGTTGATCTAAATATTAATAATTGGCGACGCGTACTCCCAGATAAAATTTAATTTGTTGTTACCAAAATATAAAACGTAAAAAAATGTAAATTTACTCACTCGCGCGCTTGTGTAAATTTCTTCCAAATTTAATTTAAAAATTATGTTTAATTTAAAGAAAAAATATACCCTGACGATGGTTGAGTCTGTTTATACTAAACGGGGAAGAGCAGTTTAGATTTGGTAGTATTTTTAGTGAGGTGAAAAGAAAATGGGTAGTAAAAAAGTCGACTTCATTCATGTGCACACTGGGCCCCCTTTTATAGTGCAAACTCCATACCGTGTTGATTGGCGAAGTCATGCGGTTTGTTTAACTTGAAATTGTCCACATCTTAAAAGCGCGAGATTAAAAATAATTAAAACAAACTGTATCAATTAAACTGATTACACAGCAATAAACGCTAAAAATTTCAAGATACTATCTTTGTTTTAATTTTATTTATTCGCCTCGATTTCACTAGTAGTAAAATTTTATCTTAATATATCGAAATGGTTTCATTCCGTTTAATTCTAGCACAACCGTAAAAATTCTAATCAGAGGCACAACATTGTTTTGTTGCAAAATCCCGTTTAAATTAATCAATCACAGAAAAAACTATAACGTAATTTTCGTGCATGTATCTATCTATACAGTCCTACTCTTCTAACAATTAAGTGACGACACAAAAATATTTTCTTAGAGTTACGATGAGGTTGTAGTTGATTTATCATTTTAACGTTTTGTTGTTGTAATAATAACAATGATGAAAATAGGGGTAACAATAGTAATAATAATATTTAACGGTCGGGTTGGTGCAGAGAGAAAAAAAATAAAAAATAGAATGGGTTGTAAATTGAGATGAAGAATTAACAGATGGCGGTTGAGGGTTGTGACGGTTTTTGGTGGTAATATGTAAGAAGAGTTTTGTCTTGGGCCGTTACTTACGCTATAATACTAGGTCACAGTCTGTGAAAAATAAGGCGGCCGTTTGCTACACAGAAGGTTGGGATTAAGACACTTGATATTAATTTCCCTAGCGTACAATACATTTTATTAGTTGTTTCTCTCTTCAGACCGGCAGTTTCTTGCACGTGTAATGCAGTTAATTGTGAAATGCATTAATATTTTAACGTTGTTTAGCTAGAAATTTTATATTTTCATAACATCTAAGCGAAATTTTATCTAATTTATATTGTAAATTTTTGTAAATTTATTCACATGCTCTCATATAATCTAACCCCCTTAAGAAAAGGTACTTGTTCAAGAGCGTTTAAACTTTCTACACAATGTAACTTTTGAGATTATATTTGATTTAGTAGATAAGTACTGTTTGTTTTACGGAACGTAATTTCCGAATTATAAAATAAATAATGACGGATGTATTATACGGATATTTACCTGAAATTGATGGAGTCAATTTGGGAACAAAAGTGAAATACATAATTAAATTGCTTTTATCGTCCTTATTTTTCACCATCGTTTTTACATTTTCATATGTTTGCATTTATCATAATTAACTGGAGTTATATACCATGAAAACCTTTTGTGAAATCAATCTTTGTTTAATTGAAAACTATTATAATTAACATATTAATGTGTATAATGAATGTTAGTCCTGTGTTAATGTGATGATTATATTATGACAATAGCTTTAATACTGAAGCAGCTGTCAGAAACATATATCGCATATACTGTTGAATTTGGTTTGCTTACCACATACATATTCTTGTTTAACTTGTGTCACATTATCAAATTGTTAAATATGGTACAAAATAATATTTCAACGCTGAGATAAACCGCATATTTTTTCTGCACCATCCAAAACAAACATATCTTTTTTTTTTCGTATTTCAATTTGTCGATATTTACACGTTTTAATTACTCAATATAATAAACTACGATTTATATTCCCAGAAATTCTGGACACAGTGAAACAAGTAATAAATCCCTTGAGGAAGGAAGAATTGTTTACTGAACCAGCCTCGTATTATTTTTATTACGAGAGATTCTGATAACTAAAAAACTTGATCTAACCTAACATTTGTTGATCCAACCTCGTATACTTTCATATCAACTGATTTTTGTAATTAGAGGATGGTGAAGCGTAAATAGCGTAGGTAACAATTTATTAATTTGAACCAGGGTTATGTCGAGTCTATGACAGGAAAAATCTAACAATTTTAGACTCAACAGAGCCGGATTAAGAGCAGATATCCCGGGGCGGAAGAATATTCTCGTTTCACACTTACCGCTCTAGGTACACAAATAACTATTTACTTACGAACAAACACGTTGGTTTTTTTAAATCCTGCTGTAACGCTGTGTTTAATTCTAATTTTATTTGTGGTTTCCTAGACGGTATTTTAGTACAACATGTAAATTTTACTGTATTGGCAGTACATAACGCATTTTCAGTTAGGTAAATCTTTTTTGCTTTGTTTTATATCGTAGTGATTGAAGTGGTTTTATGCATGTTGATTTGAGCAAAAAGTAAAAAATGTGCATGAAATTTTAAAACTGTGCCGCTGCGCTAGGTAGTAAAATATATCAAGTGGGGAAAATGTACAGAAATTGATGGCATAGTAACAAAACAATGAATACTTAAAATGACTTGGAGGTATTGGATTGGTAGTCGATATATGTGTGTGAAAAATGCCTATTGTCCAGTTGGTTGGCTAGCATGATAATTTTATTATCAAAGGCGTGAATAATATACCTTTATGTATCAAGTTTACAGGGATGCCATTAATAATAACTAACCTATACGTGCTAGGTATCGTGGGCAGAAAACAAAACACCAGCTAGATATGTAACGATCGAGTATAGCTGAGCAAAAGCGGGCATGGCATATCTATCATGAGTTAGTAAGCGTGATGCATTGTTGTTGCCATCATAGACAATAACGAAACACTATGGCATAGTGATAGTATGCCCTGTCGAGAGATTGATCTCGATGTGGCCGCAGGTGTCAAATTCACCAAGGATTCATCATACAGTACAGTCACGCTTCACACATTTCCAACGTATGTAGTTCCAGAAAGACGTTTATATATCTACAATTTTTTATGTGTCGCTGGAGTTTACATAGCAGTTTATTATAGTATAGCATATAAAAGTAACATAAATTAGATTTACAAATGCACTAGTTTCCTGCATTTTTCCTTTTCAAACTTAAGCTCTACTTAAATTTTATTGTTCTTCTAATGTTTGCCATAAAAGCAAATTGAGTTTAAATAATTAACCATTTGATAAAATACAGTAGGTATTTTCTTGTTAAAACCATTTCGACTTTAAACCATATTCTTCTATTTAAAATAATTACAAAATTACGTTTTATAACATGCCAAGTTCGCGATCTGCTGTCACTCCAACTCTCTTATTTCTCATACTAAAGACTTTTCTTTATTGTTTAAATGAATAAATGCAAAATGCATTGAACGAGGTTTTAAAATAAACTTAAAGTAGCAAGAATACAAAATCTTGATTAGGTTTCTATAAAATTAGCCCCGGCGCATCCGCCACTTTTGCTACTGAAAACTGTATTCGCTCAGGATGCGCTAATTTTTCCTAACGCACCCTCCTAAATTTCCAATTTAGAAAGCTAAGCTAAATGCTAATAATTAAGTTGAGGCTCCATTAGAATTTAGTTTATTAGTATATATTTAATTAAATAAACAACACTTTGTTTGGGCGGAAGGCTTTTACACACCTGGGTGAAGTTTACTGTACTAATACCATTTTAATCCCGGCTCCTCCACCAATTTTTCGAAAAAGTTAAATATAAGAAATTTATTTGTATCATGTGATAAATTCAGAAAACCCTTTAAAAAAATGTAGCTCACGTTGTTTCAATTTGTGGTGCGGTTACTTTCGTGCTAAAACCCAGTTAGACTTTTCTTTATTGTTAATTTAATTAAACAAAAATTCTTTGAGTGGGCTAGGAGGTTTTAAAACAAATATAAAACGAGCGTTTGTGTGAACTTGACGAGAAAAAAGGCACCCAAGGGGTTAAGTTTGCTGGAAGATACAAGAATATTAATGGAAAACAAGACGACATAATGATTGTTAAGAAATAAATGAGCGGACTTGGAAAACTTAAGTAAGCCTAATAAGTTTACTGTATAATTAAAAGTAATTATGTTGACATTATCAAGAAGGCTTGAAGAGTATCAACCGCTACAACCGCCAGTCGGGTACCAAGCAGATTACACAACGAATAATGAACCAGTGGGAATAGTAATCTCTACATTAATTATATCTGAACTGTTGACCAAACGTATTAAAATGGAATATAAACCGGATAATAAACTAATCTGTTTGCTTAATATTGCACCGTGTTAAGTCGCCGGATGCGGCCATTGTATAATACACACTGTGATAGAAATGCTAAGTGCCCTGTGTACCCTTTCCAGGTTCCTGGCTGTTGTCACGACACCACCAGCCAAGTGTTCTTGTCGCAATAGACGCACACTTTCAACACCGAAAAGAAACTCTCAACATCTGTTTCTAACAACTCCATAGAAAGTGATTAAAACTTCACCTAATAAGTCTTATCATAATATCATTATTAAACCATCAACACTGCTTGAGGAACTTGACATCCTTGACTTCCCACTCTATTTTTATCCTTAAGAAAATTAACATTTAACTTTAACTATATATGTAACTAGGCGGTGTAGGATTTTTTTTATTACAAAGCGATCAAAATAAATCTGGATTTTCCATATGTTATGCCATAAGTTAAGGCCTGGGTTGTGTACCAGGTTGAGGGGAAGGAGTTTACAAGAAAAAAACCAGATGTTATTTGAAATTTATGGCACAGGAGGAAAAATTTGTACAAGATTTAATCTTTTTATAGCAAAGTATCGACGTGATAGGTTGGGAAAAAAAGGAGGACCAATAAAATTTTATTCCACGAAATTACTGTGATATTTTAAGATATTGATGGTAGTTTTATAGGTAGCGTTTCTTGTTCGGAGGTGCAATGGGTTTGAAAATCATTTATTATTTAAATCTATCGGGATTTGCTAAGGTATCTGGGTGGTGGTGGGTGGTAACATTGTAGGAAGACACACACACATACACACTATTTGACGACCTACTGATGCAATAGGGGTGTAGAATTCGTAATGACAGAGGGCGAACAGGAAAGGCAGAAGGAGACTAGGAAAACCGTACAACTTAAGTATACTTGCATAAAGTCGCCCGACCGCACATTACCAAAGTTTTCCTTCAAACGCATCAATCTTTATTGGACTGGAAAAATGATCGTAAATACCGGCGTTATCAAATAACGACAGTCAGTGCACAAAAATCAAAAGGCGATTCGTCACAAACAATATATTCATAGGGATGATTATTCCTTAACTGTAGTGAGGTTAGTCTAATCTAAGCAATAAATGCGGAAAAAATTTAATTCAATAAAAAACAATGTGTAAATTAATATAAAATTTAGGGAAGCAAACAAATATATGCATAACTCATCAATTACATGAATATGGATTTCGTGAGGTGTATACATAATCGAATAAATTTTATTGAAAAATATTTTATTTATTTAACATGCATTTGCATAAGAAATTAATCAAAATGCCATGTGATTGGATTACTTTCGAACATATTTATACAAATGCTTCGAACTATTATAATTTTTAAAGATGCGGCATAAAATAATTATGAGCCAAATGAGAGTTTTGTATAAAAAAATAACACCGGCGCATCCGCCAAATTCTCAAAATAATTCGTATGGTATATCTACTTATTGTCTAGAGTCAAGAACTAGAAAACTAAAAAAGTTGTTCTATTTTCTCTAGTTGCCCGATTGTGATTATTTTTAAATTTACAAAATTTAATACTCTTTAAATAATTACCTACCTAAAGAAATTCGAACAATATTATTGAAATTAAACCCTTTCCTGAATTTCTAAAACTTTAGAACCAGCCCCAGTAATAATTTTCCGGTTCTCCTATAATAATAACTCATCTCGCCCCTCAATATGATACGTATTTTATGATTTACCTAAACTATATTTCATATATAATATAACTTATTTGAAGTTTGTTTAATTAATTAATTACTTCACCACCTAAATAAACATAATAATTTAGCGAAATCACATTTACAAACCACCTTACACAATATCCCTTTGTTTAGCTTGAACTCATATAGCATATGGGTTTATTTTACTTGCTCGTTTATTAAATGTAGAAATTTTTGTAATATAAATATAAGGTAATAATAAATATTGATGTAGACCTCCATACAAAGCATATTCAGAGTTTATGTACTTATGAAAAAAATGATACCTCATTTTGTATTAATGTGTGTTTTATTATTTAATAAAGTTATACTTAAGGGTATGTTTTCTGGATTTGGAAAGTGAGTAAAAGGGAATATAGAAATAATAAATTTACCTCGTATAAAGTTTTCAACTTCCATCAGTGATCTCTAGTGAATCAACTTTATAATATTTTGTATATATAAATAATTATTGATCGTGTGTTAAAAATATGTTATCATTCTTGATTTATTTATTAAGTTTTTTGGCAGTTTCAGAGGGTTTATCTAATAGTACCCTGATGATTTTAACAAAAGTTTTAATCGTGCCCTGTGCTACACAAATTTTCATTTAAAATCAATAACAACTTAAATATACATTTGATTATATTACTATTTTATCTATAAAGCAAATAACTTTCGGCAAGATATAAAATTAATTCGTAGCATGCAATCTGATTATACTAAATTGGTTTTTAAAATCAATTGAACGATTTTCTACAGTCGCTCATCCAAAAGTTAATTGCAATTCCGAAAACCCATAATATAATATTGTTTATTTCAAAACTGGTTGATGATGACTTTAAAAAATAACAACTATAATATTCAAAAGGCTGATGAGATTTTCTATGCCACATAGAATACTCGTAAAATATATTTTATATCTGATATAAAGTTGCCAGTGATCGAATAAAGATGTGCTGCTATAAAATTTGACATACACAGAAAGTAGAAATGTAATATTCCTCAATTTCTATTTTTATTTTATGTCAAAACGCTTCGTTATATCAGTTAATATTCTAAAACCATAATAATGCGAAATACAATGTTATATTAAGGTCTAGATTTATCAAAGCATAAATTTTAAATACCTAACCAAAATATTAGTCGGATCGTTACCTTTTAGTTTTAACTGCCTTAATGGCTTGTGGAACATTTTAATTTGTTTTATTCAAATTACAGTCCGCTAGAACAAGGTGATCGTGTTTTTTAATATAGAAACTGTTAGAGAAAAATTAGGAAACATTCCGGACTTGAAATTTTGGCGGATGCGCCACAGTTTCCCTAAAATTAATTCAATTTAGAATGATACGTAGTTTATAATATGCGTTAGTTTATTTACGTAATTTATTATTAGAAACTAAGATATATACAGGGTGTCCCAATTTATATCGTCAGGAATTCACTAGTCGATAATTTTAGCGAAAATTAAAGGTGGTTTGTCTAATAAACTATGATCGAATGTTTGCTTCCTTTTTGATGTACAGGGCATTAAAGAAAATAAATTATTTTAAATAATTTGCTATAAATCAATGACAAAAAATCCACAGATCTCGCAATTCTTGCAACCATCGGAGGGTGTTGAAAACAAACACAATATATAATCATGATAAAAAATGTTCGCAATCCTTGCAACCATCGGAGACATTGGAAGTCATAACACCATATTTGAAACATGATTAACTGTTTATTATACACGCAAGGTTATTATAAACATAGAATTTTTTAGCATTTTATTTTTGAAAAACTTAAGTAGTACTTATTAATAAAATACATCTTATACAGATCTCAATTTACGAGTTAGGTAGTAAGAAATAATTAAAATCATTTTTAATTAACCAACAATTTCAATAAAATATTCGCTTTGGTTCAGGAGATATTAAATTTATTAAAAAAAAATGCAACTTCAACACCCAGTATTTCTGAAACGGTTGAGTTTTCGATATAAGTTTATTAAGAAAATTGATGTTTTTTTTAAGGTTTTCTATTGATTCCCAAATTATCGAAGGTAAAATTCAGACCACCCTGTATAATAGTAATCGTCAATTTCAAATTAAAAATGGATTAGTTTCAGGATTTTTCCTAAAAGTTCATAATAGCATTAATAACGCTTAAAATGAATTTATTCCATCCATAGTATGGATCGTACTTACTGTCTATTTATTCTGTTTTATTAAACACTAATTTAAATCAACATAATAAGGAAGTTATATTTATTTTAACTACAACGATACAGGAACATCCCACCCATCCCGGTCACCATCATCTCACTCAGCTCAGTACAATTTTACTGAAACGGCAGCATGCCAACATTGGACACTGATCGTACGTGGTGCATTTCAACTTTCAACCTTATCTATCTTATCTAGCCGCGCTGGATAGCGTCACGCATCGTGTCATTTTTACGCTGAACCTGAAAGGATAAGAGTTTTCAACACTAAAAGTTAGTCTTCTGAAATTTTGCATATATCTTTTTTTTGTATTCTCTTATTAATAGTGGTTGCAATTATTTTATTTAAAACACAGAGGCGTGGGTACGGGTTTCTTCAAAAACATTTTATTGAATAAAACGTACACCACTGTTTTTTTTTTGCAACACCAATATGCAGAGAGTGTTTTCCATTCAATTTAGAAACTTTTTTGTATCTTACAATTTCTTGATAACTTAACTTTTTTTCTTATTAATTAAAGAGGTTCTTCCCTATTAGATTTCCGAAAAAAGCATCAGTACAAAGTTGTAGAGAAAAATATTTCCTACAACTTTCCTTTTAATATTTTTTTGATATTGTCAATATTTAAAAAGTTATTCAACAAATAAGTTGAAAATTTTGGGGAAAGAGTAGTAAGTAGTAGTAGTAAGTAGTATCTAACTAGACAATATCAAAAAAGTTTAAAAGATAAGTTGTAGGAAATATTTTTCTTTACAACTTTGTACTGACTCTTTTTTTCGAAAATTTAATAGGAAAAAAGTTATTCAATAAACAAAAAAATCCAACCCTTAATTGAGGGCTGGTGAAGGAAGGGCGGGGTCTACGAATACTGGTGAAATCCTGACGATATAAACTGGGACACCCTGTATAATAAAATATTTACACATGCAGTTAAGTAATTTTAAATAACCGAAATATTAGTCGTTACCTTTTAGTTTTTGGACCATTAAGGGCTTGTCGAACATTTTAATTTGTTTTATTTAGATTTGACAATTGCGCTTATAATAAACAAACAATATATTACGTGTATAATACATATTTAATAAATTTATGCAATATATTGTTTACAGTAAATTTCATACGTGGATGAATTTATAATACAAATAAAACTATTAAAATTCGTCATTTATTTGCATTTTTTGTTGGAAACAATAAAAATAGTGTGTTATCAACAAACGAAATGTATAAATATGTTATCCAATAATGAATAATAAATCTGTTTTATATTACTGAATTAAATATGTTGTTCATAATCTAAATTTTACAATGTCTATTAATAAATGTTTAATACAGTTAGAAAGCGAATAATAATTTGCTTGAGAATTATGTTTGCATTTGAGTTAACGCTTAATGCTATGTTGTGTATAATATCAGATTTCAGAATCTTATTTACAAAGCAATTAGGTGCTTAAGGAGAACCAATATATTTCAGACCCAAATTGTGAGAGAACTTTATACAATCACGGTTTTAGATAATATTACTTAAATGTCGTAATGGAGCCCAGATTATTTGTCCCAAATTTGAATACGAATCTTATAAATATTATTAAACCCAATCCTGCAGTTCGCCGTCGGACAAACAGCACTTACAAAAATCCATGTTTCCATCTAAATTTAGATTTCTAACACGAAGAAAGCACAATGAAAAACAAATTTCTATATGTGTATTTAGGTATTAAAATTACAATCTGACAAATGTTATTGTTTTAATGAAAAATTTTAATTAGTCTATACACGAGAATTATTTAATTAGCAAGAAAAGTTATTTAAATTTTCAAATACAGAGAAGCTATACAAATTTGTTCCTTGTTGAACTGAACAAAATGAAGATGTGCCAGAGAGTATCTAGTTTAATTTTGCGCGAAGTGAACTAAAAAAAATTACATTTGCAACAGAACGGTGTAAATTAAGACTGCAATTTCTTTTATGTTTCACAACAAAGGAAAATCTCAACACGGTATGCAATTACATTTTTTGCGTATTAGTCGAATAGAATTATATTAGGTACCTAATCGTTAAAACATTTGCAAATGTTAAAATAGCAAATGCTCAAAGTGGAGTTACAAAGTTACAAAATCGATCACGAAAACTAAACATTTGTGAAGATTTTCAACCGCTCCACATAATTTTATTTGTAACTTGAAAAACTAAACTAATGTGCGCGAGTACTTCACTAGTGTATTAATTGGCAGGTATATTGCATGACGCAGTTCATTAGCTAGACACAAATAGAGCTATAATATATTTAATCATGTGTAGTAAAAACCAACAACCGTCAATATCAATTAAAGTCCGCATAAATTTCCGACAATTATTAATTAGAATTACTAACAATATTTTTATGTAACAGGATTCAAAAATTACCTGTAAATGTAAAATAATAAAGCGAGAACCGCTCATCAAGTTTTAATTAATAGGTAACATAGTGTAAAGGATTTATTCTGTAAATATTATAGACAATTTCTTTTCGGTTTACTTGTGGCTGCTTTAATCGGATTTAGAAATTCGATTTAACAATAAAAGACAACTAAGACTGATTTGATCAAATTTAACAATGCAGGCACAAATCTTCTGTTCCCATCAACATTAAGGCTAAAGTAAACTCAATAATACGGCTAACATTTTTTTTTAATTTACTTCACCCAACACAAAACAAGTTCGTTTGGGCTTTATGCATGAGACATTGATTTAATCTTAACGAGGATACACGATGTGAGTGATGGTGTGAGAGTTTAACGTTGTAAACCACTAGGTAATTTATGTTTGTTATAATAATTTGAAATTATGGTAGCATTAAAGTCACCAACGTATGCTTAGTAAAATACTCTGCTAGAACAAGGAGATCATGGTTTTTAATCTAGAAAATTTAAGGAAAAATTAAGAAACATTGGACGTTGAAATTTTGGCGGATGCGCCGGTGCCGGTTTTCACAAACAAATTTGCTGCGTTGAAATTCAGCACAGTTTCCCTGAAATTAATTTAATTTAGAATGATGCATAGTTTATAATATGCATTAGTTTATTTACGTAATTTATTATTAGATATATAAGAAAATAATTGCACATGCAGTTATTGGTGTGGTATTTTAAATGTTTGCAGAAGCTTAAGTTACCTAACAAGTTTCGGTGTAATAATTATTTTCGAAGATAGGAGTTTCTAATCACGTGGTGTTGCGGTAATAACCGTGTATGTGTTGCAGAAATTCGAAATTTAATTTATGCAATTAAAGCTGCCCTGTTCTCATGGTAATTATACTGGGCTGCTTGTAATTAAACAAAGTGATACTTACCCTGACTTATAATAGTAGCGATATATATAATACCAATAGCCAGGTACCGATTGTGCTGTTTTCGTTTCATCACCATTGCATATAATGTCACTTAATATGTATCTAAACAAATCTCAAATATTATATCATATATAATAAGATTTTAATCACTGTCTTGTTGACACATGAAAATTTTTACCAGTTGTCCGAAGCATTTAAATAGAAGCACGTTCTTGCCAAGCGGTTACCGGCGAAATGCGTGCACACGACAAGACGCGTAAACTTCCTGAAATGAGTCCGGGTGCGGATTAACCGACAAACAGCAGATCTGAACTGCAACTGTACGCAAACATATAACTTGGTAGTCGCAAGAGCAACCGTTTTAACTTGGGACTGCGCTGCCGCGTGTATCTCATGCTACACGCCACATGCTTCTATATCGGACCACTAAGTTTCAGCGTCAATCATTGATCTCACGGTATTTGTATATGACAGTCGCCGTTTGTAATATATTGCCTTCTTATGTCTGCTACAAGGAAACCAATAAAAGTGATCCAGAAACTTATGACTTTCTTGCGGTACCTCCTCGGAACAAATAATTACACACGGGTCATACCTCGTTCGACGTTTGATTGAGATGCGGAAACCACAAAACAGGATACAAGTAACAATATCCTTTTAATTAACCAAAATTGTAGGAGGAAATTTGTTACTGTTTTTAGTATCCTCAAAGGAATACTATTGAAATAATCGCACGAAAGATCAAAGTAACAGAGGGTAGTCCACAGGGATCAGTACCGAGGCTTATTCTCTAGTACAACAGTAAACTTCAAATTTCAATAAATTTATGAAATTACAATAAAATATCGACTTTATCTTTCATGGTATCCATAGCGAATCGAATAAAAAACACTTTGAATATCGTGATGACTTCAGTACCAGGACTTCTTCCCCCATCAGGACAAACTTTTAATTAGAATTTGAGTTTCAGTAATTTTTAAAAAATGCGAAATGATGTCGATTTTATTTTTGATTACTCATGAATCTAACCTCACATTTTGAATATCATGATGAAAATATTTTGAACTCGTAGCAAAACTGCTAAAATAATCATACTTGCACGCAAACTCTTAGTGTAATAATGGGTGTTCCACTGAGCTCAGTACTGGGGCCTGCAATCTCTACACACAAATGCCTTGCTTCTCGTGTAAGTTTCATTTGCTTTCCATGTTTCGTCCTTTATGGCCAAGCTTATATTATTACTATAAATTCACGAGTGTTCAAAGGATTAAACAGTCAGTAGACTTGAACCTAAATATTTTGGTCTCCAGACAATCCTAGAGAATTTATGATACCTCGTCCAGTGGCCCAAGAGACTCGCGTCTTGAGGATTCTCCAAGACAAAGTTTAAAAATTTCAACTTTGATCGTGTTCCTTCATGAAACCTTTCACAATACTTCAGTGGAAGTCTCCTGCGTTGGAAATAAAATTTGGATAAAGGGTTTAAAGGTGTACTAAACCGAATATTGCGAAATGACAAATGTACCCCGTGTCCTACCTGATAGTGTGCATGTGTATAATAGTGAACTATTACCTTTACTTCATGATAGTAGAACAGGGCGATGGGCGACGACAAAATGTAAGATGGATCGGCCGTACATGCTGTGACCCGGATGAATGTTTGATGACCTGGCACTACTAGCACTATATGTGGATTGCCGTATCTCTAGCTCCAACATGTCTTATGCAGCGAAAACATACATATTCTAACAGATCCTATAGTGGGGTTACGCGGTTATGCTCTACTCCATTTGTACCACTCTTAGCTGTTCGTTCAATGTTGGTTATTTGCCTTGTATAACAGTTCCAGTCATCCAAGATGCCATACCTATATGGTTAATATTTTAACTTTCATAATTTGATTTAACCCTTTGTATTGAATAGAATTAAGGAGGAAGCGCGGCTGTATATAGATATTGATTTTAATGCAGCTTTCCTATGATGATTTCCTGCAAATTCACACTTGAATTTTATTGCTTAATATATTCTAAAGTGGAAAGGGGCAAGACTAAAACGTGAGTTAGCAGAAAATACAAGTGCAGCAGGAGTTTTTTACAACAAGAATTCTAAAGTTGGTATTAAGTTCATTTGGATGCTGATCCACATATTAAACTTCGTACTCTCGTTATTGATCCAATCAATTCAGAATAGATAATTAGTTTTATATTCCTTTCTCCTGAAAATATCGCTGAAATCACCAGCGAGTTGGCTTTTCAGCGTATAAAACAATTATCCAGCTAACGTTAAATGAAACAGAATTTTCAGGCCAACTTTGGTTAGGTTAGGTTAGGAAAATCAAAACTACAAGTTGATATACATAGATAACAATAATTGAAAATCGAAGACCCTTTGATCCTTTGTGGTTAGTGCCTAATTAGATTACTTGGTAAAGCCTCCAAAGATCTTCTTGAGACTTAGTGACCATCCGAATTAACTAGCCTAGAGACTTGTTGACAAGGATACAACAGTTCAATCCATCAGGCCTTACAGTTTTAGTTCATTTCATTTAAAACACAGTGACGTATTGTAAAGTTAAATTTAAGTGGACAAATATTATTGTTTACATGTTACAAAAATCTGACGTGTATTTTCCGACACTACAATAAAAATTCATTAGATATTCCATCAAAAACGTCGACAATGGGGTAGCAACTCTACAACAAATTTTCTGCGAGCGATAAAGATGTTATTCAAATATCCATTTTATATGATGGAACGTGTCAACTGTCATTTTAATTCGTTTACTATATTTATACACGAGTTGTCAATACAATTAATTTTCGAAAGTTTATTTTTTATTAACACGATTCCAAACCGGTTATCAAATTGTTTCTATTAAAACACTTGTTACAGGCTCGCCTCGAAGGAGCGAAGAAACTCAGACATATCAGTTCCGTGTCTGCACACTGTCCCAAGGGACAGAATCCGAATCGCCTACACGAGTCCTATTTCTATAAACCACAGAGGCAGGCGGGATCGTGTATTTAACAGGATTATTAAAAAAATGTTTGATGTCTAAACAAACTGTCACAAAGAATCATATCTGAGAAAATTGATACATTCGGAAATGGTTATTTTGATTCTACAGTTTGGGTTAGGTATACAGGGTGGTTTAACAAACTTTCGCTGATGGGAATATCTCATAAATTTGGAATAAGTTACTTTGATTTGTGGTTTAGTATACTAGGATTATTTTCAGCAAGGCATAACGTCACATTATTTCTGTCTCTACCGTTTATATTTTAAAAATGTTGAAATTCGGAAATATTATATGGCAGCATTTCTTGTCAAGGTTCAAAATTATTTTGATGAAAGTGAAACTTGCTGTACTTATCGTGGTACATGTGTAATAATTCTAGTAGACCACACCATATTATCACTTAAATTTAACTCGTAAAGCTTATCTTGTTGCGCATTTACGAATAAATGGTCAAACCGAACTTATTCTATAAGTCCCTTATTTCGCTTTTATACGTCAACTCAAATGTACTCAACAAAAGATTAATAGCGTGGCAACCAAATGTATTTATAATTTACCTCCCGACACAGTAAAAGCATTTCAGCAGAGGGATGATTATACGTAGAATATTTTAAAAGATTAAAAGATCGTAGAGATAAGTTTGTGTATATTAATAGTCAACCCAAATGTGTGTATTTGAAAATATCGAACAATAGAGCATATATAACATTGTTAATTTATTTACTATTATTATATCGGTAGGTATACATTTCTGTTCTATACCACAACGCAATTTAATATATTTTAGAAATGTTCTAATGGAAAAAAAACCTGCCGGGGGCTAACATTTATTTTTTACCTCCCACTGGAAATAAATGTCATAATGTTGAAGTTTTTCAGCAAAATTATTACATCGTATATGAAAATAATTATTAGGTACTAATAGATTTCCTATATCTCTATATGTGGCCAGGAGGGAATTTTAAAATAATTTTTAATTAATTAATTGCCTGATTTTAAGGCTTTACTCCACCCTACTGATTTTTCATGCAAAATCGTCCTTCAGGACATTCAGAAAGGTTTAAAATTGATTTTCTAGATTTATAATATTTTATTAAGTTAACAACAGATTTCCAAGAAGGACTAGCTTTATTAAAAATTTAAAAATCTAAAACTACAGAACTATTTAATAGATTTGAAATTGTTTATTTTGTGTCTGACTTTTTACTTTTTGGCTAAATTTATATTAATTTGTAGGTGTAAGTATAGAAACAAAAGTACATATGTAATGCTGGGATTGTTTAAAAAGGGACGTTCGTTCGGTGTGAAAACATGGGAGAAAAACGCATTAAAAAAGAAGGTTTACACTGGCATTACAGTTGGGAAAAAATGTACGGGTAGTAAATCTTGTGGGTAAAATCGAATTTAATATTTTCCAGTTCATTTTTAATTTCGAGTACGTGACGAATCTCGTAATCGAATCGACCGTACGTGTATGCTCAGATTATTTCTGATATAGCTTAGCCATAGCGTTATATACCCTGCGTATAGTCCAACCCCTATGGAATCAAATTATTTGTAATATATTATTCACGTTGGCCCAATTGAATGGATCAGTTTTGCAACACGTCAGACGATCTACAGATGTTAACTTATATTCTCTCAGAAATATAGAATCATACATCACGACTAAACATAAATAATATAGCAAACTTCTAATACAAGTAGACTGTATATCTCCCATGTCAGCCTCCAACGAGGTCTGCGCGAATAAAGAATGATTGCTGTTAATGTTAATATTTATTAGAACATGCATGCGTCCTCTACAACTCTTTCGTTTATCATCCCCCAAATATAAATTACACAACGGGCGCGTACACACCCTTCACATTTTTTACCTAGACACACTTCAAATAATTATACAGGATATACTAAATGATAAACACATTAATTTACTTGTTCATTTAATCATACAGTCAGCTAAAAAATAATATCGTTATTGTGTTTCTAATAATTAACGTGGAAAGCTAGGGAAATAATCGGTTTTTCCTACGCAGCTGCATGAATGAAGAAGTAGCTAGAGGATATTTGTGTCAATAAGTAGACCTCGAGCTAGTAAAAAGGCATTAATTTGGATTAGCACTAATAAAAACAAATGTTAAAGTATTAGGTTAACGGTTTCAATGAGCCCTTTTTCCGTTCCACAAAATTTATTGCATATTTTAATTAAAAAATATCGCTCATCCACCGAATTGCCTCTACATGTGATATATATTATTTTTTCAAAATTGTAGGACTTTTATATAAAACTGGATCGTTTGAGCGTTTATATTATTAGTATAATCTATACTAACACAATTCATCCGTCACATAATTGGATTGCTTTAACAAAAACACGTTTCCACGAAGTACAGTAAAAATTTCCCTTTCCATAAACAATAAATTTACTGACAAATATCTAGGAATTATTCCATGTATTTTAGTTTAGGTTCGAGTAATCATATTTTAATCCTACAAAGGACTCGTGAAACACCAGCCAGAACATTGTTATTATGCATTATGATGCTATTTGTCTGTGCGTCGTCTACGTTTTAGTTAATATATGTTTTAAAATCAACCACAAAAGTAAAATAAGCAAAATGTTTATGAAATACGTAGAAAAACATACCATTTTGCACTGCACTTCACTGCGTAACATTATTAAAACATATTTACATAATGACTGAATAAACCCACGTTATGTTAAAACAAAAACACATTCCGCAAACATTATCCTTTTTTTAATATCCTTCACATAATTATCACTATACACTATACAGATATTCTTTGGCAAAAATTCTACAAGTTTTATCTTAATTGTTTTGCTGCACTCTGGAGATAACGGAATATTATTTGTGGAGCGCAAACAACCCAGGATATTATTTTAAATACTTTGTTAATAGTAATCCACAATTTTCGAAAAAACGTACCTGTTTGCTAACATGCTAACCTTACACTCCCAATTCATTTAATATTAAATCAAACACCTAACTATTATAAATTCATTTCGACGAAGAAAAGACCAAAATTTTGGAAAATTCTCCGCCATTTTCTATGTTTATTTTCTCCACTCATCATATATTTTATTTAATATAATCAGATTATTATTTAAAGAATTAAGTGATTAAATTCTATTTGGTTTAAATCTATAGGACATAAAAACTGAAAAACTGTATAACAGATAATTATTATTTTGTACAGTTATATTACTTTTTAAAGTTCCTGTCATTCTATTTTTACTACCTCAGTGGATTTTTGAACTACGACAATAAAGTTACTAAATAATAAACCCATCGCATCTGTTTTTGTTACATATTTTGCAAAACTATAGGAAATAGAAGCGAATTTATAATGTTATATCGTTATTTCAACATTTCTAATAGCTCAATGGTTTTAGTAATTTCTACGATAATTTTAGAAAAAAACTATAGTCTATAAATCCCTTTTAATGATTTAGGAAAATATTTGATAAATTTTTTACAAAACTGTCGAAGATGTATCAAGTTTGATTACTTTACCACTTCCTGATATTCTATTTCTAATATCTGCATGATATATAAATCCTTATAATTTTTAATAGTTGCATCCTGAGTGTTAAAGATAAGCGTTATTTTCGATGCGAGTGTGTGAGGTTTGATTGGTTATCCACTTCCTGTAATTCTAATTTTAATAACTGAATGATATTCATGATTTTTTTTTTTGTAAAAAGATGAGACATTTCATAAAGTTTAAAAAAAATTTAGATTTTGTATGTTGTTTTAAATAACATCCTGGTTTTTAAATTTTTGGCGGTAATTGTTTCAAAAATTTTACAAAATCCCCTAGCATTGACATCTGTGAACCACTAGCAGAACTAGCGCTCACCTCGCGTTAGAACTCTGTTTTAATTTTAAGTTTAGTCCTTAGGAACTAGATGTCGCCTGCAGTAAAATTTTGAATTTGTGCGCTTAATAAATTGTTCAGTTAATTAATCAAATGGAATAATGCATGTTAATATTTTTATAACGCACAATGAACCATTTAAATCCAATTGAACTGAAGACATACAAAGTGATAACATTTTAACCTTTTAGAACAGCATCACGAACTTAGTATTCTATAGAACGAAGTTGAAAAATATTAGAAAATTACCATGCCGTATAATTTGTTGTTGTTTATTGCGGTTTGTTTAGGTTTTTGTTTTTGTGTGCCAGTTACAGTCCAACCAACATTTCATACATCTGTTGTGACAAAAAATGTTACACAATCATCCGCAAAAAGTAAATCTACAAGTTTATTATATTTTCTTTAATTATAATAAATATAACAATTTCAGTTGAGTATAAAATAGTGAACAAACCGCACAATTTATTCGTGGGACGATGTGCCCCTGAACACAGCATTTTACACCAGGAAAACATCATTTTGAAAAACGATGGAAATAGTCACGTTTCCGCTGCCATCAGGGTAAGCAAATAAAAGTAATATATTCAGTTTGCAAACAAATTAGGTCATACCCACGCCCCACGCTGGTTTGTACTAAAAAACACGTGTGTAATTATTTTTCTTGTTTCAATTGAAGACATGTTGTAGATAAACGTGGATGGACCAGTTCATATAACCTGCGTAAAAATTCATGACGAAATTCCGAATGGAGAAGGGGGCTATCCAAGTTTCGTTTCCGGAGGTGTTGGCTATAATTACGTTGAGTTTAACGTAATTACAGCGTATGGAAAAGGCTTTCATTTTTTCGTACAGGTGTACGGGTTTAATGAGAACGACGCAAAAAATCAAGTTTAATTTTTTTACTTTATGTATCTTTGACTTATTTGTATGAAACTGACAATAAAAACTGTACGTTGGGTGGTCATTTTTTGGAGTTGGGGTAATAATTATTTTATTGTTTATTTTTGACCATCACAGGTTCACAGGCGAGGCTACATAAATAATATCAGATTACCCACAAAAGGTTTTATGTGTATTCCTCAGACAAAAACTAAAACATTGTATGAAATACGACGGCAATAACACAAGACTTTAAGCGGAAAATTTTATTTTACAATAAAATTTATAATACAATTAGATAAAGTTTAGCTTAACTGCGCGTTGTAAATCCCAATGGCCGTTTTAAGAACGATAGTAATTATTATCCCGCATATAAAACTTTTCCTTGTAGATGCGAACATATTTTAAGTTTTATAAAACGTGCCTGGACTATTTCATAAGTATGACTAATACCGCGCAACTATGACTTATTATTCAGTACCTTGATTGCACACAAGGCTTTTTAACGGTGAAGGGTAAAAGGAATTCGCTTTAAAAATGTGTACTTCAGCATCAGGTGGAACATAAATGAGCAAATTCTATAACATATACACCTAGGTTACAATAAAGAACAACCTCCCATGATCTTATATATAAGTTCTCTCTTTTCTATCAAGGTAATTATTTGCAGCAGTATCGTGAAACAATTTATACAAGGTAAAAACAATGCTTTGGAGCTTATTAACCAATAATAATTAGTGACTAGTGACATTTTAACCAGTTGATATGAAAGTGTTTTGTCTGGTGCTATTAGTTTTTTGGAATTTTTTGCGCTTGTATACAGTGTTGCCTAGTTGTACGAATTCCAGTGCCAAATCTAATTTTTTAACACCTAAAATAACAAAATAAACTAGCAAAATCCTTTTGGTAACAGTTGAAAACCCAGCGTTTTCTTTGTGTTACAAAGCGGAAGCGGAAACAACAATAAATTTGTCCAAAATAAAAAATCAGCAACCCACTTATTTGCTCTTTTAAAATATTATTATAATAACTGTATGCCCCACGCAAAATGTTATGATAATGCATTTGGGTGTGTTTGAACAAATAGCTAGCAAAATTCGTTGTTTCTGTTAATGAGGAAAGTCACTGACCTCATGGTCAAGTCATAAAATCAAACTAGTTTTAATTTTTTATTTCAGGGACTATGTACAGATTGTTTCTTTTCTCGACGTTGTTATTAGTTTGTGTTTGTGTACCAAGGACACCTAGAATATACAACGTACTAATAAGCACCAAGAAAAATCTATCACCAAGTCATGCCCTTCCGGTATATGAACCAGTGCTAAGGACCACGAGTTTAGGGGTGGCTTTTCCGCCTTTTTACTATGAGCAGATCCCTATACAAACTATACAACCTACACCAAATATTCAACCAAATAGAATAGTAAGTTTTAGCCAGGTTTAATTTAAACAATTTTTTTAACTGTTTGTTTTAAGGTTGTTCCAGAAAATGTCCAAGGCAAAAGTCCATCAGACCAAGTCCAAGTCCAAGAGCAAGATGAGGGTAATTTCTTAAGGCATCAGCCACAACCCCTACAGCAATTTGAAAATATTCAAGAGCAATATGTGCCTTACGATTATAATCCAAATGGGGGGTATTATCAGCAACAACCACAAGAAAATCGGGAGGAAAGACGCCCGGAAATTGATTTTGAAAAATACTACGAAAACGTTAATGATCCTAAGAACGTCATTGCTAACTTGAAGAAGAATCCTGATATACCCGACGTGCCTCCTCCGGCTCTTCCTGTAAAAAGCTAATTTATTTTGTATTGTTGAAAATAAACGTTTTGCAAAAGCAGCAGAGGTTTTTTTAGTCGAAATGTTGCAAAAAATCACACTTCGATGTTCTGTAAATTTTTTTTTAGAAATTCTCTTACAGTTCCTAGAGTAATTAAAGTCTTGGCGCCAGCGTAAATGAATGTAAATATCTATCTTGGATAGAAAATCTACAAAATACAAAAAAAATATCGAGAAAGTAAAAAATGACGGAAATTCTGCAATACCATCTTCTTCGTCTTATAATTTTAAAAGTAATAAATATTTAGTAAAAATTGTATAGAGAAATGATTCGTTCGCAAAACGCTTTTTTTAGAGGTTGTAGGTGCAAAACCAAAAAAAACAGCGTGTGATTTCCTAAACTTAAACAAATTTTCTCCAAAATTTCTATCTCCTATAATTCTTAAAATAATCTAATTAGCACAATGAAAAATTTTCCTAACGTAAACAAATATGTCCAGTTTATATTCAATAGAAATCTACGGATATAGTCCATAAAAGCAAAAAAATCTCAAGCTTTTTTTTAATAGTAACAGAAATTCTGTTAAATCGACTTCTTTATCCTATAGTTTCAACAATGATTAGAATTTAGTGAAAATTGGTTAAAAATCGTGTAGAGGGATGTTTCGTGCATGGACCAAAAAAAACCTGAACGTTGTAGGTGGAAAAACAAAAAAACGATGGGTGTTTTCTCAAACTTGTTAAAATATTCTTCAAAATTTCTATCTCCTATAATTCTTAAAATAATGTAATTAGCACAATGAAAAATTTTCCTAACGGAAAGAAATATGTTCAGTTTATATTAAATAGAAATCTACGGATATAGTCCAAAAAACAAAAAATCTCAAGCTTTTTTTTTTAAATAGTAACAGAATTCCTGTTAAATCTACTTCTTTATCCTATAGTTTCAAAAATGATTAGAATTTAGTGAAAATTGGTTAAAAATCGTGTAGAGGGATGTTTGGTGCATGGAATAAAAAAAACCTGAACGTTGTAGGTGGAAAAACAATAAAACAATGGGTGTTTTCTCAAACTTGATAAAATATTCTTCAAATTTTCTATCTCCTATAGTTTTTAAAATAATAGTCTTAGGTTAATGAAATTTTTTCCTATCATAAAGGAATATGTGTACTTTAGAAAAAATATAAAATCAACCGACATACCTAGTCCAAAAAAACAAGAAATAATAAGCTTTAAAAAAAAATTTTAATTTTGCAAAGTGGACGTGTTGTAGTTTTAAAAGTAATGAGAATTTAGTAAAAAATGGTACATACTTCAATTGCGTAAAGTTCTGAGTTAAATAAACCACAAATTTTTGAATTATGTATCCCCATGCGGAACTCTAGCCACAATATTACGTTTTTGTAGCCACAGCCACAGCCTCGACTACTACGCATGCTCAAAACCTCTCGTATGACAATCCTGAAATTTACAGGTTATCCGTTATCCTTCAGAATTACCATGTCAATGAATCAATGATATAAGCCAACATCAAACATGCCAAAGAAATTCGCAACAGAAAACACAAAATCCGTAGCTGCAAAAGAACGAAAAAAGGCAGCAAAAGATGCGGCAACATCGAAACAAAAACAAGATGTCGAAGATGCTTATTGGAAAGACGACGACAAACAAATCCTGAAAAAACAACAAAAAAAGGTAAGTCACTTACCACCCACAATAATATAGGTAATCTATAATATATTATAGGTACTATGGTTTACAGGAGAGCGAAGAGAAAAAACGCCAGCAACAATTAGAGCGAAAAGCCGAAGCAAAGGCGTTGTTAGAAAAAGAAATGGGCTCGATTAAACCAGCGAAACCCGCCTCAGCGCCTAAAATAACCCGTGCACAAATCGGAGCAACTAAAACCACAACAACTAAACCGGAGAAAGAAGAAAAGAAAGCTGAAACGCACTTGGATTTGGAAGCGCCCTTAGTCGAAAACGTTAACCGGTTGGTGATAGATGGAGAAGAAGCAAGGACTGTAACCGAAGCAATTTCCCTATTAAGGTAGCAATTTAATAGTAGGTAACTAAATTGTTTTAACGATGTTTTTATTTTAGTTCCACACAAGAAGACATTGATAAACATCCGGAGAAACGAATGAAAGCTGCGTATAATGCCTTTGAAGAAAAACGACTAAAGCAGTTGAAGGAGGAGAATCCTTCGCTTAGACTCTCACAGCTTAAACAGATGATATTTAAGGAGTGGCAGAAGTCGCCGGAGAACCCCTTAAATCAAAACTAGTTCTAGGATTTCGAGAAATTTACACGCGTCCCGAATGTATTCAACTATTGTTAATAATTATTATACATATCCCTTATTAGGTGAAATAATTTGTGTGAAATAACTATTGTTAGAAGTAACACCTTTGTTTAGGACTAATATTTAATTTAATATAAATAAATGTTGGAAAATTATTTTATTTTATTGTACAATCAACAAAATGGCTGCGTTTATACAAACCTAACCTAAAAGTCGGTGATGTTAGCAAGATATTTATTAAAAGGCAGACACAGCGTGGTAAAACAAGGATATTTAACAGCCGCGATGTCTAAAAAAACCAAAGCAAAAACAGCTGGCCCTGACAAGAAATCAAAACCGGAACCGCAGGTAAACAACATTGAAATTGTAAACAAACAAACTAGATAGTTAACGATTTTAGGAAGAAAACAACCCTATAACCGTGGATAAATCCAATAACATAATCATATCAGTTTTGGCTAAACCAGGCGCTAAACAAAACGCCATTACCGGTAAGTAGTTTTAGTTTAAATAGTGATGTGCCCAACACATGACTTTCTTATACGGATAGTATCACAATAATTACTTTTCGACCCTCGGATTCAACTATCAAAGCGCGCTATGATGAGAAATATAAAGTGTTTTAGGAATATCTCATTTTTTTGACGGAATTTCAAAAAAAAGTTCAAACAAAATTTGTTCAAAATTCAATTCTAAATCAATGTTAAAGAATAAAAAAATCTCATAAATTGTTTATTTTTCAAGATATTCTTAAAAAACCTAAAAATGTCATCAGGTAACTGTCACTTGTTTTGGTGCTAGATGAAAAACATTGAATGTGGCACCCACAATTTTGTTCAAACTCTTAAATATGAAATTTGAATCAAATCCGGTAACTCGTTTTTGAGTTATGGTGGATACAGACAGACAGACACACACACACACACAGACAGACAGCCATCATGGCGAAAATAGATTCAGGGGCCCTCAAAACGTGTAAATCCATCAAAATCTCGAAGTCGAAAAAAATCACGATAACTATACTTCCTTATACTTCGTATAAGAAAGTAAAAATTAGCGTTGATAAATTTGTTTTTAGGTATAACTTCCGAAGGGGTTGGAATCCAAATCAATGCACCCCCTTCAGAAGGCGAAGCCAACACTGAATTAGTCAAATATGTTGCCTCGGTTTTGGGGTTAAGAAAAAGCGATGTGGTGTTCGATAGAGGATTCAAATCCCGGTCGAAAACCCTCAAAATTACTGGAAATATCACTTTGGAGGACGTAAAGAAGAAAATACAGAACGAAATAGATACAACTTAAGCATAATTTATTAGCATAGTGGTTTTTTACATAATATTCATAATAAAAATATTTCCTAACCTTACATAATATTCATAAGATAAGTAGATTCCTGTAAATCCTGTATGCTAAGTTAAGCTACTCACCAACAGAGGGCACTAGCTAATACAACTAAAACGTATATTTTCAAAATTATATTTTATGCATTTTTAAACAAATGCGTTTTATCAGCCTTATAGTAAAATAATTCTACGGTGCTGTAATTTAAATTATTCTCCACGTCCGTAGGGTTCCTCTGGATTCGTGGCTAGAAAATAATCGCCGTATGGTCTACAAAAAAAAAAATAGTTAGCAATACCTAAATTAAAACGCAATTTATAATTTTCTTACTTGTTCTTAATTTCGAATCCTCCCATAAGCGATTTGGTTTTCAAACTGCACAGTCCTTCACTATAATCATCAAAATCCTTGCACTCCCTCGAAATAAACTGGTTATTTCTCACCGACTCTGCAAAATAGTGATAGGCTCGACCATGAGCACAAGTCCCAATAAGATCCAGTCCACATCCCGGCTGACTACTTCCTCCATTTGGGAAATAATCCGAATGTCCAATTGGGCTAAGAAAACCTAAATATCCTCCGCAAGTATGAATCACTTCCACGAATTTAGCATCGGTTGTATCTAATCGCACATCGGTGTTGTCCAGGGTGAACAAGGGCAAGGCAGGGTCTAATCCGACCACATGATCAACTAACCCTTCAACTGCTGCTGCAGCACCGCCAGAAACATGAGCCCCTAAGCTATGGCCAATTAAAATTAGTTGACTTGGTGTCATCTGGTAGGTTTTCAAAAGAGAGTTGATGAAGTCGCCAAGATAAACTGCTACATCTTCCACTGCATAGCTGGCAGTTAAGTAGTTTTTATTTGCTGGACCACCCCAGTCCACAACAAAGACATTCACATCGTAATTTTCCAGAAAAGCTGGAGTAATCAGTTGATTCACCAAACTAGAGTGGTCGTTATTCCAACCGTGAGTTATAAAAACGCTGGTTTTTTTAGAGTCGAAGTTTGAAGATTTCAAAAGGTCCACTTGGGCGTTTTTGAAGATTACCGGATTTGCAGGGTTAGCTTGAGTGTATAAGTAATAGGTTACATCGTCGACTGTAGCTTTGAGTTCTATGGAGGAGGCCTTAAGATCTTCGACGTTGATTTCTCCGTTTTTTTCGAAGTAGAGGAAGCGGTGGTCGGCAGTGCTTTTTTCAGAAAGGGCAAGTCTTCTGGTTGGAGTTACTATAAGAGAGAGGAAATTATAGCGTCATCAGAAAATATTTTTTTGAGGAAATTTTAAAAATTCTGTTATTCTAGTTATTCTACGTTCATTTTGAGATCATGCTGACAAAATTGAGTCCCTTGAGGTTGCCTTGTTACAAAGAGACAAGTTAGTTTTACTAGAAAATTAAAATCCGTCGTAAAATTGCGTGTTTTGTGGCCTGCTACAATTTCACTTTTTATTTTTATAATATAATATAATATATAAATATTATATTAATATAAAATAATATAATTTTAGGTTTTATGTCTTTAAAACTGGTAAAACTTCGAAAAATTGACGAATTTTTTTGCGGTTTGCTTTATTACAAAGAGACCAGTTGGTTCTACTATAAAATTCAATCGGAATAAAAATACGTTGAAAATTCCGGATTTTGTGGCCTAATAAATGCACTTAAAAATGTCCAATTTTAGGTTTAATGTCTTTAAAACTGCCATAACATTTCGAAAAAATGACTGATTTTTTGCGGTTTGCTTTGTTACAAAGAGACAAGTTGGTTCTACTATAAAATTCAATCGGAATAAAAATTCGTTGAAAAATCTTGATTTTGTGGCCTAATAAACGCACTTAAAAATATCCAATTTTAGGTTTAATGTCTTTAAAACTGCCATAAATTTTTGAAAAATTAACGGATTTTCTTGAGGTTTGCTTTGTTACGAAGAGACAAGTCGGCTCTACTACAAAATTCAATCTGAATAAAAATTCGTTGAAAATTCCGGATTTTGTGGCCTAATAAACGCACTTAAAAATATCCTATTTTAGATTTAATGTCTTTAAAACTGCCATAACATTTCGAAAAATTGACGAATTTTTTTGCGGTTTGTTTTGTTACAAAGAGACAAGTTGATTCTACCATAAAATTCAATCGGAATAAAAATTCGTTGAAAATTCTGGATTTTGTGGCCTAATAAACGCACTTAAAAATATCCAATCTTAGGTTTAATGTCTTTATAACTGTTATAAAATTTCGGAAAATTAACGGATTTTTTTGCGGTTTGCTTTGTTACAAAAAGACAAGTTGGTTCTACTATAAAATTCAATCGGAATAAAAATTCGTTGAAAAATCTTGATTTTGTGGCCTAACAAAAGCACTTAAAAATATCCAATTTTAGGTTTAATGTCTTTAAAACTGCCATAAAATTTTGAAAAATTAACGGATTTTCTTACGGTTTGTTTTGTTACAAAGAGACAAGTTGATTCTACTTTAAAATTCAATCGGAATAAAAATTCGTTGAAAATTCCGGATTTTGTGGCCTAATAAACGCACTTAAAAATATCCAATTTTAGGTTTAATGTCTTTAAAACTGCCATAAATTTTTGAAAAATTAACGGATTTTCTTGAGGTTTGCTTTGTTACAAAGAGACAAGTCGGCTCTACTACAAAATTCAATCGGAATAAAAATTCGTTGAAAATTCCGGATTTTGTGGCCTAATAAACGCACTTAAAAATATCCAATTTTAGGTTTAATGTCTTTAAAACTGCCATAAAATTTTGAAAAATTAACGGATTTTCTTACGGTTTGTTTTGTTACAAAGAGACAAGTTGATTCTACTTTAAAATTCAATCGGAATAAAAATTCGTTGAAAATTCCGGATTTTGTGGCCTAATAAACGCACTTAAAAATATCCAATTTTAGGTTTAATGTTTTTAAAACTGCCATAAAATTTCGAAAAATTGACGGATTTTTTTGCGGTTTGTTTTGTTACAAAGAGACAAGTTGGTTCTACTATAAAATTCAATCGGAATAAGAATTCGTTGAAAATTCCGGATTTTGTGGCCTAATAAACGCACTTAAAAATATCCAATCTTAGGTTTAAGGTCTTTATAACTGTCATAAAATTTCGAAAAATTGTCAGATTTTCTTACAGTCTGCTTTGTTACGAAGATAAAAATCCGTGGAAAATTCCAGAGTTTATTTTATTTAAATTGCTGATGCTTACCTGGACCAGCCACCGCGTATGCTGCAAGAACTAAAATGCAAACTAAAAGCTTCATTTTTGATATTTAACCTTAGACTGAATTCTAAATTCGGGCATTAACAATTTATACTAGAAATTTGTTGTAACAATTAGATAAAAATGCGATTAAGTATATTGCATTACAATGATCATCAGATAAGATTTTTTATTGTCTAAAAATAACAATAAAATAAATTTTCCTTGTTTAATACATGATTTATATTGGGTCATTGATGTCTAAAACTTAAAACCAGTTGCGAAATTGGTAATTAAATTTAAAATAATAACGCACCTGTCAATTGATAAATACTTTTATCAAGTGCTGTAATTTATAATTACTAATTAATTACATCTAAATAGAGTGCTCTAGAGGAGATTATTTTGCTATCGGGAGTAGATCTAAAATAAAATTATTGAATTAAAAGCTGAACAGTTGTAATTTGTAATAAACAACAATAAATAATAAATTCCAACAGATGCGCGCAAACAGTGTTAAAAATAGCGCCAGGAATCCGACTAATTTAGATTTAGATTTCGATAACTGAAAAATCACATAACAAAGTTCAAAAACTCCCCAGTTTTATGACTAGATTAACGTTAGCAAAAATTTGTACAAAAAACGAAACTTTTATTAAGGTAAATTGTGAGAGTAGTTGTAAAATATCTTGCAGCGTTCCGGTGAAAGAGTTTTGTGTGGGTAGACAAGGCGCCATGCAGTGTTCAGCAGGTGATAATAGCTGACCGATCTAACTGCATGATTTTATCTGGAATTTTTGCCTATAAGAAAATATTTTGATTTTGAAAATATGCTTAAGCAACTGTTAAATAGGTAAAGTACCTTTAATTAGTTTTTAAAATTCGTTTTAAAATATTCAACAAATTACCATAACCTTTTGTATAAACTGTCAACAATTTCTCTGCAATATATCATTACAGAATATAATATTTACATAATTACTGGTACAAGTAAAAATAAAAAAACAATTACCAGTTTGTAGTCGAAAACTACATGAATATATTGATAAGTCCTGTACTAAAACAAATTTAGTTAGCTACATTTTGCAATATATTATGCGTTTATTATTTATTTATTTATAGTGGAAACAACAGTCATAAAATATTTCGTGTAAGCGCTGCAAGCTACCACATCTTTCGCATACCTTTGCAAATAGCTGAACTGATTATCACATTAATTTTTAGTTGTACATATGTTTGTTGTTGGTATTCCTGTTTTATTGAGTGAGACATAATTTAGTTTATTTACTGTAGGTATTATAAATAATATTTCAATTTAGCCTCTGGAATCTGAAATCTAGATGAGTTAAAGTTTAAAGTACAAAAAATTAATAAAAATGTTAAGTAAAGCTTCATCTTCTTCACGCGTGAGACAAGAATCTTGTGATCCTATTTGTCAGTTGGTGATGCGTAGGCAAGGCACAAAGAGTTCTTCATGAATATCGAATGTTAAGGTGTGATCTTAACCATCACTAAACTATATATGGATATTTCCATGATGGGTTTTAACAAAATACCATCAATAATTTAATTGTTAATTTTATTTGTAGATGTACCCTTCAAATTCATTAAATTTATTATAAAGCTACCTATAAAATATATCAAAAATATGATATTTTATTGTTAAGCTTTAATTGTATTGACTATAAACTTATAGAAATCAGAAAGAGGAAGAGTGCGCTATAAAAACCCACGAGAAATTATTAAAAACCTCTTGTTGACTTGACACCAAAACCAACATCAACAATAATAAACACTTTTACAAAGTGAACGCAATTTTATCGATATCAAAGGTTTCATATAATTTGTAGTAGACGTAGGTATAATTAGTTCGTTGGGGTACTTTGAGATTGAGAAAATCATTCGTTCCCAAAAGACTCCGCTGCAGTTCTTTCCACCTTCTAATCAAAGCAAAGAGCGAACTTTTACACTTCGATTACCATTTATCGATTAGTGACGGTTGATTTAAACCTAAAGTTAACTGATTTAATTTTTGCATTTGAACACGTTAATTTTATGGTGTGTTTGCAGAAAATCAGAGAGGAAATGACCGATCGTATAACAAACTTCACTCGCTACTTATTCATTAACTCCGTTTTCAGGAGATTTTTAATTAAAGTCGCGCTGAAGTAAACAGATACAAATGAAATTAAATAATGGAATTTTAAGATGTTTTTGTTATGTTATCAGCACAAAAAGACACGGTCTATTATGGTTCGTGGAAAATCAATAGCACTGAGCAATGAAATTTAATCATCACTAGAGCCCTATAATTAAAATTGATTAATTAAAAGCTGTACCTAGCTAATAATACCACTGCACTAAAAGCTTCAGTTTATTTCTCCTAATTTAGCTAGAAAGCGTTTAATTGAACACCTAGAATAATATACATTATGCTTCTATACATTACATTATTATCTACTGTCAAAAGTAAATCTCTACTTGAAAATGTTTCCTATTAACTAAAGTAGCTATGCCTCTTAGTTTACGAAATTAATTACAAATGCATACAAAACCCTCTTTCCGTACACCTTATTCATCTCCGTGACTTCACGCTTTAGTGACGCGAATCACTTTTAGAATTTATTTAGTGACCGTCAAGCATCAATATTTCAGTGTAGTCACTTTTGATGTAGTGACAAAATTACTTAGTGTCGAAAATATAAAGATAATTTAGCGCCCTAGTTTCTCCACTTTTTCCGATAACAACAAACAAATTAGCAACGCCTTCGTCGCTGTTTGATATAGTGACACTTCTATTTAGTGTAAATTTGTGTTTAAAAATGTTCTTCTGGGTCTTAGTTTTTTAAACTTAGATTATTTATTTCAGTGGTTTTGTGATTTAGAGACATCATTAGTGACTTTAATGTAGTGATTTTGAATTAGTGACCACCAAATTGTGATTTAGTGACCCAAACAAATTTTCTGATTCCACTTTACTATGTTTTTACTTTTTGATCTAGTGATAAACTACAATTATTATTATTTCGCTCTAGTAATTTAGTTTATAGTCACTGTGCTTTATTTAGTGACATTTTTAATTAGAGCAAATCTGACAGTGATTCATGTTAACTAACTAAATTACCTTTGTTTTAGTATAATTTTTATGATGTAGTGACCAACAAACTGATTACTGTAATGATATTTAGAGTTAGTCATAGATTTAATGATCTTAGATGTGAGCAAATCGAAGCATCATCACCCAGTAAACTGAGCGGAAGGTCAAACTCTATTGTCCCGGCAAGAATGTTTTATTATTACACTAGCACGAAATCTTTCATAAAGAAATATCTTCGTTTGTGCCAATTTTATGCGAAGCGCGCGCGGGATTCATTTTAAGTTTTAGATGCGGGAAAAAACAGGATGAATTTAACAGATTCCTGCATATAAAAAAAGTAATTTAGAACTTATTGTATATTTAATGAATTTAATTTGAATTTAAATATTATTCCAGAACGGATTAATATTGGATCACCTGTTTGCCTGCTGATATTTTATGAAATTTAATGTGTTATTGTGGAAACTTAAGCACAAGAAGGAACATTGGAGAAGCGAATTTAATCTACAGATCAAAGGACAAAAAATCTCTTAGAGTTATTTGTTTATTTCTGCCTCAAACGCATATAATTAATGTTGAGGTTTTGATAAAAACTAAATGCGGGGTTAGTAAATCGGTGTGTTAAATTGCATTATGAAATAATCTTGAAGATTTATTCTCCACAATATATGAGATGAGAGCATAGTGGGTGAACTTAAAATCCTGTAGACGTCTTGGTTGTACCACTCCTATCATTAATTACAACAGTGAGAGGGTAAAAGAATGGCACAGACATCTTATAATATTAGATAGAGTGGGTTTTCTTTTGTGTTAAATCAATCAACAATAATGGGCAGTAACAGCAACTTGTTATTATGTCTTTACAACTAAAGCTGTAAACTGTACATTGTAATTGACAGTTAAAAGTAACAATTATTTTATAGGGAACATGTCAAGTTAAATACTACAAATTAGATATTAGATTTTTGATGCCGCAAAAACTCATGATGGAAATAATTTTATTTATGCTCTGCTATGACAGGTATATAATTATCAGGGTGATGTCTACTTATTACCGATAGTTGGCGTTCTAATTTATTGAACTTTGTGTGATGTCCACGTCAAGCTCAAGAGCTCTAAGCACCATATTGGATAACGAGTAAGAAAAAAAGTGATGCAACTGTAAATGAAATGTAAACAATCGACGAGATGATCAAACACTATAGTTTTCAACGTGCGGCAATCCGAACAGTAGCACATTAATTTTTCTAGTTTACAAGCGAAATTCTCACGTTCTTTAAAATAAAATAAACATGGGTGCAGTTATGATGATGCTGATGCCGCCGCAGCTATCCTCTACCAATCCTCGCGGAATATAAAATTTTAACACAATGAGATTTGTTACATGAAAGGAAGAATAAAAAACTGTTTGAAGTACCACCACATCCGCTGTTTCCGCCTTGTACAAAATTATTTCCATCCTTAATAATTGTATTATTGACGTTTCTATTATAGCATTGTTAAAATATGGGACAAGCCGCACATTTAACAAACTAATAATATATTCTCTAGACAGGAAGTGCAGATATATGCAATTTTGTAACTATTATCTTGTGTCAGTGTCTTCAGCTTCCAAGAAAAGGTGTTAATTTAGAAATTGATCAAGATTTATGAAGGAGAAACTACAAAACAATAGATATGGATTTATCATATAAACCAGTAGCTAAAATGCTTAGTTTTCAAGATAGATCATGAGGATCCATCTTACCAGATTGGTATTTTTGCGCATTAATCTAAAATTTATTCTATATTTATCCGATCTTCGGTCTAGTCCTGGCAAAATCCAAAAACCTTCCACCTTGGTCCTTTGTCTAAAATCGTGTGCTGGTCGTTATTGAACCAGAACAGAAATATTTCATTGTTTAGTAGAAATAACATCACCAAAGGGCGCGCAATAAATCATTTAGTTTTTATTTTATTTTAGTCTAGTGACTGGCCCTTCTGGGCGTTATCCTGCGAGGGAGTTCCCAGACCACAACTCAAGCTTTCCACCCTTATCCTTCCGTCAAGCTAGGAACGAATGCTGTAATTTTGATTTTTTTGGTTTTATTGACATTCATTGGAAGTGGCGCGCTGTTATTTTTTGAAGTGTTTGAGTTGAAGCTGTGGGAAAACAATTGTTTGCATAGGATAATGCAAGTACCTTTCAACAAATTGAAATTAAAAAATGTTATTTGTTTATACGGCACCGGCGTTGATTGTGTATGCATACGTTTCGATCATAAGCCAAAAAGTAACGTTTTCCCATCTCGATTACACGTGCTGGCCGAGTCTAACGTATACTGCCAATAAGTCATAAAATATGCACTTGTGACTCCTACATATATCCATCTTTGTTTAGACGGTTCTTGATCATGGCGCCCAGCAATACCACATGTGATTTGTGATTTTCGTTACACTGTTAATATAATACAGATTTTATCGTGTACTTGTATGAGGGTAGTTTACATAGTAAATAACTGATATGAACAATTGGTTAAGCTCCACGATCGATTACGGAAGTACTCCGTTTGTGAAATGACTGCCCTAACCCGCGGCAGCGGTGTGACAGGACACTGCGGTTTAGGGGGGCAAAGGGGGCCACCTGGTCGACTACACACGTCGACCGAAGGACCGACATGGCTTCTCTGCCGCTTAATGATTTGTTGTGTGGGTAGAGTGGAAAGTAGTGTGTGTTTTAATAAAACCATATTTCGTACAACTGTCTTATGCAAAATCCTTTTCAAGATTTGTTTTGGAAACACAAAGGACCTCCAATTCAACTGTCTCTATAACACTTCATTAGGGTTTTATATGATGGGGATTATGGTGACAGGAGAGAATTGGGATGGGACCACCTATTTCATACAAAAAAACTAGTATCAATACAAGATTTTTTAATTGATTATAAGTACAAATAAGAACCCTAAAAACTAATCAACTGGCTGTATTATTATACACAAAAACACCATAGTCGTATCATGTTTTTAAATTTCCCGCTTAATATGTCATCAAAAACGTCTAATACCTAATGATAATCTAACCTAACTTTGTCTCCTATGTAATTACCAATTACCTCTAACCTCACTTTGTTAGGTAAGCCTGAATATATTTTGCTGCAGGACCTTATTCACGCAGAACAATTTGGTAGATTGTCCTCAGGGGTTAAAATAATAAGATAAAGACTTCTGGTTTGAGAACGAAACTCAAAAAACGTTCCATTAGATTTGCTTTTGATGCAAACTTATCCCCTCATAATTGTCGCCCGAGGCTCTCACATAGTCCTCAGTCCGCTATTGGAAACAGGACAATATTATGACATTTTTTCGATTGCTTTACACTTTAACGCATTCAAATGTGTTGATATTTGACATTTATTTCCTGTCATATTTACCACATGAATTTAATCCCTGCTGATAAAAGGATGTTAAAGTAATTGGTTGACAATTCGATTTGAAAAATATCAAGGAATTGGTAAACTAGGTAAATCGTGATAAGAGCAAAATGCAGGTACAGATCGGGTTCATAATGACTGGTGTCAAGCAATAGAGTTTGTCGGATGACAAGGGAGGTCTTATCTCTGTTATCAAGAGCGGTGTGGTGAATTAATTAAAGGAAATTGTGACACCATTAGTCACTTAACGTTACCCTGGTCTGTCTACAAATAGATAGACTAGCTGATTTACAGTTGTTGATGTGGGGTACAAATTTAACCCTAAAATGTAGCTTGGTGCGTATTTTCAATGAAATTTATACATCAATTAGAATTTATGAAGGTGTGAACAAAACAAACAAACATACATGGAAAAAGGTTACAAGCTTATATACAAGACAGTCTTTTTTAAGGTGAAATATTACAGAACTAGACAGACTGTGTTACAATCCAATTTATCTGTCAGTTGCGTTGAACAATTTTATATAAATTGTTTACCTAAACACTAACAACGTGCTAACGCATAAATTTTATTTTTTTGTTCTCATCTTCGAACTAGGACAAGAGATTTCCCAAAAACATACAATTTGTTTTATAAGTGTGTTTAAATATTTTATTGTCACCATCAGCATTTGCTAATAGATTTCTATTTTTATTTTATTCATTTATGCAACTAAATAGAGATATAAACTAACAATAAAATTCGAAATAAATGCCCAACAAGTTTGGAATGTTTGGGGGCATAGTCGAATTGTTTGTTTATGTAGATTAGGAAATTAATTTAGTCATCAAATATTATAAACTGTAAAAATATTTTCTACACAATTTCTATGGAAATTACTATTAGTCAAAAAGTTCCCTCTGGAGTCAAATTAGTACACGCTAAATCAGGGACTCTACCTTTACTTTAGATGATTTGTACAGACGTCAAAAATATTTCCTAAACAAAACCCGATTTTTCCATGAAATTATTTATACCTTTATCCATTTAACTGTTGTACATAATAAAATTTTGCAGAGCTGAAACATTCCCTTAGTATTAACTATAAAATACAATTAACTTAATTGTATTATACATTAGTTGACACAATGATATACCTGTTCAGTCAATTTGAAATATTTACTGCTGTAATTGTGTTGAATTATTAAACAATGAAATGCTTGTTAACATGTAGTGAATTAATGAGTGTGTTATATGCAGGTTTTTCTGCGTTTCTGCACATATCAGAAGTGGGGCTCCAATATTATTCAATATTTTGTAGAAATTTTATTCTTTAGTATAATTTTTCACATACCTCTAATAAATGTCAATTAGTGCACACCATATTTTATAAAATATACTGCAAATTTGTATGCAGTTTGTTTAAAATATGATGATATCATAGGGATTGACGTTTTACATGGAAGTTGCATGCACTGTTATAAAATTATAATTATTGTAATTAACTCTAATTAAGTCTTTTAGATCAAAACGTAACTCAACATCGAGCTTAAAACATGTCTTGATAAAAACATCCTGTTTGGTTTTTTATTACACTGTTCACACATTAAAGTGTGGATTATTAATATTAATATATTATAAAGTGCGCTTAGTTTGTTCCGCATTTTCATCGGCGCATCCACCAAAAGTTGCAAAAAATTTGCAATAAGAGAACTTGCACATACTATTTGCATTAAAATATCATGTTATTTATTATGGAAATATGTTTTCCAAAGGAAATTTTTGCTATTATTCAGATAATAAACATTTAATATATATTCACAGCAGTTGGTTTATTGTTGCTTGACTTTGTCAAATGAATACAACAATATGTGAATTACACAGTTTAAATGAGTGATGTGTACTGCCATTTATTATTATTGTATTATTCAAAGAAGAATTTTTTCTATGTACTATGTAGGTTAGTTTTTTGTAACAAACAATAATTATTTTATTAAAAATGTAACCTAATTTTCCAACTGTAATTAATCCTGTTAACTGCATGAAAAACGCCGCTATAAAAAAGCTAATTACATATATTGTTTAATTGCTATAATAGTAACATTCAAAAAGTAACAAAGTAACATTTTCGCCTAGTGTATAGAAAAAATAACAATACGAGATCCTTTCGTATGATTTATTTGACTAGTGTGTAATTATACGTTCAAAGAAGCCGAAGTTTATGTTATAATATTGACAAAATACAATGAAATTATCAAAAGTGTGCTTGACGTTAACGACACTCTAATTATAAGCTTTTAAAAAGGCAATAACGAGTTGTGGGAAAAACCATTTTGTATGCAACAGACTCTCTGAAATATGTGTATTTAAAGAGGTGAACTGTTTCGATGACTGCTTTATGAATCGGAGCTTTTTTTGAAAAATTCTTAATCACCCGATTAACAATTAATAGCCTAACAATACTTATGTTCCGTCTAGGTAATTGCTGCTTACATCTTAATTAAACTATAAATATTTTAAGTAGCCTTCAATATACAACCAAGTTTATTACAGTCCATCAATGTCATAGGCGGAGCCACCATTAGGGATAAACAGACAACTCCCTTGTAACTTCATCGAAGATGATCAGGTGATTACATCATAAAACCTTTTACGTTTGTTTTAGTCGTATTGGAATTTGGCCTTTGTTTAATCAATAGGATTCACACAAAGTGAAAAAATTAAATAAATCGAGTCCATTATAGGGGTACCTACAGAAAAAGCTCCTGTAATGGTGTTTGTTCAGTAGGACATGGATATAATGATAGTTTAAGTCAAATAAGAGAAAGAGGTTTTATTGACAGGTTGTTACAAATTGTGTATTTGACAAGGCATTTATTTGGTGCACGCAGCTATATACTATAAACTAGTAATACCAGTAGGTATATAGTTCAATATTTATTTACATAATGCCCATATTTCAACTATTATTTTATTATAATGGTATATCGAGTTTGATTAATGTTGCTATTTTGCAGTACAATCGAGACAAACATTTTAAATTTCAATGATATACATCTATAGATATAACATTTGTCAAACCAAATAATTATACCAGCAAACATTTGCAATTGTAATTTTGTTTAAAATAAATAGATTTATTTAAGTTAATTGTGTTATAAGTTTAAATCGCGAACAATTGATTGTAATTTCAATTATTGCACTAAGTGGACGAGAATTCAATTTCAGATAAAATTAATACAAAGTAAATTGTAACTAAGGCATGGAATTTATTATTAATTTGATCATTAAAAGAGAAATACATTCTAATATATTCTTACAAAAAACGCAGGTTTTTAATAAACCACTTTGTATTTCTAGAACTAAATATGTAGCTAGTTAGGTTAGATAAGATAATGTAGTGTAATTTGAAATTTTAGGGTGTAAATTAATTTTTTGGGTTAGAACATGCAGGGTCGGACTGGGCTTGAGAAAACACATTTATAATACGTATCTAGTAATTTTCGTCTATTGTAAAATCGAGAACAGTTAAATTAGTTAATTTACAGACCATTAAAAAAATTCAATTTTATCTTAAAATTTAATAAATTTACATTTTTACAGACATTTTTTTAGATTACATTTCTCGGTGCAAAAGTGCAAAAATCTCAAAAACATATGCTTTGATATTAAATTAGAAAAAAAGCCTGCAATTTTAATATAACAACTTTTTCAGGTAAACTTTTTGGAAATTCTGTCGTAAATAATCTTTCAGTGGTTAAGTTAGAAGCCAGGCTAAGAAAGTTTGCTATAAATGCTTGGAATTAGAAAAAAATTTACAGTTTCAATTATTTTTTAAGTACTTTTTTTAATTTCCAGAAGTTAAGCATTGCAAATTTGCAGTTTTTATAAAACAGACCAAAATTTGGTATCTAACCTCAAAATTTAAGTAGGTAAGTATAGACTGCTGGTTTTCTTTATACTTTAATTTAGGCTGAAGTTTGATAACTATGATATAGCTGCATATCAGAAGCTGAAACATGAGATTCTTTAAAATCCCCAGTTATTGTTAGTTTTTCAGACATAGGATCTAGATTTATTAAAAAAGGACCTCTGCTGGAAGAAGTGGTACCGTACTCTCGGATTAATTTTAAGCGCAAATTGTTAGTTACCTCGGTAACCTGATGAGGTGTATTGTAAATTTATTTACCTAAACACTGTGTAAACATCGCGTATTTAATTGGTGTTTAATTGGTGGATGTGGGCAGTGGTCCAGTGACCAATAAGAATAAAGGATGATAGAAATCCTGAGAGATGTAGTACTAACCTAGCCAAACGAAGGAGCGGTACCCTGCGTGCTATAGTAAAGAGAGTAGAGTCAGTCATGCCTTGACACTACTCGCGCTTGTTGGTCTTCAGCTTACCTCACTTAAAACCAAAACGGAAGGTCCATCAAGAAAACGGAAGTATGCCTCGGCTACTAACCCTTATATGTTTCCTGGTGCTCCAAGCACCACCCTTCGCCCTTACCAGTGACAAAATCAGTGTTACCCGACGGGAAATCTACCAACCCTCCTACTTGCCTCGGTGCAGATACGATGAAAACATTATAAAAAACGACGAAAATCTTTTCAAAGAAATACGAATGGCCGATTATGTGCTTACCGGCAAAGTGTCCAGTGAAATCGAGCGAAAAAACAACACAATAGCCTTCAGTGTGGTGGTAAAAAGATACTTTAAAAATATAGGTGGCATCGTGAAAAACCAAGAAATAAGAGTGGTGAGGACTTTGTATGAGGGTGAGGGCATTACGTGCCGTTTAACTGTGCGACCGAAGTACACTGCAATTTTTATAGGACGACAACCGCAAAAGCACACCAAGGATATTGATGTTGTTCTTACTATTAGTCCTGTCCCTGTTACCCTCAACAACCTCGATAGAGTTAGTGCCGCAACAAAAGGTAATTACATGTTCATATTTACCCTATGAACTATTTAATAAACAGAGTTAGGAATGCGCGGTGATGATATTGAATTCTATTTTAGATATTTGATTAATTAAACGCTTTCTCACATGTGGAAATTTATTGTAAAAATCCGGAATTCCTCTCTGAAAGCTACTAATAATTTAATATCACGCATTGTTGTTTTTTTTCCGATATTTTAAAAGCAGCGGTGAATAATTTAAGCCATGTAGAGTCGGTGTTTTTTTACAGAGAAAACTAATATTTAGTATGTACATACATAATTTTGTTTTAATTATAGGTACCTGCCTATGCATATAGAAATTACTGTGGTTTACTATCAGTGTGTTTAAATTATTAATAAAATATAATAAAAATTTAGTTATATCGTTTATCATAATATTTATATTAAAATCACAATAAAATTAAAATTTTCATTTAAATTGTCTCGTATTTTATTATTAATATATAATATTTGACACTAAATATAATCAGTATAAATTAATTAAATTTTATATATTCAAAGGAAATGACACATATATCAGCAAACAATTTGGTTTATCAATAATATATAATTTCATACAAATGAACAATAAAAAAGTCTTGCAGTATAATTTGGACATCTGTTTTAAAATGCATTTAATGAAATTAACACATCTTGCGTGTGTGTGCACTATATATTTCTTTGCTGTTAATTAATTTGTCCATCCCAATTAAATTTTGAAAACAACTTGCACATCTCATTACATCAGTAAGAAAAATTTCACCACAAAAGTTTTTATTCTGGTACACACGCAGCTTGATATATTATAGTATTTATATCATTATATCAAGTTTGTAGTAGTATCCCGTAGTGTGTAGCATTATGCTATTCTGCACAGCATATTTCGCAAATAACTTAATTTTTTTAAATGTTCAAAGTTTACTTTTGCAAATTAAGTGCGAGGCGCAGGCACCGATGAATTAAAGATTTAATTTTATAGCGAGGGCGCTCTGGTATATAGGCGAAGAGAGTAAAACTTAATTTTATGGGATTCTTAAAATTTTTACAAGCTACTTCTTTCCACATATCCATTTTTTCCTTGTGCAAGCTCAAGATGTTCAAATTAAGGAATTTATTTATTTTCTGGTTATTATGTAGTTGAGTAGGTTATTTATACCATCACATATATTTGCAAGTAAATTGTGAAAGATATTACAAGTAAAATAATAAAATTACTCCTTATACGCCGTTGTAAAATTAGCATTTTTACAACCCGGGGCAGAACTTTGGCGGTAATTCCTGCAGTTGCATCTCACCATTTCAAGACCATGACCTTTCAAAATGCCCATAAGACAAAAATGTTGTTTTACACATTTTGTGACACTTCAATTTTCATCTGAAATTAATACACACGCACGATGTTTAATACTTAACAAGAAAAAATCATCGCTTGAGCCATAAATAACACAACAGATTTGTATTCGGTCACGAATATGAAAATTCACTCATAACTCACTTAGACAAATTTAATGCCATCATGCCTGAATGTTATTTTCATAATTAAATATCATTAATTAATTTGGTGTTGCGTTTCAAACGCGCCATGCTGACTGATATATTTATTCGGAAATATTTTTAATGGATTCACACTTCCGAAGCTTCAAAACACCCAAACGCGCTATAATCTCATCTGTTTATATCATTTCTTCCACCATTCGAATAATCATCAAATGGTCTGGAATGTAGAATATTTTTTATTTAGCAAAGCATCCTATTCTAATCCTTAAACTCGGCCTGGGTGCCGTAAACACCTCTTTGTGCCAAACGTCCATCTTTAGCAGGATTTCAACTAAAATCGCTACCGGCTGGTGTTGATTAGATTAAAGTTGAATAGGAGCTGTTAATAATAATATAATCTAGGGCCTAAATGTATTGACGAGATTAATTATGTTAAAAATTTCTTGGGGAGAGCGAGAGTCTTGGGAAATTGGATCTGGTGGTTATTGACAGAATTGTATATAATTTAACGAGAAACAGCAGGATTATATTTCGATAAATTTTGAAGTTCTACAACAGCCAAGGCGCAGAGGGGGCAAAGGGACCAAGTGACATCCCCTTTAAGCAATTTTTCCTTAATATTAATTGGTTTTGTTGGGAAAAATAAATTTTAGGTGGAAAAATGTTGGAAAAATTACTCATAAAAGATTCTAAACTAGGACGTTTTTTTTTGTTAATGTTGTAAAAGCATTCAAAATGTGACGTCACATAGTTAAACATAGTGTTTAGTTATCCAAAAAACATTTTTTGAATAAGGGCCAGTTGTGGTTTCAAAACTGTGATATTTTTAAATAGCCTAGTTTCGAAATATGCCAAAAATTAAATTGGTTTTTAATTAAGTCGTCAGGATGTTTATGCAATAATATACGGAAATTGGTGCCTGCATCTCGAATTTTAGTAATTCTAGTAAAAATAATGTCATAAGTTTGTATAAAAATGGACCTAACCTACAAAGATGTTGACTTTTGACAATAATTTTTTATTCTACAGTCGATTTTAAAAATTTTTATTTTATTTTAAGCTATTTAGGACAGAGAATTCGAATGTTTGATAACACTCTCGAGGGGTTGAGGTTAGAGTCTTACTAAGCTCATTTTGAGCCGACTTTTCCAAAATTTTAAATCATTTTCAAATTTTTCAGTCTATTTATAAGAAAATTAGTTTTAAAATTTGGTCATTTATTTTGAATGATTTCTAAACACCCTATATTGTAATACAGCAGATACTGGAACCAAAATTAAGCCTAAATTGTCGTAAAAAGTATAAACTGACCCAAAAATTTTTCCTTACTATTAGGATGCAGGGTGATTTCTGTATGCAAATAGTGTCCTAGAAATAGATTTGTTAGATGAACGACAATTTAGGCTTAGTTCTGGTCCTATAACTCGAAACTAAACCCTTGTTTATTAACAAAAATTGTAAAATATTCCAGGATATTACAAGTCTGCTGTGACGTGATTTTTTCCTGTGGCAATTACTTCTTCCACAATGAGTTTCTCGGTTATTTATGTGACGCTTTGTTTTCATCGAGTCAGGGTTAATATTTTAATTTAAATGTTAAATGAACGCGTTGTGTACGCGGGTAGAACAACATGTTAAAACTTACCTTGATATGTAAACATGTGGCGCCAATCTTTAACTTGTAGGTCCTTTATTTATTGCCATCGTTTAATTGATAATTAATCGTTTGTCGGTAATTACAATTCATATTTGCTTGCTGAAAAAACCATCCAGTAGAAGGAAAATTTTATGTGTTTGTTGTCTAAAAGAGTTTACACGTAAATAAGCGAAATGATGTATGGGAAAAAATATTGTGAATATTACGAGGTTGTTATTTTTCGTAGCAGGTTTCTTTGTAATGTGGTTCGATGTATACAGATAATTATTTATTATTGGGCCTGTGTACAGTTTGAGCTACACGAACGAACAGTTCGTTTTTTTGTTCATGTCTGTTTATTGATGCGAATTAAAATTATACAAATCAGCTCTATCGACGCAATAATTTTTAGTACAAAAATCCTGTCAATATTTGCAGAAGACTGATTTGTTTAGTTTAGACAAGGGAAAGACGACGCGGCAGAACGGAATTGTATTCGAGTTGTTTTTGTAATATTGTAATAAAAAAACCTGAACGAGACTTCACTTATAGCACCCTTGTATTTGGAATTTATGCCGTTAGTTATTATTTCAAATTTATTACATAAGAATTTTGGTTCAATGTTGTTGGTACAGCGATTGTAGCAGTTGTATTTTATATTACGGCGCGTTTTATACGATCGAAATAAATAACAAAAATGTTGATTTATAAATCAATTAAATTGAGGCATCAACTGATATAAACTATAAATTTTGACATTTTAAGTGTATCGTGTTTTTCTTCATGTTATTGTTGCGCACTTTCGCAGAAGTTGTAAATAAATGGAGAGGAGCATGTCCTGTATTGTTGAAGACGGTCGGACTGGTCGACATTTTCATTTGTCAAGAATGATTGGTGGAGAAATCATAAAGTTTGAAATTTATATTAATGTGCGAAGTAAATCCAAAGAAACCTACGTTGTGGTAACACCACCAACAACATCAGGAAGACCAAGACCAAAGAGCTAACTTATTGATTAATAATTACACTACGTAGGTTTGTACTTATTGTACTGAAAATCAGTCTGGAATGTATTCAATATTAATCTAGGCACATTGGATTTATGACTTATTCGAAGTACACGCAATTATTTCAGCCTCTTATTGTAGGCGTTGAGCGTAATTATTTCAACACTCCTTCAGTACATCGTATAGAAAAAATAAATATCTACGCGTTGGTAGCGATGTTAAGCTTTAATTGTGCGGCTCAGGAAGAGCTTTCAGTCTATAATTATCATCATCACATCATCCCCACTTTGCTTTAATAACCAAACACACTTAAACATGTTTTTAGTTGATGTGGAGGTGTGAAATAGGATCATGTTTGTCAAAAATTTGACAACCACAGCTAAAGTACGTAAATTATATTGTGGGTGGTTAAGGATAAGGATAAGGATAAAGTAACAAATGCCATACTTTTGTGTTACAAATAACTTTTCTTCGCGTTTGTTTAAAGTTAATACGAGATCTCGTATAGCTATAAATTATTTCGCCTTAAATGTAAGTGTAAAATCTTTTGTTCTATGACTTTGATATATTGTCACTAGGGCGGTATTGGACCCAGCACACGCGCTACATAGGACCCGGGATTAAAAACAAACATACCAGTCACACTCACAAAGAAATTAGAAAGTTACTACAATAGCTTTATTTCTTAATACCACACAAATATTTCTAATTTATGTCTTTAGTACCTATAGATAATATATTATAATATATTCAACTTATGAACTTTTTCAACTTTTCAATTTAATCGTCCATCATCCAGAGTCATTAACAGAAAATAAAGCAGTCGTTGCCGGTTATAAGTCAATTTGTGAACTGCTTTTGTCTTAATTGTTAATCAATCTTGCAAGGTGTTGCTTTCTATTTTAGTGTTGTGACTCAACAAAAATACGAAGATTGTCTTCGTGTCTCAATCTTAATAGCGGTTTCAACCATTAGATCTGTAACAAATAAACGTATTCCTAATCAGGCGATTATTGCACGGAATTGTAGATCAAGATACTCAATGAAATGCTTTTACTACAGCAAAAACCGTCGCTGTTAAGTGTAAATTGACATCATAAGCCCTTTATAAGGCAATAATAAACAGTTGGCAATGTTAGAAATATTTTTTCCTTAAGAAACATACAAACAACATAAATTACATAGTTTATTGTATCACCCTCAGGACATTTTCAACACCTTGGAATATTTTTAGACTGCTGGAATCCACTTTGCTTGCAATCTCAATCTTATTAAATTAATGTTTACGAGTAATCTGTATTATAGCGCATTCAAATAAAATTAATGCCAGGTAATATTTAAAGCAAAACAGTTTATTATAATGGTGCTTCGCAAAAACTGTGTACTGGCTGCGAAACATTCATTTCATTTAGCTGTCTTTCAATTTCATTGACATTTAACTTTTGTAATTATTTCTTGTGGTTACTCTTGACCATTTCTCTGTACACTATATTAGAATAAAAGCTAGATGGTAGTTATAAGTTTGTTTCATATTCGCCGCTACCGATTTATAGGAAAAAAATCAAAAACTTGATGGCTGTGGTTTTTCTTAAGAATATAATGGGAATATGAATATTGTTATTGTTTTCAGAAATACCACTGTGAATTTTCTCTGTCTGTCCTTTCTATGTAATAAGTAGAAGTTAGGTTAGATATAAATTTTTTTTAGTTCTCATTAAATTATACAACGATGATATTTTTAACACTTCTAAAAAATTTGGAAAAAGACGAAATTGAATCTTAAAAGAAAAATTCTTAAGATTATCCATCTTATAAAATGGGTTTTATAGCAGATCCACAGGGAGGATGCTCCTAATAAGCACCCCTCCTCCCAAATTATTATTGGTAGGTTGAAATTGTCCTTGTGACTAAATATATTCATTAATAGGCGGTTTTCTTTCTGTAGTTTAAGATTTTTGGAAACAGACCCCAGTTTATACATTGTGAAAAATTTTAGTCCCCAACATGCTCTTCTGAATCCGCCCCTGTTTTATCTATTAGAAATCCCCTTTAGAAAATTGCTGGGTGTTCAGTGTCCTAAATAAAAATGTGAAATAGAAATTATATGAAATTATTACAGACACAAGTCCAAAAATATGTCGCTTTCTAAGTCTAACCTCTTTTACAGCAGTGTTTTTGAGTTCTTAGTTGAGGAATAACCAACACAAATTCATGTCTGGAGAAATTAAAAAAAATTATTAGTTTATTTATGAAATTATTGCAATAATCTGTACTTTAACCTCATTGACATTAGCGTCTTATTTCTGTTATTTTTATTTCTTTGTTATGTTATCGTTTTTCAGGGAAACAACTACTCTATAACTGTCAAATAAATGAATACCTTGACAAACAACAAACCAAATGGTTGCATAGGAAATGTGAATGTTGATTTCTGAGTGCTATGTAGAACAGGTAAAGAATTACTGTAGGTGTAACGAATACGTCATGTATTAAAGTTAATGTGAAGTGGTCACGCCTATAACTCCCAATGAAGAAGTTAAGCTCTAAACATTGCCTAATAATCCTGCTACAACGGTTTTTAATGGTAATAAGCTTGTGATACAATGCATAATGTGCAAAAATACAAGCAGTGCACTTGCTTTCACCATAATACAATTATAATCCTACATACTTAGAATCTGGTTGTAGTTTACACATAGATATTGATTATTCCGGGTCTAACCATTGACAATTTCCTCTTTTACATCGCCTTTCAACACTAGGTATACGTATATAATTAAAAACATTATTATAATGATTTTCCTCTTTGATGAAGTGTTTCCTCGGTGTAATTTCGTCTAACGGCTGACGTTAGATATTCAAGTGATTTATGAGGGTCCTGAAAAAATGACGATGGACTTAGTTAAAATGCGGCGTGAACATTTCCAGGTCTTAATAATTTAATAAAAAATTTTAATAAGGCGAATAATTTCGTTTTATCTCTCGGACTGACCTAGCACTTTTTTACGACTGAAGATCCAAATGAGAATTTGGTTCTAGTTGATTTTAGATTTATATTGACAAGTTGCACGCAAACTTCGGAATGTCCACAGTCACATTTGGTCAATTTATTAATGGGCAAATCTGCATGTGCCAGACAAGTTCTGAAGAAAAATGATCTTAATTTTGCATTCATTACTTATATACTAAGCCACAAAAAAGCGCGCGCTTTTGTAATAGCCCAAAACATGTATTAATCATTTTGGTTTAATTTTTTACTTGACCCATTATAAAATCAATCTTGGTAGTGCATTAACATTCCCACCAGGCGAAACATTTAATTAATTTATTACCAACATGCTTTTCCAATTCTTCGTTTGTTATTAATTATCTTAATAAATAAGGAAAAGAAGTTCATTGGGTATTTGTAGAAGATGTTTTTAAGACAGCACTTCTGTTTTATGTATTTGAATTTCAGGAACATCTGTTAGAGTTTATTGTTAAAACACCTACAATATTGTGTCAAATTTAAATTTGTCTTGTTGGAAAAAACGAACTTTCACTAAATTTTTCATTGGGAACACAATGGGACTGTCGTGAATATAACACAAATTTAAACATCTGCTTGGAATAAAATAAAGGTTCCTTTTGGGTTTCGGCTACTTATAGCCGAAGAAGTATTATATTACATGATGTATAAACTTTTTAACCATGTTGTTAAAAACCTGGTGATTTATTCTAATTTAAGTACCCACAATTTAAATACCACACATTGAAATACCTCTCCTAGTCCGAGTGCTGGAATATTGTTGAATTTGTTTAGGTTTACATAGATTGTCGATAGGCGTGCATACGAGTTCGAGGTACTTACGCTTGGACTTGGATGGTATCAACTTACATCATAAAAGATAATTATGCAACCCTAATACTACTTTAATTTAAAAGTTTCTATTACATATCTGGGAGATTTAGTAAGCAGTTAATATACCGGTTCCGAATTATTGGCAAGTTGGGGAAAATGTTTTGTTACCTTAAGTACACTTTAGTTTAGTTTAACCAAAAGCAAATATTTCTTCACAGCAGCGGGTTACAAATATTTTTAAGCGCATTTGTTTGCATATTACACAGCACGGTATTTTTTATAGAAACTTCAAACATACTCTGAATTATAACGCCTTTTTTCCCGGCACATAATTAGAGCACTTTAAAAGCAATTAAAGCAAGTACCCACTTGAGTTTTTTGTTTATTAATTAATTTAATAATAATAACACATAAACATGCATGTGTAATGTGAACTATACAATGTACATACATAAATTAACAGAATTTGTTATTTTATTTAATAAAACTGTAACCACCACATGTAATAAGATTTACATGTACTGCAGAGAATTTATTGTCAGTTAACACAAATAATGCTGATTGTACAGTTCAGTTACAAGAGTAAATTTTAGAGTTGTAAATTACATTTTAATTACAACTATACAAATTGCGTTCGAAATTAACATTATTTAACTGAAATTAAAACGTGTGTATCAATCACACTGGAATTATAGACGATTGTATTACGAATTGTTTGCCAATGAAAATATATACGATTGTTTAAAATAATGGCCTGCCGGTGAGTCGGAAGCAGACAACCAACTGCCCACGCACTTTCTACTCTGCGACCTTGCAACTAAACTAAAACGCTAAGTTTGTTGAAAAGTTGAAATGTTTGGAAATCCAATAGATAGAGAAACAACTGTTACTAAAAGGGGTCGATAGAACTTGGATAGGGTGGTTGAGCAGGCGATTATACACTGCGTAGTCGTGGAGATTTAAAAGAGTGGGATGCAAATATGAAAATTTATTATACAAATTCACTGGCACAGGTTTTAGAAATTCGGTACTACCATGTCATGAATATTCTTTCAATGCATCTTCATTGGAAGCCATCGACATATAGACTAGACTATAATCTGGGCTGTGCGAGCGCAGCTCCAGGAGAAAGAACGAAAAATAATTTGGTTGTCATTTTTTTTCTTTCTGACAATTTCTTATTGGTTACTCGGATATGAAGTGGAAGCTCCTCTCTCTTCTGGTTCAGCTGATATTTTGAAAATTTCAGATCAGATGTTTGAAGATATGTTTCCTTTCTAGTCATGAGAGCTTCAAAAAACGAACTTTTTGAGGTTTCTAAGGAAATTTTAATTATATTTATTAATTTTTACTCCAAAGGGAACTTTTTTCTTACTTCGGAAGATCTGAAAACTTTTAGAAACCTCAACAGATTCTTACTTAATCTTATCTAACCTAACACTGACTTTCTGAGGTTTCTAAGTTTACGTAAAAGCTTTGCCGATATTGAAAGTTCTCAAAACTTTTGGAAACCTCCTTGTACTAAACCACCTAGCAGTACAAAAAGTAAGAAATTGGAGGTGATTTTTTATCTTTCTTGTTATTGGAAAATAGCAAATTTTTCTCCAAAATGTTTTGTCTTAAGTAGTTGATACATAATAATTTGAGCCTTCTGCATGACAGGTTTGTAAGATAAAGTGTAGGTACTATCTTGAGTGTTTTGTGGGTACTATTAGGTTTTTTAAATTTAACAGTGCATTATTTAGTGCGTGATAAAGAAGAACTATCACGTTTTATGCTATTGAATTTTGTTGGGGCCCTATTAAAAAATGCTTTTATATTGAGATTAAGATGAATAAAATATGAAATTCCAGATCAAGCTAATCTAAAGTTTACTATCGACTGTAAAACTTTAAAATTACTACGACTTTTCTATTATGTAATAAAACCTACTAGTTCTTTCTCTCTCAAAACATGATATATCAAAGTGCATATCCCTCGCGAAATTGACTGCGGCCCCAATTATATCCCAGGCTATTGTGTTGGCAACCTGGAAAAGATGATACTGCCTTGGGTAAAAACCATATTAAACCTTTAGGTGTAAAGTAAAAACGCGCGTTAACAGAGAGTGGGTTAATGGATATAATTCAAGAGAGAGATTAAGTTAGTGTTCTGGGGTAAGAGGCTGGTGTTAGTGGTCAGTTTGGTCATAGACTGATTGTTTCTTGAGAAAAAAATGTGCGGACGTCCCTGATGGTGAGTAGAATAGATGTAGCGGTGCATAGCATGTAAGACTAATCGGCCTACACTATATTTCTGTGTGGGCAGTTGAATTGCCGGAGAGAAGAACGTCCCAACCGCCGTCTGTCAGACGTTCATTTCAATTTCATGTTGATTTCATCAATAACCGTTGAGTCTTATCTTTATTTTCTACCTGTTTTAGTTAAACACTCCAAGGGAAATTATTGGTGCTACCATGTGTTATATATTTATACACAAGTAAATTTTAATTTGATTACCTTACATACAATTTATAGGTTTTGTATCATCGTAAATAAAACAGTTGCAGAAACAATAACATAAAATAATATCAGCGAAATCGTTAAATCAATTTATTGACCTACGATCCATAAAAACTGGACGGTTTTTATTATTTAAATATATTACCCACCGAATCAATGCGCTAATGCATATTTATTCATCATGCAAATGTACCCCATAAACCAGTTTTTCCGACAATAATATATTTTTCTATAGAACTGGAGAAAAAATGAATTACCACTGTAATAAATTTTGCTTAATTATAACGCTAATACCCCAATTTATTGTTATTATATGCTAGTGACAAATATGATAGTTTCCGATATTATAGAACAGCATTGTCAAGTTTACCAATAATATAAAATTTTATTTACTTGTTTACATACAAATTATCTACAAACTACTGGCATTTTATATGTTAAACTACTGTTTGATCAAGATTTAAATAACGTACGACTTGAACTATTCCGGAGTAACTCAGGGCAACAACAACCATTATCCTGATACATATTATCCTTGCACGTTTGTACTAAATGCAATTTGTAAGTGTAGTATGTACATACTAGGTATAGTAGCATATCACATTCCAAATAAAATGAGTGATTTTTGAACAGACAACAACGTGCTGTATAATTCGAGGTTAATTAGCAGGTGTTTTTGTTTTTGGGGGCATTTATGCGGCGTGAAAAGGGTTTAATCTCATTATAATATTAATTGTGTGAGGTTTTGCGGCTGAATAAAAGGAATTGAATGTTAAATGAATTATGTTGTATTGGTGTGTTTGTAATTTAAAACTCACATTTATAAATTATGGTTTTGATAAAATCACATTGTAATTGGTATTTTAAAATGCCGCATTATATATCGGTTGAAAAAGTTCTTGATGTATAAACCACCCAAACTGAGTTATGTTAAGTGGCATGTGGGCTGGAACAGGTGGCACTAAATGCCCTTTCGTCTATATACAGGGTTTGGGATAATTAAACAAGGTTACCTTTCCTAATTACTGTGATTATTTATTTGTCATTAATTATCTACATAATTTAATGCTTTTCGGTACTTTCACACTTTAAAACATGGACTGTTTTTATTGCACCAGCTCTTTATTTGTATACTTTTATACAAATTAATTATTCCTTTCGTTTTGTTTGCTTAAAAAAATATAATGTCACTCACTAATTAGATTTTGACATGATCGACCTCCATGCAACTATATTTTCATTTATCAGAATCAGTCATTAATTTAAAAATGTCAATTATATATCTATTATTATAAGAAAATATTATCGATTTCTTTGAACTTCATTAATATTGTCTGTTTAGATTACCATTAATTATTTTTACTAAATAACTAAATTCAGTTAGGCGCACAAATTAAAAACGGATCTATTATTTACTGTATTTTTTCCTTACGAAACTAATTAAAAGATAACCCCCAGTTGACAAAGGAAAAAAATCGAACAGAACCTCTAAATTTATTCCAGTATCGTCAAATCGTACTAGGTTAAAAAAACTGGCATTATAGAAAATATTTAGATTAATTAATTCGTCCATCTTTTTTAGTAAGTTCATCATATTAAAATTGCAGTGATAGAAATTAAGTCAAGTTATAGTTCTGAAACTTGTTTTAAAATGAAAAATACTACCGTTCTTTTAAAAGGACACCAATAATTGACACTGCCTCATCATTTCTAACCCAATTTTGTTTGTTTTCTAAAATTATCATCAAACCAAGTTTTCTTCCTATGTCCTGTTCTAACCTATAAACTATATATTTAAAACACTCTGTATCATCATATCTTATATATCGCGCATGCGTAAAATAGAAATCCTGTTTCGTCCATGCACCTTCGAAACCTAACTGATAATATTCAGTTAGTTAACTTTTCAAGGAATTAAAAGCGCAAGGACCTAAATTAGACCGGGATTTGCCTGGAAGCTTGAATATCTCATCTGTCCAATATCCTGGAGATTTTTCCCACTGTCCCTGTATACAATCAAGCTAAACAAACATTGGATATCACATTTGTCTTTCTAGCGAGCCATATTGAAATTGTTTAATCAAATATAAGTACTATAACGGGTATTTCAGTATCCTAATCCTGTCTTAAAGAGTTTTCCGAAGCGAAATTGTAATTCGTAATATCCTGGTGCTTATATGCGTTATTGTAACTGTTTATTATAGCCATATTTTCCTTTGTTCTAGTTAATGTTTGATTATAATGAACTTGGGGAAGTGGAAAATAAAAAGTACGTTGATAAATAATACGCCTTGTGAAATACGCAGTTTAGGTCAATTTAGCACAGTTAAATCAGGAACATAAAAGCAAAATTACCTCGTTAGGTTTATTTGCGCTAATAATTATATGGCGCATTAGCCTAATTTTTTCTGCATTATTTGTTTCGGAATTATTGAATAATACAATGGGGGTTTACATTAATACAAGCTATATTTTACCTCTGCATTTGGCAGCTAAAAATAAATCACAACCCTAATTTATTGGATATTATTGGAACTGTTAATGGTAAACAGATGTGCAAAAAACACGTGTGGGTATCAAGCCAACGAAAGCGCTTTTTTGAATTTATCAACACGAGAATCGACTTCATAGCTGAGTTTATTTACCAAATACGCAAAAATATGAAGATGATGGTTCATCATGATAAATCCAAAGCGTGTAGGATGAGACGAAACGAAACGAAGCGAACAAACAAAACAAGTAGTTTAGTTTGTAGTACCTAGTAGTTTATGAACATAAAGTATTTTTGTTTCCAAATAACAGGGTGGAACCCATTGCCTCTGGCTGTCTATTTATTGATTGTCTTCCATAGCGGCGAATTTGAGTCATCTTTTATTAGTCGCTTATAAATTATTCCATCTTCCAGCAGTACAAATCTTTTATATAAATTATGACTAAATTATTTTAGATAACGAAACTAGTCTAACTTGTACATGGGGGGCCAATTTCAAAACGGTTATTATCTAGCTAGGAAGATTCTTTAAGAATAATGCGCAAGTGGTAATGTAAACATGCTCAACACAGCGCACCTGAAGATTTATATTCATATGCCTACTAACATTATTGTTATTGTTTTATAGTGCCATTGTAATGCAAATTTGATGACACATATAATAAGTTAAGTACATGTCATAAATACAATAATAACAACTAGTTTTTTGTTGGTTTTACTGCTGATTCTTGTGGGTGATTCATGGAGGATCCTAGTGAGATAATTGGAGATTTTATGTTTGATTTCTAACGGTTCTAATTTGTGGTTAATTCCTCTTTATTCTATTTAACTCATAGAAGCCCACAATTTCCATGGCTTTCCATCTATTATTATATCAAAAAATAAAAATCTTTAAACCGGAAGCGGAAGGTCCTTTTAGATTTTAAAAAACCTTAGTAGGTGTTTACGCCATATAAGCTAACCTAGCTACTCTCAGCTTTAGAGGAGGTATCTAAGCTTCCGAATAATTTCTCGATATCCTACTGAGATTAGTTCATTCCTCGATTCTAAACCAACTACCATTTATGCAAAATTTGATAAGAGTCAATCTGGCTCCTCAGCCGATTCTTTTTCGAAAATAACACCGAATCTGTAAATGATCTTAAGAAATTTTTAAGGAATTGTGTCTGACCTTCAAAGATTCACAGTAAGATCTAACCTAACTAGTAGACTCTAAGAAAAATTGGCTGCGCCTCCTCCACAAATAGTGATCTAACCTAACTACCTGAATTTAGAAGACGGGATGACCTCTGAGACTATTAATCTATTATCAGTGCAGGCTGACTAAATTCATGGTAAAATTGTGATGTAAAGAGCATCAGCAAAAATGTTTCAATGTTCTCCTTTGTGAAATATTATGGATATAAAAGTGTTTCAATCAACTTACCGTTGAGTTATTTTTCTTCACAACCTTCGCCGTGACATTCAGATCAATATTAGTCTTACAATGAATCATGCCCTCTGAAATTCCTCTTGTTTTATCCTTTTGTGAATCCCATAACGTCCAACCATCATCATATCTTTGGGTTTCTATTAATGGGTCGGTCAATCTCATTTTAAAACATTTTTTATAGGCTATTAAGTTTTCGTCGACAAAAGCCATCATGGTCATTAGTTACCTCCCAAGCTAATTAGGATATTCGTATGTATTCAACAAATAATATTCCACATGCTTAGTCACTGTATGTTTATGCAAGTAATAAATTTTTTGCCCAAGATTTATTGGTTTCAATTTAGTAGTTAGGTGTGAATTAAGGCCTATTCGCATATAATATATTTGGCGCCATCAAGTATGTACTATAAATCTCGGCAAGTCCTTGTCCTTTGTGTCATTATGTTTGTTGTTAATTTAAACCATTACAAATGAATATAAATTTAAAGAGTATAAAATTCGAAAATAGTGTAGGGACATAGATCACAGTCCTGTTCTTTATACTGATTGGAGGATTTGTAGAACGTCGTAAATAACTAGGCTATGCTTCACCTGACTCTCAGGTCTACTCTTAAAGCCCCTCTTTGAACTTCCCTCGCCCCTCGTACACAGCAAACGATCAGCCAAACACCCACGTTATATATGGCCATGGTGTGACTGTTGACTGCATTTTCATTTAGTTTTGCTTTCTTTTAAAACACTTTCAACCTGTTACATAAATTCACACCGATCTATAATTCAACTTTTATCTGATTGGAAATTTGCTGCTCGGAATTTTACCCCAAAGTCCGCATTATCACACCCAAAACTTATTCCGGACATAATCTGGGGCCAATCTACTACAAGCTACATTCTTTCGTAGTTTGGAAGCTGAAAAATGTTCTGTAAAATGTGTACAGTACTCATTAAAACGGACAATATAATAGTATTTATCTTTTATTACCGTTTGATAAAAAAGCGTTTTGTTATTTATTGGCCATTTAAATACTAAAATTAACCCTTTTTATTTTTGTTACGGTCTTAAAAATATTTTTTATTGTACTGGGACTGGGTGTGTCCCGGGTCTTATAAACTGACCTCCCACATTAAACAACAAGTCCTAAAATGTTTTAAAGGCCGACACACGCAAATTTAGGGACTGTCAAATATACTGCTATTAACACCAGGTAAAGTAGAATGTGTCATTCTTAAAACCCACAAATAAGGGAAGGTGTACACTACACCTATATCCTTTAACATGAATTTAAAACGGTTTTGTAAATGAGATCACAGTAGGGCTGAAATGGCCACAATTTAAGTTATGTTATGACCCACATGCCCGCCGAAAAATGTTTACCGAGCAATATTTTCTTGTTTATTTTGTTTACACCATTTAGGTTTAAATGCCTTCTGGACCGAAATTATCTACTGATACTTTTAACGTTTAATTTAACACTGTAAAAAATACTAGGGGGGATGAAATGGCGTCAGTGAATTGCAAATTTAGCTGATGAGAAATTTTGGCTAACTATAGGACATTTTTGACAATTATTGGCAGAATAATTTTCAGTTTTCTAGATGACGAGAAATTATTCTCTGATGCTTTTAATGTTTCAATTAACTCAATATTTTTGTAATAAAAGGAAGATGAGATAGTCAGGGCCGTATTTTGGAATCTAGGCATTAAAATAACGACAATTTGACCAAAATCTGGTCAGCAGTTCCCAAGTTATTTCAATTTGAATGTTGAAAGTTCTTTTTTAGGGCCATAATTTTGGAACCACTGCACAGATTTTTGTCAAATTTACTTTGTTTCTCATCCTACTTTATTACATAGCAAAAATTTGTATGTTTATAATGCGGCTTAACCGGGTTAAAAATGATTAACCCTTTTTATTTGCCAATGCTGTCCTTGGTTTTTGGACACCCCACACGGATAATTTGTAATTAATTTTTAAAAATTTTAACGAGCCCCGACTAGTTTTTTTGTACATCGCTTTTATTAGTAATTAAAGAGATGTTAAATTTAAAATGCATAGGGTTAACAGTAGGCAGTCCATTTAATGATCAAGTTGAAATATTTAAATGATAATTTGAATATCATATCTAATAATAATGAACGATAATTGAGTTTTACTTGCGGTAAGAAATATTGAGCTCATAAACTGGGGCTAATTTGATTTTAATGTATTAATTTATTTAAAACTGCATACATGCGTTTTGTTAACCATCATCACAAGATAGCGCAGGTTTAACTATCTTAAGTTTTATAGGAATAACTCTATGTAATATTTGAATTACAGGTAATAATAGTGTTCAAGGAAAAAATAGCTATGCACGTGCTAACAGAGCTACCTGTTGGGTTTACTAATAGTAATAATATAGATAACAATCACTTTATGCTGGAAGAAGACAACGGTGGAAATAATTGTGGTTTTTATATAATTCTTCGAAACAGTAGAGATTTTTGGAGATGGGATATTTCAACAATTCTTTGCGTTGATGTTAGAGGTAATCTTGGGAAATGAAATAACGTCTCACGGCGTAGAGCGTGTTTGGAATGTCGAGAAGCCGCCCACTGAAATGCATTTCACCTGAATTGATGAATATCAAAAACCATCTGCGAGAATTAGAAGAACAGTTAATTAATTTTATATGATCCGACAATATGTAAGGGAAAATATCGTTAAATATTTTTATTGAAATTATCGGTTTCTTCGTAAAATATATGGTTTATTTTCCTTTTAGTTAATGGTGTTCATTTTATGGTTTAAAGTGAACCATATGGTACGATTTGTTGAATTTTATGTGACATTTACAGCACTGGACGCAATTTTATGAGGTGAATAAGGCTATAATTATTAAATACCATACAGACTGCAACTACACTTTCATTAATTTAAAAGCACATGCGCCTTAGGACTATTTCTATTGGTTCTATTGTTTACCCCACGATTAATATTTATTTGTAAAAGTTCTATTAAAATTCAAGCAAAGCGTTTTACTTTTGCTTTATTGTATAGTGGAACTGTTGAATCAGTGATACATCATGTTAAATTATTAAGTGAATCGATACAGTGGAGACAAATTTCTGGAGAGATCCCCTTTTTTACAATATCCCGAACATCTCTAAATATTTGAAATATTGCAATATATTTTTCGACAATGTCATTTCAATATGTCGTTTAAATAAATACAAGATGTGACCAACATATTGTATCAATGCGGAAAACGTTTATTTCCTGACAACTACATAAAATTTTTCACTTATGTAAATAAATAAAAAAAGCGCACCCTTTGTCAATACAAATTTAAATTTCCCAAGCTGTTGCATCAATAACTTTAACTGTGTTAAATAATATAATAAGTTAATAACTTTTCCACGTTTACTTCGCATGATGTAGTAATTAATAAATCAAAATTTTAATAAGCAGCAATTTTTTTCCAACGGCCAAGTGTTAATTGTTAGAGCTGTGTGACACATGTGTGATATATGCGCAACCAAAATGATTAATTGTTGTTCTTACTTCTTTTTAAAACTAGCAATCAATAAAATAAGTAATAACCGGGCCTACAGGGCGCGTGTGATTTTCATAAAATTCTGCGGAAAAACATTTTTATGATAAATTAAAAAACGCACTGGGGGCCTTTTATCAAGCAAATTCCCAGATGATATCACACATATTATACGCAAGTTAAATTCGGCAGAAAACACCATGTTTACTGCTTGAAACAAACAAAATAAAAAGGTTTCAGAAACATGCCTCAAAGATATTTCCAGGGAAATTGTTGACGGTTCACGTTGTTTATTGTCGCCTATCATTGGAACGAAATAATGCTTACTGGCACATATTGTGATTCTGTAAGACAAAAAATGTCCAGAACAGGAAAAATATTTGTTGGGAATGGCGAGTGTGTAAAATTACAGAATGAACACAATTCTTTGTGCTAAAGCGCAAATGTCCTTTGTGTTGTCCTTGAGCAGGACCGGCTTCATCATTTTTGATCAGGATTTAAATTTACATCACACAATTCTGTAAATGCAAAAGTACGAAACTAGTCGTATTTTTGAAAGATTTACTGAAAAACCGGACTTATTTCTTACACTACTCTCATGGAATTTTTCTAATTTTCGTTATTTTAAACAGACTCGTCCTTACTCTCTCTCTCTTTAGAGGCAGGAAGAGAGAGACAGAAAATGTGATTCACAGTTTACTTAAAATAATCCTGATGTAGTTAACAAATATTTCAAGAAATCCGAAAGTTCAACAACTTACTTGCCTTCTGGAAATTGTCGCGCTTGGTTCTGACGTTTCGCCAGTCAAGCTGCTGGATACATCACTAGATGCGCAAAAGTCGAAGAAACTCTTCTAACCTAACCTAACTTAATCCACAAATTTTACTTTCTTCTCTCTCACTTTTGCTACGCCACTGTCATTAGATTTCTATAAATTTCCTTGTTAGTTCTTGATATAAAATAATTTAAAATTGACATGTGCTCAAGCCCCAACAGCGTACTCAATGATTGAAATAAGTGGTATCATTTTACAAATGTTTGTAAATCTAACACACCCATACACAGAGGAAAAAATTTGTATAGGCGTCAGATACCTGCAGACCACATATCAAGACCCATTGTTGTTTAACAGTAAAGGTTTTTATATAATGGTATAATTTAGGAAAAAAATGGTTTATACTCGTTTAGTTTTGTATCCAAAACGTGGAGATCTAATCAGGATCAGATTAGTTTAGACGCGTAAATCATAAGTTTATTAAAACGCGATGACTAAGAAACCAAACCAGTCAAATGCATTATTTATTTATTTTTTAAATGTTAGCATATTATTATAGCATCAAGAAAGTTAATGTGGGTGAAAGATCTGGTCAATCGGGCGCCTATAATTTAAATAATTACAAGTTACAAAAATTCGATATTAAAATATTTCATCAATTTATATACAAGTGGTATTTAAATTGTAGAAATAATTATCAACGAGTTATTGTAATTATTATCTGTTAAATACAAAATTAGCATGTAAATGTAGTGAAACTAAACCGAAATGTTGCATAATTTTCGCTTCACGGTTCAGTTCTGAGCTAAGCAGTTTCCAATGTATAAAAATTGGATAAGTAAATATATTAAAAGGATAAAGTGAATATATTGATCGTTTTGTAATTGACAACTATCTTTAGGGAGGGCAGGTTGATCTTGTAGGGGAAACAGCAGGTGCATCTGACAGAATAAAATGCTGACAAGTAATCTGTGGCTCAAACTTCGGACTAAACTTCCAATATAAGCACTTGTGTTATATTAGTATATCTACATATAGAAGCCAGCATTATTTTTATTGACATAATTTTGACAAGCCTAAGTGGATTAAACATTATTTCTCTTGGCTTGTGGTTGATTTTGTGTGTTGGCGTCAGATGGAGGGTTGAGGATTGTCGAACAAGTAAAAACGTGATGATTTTGTTTTTGTACAGGTGTCAAGCGCCAACGCATGTTTGAACATTAGCATGGAGGTTAGGTAGTGTTGTCAAAGAAGTACTGTTGTAGTGTATAGGAGTGGTACATATATTCTAACGAACGCACCTAAAAAAGAATAATATAAATCTTTTGATTTTCTATTGAAACTAGATAAACAAACGCATAACACTGAAATCGTTCTATGCACATCGGCAATAAAGATTACCAAATGGTGATAGGTTTTGTAGCATCTTTTGAAGTGTAATCTATATAAAATTTATTAAATTTTACACTTAACTACAAGATGAGATGTTTCATAATACCACACCAAGGCAATGTAACTGTTTAAATTTAATACAATGAAACGAATATAGATTTTCAATGAACGACTATATAAAATACATAAAATCTATATTACATTCTGACAATGCATCTTGAACTTTAATGTCAAGAATAAATTTAACATTATGGCGAAAGATCTTAAAACAATTCTTTCCATACGATGTACTTACATTTTATTTATACAACTTTTATCACTCTATTTATGTTTTAAACAAAACTATTTCTATACAATATTGTTTACTATTTAAATAAAAATCTAGCACCGCAACCGCTACCGCAGTTTAACTCTCCACCTTCACCTGTAGTTTCAGCGCCGTAAAATTTTATATCTCAACATTTCATTAACTTCTTTAAAAACAATATTTTCGTCACAGTTTTTGCCTCTCAGGGGAATTTCCTTGACTGAAATTTGTTTACATCTAAAAGGTGCTTTTAATGATAGGAAAAATATTCACCCTCTAATGTGGCTAATCTTATTTTTATGTGGTTTTAACGGACTAGCGTGAATGATCGAGAACATTTTTACTATCAGACAGAATGATATTAATCAAGGTCCTTTTAAAATCCTTTTAATCTGATTAGACGTTGTAATGTTTGTTGATACATTATAAAACGCATCGTAAAATTAAAATGTATTATAATTATGGGCGGCAAAAAAATATATTAAAGCAACGCTAAAACAAATTGCATGTAGCTAGTTTATGTTTTTAGATTAACATTTTGAAATTACTATATTAAAGCAGTTTATATAGTTTTACACGCCCGGGACAAAGAAAAGAGTGCACTCTGAAACTATACACTTCCAGATAAGCTAATTGAATTTGCTAGTTCCTATAAAGGCGACAATCTTATCTAAACCTTTAGTGTAATTGAGCATGTCTACATCAACTACATTGCAGATATATAAGCAATTATCGAAAATTTATATACCTTTCTCAATTACTTTTTCATAAATGCACCTACACCGCCAACATGCTGCAGTATAACCGCACAAAAAACGACTATATTTAAAACATTTACTGTCAATTAAAAGTCAAACCATTTGTCACTACTATACTAATTATTATTGAGTTTGAAATTATTCAGACGTCGAGTATGCATGCAATTATCCTGTTCCTATTCGAAATGTATTACGATTTACTTAGAAAATTTACAATGTAGCTATTGCCTTTTCTGTCCCAGCTGTAGGAGCAATAATCCTAGAAATGGTAATAGTTACAAAATTGACAATTATTTAGTTTCTTATTTTTGTTGGATGACACAGGGGCGTGCCCAGATTAATCTGGGGGGTCTAAGTGGAATAAAGCGCTGCAGGGGGCTCCCCCATGTGGGCGAGGAAAAAATTAAGGCGGAGGTCCAGAAACGTAGATCAATTTTGCAGAGAAAATTTGTTCAGTTTTATAATAATTTTAACACAAAATCAGTTAAAGAAGCAACAAAAAAGAAAATGTTTATAAAAACAGTTAGAGAAAAACTTTTACTCTAAAAAATTTTTTTCTAATCTAACCCAACTATTTTTATAAAAATGTTGAGGTATTTTGTTCGATTATAGATGAAGTCTACTCAAGATCAGCTGCGCCAGATGCAATCAAGATAAAATCTTCCGATTATAATCTAACCACAACAAAATATTTCAATTAATAAGTGTTGATTGATTCTCGATTATTTGCTTATCTAAAGTGCGTGTCGTCAATTAAACTCTCTCTCCTCTCCCCCACAAAAAAAATCTAGTTGATGGAAAATATATAGTAAAGTGGTGAAGCCTGTTTGTATACGTGTTTTTTTTAAATGTAATTTAATGTTGTGTATATTCGCGCAATTTTATGTGTTAAAACGGTGAGCAGCTTGATGACAATAATTAAACATGATTAAGAAAAGAAAACGTAAATTAAGTTATTATTTATAGCCAACAACACAACACAAAAATAAAAGGATCGTATATAATTACTTGTTTAATATATTATAGCCTATAAACTCTACGTTTTAATGTATATTCGAGTGTATTAACACACAATTTTAGCTTTAATATCAAGTTTCCTATAATTAATATTGGGTACCAAAGTCACGATAGGATCTCGAAAAAATGCCGAATTTTATTGTTGCGTTGAGGATACGATTTTTAACAGCAGGTAGTAATTGAGAGTGACGGGTGTCACACTTTTAAGACGATTATATTTATATATTGGATATCATTCTCTTTGGATTAAAATTTCAACCAGAAAAATACCAACAACTCGTTTTATTTCCCTACTTGTAAATGCATTAAAACATGAGGGTTTATAGCCTGCTTTATTAGTTCGATCTGATCCATAACACACAGTACAAGAAAAAAATGCTAACTCGTCAAAATCGGAATAATATTAAGGCAGTCCTTAAGGTAACGCGTCTTCAATAAATCTACTAATCGACAGATGGCGCTTTATACCCGTACCCTAACCTTAATGCAGGTATAAATTTTAATTAAATAACTCACAATCAGTTCGAATGAAAATTAAAAATTCCAAGTATTTCGGGTATATAAAATATAACCCTTGTCCATTACGCTGTTGTATCAGAGCTTTCAGGTATATAAATTAATTAATTACTTTGTAATGAACTTCTAGTTTTATGCGGAATGTGTAATAACAAAGTCTAGTCTACATCAAATTGAGTTTAAAAGTACACAAATTATTGTTCCTGAAGGTCTGGTATTATATGAAGATATTTTACCGGGTTTATTAGGTTTAATGTCAGTTATAATAAGTGGAGATCGAACCGGAGGCATCAAAATAATATAATATATAATAATATAACCTGCAGTAATATAAGAAGCAACAAGACAATTGTAAATAAACTAAATAAATGGGCATTGAATAAAACAACAACAGGGTAATTTCCATATTATTAAAGATATGTTGCACATTATTTTTATGCTAAACAAGATTTTATACTAACTATAAAAAGAATAAAATAAAAGCAATTGCCTTAGCACTATGACTGAATTATAGTAATTCCATACCACGCCCACAGCTGTTTTTTTTTGTATAACTTCAAGAGCTAACGAATAAAATCAGTGATGTAAAAGCATTAAGTAACTTTTATTAAGGACAACAATGGATAATGTCTCTCCAAGTTGAATGGATTGTTTAGGGGCGGTCTAATAAATGGTTACCGTTACAGATGAATACAAATGCTTTGGTTTTGGACAATCACAAAATTGTTTATTTACCTTTAACTGAAACAGTTTGTATAGGATTATTAATTATGGTTGGTTGGAATTAAATTCAGCGCCCTTTTTATGAGCTCGCACGCGCACAAAGAGTTTCCTCGGTTTTTATGACATCCTGTAAGGATTTGATTGATTTTTGCTGAAAATGTGTTTGTGTTTTGCACCTGTACTAAACAATTAAAGTTTTAATAGGTACATTCTGACAATTATTACGCTCTAGTATTAGTATATTAGACATAACATGGATTTGAATTGAATGAGGCAACGCATAATACAAAACCTATATAAGCTGTAATTTATTGGGGCTATTAAAGGAAAATGCAAATATAGTGAACAATATAACACTATTAACAATAGTTTGCGCGTCGTTAGGTGCTTAAGGTTGGTAAAGAGCAATTGAAGTACTATAGAGCAATATCTATGTGTAGCTGATATTACGGTTAAATGTAATTGAATGAGTTTTCAATTAATAAGCTGTGTATTATCATATTGTTCTGCAATAATAACTTGTAGTTAAAATCGAATGTGAGCTATTGATCTGCTAGCATCAAATTAATTTAACACACAATGTTAAAGATTTCATCTTTCAGCTGCAAAAGCAAAATTATTACACCCTACACATGTAATAAAGGTGCAAGCACCACTTTCCTGTATAAACCTACTTGTACAAGTTTTCCTATTCACTTTTTAAATCATAAATCCAAACTTTGCTTAAACATTTTACATTAAATAGACAAGAGTTTTTTTTCGTTTTTTCCTTTCATGTTGAAATATAAACGCGTAAATGTTTTGGAAAAGTTTCGACTATACTATGCCTAATTGTCCTCGAGTTTTCGAGAAAGTTTGGAAACTTGAAAATTACAAAAGTTGCAAATTCATCGGATTATGTCTTTTAAATTCATTTTTTGTGTATTCTTACGAAAAACTTTATATCTATGTGTCTTAACGCTAATTCATATTTTGAAATAAACTTTTTCAATATACAAACCTTCCGTCGTTAAAAATTCGCTTGTGCTAAACATATTTTATGCGTGATAATTGGCTCGAGGCGGTAAAAATAATGTCTGCTGCGATTCCCGTCCTTATTTCCTCTGGATTTTATTTTGTCAAAGTTTTGTAAATTAAGTTGAGGTTAAAATACAAGGATTAACAGGAAATAAAGGGAAATATTCCACTGAAAATCTTGATAAGGATCAAATAATAAGACTTCAACAGAGAAAAGGGGCGACGATCGTTTACTTCAAATATTTTATTATAAACTCTAATTTCTCTTTAATAAACTCCCCCAACTATACAGAGAACGCTAATGGATTTATTTGATCTTTTTCTAGGGTTTTATCCTTGAATTCCAAAGCGTTTTCTAATTGGTTTTTATTCAAAGATCGAAATTAAATTCAATAATTGAAACTATAATTAAAACTACTATCGAATGTTTTCTTTTCACAATTCAAATTAACAATTAAAATTAACACTCGGTTTAATCCAAGACACTTAATGCTGCATAATTGCATATTAAATTTTTGGCCTTGCGCGTTTAACATTTTTTCTCGTTTCCTAATTAAACTGAAAATTACTTTGAGAAATTTAATCGCTTTTTGTCGACTATGACTATTTGGTTTTCCGTCATAAATCGACTGTAATTTTACTAAACAACTGTTGATTTTATCAGATGAATTATTATAGTACTAGTACACACGGTTATATTTATTATAAACGAATTTTTTTCCCAAGGAAAAAATAAAAATGACGTAGGTAGGTAGGTAGGAAAAAATGTTTCGGAGAGAAAGTAACTAAAACAGAGAATAAATAACCAATAAATTGAATAAAGGGGAATAAAAGGATTAGAAGGAAAGTAATACCGTTTAATTTAGTTTCTGTTCCTGCTGAATTTAGGGTATGAAACTCGATAGATGCGGCGAGTCGGCGCTGCTAGCTCTAGCTACGCTTGCAGGAAGAATATAATACTCTCACACAAGACATCTTATACATCTGTAACAACACCACGCATTATACCCAGTTGCATTGTGGGTTGTATAGCTATGAAAACACCAACTTTACCCAGCTTGTTTTCAAATAAATAATATTTAAAGAACCATTATGGTTTTTACTATTTCTTTTCCTCTGCACCATCTAATTTATTAGTTTTTGTTGCTTTACACTTGTTCCAGTGTATTTTGCCATATCTAACTTGAATATATGCTCCTGATGGTTGAATTTGTTTTAACTAATAAAATTGCATTTCACGGAAAAATTTCTGGAACGTATGATCTTGTAAATTTATTAAGTAATTAAAAAATCCATTTAGGGATATAGGAAGGCAATAAAACAATTAATTATGGGATAATGTTATGGCAGGCAAGGCTGTATAGTGATATTACAGTAAAAGCATGAAATGAAAAATTTTACGATAGATCTTGTGAAGGATATGAAATTGTGTTATATAATTTAGTCCATGTACCTTTGATATAATAATTGACATTAATGCCTCGTAATTCTACGCTTCTTAAATTAATTCTGAAAAATTAAGCAAGGATGTTAGATTAGATCATGTACCTACCTACTCGTACATCCGAGAATTTTTATTTTAAGTTAATAAGAAAGGAATTTTAATATTCCGTTTTTAAGAATGTACTTCACCTGGTTATTATCACTTGAGTATGTGTGACAAGATCTTGTTTTGTGCAAACAATTTGCTATGAACAGGTGTTTTAAGGTCGATAAACTACTTGAAGCCTCTCGAGAAAACACTGCTAGTAAAATAAAAGACAACACGAGCAATAATTATAATAAAAATACAAGTCCCTCGCCCTTTAGTCCCTATATATTTAAAATTATTTTTACATTTCCGCATAGCTATATGTGTTGTGATACATTATTCATGGGCAAAACAAGCACGGCGATAGTGACAAATAGAATTACCCTTGGGAACCCTTTAGTATATGTGATATTTCGTTCCATTTCACCCACAATACGATCCTTCTAGAACCGTTTATAGTGGCGAACAACGAGCCTTCGCCGGCACTGTCCCTTGCTCTTTGAATTAACACACCTTCACTGTAATGAGTTTTGGACAGTTCAAGCCACTAGACCCTTACACTGAAAAGTTAAAGCTTATTAAGTTTAATAATTTAATTCTTAGTTTCAATTAAACTTCCTACTTTGGATATTGCGCAAGTGATTTTAAGAGAGAGCGGTTTTATAATAGAAGCAAGTGGTGTGGGCAAAAAGTTTCACCGGACCTATTTAATATTAATCCACTAATTGATTCATTTATGGAGCCCTTAAGTTATTTTGCGCTTAACTTACTGCTGTGTGAACTTAAATTAGTTTCAGTGGACAACAAATTGCAACGAATGGAAGCGATTTTTTTGACAGGTTAATAATAAAAGTTTTCTCATTACCTTTTGCCTTTTTTGAACCAGCATAAAAGAGACCCAGATTTCTAAAGATTATTTTGCATTTTGGACATTACAGTAAACATTATTTGGTATATTGTAATAAGTTGAAAATTACACTACGAAAGAGTCCTGGGATGCAACAAGATTCCATTTGAGCGCTGCTAAGTTACTATGGGATTCATATAATAATTGACTTAACTGTAGCTTGCTCTAGAAAAGCACAGAATTTTTGAGCAATTGTAGATTTTGGAAAAAATTTGACGTCTTTTGTGAAGTAGTTTCAACTTGGAAGCACCCTTTTGTCAAAAGAAGAATCTATTCAATCAAAGAAAGGTATCATGGCGTGTTTTTGAAGATCCTCAGCATTATTCGGTGATGAAGAAATGAGCGAAGTCTAGAGTTTCTTGAAGATAGTAGAAGTCATTAAAGCCCTTCTATAAGTGCTTGAATGCTAGATGAGTACCCAAAATCGATCTTTTGTAGATCAAAGTCTAGGGTCCTGTAGAATGACTCCATATCTATGAATGCATATTTTGTTTCGAAATATATAACTTCAAATATCCAACTTTGTTTAGTCCTTTTGTTTCATTTGAAGACCAGAATAAAGAATTTTCTGTGATATAATTGTATTTGAGTTTGTCTCGGTTTTGACGACCCAATAAAAATTTGCTTTGAATTGTTTGGGTTTTAGTTTTATTATGGCCTAAGTTTCAGCGTACCCCCAATAATTTATAAACCGGGGTTGTATCACGAACACAGTAGAAAGAAATAAGTGGTAATTTATTAGAATTTCGTGGTGGTGTGAAAAATGATAACAAATGTGTTAAGAATTTTTGATAGGAAGTGGATTGGAGTCGCTGTTGATTAAGAAGTGTGTGTTAATATTATGGCGGCGTGTTGTCCGTATATTTTTCATCTCAGCACAAAACAGGGCGAAAATTGTGCGTAGAATCGAGCAAATTAATGGGTAAGAAGACCGGCCGAGAGTATCGAGAAAAATAGCTAGCAATTTTTCATTGTAATTCTATTTGAGGGAAGTTTCAATAAGCAGAATGGTTTTTATATTGGTTGTTGGTTGTCGGGTCGCAGTTCGAAACAGGGAGTAAGATAGGGTTATAGCTAGACTAGCCATGGACGAGCTCCAGCCAAAGACGAGTAAGTTTATTGGATAAAAAGGACCGAGTAGTAGTATTCGAAACTGCAGTAATGTATTAGGCGCCCCAGGCTAGTTGCCAGTATCGGCTTCACAGCATCAGTTGCATGTAAGGCACGCGCCCTTGAAGGATGGCACGACAGACGAGTATAATTGCGCCTGGACGTGATCAGAGTTTAATACAGACGTAGATTATCACTTGCCTTTGCAGTAGAAAATTCGATTTTTCAAAAACTACATTTGCAATTAGTTGTCTCCCGGGCGTTCTTAAATTGTTATCTTGGTTTGTTAAAACTTTAACAATTTGCATAACTCTCGCATTTATCCTCGCCTGCTGAAATATTTTAAATCCCTTTAATTTTAACCCACGAATTCACCCCTCATTTTTTAATATCAGCAACATTTTTCTCAGTTAACTAAATGTTTGTTTGTAGCCCGATTAAAATTGTCAATTGGACTGAAAAATTACCTATAAATATATTCATGTATGTAGGTACGACGTGTTTGCAAAATGAATGTGCCTTAATGACGGAATTACTAAAAATACTTTTATCAATGGATATTGTGCACAATTCAGTTCGATTCTGTGTTCATTAAAATCTGTTTCAAATAGACCTTTTGAAAATATTTGGAATTATTCAGTTTTTAATAAAACAGTTAATTATGTATACAAACCAGAACAATAAACATCATTTAGTATTTGTAAATGTTATATGCTAATGAGATACAAAATACCTATAAATCGTATGTTCTGTCCATTTTTTACGCATTGCCCATCAAGACTGAATACATAAATAATATAAAATTTTAACGATGTGATTGATTTTCAACTAATTGCAATTTAATAGATATTTAATTATCGAATAAAATTCTTTTCTCTCTAAAACAAAACCAAAAACAATTCCAATTGTAATTAGTACACTGTTTCTATGCTGTTATTCCTTTTCTAGTTCAAAGCAATTACCATTTATCGACAATTACCCGATTTAAAATACCGGGTTCTATTTAAATTTACTTAGAACCGCTTACACGTTTTGGTAGGTAAATAATTGTTTTCAACCATGAAAGCTTGTATAAGGGACTTAAGCAATTATTACATTTTTTACAATTATCCTGGAACATGTACAGTAATTATAAATAGATTATCTAGAGTTCACAGGATCAAATGGGCCGAGAAAAAGTTCTATGTTATCTTTACGGATAATCATTAATCCTTATTTTTAATATATGTGGTTAATGAAATAATTTCAAAATGAGTTAACTAAATAAATTTTCCTGAATTACCATAATTGGACCAAATAAACTAAGAATGCTGAAGTCGTTTTCGTAGAATCGGTACCGCCAAAAGTAATCCTAGCTTTTGTGAGCTGAGGTTAGGTTAGAAACTCATAAATATGGTACCAATTTCCTCGTCGAATTATCCTTGTCATACCTCGCACTTTTATCGTTCTTTATTCACTTTTGGATTCTGGTTTTCTCTCTTCTCCACCAAGAGCTCAATAGTTGGAATCATCTTTGATATGACATGATCTAACCCAATGTGCCTCCCGTAAAATCCTTATAAGTAATTAAGAAAATTGCTGAACTGGTTCATGCCTGCACACACATTCTGGTTGTAACAACATGACGAATCATCCAATTTTGATTCTTTGCACTTCAAATTTGATGTTGCGGTGCTCGCTGCGACCATCAAATTTCGTATCACGGTAAATGTAGTTAACGGCAGTGACGTGGTGAGCAATGAGCGACAGGATCTCCTCTCTGATTTTCTCGTTGACCTCTGACTCTTTGCGAGGATCAATGTGCTCAGGAAAATCTTCTCGTATATGCCTCCAAATCAGCGGATCAGTTTGAAGGTATTTTTGGTTTCATCTCTTTTTCATTTGTGTCTGCTTGAGCTAGCCTCATTAGCTTCCTTGGAGTATCTACTATAACTATCTTCGAAATTTGGAGGCGGTGGTTTTTGTTTTTTGTTTACTTGGTGGCTGTTGGATTTCGTATACAATTTTTCTTTGGCGACAAATGCGGTTCTTTTTCGCCACCATTTTGTATTTTATTCATCCACTGGATGATTTCGGCGTTTATTCCACATCCCGCGGAATGGTCCTTCTTGCAGATGGGAATATGGATCCTCCACGTGATTCTCATTGCAAACAAATATGACATGATCTAACCTAACATTACTTAGATCTAGCAAATTGACGCATTGTCATAATTTGTGCAATACTGATATTGATTGATGAGCATAATATAAGCACAGTTCTCTTAGTTTTTGTTGAGCTCTCTATTCTTGTAGAGTTATGTGTTTAAAACGCATTTAATAATGTACAATACAGATTATTCCCGAGTTTAATCCACTTCGTTTGTTTCGATGTATAACAACGATTTAAAATAATGTGTGCACATATGTATACTCGTACATATAGGAATTTTACATGCTTGTGTAAAACATGTAGGTAATACAGTATAAACTGGCTGGACTACTACTACGTTTGAAAGTTGATTAATGGCTAGTATCTTTGCCAATTAATTTGCACATATCTTTTCTGGTGATAAATATATTTATTACTTTATGAATAACTGAGCCATGAATGGTCAGATATGCTTATGAAAATAAAATAGATTATGTCAGCGAATTCCGTTAGAAATTGCTTTTTCTCCAAATCAAATGGATATGCAGCAGTGAATCTAAAAAGCATTCCAACTCATTTCCCAGAAACTATTTCGTCCAATTTTACTTTTTTTCTCGCCTCGTCTCACTCTTTGACTACCGAAATACTATTAAGTTTTTAGCTGTGTATAATGCGCGGTTCCCTCCATATAATTAAAGCAGTAATAATTAAAAAAAGTACTGGGAAATAGATTTGTCCGGGTGTGGGGTGCGGATATATTTTTAATATGTGAGTTGGTGAGCTTAAAGACGTCCCATTAAAAATAACTGGATTATCCACAATATTTATTATTTTCTTGATCTCTAAGCGCTATAAAGTGTACTTTTTAAAAGCCATTGGGGTACAAGTTGGACAGTTTACAACATGTGGATTGTGTCCCAAGCGTTTCCAGTCCAAAGCAACCCGGGAAAATATTGTTTTTCACCAGGCAAAAAAATGACTTGCGGTTTGATTAATAAATATAATTTTGTATGGTAAATATAAAACAAGGGGATATGAGATCGAAAGTACACAGTTTGTTCAGTGCAGGTTGTTTTATTGTATTGTAGGTCGCCTAGGGCCAAGTTAATCCTTTGGGAGCAGAGTGACGTCAGGACAATTAGAAATTGTGGTCGCAATTCCACCGCCGCTTAGCCTAAGACTCTGGAATATAAGCAAATACTAAACAGAGCCCCATGTGAATACTATACAAAACTCATTTTTCAAACCCACACAACACAAAACACACATATACATTATTTGATATTCCAACAATTATATTTGGTTCTTTCGCACCAAATCAAATCCGCAATTGGATTATCCGTAGAGTTGTGGAATTTTTATTTATCTACCGTGAATTTTGAAAATGTGGGTGTGTGAGTGTCGGGATATGAAACGTCGATTTCAAGACGCATTTCACCAAAATATGTCTCTTATAAGATTAACCGGTTCGCAGGCGTTCTGAAGTTTATTTATTACTACAGTAATTGAATGTTATGTTCGATGTACGCCCCACGTCACAAGCGAAACTTACGGTACCTGAAAATAACGCTTCAACTAATATTTGCAACTTCTGTTCACCAATCACACACTATTCGGTTTTAATTAAAACCCTCAATAATTATTTACACCTTTTGTTGATGGAACAATATTTATAACCATCAGGGAAAAATATTTGTTTTATACGCTGCGCTGGATATATATATAAGTATAACCAAAATAACGTTGTTAACTAGTAAAGAAAACAATTGTTTATCGAACACAACGGAGAGTTATTGATAAAGTTTTAAGCGTTCTTGTGGTCTGTCCTGATAAGTAGATTATAAGGACTCCAAGCCCTTTGAACTCGGTGCTTGGCACCTAGAGAGAAACCGATATCCAATTAAGGATTACTCAATAAGGTCTATGTTATCGTAACTACGTGTAGTAAAGGCTAACTTCTTAAGACCATAGGCGTCACGATCAATCAATAAATCCCGAAATAAATAAATTATTCAGAAATCGAAAACTGCTTAAAGATCTATCAATCTATCTTTACCACACCATCCACACAGACACTATTTCTTATTAACGACGGTACACCTTACGTTATTAAAAAAAACAGTGAAATTACGTACCTACTTCTAAAAAGATCCCAGGATCAAAACAATAAATTTCAGGATTAACGCCAACTTAAACTGTGTTGTTCTTAAATTAGTAACAAGCAATAAATAACGATCAATTATTTATGAATTTGTTATGAAAAGCGACTAAAGGGTTGTTGCATTAAAATCTGCGGTATAGTTATTTAGGATTATTGAAGTTGGGTTAGGCGCTTTGGGTCGTATTTTATATTATCGAGAGCATGTCACATAGCATAGGGTATGTGTATATTTACCATGTGCTAATGGTTTTATACAAAATATCCCTAACCCAACGATGATTAAAATATCGTCAATAAAAATGACGGGTTGGGACCCCTTGGCAATCACACTTGTCAAATTTAAAAATCGTTATTAGGCGCTAGAGCGTGATCAGGTCCGTCTTTGCACAGATTACCAGAGTATCAGTTTATGAAGTATACTTTATATAATTTGCTATGAAATTTACCTACTAATATTACCAGCTTATACGAGTACATCGATTTTGGATAATATTTTTGAAAGCTGTCCAAAAAATGTAATTTTTGTAAATTACAGAAAAAAAACATTTTTACATTTTATAAAAAATATATGCTAATACTGGTGGAACTTTCCTGAAATATTTTAACAGAAAAAAGTAAAAATGTTCTAAGATTCTACGTATATATTTTTAAAAAACCTAAAAATATTTTTCACTGGAAGAACCAAATTTAATGTGTTACCGACAATTTTGTTCAAATTATTAAATATGAAATTTAATTTAAGTAATATTCCTCGAGTAAAATTAATCGATCAAAAAGACATACTTACAAGAAGGATGTTTATATTTCGGTTATTTTTCAAAATGTTATGGATAACGAAACGAAAAGGTTCACATGTTATAGTAAATTGATATAGCATCCATTATTTTAATCAAGTTTTACAAAAACACGCGAAATTAATTTAAGACTCAGTTTTAAAGAGTTCAGTAATTTCTCGATGCAAGAAGTAATTATGTTAGAAATACGACATATGATATAATGTTAAATATAGATTTATTCTTGAAACGACTGAATACGTAAATATTGGTAAAAGATCAATAAAAGTTATTGCAGTTTTTAAATTTTAAAAATTTGTAATAGGAATAAAAATGAAAGGGCCCATATTCGAAAAGTTATCAAACAGTCCTTGTGTACGTTACCCCTGAACTCAGCCTTAAACGCATGAATACCATTAAAGGAAATATATAAATAGCAAACACACAAAATCGCTTCAAAGCAAAACAAATATTGATTTCTATTATAGCAAATACTAAAGAGTGTTAACACCAAACATTCCCGAAATAGAATTGCCGAAAAATTAAACCAAATGGAAATGTGGTGTGGTTGTAGGATAATTTACAGGAAATAAGTTTAGGTAAAATAGTGAACGACATCATCGTGATAATGAAGAGCAGCGGAAGCCAACATCAGTGGGTCGGGTCTGGAGATATTCATATAGCTGGTTGCCAAATAATAGTTTCACACTGTCTTGTGTAAGTACATGGCCGTCAAGATAGCATATCTCGTATCTGCCCGGTTTTATATCAGCCTTGCGTCAGGAACAGGCAACAGTGGAGACGGGAATCGAATCTGAACTGTACGTGTCCTGTTTGGATTTTAAAAGGAATGAACCTCTCCTTGCATGACTGAAGAATATGTACATACCTACTGCTACCGAATTCATGTCTTTTTTAATACAAAACAACGTCATAAAATGGAAACACACCCCACACCTGACATCAAACATTTCCTTTATTTGCAGGAAACTTTATAGACGTTCCTTACACTTCAACAGCAAATAAACCATTTAATTTCAGCGATAAAACAAATTTAAATGAATTGATTGAATACTTTTGTTTCCATCAGTTTGCATTATGTAACCAACCAATCAATATCAGTTTTAATTTAACTGACAAGAAATTAACTGTCAACAAATAATGTGTTTATATGTTTTTCATGGTTTTATGCGGAAAAATAATGAGATGAGTTTTTTACAAGTGCGGGATTAATAACAAAGGAAGAAGTTTAAAGAATAAGGTGATTGCATTTTAGTGGATTTATTTAAAGATATTTGCAGTATAAGCGTCGTTTTTAAAAAGTTTTTTTTGAAAGAAGACGTGGTGTTATGAAAGTTTGTGAATCTTATTAAGAAGGAAAGCGATACAGAGTTCTTTTACATACTAGTTGAACACTTTGCTGCCGCCTTCTGTCCCGCCGGTATTAAAATTTGTAATTTAATATCCCGTGTACTACTTTTATTAAGTTTTTTCCCCTCATCCTTTTGTTTCGCATCGGATGGGAATGGGTTGTTAAGAAATGCAGCGAATCGATCTTAATAAGCCGCATCCTTGATTAAATTCTCAGCTTAAAGCAGAATATCACTGTAAAATGTGTAGATAATGATATGCAATTGAGCCTACTTGGATAAGAACGATGAGAAGGAGTTACACTGAAGACACAGTAATATCCGGACCATGAAACATTAAGGTTCCTACCACTTATTAAAGGTAGTTGCCAGAGTTACTTCAGGATAAAGCTCGGGATTAGTTGGCCGCGAATTTCTCTCCATTTTACTCGACAATAATTTGCATTATTTTACTACGTCAAATTGAGTCTTAAGTGGAAACCCAATTGCGCACACAATCTCGTCACACTTCAGTTCATCAACAAACTCCTATACAAATTTCTTAAGGCAAACTTCCTACCATATTTACCTATTTTATGTTTTTAAGCCACACCACTAATCTGCGGTTGTAAATTTCAAATCGATATCTCCAAGGATTAAGTTGGTTTAATATCAAAAACTTCATATTACATAGTAAGTATATAATGTTACATGTCTCACCCTGAAATTTGTGGACCAAAGCTTTGTCTACACTTAGTTGTAAATTTGTGCGGAATCCAACAAATACTTAAACTTTCCCCATTTGCCTACTTTGTATCTCCTGCTGAAGTGTACCTGACATAATACACAGTCCACATACAGGATGCCTCTTGGGAAGCACTACAAATTTGCAACTTTGCTGATGTTAGAATTGATCCAAATCAACTGAGCGCCTTTACCAGAAATCCAAAGGATCGCATTGCGGTTTCACTAAAAAAAACATTCCATTAAAATTAGATATGCACAGGGGTAGGAATGGAGAAATTATAAATCATACTAAAATAACATACGGGGAATTATTTGAAAACAATTTAAAAAAAATAGATTCGTTTTATACAAATTCTTTTGTTAAAAGTATATTTTTATGGAAATATTCTTTTGATAGGATAATTAGGCGCAGTTTACGCTTTTGGAAACTGACATTATTTCTTTTTACGGTTTTTATTATACCTACACAGTTAAACATATATTGACATTTGGAAATGTTAAGCTTAATAATTTCGTAATCTTGTGATAATAAAATCTTTATATTCGTAATAAATTTCCGAATAAGTATATTAGCATATGATGGTGCGTGAAAAATGCAATCAATTATATAAGTTTTGCATAATTTTTGGGCTTTTCATATAATGTGATTGAAATACCTGATCAGATTGTAAGAAAATAGCTATATAAAGCTTGTTACGAATTTCAGCAAATATTCAGCTAATATAAACATAGCGTGTGTAAATGTAATATATTGCTGCCTAGCTTGGAAAATGTAATATACCGAAATCTACTTATATCTAATTGCAATTATACTTATACATACCTAGGTTTAACTATACGTATATTTCAGACAGTATTCCCTCAGCAAAAAATTTTAATTACTTTAATGAAATGTTTTATCACCACCATTAATTACGATAACTAGATTTTTCTAGGTGGAATTATATTAGATTGTCAACCGCAAATGACATCATAGTTATTTTTTTAAAAGGACTGAATCCGCGTTATCCTTTTTTACAACGGTAATATTGTCATGAATATAAAATGCAAAGTAAATTCTATTGTTGAAGCAAATTTCAGCAGAACATAATTTATAAAAGAAAATTAAAGTTTTATGAAAGTAATTGTATTAAAGCTGAATATTTATTTTATTTGGATAATGGTACTACATACAGTGATATAGAACAAACATATGAATTGCATTAAAGTTAAGAGATATCTTTTTAAACTTTTTATACTTTTTCATTCACGTTAAAATCCTCTGAGTTCTTGTAGGTGAAAACCTGAAAACATGACAGAGCACTTTGATAATATTTGATAACGTAGCTGTACTCTTATATACATATGAAAATAACCAGTTATTTTTATCTGCTTCACTATTTTAAATACACTTAACTTATTGTTACAGAACATACCAATTTAGAAGTCAAATCATACAATCCGGAATATGCTAGTAAGTACAAAGCTATTTTCATATTCCTATATGCAATATTTTACTGTAATTATGTTTGTATTTATCTCAACATCATCATGCACTTGTCTAGAAAAGCAACAGTAAAACTTGCCATTTATTTATATTTGCATTTCTTGTATATCCCAGCTAAACTCGGATAATGTCAACGTTGTGTCCGACAAGACATTATTCAAATATCGACTAAAGCTCATGATGATAGATTTGAGAATTCGTGCATATTTAGCACGTTAAATATCATGCACATACATTCTGTACTTAGACATCTGATGCTGATGCTGGACCAAACTTAACATTTTAATAACTATAACTACGGCAGGAGTCTTTTCAATGAATTTAATTGGACGTCTGCAGAGCTTGACCAACGAAACAATCCAAAGCTCCTTTCTTAGTGTAGTTAATTACCATGTGAAAACTCGTCAATTCCTGCATGGAATAATACACCTAAATTCCGCTTGAATAGATTAATTTAAATGTCAAACCAGGTTAAATGACGTCTATTCCATCACAATGTCCTAGAAACTCTGGCAGTTTAGGTAACAAAAAAAAACAGTTCGATGATAGATTTTCTTGGTTAGAAAAATCCGATGTACGAATGCAATTTGCTAAATATAAAATAAACTAAAAAAGCGTTTTGTAGTAAATGAAATTGGAAAAGTTTATTTAGATTTCTTTATATACAGGTTAGTATAGAATTAAATACGGTTTTCAATTGAACTTGATTTTTTTGCTTTGAAAAAGTTTTAAAATTTTTTGCGCATTTGTAGGGAATGTCAGTTATTTTGTCGGCATTTATTGTTTTTTTGTGAATAAGGAGTTTCGTCGGTTTCGGTCATCTTGTGTCGTGAAAAAGGGGTAGGAGGTAGTTTAGCTGTAGTCGGTTACAGATAATAGAAATTCCTACTGAATTCTCCCCCTTATCTGTCTCCAGTCACGGTCATACCGTTTTGTTGGTTAATAATCTACTTTAGGAAAATGCATAGTTCATTACATTATAAAGTCTATGTGAACTATACTATATTTATTTGATAGGTTTTAGTGATTTTCTATAATAATTTATAGGGAAAATAAAAATTACTGTAATAACATATCATCATACACAGAGAATCTATTATTATTATTAAATCAATAGTGAAGTTAGCAGTTAAGAACGAAAAGTTGTCGTATAATATATTTTTTTAATTAGTAGAGTTAGAATTGTTAAAATTTTACAGATATTTGAGTTTTGTTAATTATGAGTCGAACATAAAAGTTGTATTCAGTTTATTATAAAATGAACCTCTATAAAATTTTGTCAACTTAACTGCGGAGTTTTAATTATTGGTATAGTACAACAAAACGGAAGTTTAAAAAGTTTATACTTATTGGATCAATATCGAGATTATAATCATTAATTTGTTTTTGGGAGTTTCACATAAAATCAGTTCGGAACAACCCCTAAAAACATGATGCTCATCTTGTTGCACGATTAAATACTTAAGTTGTTAACTTCTAAATGAGGAAATAAAAGTTTACAAGTTTTGTTGAATTTTATTTGAGCTAAAACTTTTCAACTCACCGCAATTTATTGCTGATCGATTTGCGTACAGTAATATTAATAATTCTAGTTTTATTACCACGAAAATAAGGGGAAAAAATAGCTTTGTATGGAACGGACATAAAATTGCTGATATATTTATCAGTTTAATATGTTTCGAGGTTGGATATCGTTATACTAAAGCAATAACAGTAAAACTGATGTAAGATACCTTTGAGGTAATTTGGATGTTCCAGTGGAATTAAGTTAATAACAAGTCGTGACAACCGAATCGAGGCTTTGTTAAAATCCGTGTTATATATTTGTTGTAATTGGGAGCAGCATATTTAAATTATCTAGTGAATTAAACTAATCTTTTCCTAATACCATTGTATATATAAGAGACTCAAACTAAGCATCTAGAATCTACAGTGACAATGTTTACTCTTACTGGACAGAATGTGTGCTGAAGCTAATTAATCCGTATCCTCCTACTTCTCGTCCTATCGTACTACGAACGCCTACAATCAGATACAGCATTAGATCGCTCGAACGCTCCAGAACTTCTGATTTAATGAGGGTTAGCCAATTATTGACAGATTGATGAAATTGTTGATAAGTTAACTGAATACTGACTACATAGACAATTCTACTAGAGGCAATATCTGCTAACCTCAAGAACCCCCACGCCAAAACCATTATCAAATTATTACGGAATTTGCGTTAGTATATTAACCTATTTCTAATATCACTCCTAAATAAACAATCTCAACAATTAAGTTACAAATCATAGCGAGTTAGAGCTGATTATCTTCGGATAGAACAATTTGAAAGTCTGCCGGATGCGCCGGGCGCAAATTTCATCCAACTCGCTTATACATTTATTATTATTCAGGATAATTCTCTTGCAGACCCGTTGGATAATTGAGAATTAATATTCGGTGGTGGTAGGAAAAAATGGTGAGCGAAATTTCCGGAAAAGCGCCGAAGATTGTCGGGTGAAATTATGGCGGAGGCGCCGGGACAATTCCGTTAGAAAAATAGCTTGTTTGAAATAACATTAAAATACTTTGTATTTTGATTAGAAATTCACTGAAAACTTCCTCATCATGAACTTTATTCCGTTTATATCGAAGCTAATTGAAATCATCAACTTAATGGTTCATTGGAAAGTTAAACTTCTAAACAACTTTAATAAGTTTTCTACTTTCCCTAATGAATTAGTTATAACTTAAGTTTTTATTTACAAGCATATTGCCAAGTTTAGCAACAGAAGAAACAACACATCCTGATGGAATTAAATATCAGCCAAAACTTTTGTTTACAAAGATAAAAGTTTGAATTCGATTACTAAAAACGGTTTGGATATGGGACAATCGCTGTAAATGTTACCAAATTTTGAAGGGATGTTTCCTATGATATGTGTCACAGTGACCACTGGGTCTGCTCGACGGAGGCGTCGCCCCCCACCCGATCGGGACACTTCGACTACAGCGCCAGTCATTCGCGAGCTTGCTAAGCAAAAGCACGTAAAGCTTTTACACAATACGCGTAGACTCGCGACAACCACGTGTTTCAGCAACATTTTCAATAACTTAAATTAATTGTTAATTGTTATGGGTGGCATAATTCTGCAATTAGAGGTGAGCAAAATAATTGTTGTAGTTGACAGGAAAAAAAAGGTATACATCACAAATATCAATAATTTTTTTTTAAAGAAATTATTTTAAAAAGAAATTTGTAGAATAAAATTTAAACAAACTCCAACTGTTGTTGCATAGGTGATATTGCACAGTACATATGTATATAAAATGATATTTAGTTGACATATGTTATTATATGTACTGTATATATTTTAGCACCGTTTGTATGCATTAGTTTCTACAGGGTGAATTTGTTGTATGAACCGTAAAAACCACTTAGTATAAATAAAATATATAAAGCTTTTTCGCCGCATTATTTAAGGGCTGTGGATCAGTGACAAAATCGGATTATTATTAGCGCCGCTTTATTTTTCCTATGCCAAGACGCTACAACGGTATCACTGAAACTGAAAAAACTCAACATTTTATACAAGTTTTTCCAGCGAGAGATAAAAATAGAAGAAAATTCCTTTTATTTGAAATTTAAATTCTAAAGTCAGAGGGACAATTCATTGTCTTCAACTATATTGGATAATAAGTGGTGTAAATGACATATACAAAATTTGACATTTTTTCCGCTACCTTGGTGTGACAGAGAACAATATCAAAGTCAGAAAACATATTTACTAAGTTGGTGGTATACAAGACGTGAACCTGGGACTCATAGTGAATATCAAATAAGAAGTTGAAGACTTCAGTAGCAGCTGGGAACGACCTGTCAACCGCATTTCTAGTTTGTCCTTTTTAAACGTCCCACCTCCCTGTGGCTGGTGGCTATGGTATGATGCGAATCGACAATTTCCTTATTCGCAACCCCTCAGCTCTTTTAAATTCTTTGCAATTAATTTAAAAGTTTTTACATATTTTATTTGAAGTGCATAATTGAATAAAAGATTCATCATGCGAAAAGTTTTATCGTTATTGCACTCAGCGCATATTTTTAAAATTCACACGATTATTTTCATAATTTCGTTGGATTTTTTCGGAATAGCGCAAGGGATAAAAAATCGAAATTGGAAACTTAAAGCAATAAAAAAGGTTAAATCCCCCAAAGACAAAAGATTAACGGGACGTATGAACCAAGAAGGGGGAACTGGTAGCAGTTCAAGTAATAGACTTTATAGAGATACGACTTAAGCTATATATTTGCTGGAGAATACTCGATTTGTATTCCACGCCTTAAGAAAGATATCTTAGATCTTGAAAGAACACAGAACGATTTAATAACAACTGAAATAATTTATTTAAATGAAACAAGGACACACAGCGCAATAGATATGAATTTTGACAAAATTTACGTAAACTGTTTGTGGGGGGAGTTATAAAAAGCATCCTGTATTATAAATGTTCATTGTATGTACGTCGTGGGGTGCATTAAGAAGGGTGAGTAACTTGCCGCCGACTAAAATGTATCTTTAAGCACGCAACTTTTAGCGTTTTGTTGATTTTCCTGTTCGGAAAACCCAACAAATAACATAAAGTAATTAGTAAATGTAAAGTACAAACCTAGTGGATAAACAACTAACCAAAGTGTTTTAATAATATCAAACATTGATGAGAGTTTCATCAATTATCAGGACAATAAAACAAATTTACATGGGAAATGAAATTTTGGCGGAGGCGCCGGTCATAATCATTTTTATTATGTTATATAACTTTAACACAACATTAATAACAGTTATTTTACAAGCACCAATTATCTAAATATAAAGTCCGCAACCGTTTTATGCATGGAAAAAGTCATAAATCTAAATTAAATGCTTGTCTGCCGTAAATGAATATAAATTTACGACAAACATTTTTTTGCTGCATCCAAAACCGTTCAATTTTTATTGTTGCAGCCAACGTCCAAATCAGTTTTGCTTTAATTAACCATTCACGTGCAACCCAACTAATTTATTTAAGAAAATTATTGGTTTATTTCTATTGGCATTGCGCTTTGATAATTTATGAAATGAACCTATCAGAAGTAAAGCCTTGTATATATTCTGTGTTGTTCTGAGAACCGGTAATGATGAAGGGGATATTAAGTTAAATCACTGGGGCGGCACTCATCTGGATCAAGTTGTTTATTTATAATTGAAAATTGAATCCGCTACTGTGAAACACTATACAACTATTCCATAGAGACTAATGTCCCACTCGTTAAACGCATGATGATCGTGGACCATATTAAAGACCCTTGAACGAGGTAACCAAAAACTTTTGAACTGGTTTAGCAACCATCAGGTGGGAATTATTTGCATTTACAAATTTAATAAGGTTACCATGCGAAAAGGATTCGATCCAACCAAACAGTTTGTTAAAAATTATTCAGTAAAATGGAAATGACTCATACTGTCATCATAAAGTAGAATAATTGAGTTTGTTGTGTTAGTTAGAAAAAACCAATGGAATTAGATAATCGGTTTTTGTGGATCGAACAAATATAAAGTTTTATTTTGTTGTGACAGAAAATAATAAAGTATTGTTGCATGGGAAATTACGGACAACACAGTAAACTAATTTATTATTATTATCTTACCTCACAAATATTTTCTGAAAGAACTCAGCACTAGTACACAGAAGCACGTATCAATATCGACTGTGTTATTCTTTTCTAAACATTTGTTGTTCAAAATACATACAAGTTTGCATATATCTTATATCTAAAGAATGGGATTGCTTGCTCAGCATTATAATTCATTCATTATTATTTACTTTTTATCAATATTGTGTACTGTTATTTGTTGATATGGCGAACTGTATTAAATAAAAATAACCAAAGAACTAAACCAAGGATAACGATTAAATTTTAATTGGACGTTGCCAAGGTGAAAAGGTATTCGACTAATTCAACTTTATTCAATAAAGTAAAAAAAATGGATAATTTTGAGTGCGGTATACAGGGTGCCGAATTCAGGTAAAGCCCTGAAATGAAATCTAGTTCTGTAAATATATTTGAATATAAAAAATACAAATGAATATGTAAAAATTTGAGGTTGTGCGAGAGTTGTTACATAAACAGTGCATGGAAAAGTGTAAAAGTGCATCCTAACTTCTCTCTGACAATAATCTAAATTAATCTACTTGCCGTAAGTTTATCGTTTGAAAAACCAGTGGATTTGTTGGTTTAGTGGCTAGAAACATGAAGTGTGAATTTGTTCAGCACGATAATAGCGTTAATGCGAAATAATTTGTTTCTTAATGTAATTATTCCGAAATTATCACACGGTATTACCGGGGGTAATGTTATTTTCTAATTTAATTGAGTAATAACTCATAGTTGTGATGAGATGCAGCTTGGAGCCAAACTCACATTTCATTGTCAAACGATGTGATCTGTTTGCTTACAATTTATCAAAATATTATTGTGTACAGAATATACATTAGTTCAGAACGATGCTCTCAAGTAAAACATCTCAGTTAGTAGCTGGTTTAGCAGGAGCGGCTGGGAAATTATATAACAACATTCTTCATTCAGAAATTTAAAACTCGACTTCACTAATTTAATCATGTTCAATTTATCTAGAAGCAATATTGGCGTTTAAACACAGTTTTATATTCTATGTGGCTAAACAGATTTTTTTTAATATTGTAACTCGATGCTATCAGCCATATTGCCAGTTTAGTTTTCTCTACTGTTTCGTTTCGTTTCGCACCTTCGTACCTATATAGGCTTTTAAAATTGCCAAAGTGCAATTGATTATTGCCTTACATTCGATCTAGCGATGTCGAATGTAAAAAAACTCATTTTCCAAATTTTATACGAAAATAACCTCATAACCTTCGAATAGAAAACCCTATTTACAGGGTAATAGAAATAACATCAACCGTCTGTGTGTTCAGAAACAGAAAAACTTTTTGTATTACCCAAATAACAAAGTTTCGTTTTCCGCGTTTCTCTTTCATATATGAATTGGGTTATTAGTATATAAATATTTATTATATTTGTGTGTGCGGATTGAAACAAAACAAAATAATTGTAAACTATACTAGCAAAATAGTTTGTTAAACATTTAAACAGCAAACTGTTAAATATCTATTATGTGCCATTGGAAAAACAAATATTAGTTTTGATAAATTGAGGCGAATTTTGAAATTTAGACAATTCCAACTTCCAACGCAAATCAAAATAAAAGCGCGTTAATAAATGATCGTATAAAATATCCAAAGGATTCCACTGGTTAATTTAGTAAAGGTTAACTGATAACAACGTAACCTGGGTCAGGTAAGCGTAATTTAGATCCGATCTTTTGTGTCCTGATACACTTTGACCTGTGAAATTAGTTCTTGTTGATTGATCGATTCCTATCTTTAACAGCTTTACGAGTCAATGAATTTTTCGTTCTCAGTTAATTATTACGGATGATTTTACACGGCTAACGAAAATTTCTCTTTGATGATGTCCAATTATTGTGATAAATTCATTGTAATTTTGGTGAATGCGCGGTTGTAGTGCAGTGGTTTTTGATAAATATAGCTCAGTGTGGCCGGATTCAATAAAAGAAGCTTAGCAGAAGCTCTAATTCAAAATATCTAGACATGTAGAGTGGCAATGTTTAAGATAAGCGCGCCAAGCTGTACTAATATAGGGTTTCGTACTGGTGAATAGAGGGTTACTTCTCGCGAGACATAACGCGTACGTAGCTTACAAAGCACAGACCTTATCGCGTCAGGTCATAGAAAGGTTGCACCGAAACCACTTTGTTATTAACCTTTTGGATTACGGAACGCAGCACTGCCTTCTAATCATGTCTTTTAACCTTTGCTATACATGCTTTTATGTTTGTTTTCTCAAACCTCGGCAAAAAATTCGTTTACTTTCATTTGAATTTCATACCCAAACACATTACCTACAATTTTTTCTTTTTGTTGTCCGGAAATATCGATTTGCAAATTATATTAAAAAAAGTTTGTGTTACTAAATTAAATTAGAACAATTTGTTTTATAATTGTTTGACGACTGCCGTCGCCTCATTGTGATGGTAATGCAGTGGCGGTATAATTTGTGAAGTTAATTTTATCGAGGAGCATTATCAGTGTCTGGAAAATTGGCAACATTGTGTTTGATCGAAATAAGTGTGCAATTTAAAAAAGTAATTTATGTTAGTGTAAAGTAAGTCAAAAAGGCATGAAATTACTAGTTAAGACGAAAGTAGTAAGTGGCGTTGTATTCTCTAGAGCTCCAAGAAAAAACCGATTCAATTCTATCCCTACATTTCATTATCATTGCGGTATCTCGGCGCGTGGATTGTTGATGTTGGTGGCACTGACATGACACTGTAATCTTTTGCGAATATTTGCTTAAGTTTCTGTTACCTAGGCACTAAAGAAGCTGAAAATTTTATAAACCTTTTTATCGTTCTAAGGTTATACGACTATACATACCAGGAAATACAACCAGGTCGATTTCAGTAATTGATCTTCTCCTTTCGCCTAGACATTCATGTTGCGAATTCCCTCGCGTTTTGCGCGTTTTACTTTGTAAATTATAATTTACATATCCCTTATTATCTTGTGTGTTCCCTAAATTTATGTAAAAGCTACTTCATCTTGCTCAACCTTTCTGCTGCGGTTTCCTTTACAATCAACATTACGGAAGCTATGTTACGTCGACTTAACAAACAAACATTTGTTTTATGATGTTTTATACATTCAACAAGTGCACCTTTTTCATAACCATACGACAGAGGATTTTTTCATAAAAACATTCCCCTTTCTACTTTCGCCATATTTACCTCAAATTTTATATTATGCTAACACATAACTCATTTTATTTTTTCTACTTAATAGCTCGCCGCAAATTCCTCACTATATAACATATATTATCAGGGCCGGATTCAGATATTTTCTGCGCCTCTCATAAAAAATAATGGAAAGGGATTTGGCAGTTTCAAAGATTAGGTTCATAAAATTGAAGAAAAATTAGCTAGAATCTCGGTAAATTTCATACAGAAAAGCGCTCAATTTTCACAAATTGCAAAAATTTTACGTTACAGTGAAAAATTTATAGAAAAAAAGAACTTTTAGTTCATTCTTCGCTATAGTTTTACACATTTTACGGAAGATTCACTCTATAGTTTTGCAAAAACTCCTAAATATAATTGAAATTTTCCATAAATTCTTAAACTCGAATTTTTTACGATGAATAATGAATAGTTTATTCTTCAAATTTTCAGTGTAATTTCCAACCTAACAAAAAAGTAAAACTAATTTACTAACCTAACTTAATGATTTTCACGGAAGATTCAATTTTTTAATTCTAAAAACTTTGATGAAGATATTCCAACCCAAACAGAAACCTAGAGTTGAAGAAATATGATCATACTTACATTAACTTTTTTAAATCGCAAATTATTCAAGGCATTTGGTTAGAATGCTTCGATTGGAAATTTTGATGGGTAGAAAGAAGTAAAATGAAGTGGTATTTTCCAGTTTCACTGCACTCTCCTGCCTAACCTATAAATAAATGTTCACATTGTCATTTAAATTACAAGTTGTACTTGTTGTATGGAATTGAAGTAGAAATATGAAAACCCACGCACAAATTTCTTAAAATTATAATATCGGCGCCCACTTGATAGATAGGGCAAGGACCTGGAGCCTCACCTTACTCCCGGCTTTTTTTCTAAAATATGTATAGAAACGAGCGTTAAAAATAAGTTATCATTTAATTAAAGATCATTTAACATAGCGGAGCTCATTAAGTAATTCTATAGCGTTATACATTATCCGGTTTGTAGGGGAAGCCTTCCCGATCTATTGATTGCTCTTCATTACCATCAACATGGTGCACTGTGATTTTGCTCGCTATTCAAAAAGCAAGAAGTGTTTTAAGAGGATGGTCTGAATGGTGAAATGAACAGCTAGCAGAATAACAACATTCCAGACCACAATGGTGCTATAAGTATCGGGATTCCAACTCAGTCGTTGTATTTCCGCATCGACACATGTATCTTCCGAGCTGGCGCCCCAAACGTTCCTACACAACCCAGCCTCCGCGGCCGTGGCTTCCATCAATCTTGTTTTCTGTCATGCACCATTTATCTCCGTATTTTTCGCCTGTCCTTGCCTTACCTTGCAACCAAATGTTTCCAACTTACAGAATTACCGATTAGTATATTTCTTTGTTTGTACCCAAACTATAACTTACGGCTAGGGAAGTTGTGCAAGGAAATTGCTAAGAATTTTGGCCAGTTTCGATAAATTATGCAACTCACACCAGTGGGGCCATTAAATATAATAAAATTCTACAAAAACCTATCCCACACCTGGTACCAACTTGAGAGGGAACGCCCGACGCATCGTATTTATCAATATGTTAGAAGGGACATTTATGTCATCAATAAAAATGTGCATAATTGCCAACAATCAGCCGAACTAGGAGCCGAACTTTTACATACTATAAACAGCAAAATGACAAAATTATTTAAATTAACGACTTTAATAATAAAGTAAGTAGTCAAAGTGTAATTTATTATATATTAGTTTCGCAGTTGTGAAAATACTTTAGTAAGCAAAAGTGCTGTAAGCACGTATATGAAAAGTTTCAGTTTGAAAGTCTCGTTCACAGCTGTGTTATAATCGATTTTTGACACTTGTTTAAACCAAAAATAGGTTATCAGCGACAGGATATCATAAATGTTTTTATTTGTTTTTACCCTCCCGGAAACTATACGTGGGAAAAAATCATTAGACAATATTTATAATAATACTAGCTTTTGAGTAATAATTACCCTATTGGCACATATTTTCCAAATATAAATCGAAAAATACTTTGTTAAAAATATATGTCAGAAATTTAAACAAATCCTGACAAAAAATATTGCGGATTATGAAAAGAGCTCCACAATTTTATTGTAATGTTGTGTGATAAATAAATATTTACATACGCTTATACTTTATACAGTTGCGTTGCTATGTTAAATTTCCATTTGCATAGATATGTGATTTGACGATAAAAACTTGTTTATAATTATGAATAACTAAGCCATTTTGCAAATGCAGGTAGAAAGAAAGGACATATTTCTGTTTATGATACCCTCTTTAAGATACAAACTTAAGAACTGAGTTTGTAACGTCTTATCTGACTTTTTAGTAGTTTTAGGTTTTGTTAACAAAATATGGTGGAAATCTAGTAAATTCTCTAAAATATATGACAGTGTTGATAAGTTAGTTTATCGATCGGTTGTGGAAATTTATAAGAAAAACTCGATAGGTTTCCTGAGGAAAATATGGGCATTTATAATTAATTGTTGTTTTAAGTATGCAGTGGATTGTTAATGGTGTTTAATGACAAGTAGTTAGCTCAGAAATATTATGTTCTTTTTACTGGAAAGAAACAATTAAAATGTAATTTGATTCCAATAATACTTTATATTAATGCTACGCCAACGACCTATTAATGTGGTGTAAACAAAGAGAATTTAATATCTTAGAATAAAAGCTTTTGATAAAATTTTACTTGACTCTCGTTGTGACGTAACTATATTCTTATGATAATTATTAATATAATGGAGTTTTTATTATTTGGCAACGATATGAAAATGCAGACGCGATATAGTTTTAATGTAGAAATAATAGCTTGAAATTTCAGAAAACCGAAATAGAAACCCTTCGTTATCTACAATAATAATAAAAAGAACGTTAAAGCGTTTTTATCTGCGTTAAAAAAATAAAAACTCGCCTGATGTTGGAAATTTTCGTTAACATGTAAGTTTTTTTATTCCGAGAAATTAACTTAGACCCAAGGAAAAAATGCAATGAGAAATGGCGACGTGAAAAAAACATGGTGAACGATAAATATTTAGTTCTGGCAAGGCAAGTGCGACGTTTTAATTAATTTCTTTCGTTATCGTTGTTTCTTAAAGCCAAAACCCGACAGTTTCTTGTGATATATTTCGTTTATTCGTGTTTAAACGGCATGACACTCATGACACTGGACTTGACAGCATGTTAACGAGTTACCATAAGACGCAAGACACAGAAGCACCCACAGTTGCTCAACAAAACGTTTGATATCAGGTGGCTATTTCTACAGGATCAGGATCGTGCACAAACAAACGCACTTTGACGTATTACTAACTAATTTTCTTGGTCAACAAACATTTTAATTAACAATATTTGAACAAAAAAAACAAAATATGTATTCAGTGAATATTTGTTTAGGCGAAGAACAAACGAATACAGTGCCGGGGAAATGGAAAATAATATATTGCTTTAATTAATAAAAGGGTTTACGTGCTGAGGTAATTTTTTTTAATTTCGTGTATTATTAAATTAATATCAAAGAGAAGCTAGTAGTACTGAAATATGAATCAGTTATCCAACAAAAAAGTTTTCTCTAAAATATGTCATAACTCATGTGTAAAAGCCTCGACTAATATAAGAAATAAAACAATAGGAAGTTGACACTTCATGGACATTTGAATAATTTACCGCGTCTAGAACTGAAGTTCAATTTTTCAGCAAAAGTTGAGTACGGCGTGCTTTTTGTTCAGTTCACATTAGTTTTTCGTAATAATGGATTAAGGTTATTGTACAACCACGAGGCGCTGTAGAAGCACTGTCGGTTGGAGAGTTGGCGAAATAAACATTACGGAGAGAGGGCACATTGTATAAAGCTTTTTGTTTTTCGTGCACCAGTGTAATTAGTTAACGCGTAGGGCTCATAAACGTTAAAGTCTGTAACACGTGTGGGTAAGTCTGAAACGTTCTGTATTTTTAAAACTAATCAATATTACTCAATCAAAAAACGAATTTCCTGCACTCCACCAAAGTTTCTATTGAAAAATACACCAGTAGACGTCAATAAAAACATCTAATAACACTAAACTAACGCGAATGGAAACATTTAGCTCCGTGGGCGTGGCTAGTCATGATAATCGAAGATCTGCGTAGGTGTAATTCCAAAATAATGTGAAGAAAGTTACCGAAATCTGGCTATTCTTCCGTCATTGATCGGATTTCTTCAATTCGTCCTATTACACGATGAAAATTAGGGACATTTTGGGATCTATTTTTTAATCGCTGGTATACAAAAGCTCTTTCACTCTATCGGAGTTTCGTCTCTATTATTTCATCTTTCATATAGAGCTCATTTTTCTGGTCCCAATCTTATCACCTTTGGTCTTGCTTATTGAAAAAGATTTTCAAAATAAGCTCCAAAAGAAGACCCGAAAAATTATAAAAGTAATAGAAACAATAACATGGATAATGGATATATAATCTACTCGAGGATTTTTAAAAACTTTATCAAAGAAGAACAGTCAGAGTTCCAAGTCAACCACTGAAAATCCCTTAAGAGTCATTTCAGTCAATGATTATAATGACGAGAACCAGAAAAGGATAACCAAATCGAGGAAAGTTATTGGAGCTTTCATTAGATTCGGCGAGAGCGAAATACATACAGACTGTTAATTCATTTACTAGACATGGACCATTTGTGGGCGTGGCCAGTGACTTTCAAATATCCCCATAACTAACCACAGCAAATAAACTTATCATAAAATTCCTCTTGATGTCGTATATAATCTCTAGGATTTTTAAAAACTTTATCAAAGAAGAACAGTCAGAGTTCCAAGTCAACCACTGAAAATCCCTTAAGAGTCATTTCAGTCAATGATTATAATGACGAGAACCAGAAAAGGATAACCAAATCGAGGAAAGCTATTGGAGCTTTCATTAGATTCGGCGAGAGCGAAATACATACAGACTGTTAATTCATTTACTAGACATGGACCATTTGTGGGCGTGGCCAGTGACTTTCAAATATCCCCATAACTAACCACAGCAAATAAACTTATCATAAAATTCCTCTTGATGTCGTATATAATCTCTAGGATTTTTAAAAACTTTATCAAAGAAGAACAGTCAGAGTTCCAAGTCAACCACTGAAAATCCCTTAAGAGACATTTAAGTCAATGATTATAATGACGAGAACCAGCAAAGGAGCGAAATACATACAAACTGTTAATTCATTTACTAGACATGGACCATTTGTGGGCGTGGCCAGTGACTTTCAAATATCCCCATAACTAACCACAGCAAATAAACTTATCATAAAATTCCTCTTGATGTCGTATATAATCCCCTGTCGAATCCAGTATGACTTCCTTATCAATAATACTCGTTATATATGCATGTACATATATTGGAAGCAGTATTCTCTAAAAGGAATGCAAATTTTTAAGTATAGTACGTACCTAATTTGAATAAATTTGTATGAAATAAACGACCAGAAAATATCTAACAAAAGTTTGTGCAACTCGATATTTTATATCCAGCATAAATGTTTAGGAAGTACAGTTTCGGTTTGAAAAAAAATTCTCGTACAGACTTACATATAAGTACTAAATAATAATGTTATTAAAATATTTCTACAGTTTCTTTTTTTTTGCGAAAACCTGAATGAGTCCGTATCCTTTGCTTGGAATTTGAAATATCTACATATATTGAAGTTGATTATATGAGTCATAAATAAATTGAGTGTGCTTGCAAATGTTGAGTGATTCAAAGGGTTGCACAGAAACCCTACAAATTGAAATAAACTTAGTAATGATGTTCTCTGCATCAAAAGCTTAAACAATATTTTGTCACGTTGAAACTTTGATTTATTGATAACATTCAAAAATTTTAGTTTTTTCATTTGTGAATATTACAAGAATTGTACTTGACGATAGATTTCAATCCCCAGGTGATATTTCGACAAGTAAATAGCATTACGTGAATGGGTATAATAGGGCAATTGTTGAACGAATCAATTTAAAGTGTCACACGAAAAAATATTTACACAATTTCCTTCTATATTGAATGATTATTATTAAATCGTTATCTAAAATTTAGACAGGAAGGAATTCTAGGTATTTGATAATATTAATGAAATTAGAATTTATTATTAATGACTTTAAAAACCAATTATAAAATGCAGATTTGTTATAATTGTATTCATGTGTGATGTATACCTTTTTGTCGTATTTTTATTCATATGTTATTATATAATGTGTTTTAATCTGGGATTTTTAGCGAATGTGTGTTTAAATTTGGTTTATGTTTAATTTAATTTCATTTAATTAACATAGATCCAAATTAAAAAGCATTCACAATAAACTATTTTGTTTATATAAAAGAACCCAGGTTTAACTATTTCATAATTAATTTACCTTGTATTTTCCAGATTATCAACGATAATAATAATTAAAAAAGTAAAAACAGAATAGTGCTACATGCTCCAAAAATGACTTTTAGAACAGTAAAATGAAATCATTCGAATTCCGAACAATTATAAAATTGTAGATTGATCGTTTAGTAAACAAAAATTAGTTTAAGTGATGTGGAAGCCCCTCAAAAAAAATGTCCGGGAGTGTAACTTTATTACAAAATGGATTTGGACGGTACAAATGGAAAAATTAACCACAATCAACAAGCATTTTTAAATCGGTACAAAAATATAGAATTTAAATCACCCCCGACGTATAATAATGACTCATGGTACGTAGGGGAAGCGGGCTCCACGGGGCGGATCAATAACAACCTCAACAATTCTTGTTGTTGGTTAAACACCGAAGAGGATAACATGAGGTACAATAACGCGCCACAGTCGGCGGCCAGGATGGTAGCCTCATACGGCGTCTACAACGACACAGGCTTACGTTCAGATGAAGATGAGGATGGCTTTATACCCCAAGCAAATGTTTATCGCGGAGTTGTTGTGAATGCTTCCGGTGATAGTACTGTGGTCCGGTCCTCGCATATGCAAGAACCGGCCCCCGTCGAAACGAACTCGTGTGGGTGGTGTTTAAATACGCAATCAACGTCCACACCACCAGCTAGAGACTCCTGTTTAATATCATGGTGTCGACCCACCATTTTACTTCTTATTTTAGTGTTACTTGCTGTGGTGTTCGTGTTGGTCTCCGGGATATTACTCTACTATAACTGTATGTTAATATCCTTAGTTTAATGCATGATGCGCATGCTTTTGTACAATTTGTTGCTTTGCCTGTGTAATTTCAGCCTAAAACTGTGGAAATTATTGGGGGCGACAACTTGGAGGAAATTCGTAAAGTAGCATAATTAATCGCACCTACGTTATATAAAAACCAGCCATTAACGTTTGAATTATACGCTTTTAAAACATTTGATTCAACAGAGTTTTTAAACTTAACTTAGAACAGTCGAACAAGTTTTCTTTTTAACTCACTAAATCTAGCTAGTTTCCAGGAAATTCATAATGTCTCACTACTTTACTTTTATTTTCTAAGACTTTAAAGTACAGCAAACCTCAAAAATTTAAGATGAGTTAGGAGAATACCCACCTATTAAAACTAAATACAATACACAACAACACGTTTTTCAGCAATAGAAAGACATTCAAGGATTTCTTCTAGAATTTCAATTAATAACTTCAATTTTTTCCTGAATTGAATTCGAGACCTAAAAAGTCAAATTTTCACAATATTCTAGATGGCTAACCTAATTTCAAAAGGAATCTCGAAGGAAGTTTCAGTGATTCAATACTTCTTGAAATAAATTTGGTTCTAGAATTTAATCAAAATCTTGGGAACTGTGTTCAGTTTTGCGCCGGAATCGAATTTGGTTAAGAAAATGTCCCAGTTTCCGCCATAACTAGAATATTCACGATTTCTTCTAGAATTTGATAAATATTCTTAATAACTGCCTTTAGTTTATCTCCTGAATTAAATGCAACTCGTAAAAAGCCTAATTTTCGTAATATTCAAGATGGCTAACCTAACTTGAGAAATCTATTAAAATTGTCATGATTCAAGCTCGAAACTAATAAAGACTCTAGAAACTTTATGGAAACGAAATGGTTAGAACTTTTACAAGACGAATCACTGAGGCGTCAAGGATATTTGAATTCAGGACAAGATTTTACAGAAAATAACAAATTTTTTAATAAATTCTAGGAATTAATCTCAATTACGAATCAAAATTGGAAATAATTTTCTAACTATTTCCAGTTGATCTAAAAATTAGTTACTTTGTGGAAAATCTTGTCCTGAGTTGAAATCTCCATAATACCGTTGATGCCCTAGTGATTCGTCTATTTTTAAAGCTTGTAAAGTTTCTCACCATTTCGTTCTTGTTCCTACCATAAAATACCTCATGGGAGCCACGCTCCTCTTCAACATTCACCCTGTATACCTCAGCGCCCTCGTAAATCAAAATCCCTGATATAGAAGCTAGATTCCCTTTTACATTGTGCAGCGTTAAAAGGAGGTTATTTTGTCGATAGTTTACTGAAAAGCCGTAGCTTCCTGAAGTTATATATTTTCTATTGCGGTGAGTATATAATTAGGTAGCGAAATGAAGTTAGTTTTCGGCTGATATTACCTGTGGTATGTTTGATATTACCCCATGCATAAGTAGATACTCTGTTAGTTTATTTTCATGTCTCCACGGCGCCTCATATCATATAGTAGACGGGTAAGTTGTAATAGTAACTTGGCTCGTTAAGTTTGTGTGGAGCTCTAGCACGCATCCTCCACATTTAACTACAACTTGAGCTTACACTTGTACGCATACTGATTCATAGTTAATGAAGAACTACTAATGGTACACCTATTAAAACTAAATGAAACGTTCTAATTGCATCTTTATTTTAGTATTATTATTATTAGTTCCGTCGAAAGGTTATTTCCTGGAGTACAAAAAACATCTCGTCATTTAATATTAACCAATTAGCTTTTTCAGCTATTTTTAAACCAATAAACATCATCCAAAGACGCGACTTTATTTTAAAATTTCACGACTCATATGCAGTTATTAAATTATTAAATATAAAATAGCGAATTTCATCCTTGGAATATGTTGCTTCCCGTCGCAGCCGAGGAAACTTAAGCTGTAGTCATTTATGTCATTTTCTTTTTGGAGAGCTTCAACATCTAATACAAGAGTGTGTAGTTCTATAAGTCTTGGGTCAACTCTGAACTAGAACATCATTCGTCACAGCCTTTTCGCTATATCCTACATTTCAGCTCCTTGTCCTCTTGACTCAAGTGAAGTCAGTTATATCCTTAAGAGCGCAATGGCGTCTATAATTTACGAGCAGGAAAAAATTTACTATATAAAAGTTGATTTAACGAAGCGTCATACGGAAAAGTCATAATTAGGATTTGTTGGAAATTATTAATGAGATAAAATAAAAATCGTTTAGACGCTATAGAGCTGAAATTATCCTAAAAGAGCTTTTTAGAAGTTAAATAGCTTGTAATAGAGGGTTAAATTTAAGCATTCTTGATTTAAACTTCTTAGTGAAGTACATTAATAATATTAAAGCCGCTTTATATATAGAGACTAAAACATGAAATAACGTCAAAGGCTTATTAAAAATATCATTATCTTCTTATGTATTTGCTCCATTTTGACAAAGTTCACATCATCCACTCGATATTAATTGATTTACTCTTTAAGATTTTATCTAGAGAAAATTCGACAGCTCAAACATTTTATCCCATAAGATTGGCTTTAAGTAATAAGATTGGGTTTATACTTGATGCGTTGGCTTATACGCGGGAAAAATGAATAATTTATTGAGATTAACACAGAGGCAAGTCATCATCATCACAGCAGTGTAATTACCATAAATAAATAAAAACTATCTTAATTTGACTCATATTTGTATAAATAATTTAAAAGGGTTTCCTGTGTTTAGTGTTATTAATGTGTAAAATTTTATTAGAGAGCAATTTCTGCAGCAGAGCGCGAATACAGAACTGATTAATTAAATGATGTAAAATTACATGCTTTCACGCTCTTGAGGAATCGCCTTGTATATGGCAATGAGGGTAATATTTTAATGAAATGTAAATAGTTGTCAAGGAGTTGTTAGACGTTCGTTCCAAAGACGGTAAAAAGTGTGAAATTCCTCATCGTCGAGAACTCAATTTAGCGCTTCGTTTATAATCATTATATGGTAGTCATTTAGCTCAACTAAGACTTTGTAAAAGGCTTAATAAAATAACATGATATTCCGCGATGAAAACAAAATAATTATGCCTACACCAACCAACCATCAAACAAACCAAACACAAAATATACTTGAATAATTCCAGCATAATTTTCTGTTTCAATTTGTGAAAAAAAAACGTTACACCAGCCAAACTCGCCTAAAATTGTATAAACGATACAAATTGTTTTCGAATGAGTAGAATGTAATGTCAATAAGCTTGATGTGAATACAATATGTTTGAAATATGTCCTATATGGTGTCAGTGCTGAATAAAAATAAATCAGATATTTATCGGAAATCACAGTGGATACGAACGGCTGCAAGGCTTTGTATGGATTAGTCAATAAAAACAATAATTATGATGATATATAGCCAATTTAATGGAAATACTTTGGTGAAAATATAAGCTAGAATATGCGATGAAAAAAACTCCAAAAAAAATATGTGCATCAGCCGATTTGAAAGAAAAGAACGTGGGGGAAGACAGAATTTAATTAAATAAATATTGATTAAATATCATGTTTTAAACATGGATATAATATAATTTGAACAAATATTTGCAATAATGTCAGTTAAATGCCAAAAAGCTTAATTCCCGAACAGCTGCATTATTTATCTAATTTAAATAACAAGAATATTACGTCGGCCGAGCAGGGACGGATTGGCTCAAACTGGGAGGGGGCCGATATTAATATCACGAATGGTTTTAAAATTGTGTACACGAGTAGGTAATTGCAGCCTAAACTGAAATGAAATCATTACATTGTCATTGTCAATATAAGCTAATAGTGAATCCCGTATAGTTCCTTATCTTCCTTGATGCACCGCAGTAATAAAAGGGGGAGCAAGTGCACAACAATAAACCATGTTATGGTTTAATTCCACTTGACAAGAACATTGATTTAGCAGTGGTCAATGAGACAGTGAAATTTCAACATAGCGATAAGTAAATATCTGGCTAGTGAGACTACTAGTTTACTAGTTTACAACCGGGCTTATCTAAATTTATTCAACTTAACAAAGTTAAATGTTTCTAATTCTAACACTGCATTAACATAAGTTTTCAAGCGAAATCATCGAGAGGAAACGCTAGAATACACAAGTTTATTATCAAAACTGTATAACTGAGGGTATTTATTCGAAATGAAACGTAAAAATAAATTTATATTCGACCCGTATATAGGTTGTACCTAAGTGAGTTGTGACAAAAATAAATTAACTTTTGATTTTGATTGTGAAATATTGAGCTGGATGTGACAGCGCCCGTTTCAGAGTAGTTCTTAGATGGGATTATGGTTTTTTATGTAGGCTTTGGCAATATTTTATGTTTGAACAAGAATTTTATGGGTTGTATTCTGTCTTAAATGTACTTAGGTAAATGAATATTGTTAAAAGAAAATTTATTTCTTGTTGTAGGTGGTTGTTTGAAAACGCTGTCGCATCTCCGGTTTATTACATTGACTTATCGTTCCCAAACAGCTTCTATAAGTTCATATCAGAGTATTTTAGCTTACACAGCTTCAGATCTAATCCACACTTTCTCTACCGTTATATTCCACTTTTCCCAAGTTTTCTCATTTTACTTTTTTGCACTCGACTTTACATAAAAGCATATTGTCAAACCGTAAACACTTTCATTTATAATATTCGAAATAAAAACGCTGTGTGCTTCCAAACGCCTGCACAATTTCATATGTTGGCAAGTATTTTTTAAACTCGTTCAAAAATAAATCGACAAATTGATGAAACTCAAACGGTTATTAATTAATTTCCTCGAGTGCAGGTTAACCATATTTAATGCAAATCTATTACTATTTAAACAGGGGGACCCCCCAGTACAAAACTGCGTTTTTGCTTGTTGATAAGCTGGGATCCAAATTAATTTCGGTCAAAGATATGTTGATTTAGTGACGCATGAAGACTTAATGAGTGGAATAATTACAGAAACTAACGTGCTCTACACATATATTAAACAAATAAGTAGAGACACCTCTATGAGAAATATACGCTTTCCAAGCCATATAATAATTCATCTTCTCCTTTATTAACCTGCTCTTGACGGTTTATGTTAAGGGTGGTGTTTGCCTAACGGCTTTTAGAATTAGTGTTCCTGTAGCCAAGGAAACCTGTATTAGTGCTTCACTTGAATAAATAACATCCCTATCAAACCTACTATTACTTTCCAACATGTTTGTTTACCAACATTCCATATTTATTGAACACAACCTACAGAGTTCTAAGGTCAATAACTATATTACAATAAACTCTGCACAATTATTTGAAATACGGCTTTACCTGACAGAAATATCACCCACATAACACCAACAAATAGATATTAGGTCGGTGCTGCTATAACTTTTATTGGTTACACTAATAGAACCCGGTAATACTCGTAAAATTGTTATTGTTAAAAACTCATTTATTGACTTCACTGATTCCTAAACTAACCTCATTTTACCTAACCAACATTCATTTCAATACTATGCTAATGCTGGATTTATGCAGCGCAGCTTTAATTAACTCCACGTTTTAGACCCTTTTACAAGGTTACTGAAAATTTACGTCTAAGTGATTTTTTAGTTCTTCGCTTGGATTGTTACAAAATTCCTGCTTTGTAAACTAAGCAGAAAATTTAGAATCTCAAAAACTCTGATGAATCAAAACACCGGAAGTGTAAAGTTTCTAAAGATTTTTCTTATCAAAATCCCTAAACTTGGCAACGCGAAAATTTAAAAACTAAATCAAACTCTAAACTACCCGCATGCTTTATTATAATTTAAATTTATAAGTGATGCACTAGACTTCCGCTTTAATCTCAAGAATTTATACTGTGTAAATTAGCTCTTTACAACAACAGGTTTTTATAAAACAAATTCGCATATAACTTTCCAAACTGACCCATATATGCCACAGCAAATTTAACATGCGAAATCATCGCTCTACTAAACAAATCTTCCACTAACTTATACACTTGTAATTAGCTTAAAGAACAAAAGAAAAATCTTCATGTAATGTAACAAAGTAACAATAATAAAACCAGACAGACTAAAATAATTTTAATTTACTACCAGTTGTTTTCCTTTGCATTCCTTTTATGTAAACAAATTAGTGTGGTAAACAATTATATTATGCATGCAATTTTAGTAAATCGCGAAAACTTTAATTAAAAAATATCTAATGCATTAAAGAGGCAGTATATTATAAAAAAATAACGTACGACTTGTGGTTTACTGCTTGCATGAACGATAAACTATGTTTATTTGTTTCTAGTTTTAATTACTGCATGAAATTGTTTCAATATTTTTAACCGCATTGTAATATTAACCACACACGATCGGGTTTGCCCTCGGAGAGGCTGCCAAACTTGTAGCGTAAGGGACACTTAACCAGTTAATTAATTGAAATTATCCACACACGATCGGAAATGTGGCAGGAAAAATAGTGTGAGGGACGCTTAACGCAATTAATTAAATAGGTAATTTCGTGGTGGCCCCCTAAAATGACTAAGACAGATTATAGCGAACGATTACCTAAACAATTGCTGACAATATTGTGTTATTATCTTTTAATATCGATTATATTGCATGTCTGTAAGTAATTATTAGCTATCATTTTAGTTTAGTTGTTATGATATGGAGAGGGTGTAAATAGTGAATTTAGAGATAGAAGTAATCAACCGACTGGGCCCATCGATCACTCTTATCAAACAAATCATGATGTCTATATAATAGCCCTGTGTAGCATATGTCTGGCTATATGCTTATAACACTCAACCCTACTGTCCAACTTGCTAATGTATTGCACTAAAAACAAGCAGAATTGAAAATATTTCACTTTGTTTCTCTGATGGTGCCACGTTAAATCTATTGCCATGTTGTTGCCACACAAAACAATATTCCATTTGGAAAAAAAATAATCCATTCAATTAATTCACGATAACTATTACTGATCATCTTTTAATTGAACACTATTAAATTATTTTGTCATTTACCACAATATATCTATAGACATAAATAGTAGCTTTCACAGCATGTTTACCTAAACCTAAAGCCTAAAGGATATTTTTATGCTTAATTATTGCAATTGATTTAGAGTGATTGACTGTGAAATCGACAGACAATAGTGCATTACTAGTGGATTTGTTGTTTAAAATCTGTGTATTTTTAGTTTGTTATTAGAGAGAAGTGCATTAACGTGTTTAAATGTCAATAAAAATCATTTTACTCTTACTAAAACCAATATTTATTTTTGCAGATTTAATACACAAACCTAGGCAATATCCAATCGAAGGTAAGTGTGAAATGTGTAAGCGATCTCAAGTAATCAGTTATCAGTTTTTAATACGGTATACACGGTGGCGCAGAACTTGCACTGATTGCCATAAAATTTGGAATTTTCATAATAAAAGCTTAAAAGCTGATAATTGTAGATACTTTGCCTCAAGTGAAAAGTTAAAAAAAGTGGTGTTTTTCCAATATTATGTCCATATGCTTTTCGAGCCTTTTAAAAATACCAAGAAAAGATAGTACAGCTGAAAAATCAAAAATATAGAATCAAAAATCGAAACAAAATACTTTTTTAGTTTAATTGCGTGTTGGAAAGCTAATTAAATTTGAATAAAACTATGAACATAGGGTGTCCAGTAAAAAATACTAGGAAACTCGGGGGCAGATTGTACATCAAGATTTTTAAAAAAAGTTAGGGACAGGTTAGGTTAGAACAACTCTGGAACTGTTTGAGGTACAAAAAATTCTAATTATTTACTGGTCCTTAAAGAGAGTTAAAACTGTAAGTAATAAGCCAAAATCTTGTGAGCTTCAAAATTTTCAGATCGAGTCAATATCTACTGAAATTTCAATTTTTCAGGCGGCGCCCCACGTATGACCTAAAAATAACCCAATGTTCTAGAGTTCTGATTCGGTTTCAGGCTACAAAGCTCTGTGAAAACTTCGGGCTTGGCGTCTAAGAAGAAAATATGTTTTTATCAACAGTAGGTACCTAACTCATTTGTTTTCAATTTCTTGCAAAGGTTTATGTTGACGGTAGTCTTCAACTAAAACAAGTTGTTTTATATTTCTACATAATACAAGTTTTACGCTCGTATAACGTTGGCGCAAAGAACTTTCTTTCTGCCTATATAAGCTTATAAAATACATATTACAGCGAACAGCAAATTATTATGCAGAACTTTTGGCTTTTTTGTTATAGATATATATTTCAGTTCTATTGTAAATTTATACCCATAATATCGAAAAGGAAGACCCATTAAAGAGAAATCAATATTGCAACTAAAAGTTGCCGTAATACAAGCTAACGTAACATGGTATTACATATTATAAGCTGTAGAACATGTTATAGAGAGAATTCATTTGAAGGGTACAAGAGATGTAGTGTTCAACACACTAGATGTAGGGTAGACAATGTTAACACGTTGTTACCATGCAGAGACTGCAACAATCCTATTGTTAATTGGAACATTTAGTTTGTTATCGCTGAACTGCGTGAAAATATTATCAATATCGATGCATTTTTTTATATAAATACACCGAGGACCTTCAGAGAGGCTTTGAAGTAAGGGTAGTAGGTATTTGTAAAGCTTCTTCTATAATTGAAAGGTAGAAAGCCTGTTTGTGATTTATTGGTTATATCACGATGAAAAACTCTAATTAAAACTTTCATTATTGTTTATAAAAATCTGCCTTAAATTTTTGTTTAGAAAAATGTGTAAGAGTATAATTGGACATTTTGCATATTTTAAAATGATAGACCCAATGATAAAACTTTTTAATTTAACTTGTAGATTAACTTTATTCAAACATAAATGAAAAAGACTGCTTTGTAAGAGACAAGTTATTAATTTGGATAAATATGCCCACATTTTGTACATTTTGTTAACTTTTACATTTTTTATTAAATTACAAAGATAAGAAATATAATTAACTGTTCCTAGCGAGATATCTCGCGTCGTCTTGAAATAAAAGAGATTTAATATTTAGATGCGTTTAACTCTCTAATGAGGCTCTTTCGAAATGCCTTAAGAGTTTCACCCCTCTTAAAAACAGTTTGGGATAAATTTAAATTTCCACTACAGTCGAATCAAATGTTCAAAAAGATTTTAAATCAAACATAATTCATACAAACAAAATACGCGCCATGTTTTTTTCAATTATACGCCACCAGACTTAGTCATTGAATAATATTTATAAAAATAAAAGGGTGAACGGATGCAGTTAAATCGATTTTATTTCTTGCATGTAAAATGCCAGAAACACACCTCAACGGCCATTTCCAAGTACCATAATAAAAGAGAAAATATTTAATTTATTACCAATGTTTTTTTTTATTATTTTATCGTAAAATAAACCAAGGCGGGCCATAAAAAATCGGTTTAATTAAATTATATTTTCTGTTAAAGGGCGAGCTGTGCTTGTGATTTGGAAATAAATTTTTAAAATATGGCACCAGTTGGTCTATTAAATTGTCCTTCAAATATTAGCTATTACGCTCGTTAAATTGTTTTATATTTAAACGGGATTTTTCGACAAGACAAACTGAAAAATTTTATTATCTACAACTTTTCTCTGTAAATATCGCATTAAGGCGCGTCTCCACTATTAGTAAGGGACTGCGGCGCGACTTTTACTTACAATCCGAAGTAATTTGAAAAAATGATTTGTTCGAATCGAATAATTGGATTTGTATGAACTAGCAGCTTTGTCGCACTTAGTGGAGACGCGCCTTTATTTAGGACGATATCGAAACAAAGCTCATCGCTAAAAATCTCCAAAACACAAAATCAAATAGACTAAATTTTATGTAGTAATAAAATACGGATATTACAGTTGATATTAGGGTCCAAACAGTGCACCCCTGGTTTTATTATTGTTATTAAAACGGCTGCACGATTAAACAATCGGAATAATTGTACCTACTTTGGATATTTTATATATGTAAATTTCTTTTGGTTTTGTCCGGAAAAACTTTTAGGTTTTTTTTGTCGACATATACGAAGATATAGAGTACAATTTTTTCTAAAGTTTCTTGCTAAATAATAAACTGTCAACAGAACCATTTGTCATAAGGGTTTTATCTGGGGCAGACATCCCTTTTATTTGGCAATGAAAAATATGCAAGGATGAAATATAATTATATATTTGTACCAACATGCCGTTTCTTTAACATTGAAATTTAACCAATATTAATTCGTTTTAGTTTATTACAGCCGGAAAAATCCTGCAGGACTAAAGAACTGCTACACTCGGGGGTGCAATAATAAGAGTTAGGTTTCCACATATTGTGGAATACCGCCGGATCATCAGCTACGGCCCCATTGTGACTTGAAACAACCCTCTTTCTAAAAACTGCTGTAATAACAAGAATAGGTTACTCTAACAAACCAGAAGGTCCTATACTGCATAAAGACGTTTTAAGTGAATACCAGAAGACAAAGAGATTGAAACCCAAATAAATAAAAAAGTTTTGTATAAAATATAAAATTGTTTTCCTATTATATTAAAAGTTTTTGTGTACATCAAAAGAAAACTAGGCAATTAGAGTTGCAGCGGATGTAATAAAGTTGTTTTTACAGAGAGCTCACTCACAATTACCAATATTTAACGCTTCATAAATAATTACTTTACATCGGCGATATTAATGGAAAAAGCAGATCGATGAATAAATTACTTAAAAACAAACTGTTGCCTCTTCGAATTATAGTTCATTAAAAGTTTCAGGAAATATTGATTAGGTTGTTTCTATTTTTAGAGATACGCTATAGATGAATTCAGCAAAGTAAATTAGCTTTCTATTAATACATTATGATATTTATGATAGACAAAAGCTTACTCTAGTCTCTTGAATAATACAACAAAGTGATGAATGAAATTGTTACCTGACAGAATAAATTTTTGTATAAAATAGACAGGAACAGACACAACAAATATTTATTTTATAATGTTGATGCTGGAATTTTAAATCAAAGCAAATCATATTGAATAAGCAAACAAGCACAAAGTATGTTTGCGTCTTGTACATTTTCTTTAGAAATAAATTAGTAAAATATTTTTGGGCTTATATTAATGCAAAAACCAATAATGTACTTTTGAGCGTTTAATGAGTTTTTCCCCTCAATAAAACAAGTTTTCGATTTGATATTTCCACTGTGTTGTGGATGAAACAAAGGATAAAGTAAGTGCGCTGATTTAAAGAAATTACGACGCTTACCTACGTAAAAGAACAAATCTGCATGGACCACATCAACACCACTACACGCGGAAGAAAATGTGTTCTCCCGTATAATAGATTAATGTAGAAAGTTTTCACTTTACAACACTAAACTTATACCATTAGCTTGTAAGTATGCTCTTTCACAGACACCTTTAGTTTTGTCAGTAAATAATAAAGTTTCAGATAGTAACAAATTTTTAATTATTATTCATCCAAAGTTAATTCTTTTGTACATAACTACATATACATAAAAAAGAAGTGAAATTTACACCAAGTAAACCGAATACATTATAGAAGCACTGTGGAAGGCGTATGCATAAAAAGTAGTTCAATCTAGATTAAAGAAAATGGAGAAATTGGGATAGAGCAGGACACGGTGTATAAAAAGTGTATAAAAAGGCAGCCGAGGCACCATTAGGTGTAAGGAGGGTGATTGATAATATGAAGTGGAATGTTGATTGATCGAAAGTATACTTGTTGTTCTCTTAGTTATACAAAGCAAGCTCTAAAGAACTGCGTGATGCATTTTGCACGGAAATGTATAATTAGTTCTTATCGGACATTAGCCTATATCTAGAAATCCATATACACATGATTTTTTCTGCTGTATCATTTACTCATTTAATTAAATTTCACAACACCGCGCCTCTCTAGAAAATATTCAATGCAAACTGTAGTTCTTTACTAGAATTACCATTAACACCAATTGGAATTGGAATGGAATGAAACCAAAAATTTTTACGCCATAATTATAATCATTAACGAAGAATTTTTATATAATAAACAACCTAAAGCTCATCACGTCAGTGTTTTAATCTAATTATGTACATTTTAGGATTTCTAATTGGGACACAACATGAAAAAAATTTCGGGCAAAATTAATGTCAGAAAGTCAGAAAGGTTGGAAAGTTGCAAATTGTAATATAGACTTATTGAAAAGTGACGTTCTGTATAGAAAATATGCGTGCGCAGCTCAAGCATCTCTTACTTTTGATTAGGTCTATTAAAGTCCTAGTTTGATCCTCTTACTAAATTTTTACTAATTGGAAAATATATATAAATAGCCATCAAACAAATTACAACTTTCACACTTGGTTTCAGTTTTTGTAACTTTGGCATCAGGACCCTTTCTGGTAAAAAGTGATTTTCAGGATAAGTAGCCCTCCACCTTCGATGTAGTGAAATGATGCACTATCGATCCTTTGGATTTGCAGTGATATTAAAATAAAATCGCCTCAGTGACTTCCTTTCTAGACTTGAACTAACGGTGGATAAAAGAAATAAAGGCTACATCAGAGATACGCAATCTTTAATTACAAGTATACTGTCGTCGTCGAGTTGAAACTTGTCGTTTGCAACGATATCAGTATTAAAAACTTTTCCACAACTAAAAGTTTTTTTTTACAATTATTGTGTGGTTTAGATTTATGCATAAGTATGAGAAGTTGTTAAAACTGCTGAGGTAGTTCGATATTTCGTTTTGAAACTTTAATGTACTAGTAGAGAGATTGTAGTAAAAATTTTTGTGGGGCACTCCAACAGATCGAAATAATTATTTTACAGCGACGAATGATTAATATCGCTGTATTTCAGCCAAGCAAATAAAAGCTTGTAATTATACCCGTGCGTGTGACTTTTTGTAAATTTTATTAAACCCATTATACGACAATAATTCGTAAAATATACCATAAACAAAAGTAGTGACTACTTGGAACAAAACATTTTTTCCGTTTGAAACTTCCATTCATCTATCTTTCACATTAAACATCTTTAATAAATGAGTGTTTTCGTGGAAGTTTGCTGGCGAATATCTATTAGAGCTACTCATTTGGAACAAACGCGGGTAATTATTCGACTGGAAGGGGGCATGACGGTGGACAAAGCAAATGTCACGCATTACTCCCTCATCAACCCCTCACACCAAACCTACTAGCAATTTTCATCATTCGGATAATTTTACTAAACACTGCGCGACGAACCACCCCCTTTTTCCTGTCGCTCGAAAAAAATGTCATCGACAAATTTAACACAAAAAAAAACACACGACGATAAAATCTATTTCAGCTCTCAGCAAGTCCGCCTAAATAACATAGAATGAATTCCTTTTTACAGCAACACTTTAAATGGGCTGCGGTTACAGGATTTTTGTCCAAATAATATTCCTTTGTTGCTAGATATAAAATGATCGATATTATGTTGACTGATTTTATTCGGTTCCCTTGCCTTATTTTCAGATGCTATCATCATGTGGATAGACACGCACCATTCTATAGAAGAAATGTTCCTTCAACACCAGATATCATTTTTTGATGCGATTTTACTTTGTTTATGCTATCTTTTGAACATATTTGTTGAGGTTTTATTACGAAATAAATTCGGTGTAAATTCTATGCATACACAGTAAGTTGAACAACGCCTCTGTTTTATTTTAAACCTTCGATCCAATATGCATTTATATACATTTAAATTGCCCGCTTTATATCGAACACTATCACCCATAAAGCTGCAGGGAAATCTTTAATTTCTCATAACAGAATGCCGTGGCGGAAATTATTAATTTTAATGAAATCTAAATATAATTCCACCAAACTAACACAACTTTCTATCTGCATACAAGAGGATTCAATGGAAATAATAGAATAGACTAGGTTAGATTTCTGTCAAGATTTTAATGAATTTGGGTGTGACAACTGGATAAATTTCAGGAGGTAAATAGGGAAAATAAAGTAAGACACACTATGATAGATTAGAGAAAACAGGATAAATTAAATAATCTGTACCTGGATAGCCTAGAATCCTTGTTACGAAAACAGCACAAATCTAATTAAAAAAAATAAAAAAAAGTTTTCGTAATTTAACCGGAAAATCCAAAGCACTATATGAAAAATATTAGAATAGATTATGAGAAAATGGAATAAAATCTAGAATATTTCAGTTCTCATCATAGAGAGAATAGGAATAATGAGATAGAATGGGACTAGAATAATAGTGATTTTCTCTTGAAATTGATGCGATATGGTAGAATGAAGTAAGATAACGAATACATTGATACATGAGCTTTCCCCCTAAATTCCGGATGTCCCGTCCATATTTCAATGTTTTTTTTGTCATAAGTGCACCAGATCGGATGCCGATTAAAATATTTTTTAGATCGATTAAATCCTTTACATACGACAGAGCGTTGGCCCGAATATTTACAAACGGTTAAACTAACACGCCCAAATAGTACGCGTATATAGTATACATACAAATCAATCACGATCGTAGTCACTAAGCCTTATTGCCATTGCTTACTGCTCACACCTATGGGAATGATCTGAATCACAAATTGCCAATGATACTCAATACAACAAGCACATTCCCGAAAATTTGAATATATATTTTGTGCCCCCCAAACGCGATGATATTTATGCAATAATAATACAATACAATGACGTTTTATTGCAGGCACAGACTCTTGTAAGTTGAAATACAAAATGGTACATAATGACTGAAACCTTTTGGTTTTGTGGTTTTGGTGGTTTTGCTGCGGCATTCAAACGGCGATTAAACATCAGAAATGGAAGTAGTAAGAACATAATTGAAGTTATTTTAAAGAAAATGTAGATGGTGTAAAATTGGCAATCAAGAATAATGGACGGAACCAATTTGAGTGAGCAATTAGTTGGGTAATTTCGACATGAAGCAATAAGAGTAATAGAAAATATTTTGCCTTGTCGGCAATCTACATTAGTAATTGATGGTGTTCGCCAAGTTGTCTATCTAATGCAGCTCTTATTTGTATTCTATCATTCTGGGGAGATTCGCTCGTTCAACTCTACTTGAAATCTCATCGAAAATGAATCAATTTGGTAGCTTGGAAAAGCTGCAAAAGCAGTGAGCAGTGGTGGGGTGGGCAGCAAAATGTCTTTTCCTTATCCGGTGTCGGCTATAGAACTGCATAATTTTTACTTATTCGTTCTTATTCAAGCCTCTATTATCATAAGAAAACTCTCAATTGTTTTGTTTCTCCCGCGCGCATCATCTTATTTTATTTTCCGTTTTTTTAATCAAACAATTCCGGAAAACTCGAATATTAAATCAAATGAATTTATTCATTAACAGTATTAACTAAAATTTAATTTGTTTTTACTGCATAATTAACTAATATTCTGCGTCATCTTTTGCAGTTACCGACCAGCATTTGGAAATGGTTCATGTTATCGGTATGTGACATTTTTTCTTTTAAACTTTCTAAGTGTTTATTGCTTTTAAAATAATGAGCTAAAGCCACCTTATCCTAGTTATTTAACCTTAACGCAATTTTTGAGATTAAGTTAGGTTAGATCTTAATATACCAAGTCATAAAAACGTACCAGCAACCAAAAAATTGTCGATTTATTACTTGAATAATTAGGTGAGTTTCCCAAATAAAGTCTATAACATCAAAACCAGGACCGGCTCTAGATATGACGATTTTCTAATCGCGTAATAATTTACAAATTAAGGCACGTGTCTTTGCCACGATGCCAACTCGCTGGACATCATTAGCAGATGAAATATTTCGAACTATCTTTTCTTTTTTTCCACAAGTTACATAAAATATTTACGTCAAAGTAAGTTGTACCTTGAAATGTAAGTGGAGACAAATTAATTTTATTTTATATACCTAATGACAAATAAACGCATTAAAATTCCTGTTCATATCGGAATAGAACTTTTTTGGGAGTTAACTAGATTTCTGGGTATTGTTTCTTCCCTGTGATTGTAGTAAATATTAAATGCAAATAGCATGTTTGTTTTGATTGTGAATATTATTATCAATAACAACAGCTGAAAATGTTCAGGTTCAGAGAGCGTACCTCTAGAGAATTAGAGCATTTATTATAAAAGGCAAGTGAGGACTATGCGTTTGATAATAGCGAACACGTAAACGAAAGAATGAAGAGAAAAAGAACTGTCTAAAATTCGCAGGGTAGAATTTGTGTTGGAAAGGTATTTAAATTATGCATGTGTAGAACGAAATAGAATTGGCTGATATTATTGCATAACAGGTTAGTGTACCGGCTCTGGATCTGGACACTTGACAAATACAAACCATTAGCCTCTACACCTAGGCAAGTTTATGTCTATCTCATTCCACCTATACCCTTGCCCTAGTGAGCAATTCTGTAACACCGAGCTGACCGCTAATCCCCTCGCTCCTGCGACACCTCAGTCCCGTGGCAAATGACATCGACTGACATCAAGTTAAGGCCAGCCATTTTCCACGGACCTACAGCCTATTCTTACTAATTTATGTCCGGGGTAACGGATTACCTACATTGATCATCATTTCTATGATATCGTCGTTCTTTAACCCCTCAAATTCATTTACTAATACAGATTTCCATGGGATAATATTTACATAAGATTATATCAAATCCCCTCTATAAACTTGCGCCAACGTGAATCCATTAATTTTTTTTGGCAGGTTTTCGGTTCACCCACAGAGCCGCACTTACTGAATGAAACCGTACAAACTAAATGACAAGGGCTTCCTTTATTTTAGTTGGAAAAAAGAGTGGCGCGGCGCATATTTAAATTTGCACTCTAAATTAAGTTTCCAATAATATAATCAATTCAGTATGAATAAGAACACGCGAAATTGGTTGCTACTTCTTAAATAAAATATATCATCCGGAGGACTGTTTATGGGCGCTGGCGCGAGCGCTATTATTAAACAGCAAGAAATCAGCCCACAAATTTATTGGGTTTTAAAAATTTCCTCCTAATAAATTTCAAATGAGATTTAAATGTGAATTTTAAAATATATTTAAGATTTACTTTTGCACTTTTTCCGCACTGATTTACAAGGCTCTGAAAAAGGAAGTGAGGAAATTGTGTGGCAATTGCATTTATAAGTAATCTCATTTCTGTATTCCGTCATAGTATGGTTGTATAAAACTGAGTTATTCGTTATTAATTCTGTTTTTCTTCAACCTACCTACCTATAGACTGTGAATATTTTCAATTCCGTGTTTTTAAGCTTGATGATACACTTTACTGTCATGCATACAGAAATATTTGGAGGAATTTTAGAGTAATTTTACAGCTTTGACTGCATTTGTAACTGATTTTAATTTGTTCAGTAAAATTACCAAAGCAAATAACAGCAAATAACAGAAACCTTTGTTGTTTCAGCGTGAGAGAGGGAAACCTTTTTTAGGGCTTAGTAGGTGAAATACGAAACGCTGATTTCTGTTGTACGTGATGCGGATTTTAAAATAAAACCATTCATATTATTTGTTTTCACTTATAAGTAAACAGGGGAAAATTGATTTTTAAATGAAAACCAGCTTAAAAAATTAACGCACGTAATTATTTTATTTGGAGTTCACTCTGGGGTTCAGTATATTTTTCCAACTAAACATTTCCAATATACAAATATGTACAAATGCCTGTTAAAAAATCTTTGTTTAACATCTGCCTCTATAATTACTGTTTTAAAATTATATTAAATAAAATAATAATTGGTTTGTTGTGGATGATTTGCAATAATTGTACAAAAGCCAACAAACAGTTTTTCTATTAGCCTAATTGATTTGTGCAAATGATCCGTTTATATTAACTAATATCACCTGATGGATTTTAATTAAAATTTCTTTGAAAAACCCCAAAATAATTAACATTTTAATCTTCGTATACCTTTTCCAGGAAGTATACAGCAGCAGTAGTAAAACTTGTTGCAAAACGTTTATTAATAAAACCGAATGTGTTCTCTTGGAAATTAACGTAACTTAAAGTGGAAATGTTCAAAGGGAAGAACATATTTATAATATAAACTTGACTTTTAGATTTGTTGGTAAAACTTTTGCACAAATTCTCTTGGGTTTGGTGCATATCTTAAATACAAGCGCCACCTGCGACCATATATTTTGTAGAAAGGACACTAACTTTCCAAGACAATTTTCTTTAGGAAGAAAAACCTATAATCAATAGCGTATTACAATGCAAAGATTGTGAAATATGCTATGTGTCGGTTAGAAACTAAGAATTATATGTGTTTTATTGACATAATATAACGAGCTTCAAATTTAGCGAACTTTTATACAGTAAAATTTTGTTTGTTTACTCGGATGGCTATTTCTATGAAATGTTTTTCCCCTAAATAGATTTAAATGGTGCTTGAGTTGAAATGGCCCCCGGTATAATTAGCGGAGCCCGTAATTATATGTTTTTTTATTTAGCTTTTTCCCCATAGTTGAATGCCTTGAGAGTTCCCAGAATGGTTATGTAAGTCAATGTTGGGTTAAAAGTACTTGTATATATATAGAATGAAGTTCAAACACTTTTAATTAATTTTTTTGTTTCGCCCTTATTCGTAAAAAATAAATCAACTCTGAGCGCGGTTATTTGCGGTTTGGTATTTGATGGAAAATGCAAACAGCATCGGGAATAATAAAATTTGAAAAATTTTATGTCGATATAAGACATATTGGCTATATAAGTTAGGCTAGGTGCGGATATAAAAGAGCGTGTTTTTGTCTTGACACAGCAAATTCACGCGTTGAAAATATGTTAAATATAGTCTAAGTCTAAGAATGGGAAAGTTGAAAATTGATTACTATGAAGTTATCGCCATTTATAATATCATAGCACGTATAGAAAAACTTTTGTGATGGAAAAAGTGAAAAGTTTTTTCAGGAGTGTATAATTATATGGCAAGTTTTATAAATTATGATGCTCCATTGGATTTGAGGCTGCAACATAAGAGAGGTTGCACATTTTTCAATCGATAATGCTATTCCTGTTGTTGGCAGAACGCGCCCCTCAATAATTAATGACAGTGTTGGTCTTATCACTTCTAAAACTAGTCTGCCATAACCTGCATGATTTCAAACGGTACTCGTTCAAGCAAGGCAACTTTATAATTACGTTGAAATCTTTACTTTACCGAAATTAATTCGGTTAAAACTGAATGGAGGTCCTAATCTGTATCTATAATCGTTCTTACAAGCGTTTTAGGAAAAGCCGGTAAAATTTAGGAATTAACATCATCTACGTATACGAGTATCTATACCATTCTTAAATTACTTCATCCACAGTATGAAAACATTTCAGTTTCCATTAGTTAGGGCACCCAGCAAAGTTTCGAAATTGTGAAAACTTTACTAAGCATTTAATTATACTTTGATTGCAATTTTAAACCAATAAAACTATGATAAGACTAATCGAGGAGTACATTCCATTTAATGAAAAACTCTATTTCGTCGGTCCCCACTCATTTTTGTTTGCAATCCAACATGCAATTAAACTCTTAATAAATTAGTTGCTGCAACCAGCGGCGATTTATATTTTTGTGATTTAAAACAAATTTGTGTTTGACGCAGTGAAGGAAAAAGTTTATTGTGTAGTGCGTCATAAGGAAACGGTGTGTTATCAGGGGCAAAGGGTAAAGGGATGTAACCCCTGCACATTGTAAACATTTGTGTTTCATATTGAGGCAGTAGATGTGGTAATTTATCAGTGCGATTTCTGTATAAATCGGAATAAACGCATTGGCAAATGCTGAAATAAGGGTGCTTTCTTATTGGCTGTCGCATATAAAATACTTCCGCAAAGTTGGGCCGCAGACGAACACCGTCTGCCTTTGACATTAAATGTTAAATTAGCCAAGTAAATTAGACTTTCTTAGCATGTATTTGGTATAAATCAGTTTATTTCCCGTTTCTCTTCTTTATCACAAATTTTTGTCACACTGTCTTGAACTTGCTGCCGTATGCAAGACTTACATTTGTGTTATTATACATGTATTACACATTAATATATTTCCACTCCATCTGGTAAACTTTCAGACATGTTCTGTGTTAAATAATGAAACAACACAAATTCTAAATTGCTCAAACTGACATTGAACCTAAATGCTAACTAAGATTAACCACTTTTAACCCTTCGCGCACACTTCTGATTTAACAGTAACTAATACAGGCCCATGTCAGCGCATCCCCAGACCGTCTTCACTTCAAAATGGAAAACACAAATAGTTTTCCGAATTTTTTTCTTTCGGGAATCGATTAAGTTAATTTGTTCTCGTTAGCAGTGATCAAAAGCGGTTTCTAAACTACTTACAACAGAAATACATTCCATCCCTCATTCCATCTTCTAAAAGTTCTTGTGTGGAATACAGCACAACGGCACGTGGCGAATGTTTTTCCTTTATATATGCTGTTAGATACATAAGGCAAGTTTTATCTCACTTTAACAGTAATTGTCTTCTTTCTAAGTTTGAAATTTTCTCATCACTTTATTTCGCTGTTCAATCCACTCACTATATCGTTTATCTCATCTTATTCCAGTTCCTTCTTTCTTAAAGTACCGGCATTCGTTCCTAAATGTCCTTAACCAAGCTTCCTTTGATATATCTTGTCTATTTGTTTGCTTTAAATTCTATTCTAAAGACACCATCGATCCTGATTACTTACTTTGAATTTCACAATACTCGTATCTACATTACATCCAATTATTTGCACATGCATAATGGAGCCCCTATATTACATTACATGTACACTGCACAATTTGCGAACTCTTTTCCGGGGGATTTTTCTCCGGGCACGAGGGAACATTAAAAAAATCTTCGATGACTTTATCAGAAAGCTATTTCTAGTCTGGAAAATTGCTGCCTGGGCCCGGATTACTTTTGCTTTTGCACCAGATAAAGATAATAAAATTACCATGGAAATGATTTTGGAAATTTACTACAGTCATAATTAAATTCGATGAGACAGAATAAATCATTTCTTCGAACTTGTTTTAAACAATAATTATTTGTTTTCTGTTGCAGGCTTGTCGAATTATCCAGGTAAGCAATTAATTCCTGATTTAATACTTCAGATATATACCTACGCATGTAAAGTGTAGTTAATTATGTAAATGGTTCAAACCGTGAATTCGAACATTTACCACAGTCGGGCTCTAGCTACGCCAACTTCATTACGCTCTATTATTGTTCCAACAATATCCAATATCCCCTTTCTTCATAGATGTTACTCAACTTAATATACCTAACACTAAATTCACTAATAAAATATTTATAACTATGCCTAGGCACATTTTACTAGTTGTAATTAAAATTTCTGAACAGCTTTTTTGACTATACAAAAGTTTATTAATTTGCGCTAAAAAACCCTTATTATTCCTCTTGCATCAATATCCGTACAATGTCGGAATTTAATTTATATTTTATGCATTAACAAATTGCAAGCACGATGCGCTGCTGCCTAGCAGATAGGTAAACATTATAAAATATTGTTATTAAAAGTATTCGCATCGACCGTAAACTAGTGTTAATTTATTAAATTTAATCTACCATCTCAAGCAATTTGTTACTTTACTTTGTTTAGAAAAGTTTCCAAGATGCGCTCCTATAAAACAGGCGAAAAAACCAAATTCCCCTTTCGTGGTATTTACTAATTTTATCTTGGGGTGATAATTTATTTGTTTATATTATCCTTTATGAAATATTTCGGATTTGTAAGATACATTTCTACCCGGCAGGCAGGTTTAAAAGACCTTTACCACTTGGAAGCAAATCCCCTCGGTTTATTTTCTGCTTATAGTATAGCAATAATTCCTTGCCACTTGCCATCTTACGGTTTTTTTATTTTTTCTTAATTTAGCTTTAGCTTATAATATCATGACCGGTAAAAAACATGTACAGAGTGTCTCCGATCGACGCAAAACTATAGGTATAAAAATCCAGATTTTGAACAACGTTTGTCTTTCTGGAATATCGCTCCGCTCGGTTTAAATATTTTTTATACATCAGCTGCTTCACATCTACAAAAAATTAATTTCAAGAGCACTGAACAAATTTGTAACTTGACATTTGTACAAAACTCTGATGGTTGAAAAATTATTTTAACACAACACAAAAGGAGGTTTTTCCCTGTCTCTCAAGGTATATTTAACTTTTAAAAAGCGATTTTTTAACCATCTGTAACCATTTTTCTAAGTTGAAATTTATTATAGTTTGTCTGTTATAGTTTGCAAATATAAAAGTTGCGATATCGCTTTTTTCATATCGTCATCATATATTTGTCTTAATTTTACATTTTTACAGATGTACTAGGTTTCTTGATTTCTTGGTTGAATAATTTTTAGAGGTTTGTTATAGTTTTTAGTTTGTCTGTTATACTTTGTGGAAAATTATTTTTGTGTGACTTTTCTTGATATGTAGAATGTCCTCAATAATATCTTCTATGATCGAGCTCTTATCGATATAGATTTTTTCTAGCACCCCGTTTTTATGGTGCAACAAATTATTTTAGAAATAAAAGCCACTAACAGTGTCATTTTTAAACCATAAGTTCAGGCAATAAAACGGAGTGTTAGTACGTGATGTAATATAACATTGCACCCACCCTTATATGCGTTGTTAAATATTAACAATTAAAAAAGGCATCACATCAAATTTAATAAAAACTAGATAACAAAACAGGCGAACGAATGAATGCGAATGAATATAAGATGTAGTTAGTTCCTGCACCTATTTAGCTTGTTGTTTCGTCGCTTTTATTAACAGTTCTGAATTCAAAACAAAACGTAATGATAATAATTCCTAGTTTTCCTTTGTAACATGTTTTTAAGCGCTTCTACAAAGAGTTATTTGTATTACCTATATAAATAAAATTGTTTTATGTCCTTAAGCGCAGAGTGCTCTTGTACATGAATAATAATTTCAAAATTGTAATTAAAACAAAAAATTAATTACCGAAATTAGTTGACTAAAGTATTTGGTGAATTTGTAGTTTAATATCAGTTTTATTTTTATCTAGATATTACACATTTTCCGACAGACAAAGGAATTTAAAACTTGTTTTACCCAGAATTATTATTACACACCGATATGGTACAAATTATTTTATGAATTTAACTTAAAATTTGCTATTATGTTATTAACAAAACAACCGACGCAAATAATTCTAAACAAACAAATTATTCATTATTGATGGTATGTACATACGAAATAAACTTGCTTTTAACAATAGTTGTTCACAATAATGGATTACTGTACATTATTTATAAATATATTAACGTAACGAGGTGTGAAAGTTTTTAATATTATAACAACGGTTGAGGAAGCGAAATATTAATAGGAATAGAAAAATATCTTGTGGGCGGTACATTCAGTTTATTCGAAGACTCGTATAAAATCACGGTTATCGCAGCCTAATCTCCGTCTCTTTAGTATAATAATTACATACGTTCCTATCTGTACAATAAAATCATTTGCCTTTGACTGTCGAGATAAAGCTACCTTTGTTCCTTTAAATCCTTTACCTACAGCATTTATAAATATGATGATAACGTTCTAAATTTAGGCTACGTAGGTAACATCCGCTTCTTCTGGCACGTGACATCGTACAGGGTGGCGCAAAAAACCCCAACAATGAGAGCGAAAATATTCAACTAACCATAATAAAGGTATCAGTAAGCTTCACAAAACTGTATTCTATGTGAAAATCCTGAAATCTGGAGATTGATCAGAAATAATTTATTAAGCGCGGTGGCCTTAAGAGGTGGTTCTAACGGTGTGAATGGTGGCGCCACCTTGTTGATCACATTTGTGGCAGCAAGTTTTTAAAAATTTGGAGATCTTACAGCTTCTTCTAATTGAGGTTTGACTGGTTTGAGGTTCATCTGCACTACGAACTACCGTGATACTAATTGATGCCTCATGAAAGTCTAAGTACACGTATGTCTTTTTACAAAGAATTTAAGCTTTAGTTAAGTATAAAGTGAGTGAGAAAACCTGCGTATTTTGCGCCACCCTGTTCATGTTCATGATAGTTATAAATTATATAGAATTATGTGTTGAGGTGTCAGTTGGGGTTAAGTGGAAGGCCAGAGAGTGGTGAACTTCACCCTATAATGGTTTTCTGTTTTTTGTCCAACAATACATAAATTTATGAATATTATTGTGTTTACAAGATAAGAAACAGTTGGGTACATAAAAGTGAGTGCATTAAAAGAAGTTTATGAACAATCAAGAAGCCAAATGAACTTAAGAGGAACAGATGTATCTAAAAGGACTAAGGAATATTTATTACAGATAGTAGTTAGCCTTTTACAAATGAGTGCGGAACGTGGTTGAAATGGCGACATAAAAAACGTAAAAGAAAATCCCAACAGACTGTATATAAAACAGCAAACTCACTTCGCTTGTAACTTGTTTCATTTTAGGGCGTTTTGACCGTTGATTCATCATAATCCTCTGGTAACATTACTAATTTAACTTATTTCACTTCCATCCAGTTGTCAGCTTCTTGACAAAACTTAATCTATTCACTACAATAGCCAAACAAAACATTATTTCAGCTTGCAAAGTTGTGTTTCTAACGATACAACAAAACCGCCAGCTATCCAAAACTTCCGGGGCAAAAGTTATTCGAACATCTAAACTAAACTATTAATTTCCTTTCAGATTCACAAGCACAATCAATCAATTAAAAATATTATTTTTGCCTTATTCAATGCCTATTAAAGTTTGAATTGGATTAGGATTAGACCGGATTATTTGATTTAAAGTTTGCATTGGATCCGAATCGCGGAGCAGCGATATGACGAAACACTTGTTAAGTAATTTAAGTTTGTGGTTAAGGTTCGTTGATTTGAATATCGTGTGCAAACGTGCAGTTTTATGATAGTGACAAAAATTTGATTGACAGTTGGTAGATTGGATAGAATAAATATAACTTATTTACGAGTAGGTGAGGTATGCTAGGGATATCCAGAGGCAGGTGAGTGGAATGTGGAACTTGTGAAATCCTAGAATACGTCAAATTACACGTCTGTCTTCAGATATCTCCCCTGGAGGCAGCCATATGTCTCTATTTTGAATTCAATGCGATTTCGCTAAAAAACTACTTTAAAAATTTTAGTAGATATTGTATATGTACGTTCTTGCAAGCAAGCTACTTCATATTTCATCCGAAATATACATTATAATCTGAGAAATCACGTTCTCTTTTACACCCTAGTCTCTTGGAGATATTTGTCACTGTGCAAATTCGTGTTTTGTTTACTTTGATAGATGTAAACATGCTTTTGCTAAAACACTGAAATATGCTACTTTCATGTATTTCAACCTGACTACTTTTAAACTAACATTAACTTTTTTCTTCATCTGCTACGTGCTCAAGCTCATCGTACGTTGTCAGAACTAAATTATTATTAAGCAATTAAATTTGGATCTATTGTGTGAAATTGGGAAGCGTGTTTGAAGAAATATTTTATTTCCATGATGGGGTCTCCTAAGTACACACATTGTTTAATAATAATTTATTCCTGTATTATGTACTTTGTTAGAAACGTGATGTGGGAATATTTTGGTGGAATATATGTAGAGTCCTCGACTAAGTCTGCTGTCGCTTCACAGAGCGATTCACCTGTCATTAGCCGGACTCGCAATTGATTGGCATGTTTTAGATAATAGTTAAATAAACTCCTTTCAACTTCATTGGATTTTAAGTGATTTTCTAATTAAACCCTATTGTTGTTTCATTGACAAATTGGTTTTATATTGAAGAATACCCCCTAAAAAAACGTAATTTCCCCTGAGCCAATATTTTGAATTAAATTTATTTGACAATAACAAAGTAATAATAAATTTGTCGACGCTTTTGACATGAATGAGTTGTTCCACTTGTAGACAGGGGTGTAGTGTTGTATTGACATTTGTTTGTAGGGGGAGAGATTATTATATTTCTACTTATGAAAAGAGAATAGTACTTCAAGTTTAGAGACGCATGAATACTTAAGTAGTTGTAGGTCGCAGGAATCCTACCAACTTTCCCGCAAATTTTATTTCATTGTTATGAGTGAAACCCCGGAAGCTATTTTAGTTTATAATATAGACAGCTACAAACTTCATCATCACAGCTCCTTCTCCTCTCTTTGTTGCCGCACCAAAAATTTAATTATTAAATATTTTCCTAAATTATAATCGCGCAACAGAAATTTAAATAAACCACAAAATTTTCATTTCAATTACGCACGATTCTTAAACAACCAAACAATGTTTATTTTATTCTATTGCTTTTCTTATTGCTACAGTAAAAATGAGTGGGGTTTGTTTTATGTGAACTGTCGAAGCTCCGACGTTGCCATGACAATTAGCGAAGCACACCGTGATGTGTGTTTGGAAAAAAATGATAAATGACACTAGAGAAAGTTCGAGTTTAAAATTGCAAAGTTTGATATAAGCGCCGCGAAATATATTGGATTAACTTGTTCCGACTGGACTACAGACTAGTATCGGCAAATTCACTAAATTTATTGCACAAGCAACTTCAAAGATTTCATTAAACAAGTTAATGAGCAAAGAATGTTGTCGAAGGTGTAACAATGTCACAGTCTAGTAAATTTGGAGGAAATTTATGAACCGAGGAGAGGTAGATCCATTTTAGTTTTGCGCCTTGTCTAACTTACATGTACATAAATCTTTATAATTTGCCAGGGAATAGTGTAGCATTCGCATCCATTCCAACTTACCAGCTCTCTCTACTGCTGAATGTGACGTAATGCATCACTTCACTCTTTGCCCATAAAAACACCTTTGCTCCAGAGATTACATAAAATTTATTCAACTTAGCCGAATTGCTTCTTCTAATATCGCGCCCTCACACCACTCATTATCACAACTAAGAACTCAACACCAACACCGTTATTCACGGAAAACAAATTAAAATGTTGCTCCTGATTACCCTATTAATCCAGACTCGATTCTTACACTCTATATATTTGTCATGAACACCCATTTCCCATCTAATATTACTTCTTCAAACTTAATCAAACCCATCACCAGATGTACTGTTAGTTATCAATCACAAAGTTTAGATTAAGATCCCCTACTGCAACGTTACATTGGTATTATGCTAAGAATTTCGAAACACTAACTCTTCGCTCATCACAACGTGAATATTTAAAATAAGAGTTGTCACTCAACAATTAAAATTTTTATGTAAGTATCACAAGTTTATTAAATATCTGCATGAGTTTTTGAAGATTTTCTACGCTATACTGGCTATTTTTTTATTATAACTTTGGAATGATAGCAGCAAACCTCAATTCTTAAAAAAATACCTTTCGACTGCTGAAAAAATTATAAGATATTAAAACCAAGTAGAAAGGATAACATTTCATGACTGAGGAATTTAAGAGAATGAATGGGCTAGAATAATCGCCATCAACAATGTAAGAAGAAGACTACATTTCACTTTTTGACCTTTCAACCCTTCTCGCATTTCCCTAAGAACTTTACATTTCCTAACTATGATATTGTGATTTCACTCAAAGTACCTATTAGGTTTGTAGTGATGACCAGAAGTATCACTGAAGACTAGGAAAGAAATGAAAGTTCGCTATAGGACCGATACACATTTTTTTGGAATCATCAATATGACCAAAACTAGATATTCAAAAGCTTTGAAGATATAACGAAATTTATAAACCAGATTCGAAATTTTTTGCAATCGTCACAACCAGGAAAACTAAATACGAGTATGTGCTTTGACTGTGTTTTTTTAAAAGAAGAGTATTGTTATTTTTGACTCACCTCCTTCCATCGTCAAGCATTTTGGCCTCTTTTACTTATTGTCGATTTCTTCAAAGTGGTCAATTCTTCCTTAGTTAGCTAACCTCATGTTGTCTTCCATTGTTCCTTTTAGAACTGCTTTGGACGTTCTAATGTCACACATCTCGTAAAACAATTAGGAACGAGATCCGAATTGGCCTTCAAAAGAAGAATAATGAATAAATTGATATGTAGAATAATATCACAGGATGGAGTTCAAGGGAATGGAAAAGGAGCAAAGGACGACTTGTAGTACTAGGAGAGACGTACGTCTACAGGATTGGATAAGTGCAGATTGGAAAAGAAGAAGGGATTGACAAAGATTGTGAGAAGAAGAGATTTCAACGTGTTTTTATTATTTATATAAAAGTTACTCTCAAATTAAATCAGAAAACAGTATAAAACTATCAATAATTCATTAACGGGATTAAAATTCGTTCTTGCGGGACTCCGATAAACCTACAAAATCCGACGTCAATTTACGAGAAAATTGTTTCAATAAAGCATGAAATATCCGGTTAAATTTCCCCTTATTTTCCAAACTAACCTAACAAAGATGTCTTTAAGAGTGAAATGTTAAAACATGACAAACTATAATATGCGTGACTGTGTATAAAAGGAAATGTTTTGTCGTCAAGTTCGTGTTTCCTGTGTGCTTTGAACACGATTTTATTATCATTTAATAAAAATATAGTTTAACGGCGCGGCGTCTTCAACCAATATTGATGCATTAAAACGATTGTCAGATTAATTTAAACGAGCTATTAAAATTATTAATTAAAGGAATTTAGTAGGTTTGTTATACTGTGTGAATTATCAAAAACATGATCAGTTCAAGTGTCAAAATGTTTGGAACTAAACGACAACTTCGCGGCTAATGTTAACTAAAATTCAGTTTGTACTCTATAATTTTTATTATTCGTGTCAACTGGTAATTTGTTGGTTTATTAATATTTCAAATATAGGCTTTATTTGTCATTGTCTTTTATTACAATAAATCATCACAATAATAGAGTGGAACAAAACAAACTTGATGTGTTGAGGTATTTTCTGTAATTTTTGCTTGCTCTCGTAAAAGCTTAAATTGCATAAAAAAATGAGTATTCAATAAAAAATATAAGGAGCTATTTGTACGGTTTTTGGTGGGCATAAACATAAAGTTGCGTGTTAATATATATTTGTTTTTTTTCACACGAATGCGTGAACAATAAAATAAACTATAAAAATCACACGAAAATTGCTTACATAAAACCACTTTTACCGTGTGGCAGTAAAAAGATAAGCACACAATTTTAGACTTAAATGCAAAAAAATGTATATTAATGAACAAAAGTTTTAATGCTTTTTTTTCCTTTAAGATTTATTTAATTGTTAAAGTTTAATGGTTGGGTGTTGAAGGAGAAACACAGTTAAATCTCATAACGTATAACGCTGGATTATAGGACAAAATCAAATGTGGAAGAAGGGCGGTGTTTGAGTCTATGTTTCAGTTATACAGTCGAAAAGTTAAGGAAAGACGTGAGAATAATAATCATGTTCTTGCTAGTCAGCAGTGCCGCCTTTGTTTTGTTGCCAAAATGTTAATGGCCTAACTCCATCTTCGAATTGGAAAGGTACATAATTCGATTGGGAAAATGTTTTATTTACATGATAAGACAAAGATAGTAGTGTATACTAAAATACAAACTATTTGGAAAAGGACAATTTGTTAATACCTCATCAACCTCAAGATTCTCGATATTTTTAAAATTAAAGCGATGAAATTAGTGTAAAGAACATTCAACATTTTGAGATTATTTTCTAGAAATCAAGAGCAAAGACTTATTGTAAATGTGTCGAGAAAACTTGGAAATGCCCTCAAAATTCTCGATAATGTTACCTTAGATAAAATGGTGATAAATGGAATAAAAATTTGAGATTTTTGACATGTATTGTCTCGAAATAAAGACCAAGGCAGACTTTACAGAGTAAATTCCCAAGTTACAGATTCTACTATTTTCTAAATATTTTAATGATTAATATAATGAGCTACTATCTAGTCGACTAAAAGAAAAAATTTCAGATATTTTTTGAGAAATTCCGCAAGGGCATGCGCGCTAAGCGACTTTCCTTCAACACCATGTTATTATCGACTTTTCCAATTCCAAACAACAGGAGAACTCACCACTCAGTATAGAGCTTTTTCCAATTTCAAGTGTTTTCCAGTATAAGTTAATCAGAGAAAATCCGTTTTGGTGTCTGTGTCTGTCTGTTTTCCTTTTTTTTTTCGTATGTAGTTGATCCGAATAGGTCGCATCACATACCTCATTACCTTTATAAAGATAAGTGAAAAGAGAACGAGGAAAGGCAAAGCCATCTTGATCCAGTTGGGTGCTCAGTATTACTAGTCCAATTACTGACAAACCAATTAGATTTAACTGGCCATACCTGTAAGTCAGTAAGCTTGCAATCAGGTTGGTATTTGCTATTCTGTTGGAATTCACTTTACGAAACACTTTAGGCATTCACAGAGAGTGAAATATTTATAAAATCCCCTAGCAACTTCGTTAACTGGAAATCTATTATTAAGATGGTCCATTAACTTTTTTTCGTAACAAAACACTCAGTTGTCCAAACTGTTAGAAAAAGGATTTCGTTTTTACAAATTGAATAAAAACGCGGACAACATTGTAATGTATTTTTAAAAATAGCTAAGAATTTATAAATTTTTATAGCGATTTTATGTCTTTGTTTATTAACAAATCCTGGAATTTTCTCCTACGGCACGGGAAAATTTTAAATTATATACTCCAATAAATATTAAATGACCGTCATTTCCCACAGCTCATACATATTCATAGTACAATAACTATTGTTCAAGCCATGTTTAAAATTATTTTAAATTATCCTATATATACATACAATAAAAACCGTAAAAACCGTAAACACAAAACTGAAAAATAATTTATTTTCATCTTTAACTTTAACTTTACAGGTTAATTTTACGCAAAAACATAAACTGTTTATTTTGCCTTTGTAGTAATATTTATCCTTGAAACCAAATCTAAAAGTTCATCTTCAATTTTAAGTAAATAAACTCTCTTTGGAGCGGAAATTATAAAGATTAATATCTTAAAAAGCAAACTAATAGCCCGGAGACGGAAATAAATTCGATTTTAGATGAAAAAATTTGTATATAAAGACAAGATATTAACATTTTATTATTAAATTCCTTGTAATCCTATATCAATTTCTTTTCAGAAACTGTTTTTATTTTTATGCGGAAAAATTTTACATTAATGCTGGTCACGAGTAAGCCAGTCTGTCTCCAGGCCAAAATCCATAATAAAATTATTCGCCTTTTTCAACGAAAAGAAACATTTGCTTACACAGCTTTTTATACTTAAGCCTAAAGTTATTTATATTGGATATAGTATCTAATTTTTCGTTTAATATTCTATTAAAATGTGTTTTGGCGGTGACGGAAAATCCCAATTAATTGTTCCCAATGTGCAAACTGATTTACTATGACGCTTAAGTAATAAATCAGGAAATATAAAGCAGAAAAACAGTAAAATATAATGCATAAAGAAGGAAAAGTTGGAATGACAGCCATAAGATCTAGGCTTAGTTGAGAAAGTTGGCTGTCAATGCTAAGGCCGAATAATTGAAAACCCACCTGAGGGATAAATTTTCTAGAAATTTGCTACTGTCGCCTCTTTCCGCTTGAATCGAACATCGATTGTGACTACTATAGATGGCTTACAACTTTAATAACATACAAAACGCTCTTGGAATTGCAATAACCTTACAACTTGCTCAAAATTAAAAATTAATTTTCAATTATACGCTTTACAATAAAATAATCCCAATAGCTACAAACATTTAACTATTGTTTGCGTTCCACAAAACAAAATTAATTCTACTTTATCAATAATTATTATTTATTATTTAATTGTATTCACACAAATAAAACCAGGCACTGTGAATTTTTACAATAAAAGTGACTTTTTTTATAAAAATACGAAACAGAATTAAATTTTAGGCAAATTTCATCTAAAAGTTTCGTTGATTTAACAAAAAATCACAAATTTATCCAAAAATATTGACATCTAACGGTGAAAGCGGAAAAAATTGAGGCACAATTAATTAGGCCGTAAAATGACTAGATAATGAATAAATATCTCAAATTGGCAATGTGGAATTCCAGGAGTAATTCCTGAAAAAAGGTTCAAGTTTCTACGATCAGTAGTTTGTGTTCTATATGAGATAGAAACTGAAACTTTGGAAAACTAACAGAATTCTGATATATTCGCTGTTCTTTTGTGTTTTGAGATAAAAACTTCAAATTTCTGGTGTGGCTGAGAGAAGTTCGAGCTGTAGCTCTTGGAAAAAGATTCAAGTTTCTACTATCATTATTTTGTGATCTATTGAAGATAGAATCTGAAACTTTTGAAAAACTAGCAGAATTTTGGATATATTCGCTGTACTTTTGTTATTTGAGATAAAAACTTGAAATTTCTGGTGTGGCTGAGAGAAGTTCGAGCTGTAGTTCTTGGAAAAAGATTCAAGCTTCTAGTGTCATTATTTTGTGATCTATTGAAGATAGAATCTGAAACTTTTAAAAAACTAGCAGAATTTTGATATGGTATTCGCTGTTCTTTTGTTTTTTGAGATAAAAACGTCAAACTTTCCATGTGGCTTAGAGGAGTTCTGGGAGTAGTTCCAGGAAAAAAATTAAGTTTCTCCTATCACTAGTTTGTGATTTATAATAAATAGAAACAAAAACTTTTGGAAAACTAGTAATATTTTGATATATTCGCTATTCTTTTGTTATTTGAGATAAAAACTTCAAATTTCCGGTGTGACTTAGAGGAGTAATATCTGTAGTTCTTGGGAAAAGATTTAAGCTTCTACTGTCATTCTTTGGTGATCTATAGGAGATAGAAACTGAAACTTTTGGTTAATTAGTAGAATTTTTATATCTCCGCTGCTCTTTAGTTTTTTAAGATAAAATCGTCAAATTTTTGGTGTGGCTTAGAAGAGTTCTAGGGATAGTGCCTGGAAAAAATTCAGGTTTCTACTATCATTAGTTTGTGATCTATAGGAGATAGAAAGTGAAACTTTTGGAAAACTAGCAAAATTTTGATATCTTCACTGTTCTTTTATCGTAATGTAACCTATAAGCTATTTTTCCAATATGCCCTCTAGACTAAAATCATTTGAGACCAAACTAACCTAAGCAAATAAGTTTTGTATTAATTATAATTTTATAGCAATAAATCGGTTTCTATAACTTTTGTTACAGTTGTAGAATCTATATTTAGATTGATCCAAAGGATTCCCTATTTTTGGTTGTAGGATTTATATACAATCATTTAAAAAATTGCTTTTCGTTTCCAAAATCCTCCGTTAAATATATCAGATTTATTTTCCGTTCATATCCAGTTACTATACTCATTATACAGATTACACGTTGAAATCCGAAAACGTAAATAAGCTATCATTTGAACCACCCCCAAAAATACCCAGCAAATTGTTTTGTAAGTGCCACACACAGCATCATCAGTACAACTCGGATTATAATTGTTTGTTATCGCGTGCTGTTAATTAGTATCGTAGCTGCAAGTTTCAAATTGAAAGTTCCTAATTAAATATTGAAATTCAAGGAAGCTGTAACACAGAGAGAGAGGAAGTTTGACTTTCAGTAGGATTTTATTGTAGTTCGACTTCGATAATAATGTTTCTACAACAAATACTCGAATAGGTAGGGAACGTAATGGAACGCGAGTAGGTACTCGTATTTATGCATAAACAGAATACGCAGCAGGATTTCATGTATAAATAAACTAAATATCAATTGCAATGATGCAACGATAATAAAATACGCGCCGTGCTGGTTTGGTTGTAAATAACTATATATAACAAGTAATTAGTTAATTAAAATATATGTACATCATCAGAGTTATTAAAGAGGAACAGAGATACATATTTGTTTCATTTCATTATGTTATTGAAAAAGAAAGGTATGAAATGTTTGTTTTAATGGTTTAATATTCTTCGACTTGCTGAAATTAGTTTCCTCCTCCGAATGTCTGTTTAGTTTGGAACATTTCGAGTTAATGTTTAACACTTATTACTTTGTACAATAAAGTTTCTAATTTGCCCCAACGATAGACTGTTAAGTATAATATGCTCTTCCTTTTATAAAGTTTATTATCAGCACGCTCCTTGGCAGTAAAAATTTTTGATAAGTTATAAATTTTTCAGTTCGAAAACGAAACCGTTTGTTGTGTGTACATACAGAACAGCAGGATTCGAAGCTGAGTTGAGTTGTTGCAAGGATAAAAGATTGGGGATTTCAATTGGTAAATGCGTAATTTAAAAGATGGTTCTTGAGATTTATCGGAATAATGCGCGGGGTATTCAATTGATAAATATTAAGGGTAAGTTCACAGCTGGCACATTTATTTGGGCTGCTGTTAGATCTATATTTCATATTCGCATTCATCGCCGTATGCACAAAACCGTCATGAGAGTTGTCAGTTACGCGTGCCTTCTCATTCAGAACGTATAACGTATAAATTACTTTGATAAATGATATTATAATTTATTTTTTGTTGTTGGTTGGTTTTTTTTCATCTTGTAGATGCTGCTATTGATTCTAGAACCGCACAAATGTTGATATCGTTTATTTCCATGTGGTGAAATTACAATTTCACTTAGTCAAATAGATTATATGTCACGATATATCCCTTAAGGGAAACATATATGAATTTATAAGCAGGTTCAATTACTACATAGGGTATACATTTAATTACACACGTAATACATTACTCCTAGTACCCTTTCTTTAATCCTGGCTACCCTTTAACTGGCACAAACCATAAAACCTGTATACCCCTATAATAATTTGCCACAGAGTCCGCAATCTACGAACTGACCTCCTCAAAACTAATTAAAAAACCCACACCGTTATTCAAAATATACTAAAGATACTTTGCTTTAATATAATATTTATATAAGAGATATCGTTGCGGTCTATATTATTTTAGCAGTGTCAAAATTTTTACGTAATGCTTAACGCGCATTTATTATAATATTTTAGGAACCCTCTTCAGCAATTCTCGAATGTTCTGAGTGGCGGAACACTTTGGGATTGGGAAAAAAGGTATATCTGCACACTCTCTGAATATTTAATGACGGTAATTATCCTCTAGTCCCTGGAAATTATTTAATGAAATATCAATACAACTAATTTTTATACAAGATCAAGGTTTCGAAAAAATATTCGATGAAGCCAGCACATGAACTAACCTAACTCTGTATTAAAATATAAACATTATAATCCAAATTTTAGCAAGATTCCTAAAGTTATGTTCTGTAGACATGTGCGCCACTGTTTCTGTCTCTCTCGCTCAAGATAGGTAAAGGTAGTAAGACATCAAAAACTAATTTCATTACGAATATTCCGATTATAAAGAGAGCTTACCTTATGTGCAAACAGAAATTTTTGGAACTGCAACAAATATATAAATATATTTCCAAAATTGCTCCACGAGGAACCGAAACGGGATTGAAATCTGATAGAATCGTATTTTATGTAGGTACCACAATCATCATGTCCATTTCAGTAAAATAATATTTATTCGAACAGAAAATTAACCTGAAACTAAATTATGTAAATTAAACACCAAAACATTAAGTTAGGTTAGATTATAAGTTCACTTAGTTAAACTTTAACCTAGCCTAAACTTTATATAACGATATCATGAACCTTTCCGGATGGTAAAGAAAACTTACGTAAAACTTTAGAAAATTTTGAACTTCGAAGACCTAAAATAAAAATCACTCCACCCTCTTAACTCTAGTAAACTAGGAACGGAAACGGAATTTAAGCCAGGACCGTATTCCAAGTTCTTAAGCCCCAAAACTGCTATGCTAAAAAATTAAACTTTTTTCGGTATTCAGAAAAAACTGATATTAAAGCGATTTATACATTAAAAAGTTAGATTAGGTTTAATTAATTTTAGTTTCGAATGTTGACAGATTTTAGATTTATCTACATTTTATTTGTATTTGCCGCCGTTTCCACTAAATATAATTGGCTAAAACTGAAATTACCATAACCTATAACTTACCACGATGACGAAACATGTCCAGAGCTTGGGCTTGGGGTGCATTTTAATTATGCTAAGAGTAATAAACGGGCACCGAGAGACAAATCTGAGAACAAAGCAAATCCCTTTAAGCTCGTTGACTATCCTAGGTAAATAAGTTTTTGGAATATTCACCTATTTAAAATTTAATAAAAAGATAATATTTTTCTAGAAACTAACGTAGCTTTTGAATATAATATTTCCCTGTGGCTATCGCTTTACTCTGATGTAAATTTGTCTGCAAAAAAGTTCTGGAAGAGTCAGCAACCTTGTGGCTAGTTACATTGAGTGCTTTAGCGACTATTTTTGCTCTAGCATTTTTCATCTGTCATAAACAATATTTAAATTATAATATAGTCGACAGGAACACAATTTTCGCATTAGAAATATACTCATTACTTATATATTATAATAATAAAAATAAAATATTTATTTAACAGTACAGTAGGTATATATGTAGTAGAATGGTTTGTTTGCTTAATTATAGTAGTTAAGGTAATAGCAACAATAACAACATAAGAAACTAATGTAACGTAAGGTTTATAAACGAAATAATAGATTCTGTGTAAACTAATTTAGTTGTGTATGTAAACTAACATTTGGGGTTGCTATGTATTAACAGTACTAATTACACTAATTTTGGCAGAGACGTGTGAGAAGACCTACTGTGCATGGGGAGCTCATTGTGTCAACGGAGTTGACGGTAGGGCGATATGCCAGTGCACTACATTTTGTAAACCGAACCAGGAAGAAGTTTGTGGAACTGATGGAAAGACATACGCTAGTCACTGTCACCTTCGTGCAGCATCTTGCAAAGCTCGCCTTACTACCAGGGTTAGACATGTTGGGCCTTGCGGTAAGCATGACATTGTAACATCCAAAAACTTGCATGTTTTTGCCGAGTTAGTATGTATTTGACGAGGAACTTGCCTTTAAGTTGCCACACAAAAAGGGATCTTGTATAACAAGTCGTGTTTTCAGCATATTAAACTGTTTATCCTCCTTAAATGCTAGGGGATTATTTCCGGGGAACATTAGTTAAAATGCCACTTCAAAACTTAGTTTCATACAAAACGTCAAATGATTAAAACGCATTTTTAAATCAGTTTCCCTATTTAAAAAACCGCAAAAAAATTTAGTTGCCATTTGGAATAGAAATTGCCTACTTCAAACAATAAAAAAGTTCTGGACCACCCTGTATATTCGCATTTTTTAAACGAAATTCGGTATTCTTATGTATTTTAATGACGAATCAGTTGTAGTTGTTCTTAATTCTAAGAAATATTCCGTTTGGGAATAATACAATTTTTTCTTGTAAAATACAAAAAAAATTTTTCTGATTTTGTTAAGAAGATACCACAGCGACACTCTGCATAATTTTAATTAAATATTAAGTTTCCTTTAAAATTAAATTCTGCATAAACTGGTCATTAGAAATTTGGTCCAAAGCATCTAATAAAGCTCCCTTGGCTAAATGAACAAAAATTCATGTATTATTAAACTTTTTTTAATATATCGGCACGCAAACATTTTTACAAAGAGATCATTAACAAGACTAGCACCAGCCTTAATTACTTGCATATAATGTCAGTTTGGAAAATGTTCATTAAGTTTCTCATCTTAATTTTAGATTAAAAAGTTAGAGAAGATGGTAATTATAAAGTGCAAAGTGAAAAGGGACTACTTGAATATTTACTAAGTTATTTATTTAAATTGATTTAAAGTGTAAAATACATTTACATATTATTGAAATTTATTTATAAGCTTCGCACAATACATGTTTTCCGTGAAATCTTTAATAACTATGCTTGTAATTTAGCGATGTATTATGCGTTAATTAATTAAATTTCTATGTTTGTACACACAGCTTTGATACACGTAGAAATATACGAGTAAAAGATTCTAAGATAATATTTTTTTAACTGTAGCGGAACAGAAAAAGTATAATATAACGGCTGTTATTAAATGATGCACATAACAAAGTGTAACAAAAAGCGAGAGTGTATAAAAGTGTCGGTATGTTTTGAGACGTGATGAAAACTATATATATAAAAGAACATTCTTCATACCTTTTTGGTATTAACCTTTGACACTAAAACTCTTTGTACTACATATCAATGACTCCAGTCTTCGTGTGCCTTTTATCTTACATATTTGACGATTGTAGAGTATCTTTTACCTTGTAGGTGCAATTAAATGTTTCGTCTTCTAGAAAAAAAATATTGAGGAAATATGATGGAAATTTTAATGGAGTTTGTAGTATAGGCTGTATGTTAGGGTATAATGACAGATCGACATACCTACCCACATATTTCGTCTCTGTATCGGAAATAAGTCACTTCGAATTTGATATGAGAAAATAGTGGAAAAAGAACAACCCCAGCTGAATATGTAATTTACTGACATTGTCATAACATTGAGATGATAGGGGTTGAATACAAAATACCAGTATTGTTATACACCACCATGAGGGTAAAATATAAATAAAATAAAATTGTCATATGCCAAACATTTTTCTTGTGATTGATCAGTTCTTTATGCAAAACTTTTAATCCATTATTTAGTTCCAATAAAACGCGCTTCTAATATAATTTTACCTGAACAATTTAAAATTTTGATGTAACCGGAAATTTATTCATTCAAATTTAAATTTCGACTTTGAAGGCATACTCTAGAGAATATAGTGCAGATAGAAAGGACCTCTTTAAATTTTTATATGTAGGGAAATATAAGGCGCGATAATTCCTCTCTGGGTCCTTTATATCGAGATAATATTTTTACGAGGTCGCACGCTGGGCAGTAACTATCCATTTAAGGACCTACGAGTCGAGAAAATACTAGCTGTTTTGTCTCAAGGGAAATGAGAGCTTCACATATTTGGCATTATCTTTTGAAAATATGTTCAAAACTCGAGGGATGGTCATCGGCTGTACTTTTTCATTGTTCTAATAAGATTATATCCTTTCAACTTACCGTACGAGGTATATATTCAAAAACCAATTTAACTTAACGTTTGTATTATCCTTTTCAGCAGAAACTCCAGTTCAGAGAAATTAATTATAAAATAGTTTTTGTTTGCACGCTTTATGAAAAAGATGTACTTAATAATTAGTAAACAATGCTCAGACTAGTTCTTTGTGAATGCCCGTACAAAATAAAATTTAAAAAAATATTTATTGCATTCGGGGGGCTAGTTGAAAGAGTCATCAAAACTGGAGGGTGCAATTAATCAACAAATAAATTGTTGAAAAGCACAGTAATAGGCGCTGTGAAATATAATGTAACATGATGTAAAAAACCAATTTGTGCGGGAAGTAAGACAGATAGCCGCAGCAGGTAAAAATTGCTGAAGATTACAGTAATTTATCAGAACAAAGCAAAACGTCGCTGGTCACCTCCACCACATAGTGCTTTGGCAAACTTAAAATCAATATGGCGCTTGCTCCTGTGCTGCCGTTTGCAGTCACGCTACCTGTGCAAGTTTGTTTCAGGACGAAGGACTCAGTACTTACCTCAGTGACGACTAGACCCGTGTACTGTGCGCGTGTTCGTAACAATTCGTCATCGATCGTATTCCTTCGTACAATATCGTGTCCTGAAAAATGTGTCTGATACTTTTGTATCACTGAATTTAATCAGACACCAAACACTTCTTTTGTTCTTGTTTACATCACTTACATAATAATAACAACAAATCATTTCACTATCTAATAAGAGCCGAGAGCATACTCGTAGCTGCAATTTGAAAGAAGTGTAGAGAGCGCGCGCTTTTTCCCGAACTTCGCTCGAAGTTTTATTTCAAATATAGTACATCTTCTAGGCAAAAGGCAAACAATTTTGTAATTTATTATTAAATTGCCGCAATACAATATTTCGCCACCTGTTTCTTCGTGAAAACAAGCATGTTTCCATTCTAAAGTAATCCCCACCCCCAACACGTGACTATAAAATTTAAACTGTTCCTTGTTTTAAATTGAAAATTAATTTGTCGCATCACGTATATATCTCAGGAAAATAACTGTGATATCTTAGAAACGATGCTAAACAAAATAAAGATACGATATTTGCTTTTTTCGCTGCTGTTTCCCCGGCACATAGAAATATGCCTTAGTTGCTATGTTTTCCCTAAGGGTAAGTGAAAAATGTTTTCCGAGACTTTGACAAATTTTTTCCAAAGGTCAAAGTTTATGGTTACTTCATCCATTTTAATACCCATTTTAGCAACGATTTTACTACGTGACCTGGTAACGTAAGAATAAGAAAAACACGCTTTTTAACACCTTCAGATATTCTTGTTATACTACACATTTACCCGAACGGAATTTTATTAATATCTACTCAAAACTCAGAGTATTCCTCCATCTCACGATAAGAATTTTATATAGTTATATTTAAGCGAAAAAGGGCGCAAATTTAACATATAACAAAAAACAATTTCCGAAATCAGCTTCTAAACGAAAAACCTTCGGGAATGTAATAATTATTGATATAAAAGGAATTGTATTATAGCTTTAATTATAAACTAGAAAATAATTATACATTTACAGCTTCGCTCTAAGGAAAACATCGGTGATATTCCGAAATTTCCACTTGACATACCTGTCCGCTGTAAACTAAATAATTAATTATAATCGTGTATTTTTCTGTTTCAGAAGTAAGTGATCCATGTCGTGACAAGCAGTGCGGTTTTGGGGCGCAATGTAAAGTGACCTCCGACGGCCGCAACGCCAGCTGCTTGTGTCCTGACAAGTGCCCAAGTTATGGTGACCATACCACCTCTCGTCCAGTATGTGGTACAGATGGTATCGACTATAAAAATCAGTGCGAACTTCAACGAGCTGCATGTATTTCAAATACAAATATCACTATAAAGTTCTCTGGAAAATGCGGTGAGGCATCACCCTTCAAACTTTCTTATTTATCGGAAAGTTTTTCCTTTCCAAATCCAAATTGTCCTTATCACGGGATTTCGCCAGTTTACCTCACAGATTTATTTTTAAAGTAGTTAAACTTTTAGACGATCCCCATAATGGACCACGCCGCGCACTGGTCAAACGGAAAACTTACCAAGTAAATTTCAAATACAACTTTTACTGATGTATTTTATTTAGACATAAACTTTGTTCAGCTAACAGGATACGCCTTATAAAATCAAACTAAAATAAAGCTGCACATTAGGCTTTCAGGTACTTTGTTGCAGTTATGGAATTTATGGAGAAGTCTAATAATAGTTGATTAGTCCTTATATATGGACATTAACTGCAGGACAGCTATAAATTTTTATCCTTTTCCCCCTCAACTGCACACTATAACAATTAGTTTTAATTTGCTAATAATATCAGAGATTTATTTATTGACAAATCTTGTTTTCTTGATAAATAATTACATTTCAATTTCATTGTTATATATATTTTTCTTCTGTGAATTTAATTATGTAATTGTTCAAGGCGCCGTAAAACGTTTTGTCTTAAAGCGATTGCCACTTGCTCAACGATGCGAATCTTAGCTTGCGAAAGTTAAAATGAAAAAGTTGAAAAAATGTTCGAAGTCATCCCCGACCCCTTATAAAAAAGTTTAATGTAAACTTTAGATCACTTCAAATATCTCTCCCGCCCATACTAATAATAAGATAAATTTTACACAAATTACCTGCATACCTTTGCAGATTCTTCAGCAATTATTGCAAAACCCAAACAAATGCAAAAACTTTCGATATTAAATGTTATTGTAGTCGACAGGAAGCTCGATGGACATTGTTATTGCATGTCCCGGCTGTCAAACTGTAATCAATAAACACTTAAGAAGATCTGCTATCATAGCTGGCTGCATCCCACACTATGCAACCAGGTGTTAGTAACTTTTGTATGGAATATAGATAGTTACGAAAAAAGTTTGCTTGGATAATCATTAAATTTCCATCATCAAATTTATGGTTGTTTCGTTCGATAAACGCAAACTGTTGTGTAGGGGGAAATGTAAATAACGGAAAACAAGTAGGAAGAGTGGTTAAGTCTGATAATGAATTTAATTAAACTGGGTTGGAAGTTATGGTCTTCAACTCTTTTATTTTGTGGAGATTGAAGATCAGGGGATTAGGACATCGTGGGTTTTATCTATTAATACATCAGAAAATTTCTTCCTGGGGAAACGTCTACAACATCTTTACTTCATTTTGTACTTCAAAACTATTAACTAACTTTTATTCTAGTAAGATTGAAGAAATAACAAATTAGAAAAAAAATACTTCAAATTTCACTTGACTATCTGAGGAGTAATGTTAGATTGGATCGAGTCTTTGATTAGTTCAATCATTCTTGAATTTTATCTAGTTCTTAAAATATGCTTTCTAACTTTGAAGAAATTGCATCTATTTTTGAGAACAGGACAGATGTTCTCAAAAATAGACCCAAACGAAATTTCTTCTTATTTCTATAAACTACAAAACATAATTTCCTCGGGCTTCCTAGAGTTCTTCTGCCCCTTGGCTTGTAGTATCTTATTTTTCTCTATCCTCTCTTGCTCCTTACATGAGAATATTAATTTTAATCCAAAATTACTCATAATTAAAAACAAGATATTTCGTGCTTTCCAGATTTATTATTAATGTGATTTGAAAACGTTATGAAAGAAAAAATAAAACAATTCAGTAAGTTCTCAGCTTATTCTAAGGGAATTTAATCCTTGACTGCATTTTATTTTGTACTCTATCCTTTATCTTTCATGTTTCTAATAGAAGTTGAAGATTATTTCATACCCAGCCTATGTACGTCACACATACTCTTAAAAGAGTCTACTGAAAATAATCCTGCAATGTTATCGTGTATTTTAAAAGTGCGTGCCGCTCAAAAACATTATTGACTAACTGTATCCTGTTTTACTGCGTCCAATGCATTATGAAGTAATATCTCGTATCCAGTTTACTTTCCCATTTCCTATTTCAAGAGAATTCGCCTGTTTTCACCAAACAGACATAATAAAATAAATAGTGGGGTAATGATAGACTTGTTTCAGATCCTTGTGCTGGTATTCAATGTGCCGAACCAGAGGTGTGTCAACTGGATGAGCACCGTAACCCTATTTGTCGGTGTGGTGATACCTGTCCTTTAAAATTCACGCCAGTATGCGGATCCGACGGCAAAACGTATTCGAATGAGTGTACTTTACGACAAGAAGCTTGCCGTGCACGAAAAATTCTTAATATCATTTACCGAGGAAAATGCAGTTCAGGTTTATATTTTTTTTCTCCTTGGAGTAATTTCATTTTATTATCAATATGACTACCAGTTATTGGCGATTGGTTTCGAAAATATTTTCCAATTCGAGCGTGATGTGGAAAATTGATAACTAAACGTTTTTTTTGGAATGTAGCACGATATAGAGTATGATTTACAAACGCGTTTGAATATTGATCGCAAAAATAAAATTAAAAGCGCATAACGTATGGTAAACGTATTGATGAATGTCAACTTCCATTGAATGGCAAGCGCACATAATGAAAGCATACAATTTACAATATGATGTAAACATGGTTTATTACAGGTATAAATCCGTGTATGAGTGTACGGTGTGCTTTGGGCGAGGAATGCGCGATAAATAAATTGGGCATAGCCTTGTGCCAATGCCCGCCTAGTTGCGAGCCCATCATGAGGCCAGTTTGTTCAAAAGATGGCCGTACTTTTCCATCTGAATGCGAACTTAAAAGGGCTGGCTGTCTAGCCCACACGACAATTGAAGTCGCTTACACAGGCGTGTGTGGCGAAAAGGGTCCTTGCAACGATCATGAATGTCAATACGGTGCTACCTGCACTGAAAGATCCGGAACAGCTCATTGCGAGTGTCCCATATGTCCAGCTGAATTTGAACCCGTCTGTGGGTCAGATGGAATATCATATGGTAACGACTGCAAGTTAAGACTTGAGGCTTGTAAACATCGACGGGATATTACAGTCCTTTACGAGGGTCCTTGTAGTAAGTCTAACGTTTCATATCTTTACGGCTTTATTGGGTAGCATCTTACTTTACTGTACTAAATAAACACACCAGCTGTATATAACAGTATCAAAATTCATCCTTCTTAAGCCTTCTTTCGTGCAAATATTTACGTGGATATTTTCTGACTTAACATAACACTACAAACAATTTCTTTAAGTGCTACACTAAATTTCAGTACAATACAAATTAAATAAATCAACAACAACTCAAACAGACACTCTGAATCAGATGTAGCTTTGTATTCTACAAGCTAACCGAAAAAAGTAATAAAATCCTAGAAAGGTTCCCTTCCGACTATGGCGTTTACTGTCCAAACCGTTACCTTTACATACAATTTATTTTTTCACAGATGGATGCGAAAATAAAAAATGCGATTTCTATTCTGTCTGCGAGAATGATGGAGCAACAGAAGGTCGATGTCTATGTCCAGAATCATGCAGCGACACAAAGGTAAGCCAAAAATATAACTAGATTTATAAGCTTTTGTTATGTTGTTGTTATTATAGTGTAGTTGTAGCGTACAATCTAATTACTTATATTCTATTCAGTTAGTAGGACCTCGTCATATTCCTACAGAAAGCTTTTTGGTTTTTTCATAACATGAATAATTGGAAACGTGATACAAGTTTAGATATTATGATAAGGATAAAATATTGAAAACGTAATAAATTGTATATACACACCAACAAAAGCGGGTATTGTTATTAAGGGAAATCAATAACCCCTCAAGGTTTTCCCTTCTAATGAATAATAATACTAGTGAAGTTTACTTTAGTTGAATTAGGAACAAATCCTTAATTTTCCTGGATGGTCAAGCGCGCTCCATAGAATTTTCCTATGGTCATGAAAAAGAATTTACTTGAATTAATCCATATGTATTTGGCTCACGTACGAATTTATTGAAATCCTGTATTTATATTCCGTGCTTGTTCAGATATTACCGGTTAGTGGATAGATGATAGTTAAACACATTTGTTCCCCAGCTCAACAACGGAACGGTATGTGGCACAGATGGAGTGACTTACGCAAACGAGTGTGAACTCCGCATGACCTCCTGTAAAACAAAACAATACGTCCTGGTTGCATACAAGGGAAACTGCGGTAAGTCCTCAGATGAACCAAAACTTCATCGAGTTGCCACTTTGTTAATTTTCGAATGCCACATCGTTTTCTTGATAGATGTAAATATTGAGTAGTCAACCGATTTTAGATTTGTGTCAAGGAGTGGAGTGCAAATATGGAGGTCGGTGTGAAGCTGGGGAATGTGTATGCCCCACAAACTGTCAAGGGTCCGGAGACGAACCCGTGTGTGCATCAAACATGATGACATTTCCAAACGAATGCGAGTTGCAAAAAGCGATGTGTTTACAGCCAACAAACTCACCCCCTTTAAATGTGGTGTTCTACGGTGACTGTCGCGAGAGATTTCCAGTTGCTGGATCTTTAAGTAGTAGTAAGTTTCTTCGGGGTGTCAGTCAATCCCTTGCTTTTACCAAACAGCTAACTAATGAAACGTGCAGAAATAGTGGCGGAACTAAATCTCAACTTTTTCATTTGGAATCGGGGATTAATCCTACGAAAATTGCTGTATTAGGACTTGTGCTCTATTTTTCTTATATTACTAGTAACCTAAAACATAAACTAAAATAACGCTTTTAAATCAAACTCCCATTTGGAAATAATTAAGATTTCTTTAAAATAAAATAATTAAATGGTGTTTTAAAAATATGGCGGATGCGCCGGTGTTAATTATATTCCGGCCTCAAAAAGTTGCTTTAATAGAAGCTAAAAGTAAACTGCTATATTTTTAAAGTAGTAGAGAACTCGCAAATAAAATCTTAGCACTACTTTTCTAGAAAAATCACCAGAACAATCAATTTTTAAATATGAAAACGTCTAAAATGGTGCAAACTTTTCTGTACTTTATCTAAGTGTAACCTAGTTCCTAACGGCAATTTTAAAAACAGTTTTTGAAATAAATTTGGCCCCTATGCCTTTTTTTAAATCAAATTTCCAACTGGGAAATCTGTAATTTAGTTCATCCACCACTTTCGGTAACAAAACTAACACACTCTAACATCCTCCATAGCAACTGTTTCCCCCTTCACGGTACAAACAGTATCAGCAACGGGTATAGGCACTGATTTCGATACCCTAGCGCCTGAAAACACAGTCCCAGATGGTAGCACCGTTGAAAAAGAAGCCTGTCGAGATATTCACTGTGATTTTGAAGCCACATGCGAACTGGGCCCCGATAATTTCCCTCGGTGTACCTGCCAATTCGATTGTGCTAGTGCAGCACTTCTATCTAGTTCGAAACCAGTATGCGCTTCAGACTTACGAATTTATCCCTCATTATGCGCTATGAAGATGGAAGCTTGTCAAAGGCAGGAGGAGTTGCGGTTGAGACCACTCGATCTTTGCCAAGGTTTGATTAACTTAACATCCTACTAATTTTATTAATTCCTCTCTAATGCCGATGGCAGATACATACTATAGTTACACGTGTCAGAAAAATATTGCACTCTCTCTTTGTGGCCTCCTTTGATTATCGAAGCATTAAACCACACACACGCCCGTATAAAAGACGCATCCATTAAAATTTAATGACATTCTCTTCTACACACATATTAAATTTATCAGGGCCACATTACAGTGTTCTTTTACCCACTACTACTATACCATATTTACAAGAGTAAACTGCCCGACGGCATCAACTTATTTAATAAAACTCGCTCTTTGATATTCAAGAATATTAAATAAAAATGTGTAGCAATGACAAGATCACAAAGCCAAAATCGCGAAAAGAATTTCGAAGGATTACATCGTTATGCATGCAGCGATATTTATTTTTATACAATTACTTTTTGCGCTTTCTACTTCAAAATATGGTAATATAGCAAGCCTAATGATAAATTTAGTCCAACACTGTAACGCGCTTTTATCTTCTAAATAATATTAACCCCAAAAAAGTAAAAATTTTATTCGTTATAATTATATATTATGTTGAACCCTTTCTGTTTCAAGCGTGTGTGTAGCCGCCTAAATAAACAAAGAGCCCACAACAGAGAAAATAAAACTCATTTCCTAAGAAAATTTAATTTTGTCGCAGGAATGGAGGTTAAGCCATGCAAAGGCGAGAAACCCTTGACAGATCCTGCGACTGGACGTGAATTAGATTGCGGTAACGGGCCTTTTAGGCAAGACTGTCCCTCCGGTAGTTATTGCCATCAAACCACACGTTTCTCAAGATGTTGCAAAAAAGGTATTACATTACATTACATGACAACACCACCACAGTTTCTTTTACAAACAATTTTAGATCAAAACTATATTGAACAAAAAAGTTGCGAGGACAGTTGGTACGGTTGTTGTCCTGATGGTAAAAATCTAGCACAAGGCCAAAATAATGCCGGATGTCCATCACTTTGTGGCTGCAATAAACTTGGTTCATATTCAGAAGTTTGCGATCCTGAAACACAGCAATGTCGTTGCAGACCGGGCGTAGGAGGAGCCAAGTGCGATCGCTGCGAACCAGGATATTGGGGTTTGCCTAAAATCTCATCAGGATATCGCGGTTGTATTCGTAAGGATAATCTAATCAAATTTACTTATCATATACCGTCTGTCTCACGACCACTTTAACATACCGTATGGGGACACCAACTAGGACTAACGCATAATATGTATAGTAGACTTATTTTCACTAGACATATGCGTCACACACTTCCTCTCAATATTTTTGCAATCCGCCTAGTTGCTTTCGCGATACCTACGGTATAAATAGTGGTCATGAAACACAAGGTAAACTCGCATTTTTTCTAAAGCTTGTGGCTGTTCATCTTTCGGCTCCGTAAGAGATGATTGCGAGCAGATGACAGGTAGATGCGTATGTAAGCCAGGGGTTCAAGGTCAGAAATGTACGGTATGCACAAGTCACAATAAGGTCTTGGGACCGAATGGCTGTGTATCAGGTATGAATTTTAATAAATATCATTCTGATATATTTGATTCGATGTAATATTCTCCAGCGGATTTGACAACAGCACCACCGACGACGTGCAAAGAATTGACATGCTATTTTGGGGCAACATGCACCGAACGCGGCGGATTTGCAATATGCGAATGTCATACACGATGTCCCGAAGACAATGAAGCTCAGGTATATATCTGCGTTGAATATGTGAAAGATGACATAAATAAAATGAAATCCATTACTTTTTAAATACGCGTGTTTTACGGTTACAGCCCAAGATAACAACGTTTGATTGTCACTGTCAGTCAATGTTTACAGTCTCTAAAAAGCAATTTTATTCAACAAATAAACCGCTATCTTTTTGGTCATATAAATTAACATAAACTCAACACTTTTATTGTTAAATTAATTCCAATTGTTTCCGAGCTAGAGTTTATTTTTCCTGTTTTCCTGTAATGGCTAGCAAAATGGGCTATGGGAAGTTTTTATTTCACAATCATAATGTGGAGTGTAAAATCATTCATTAACCAAGTACATTTGTATTTAAAAAATTTCATATTTTGAAATTGCCGCCTACGAGTTGCATACGTCACATCATGGCGGGATTTTTGAATCCAAAACAGTTTTACCAGAATAATAATTTAAATTTCCTGTTTAGGGGGCAATTTTAAAAGCTAAACTTTCTTAGTTGTACTTGTATGCTAGTTGTAAATACGTAATATTTTTGTTTAAATGGGTTTCATGCTATTCGATTTCCCCGTGAATAGACACAGCCAACACCCTCTAAAATATTTACCATTGTTGTAGATTGTATGCGGTAGTGACGGTCAAACATATAACTCAGCTTGCGAACTAAGACAGGTAGCTTGCCGTCTGCAAAAAGACATCGTCGTGCAAGCTTTTGGGACCTGTAAAGGTAAGATGGGTATTAGGGATTTCGTTAGAATTTGCAAATATAAACAAGCGCATGTTTTATAGAAGACATGTTCCCGAGCACCGATTGGCCAATACGCCGTTACACACCGCTCCAGTTTACACAGCCCGATGATTCAAATTCACCTCTATCAAAATCCACAAGACATTTGCTTGTGCCTGATCCGCGTTATTATTACGAGAGAAGTGGCTCTATTATGCGGCCTATACAAGGAGTGTCCTTCCCAGCCGAACCTGATAACAAAGCTGTATCCGATATTAACGTATCTGCCGCAGGACCCAACAACATTATTTATAACACTCGTGGTGAGACTGATAGAAATTAACACTATGTAACATAACGCTACACATAAGATAAGCGTAGTAATTTGTAGTTGTTGTATCATATATAATAAATACAATAAAGTGTCTAGAAATTTTTACTTATTTCTAGTTTATATAACATAGTAGTATAGTAGAATACCTATTTGTGTCCCTTATCCTTTCTATTCTATTAACACCAGGATCTAAGTAAAATTCATATTAACATGTTGACTTAGCCTAATCCGGTCCTGTGACATATCAGAAATTATTAACTTAATCACAAGTTTTTTCATGTAACTTTTGCCGAAACGTCAAAGTATATTCAAAAAAATATCATTAAATCCAAAATACAGTTTAACTTTTACTAAGGAATATGTCATTTTCAACTAGTTTCCGTTTTATAAAATGTTATTTTGGATAAATTAACCTAACAATGGCGTCATGTACAGTTTCCAAAGTTTTGCCGCCCCCTGTACACGACAATAGCCTCTTAACTATAAAAAAAATTATTGATAAAAATTTCTAGACACCTTTGAAACTTGTCAACATATCCATTCATATCCATAATATTTTCTGGCTAACAAAAGGTTGTTTGTGTGTTGTGTTGAAAATAATATTTTATATAGGTGGCAATTTCGCCCCGGCTTATCGACCAACCCCCGCAACAGTACGTGTAGTGACTGCTCTTCTAGGCGATCTCTGTTCAGATAACACCGATTGTATGATATTAAACAGTCAATGCGTTGGTGGAGCGTGCACTTGCCTTCCGGATCATTCCGAGTCCTCGGACCGTCAGGAATGTATAGGTAAGAATTTTTCAGTTAGAGTTTAGAAAATGGGGGCGCGCCTTCCTGGGACTCCCGTCAATATTACATTACCTGCGGAAATTGCCGGCGTAGAGTTGAAACGGTCAGGGACTCTGGAGAGCGATGGATAGGGTGCGCCACGAGGTTCTCTCCTAGAACTGTAATAAGCCAAAAAAAATCTAAAATTGTCCAATATTTTCAAATTGTTTTGATTCTGCAAATGTGGCCATAGGGACTTCAAGATTTTTTTAGATAAGATGACAATGAAGTAGTTACAAAAGATAATTTTAATTAAATCTAACCAGTGGTTCCAAAATTGCTACCCTTGGAATTTTCGATGTACTATGCAAGGCTTTGTCATGGTAGCTCATCGTGACACACCCTGTATAGAATAAACAATAGTTTAATTTCGCGTTTTTAAATAATTGTAAAAGAAAATTATTAAAAGATTACTACCTGCTGAAAAGTCAACAGGACGAGAGGCGTCAAGTTTTATTAATTCGAGTAAACCGTTTATTTAAATCCATGGTTGTGAAATCTGAAAACGTATTTCAGCTATCCAGATTCCCTGCGTACGTTAGCTAACAACGGAATTTCAAACACAATCAGGTAGTGTCTGTTTGACTCCTGGGGAAGGACGACGAGTGATTGGGGGACTGAAATAGATCTAAAGCGTGCGCTACTGTCCATTTAACACACACTTTCTTGCAGCTGATTCGGATCCAACTGATGAGTACAGGGCGTGTATTTCATCTCCCTGTCATCACGCTAGTACTTGTGTTGATCTTCCTGCTGCCACATTTACTTGTGTGTGTAACGCAAACTTCACAGGAACTCTTTGTGAGACAGAAGTAGTTCGTAAACAATACGATACACCAGCGTTCCATGGTCGATCCTATGCTAGACTAAAACCTCTAAAAGCTTATCATAAACTCAGTATAGAAGTTGAATTTAAGTCTCATACTAACTATGGCATATTATTGTATAATCAACAGAAGGCAGACGGTTTTGGTGATTTTGTTTCACTGGCTTTAGTTAATGGATTTGTTGAGTTTAAATATAACTTGGGTAATGGGCCTGTTCTTATTCGATCCGTTGATAAAATTCAACTCGGAAAGTTTCATAAGGTTTCTTTAAAACGGTATCATAGAGATGGAATACTCAAATTGGATGATGGGGAAGATATCGCGGGCCAGGCTATTGGCTCCCTGAAGGCACTTGATCTCACGGAAGACACCTACGTGGGCTTTATTCCCACAAATTACTCACGGTAGGTATATTAATCAATAGCAAACATAATACAAAGTTCACGAAAATCAACCCAGAACTAATAATCTAGATATTCCCTTATAGTCCTAGTGTCAAAAACATAAAAGCCAAACGCGTTTGCTTAATATAACACCAAATAAAAAAACTCTTTGTATTGTAGTATTATACATTAGGAAACTCATAACACCCTATGTAGAATAGAAAGGACACAATTCTATTACAATGCTCTGAATTCAGCTTAGGACACCTGCTGTGTTAATTCTCTGGACTCAACTTTTTTCGCGGGCTTTAGCCACCGGTATTAATAAAGAAGGCGCTGTCTTTCAGGCGGTCTTAGGAAGGAACTAAAAATAATTGGCTCTTAATGCTTTTCCCCAGAGAAATATTGCTCTAGATAATAGAATTTAACGATAATTTAAGCCTTGAAGAACCAGTGGCGATCAAACTAATAATATGAGGACAAAATTTCGTAAAACCGGAAAAGTAAAACAGCATAGAAAATTATTATTTTGGGTAGATATGTGCGTCGTACTATCTGTTTTCTTCTAATATACTTGTCCACTGGTAAATATTAGAACAATGTTTTATTTTTAGTAACATAATTGCACATTTACTCTGTTATGTGGACATAGAAAAATTTTAATTATAGCTTAAAAAATTGAGATAATATACCAGAATTATTTTAAGTAGACATAGGCGCCGTATTATCTCTTTCGCAATCTATTCGAGTTGAGTTTCTAGATTTCTATTTTTGTAATTTCAGTTAGGTTAGATTAGTTTTTGAAAAATTTGGTGGAAGAGGCTTTTATTAATTGTTTTGATATTATTGAATGTAATCATGTAAAATACAGCATGTTTAGCAACGTAATTGCTAGTAAAGCACATTTAATCTGTTAACAAAAAGAAAATAAAAACAAGCGTTAATTGAAAATTGTTTGTCCAACAAAATTGATTTAATTTCGCAGGGTGTACGAGAACATTGGCACAAATAAAGGTTTCAAAGGATGCATGAAAAAACTGAAGATCGGCCGACAGGAAATTGAGTTGCATATAAACCAACACGACTGGGTTTTAAAAACGAAAGGTCTGCACGACTGCAGTGTGCATGCCTGCACGATGTCACCATGTTTAAATAATGGTAAATGTATCGCTGTGGAACAATTGTACCGTTGCGAGTGTCCTCCGCATTTCACAGGCGATTTTTGTGAGAAAGTCGACCAACCCTGCCGCTCGAATCCTTGTGAATATGGATCTAAATGCAAAGCACTTAATTCCGCTTCTTTCGTTTGTGAATGTCCTGCTGGTCGGTCTGGACAACGATGTGAAATCGGTGAGGATATTTATTTTTATTTGATATTAAATTAATTGCCACAAAGGATTTGGAAATATTTAGTCAGTTGTAATTAAGTCAGAAAATTAATTCTAAATGCCTTGTAGTTGTATGCATCAAATATTCAAGGTATCCACACTTAATTAGTTAGATATTCAACGCTAACAACTGTAACATCAATTCAGAATATTCATACAACTTCAATAAACTTTCACAACAAAGTTTATAGGCTTTTGAATACAACATATTATGTATAATGTGGTATAGTTTTATATAACTACGACCTTAGTTTGTTTGAACAGTGAACAAAACGAAATACTACATTATTATGTGGTGGTACAGTTGATTGACTTGTTGGAAAATTCGCAACAAAACCAATACAAAAGATAAATACAGGAGGATATTTATCTAGTAACTAGTAACTGTATTTTTCAGAGGATAATAAAGAAATAAAAATTCTTTCACCTGAGTTTAATGGTACAAGTTACATACAGTTCCCCCGATTGGACGGCGTTAAAAAAGCGTTTTCAATAGAAGTTTTCTTCATGCCGAAAGCAACTAATGGTTTAATACTGTACAGTGGGCAAATGAAAAATGGACGGGGTGATTTCATTTCCTTGAATCTAGCCCGTGGACACTTACAATTCCGCTTCAACTTGGGAAGTGGAATCGCCAATTTAACGTAAGCATTTGTCACCGTTTTTAATATTATCAATGCAATTTGTTCATTCACACAAAAAGCCCCCTAAAACTCAAGTGGGTATCATATTGATACCCACAGTATTAATCAAACAACCTTCCAGCGAAAGCTATCCATAACGACGAAAATTGAGTTGGTTTCACTTTTATAATGCAAGGTAAAAGGTATTGGCCCGACATTAGATTAATACCTTCAAAAACATGTTTAACACGAAACTAATACCTGCTTTCGAGCCGGATTAAATTAACCTGCTTATGATCTTCGATGGAAATAATTTTATTAACATATTTATCGATTTCAGGAGCAAGGAACCAGTAAGCCTGGGCAAATGGCATTGGGCCCGTGTATCGCGCGAGGGCCGAGAGGGGATCCTGCAATTAGATAATTCCAGCATAGTTCGCGGTTACTCCGGTACACCGCTAACTGAACTTAATCTGGAGCTGCCCTTCTTCATAGGATCTATATCGTAATACAATTTATATTATTTTACATGCATTGCGTGCCAAAACACCGGAAATTACTTATTATTTGAAACGGAAATAACACACCAGATAACAGATAACAAACAAACAACGTGTTTTCAATATGTCCTAGTTTTTTTGTAATTTCTTAAAATAATAATATAATTTCAAGAAAAATCCGAAAACTACAGGGAATTCTACCAAAGTTCACAATTAACCATACACTTCTTCCAAAATTTGTTACAAAGGTCCTTCAAAAAATTACCGACATTGGAATCTCTAATTTTAACTCGCAACTAGTTTTAATTCCTGTGAAATTCATTAAAAATTGCTTGCAATTACTGTAGAACAGATTAGAGCAAATTACCAAACATTTTTTGAAATACGTACAATTAGCAATTAATCTAGAATGAAGTTAATTTTATTTGTGCCAGAAAATTTCCAAGCCACTTTATTTTTAACATTTCCACATTGTACAAAAGGGCGTTAATTAAAATAGGTATATTTGCAGATCCTGGAGCCAAATTCATCGACTAGCTGGTGCGTCTAAAGGATTTAAAGGAGTAATTCAAAAAGTATTGATGAATGGGTTTCCTTTGCCAATAACAAGTCCTCTGTCGGATTGCCATCCGAATATTCGCAACACAAGCGGTGGTTGCCGTTTGAATATTGGATATTACGACGGCTTGCCTTGTCCATTGTCGAAGAATCCTTGTTTAAATAATGGCATTTGCCTGCCGGAACTCGATCAGTTCACTTGCAAGTGCTTGTCTAATTTCAGAGGCAAATATTGCGAGTCAGGTTAGTAGTGTAGTGGACTTGAAAGCGACAAATTAGTTTTAATTTAATTCGAATTTCAGTACAAGAGGAAACTGTTGCTATTAAGTTTTCTGGTAACACGTTTCTACAATATCGAAACAGGGGATATAGAAGGTAAGTTTTTATTATAAATTTATTTATTAACTAACAAAATTTACTAACAGCGAAAATCACACAATAACCGATGAGTATTTAGACGACAATGACGATAATTATAATAACAAAACTTCAGACGAAGAAGATTTAGTCGATAATAATACTTACAATGATTTCTCGGATGAAAACGACTATAATTATGATTTAACAGATGTAGAAGCGTGAGTCTAACAATACTAACCTTAACTAACCCCGCTGAAAGTTTCCAAGTTTCTTTATAAAAAATAATTTCAGGAGGAAACCAGAAAGAGGCAACAGGTACGAGTTCCGGATACGCACTTTTACACCTGATGGTCTGCTACTTTGGAGGAGCAAAGGCCGAAGCGCACTGGACGATTACTTCTCGGTAGCCATCGTAGATGGATTTCCCGAAATTAGCTATAATTTGGGGAGACAAGAGGCGTTTTGGGCTATTCGGTAAGAAGAAATGTTTTCTTGAAAACGCGTTGTAGTTCATATAAATAGTTAGCGATTTTTCCAAAACAAAACCAACAAATAAGTTAATTTGAAGAGAATTAGAGCGGCAGTTCCAAAACTGCATATTCTTAAAGAATCGCCCTCGAAAAACGCTGTTTTAAAAGGTGGTACTTGGGACCTCAAAACAACGCACAAAAATTAATTCAGCTTAAAATGAAGGTTTTTTGACAAAAATACTACTATTAGTTCCAAAACTGTGATTTTTTTAAAATTAAAATTGTGTTTTTCTACCTTTGTAATTTTGAAGCCACGATAAATGACCAAAATCACCAGATAGGAGCATACTGATTTTTTTATAGATAAAGCCAACATTGAGCTTTGCAATAAAGTAAATTTCACCAAAATCCGACCAGTGGTCCTACAATTATTGCGATTTAAAAACTATGACACAATTTAACGTTTTTTCTGATTTAAAGTGCCATAGTTTTGGAACCGCTTAACAGATTTTGAGGAAAACTGCGTTTTTATATGGGCAAGGGTTGCGATTATCATACAATGGCCTAACCTCACTTTTGTACTAATTTTTCAGAAACAAAATTCACCCAAATTTTACAAAATATTATCTCAACTAACTTTTTGTGAATTTCAGGTCAAAAACGCGAATTGACGACGGCGAATGGCACACAATTCAAGTGCGACGAAGAAAACGAGTAGGATTTATCTCCATTGACGGTGAACCACCCACCAAGGGTATATCAAAAAGTGGTGCTATTTCTCTGAGGACAAATTCAAAGTTATGGATTGGTAAGGACGAAATTTTATGCTTAAGCTACAGCTACTCTCCTTGGGATGGCGCGACATGTAACAAGTAGCAATTTTTATAAATACAACAATAAATTAAATCTATCTGTCGATGTGATCAAACCAATAAATAAAGCACGTGTTTATGCAGCTATAAAATTATTATCTAAACAAATCAGTCGTTGAAAGGTCATAAAGTCAATTAATTTAGTTCAAACTAAACATTTATGTTGTAGTTATGCAGGCAGATTTAGCTGTAGCTGTAACTTTAGCTGTAGCTGTAAAAACTTGAATATGTGTTAAACAATGGAACCATTTATGCAGATTTAGCTGTAACTTTAGCTGTAGCTGTAGATGTAATAGTTCGTCAACTTCAACTTTTACAGCTAAATCTCTTAAATCTAGTAACTTTTTAGGGATTTTATTTTTGGTTTTGTCTAGGTATGTACATCAAACATCAACTCAATGCTCACTACAGCTAAATCTACTAAATCTTGCATGTATGGACTGTTTATTTACAGCGGCTTAGAGAAAACTTACAGCTACAGCTAAAGTTACAGCTACAGCTAAATCTGCCTGCATAACTACACCATTAGATTCTGTGCTATCGCTCCTTAAATAGTTAACAATTTGCGATTTCTTACAGGTGGTACCAACAATTTGCCCTCAGGACTCCCATCTGCTTACTATAAAGGATTTGAAGGATGTATTCAGAATATTTTAGTCAATGCTAAACAATTAGATATGTTAGCTAATAATGAATTAAATAAAATTCACTTTTGCCACGGTAATGAAATTTAAAACAAATACAAACTACAAGTTATAAATAATAATAATAAATAATAATAAAAAACTGTGAGACTGATAACGTACTAATTTTCCATTTTAAATTTAGCTTAGTACACTGTATACAGGGTGGATTAAACAACCTAAACTTCTGATGTTAGTATTTATACTTACCTACGTCTTTTAATGTTCAAAAGATAGCTTAAGTGTTCTAATAAATTAATTCGCTCTGTATAAATCGTTGTATATAAATGTAATGTTATGGATATATTTTAATGTGGAAGCTGTATTATGATGGACGTTGGAGTGCTTATACATGGTATAAAAAACAATAATAGAAGTATTAATACCTAAATAATGTTATTTGTATATCTAGTCTTTAAGTTAATGGTTTACAACTTCAACGCCGTTTGTTTTAGTGCTAACTAATTGGCCTAAACTGCATAAATGTCAATTAAATTTAAACAGCTTATTTCTATTATAGAGAATACTTACTCGTAGAAAATCAAATTTGTTTGGGACAATAGGCACAAGTTACGACAGGGTCATTGAAACAAAATCCCAGCAATAATTTGATGTCAAGTTGTAAAAGTGTGTCAATGTTTAATTATCTTTTGTTGGAAAAAAATCCATATTGTAGTATTATCTGTATAAAATATTTTGCTGTTTGTTTAAATAACCTAATGATGTGTAAGATACTCCTCACATAAAAATTATAGAAAAGCCAAAATCTTCAATTATAAGATTACATTGTATAAGGAGCCTCTAACTGTAGATATTTTTAAAATAGCGAGCGTGAGTTCCTTCCAATTTTAAAAAATAAACTGAGAAAATTACAATCATATCTCTTTGATGATGGCCATATTGTTAAAATTTGTTAAGAAACTCGAGTAGATAAATAATTAATATCTTCGAAACATATCTTCAGAAATTTGTTTTTTATTAAATTACTTATAACGAGAATATATTTTACTGAAGAAAAAATGCATATGAATTAAGAATACTTAAGAGAAAACAATGTTCAATTGCTTTAATGTTATGTATTGTATATAGCTTTGAATCTTAGAGATTATCATGTTAATTTTTAGAAGAAAATTACTATTAAAAATAGATATTATATAGATGATTAACAATAAAGTATTTGTAACTATTATTTAGAAGATTCTAATTTATATGATAGATTTCTGTAAAATAAATGATGCTACAAATATATTTTTTTTCCTACTACATGCTGATAATTTTATTTATTTTTATTTTATTTATTATGCCCTTACATAAAATACAAGACTACCTACCATTTTTTTCAAAAATAAGTACAAAATTATTAGAGAACGAATCTTAGCTCGTCCGTCCAGAGGCGGATTTTGCTTTAAGACCAACCGACATATCCAAACTTAGACCCGATGATGGTTTTGACGACCTGAGATCCGCTCTGTAGTTATTACAATAATCTCTGTCTTTAATTCGTTTAAAAAATCGAGTAGATGTACTCTAAAATATCACTTTACATCCTCGAAATATCTTGTAAAAGTTACAAGATTAATAAAAAATATTTTTAAAGTTAGAACATTAAGTATTTATTCCATTAAAATACGAACATTTAAGTTTTAAGTTATACATGGTATAATAAATATAATGGTTTTGATATTTTGTATTTTTAGAACTTGTTGCAAATTTGATGATTTTTAAAACTTTGTCCACTTCGACTCGTTAATGGAAAACTTCCAGTATCTACGGGTGAAACATTAAAATCAATTAGCACAAAACTTTAATCGTTATCTAACCTGCAGACTGTGGCGGCGTTTTATTCGTTTTTTGCATATTTGATTCTTTAATGCAAGTCGGCACTCTATAAATTTGAGCTCTGTATTTTGGTGTAGTAAAAGTATACAACAGCGGATTTAAAGCTGAATTAATCGGCAGGATAAAAACTACTAACCATCCATATAAATCGGCTACAAAATCAAACAGTTTAGAAAAGTGTAATAGAAAAATTCTAAATTTAGTACCTGATACTTCGTAACCAAAAAAAGCGGATGCTTTAACAGATATGATAGGTAGCCAACAACTAGCGTCTGTTAGAACAATGAAAAAGAATCGTATAGCAAATTCGAAATCTTTTAGAGGTAGAGATGTAGCATTCCTAGTTTTCCAAATACTAATAAACATTCCGCAGTACACAATTCCGATAACCAGCAAACTGAAAACAACAATTTTATATTTCCTTCAACAAGGTCGAATAGAATGCAAGCTTATAGCTTATATTTAATTTAATCCTTTCTAGTCTATATAACAATTCAAGGATTTGCTCGGCGTAATATGCAAACCATGATGAGCAACAACAAACTTTTTACATTATTATTATAACAGAACTGGAGTTTTCCAATATTGCTGTCCCAGCACGAACAGACAAAATTTTTTAAATCATGATGTTGAAATTACTGTCTTTGAAGTGTTTTCTAATAGAAGGTTAACCGCGTTTTTTTTTAGCTGACGTTTCGCTCAGTATCTTAGAGCCTCTTCAGGAAATACTAGTTCAATTTCCTCTTGTCCTAAACCGGTTAATCTTCGATCAGATAACTTTGTGGTTTTCCGTTTGCTTTAAATGATAGTGTAAACAGCAGTCATATGGAAATAAGAGATAGAAATGAAATGGTTGCTATAGATATAGAAGTGAGTGTACTTAAAATAATATAATTACCTTGTGGCATTGATACCAAAAAATATTACCGCCGATACTTCCCATCCAATAAAATACGGATCGTCAATGTGCAATGGAAAGCACAATCCATTAATCCCATAAAATCGGGTACTAGAAGCGAATTCCAAAGCTAGAATATTTTTAATAAAACAACTAATTTTTCCTGCTTAGCTAAAATTACCAGGAAATATTGCTATGCATATTCCAATTACCCAAATGGACGTAAGTATAAACGCAGTCTCTTTTAAATTTAGAGAACTGTATCGTCCAAATGGTATGGCTATTAGAAGAAATCTGTCAATTGACATAAACACCAAAAGCAGTACGGAAACTTCTGAGGAAACCATTCCAATAATTCCGGTAATCGTGCAACCCCACGATGATATCCAGTTGTGGGCTTCGAGATTATATATGTCTCTATATTTAGCGTCTTGTATACCAATAATTAATAGATAGACACCCATGAGGAAATCGCTGACTAAACGCAAATTCAGTACAACTAATGAGTTTGAGTTTTATCAAGTGGAGTTTACCTGCTAAGTTTCTAATAACCAAGCTTAGAACCTTGTTCTCATCTCTGAAAACAAAGCGCCCCCAAAGTACGAGTAAATTTCCCATGCAGGTGGTTACGCAGATAAACCACGTGGCGTAGCGAAACACTGGCTTAAATAACAGCTGATTTATGGAAGATATTCCATCTGAAAGAGGTCTACATCTAGGTACAGTCGGCGCAAAAGCGCAGTAACTGTATTTTTTAAAATAAACCGATTCCAGTTTCTTCAAACTAGCAAACATATTCACATCGATGTTTTCAATCTCTATTTCTTCCATGTTCCTGATGGAAAAAATCTTAAAGTAGTGGAGGAAACATCTATAGGGTACTTACAGTGATGCTAGGTTTTCTAACTGGGTGAATAGTTCGCCAGGTATGAAGTGGAAGGGATTTTTTCCTAAATATCTGGAAATAAACTTTGAAGTAGGTATTTAGTCAGAGTACCTACTGCAAGTACTTACAGTTTGGTAAGCAAAGTCTGCGTTGCGAATACGCTAGCTGGAAGAGCTGTGATTAGGTTCCCATAAATATCCCTAAAGAAAAGGTTTCAGTTTCAAATGGTCAAAAATTCGATGTTCGTAACATCTCAAAAATCCTCAAATAATTACACGTAAGTATACCAGACTGACTCAGGCCTACCTAAACTGAGCATGCGTGTATGATTATCCCTTTAAGAAGTAGGTACTCGTATGATCGTACCTCCAGTAGTCAGGAATGTTAACTTTGACTCATGACTCATCTATAGCTACTGTTCGTGGTTGTGTGACAATGCTTTTAATAATTAACATTAAACAAATTTTCATTAGTGGTAGTGTTTAGTGATAAAATGTGTCCAAAGTAGTGATGTAATAGTCACGTTTTAGTGGTTTGTGTTTTTATGTACAGATAAGGCAAAGGAGCTTCTAGAAAAAGGTAGGAAATTTTTTTAATTTTATAGTTCGATTTTTATTTTTAGTTTTTTCTTTCAGGTAGGTCCTATGACGTGAAGTCCAGATCGTAAAAAATAGCGAAAAAGGTCAGGAAATATTTTAATATTTTTTTTATTCATTTTTTTTTGTAAAATATTTCGATCTATCATCCTAACATATTTTACTTTGTTGTACTACCTTCATCCAATGAACTTTTTTCAAAAATAGTGCAACAATTTTTAAAACTACCCTAAAAATAATCTACTTACAACTCTTTTAAGTTGACCAAAAGAGCAAAAGCGTTATTATGAATGTCCGTAATTTTATTATTCCTTAAATTTCTGAAAAGAAAACAATTTAAATCATTTTCTTAGAAGATAATTTAAATTTTTCTCCTTACAAAAGCTCCAAGTTTCTTAGCTTGGAAAAAGTAGACCTTCCAACAGTTGTGATTTCGTTGTTTCCAATGAATCTGGAAATGATAAGTTGGTATAAAAACCAGTAGTTATACAATATTTTTAACACTTAGAAAAATTTGGCCAAAAGCTCAGTAAAAAGTGTAGAAAACTTGATGCAAGTATATTTTGTTGTACATAAAAGAACAATACAATACAATACAAATAGTAAAAATTAAACTTACAGTTCTAATAACTCGGGCATGTATGGAAAAGTGTCTCCGTCCAGTGTTAATTTATTGTTCGATAAATTTCTACAAAGCAATTATTATATAATCAAGTGGAAAGAAAAGTTTTCCAAAACTTCTGAAACTATCCCACAACTAAAACATTGATTTACGCACACAACTCAACAAAAACACAACAACTAGAATAGATAAAAGATGTGTATTATAAATTATAAAACAGTAAGACAAAGCGAAGTATCAAATTTCACACTGAAAAATATTTGGAAAAACATTGGTTTTAAGCCATTACAGTTACAGAAAAAACGACAACATTCACAGAATTTTCCTACATAATCCTGTGAAGGTTATTTTATGTTAATCTTGCACTTACATCCAAGTTACAGACGAGAGATCCGCGAAATCTTGAAAGTAAATTCGCTCGATTCTATTATTGTCTAAAAATAACCAAAGCAACGAATTCAAACCAGAAAGCACTCCTTGCTCAATTACTGTTAAATTATTATTCATAATCAGGCTAAAACAAAAATAAATCAGTAATTGTTTCTCTTTTTTGCTTTTATATTTAATTTACAGTCTTTCTAAATTTTTCTGCTCCTGAAAAACTCCTGGCGGCAAATACATTAAACCATTTCCTTCCAAGTGTCTAAGGAAAAACTCAGTTTTTCGCTGGAATACAACTGATAAAAGTTACTTACATTAGTTTTAAGTTATATCTACTGAAGGAAAATCTGCTGATTTTTTTAATTGTGTTATTAGCGAGAATTCTGCAAGAACAAGCACGTCAATCAAGTTTACTACGCTACGATACCAACTTACAGATGCGTTACATTTGTAGATACATTTTGAGGAACATCCTGGAGTCCTAGTTGCTTACAAAAAATGCGAAATGAATATTTACACTGGCATTGGGTTGGATATTCTGATATTTCTAAAAGTAATAGATTTTTTGGGGTTTATTTAGATTAGGCCGACAACCAAATAAGAATGATAACTATAGCAATTTTCTTATGTATACAGAAATAAATTAAATATAAATAATGCTATCTATGGGGTAGGTAAATTGTGTTCTGATAAAACTGTGCTAAATTTATAATAATATTTTTCATGATTGTGGAGAAGTTTGCTAGCTTAGCTGAAATAGATAACAAGTTTAAAGTTTGCATTATTTATATTTTATTTAGTTTACAGTGTAGATAAACTTGAAAATTTAATGCTAACGTGAACAGAATTTTTTAGTTTTCTTACCCAAAACTGTCGTTTCAGGATTAATTAGCTGATATTTTTACAAAGCGTTGTAAGGAAAATCCATCAGTTTTTCTCGCCATTTTTAAATAATTTTCGAAACGTCCATGTAATAATTTTAGAACCACTGTTTAGATTTGAGTCAAAGTTTAATTTCGTTATAAAATAAATTCACTTTAGAATCTTTTTCCTCCATTTTTGGCAACCTAAATTTATCGGTAATTTTCGAAACATAAAATGCTATAATTTTGGAATCACTGGTCGGATTTCAGTCAAATTTGAATTTTTGCAAAGGGAAATGTTGCCATTATTCGAACAAAATTTTTCTTGCATTTTTTGATAACGTAAACTTGTTTTATGCCTTATTTTGGGGTAATTTTCAAAACGTCCATATTTAAAATGTGATAATTTTGGAACCACTGGTCGGATACTAGTCAAATTTGAATTAGCGAAATAATTTTAGTAGAAAAATCGTTTTCATTTTCGAATAAAGCCGCAAATTTCCAAAATCAGTAGTAATAGTTTAACATTTAATAGGCGCGAAATTTGAACTTTCAAATGAAATGGACACAATAATTTTTTCTTACCACAACTGTTGGTAGGCATTAAAGGAACGGTGGAATTAACATTGTAATACTTCTCTATCATTTTTACACTTCCATGCAGGTCCGCTAGAAAATATACGTAAAAACACAATCATTAACGTTATATTGATTTCCCATTTTCCAGTGAATTTACTTATCTTTAAACCAGATTATTATTATTGGAATTTTGAAGCTAAAAACCTGCCCTAACAATCAATCGATTGCCGATAAATCACTTTCTAACTAAGTAACTTTAAAGTTTTTTTATGATGGTATATATTCTGTGGCTCCAATGGCTTTTTGTTGGATGAAACTTGGAAATTCGGTTACAAATTATAGTGGGTATAAAAGTTTGCACTTTTTTGGTTTTGTCCATACTTGGTTTGATCTTTCGGTTTACTACTGACTTGTTATTACTTAATTGTAGCGTAAATACAGCCAAAATATTATACCATAAGAGCTGTCGGAAGATAATAAAGTTCCAAGCCAGCTATATGAAACCCCTCGTAAACGAATTAGAAAAGTGAGTTTAGGAATTAGTCCGGATAAACTTGTTTTGTCCTTAAGACAAAAAAAAAACTAGGTAGTGGAAGTTTGTTATATTACAACATTGTATTATCGTGATTTTGAACATAATAACATGAAAATTTAAAATTTCCAGCTGAACGTTACATTGTATATTATTTGTAATCAACTCAGTTTTTTTGTAATAAAACACGTGCTCGTGAATCGCTGCTTGGTAGATTTGACAAAACGCAAATAATCTGTAAAGCGAGCGCGTGCTGAAACAATTTTGTAAACAACTGAAATAAAATAAAATAAACAAGCGCTTTGTTTTATTTCTTGCAATTTCTGCAATTTTATACCCACTGAAACTAAAACTCCAACTGGATTATAATTGATCGAAGAAAGCCTACAAATAATCATGTAAATAAAAAACAAAAAAATTATACCTACTACAAAGGACGGGATCTTCATCAGCATAGTCAGGACAATCTGGAAATTTATCGCAAACGCTCCGTTGTGGGACGCATTTTCCCCCGGTGGAGCAGGGGAAGGTTCCAACAGGACACGAGTCTGCGAAAATATCCCCAATTACATAAACTGCAGCTATTTCGATCAAATAGTAAAAGTAATTAAAATGACATCATCAAAGTCTAATTAGATTTAATACGGTTAATTATCAACCCTTAAACTTGTTTCTCTCCCATCAATGTTAGTTTTAATTGGCTGAATTCAAGTAAAGGGAAATTTTTGAACTTAAATAAAAATATGTCGAAAATTTTTTCAAGCATTCTTTGTATTTTTAGTCTACCAGTCTTAAATATCTACAGTAGGTAGCTTGACGTTTTAGGTATAGTTTCCATAGATAATTCTATTGATTCACCATAATTATTAACGGATTCGTCTGTTTTTACAATTTAACTAAGATACTTCTTGGACTCAAACAAAATGCGTGATTTGTTCTTGATGATGGCTACTGTGTTATTGAGTATTACTCTTTATAAAAATTTTAGTAAGTACTCGTTTATTTCCAAAAAATAATTTCTAAATACTTACACAGGATTTAGTTTTTTTAGTTTCCACTAATACTTATACGAGTTATTTTTTGGCATTATTAATGTGTATAATGAGCATTTTATACCTCGACTCTTGGTCATGGGAAGTCATTGTTGATGAACGTGAAACTGAAGGTGTTCAACAGCTTCCTCGAAATCCTGATTTAAATCAACCAGACAACTTTACAACCAACATTTTCAGGGATCCTTTTATGCCAAACATTATCTTTATTTTTATTTATCACTACTATGACACTTATTTAAAAAACCAATGATTGTATTATATTTTAATGACAATAATCAGAGATGACTTATAACAAACAATTTTAAAACAATAACATAATATTGCGATGTATTCATGTTGTGCTGTTATTTAAATAAACTGTTATATAAACCGTAAACTTAATTATTTATAGACCCTAATAAAATTTACAACCTCTATATAATAATTATAACCCCCAAAACGAAGTTTACATGGCAAATGATTTTCATCACATTTTAGTTGGAGAATTCAATTAGACTGGAATTAATTAGGACATTAGAATGGAAGTGTCAACGAAAATTATTACTAATTAATGCAGTTTTTCCGGCTGGTTTTTTACAGTAGTGATTAATCCTGTTTAACTTTCATACATTTTTGTGTAGGTGAGCAGTGGCGTAGACAACGTTTAAGTATATTTGATGAGGGAAAACCAGATTTATTGTAAAGAAATATTTTAATACCAGATTTTTAAATATAATTATGTAATAATCGAGCCTTATGTGCGCCACTGGAAGTTTTGTAAATTGTGTACTATTTTGGAAAGCTCCATTTGTCTCCACCTAGATGCAGGTGTACTTGTTCTGTCACAGGAAATTTTAAGCACTAAGGAAATCATAAATAACAGGCACATGTAGAACAGCCATAAATTTAATAGTAAAATGGCCTATTTCTAATTTACCAGTTAATTGCAAACAATCTGGACGAGGGTTTGCTTTCTTATGGGATCATGATCGTTAAATTGTAGAAAATTACCTCGCACAACTGCGGATTATTCAAGGTTAAGGAAATATAATTTTTTCAAAGAGCACAAAAACTAGTCCCAACAATCAATCGAAGGACGATAAATCACTCCTCAAGTAGCTTTACGTTTTTTCCTAACACATCAATAATGGGTTTTTGTCCCGAAAATTTTATTTGAAAAACCATTTTATGGCCGGAGAAATTATTTTACGGGTCAATGAAACATTCATTAGACAGCTGATTATTTAAAGTTGTTTAATTTTCCTGCTAACAGCGTTCCCATAGACAGCAATCTCTTCATATGGAAATGTACACCCAGCCACTTTAATCAACTTTACACTTGATTTACGCAATGTATTCTGATTATTTTTAGACGAAGTTCTCCATTTCATTACTGGACTTCAACAGCCAAATAATGCGAATCGATAAAATGTGACCATTTTCGGTGTAATTATCAATAAAAAATCTGTAATTTTTCTATTATAACTTGTTTTTATTTGTAAATAGTAAAAAAATTTATGGCTTTATGGTTTCGCATTTTTAAATAAAATTGAATGCTTTATTAGACAAATCATTTTTTGGAAATTATTTTCAGCGCGTTTTATTACCGACATAAAATGAATATTGCGGTTGATATGGTCGAAAATGTATATTTTGTTTGCTTATACTACACACACAGACTAGTAAAACTTTTTCCATTAATAAACTTTTCTCCTTATCAATTAATACAGATATTTTGATTTATAATTTGATAATTTCCTTTTTATCACGCCGTTTGTTATCTTGTGGCTCATTTAAAATTGGGTGACACTACATTGTGACGGGTGGTCCATAAAATTTTTATTACAAGAAATTTCACCGACTCACCTTTGCTGTAAAAGTAGACAATGAGCGATATAATGACCACTCCAATGATGACACTGACACCAATGCTGACATTCTTCCAATATCCCATTTTTTCTCTCTGGAAAATTTGATTGTTCCGCAACAATTTTTTGAAGCAAACTGCGGCTCATGCAGCGTGCTGCGTATTCTTAACTCAAACCAAAGTTGCGCGATTTTGGCGGTTTCCGATGCTAACCGAATAATGCACCAGGGGGTGGGATTGAAACAAGGTGTGTTTGAAAAATTTATTATAAAAGTAGAAAAATAGTCGGTTTTATATAAACTAACCTCCGAACACACACAGGAGGTTAAGTAATTCCGACAAAAATATAATAGCAACAAATTCATTTAGAATATAATTAATATTTGAACACACACTAGTTTATAAAAAATTCCTATAAAAATCATTTAACTATATCTAACATTGCTAATATCCCGAAACAAATCCTACAAAAATTATTCAATTGTGTCTGACATTACTACTAACTTTAAACAAATTCTGTAATTGAATATTTAACATGGACATGTTTATTTAAGGCACACTGTACGTTGACTAAAATTACATAGACAAATCTTTGCATTTGATAAATAAATCAATGGAATGTGGACATTAAACTAAATAACTATAACCTCTGCATATACTTGAGGTGGAATAAAAATAAGAAAACACGCAAATATTTAAAATATGATACATCATTGCGAAAATGATACTAAGTCTAAAAACACTTTAAAAAAACAAAAATAAGTAATTTAAATTTAAAATAAAACGGCAGCTTTCATATTGATCGTCTCCTGGAAAAAAAATTGTTAAAAAACGAAGTTCCATAGGGAACTTAACTTACTTCTTGGATCCTTCACGATCTGAATCATCCGCTGAAAAATACCATAAAATAAAATAAAGTAAATTAAAACAATATTTAGCAGCTAATCTTACCGCAGGAACGCTTCAAGCCTACCGATGGAGTTTCTTCTGTTTCTTCGTCATCGTCTAAAAAATTAAAAACAAGTTTCATAAAATTCTTTCAACAGGAAAAGTGAAGTTCTCCAACTGGACATAATTAGCCCTTCTTGAACTTCAATTTCGACTACACATCTTTATCAACTAATAACAAGCAATTCTTACCGCTAATATAAATAACGTCTTCATCAGCTAAAAAAAAATCATTAATATACCGTCAGAAAAATAACATCACTAAAATTACTCTCAGAAGCAACGCCATTCCTCGTTGCAACATCTGTTCGAATTAGCACAGTAGTTACTTCGGTTTCTACAACATTATGCTCCACTTGTTCATCTTCACTGTCGCTAATGATGATTTCATCTCCACTGTGGTTGTTGAAGACGTGACTTTCTAACATCCATCCAGGACTTGAAATGTCACTGTCGGCAATACTCTGAGCGTTCTCGTCTGGAATTTTTTTTTGTGAAACTATAAAATTTACTGTCCAATAAGGTTCGAATAATTTCGCCTTACCACTATCGGTATCACTAGAGTTACTCTGAGAGGTATCGCTAATGTTCGTCGAAACATCTGCCTTATGGTCTGGAATCTGTATAGCAGATGCTGCGACGAGTTGTTCGAGTGCAAATTCACTTTGGGTGTCATCAACGTCAATAACCAAATTTTCGTCACTCGATTCAGGACTTGGAATTTCACTATTCTGAGCGTCATCATCTGGAAATAATAAGAATATGACCAAAATCATTATTAAGAAAGATAAAACACATAACTCAAAGTTATAAAGAAAACAAATTTTGTTAGCAAGAAGAATTCTTACCGCTATCACTAGAGTTACTCTCAGAAGTATCACTAATGTTATTCGCAACTTCTGTTTCATCATTAGGAGTTGTCCTGGCGTTTCCTGCAGAAGGATTAACCTCCACTTGTTGATCTCCACTATTGCCAGGACCAATGATTCCATTAGCCGATCCAGAACTTGTAATGACAGTATTGTCACTACTCTGAGTGTCTTCTGGAAATTTTTTATGTAAAACAATTAGGGTGAATAATGAACACTTACCGTTGAATAAGACAAGAATAACTATTTTACCGAATGGCAAATGGTTCGAGTTATTGACTGTGTTGGAAAATACATATTAATGAACATTAAGAAATCCGAAGTTATTAAAAAAAGCAATTTGTTAGTAAAGGTAAAATACAAAACATAAGGTTATTATAAAGGAAGCAAATACATTTTTGGGTACAAAGATTTCTTACCGCTATCACTAGAATCACTCCCAGAAGCATCGCTGCTCGAATCTTCTGATGTGTCAATGATCAAATTTCCGTCAGCCGAATCAGAACTTAGAGTTTCACTGAGAGTGTCATCGTCTGGAAAGTTTTTGTAGGAATGAATTAGGGTGGATGATGAACACTCGACTGTATTGAAAAATACATTTTAATAAAAATATGAACACAACGAAATTAAAAACATCGAGCATTATTTACAAGGTTCTGATTACTGTTCTATAATCTATAGTTATTTTGTTTATTGAAAAATTATGCTCTCTAAAAGAAACAATATTGGATATAACTAATTCATCTAATTCCGGCTTTATTAATTAATAAAAAATATTCTTACTATTAGCTGCAGCAATCGACGGTGTAGCATCATTCATTAATTCCTCTTGAACTAGAAAAAATAGAATATACCATCAGAAAAACAACTTAACACAAAAATTACGCTCAGAAGCCTCGCTAATATTCCTCGCAACGTCTGGTTCATCATCTGTGTCATCACCTGGAATCTGCACAGCAATTGCCTCGGCGCTTTCTTCAATAGGAGTATCCTGTAGTTCTTCATCTTCATCAGTGTCAACGTCCACGTTTTTTTCAGCAATTGCCTCGGCGCTTTTTTTAACAGAAGTATCCTTCACTTCTGCATCTTCATCAGTGTTAACGGTCACGTTTTTATTAGCAATTGCCTCGGCGCTCTCTTCAACAGGAGTATCTTTGTCCTCTTCATTTTCATCAGGAGTATCTTTGTCTTCTTCATCTTCATCAGTGTCAACGTCCGCGTTATTTTGAGCCGATTCAAAACGCACAAGACTTGGAGACTCTGGAAATTTTTTCTTGGTAAAACACGTTTTAGCCACAAAAATCATGCATTATTGGAAATTAGTTCAAATTTGAAGGATAGAATTATTCGTCTACCAGTTTTTAACAACTAATAACAAGCAATTCTTACCGCTATTAAAAAACTCCGATGAAGTAACATTCAATTCAGCTTCCACATCTAGAAAAAATATCATTATTATATCAGAAAAATAACTTATCACTAAAATTACAAGTAGAAGAAGTGCTACCGTGCCATGCAGGACCTGCTACTCGACCATCTTCTGAAATCTGCGCAGCCTCGCCGCTATCTTCAGAACAATAATACGACACTGGGTTCTTTAAAATGTGAAAGTCACTGAGGTCGCTATTAGTGTCAATATCCAAATTTCCAGGATTTGGAATTTTATTTTGAGTGTCATCGCCTGTATTATTGGAAATTAGTAATAAATTTGAATAATAAAAGCGCTATACAAGATAAAATTATTCACTTTAGACTACAAAGTCTTTATCAACTATTAAGAAATAATTCTTACCACCAACAGAAAAAACTGTTGAAGAAACATTCAAATCTCCTTCTTGAGCTAGAAGAAATTCATTAATTTATCGTCAGAAAACTTATCAATCACTAAAATTACTTTTAGACGCTTCGTTGGTGTTCGTCGCTACATTACTTGTCATCACTTGTCCATCTTCACTACTGGTCTCGTCATCAGTGTTCATTAACAACATGTCGTCTGCCAATCCAGCACTTAGAATTTCACTCCTTGGACTACTATGAGCTTCGTCACCTGGAATTTTTTTGTGTTAAACAATTAAGGTGGATGACGAAAACTTACCGTCCAATAAGGACCTAATAATTTCGCCTAATGGCGAGTGGTTTATATTATTGACTGTGGTGGAAAATACATATTAGTAAGTATGAGAATAATAACGGATGGGATAATTCTTTCTTACGCACGACACCTCGTCCCGGTGTTGGCGGTGGTGATGAATATGTTTCATCTGATCCAAAAACTAATGACGCAAAATTAAAATCATTAGTATCAATAATTAGCAATGAACATTAAGAAGCCCGAAGTTAATGCAGAAATATTTTGCTGACAGAACGCATTTGTTACGCACAAAGGAGCATGTAGTAGGTATTGGAAATTAGTAGGAAATTTACAGCATAAAGAAAGCCACAAGATAAAATTATAAAAATTATACACTGCTCTTGATAGTTGTCTTTTTATATTTGCATGTAACGAATTTAATGCTTAAATATATGGACAACTTTTGAAGAGACCCTGTACAACAAAATTTTAAACATCGAGCGTTATTTACAAGGTTTTGATTATTGTCCTTAATATAATCAATACTAATTATAACTTTGCAAAATAACGGTTATTGACGAGAGAACTTTTGACAACTTTCCTTTGATTCTCTTTAATTTCACCCAAAATATATGACAAAATAAATTAAAGTAAAGTCATTAAAGTCTCTTTGAAACACATAAAAACTACCTGAAAACGCGTTGCTTCTTTCGCTAAATGGTGAAAATGAATCTGTGAAAACAAAATAAATAATACATCAATAATATGTAATTTAAGTTTGAAATTTCATCGGAATATTTAATCGAAATCTTGTGTTGTATATTAGGAAACGTAAATTGCGTTTGCAAAAGTTATATCATTTTGGTGTAAGATTAAATACAAAAGTTTATCTGGGAAAAAACACCGTTCCGCTCTCAATTCCAGTTATAATTATTTATTTACTTTATTGTGTTGCTACTTACTACTAGATGCGTATAACCTAGGAGTTGGTGGCGCAGAATATACTAGCAAATATAAGAAAAAATATATTATCCCATTGTTTTTCCTACTTTAAAATACCGCAATTATTTAAAATAATTACTTATATCTATCTATACATATGAATTTTTTTATTACTTACTTGGGGAGGTAGTCGTATCAGAGAGTTCGTTATCTGGAACTAAAAGAAAAATCTATTAGTAGGTACATTATTAAGAAAATCTAAAAACAGAGGAAAAATAATGCGAAAGAAATCCCGGCGCCTTCGCCATAATCTGAAACCTTACCAAGTTCTTGATATGGTTCTTGGCTTGCCAGCCACTCAATCGCACGTTGAATCTGACTCTCTGTAAATAAATTTAAAACTCAAGAGCTACCTAACAATTTCTGCAACTACCTATGCTGCTATTTTTTCAAGGAAAAGAAAGAGAAGAGCATGGAATTAAAAACATTTTCACTTACGTCTTGGTTCCCTCAAATGTGTGGCATGAAGCTCGGGGCATGCAAAGATGTCATATGAGGGCGATGGCGGAGGTGGACGCAATTCAGGAGGAACAGGCTCTAAGATATCTGAGAAAATATCTGCTACCTCGGCATCGCCAGAATGTGCCATCAAGTTTTCATTCTCTTCATCAATAATATTTAAGTTGTCATATAAGGGCACTGGCGGACGTGGACGCAATTCAGGAGGAACAGGCCCTAAGACTTCTGAGAAAAGATCTACTTCGGCATCGTTAGAATTTGCCAAGTCTTCATTCGCTTCATCAATAATATTTAAGTTCGCATATGAGGGCGATTGCAGACGTCGACGGAAGTCAGAAGGAACAGGCCCTAAGATATCTGAAAAAATATCTACTAGCTCGGCATCGTCAGAATCTGCCATCAAGTCTTCATTCGCTTCATCAATAATATTTGAGGGAGTAGGTCCTGGATCTACAGGAAAGGAAACAATAAATTTCAAAAGTTGTTTAGTGTTGCTAAGAGTTTACCGATATTGGATTCCTGAGTTTCAGTATTGGATGTTGTTGGAGTTAATTCTTGAGGTTCCTCAGAAGACGAACCGGCTATATAGAAGAATAAATCACAATAGTAAAATATTTTACGAGAATTAGTAAAAACTTACGTCTGGCAACGTCTTCTTCCCGGGGCTCTTCACTCTTTCTACGTCTCATATTGTCTCAATCTGAAAAAATTCAGATTTTTAACGCGTTTTATTATCTTTAAATATTTTTCAAAACGAAGAAATATCTGGAACTTGCGACAAAACACCACAACGTTTAAACAGTAACTTGTAACGATTGCTAAAATATATAGAGTACCTTTTTAGAAATAGGTATAATCTTCCTGTGTACACATCGACTGATGTCTATGAAATAAAATTGTTTATTGGCATGTAACTTTAGATTATTTTATTCGCCACAACAAATCGGTAAACAAAAACACAAATATCTGACTCAAGCAATACGTTATCTTCCAATAACACCTAGCAACAACTGAAATGACTAATACAGGTTCGCAGCGAAAATCACCATGCTCATTTAAAATATATAATATAATTATTTATCCAAATTGCAACTGTTACTGAAAAAACGTGATAGTCATGTATCCAAAAAATTGTTTGTAAATTTAACAGGTGTATGTTGAAAATACGAAAATTAACGAATATCTGCAAAGTTACGCACTAAAACGAAAAAATTCATCCAGAAAATGTTGTTTCGCACTAAACTACCCAGCTTTCACTCGAAATAAGCTAAAACTAACTGCTAAACAGACTTTTCACGAATTATAAAAAAACGAAACTCTAAAAATGCTTCTTCGTGCAGGAACGAAACCGCCATTTTCTCCACGTCTTGATCATTCTGAATAAACTCAAAAAAACAGAAATTATGTAGTAATATAGTAAAAAAAATCTGAAAATATACTTTAGGAAACTGTTTTGAAGATCTGAAAGTGAAATCGTGCCAAAATATCATAAAATTCGGACGTTTTCCTTAAAAAAGACGTAAAATTGTCCCTGAAAACCGGCTACTAAACCCCGGAAAACAGTTTTTGTGGAAAAAACTCTTTAAATCCAGGAAAAAACAATATCAACATGTAAAACTCTGCTAGATGCAACAAAATATCGAAAATATAACATTTAAATTGCAAAAGAAACCCTTAAAATATAAATTTCCACTTACCAACCACCTTTTTGTACTAACGAAATGGACGCGAACAACTGAATACGCCAAGATGGGAGGGGACTGAGGGGAGGGTTCTCGTTATTACTCGGATAGTCTCCGCCACTGGAGTATCTAAAGTCCAAAACCCACCAATGATTCTTGAACTTTTAAAAATTCAAATGATAGTCTAATTCGATGTAGTTTTAATAATTTTATAGCATATAAAACCGATAATTATTAATTTTATTACTGGTGACCTCGAACAGAAGCTCAGGTTATAGCTTATCATTACAAGCTTTTCGTGCGCGAAAATTTCAAACTCAACCTGTAATTAAAGTATCGTTTTTATAAAACCGACTTCTGCCGAGTTAACACTTTGTTAAATTCTTCAAAGTATCTATGGAAAATCACTGAATTTTAACTATTTTCTTCCAGTGAAAATTTATAATTTATCGATTAATTACGCTTCAAAAATGTTCGCGGTAATTAAAAAGTGCGACCTTAACTTGAAACCGAAAGTACCCGAACGCTAATTAAAGACACGAGCTTTTTGCATTAAAAAAATTCCTTGTTAGCATCTATGGAAAATCACTGAATTTAACTATTTTCTTCCAGTGAAAATTTATAATTTATCGATTAATTACGCTTCAAAAAACTTCGCGGCAATTAAAAATGCGACCTTAACTTGAATCCGAAAGTACCCGAACGCTAATTAAAGACACGAGCTTTTTGCATTAAAAAAATTCCTTGTTAGCATCTATGGAAAATCACTGAATTTTAACTATTTTCTTCCAGTGAAAAACATAATTTATCGATTAATTACGCTTCAAAAAACTTCGCGGCAGTTAAAAATTGCGACCTTAACTTGAAACCGAAAGTACCCGAACGCTAATTAAAGACACGAGCTTTTTGCATTAAAAAAATTCCGTGTTAGTTTCAACTGGAAAATGTTTTGTTGACATAATTTACAAAAAATAAAGCTAATTAATTAATTTAAAACTCAATAGACTGTATTTTACTAATTTACATTTACGCGCGCCCATCTCTTTACTAGTTCCTTAGACGCCCGCTAGGTTTACTTGGACAACAAAGCATATGCCGAGCTTAAGCAAATTGTATTGGAAGCGTCCTTTCATTATTCTATTTGGTTTTAGTTTTGATTATTACTAATAAATGTTCAAAATGATGGGTAAGTTTCTGAAATTCATTATAATTTGTATCAATGAATACAGCGTGTGTTAAAAACTGTTTGAAATAATTTATTCGCTTTCTAATTGTATAGTTTTAGGGGGATTGTTTCCGCGTCTCAAAGAAAAGAATGATTTGCAAGTTGGGATCAAGTTATACAAAGAATTTTGCAGTAATTTTGTTAGGAATTCTAATAATAATGATAATTAAATAGCGTTTTATTTTATATTTTGTGTTTCTACAGAAAAAACGCAACAAGCGTATCTATTTGTTCATCCCTTTGTCTAAGTTGGCGACTTCCAATATGCCGGCTTTGCGGCTTTCTTGAATTAATTAAATATATCAATAATATTATGAAATTAATACAGAAATTGTTGACTTTATAAGGAACCTGAAAAATTTTATTTAATTAGCACCACTGTAGAAAATGTTAAAAAATTACAAAATAAATGTGTAATAATCGGTAAAAATAATAGAAATCAACGTTAAATATGTTTGTAGAATTGCACTGTGATTCTGAAACCGCAAAGTGTAAGTGTGGCCCAAAATAATTTCGGTGCAAAACATTTAATTGTTATATTGCATAAACCTGTTATATTTGGTTAATGCAAAATTTTCCTTGCACGAAAAAAATTGTCAAATGTAACATAGATAAAGATATTTAATAAATAAGTGAAATCTAAAATGAAAAACCACACAGCGTAACTTATACAGTAACAATAACTATTACTATATAACAAAAAAAAATGTATTTAGCTTCAATCAATTCGATACCTAAATAGTTTCATTTCGCGGCTGATACTTCCTAAAAAAAAAATTTAAAAATAATTTTTAATCATATTGGTTACAGTTTTCTCTCCTTTTTGCTTTTGCTTGTTATTTCACTTGGTGTCTCCCACCGCTTTACTACTTAATTTATATAAAATTCAGATTAAGATTTATTTCTGATACAGTCTATTATATTTGTTTAAACAATTAGGATAGTGCAATAGTAGGTGTGGTGGTTTTTGGTGACAGTTTAGTGTCGTTAAAATTAAGGGAAATTTTACTGTGTTCCGGACTTAGACAGAAAAACGGGATAGAAATGTATTTACTTTTATTGCTAGTGACTTGTGGGTGTAAGTGAAATATTGGAAAAAGCGTCTGTGGTTTACTATAATATATGTTATTATATAATAAGAATTTCTCTGAGAAGATATTTTTATGAAATTTATGTAAAGTTTGTGGCCATGAAAATATCTTTGTCCCCTTGTCAACTTTCGACGACAAAAAATTTGCAATAACTGTAGAAATAATCTGCCATAAAATATAAAAATTGTTCCACTTTGCAACATCAAAAATCCAATTGTAAAACAGAAAGAAAGTGAGTTTTTCTGACGGTATCAAAAAATGTTAATTTAAGGAATGCTGAAGTAATCAAATATTTTATGGTTTGTAATTCAGTTGGTTTGGAGAATTATATCAATTACCATAACAATCTTTAGCTTAAGCACTTGTTTTATTGTTTTGATCAATGTCAGATAAGTTTTTGTATTCCTGCAACCTGCAGAGTAAAAGCTATTCGTCATTTCGCTAAACTCAACTTATCTCACTTAGAATAAAACGATAAAACATCGTCGCAATTTCGATGAAAAAATATGGCACATCAAGTATTTCCCATCACGTCTCTCAGAAAATCGAACCAATCAATCGATTATCAAGTAAACCTCAGACGCTTTTTCCTAACAATCCAATTTCGCCCTAACAATAACACAAACTCTTCCAAATCTAACAGATAAACCAAATTCTCTCCTTTCAGTACCGGTTTACTGTGCGTTAGACTACGAGGATCTCGAACTCTTAGCCAATTACGATGTGGAATTTGCGTCGTTGAAGGACGCTGCAGCTGCAGGAGGAGACGCCGGAGCCGGAGGTTCCAATGCAGGAGGCTCCACTGCCAAACAGGGCTTCAGTGCTGGTAGCGGCTTGAGAAGCATTGCAGAGGGCTCGTCCAATGCTGCAAATGACGCCGTAAATAATCAGGATGCTGCCGGACATCAAGCTGCCTATGTTGCTAAAAATACTCTGGCCCAAGCGGCTGCTGGTGTAAGTATCATTTGATTGATTGATTGATGGTTCTGTGATTGAGCGTGAAGAATTCTATTGGATTAGCAGAATCCAGAGCGTTAAATGAATTACTTAAAGTTGAATAAAAATTTCCGGTCGGTTTTACTCCGAATATAATTAATTTTGTGTCTTATGTAACGTTGCATTTATTCTAAGTATTAATTTTCTCTTAAAGACATTTTTTACGCACGAGTTAGTTGGTGATCGTTCAGAAAGAAAGCACTCTCAGTTTCATAACAAATATTTAACCATCGTTTTGTTGGAGGAAAGAAACTATTTTATTTCAGCTTTGTGTTTGTGGTCTAATTACAAACGGCCTGCAGCTATTTAATATTTAATTTTTCGATTACCACTGAGAGATGGCGCTAGGCTAAAATTGTTAAATAAACTACACAAGTCCTTGCGCAAGAATTACAAACAAGTATCAGGAAAATCTGTCTGTGTTAGCCTACAGATTTTTTTTACACTCTTAAGCAATTATTACTTAAATTTTAAATTAAAACAATTCAAGGTCCTCATCATCGATTATTCGAAGATTAAAGTGAATGGAACTGCGAAAAATTGGAACATATAGTGCAATCGCAGTGTGGGTCAGTTGACCTTGCAACATATTAAATTTCCATTAGATTATTAAAGAAAAAACATTTTTTTTGGGTCACTGGACTGAAGAATCAAGTCATTTCTATTAAATCAAGTTCCGGTGATAAGCAACAAACCAAATAATTGTCGTGATGAAAGTAATTTAATTCTATTTGAACCAAATTAATTAAGTGGCTGAGAAATTAAATTGAACAAACTCCAACTTCTAATTATTTTCGACATGTTTGAGTGATTAACGTCGTAAGCTGAGCACCTTGTCTACGGGGCTCGTCAAAACAAACCGTTTTAAAAGTCAATAACTTCTATCGTGGGCGGATTGTAAAGTATAGACTGGAGACAAAGAGGCGTTTTCTATCAAACAAAAAAAATTAGAAAGTTTGATTCCAAAATAAACATTAAAAATCATATAAGGAATTTTTCGGTCATGGCTAGAGTTCCATAAATCAAGTTTCGGTACAGGTTAAGAACTAATTCTTAGACACATTTTTTAATTAATTAATTATCTATTTATATTTACATGCATTGCTCTTTTGATTTAACTCTTGGCATTAAATTAAAATTAGAAACCCCGAATAAGCCAAACATTTTTCTCTAGGCTTCCGCTACAGCCCAAGCAGCCTTAGCAGGTAAGCAAATCCTGCTCCAAGGCCTCGAGCAGCAATTCCGCGATGCCCAACAAGGCCTCATGGGCGAACGCCAACAACTAATGCAAGCCCAACGTGCAGCTGACTCGACCATGCGAGCTGCCCAAGAAGCTCGCCAACACGTCAACGTCCTAACCAACACTCTCAACGCGGCTCAAGCTGCCGCCGATCACGTGACTCAAGCAGCTTCAGAGGCGGCAGGCGAGTTGGCCGCTCAACAAGCCATGGTAGGCTCAGCAATGGATCGTCTGGAAAATCTGGGAAAACAACTGGCAAGTGTTCGAATTGATTTTGAGGCAACTATGAATGCCGCTATGAAGGCCCAGGCTGCTGCTCAGGCTGCCGCTGCTAATGCGGCCGCAGCTGCTGCGGCCGCTGCTGCTGATTTGGCGAAGGCTGCTGGTAAGACTCCGGCTCCGCCACCACCGTCGCCTCCCTCTCCGAAGCCAGCTACAGGGACTAGTGGAGGAAAAGCCGGGGGTCGTAAAGGAAAAGGCGTCGGGAAAGGTGGAGCTGGGAAAGATGGTAAGGGACACGGTGGAAAGTATATACAAGGTGCTGAAGCCTCTTTTCCTGAAGATGATTTCTACGGTCCTTTCCAGTACACCGAATAAGACTGTTTAATAATTAATGTTTTGTACCTAAAAGTGTTTTTCTGATAATAAAATAATTAAATAAAGTTTTTCAGTATAATCCCTAAGCGAATTTTTATTTATGCCTGCAGGATTGTAGTTAAAATCACAATCAGGTTTATGCTATAATTATTAAATAAATAAACCGTTAAATACATGGATTAATAATTTAAACAGGATTTGGGGAAATAATTTAAAATACATGTATTATTGCCAGTTGTATTGGAAAATGGAACATTCTCACACAGGGGCGTAGGTTACAACCTTCTCATGGGGGTCAACCTGAAATACAATTTTTGTTTATTTTAGAAAATAAATAAATTCAACGTTGTGAGATTAGAATAATATTCCGATTAAGTTAAATCCAAATTGGCTTTAGATAGAAAGATGAACATTTTTTAAAATTTAAAGTCACACCTTTTACTTACACTAAAATATCTGATGCTAAATTTAAAACTCGATTAACTAGTGTAGGTTGGGTTAGGTTGGAAAATGATTAAAAAACAAAAAAAATGCTTTAAAAAGCTATTAAGGATCCAACTTGTCCACTAGTAAAGAGTTGACGACCTCTTTTGAGAGAGAGAGAAAGTGACATGGACAACAAACATGAACAGGTACAAGATAATGATTTTGTAAAATTTAACAAATCAATCAATTATTAGGTATTCTTGCAGTGTTATTTTCAGTAGGCAGTTCGTCACTATCTCTCACGTTCGCCCCCCTTGAGAGCGAGTAACCAACAGTACTGAAAATAATTCAACTCTAAATAGTAACTTTTAAACTAAAACTCGCCTTCCTTGAATTCCCCCTTTGGCAAAATTTTCTTATGTGGCAAACATCTCATATGCAATTCTTTTTGCATTAGTGCAATATGTATTGTGCAATGGAAGTTATTACAAGATGAAACAACTAAACTAAAACTGAACAACATTCCTAAAATTAGGCAATTAAAGAGAAAAATTTAATTTAACTGACCTAGAACTTTATTTCATTCGATTTAATATAATAACGTCGATGTTGTGTTATCTTATAATCATATCAAACGGATATTTCTACATAAAAAATAGTACTAGAGTAGTTACATAGTGTTATGTGGTTTTAATTACTCAATGCATTAATAAATTATTTTATGGTTTTTTATTACAACCGCATCAAATAGTACTTCGCTACAAAAGAGAGAGTTAACCTTTAAAAAAATTAAACTATGCTAAAACAAATCAATAGATTTATACATTTATGACAAAGTTGCATTATACGATATATTGTGGCGCAACTTCACCTACCTTTAAGACTCCGGTTTTGGCGGCATACCATCATTTTAGTTTATGACTTTATGACTAATAAACAAACCACAGTAATTATTAATAAGTTATTTATTAATATACCAACAAAAACAAAATATGGAACATACTACATATTTGGTAATAATACCTACAGTATTCCGTATAATACTCAAATTATACAAATAAAACAAATAACAGGTGCTTTGTGATAAAACCTATAATGCATAAATAAAATATTAAATAGCATATTCCATTATACGTTGTTTATTTATACACTATCAGAGTGATTTCGAACAGTATTTAACATAATATAAAAACAATGTTAAATATTGTTTTTTTGGTACAACAAGCACCAACAATTTGACCCTTACTATTATTAAGACTTAGATTGATAAAATTGAGCCAACACTAACAAGAAGATTTTTTCCACGTTTGCAGCTCTAATAATGCCCCAAATGATATTTCCTCATAACTAATTACATAAACATTATAACAGGTTGTGATATTCGCAAAAAGATGGTAGGTAAGTAGTTTACTAGATTTAAATAAAATATTTTCCGCTGCACTGCAAATACGAACTACTTTCACATTAAGTAATAGAATATAACTCGGGCTCTCGAATAAAGCAAATAAAAAACCTTCTTGGTGCGATAATATGTATAAAAATAATAATAATAAAAATGTCTACAATAACATTGAGTTATCTATCTATCAGTCTTTTGTAATGCTTTTTTGCGTCGACGTTGCATCTTTTTTGTACGCTGAAAAGAATGTCAAAGCTTTCATCAGTTGATAACTTTTCGATATTGGTATGTTGGAATCGTATAATTTCTTGGAATTTTTACAATCTACATAGAACCACCAGTTACATTTCAAGATTGTCTGGTCGAATAAAGTTGATTCGGGACAAAGGAAACTCTTCATTATCAGACCGTCATCTGTAAGAGCGCACACATGGAACACCTGGAAAAAATGTTGCAAGTTAATTAATTGGAGATGGCTTAAAATATCAACTATGTGGCATTTGCTATATTGTTGCAATTTAGGGAGATTAATTAGTAATTATCTTTGACGTCCATAAATGCATAAATTAGGCTACTGTAGTCTACTAACTATACTGTAAGTTTTATTCATTATTATATAACAGTTTGCTCAATAATTGTAATTAAAAATAAAAATGAATCAATTATGTTTGATGGATATTGCAGAGAAAAACAGCTGCAGCTGTCGAGGTATACACTAGGATCTTACGTGACCAATGCTGCTGTGCTTCAGATAGCAAGTAATGTGTAAACAGCAGAGTATTTCCTGTAAACTTCCGTTTCAAACATCAAATCAATTAATTTATTTATCTACATTCTGTGCGATTTTAGTGAAAAATCCAGCTGGAATATGAAATTTTCTGCAATATTTCAAGCGTTGATTTCGACATGCTAGTGTGCTAGTTCTAGTGTGGTCTAAGTTGACGAAGAAAGTGTTTTTCTTTTGTTATAAACAAACAGGTTAATATTTACAGGTCAAGAGGACGTGCGTCTTCGACAAAATATCAACGCATATGATTAACAGACCATAGTTATTTGATAATACTAATAATATGTTATAAAAAAGAATGAATAAGTAATAATAGAAAGTGGCCCTGGGTGACTAGACCAGCAATATATTTAGGTAATTATATACGAATATAATAGGATTCATTAAACGATTAGCATTTTTAGTTTTAGCTCATTGGTTACCACATTCAGGTCGCTCAAAACAATAACCTTTGGATCAAAAAAATTCGGTAACATCCAAAACTTTTTCAGTTATAGAATATCATTTCCTGGTCAAGCCATATTTACGCTTTCTCAACCGGAAATTGTTTGGATTTCGTTTTTTCCAACATTTAAACTAAATATATTATTTTTTACATCAAAAATTATTCAGATGGAATGGACAATATCGTTTCAAGCAGGAAATTGGCAAATATGAAAAAAGCTGGGATAGGTCAATAAGTTTATGTGATTAGTCAGGTGGAAGAATTAGAAGTTTGATGAGGGTTATACAGGGTGTCTAAGAGAATCTGCGAGGGAGAAATGATTTGCTATTTGAGACCATCAGGAATTTTTTGATGGAGATAAAATATATTTTGCACGAAATTTAGATGATAAAATAGTAAAAAAATCCGTTAGGGAATTATTGGCCTCAATTTCGAAAAAACTCAATATTTTATCCCTTACCATGCAACCCAGATCCTCGTCGGCGTACAGTCCAGGAAAATGCTTCTGATCCCCGCAATAGAACGAAGTCTCCGGAAGCTCCACTCGCGACGCAAAGTTATCATCAAAATTCTTGTCGTACCCCACAGGATAGTACTCCTTAGGAGCGTTCATCACCTTCCCCACACTATTAGCATATTTCGACGTAACCGGACGATATGTCGTCGTGGTAGTCTTCATCTTCGCCAACATCTGCTGTCTTTGTATCAACGCCGCTTGCAACGCATCCTCAGTCACATTATTAGCAGCTAGAAGAGCCTGAAGTGAATTGGAGCTTTGTTGAGGAAGAGGAGCAGGTAGTTCATTGTTTGGTGTAGGTAAAGTGCGAAGAGCGAAATTAGTACTACTCATTTTATCAGTGGCTTGTGTTTGAGCTAGTTTAGGAACGGCTACCACAGCCATTAGTTTTGCATTACCATTAGAAGTTTGGAGAGTGGGACCTACGGAAAGACGAGAGATTGAAGAAGGCATAGCGTTGAAAGAAGGAACAGCAATACCCATAATAGCAGGAGATGGAACCTTGCTTGGTTTTATAGATGGACGTTCAGGAGCTGGAGGAATGGGTTTGAATGGGGGTACCGAAGGCACTGCTATTGATTTTTTCATGGCTGTGGGGATACTTTCGGCTACCAGTGATTGAACTGTAGGTGCTGGGGATTCTAGTGATGGTCCAGGCGATGGCGATCGTACCATTATGGAATTTCTCTGAAAAAATGTCGGGGTTAAATAGCGCGTTGCGCTGAGTTGAACATAATTATAATAAATTAAATTGTTGCCCCATCAAAATTAATTACCCAATATCTGTTTTTTTCTCGCTCATTAATGCAATAGGCCTTGGTTGGACCATTAGGTTAAGTACTCATATATTTATCTACTGTAACCCAATTTGCTGCTGGATATAAACTGTATTTGTTGAGGTAGGTTCATCGACACTACTATTATTATTATTATTATTGTTTCAAGTGGTATTAGTTTGTGAACGTGTAGGTAGAGTAGATAATCCCCTATTATAACACATAATTAATCCTCTACTCCTGTCACATAGCAAAGGGGATGATGCACCAAGTAAACACAATCAGTTTTTACTAATTACTCTAGCAATTCACATAATTAATCGTTTTAAGAAGTAGGTATATAAAGAAAAAAGCAATTTATTTGCAATAGTTACATGGTTTTGAATTAGCCTTGACACAAGTAATTATTGATTATTATTACATAAATTATCAATTCCTCCACATCTGTGCTAAGCTTAAACAAAAGGCAAATGCATAATTTTAGAATGTTTTTAAATACGAAATTTAAGGGGTTGTTTTGAATTTCCCGCTTGTTTCCCATAATCCTCTAAATTAGAGTTGAATGCGATTGCCATTCATACAAAAGGCGGGATATTCAAAAACGAGTTACTGCAGAATTTTGGGCATCATAATATTTATCCAAAATCCCAACAAATAAAATCCAGCTCTGTATAAAATATTTACCTATTCCCTTTTACTTTGCAAGCTAAGTAACCTTGAAAGTCCTAGTATGTACAATTTTAAATGACCAACAGTCCACCCACAGCAATGTAAACCACACCATATTCTTATTCGCACAATTAAGCACTTAAATATTACAATTTTATTTGTAGTAGTTCTTCGGGAATTACCATAAAGCTTATTTCAACATACACTTGGTTTACATTTTTCCCAGCTGCAACAACTAGTGCGTCTATTTGAAAGTGGTTTTTAATACATATGTAATTTAATTTAATCGTTATAGTTATAAAAAATTGCTGGTGTTATAACAAACAAATTAAATAAAAAAACTTACAGATTTAACAGCATTTTGTTGAGCCTGTATTAATTGGGCTTGTAATTTTGTCGCCTGGGCTGATCGTCTTCTATTAATTTCCACATTGGAAATGGATTCCTTAAAACCTAACTCGTCACCTACACTAAATCCTGGAAAAACAGTCTTATTAAATCTATTAGAGCAAATAATATAATAGTTGACAAATGACATGGAAAATGTAGTTTGTCATAATTATTGCAGTATATAAAATGAAAGCAAAACTCTCCATTTTCCTCTTTGATTAAGTACAATGCGTTTAATGTATAGGATAAAAATACATTGGAAAGTTTTTATGATACATGGTATTATATTGTTTTATTTATTATTACTTATGACTATGATGAGGATGAATTTATGGACTTTTTCACACAGAAAATTACTGTCGCGGAAAGTTGTGCAATTTACAAGTTCAAGTTCAACGGAATCTCCACTATAAAAAATCTTTAACGAGGCTTACTTTTTGTATATTGTCCAACCAGAAGATGTATGGGAATGCGAAACTATAATAAGCGACATTTGTAAAAAAATAAAGCTGCGTCTTCATATCGAGCGTCTAAACCGCGTTAAATTTGAATTACTCTACAAGATTTTAGGTTAATTTGTATGAAACACGATTCTTATTTCTTATAAACGACCGGACAGAAAATTAATAAATAATAATTAATAACTTTCTATTCGGGCTGTAATAAACTATCCAATGGCACTCGGCGCTTATGTGTCAATATAAAGCGGGAAATTTGAATTATTCTATACTATTTCTTATTTTTTTACACATTTTCCATTTTTTTACAACACTGCTGTTTAAACTTTTATTTAAATATTATAAAGAGAAGCTATCAAGGCTTGTAGGTTTCGTTTTTATACAGACACAATATTAAATAAAACCGGGAAATTTGAAATTTTTTGCTTTTAAACTAAGCTGGCTTCAACAGCTAATTGATTTGAATAAACGAGACTCAATTAAAATCACACCACCATGATAAGCAAGAATTATAATTGCGTTTTATAGCAATAATAAGGAATAAGTGATTGTTAGTTAATACAAATAAAACAATAACGGATGAAGGATTTTTACAAACTTTGTGTTTATATGCACATAAGCACGTTTTACATTCACTTATATCCGTTGGATATCTATTTGGTTAGCATTAAAGCCTTTGCCGTATATTTCGAAAGAATTTTGCAGTAAATTTCATTAACTAGTTTAAGGTGGGTAAGGTCAACCGACAATTTTATGCAACAAATTCACAATTAAGGTGGTGTATTAAGCAATGATATATTATTGTAGGAATATCCAAAATTAATTCGCTTTGTAGTTACATATTAGTTTGGGAAAATGTGTACCTATACATAATTTTTATAATGAACTTAAACGTCGTTTCTTGTGCAAAAAAATAACGTGGTAAAACAACTTTTACTCGTGGTAGACTCGCGTGATATCACTTATTATTGACACATGATATAGTTTCAAGACAAAAATATATAAAAGATAAATTCTGTTGTTGTGTTATGCAAAAAACAATTACTTACATTTGTTTGGTTCAGTAAAATTTATTGCAATGTTTTCGAATAAAATATTTTTTAATTTAAATGTATGTCAGCGATTTAATTAATAATGACCTTAAATTTTTTCCCCATGTATCTATCTGTTTGTTTCATAACGCATATACAAAAGATCTAACAGCTTATCCAGGTTATGACGACTTTTTTATGGTTTTTAAAATGTTAAAGATATTTTTAATCAATAAAATGATTTGTTCACATAAAAAATAATTAAATATCTATTAAACCCTGAATATTGTAATCGCACAACGTTTTATTGTTGGTTTTAGTAAAAAAAAAACATACAAATACAATTATAGAATCCATTAGCTCTTAGCTAATCCTAAACAGAATAAGTTAGTCCTACTTTACAATGTACAATAAAGAAAATGTTAAACAAATATTTAATATATGGATATGACTAATTGTAAGAACTAGAGCTATAAATAATAAAAATAATACAATTGTAACAAACTATATGACTACATAATGATATTTACATGCAAATTATAAGAGATTGAAGCAATAGAAGATAGAATTACCCAGGCCTATGTGAGCTTTGACACCACCAAGATTTCTAACTCGAAACAGGCCAGATTTCTTAAAAGCACAGTTGAGGATAAATCCGAAATCTGATTCCAATACGCAGGTCGGTCGGCCAAACCGCCACGTGCCGCCTGCAATTAAAATTTATTTTTAATCTATTTTGCACCAAAATTTGGATGATATGTATGTGAGGCGAAGAAATTTTGTTATAATCTGTTAAGTATGTAGTTTGGTCACTCACTGTTAAATTAGATTTAGGACTTTCACCTACAAAGAGGTTTTTTCGGCCGTATTAGCTTTTTTACGGTTTCACTTTTCATCCCACGGTGATTTAACATTAAGTCAAGAAGCAATCCTGTCCTTAATTTGTTTTAAATTTTGTTGCCTCACACGAAAATTTTGTTAAACAACCACAAAATGTCAATGAAATTTTAATTTTACGACTTGCGGTAAATGTAAATGCATTGTTAACAAGGTAAATACGACTTTCTTTTTGGATTTTTTTGTAATAAAAAAGAAATTTTATAAATGCCGGACCTAAGTGATATTTGGCGATTCGTAACACAGACCTACTAACCCAGATTATGACCGCTAAACTAACGTCCAGTGATTCAATCATCAAGAAATTAGTATAGGAATTAACAAATTTATTTAACAGAGATGCAACCACTTTACATTAAGTACGCCAATTTTTAGTTTTAGTAATCGACTAGTACCTACATATATTACATGCTATAATACAAGAAAACAAACGAGGCTATTATTTATAACATACATCAATTTGTTGTGTGAAATTGTTTAAACTACAAAACTATACGATTATATCATAGGGCTTAGAAAAAATTTCACATTTATTGCTTATATTTTATTATATTATGCAGTTTTAAAAGAATTATCCAAGGTTTTCAATGTAATGTGATTAATTTATTTATTTAATTAGTAATAAGTGACCTTACAGACTTTTAATTTTGCATGTCTAAGAGAAATAAATATTTATAGACTTTTCCCACCCACAAATTCCAAAATTATTAAATTATTGTAGAACAGGTCACTTAGTATGTGTTATAATTCCAGCACTGACCATAGCAAATGAAAGTTTGAAAGTAATGTGTGTAATGGGTTATTAGTATTTTTGTCATTAGCATTCTTTTTGTATGAGTTTTCCAAAACATATTCTACAAAATCGCATGGTTTTGCTTTACATCGATATCTATGTCATAATTGAAATTATAATAACCTCATTTCATAAACAAATTTATCCCCGTTCTGAAACAAGTTTCTGTATACGAGAATTTTTAGTTTAATCATGCTGTTTGATTGAATAAAACAAATAAATTACAAACTTATTTACACATAGCTGGCGCTTAGAAACAACTTACCAAATATTGTAATAAATAACAAAAATACACTAATAGAACACTTCATTTTTTCAAAAAGTACAAAATAATCACTTAAATACCACAAAAATAAATTTATTATCACTAAACGCCACTTGAATAATCGCAGCGCTACTTCGTTTTGAATTAAAGCATTCGAGCTGGTGGTGCGTTCGCGCGCTTGGTCGACTTAAGACATCGACATCGACTGTTAAGACTGAAGAGTGTGACCCAGTCTTTTCTTCAAGTAACGGTATCAATGTTAAACATTAGAAGAGTTTGATACTGAATGCAAACATTACCCAGAGACGGATTCAAATAAAGAATGTCCCAATATAATGTTTACCGGAGGCGTTTATTATTCCACCCAAAAGATGCATATCTTCGTGTCATCATGACTAATTAATTCTTGGTTTTGTAATGGGTTTTATATAACAGGTTTGGAAGAGAAAACGCCTTTGTGGGTTTTTGGTGCAAATTTAGATGACCAATGCGGGTGGAGTAATAATTTGGAAACGACCTAAATAATTTTGTATAAAAAATATTTTACTAGTTTCTAATATTTGGAAAATCTCCTACCAAAATTCGCGTTGTTTTCGTAGTAGGTAATTATTTGTATAGTTCCAAAAAATTCGAAAGGTTTTTAGTTTAAAAAATAAATTCATTTTTGTGAATATTTTTGTTAATTTAATGGATCTAAGTCGAATAAAATTTGGCATTATAGTCAAATTTTTTTTTAAAACGGTCGTTATTTTTTAGGATTGTCAGATTAGACTGATGGTTGTTATAATAATTTACACAATTTGTCGGTCTGATTCATAGAAATTTTACCATGACGTCAGACAGTTCTTAGATCATTTAGACTGTACCTGTGGTTAAAAATAAAAACGTAATCAACAACACAACCGAAGGAGTATCGCTAGGGAAATATTTTTTACAAATTTTGGAAAATGTGAGTAAAGGTACAAAATAAAGACAAAATTTAGTCCACGTTTTATTAAAATATCGAGAAAAAATTCAGGGTTGAATTCCTTGGATGCAAATTAGAAAAAAGTTACTATAAAACTTTTTCCAAAAACGCTGTGTTGAAATTTAAGGAAAAAAAATTTTTCAGTAATATAATATCTTGAACATCCTTTTTCCGGTTTAATTCAAATTTCAGATTTTTGTTAGTAATAATAATGAGCATCTTCTCATGAAATTAGACTCCATTTATTTATTCAGTGGCGTCGTGGGGGCACCTCATCTGATATTATTGAGAAAAACATAGGACGCCAATGGTTTTTATTAGGTTTGATATTTTTTTCAAATAAGGTAGTTAAAAATACAGCTTTTATGTCTCATCACTTTTTTTCGTACGTCTCTTCTTTTACGAGAAAAAAAATTTTTCTACACGCGCAAGTGAAAAAAAATTGAAAAAGTTCCAATTATTTGAATTAAAATTATTTATATGCACCTGGTTCTTATTAGAGAAAGTAAATAAGATTGTTTTAAAATATTTTTATTTCAAAAATAGGCTCACTAAAACTGTGATTTATTTTCAACACCCTGTATCTCGGAATTGAAGCATTTTTGGAAAAATGTTTGTAGAAACTTTTTTTCGTATGTTCATCCAAGGAATTCAACCCTGAATTTTTTGGCATTATTAATGTATATAAAATTATTTTTCAAATGTATTATAAAATTCTGTATATTTTTGCAAATTTTGGCGGAAATGCAAAAAATGTTTAGCATTTTAGATTGAAAAATATGAACAAATTTTGAAATGAGATCATAAATAGGCCATAAAAATTCGGAATGTTTAATGGATATTCATTCAGTTTCAATTTTTGACTAGAACATTTCTCACAAAGCTTGTTTTAGACAGTTTTAAGGACTCAAAGTCTAAACTAGGACAAACCACAAGGAGTTATGTCAATTTTTCTTAATTTTATGGCCAGAGTAATTCACTGACCCATATCTTACCTACGCCAATGCATTGCACCTGCATAGGTACGCCACTGCCCGAATGCATTTGCATTGATTTATGGATCATCACGAAATATTTATTTTTTAATACGTAGCGACATCCATTAAACTAACTCATAAATTGTGTAGAAACAGATTTCTATTTTCTTGTGTAGTCAGCTAAATTACAGTTTTCTTTTACACTAGGTAATATAAAAATTCTTTTCCTATCTTTGTAATTAATGTTTGTATTTTTTTGAAGAATAAAAACTCACATTTCGTATCAACCTTTATTGATAAAAATAGTATTTCACACAAATAAAATCAATAACAAAACGATAAAAAACATTTTTTAAACTCTGAAAATGAGTTAAAGGCACTAGAATATTGTAAGATAAATTTAGAGCTACGTCCTAAACAAATCATTACAATTAAACTGGTGCGCATCAGATAAATAAATTTTAATTATGGAAACAAAACTACGAACAATAATGTAATACTTGAAAACATTTGCTAGTTGTTTATATTAAAATAACTACAAGAACAGTTTCAGTTAGGTATTAATACAATCGCAAAAAAATTACAGCATAAATCAATTCAACAAAACATTTCTTGGCCAAGTGAATTGAATTAATGGTAAATAATAACGGACACAGAACGAATAACAAAAATTGAAGCTAATAATAAAAATGTAAATTATATTACAAAAAATCACAAAAAATTAAACAAGTACTTAACCAAAAATTGCACTTGCATAAACAATGAGCATTTTTTACTTGGAGTTTTCAATATTTTGGTCAACCTCCTCGCTTTTTCCATTACAGTCGACTACTAGGGGATTAACGTCGCCTCCGGCACCCAAATCCGCCTTGGCGATGATTTCAAACTCTCCAGTATCTAAATCTGTGTTAAGTACTTCAATTTCAACACCATTGTTATCAGTGGTGGTAGCTGCCTCAACTGGAATTGCCTCAGAAAGTTCAACAATATCGATATTTTCGATAGCAGTTTCCTCTTGGGGTTTCTCTTCTGTATTGTTTTCAGTTGGGAGTGCTTCGGGAATCTCAACTAAATCAGTCTTTTTAGTAGTTTGATCATCCGGTTCTCCGCCTTGTTCCATTTTCTTCGCGCTGCGTTTACCCTTGTTGCGTTTCTTCTTAATTTGGGGTTTTTCTTCTGGTTGTGGTGACATACTTTTACCGGAATCATCGCTTGGTGGTTTTGGTTCCAGTGGAGCTTCGAAGCTCAATTTGGCAATTTGGCTTGCAACGGCCTCTTGTTCCTGATCTAATTGAGTTAAAAGTAGACTGTGCTGGAATTCCTTTAATTGTTGTTTAAGATTCGCTAGTTGCACTTCTTTTCCTGTGCTTGGTTTACGGGATTTCCCTTGAGGTGCTGGTAGATTTGAAGGAGGGGTCGGTTCGTCAAGTTTTGGTATCTCGATGTTCTGGTCTTTTAGTGTTTTTAAGTATAACCCGCGCTCGTTTTGAAGTTCCCTGCACAAGCTTTGCATTGCGTCCAATTTTCTACTAGCTACTTTCAAATCATTGTCCTGCTTTTGTTGTATTTCGGTCATACGTATTAGGCTCATGGACGTAGTGTGATATCTGGACTTCCATTCGTGTAACTCCTTCTCCAAACCTGTGTTCCTCTTAGTCATTTTGGCCATGTCTGTTTTGAAATTCGTAAAAACTTCGTTGCTTTTCGCCATGGTAGATTCAAAGTCAGTGTACTGGTTCTGGTAAATGGCAATATGCTGTTCCAAGTCCTCAACTTTCTCCTGGTAGCTCTTGCAAAATTCGTTGCTCTTTTCCAGCTTGCTTTCCAACAGTTCGCGCTCTTTCACAAAGCTCAAACTCTCAACCTCTTTCTCCAATTCCAGCTTGGCAATTGTGGCATTAGCTAGTTGTTTCTGTAGTTCCTTTTCTTGGTTCAATTTAGCGATGTGGTTGTCTCTTTGTTTGAAATGCTCGTTTAATTGGTTGAATTTCGTTTGCATGGCAAGGTTTTCCTCACGCATTGAATCGCTTTTTTTGTTGGTTTCGTCCATTAAACTGGAAAGGTTGTTGAATCTTTCGTTGAATTGTTGAGTCATTACGCGGCGGCGCTCGTCTTCTTCCTTCATGCGGAGAAGGCTCACGTCCTAAAACAAAATAATAATAGTATAGTTGTCCTTGAGGTTTTCATGAAGCAAGAAGTGTGCTTATCTAAGATTTGTTTGTATTTACATTTTATAAAAATAAATCAGATAATTTGTAAACTATGTTTAAGTTTATATAATACTGATTGATAAAAAGATTAATTTTCAGTTCTATTTAATCTTACGCATTGTTTATATCTGCTAATGATTGTTTATAATTCTTGAAGTTTTGCATTTTATTTACATTAATCGAATAAAACTGTGCGCGTTTGGAATTACAGTGGATTATTTCAATGGTAACATCTCTTACATTCTTTTCGATAAAATATTTGAGTGAGTCACAAAAAAATTAATAAACTAGCCCAGAGCGTTGCAGATGGAAATGTTTTGATAATAAATTAAATTTTCTTAGGTTTTCATTTAAAAAATAGAAGTAATATTGCAGATAATTTATTTCTATAATTGAAGCTATGCTGATTTTGCTCCAAAACACGATTCAGGAATAATAGATTAGATTGATTAGATTAAATTATAATTAATTGAGGCATAAAAATATTAAGGCCGCAGGTTCGTAAAATTTATTCTAATTAAGTATTGCAAAAAAAGCTTAGTGATCTTTGATGTAATTTTGATCGTTTTTCATAATCTTCTACAGCCTGGAAAACTGTACACATTCTTTCTACTAAACTAATGATGTAAATTCGAGGGGTAAATTTCACGGGAAATCAGTGTACATTTATTGTGGGAAATCATAGGATATCACGGGAAATCTTTCCATGGGAAATCAAGTGTACATATTTTTTTCTCGAAATTTATCCCTGGGAGTAAATTTCACGGCAAATCAGTGTCCATTTATTGTGGGAAATCATAGGAAATCACGGGAAATATTGCCATGGGAAATCAAGTGTACATAATTTTTTCTCGAAATTTACCCCTCGTGTAAATTACAAACGATTCTACAAACTTTTTCTGCAGATTATGGACACAACCCGCAAATATAAGTTTTATGTGCGTAGCTTTTAGCGTTTCATAAACGACGTCATAAAACCCAGCATTTCTCGTAAGATACCAGTGTGTTTAGTCACGTACCTTCAGCTTCTTGTTATTCTTCTGCAATTCCCTGCAGAGGTTCTCCAGTTTGGAGCGATGTAAAATACACTTGCCATGTTCGGTTTGAAGCTGATCTTTCTCACGTAGAATTGTCTTGAAATGGCGCTCCATAGCTTGCAAATTGAGGGCAGTTCTTCTGTTCTCATCATACAAATCCTTGTACTTTTCGCCTAGAAACGCCGTTCGTTCAGTTTCTGGTTGCAAGCAGGCCAATTTCAATATATTTTCCCATGACTTCGGGTCCTTTTTTTTGGCTTTCTCTTCGCGTCTTTTTTGTACAGCAGTTGTAGCTGAAATCGCTGAAGCGGCATTTCCAGCGGCGTCGTCACCCATTGTTTATTTCTAACCTACAATACTGAAAATTAGATGAATTAGTTTTTGCTGTATGGAAGCAGTATACCAAACTAGTGCAAACAATCTTCGCACAGCAGCGCGTTATTACTAAATAAAATTAAGTCTATATCTATGCTAAAGCTGACTGTTTAAAACTATGCTCAAGACATGTTTATCGGAGGTTTGTTAAAATAACACAGGTGTACCAAAGTTAGCGCCCGAACCAAACAAGCAGATTTCATTTGATGCTTTGAAAAAAATTTAATAGATGGCGCTGGTGATCTTGAAATTGCCCTTTAAATAAATCAATACTGGCTAAGGCGGGAAATTCAAATGGACGATTGATTTTCAAACTTACTGTGTTGCCTGCTGACACACTAATATTTAGGCAAAAAGTAAAAGCAAATTGTGCTGCGAGTAAAGTCCAGCAGATGCCGGTGATGCACTTAAATCTAAATTTTTAAATCGGAAAAATTTTAAAGGGAAAATATTAAAATCGCCCTTAGTTAGAATTTAACTGGGTGGATTTTAATTCAATCTCAATTTTTCTACATAACAAATTTTTAATTTTTTTAGTGCATTTTAGACAAAAATCCAAGATTTTTTTTTAAAACAGGCCTAAAAAGTAGTTTTATTGTTTAATAATACAATACAAAAAAGTTTTAAATTTTTATGGGACATTACGATATTTAAAAATCAATTACCTAATTTCAAGAGTGATAAAAATGTGACGAAATTTCTAGCTTCCAATATTTAGATAAGTTGAAAAATTAACAGATTTGTGTTTATTTTTAAATTTTTCGAACTTATTAATGTGATATAGTCTGAAAACCACATCCTTTTTTTGCTATTTAAATCAAAGCAGGAACGGACTAGCTGATCTGTTTATCAAACAAAATTTGATTAGAACGTTACTATTATCTGTCTTTAGTGGAAGAAAATTAGATTTCGGTTGTGAACGAAGTAATTGAATGCCAGAAGCTTTTAATACAAATACTCTATTAGAGGCTTTCAGCTCTCCCAATAAATAAATTAATTTAAAATTGTTTAAAGAAAATCAAGAGAATTTGCGGATATTTCACCTAGTTTTTTTTTGTTAGTATTCGATGATAAATTTGTGTTTAATAATATTGAGTCTTTGAATTAGTGGGATTTCCTTTGGATTTGTATTTTCGTCTGTGGGATATTCAGAGGAAATTGTAAAAACCCTTACATAATAACTCATTATAATTTGAAAAATTTTTTTTATAAGTAGTCTTGTTGAGATTGTTGGGGGATTTTCTGATTTTATTTTTAACACTGCTTTGCCCCCTCGAGGAATATTTGTAGGTTACACCCATGAACATGTGTAATATTTAGCGGAATCCGGCAATATTCCAGCGAAATTTTCGCGCCAATAGTTTGCTTATTTCCAAGTTACAATGTTGAAATAAAATAACGTTCCCTTAGCTTTCCCACGCTAGTTGTAAGAAAAATTGCTTATGCGTGTAGAAAAACGTGGTTAATACTGCGAAAAAATATACCTAGATTAAGTTCGTCACACAAAAAAATGTTAATCGCATAGCTCAACTGCAAGAAAACCAGCAACTTGTAGTTATTTTTTGGCAATATATACTTAAAAAACTATTAATATTGCATGAAAAGGTTAGGAGTTTGTCACGTGTATAAGAAACTGAAACCTTTTTAATAGATTTTTCGATGAATTAACTGAAACAGTAAAACTCACCCTGGAATTATTTAATAGGCTAATGAAAACCAATGGTTATTGGAAATATCCGTGGACAAAAAAATATAATTTTACCATAGGTAAAATGTTTGTCAGGACTCAGGAAATGAACACAACTGACAGTTTATCGAACTTATTTTTGGAGCAACCGTTGCTAACTATAGAATAGATGTGCTTCCTTCACGCAATAATTTGAATTTAACATTTACCGCCAAATACTGTACAAAAGTAGCACAAGAAAGCTAAAATATTCACAGACCAACTCATGTTAAACAATATTTATTTGCTTTTTATTCATATCGGTAGGGATTTAATTATTAGTTTATTTTATTATACCTTAACATAAATATTTTTTATGGTTTTATGTGTACTTTTATTTAATATTCCTCCGCGTGTTGAGAGGTAATGACCCAAAAGTAGAACTCTTGAATAAAATCGAAGTCATTTCGAAGGGGTTTTGTAAAATTATGCTCTACGACCAATCTATTTTTCATTTTCAGCTTGATGTAATATGTAAAGTAACTAAAACGCATTTTCATATAAATATACGCGTTAGGTAACTACGATAAAGTTGTGTTATTCTACAGGTATTTTTAGAAATTAATACCTTTTTATAGTATGCGCACCTGATGTAGGTAGTATAATACAGTAATTAATCATTTTTTAAATATTTGTCCAAACAAACCTGCTCAAGTAGTTTTAGCATTTATACTGGGTGTACTAACTTTATTTCATAAAATGTGCGAAAAATTCTACTCGTATCTATTTACAAGAAAAAGAACTTTACTTATTTTAAATCATAGTAGGTACACACATTTAAATTTTATATTACACCCTGTATATACAGCGTGTCCCGGAAAAAGTGGGAAATCTCTCGGATTCAGAAAGGGCATGAAAAAATAAGATGACAAGTTCCTATAAAAAAATTTTTAAATTTTGATTTTTTTCGGAATGAGACTTTTTAAATGACTTAATAAAACATGAATTCGTTTATTATTCTTTTTCTCGAAAACGGTCCACTTTATCGACAATAAACAAGAGTAGCTTTTCTTTAGTCTAAGGTTCAAGCTACCTGATTTTGTTGTTTTAAGTCTTTTTCACACAGGGTGTTAAAAGTTTAAGCATTAAGTTGTAAAGCTTAGTCTGCCCCTGGTAAACTAAACAAGCTAGATCTGTGTCAAGGACATTATTTCAAGAGGTCCTTAATAGTAGTGTCCCTCATATTAACTTTTTATAAAATTCTATTAAGTACTTTAAAAGTTATTAAAAAAAAACGATTTCTAGTGACGCTCCTTCAGGGCTGCATATCTTCATAGGGAAATTTTTTATAGGAACTTGTCATCTTATTTTTTCATGCCCTATCTGAATCCGAGAGATTTCCCACTTTTTCCTTCATACCCTGTATACAAACGCTAAATTATGAAATCCCTTTTGCGATTTTTCAAACTCACACGCCTACAATATACAATATTTAATCCGAACCCCGCGATAATTTTCCAGAATCTTTGTAAGCTGAAAATCGCTACAGGGTATAACAAAAAATGACCACAAACACAGAAAATTCTGCTTTCGCTAAATTGAACATCAAATCAAGTTATTCTACCGACTACACTCAAATAACAATTATATTCAGTTGGTTTCATCTAAACATTAAACTACAAGATTACTACAGTTAATTAAAAAATAATGAGCATTTTTGACTAGTCACGGTCGACTAGTTAATGTTTTGACACCAAATATTTTAAAACAGTATTTAGTAGGACTTATAGGTGATTTGAAACATTTAAACAATTATATAAAACGACCAGTTGTTGGTTAAACAATAGACTTAATAGAAACGGTGCACCAAAAATTATGGAAATTAATGTACATAATCAATAGAATTACATAATTTTTATAGTTGGTTTAACAGAAGTAAATCGACTAAGTTTGTAAAAAGAACACAAAATGGACAAGAATTTTCAAGACAAAAGTGAAAGTGATTGTGTGGAAATGCATCTTTAGGTGAGTTATTCTAAGCTGAAAAGGACAGAAATTATAGGTACTTGATTTTGTTGTAATATCAGCGTTTTATTTTTCTTGCTGAAAAAATGCCAGTTTCAATATACAACATAATTTAATTAAACAAAAATATATCTGAAATTAAACTAGGTACTAAAAGTTCGCCTATGTTGACTAAAGTTCACAATAAGACTCACCTTGAGTGAAATTCAAAGCTAACGTAAATAGTAAAGTTTTCCCTGGATTATTTATTAGTTTTCACTGCGGAAAAACAATTAATTATGATAAAAATTACCGGAAATTCGCATATAAATCTGACACGCACTTTTGAGCGATGTTATCTGTTAACTGCTTCAGTTTGTACTGGAGTTGGAGTGGAATATGGGGTGCATCAACGAGAATAAAAGAATAAATCTAACCCTAAATACGTATACCAGGTTTTACATTAAAAACGAGAAAAATTGCAGAAAAAACAGAAATTTATATTTATTTAAATTATTTACCTTTTATATTATAGTCCACGGAAAACGAAAAGTAACCTCACAATTTTGTATAATCAGCATACCTAACCTCAATTATGTGTAAATTTTAAGGCGGGAAATTTAAATAATAATATTAAGCGCCAGTTTGAAATCGGAATTATTGGTACCTAGTTTAATCATTATACCTACTAGTTTTTTGCAGTTTAAATCAAAATTATACGAGGGCGTCTCAAAAAACATCCTTCAGATAAGATTACTCGGTCAAAAATAACATTAAAATCCATTATAGACTTTTGACCACCTAAATTACCTGTTCTAAACCCAATTAATTTTTGTTTGACTCTGGACGTACTTAAAAAATGAAGTGTTTCACCACACCTGAGAATGACATTATTGTTCACATTTATGGAAGGAAATATTATACCTTATTTAAAAATAATTTCATATGGCGACTGCATGCATATAATAAACAGAATGGCGATCAGTTATAGCGATTGTCCTTATGAATATTGAATGCACATTAATAAGAGGTCTAAATAAAGAACAATACTGTCTGATTTTTTTAAATAAAGTCCTCTTTTCCATAACCAAGAGGTCATAATATAACTTCTTAAGGAGTGATTTAGTCTTGTAATATAAACCGAGCCGTGGGGGATGTTTTTTAGACACTCTGTATTTCTTTTTATTAAATAATACCTGCAGATTAAGCCGACAACAAAATGGAAATAAAATTATCCTGATTTTATTATAAATATTTCATCTTTCATCCTTTGCAAAATCGTCCAATGTTGTCTGAAAATGATGTAGAATGATGCCTGAAATATGTAAAAAAAATCATGATCTTGACTTTAGCTTCTTTTTTCGAAATTAATTTTCCAAAATTGGATTTCAAATAGAAAATCAAAATAATATCGAAATTTCTAACTATCTTTCTCTTGCTTTTTCGAAAATAGAAAAATATCTTTAACATCGTTGTACTAGTCTAATTTTATTTCCGTCTATTAATTATCCTTTTTCTAAATTAATTCCACGAATCAATATAGATTTTAGCTTCTAAATTATCCTGAATTATTTCATCATAAAACGAATTTTGCTATTTTAGGCTTTTTTAAAGTTTTGTACCTACAATAATTTCGGAGTATACGAATTTTAGAGTTGTATTATTTTGTGGACTACCTACCCCAATAATAATCCTATTCTCATTTCCATATTACTCACACCTAGTGGAATCTTCCCATAGACACAATTTGGTGCGTGCGATATATTTATGGTCAACTAATTAATAATTGTCAACACGTCAAGCAATTTTAGGAATTTATTTTATCGATTATTATTATTGGTACATGTAGAAGAGCCGCATAATGTACTGAAGAATTAACAGGCGAACAATAAGTGTCTTGCGAGAAACGTTTATTGAATTTTAAAGATCCATCACTATGAATGTCATAATTAAATCTTGATTAAACAGGATGTTAGAAGAATATGTCCTGTTAGTACGCGTGCGGGATTAAAGAGAAGTGTCACGTATCTATCTCTTAGAAAAAAATTGCATTGTGCAGGAAATTGTAAGTAAAATTCGTTAAATTAATTATAGTAAAATTATGCTGAAGGGAAAGCTGATCCGCACATAATAAATAACTTATTTGTGTATAATATGCATTAAATTGTGCGTTAAGTGGATTAGGTACTTTGTTATCCTGGATATTTTTGTGTGCAATTTTTATTAATTGCAAGAATAACTATAAGTGTTAATTGTAGCTAAAAAAGTTGCACCATTACATTAATGTTGCTATTATCGTCAAAAAATAAAACACAATTTAATAATTATTCTGTCTGCAATTTGAAACCCATTGAATATTAATTATATTTAATAGACAAAATGAAAAATCATAAAATCACTTTTATTGCGGCGTATCAATAATTAACGATTATTCATAAAGGGTATGATGTAGCCTAAATTGGACTGATGGGTTTGAATGACAGAAAAAAATTGTGTGTCACTCACTCTGCAGTAGCAATAAAGTCTAATAGGTTTATTACAAGAAACCATCCGGTAGCATAAATATGCACTTAGCGTGGTTAAAGAATATAAACAAAATACGTGCATGATTACTTAACTAGTTTTATATTATTACTAAGCGATTGTAATAATAGTTTGTAAGTATGAAAGTTTTGTTTTCCTAAGTGCGAGTTTGATTTTCCCCGTCGCGTCGGGTAGTTAAACCTAAACGTCATTTTTTGTTCTTTACAGACGTTTATGGACCAGCTAGTTGCTTGAGCTTGAGTATCAACTTACAACTACAACATCCTGACAGTTTTCATGTAGATCTACAAGAGACAAGTGGTTGTGCCTAGCTACCCTCAAGCTAAGTCTCAGACTAGTTTGGGTCAGCTGTTACAAAAATAATTGTCAACAAACATCGATAAAACTATCTATAAGCAAATACTCTAGTGATAAAACAGGAATATTGTTCTAGTCTCAAGCAAGTGCATACATAGAGTAGTTAAAAATAAAAACATGGCTAGTGGATCATCAATTTTAATGATTGGATCGTTTGTTGTTGGTGCTGTAGGTAACATTGCTGCCCTTTGGATTTTGTATAAATCAGCTAGGAAGAGGAATAAAAAGCATGTTTTGCTGTTGAGATGTTTGGCTATGAATGATTTGTTAGCACAACTTGGAATGTTACTTATGATTCAGCTGAAGAAGTACGATTTAGTACCATGTTATTGGATTTGTGTTGGTTTTGTGATCGTACGGGCCTTTGGACTTGGTTCTGGATGCGTTGCTTTTGTTATGGCCCTTGAAAGATGGTTGGCGCTCACAAGACCTTTTCTTTATCATCAGGTAATAATTCCTAATCCTAAACTAAGGACTAAGGGTACATTTAATTTTTAAATACCACACACAAACAAAAATTATAACCAGATATTTCACAGAAGGGCCTGGTAAATTTTTGTTTAATTTTAATAATTATTACTCTAATCTAACCCAATAACCAACAGGTAGGTACAACTTTCTAAATTTCCTAAATTTTAATTTATTCCACTGTATCAATTTCCCAAGACAAGGTTAATTTGTAAATTTAAAGCGTAATTAATGAACCTCTAGAAAACGCTACTCCGATTTCAGTTAGTTATATTAAGATATTATACATGTAAATTATTTTACCTACTTATAAGGAAATATTTGCAAACCTTGATAAAATGTAAATTCGCATAGAAAATATTCTTAATATGGAACAGACACAATAGTCTACAATGTAGATTTGCTTAAATCACTATCTAAATAGAAAAACCACATTTTCGGTTAAATGATCATAAAACCAAATGGTTACATACGCCAGATTTTCCTTTTATCTAGAAATGCGTCACTTCTTCGGGTAAAAAGAGGTTAATTGGTTGAAACAACAAATTTAATATATCTTATAATTAACCCTAAATTGTTTCTTATAGTACCCCTTATGCAATCTATTAATAAAAAGGGGATAATTCTCGGTATGGTGCAAGTTTATGCAGTGAAGGGTGCAATAGTTTATTGGTTTTGTAAAGAAGATCGTTAAAGGACGTTTATTTATAAAGTTGTGGGAATTAGGGAATTAAATAGTGAACAAAACCAATTTACTCAAAAAATGACAAAATTTTATTTCATGCAAGTTTTCAAAATAAGAATATCTGAATATAAAGAGCGATTTAAGCAAAGATTCTTACAACATTTTAAGTACACAAAAATCATTAAATAATGCCTGAAATTATCAATTTATTAATCACTATTTAAACGTCCTAAAACCTGATTCATTCTTTGATAAACTAATTATGTTGTATTTAATAGAACATTTTTCTGAAATCGTGCTAATTTTAAATTTACAGTTTTCAAGAATATTTAATCGCATCATAATTCAGTTATTTTGAAGATTGTTTAATATATCTACTCTCTTTTCAGCTAGTAACATATCAGTCTCTAAAAAGGTTCATATTTTGTCTATGGTTCATAAACATTTTATTGACTTATCTACCGTTTGTGGGTTTTGGTCTCTACTACACCGAAAATAAATGCTTAAAACTCCGCTATGCCACTGAATTGAAGGATGTTATCTATGCATACGTATTTTTTATATTTGGTAAGTTTTTAGACAATAGTTTTTTTATTTAAAATAAACAAGTCCATAGAGATTAAAATCGAACACAATGTGGTTTATTTGCTATTCTATCACAATTGGTTGGTTTATTTTTTACTTATAAAAACATTTCAAAGTTCACATAATGTATTATTTTTTTATATTAAATTGGAAAAACGCGTCACTAAAGGAAAATTTCTTTTCAATCACCGATAAGATTTCTGTTTTCATATTTTTTACCTTGCCACACGTCACAAAAAATAAATAATCGTTTCAAATGGCAAGGAAAAACATATATTGTAAACTCTTTCTTTTGTGTTACAATTTGCTTGAAAAAAATAATTAACTTTTCACATTCAGAATAAAGCATCTGGTCTGATTGAAGAGGAAAACATCAAAAAGGTTTTTGATTTGCTAGAAACAAACGCTTTTCTTATAAAATAACTAAGAAAAAATATATTCCGATTTATTGTAAATCCTTTCAAGTTTCGTTTGTTTGAATTTAGTTTAAAAAATTAATTAACTTTTCATATTCAGTAAACATCTGGTGTGATTGAAGGTAGAAACATCAAAAAAATTTTGGGGTTGTTTCTAGGTGCAAAATTGCTATAAAGGAAAAAAAACAATGTTCAATTTTCAGCTCTTACATGGTAAAATGAACTTAGTGTTAGTAAATACTTTCAGTGACTCGCTCCTTCTCTCTTGCTCTCAAGAGAGAGATAGTGTGACGCACCTGTCTATTAAAAATACTGATTGGAGTTTTTTTTCAGGTGCAAGCTTATGTATTTGTATAACATTTTTCAACTCGATGGTGGTATGGGAGCTGCTAAGAATAAAAACTCAAAATCGGGTATTGGTGCGAAGGATCAGTCGCTCAATCATAAACAATAGAGTGGGTTATACACAATACCAAACACCAGAGGAAGTGGCTTTTGCTAAACTCATGGCTTTTGTCTGTATTGTATTTGTTCTTTGCTGGACACCGCAAGTTGTAAGTAAATAAATTTAATTGAATCCTTGCAGAATGCGAATTTAATTAATATATCTCAAGTATATTGACAATCTGGGTATTTGAGATACGAATATTTGTTCCTTTCACACATTCACTGTTATACGCACTTGGATTTTGGTTTTTAGATGACTGTACCGCTGGTTCAACTTAATTCATCATCAGCTTTTGTTGGGCCGTTCTCAAAACTAGCTGACCTGTTACTTTGCGTTTATTTCACAGTGGATCCTTTCGTGTATGTTTTGCAACGTTATATAGAAAGAGGGAAATTATTTGAGTTCTGTGGTTTTTCCCGACGATCAACCCCCAATACACCTGCTACCACAACAACGATGGGAACGCCTACTTCCGTACTAATTCATCCACCTTCCTTCACCGTACCTTAACGTTATGTAAATTTTAACCTTTTTATAAGTATTTATTGCTTTCTTAAAGATATTTCTTAATTATTCAACTTATCATGATTGTTTGTCGTATCAGACTCATTATTCAGAAATTACCTGACCCAAATCTAATTTGATGGATCATCTAGATAAAAATGAATGTATTGCATGATGATTCCAAATTTATCTAACATAGTTTTACTGAGAAAGGGTATTCATCAAGTAACTGCTCGCACTAGGGAACAATTAACACTTTTGCAAGCTTTGAGGGATCATTAATATTTTATCGAATTAACACTCGAAAAATTATTTCCCAACAAAATCCCCTAATCATTAAACGCAAAGTTATATTTTTTAATAATGACCATTAAAAAAGTTATATAACTTTTAGATGTGACCTGTCGGTAATTATTTTATTAACACCTCGCGTGTATAGAAAAAAATAATTCCAGGTCACATCACCAAACAAACAACTTTTCTTTGATCATCCTCATCCAACATTCGAATTGACAAATAAGCAAAACAAAATTTTACAAATCGGCGGACGCATCCTGCTAAACTTTGAAAGCGCGTGTCCTTTATTAAATGATTGAACAAAATCGCTCGAAATTATAATAATAATTCACGGTTAAATAATCAGATTAATAACAATTCGTTGATAAACTTTGTGCCATTATATGATGAATTTCGCATGGATGTGTTTAAGCATGATGATGAATCCTTTAATACAAATAAATTTACAGCCATAGTATTTGCAAAACAAACAGGAATTGATAATTATTTAATAAGGAATTTTTCGTTTATATTACTTCTTACTACTTTAATTTAAACTTTTTTTTATCTCGTTCGTTTTTGATCGAAGATTCGATTAGCAACTTCTGGATGAGAAAAAATAACTTTATCACTAATCATAACTTCCCCTCTTTAAAATCAAATATCCTGCATACAATCTATGTTTTTTTGCTAATTTAATTCTGATCTCACGTTTTTCCCATGAAAAACCCTTAATGATTATTTCCTTGGGTCCTTGGGTGACTTGTATAACAATGTTTGTTGTAACCATTTTTTACTGTGTAAATTAATAAGATACATGTATACGAATATATACTATATATAATGTATTTAGATTAGATTCATCATTTTTTCTGACTTATTTCGAAAATTAAGTGAAATTCTGGGATTAGCTCCACACCACATCTTAGTTATTGACTGATATTATTTTTTGTGATATGACTTCATGTTTATTAATATATATGTGTATAATGCATAATTTAAATTAAAAATAAATATATTGTGTTTGTTTCAGTTGTTTCAGTGCTTAAAAACCGTATTTCTTGGTTCATTGTAAACTCGTTAAATTAATAATTTTACAACGTTGTATAATAGCTAAGTTATTATAGGGAAATGATTTTCTTTGTAGCGGAATTTGGTTATTTTCGATGTTGTGATACAGGGAGCGACGGAGCGAATTTATTTGGTTATCCGGTGTTAGATTTTCCGTATTTTCGTGCAAGTTCTTAAAGGTCTTAGGTGTAAGTTGGTTACTGTCCTTTCGTGTTTGCTGTTTTGCATGCGTGTTCACTGATTTCGCTCTTTCCATATCAAAGAACAATCTAAAAATACTATAGTTCGCATGCCAACTCATAAATTAACCGTCTTACTTTCGTTGGGTTTTGCTATTGTACAGTTTCAAATCTTTTATCAATATATTTAACATTTTGATTATAATAAATATCAAGGTTATATGTTATCAGTCACGGTGTTTTCTAATTCTATGTATTTTGGTATTTATGTAATTACCAAATGGTTATTTATTTTATGGTAATGCCGGTCAATACTCTCAATTTAGGACCTTACTAGGTACTTAAAATTATTTCAAAAATAGAAGGTAACCTACTTGTACTGTGATTTTTTTACCCTACTTTACACCGTTTAATTTAAATTTACTTAACCGCAGAGTTTTCAGTAAATATATTGTAAGATACTGTAATTCGCAGCAATATGTTTTAATTTTTGCTATGAGTCGGTAAAACTGTTAGAGAAAAAATTATAATTAATTTGCACGCAATCATGCGGTATTGTACATACCCTAACCAAGTACAGTCCAGTTAAAATCAATACGTTATAGGAGTATAATTTATTAAGCTCTATGCATATTAGACCGTAACCTTTCAGTTTGACACCCGATTACTAGAAACCTTGTAGAACAGACATTAGTCTGGGTTAACCCACATTTTGGAGTTTTTCTAAAAAGTTAGTTTGCATTACAGATATTATGTTGCAAGACAAGCCCTTAGTCCAAATTGCATGCAGGTTCTTCGATAAATTAATATTACGCATAAAGTTTGTGTAATCCTATATTTATACATCATTAATTTTGATTAAATCTAGTGGAAAGGTTAAACGATATTAAGGTACCAATATCTATTTACTATTTATCAAGAAAAAAGTTATTATAATAAAATACATCGATTTATCATAATATGTGCCAGATTTTATATAAACTAGCATATTCAAAAAACGAATTATATCATACGCCAATCTGAAAGCACATGTTGTGGAAAATCACACAAAGTAAACAAGTGGAAATTTCCATTTGAGGAAATAATACACATAGGTACACCTTGCGCCTACATTGTTCATGAAAGTCAATTCTTTTAATTCAATTTAACTCGGTTTACATAAAAACAGTTATTTATTTAAGTGGAAAATCCCCTCTAAGGTTGTTTTGTCAAAATAATCAACAATGTTTGTTTTTCTATTCATTTTCACGGTTGCTTTTAATTAATTTGTAAGGTGTCTTAATTGGTTTTGGGTAAATGTGCGAAGATCAGGTAAATAAAAAATAAAATAAAACTAAAGCATGTACGGTAAACATCATTAACAGATTTTAATTGGTGGATTTAATTAGCATTAGGACGTGGATTTCTGAGAAATTTTGTGGGACCGGCACCTCCGCCAAATTGTGTCAACATCTTAGTAATTTTGTCTCATCTAAGCTTAAATTTGTTTATATATTAGTCAATTGCTGTTGTATGAGGATTGTTTTTGCATAAATCAATAATTAAAATTTAGATTTGTACGCCAAATTGTAAATTTAGAAAAAAAAATTATGGATTTGACGGTTTCTTTATACAGAACCTTAATATTATTTGTTTATACAGTAGTCAAAATTTGTGGCAAAGAATCGTTATTGTTAAAACAATAAAAATATCCCAATTTATACCCTAAGAAATGTTGGGTAATTTTGGAAAAAATTCTCTAGCATGACGGAGGATTTGACACCGGCTCCTCCGCCATATTTCAAACAGCATAAGTTGGTTGCATAATTAAAGTTATTGCTAAATAAATATAAATATTTGCTTATCTTTAGTATCTTCGCAAGATTAGTATGCCAAAATTTCTATGAAAATACGGTAAGTTAGAAGCGAGGTAAGTGAGGAGCTATCTAATCTTTATATATTTTTACTTTAATTTTACGAGATTTAAAATTGTTAGAACTACGAGTGTAAAATCAATTTCGTTCTCTTTTAAGGGTTTTATGTCATATTTATAACTGTAAAGTTTCCTGTGAATTTTGCCCGTAATCAGTCGAAATATCTTCTACAGTTCGCCATGTAAATAATATTCAAACCGCGAACTTAAACATTCTTTTATTCAATTATTAAACACTATAAACACCAATCCGAATATCCTGATACTAAACATATGGACTCTGACCTACATCATTAGATAATCGTCGGATAACAACAAATGTCACAACAAATTAGTGTAAAATTTTATTTATGTTTATTTTAAAATAAACAACTTAATTCAAGGGGGTCGGCGAAGGAGACTTTTATTTGATGTGTGGTTAATGTTGAAAAGTCAAGGATAGGTCAAGCTAATTATTTGTTTACGACAAATTAGTACAAATTTTAAAGCAATAAAACTGCGAGATAGTGAAATATCAACGCAGAAAATCCTTTTTACTGCGCAATTTTTTTTAGAAACACAATATTTTTTTAACATTATGAATGTTTCTGTTCATTTATTCCTGTGGCGTTTAGCTAATATTATACCTATATAGGGGTATGTTGGAAAAATAAACCTAAATTCAACTGCTTACTTCGTAAGATTTTCTTTTTAAATTTTATTAATTTAATGACTGATTTATTTGTATAATTTATTTATAAACGAAAACCGGTTTTTGTAAATAATATATAAATAAAACACAATTCCCTTTCCCCTCTGTTCTTCACATACTAGCAAGAAATATGTAGTTTTTAATTTCCGCTACACCGCTTGAAAATACACAACAATATTATTTAATAAAATATACATGACGTTAACTTTTTACGATCTCCAGTCTCTAATTATAATTGTATTCAATTAACAGTGAGTTTTTAATTTATTGTAGCGCAAGGTTAGTACTTTAATTAAGGGTTAATTAAAAAATGTTATTGCTTTTAGTTATATGAATGATGATACACATGTGGGTGTCTTTATATTGGTGAAAGTCTTGTAAACATTATTAAAATTAATTACTTTCCACCGTTTAAAAGTGAGTGATGTACGCGTGTGATAAATATTAATATAATTTACATGTTGTTCAAGTTAGTTCATGTAATGGGGTTGTTTTGATTAAAAGTGCCAATCTTATATGGAAATGATGTTTACTAGGTTATTGACAAATTTATTTTGTTGTTAATTAATTGGTCAATCTATTTACAACTTGGTAAACAATAACTGATTTAAATATGAAGTTAAAGTTCGGTAAGAAGGATTATGAATATCTTATTATGTGCAAGAAAGTATTAACTTGCATTAGGAAATTTTTACTTGAGGAATAGAAGTTTCTTTCTAAATTATTAGCGACTTCCATTGGGAAATCTTAGGCTATAACGATTAATTTTCATTTTCTTACAAGAGTTACTCAGAGTTCTACTTTGAGGCCTTACATCGCCTATAATATATTAATCACAAGTTTCTGAAAATTTGTTGTATACACCTGAATTTTTTTCGAAAGATACACTGAACATGTTAATAAAATTGCGCCACATAAACAATAAATACATAAAATTCTGTGCCTATACTTGGTTGAAAAATAATATCCGTATTTCGCATTATTAAAAAAATAGAATAATGAATGCGGTAAGAAAAACGCTAAAGGCTTTATGAAAATATTGCTATTTCTCATACGTTTTCCATATTTAAAAAAAACCCCTAAGGAAATATCTAATTGAATACAGTTTTTCCCTTAGAAAAAATAAGTTATAAATGTAAAGTTTCCAACATAAAATCACAGAATCGCCAATATTCATAACAATTTGTTAGAATATATTACCATAAATGAATAGAAGAATATAGGTCACATCCTTATATTCAATTGTACCTTCTTGCAGTTTTGTTTTGGGTAAAGTGTAATGTAATGGGGAGGGAAGTTATAATTAGGCGACGTTGAAGGCTTTGTTGGCATTGAGGTGTTAATTTAAGCATCATAGGGTAAGGGAAATACGTAAGAGTGTGGTGGTAGAGGACAAATGAGGTTACCAACGAAGGGGGTTGCAGGTAATGACGCAATGGTTCGCGTGAGGTAAAATTTTTCGAGGCGCCGCACTGACCGCTAGCTTATCGGTTTAAGATCCTTCCACCAAGACGCTAATTCTATGCTATATACACGTGCATGACTTAATGTGGAGTCTGAAGCGCAAGCGTATACCAATGTGGTTAAAAGTTTGCAGGAGTTACTCATTTTGACAACCAATGTGATTGTAGCACCTCGACTGAAGACTTTCAGTGTGCAAGATGAACGCTTTGTACGTGACTGTGTCGATACCACTTCTTCTGGTGTTAGCTGGTTTCAATCACGCTCACGGACTTACCACTTTTGGGAAAACAGGAGGAGGGAACCAAAACCCGCAGCCCACTGGTACGGATTTCTCCAATTTATTCATTTTTCCCATCATTTCATGTTTTTAGTTTTATGACACAAGAGTTATGCACGATATTTATTTAAACTTGGTTCGGCAATACTCTTAGAAACATGTCTTCTAATCTCCTCCAAACATTTTTATTTATTTCACTTTTAACTTACGGTAACCAAGCCACTAATTAATTTTTCTTACAGCCACACCAAGGCGATTAACAAGGATTTAAACTAATATTTTATGTTACAGCTATGCCGAAAAGATGTCACAATCAAACTAATTGCAGTCTAATTAAAGGAACTACCTGTCTTAGAGGAAATTGTTTATGTGGAGATAACAGCCACCCCAACAATGGAGCATGCAATACACTAACGAAAGGTAGAACCTTTGAATCTAGAATATTGCACAAATACACTTCAAAAAGCACCAAACCAATATGCTTTCACTCCACATGAAAATATTTATTTCTTATTTATTTGCCTGCGTAAAGAATGCGAACTCGATTTCCTCAGATCCTTGGCTATGGAAATAATCCTGCTCAACAACAAATTTCATGAATATATAAAAATCAAGGCACAGCTTGTTTAATTGAGAAAACTAAACGATTAAGCAGTACAATTTTCAGAAATGTTTACGTGATTGCGGTTTCCGCAAAAATTACGAAACAGTTTAAAACGCAGATATACAAGGGAAATAAATTAGTAATTCTACACATCACACTTTTTTATCATTAGACGATTAATGCGTAGAATTATTAAGATTTTGGCAACTGAAAAACTGTTAATCCAATGATGGCTTACTGAAAATATATTATATTAAAAATAAATCCAGACTTTTATGCGAAATATATCTTGGCAAAATTTGTTAGGTACTGAAAATTAAAAATAATGGTTATTTATTTTTTGACTGTCCAACTATATTTTGACAAAAAATCGATGCTCGAGACACATTCTTGTGGATAATTCGCAATTTCGGCAGAACTTTCGACGCTAAGCGTCGCGACGAACAATACCCTTTTCCTTGCTGCATTACATAACATTATTTTCCTTTATAGTTTACCCATTTTTCTTTTTTCATTTAATACAAAGTTGCATGTGAATTTCGGAACAACAAGTAAATTTATCAAACGTTTTTTTACATTTCTTTTAATGTTACTTTTGTTTTTCATTGAGACAAGATTAAAATATTTTTAGTACTTTGTGTGCAACAAAGAAATTCTACTCAACTGCTATAATAAAGCTTAATGCTTAATCATAGTTGATATGTTACAGATTGCGATTAAAATTAAAACTAAACGTTTTTTATAAACGTTTAGTAATTTTGTTTATATTTAGTTTGTTTGATTAAACCGGTTTTGTGTTGATTTATTGATATGTTATTTATATATCTCTTCGTTTAATTAAAAACTTGAATAACTTGATGGTCTTATTGCGACGGTAAATTAAGTATTTCAAGTCAAAATAAAATCGCCACTAGTTTATCATACTTATTTGTCAAAAAGGAAACGTAATTAAAGTTGTAAAGAAAATTTGAATGAGTTACTTTTTATTTTATTTTTTCTAAAACTCTTGGCTTTAAAATTCGTAATAATTGTACAAAAATAACTGATTTAAAAACCGACTACCAAATACTTTTTTTGGTATCAATGTTGTGTTACTGTAAAATTTAGAGTCTCGAAGCTCATCGTCTGAAAGTAGAAAATTAAAAAATTGTAGGTAAGGCTAAAGATACAGATCGCAAAAGTTGTTTTATTGGAGTGATCTGTATGTGTCTTATAAATTCCTTTTTAACTATTTTATATTTATAATTATTGATTTCCATCTGCGCCTGAAAGTAATTCTTAGAAAATTCCCAAAATAATTTATTTACGAGTTTTATGAAAATGATAATAGGAACCAAAAATTAATTGCTTCATGTATGATCAAGCAGGAAAAGTCTTATTTGAAGATAGCAGATAACATTGTCGTCGAGATCCTTAATTTCTGAAAGTTTCAGGCAAAAAATTTTTTTTTGTATTCTGTTATTAATAGTGGTTGCAATTATTTTATTTAGAACAAAGAGGCGTGCGTACGGGTATCTTCAAAAACATTTTATTGATTAAAACGTACACCACTGTTTTTTTTGCAGCACCAATATGCAGAGAGTATTTTCCATTCAATTTAGAAACTTTTTTGTATCTTACAATTTCTTGATAACTTAACTTCTTTTTCTTATTTATTAAAGAGGTTCTTCCTTATTAGATTTCCGAAAAGCATCAGTACAAAGTTGTAGAGAAAAATATTTCCTACAAGTTTCCTTTTAATATTTTTTTGATATTGTCAATATTTAAAAAGATATTCAACAAATAAGTTGCAAATTTTAGGAAAATTTTTCTCTAGTTATAGGTACTACTTACTACTCTTTCCCCAAAATTTTCAACTTATTTGTTGAATAACTTTTTAAATATCGACAATATCAAAAAAAGTTTAAAAGATAACTTGTAGGAAATATTTTTCTTTACAACTTTGTACTGACTCTTTTTTCGAAAATTTAATAGGAAAAAAGTTATTCAATAAACAAAAAAATCCAACCGTTAATTGAGGGGCTGGTGAAGGAAGTGCGGGGTCTACGAATACACAAACTCAGTTTTAAACTTTCAGGGTGACCCTCTAGAAGATTCTACAAAAATTGGCTGTAGGGTAAAAAAAGTCTATTTGAAGCCTTTTTTTCTCCCTTATTTACTGTACTATTAGATTATTTTGAGTTAAGTTATCAAAAAATTATAAGATACGAAAAAGTTTCTAAATTGAATGGAAAATACTCTCTGCATATTGGTGCTGCAAAAAAACCAGTGGCGTACGTTTTATTCAATAAAATGTTTTTGAAGAAACCCGTACGCACGCCTCTGTGTTCTAAATAAAATATTTACAAGCAATATTAATAAGAGAATACAAAAAAAAGATCTATGCAAAATTTCAGATGGCTAACTTTTTTTGTTATTGATTTATAGCAAATTATTTAAAATAATTTATTTTCTTTAATGGCCTGTACGTCAAAAAGGAAGCAACATTCGACCATAGTTTATAAGACAAACCACCTTTAATTTTCGCTAAACTATCGACTGGTGAAATCCTGACGATATAAACTGGGACACCCTGTATATTCTCTGCAATTTCAGACAAAAATTTTAGATTATACTGAAATCTTGTCACAAAAAATTGTTTATAAAATAAGTAAAATTAAAAAAATTGCTTTGAAACTTCCTCCACAACGATTCCGTTTCTTTTATACGGTAATTGTTGGTTTTTGTATCTGCCTGAAATAAATCATAAAATATTTCCATTTTTCGGTGTAAAATTTCGAATATTTCCTCAAAAAAACTACATAAAATCCGATTCCAATAATTTGAAACTAAATATTGCAGTAGTACTTGCTATACTGGCAAGTTTTCAGTTTCACCGCTGAACTTATAATAAAGTGCTTTTCACTCACTAGTCTGTTTTAAAATGTTGATATGCCAATAAAATATTAATCTATAGCTTCGAGCAACCAAGCACAGTTCCTGGAAAACTATATTATTATTTCAATAAATCTTACTTTTAACTCATGCAATATAACATGGATTACCTAGTCGATTTATATTTGAAATATAGTAGTGATCTCAGACAGCCTACGAAAGCTTTCTCTTCCCCCTCCCACATAAATGCTTTTCATTACCATGTTTTAACTAAAAGCCTCCAAATGATTTTTATGCTTTGAGGCACGACAATTATGCTTATTACAATTGGGCACTCTTACGGGTGACATAACTAAAAGTTACATTTAAATTTTATTTGAAATAAACTATATTCCACATGCAAAGCATTAAAACAAAGCACACACCCTTTCACGATTATATGAATTAATGTATTTAGCTACGACTAATTTTAATTTTATACACACACACACACATATCTTATTTGGTTTTATGACGGTTGCATAAATGAAATCTATTTCAGTTTATAAAAGCGTACATAATATAAAATGAAATACTTTTATGTGTTCGTTCTTCAATAGAAATGAAATATCGATGTTTTATGCTTTATAAACGAAAGTCGCAAAAAATAATAGCTGGTTTACTTTTATGATACAATCTTCTGTTATGAAAATCACAATTGAAATATAATATTAAATCAAATGCAGAAAATGTTTTTAACAGGAACTGAGTGATAACCTACGCGTGTTTTGGTAGCAGGCAAATAATGTCCAAGTAAACAATAAACAACTATCTATGATTAATTTGGGTTAAAAATATTTGTATCACCCGTCGATAATTGATTATAAAATAACACAAAATTTGTTTGTTTACTAAAATCCAGTAAAAAAGCACGCGCATTTGTGGGGATTAAGTGAATAATTAAAATTGTTATTATTGATGGGCGAACCGCGGGTGAATTTGTAATGATTTCTTTTTATAGCTCACGTCCATTATTTTAGGGGTCTTACATCGCGTGCGTGTGAATTTAAACTATTTACAAATGCACTATTTAGCGTACAGTAGAAAATTCAGACAATAGTGCGTAAAAAGAACTCGAAATTAGCCCTATATGAATTAACCATATGCAAACGTTCAATGAACTGTTATCCTAAATAAGACATCGATCCAACATCATATAAAACATGTCAACCGTTCATTGTATGCAGAATACATTTGAATATTTTTAATTTTAGTGTTATAGCCCTCAAACGATTAAATTGCATGAGTTAGCGCATTTGATAATAAATATAATCTAGCGTTTCATGTATTTTATTTTCAAAACTTGATCTGAATCGTTTTAATTGGCCTAATTCCAATAATACTAGTTCAAGGTGGAAAAGGCAAAAAATATTAATATACATATATTATTTTGCACACGCAGTATGAAATTTAACTAAAAGCTTTGTCTATAATATTTTTATGGAGGCGTTAAGATAAGACTGAAACTAAAACTAAAACACACATGGAAGAAAGCTTTTTTGGAATATAAACAGTTTTATTCGGAGAAATATGGACGCCTGATACGACGGGAACCTCGCTATTGATTTAAAATGTAAACCACAAACTACAATATGTATTTCTAATTCGCCTGCTGAGTTTCCCATCGATTTTTCCTCTAAAAACTTGATTCCTATGTATACTTCACTTCACCTCAAAATAATCATCAGCAAACTAGGACTAATACTATTTTACCGCACCAACAAATGGATCTACTATTTTGATTAGTTTCAATAATATCTAGAGCTTTGCTATCTCGAACAAAGCTATATTCTGTTTGAAGGGATTTAAACTTTCGCTTCAACTGGTCATTTCGTAGCTACCCCGAATCAAACATTATAGTAAAATATTCATCATTACAACCTAGGACTAGGACTAGGAAATCTCCTGTATTAGTAGTTTGTGTTTCTTAGAGGATTAATCTGCTTCTCTACACAATAATCCTTCCTAATATTGGGAAGGATTATCACTTGGAAATTGAGTAGATATAACATTGTATTAAATCATTTTTAGGTCCTCAACATCTCTGCACAACAAACGACGAATGTGTCGATGGAGCCGATTGTTTAACCCCAAAAGAGAAGAGCAAACCAAACGGTGGCACCCAACCCTCATCCAACGATATTAAAGTCTGTACATGCACAGAAGGATTTACTGAACAAGAAAAAACGTGTGCAGGTTAGTAAAGATTTAGAGTACTAAGCATATGAATCAATGCGACTTGGAATAAACTAGTTTGAAATTAGCTCAGTTTAAGAAAGCTTTTTTTCAGTTTAAATTTTATTAAAGCAAATTTGGATAAAATAATCTCTGTAAACGGTTTTGAGATTAATTTAATAGTGATCACTTTAAAGTTTTCAAAAAGTTTAATTTGATTTTTCAAAACCTTCCAATCGAGTGAAGAAAGGACTTGAAAAATTATGAAGAATAAAAAACACCATTTTTGGAGATTCTTTCGGTTTAAATGAAAATTTTCAGGAAAGTTATCATATTTTTTAGGTAAAATTACTACTAATTTTGAAAGTAGTTTATAGATATCTAGTCACATTTAAAATGTGAAATTGTCCAAAGTATAAAGGTCGTTACGTTAATCGGCTCAATTTAAAAAAATATCTGATGTGTCCAACACATGACTTTCTTATACGGATAGTACCACAATTACGTTTTCTAAAGAAATTAAGTTAACTTTCTTGTAAAAATCGTGTTTCAATTTTGAGCGTTTCCAGCAATTTTCAAATAATTTTCGGAAGTCTCTCTCGCACTTATTGCAATACGCATAAATCTGTCCTTGTCCCACTCATTATAACCGAATTTTACGACAAAAATTAATGTTTTATTTTTTTTGACGGAATTTCAAAAAAGTTTCAAACAAAATTTAATCCTCAATCAATGTTATAGAATAAAAAATTCACATAAATTGTTTATTTTTCAAGATATTCCTAAAAAACGTAAAAATGTCTTCAGGTAAGTGTCACTTGTGTTGGTGCTAGATGAAAAAGATTTAATGTGGCACCCACAATTTTGTTCAAACTCTTAAATATAAAATTTGAATCAAATCCGATAACTCGTTTTTGAGTTATGGTGGATAAAGACAGACACACACACAGACAGACGTCATTACTTCGTATAAGAAAGTAAAAATATTTTTATTGTCACAGAAACTGTTACTTCAACTCCGTGCTGTGTAAAACCCACTAACCCTCTGGAGTTTCCCTCGCCCCCTATGCAATATTTATGGCCATGTCTGTTTTTAATTGAAATATATTCGCCCAAATAAAAACAAAAATATGTACAATCTACATAAGTACATATTTCATTTAATATTCAATTTACGTTCCATTTTATAATTAAGCCACTCTAATATTCATTATAATTACATGTAATAGATTTCTGTTGTTGATTTTTGTGTAACAAATTAACGCACTGGTAGGCGTTTTTTAAGTGAAATTTTTCAGGCGTATTTCCCTCTGACTCTGAACTGAAAAGTCTTTAAAACGGTTTGTTTGTTTTGTGGTGTGTAAATATGAATCGTGGCATATGTATAGTAAATTACGGGGTGTATACTACTGCATTTCACTGCGACCAAGTTAATTATTGTGTAAATTATTGCAGAAATTTACTACAAGAAAATTCGTATCTAGAATAGCTGCATGTATAATTATGTTTGAATTACTACTGTTGCGATCAATACTTCCCTTTTAAAAGCAGATATTACAATACAATATTATATTTTACACCTTGCTAATTAAAATGTAAGTAAAATGAAAGTAGAAATAAATATTCTACAAGGAAAATTCCAACCAATTACAAAGTAGCGGATTTATCTGATGCTTAAACAAATTTTCGTGGTATTGGAGCCAATCCGTAAAAATACTTGTAAAAGTTCGAACAGTCATTAAAATTTAATTAATACATTTTTTTTCGTTTTATTCCTTCCATAAACTCAACTATACCCGCAGTAATTCATTCTATAATTGGGACTTTTCTATACTTATGTTATGTATATAAACCGTTATTCTAATAATCTCGCTGATCGCTAATCTGGTTGAACTTTAACTTTTTCGTGATAACAAGCAATAGTGGATGGACGCTACAATACGTATTATTAAACGTTATTGCTTAGGAAATTATGTTCTACGTTGGAAAGGTTGCATTTCACTGGGATTGGTCTATAATATATTAAAAAGCCATCAGCTACATTGTGTTGGCTATAATTTTTTTCAGGAGCGAATTATTTTACTTAGTGGTCTATTTATTTTTAAATTAGTGCTGGCGGTTTACAATAACAAAAAAACTAACTTAGATTACATAATAATTGACATGGTTTTATTAGTACTAGAAAAACTTCATCGGCTAGTTCCTGCAATGAGTCACCCAGAAAAGTGTTTAGGGGGAAGCGAAATGTTATTTTCCAACGTAATTTCAGATTTGTGTTGAAGTAACATTTTTAGAATCACTAGCCAGATTTTTTTTACTTTTATATGAATATATGAAAAATACTGCAATGAAACTCAGGGTCGGATTTGCCTTTTAGGCAATGGCTAGAAAAATTTATCGCACTTTCAAAACATTGACTTTAAAATAACATAGTTGCGTTTTAGGTTGAAAAATTGAATCAGGAAAGGGTGGGGAAATAATCCGGCACATTTTTCAGGCAACGGCTACCTTGTCCTCTGTAAAAATCCAAATTTGACTCAAGTCCAACCACAGGTTCCAAAACTACGAATAATCCCTTGAAAAAACTGGTTTTTGATAGAATCTTATTCTTAACGTTTAGTTTGGGAACCTCTGCTTGGATTTTGGTGAAAATTGCTTGCTTACAAAAGGCAATATTCAGTTAAGTGCCAAAGTCATTTCAGGCCATTTTATGATTTTTATAGCTTAATAAACTGCCATCATATTCCGCACCAATTTTCAAAACTCAAATTGAAATAACTTTAGAACCGCTTCTCGGATTTAACGTTCAATTTATCCAGAATTTAGCTTGATTTCATCAAAATACAACCAGTGGTTCCACAACTACGAAATAACAATTTTGCGACATTTTCTTTTCAACCCGCAAAGTTTTGGAATCTCTGGCCGCGTTTCTATGAAATTTATATTTTCTGAAGGAAAATGCTCACACTATTCGAAAAAAATTATTGATCTAACCTCACTGTATGTTAATTTTAAGAAATATCCAATTTTGAAATTTCGCCTATTCCGGCCCTGATAAATTTGTGTTTAATATTCGAACTGTGCCAATTTAACTTTACAGTATAACGAACTTTAGTACCTAGTAATATCAAATATAACCACTTACCTACCTTTCCTCAAATGACTCAATTACTTGGTGATATATTTTTCTTTATGTTTAGCGGAAGCAATAATTAACTGTGCTTTATTTTGTTGCAGGGGCATCAAGTATGAGCTTTCTGCCTGGATTGATCGCAATGATAGCAGTTTTAGTGAAAACGCTGAACTGAACCTAGATGTTTACTACGCACTCAATGATTTTATCAAACCTGCACTCTTAATCAAAAAAATATGCATGTATAACTTATAATTATATAAGAATACAAGTCAACATATCAATAAATGTATAAGCATTAAAAATTGCACTCACTTGCCGTAGACATTTTATTATAAAAAATTTTTAGAGAGTTACTCGTATATAATTATTGTTGGAAAATATATATGTGTCAAAATTGTTATAAAAGCACTTTAGACGTGAGAAAAGAAAATTGGGAGGAATATACTATATTATATAAATTGAAGCTCCCTCCTAAATGTCATACCTAGTTCAGTTAATTTTCTAGACACAAACTATAATTTAGTTTACCCACCTTGCACCCCATACTCATTGGAGCACCCTAATGATAAGGCTGTGCACTGACGCTTATTTAACTCTTAGAAACCCCCTCCCGCCCCCAAAACAACAGATATTGAAACAAATTACAATATAAATAAAAATACTCTTTATTGTAATTTTATATGTCTTACAAATGCATCGTTTATAAATAAACCATTAAAATAAAATGCTGTTTTAATATGTAGTACACAGGGAACTAAAGCTATTAGAGGACAGAGTAAATTTATTTTATTGTAAATGTCCAAATTCTATCCTACCTGGGAAACAGTCACACCAGGAAGATATTATGACAAGTTTCCCTGGGATTGGTTCTGCAGCTTCTTCCAACCGATGCTTTAGTAGTTATACCAGTTAGGACTCAACTGCAGGGAATACAAACCATATTTTTCCAATTATTCTGTTGTACTTCCTCAGGTATAACAGTCAACAACTCAAGGAATAAATTATCTTTATTATTATTTTAGTGACTGTAATTTCATACTGTGTATCTTTATTACAGCTGGTTTTTTACGAGGAAAAACTTTATTAGGGGTTTGGTGGTGTGGTGGTGGGTTAAGTAGACTAATAATATGCTACAACTTTCTCACAACATCGGGTTATATTTGAACACTAGTTCAGAACAACATTCGATTATATAGTTTTACATATAGATTTTCATAATTATGCATTAACATTTAGATATTCATTAAATATTTGGATAAATTTGCTTTATATAGTAGCATATGTAGACATATTCCAATAAATGCGCGTATGGCTCCTTACACTGGTTCAATGTAATTCCACCGACCGCTTATATCTATCTATATATTATTCCTAATATTACTTACAGAGAACATCAATTTAATTTTTTTTGGTTTAGCTTTAGCTTGAAAGTTCATAAACCGTTTTTTACATCTAGCACACCTATTATAATACCTTAATACTACAGGTACATTTAATAATAAATATAGTCTTACATCTAATCTTACATGGTACCATTTAAAAATAATAATTATATGCAATGTTATATTTCCTCCTATTCCCCCGGATAATATTGGGACAAATGATAATGAATAGATTCAATTGTAACTACTGACAGCTATGACAAAACAAACTAAATAGTCAAAATTATTTCATACACAGCCAAAAAAGTCCGGAATGTAACCTTATCCTGCAGAGTTAGTATACAAATAATGTAGCTAGGAACAAAACATCCGCTTTGAATCTGTTGGTAATCTTGTGTTATGGTTAAAAAGCCAAAAACAGGATAAAAAACAGTCGCGTCAATCACAAACGAATAACCGCAGCTTCAAAAGTTGTCGATAGATCAGCTTAGTCTAATTTTTTTGTAGTAGTACAAGTTACCTATTAAGAAGTGAAATTTCTCCTGAAAATGTGCGAGCGCTCTATGCACGCAAGAAAAATTTCCACCACTGAATAGAAAACCTGCGCGGCCGACTACTGCTACAAAAATATCTTACAAAGCATCCTACAGGCAACTCTTGAGAGGCTCCCCTGCGGGATTACCCGGTGCAATGACGGACCTGACGACATTTTACAATACCTGAAGAGGAAACCCGCAAGGAAAATCTACACGATAATGCGATAAACTTCACTTGCGCCTAAAACTATTCAGGTAGCTAAACACTCATTAAATATGTTGGTTATATTATGTGGCACATTTAGATATATAGAGAACTAGAAGCATTATGGATAAATTTGATTTCGATACATTGGAGCTGCAGTGGAGTTCGTCTCTTGGATACGATGAAGCAGGTGGTGACTCGTCGCCCAGTTTACAATGCTCTCCTCTCGCAGCAAACTCTTTCTATACAACAGAAAAAAAACTCAGATTTTGCTTAGGATTAGTTCGTAATACTAGTGATATTAGTGAACCTGGTCCTTAAGGCATAATATAAGCAAAAATACAGAATTTATGTAAAAATTATTCCAAAATGTTTGTAGGGTGACCAAAAAATTATGTCGGACCGCGCGAAGTTATCTACTATTAAAATAAGAAATTTTGATTTCTCGGGTGATGACGACGAAACCAAGTTAAGTCTGTGTGCTGTCTTCGTCAGTTACTCAGTCGGTTTAGTATTTTAGGTATAATATGATATGTGTTGAGTGTATTTGGATTTCTAGCGTCATCACAGCAAGTTTTCAAAAAATCTCACTTTTTCTCCCAATTAAATCAATGTAGACCATCAACCGATATTTGCAAATTATAATCGAGCGAACATCCTGGCAAAAAACACACAAGAAACCACATCCCATCCAGCCATTTCCGGTGAACGAAACACAAAAACTAGTTTAATGAAATGTGTGTCCTGTCGCGATACCTACATTGAAATTCAGAGTGCAGTATTTAATTAAAGGTTTATAACTTACAGCGCATATTTCTTTGCATGGTGGACAGACAACGGATCCTTTGTGTAGCCAGTCATTGTTAATGATCCTAATTGAGATCTCTTGGTTTGCATGGAAGCATTCATACGAATAGTTAGCAACCTATTAAAAACAAAGATATAGGAAATGTTAGAGGAAGTTCGGGCTGCGCCCTCAGAAAGGACACCCGGTGTGTAAAATTAAACCGGGAAACTTCCTATGATTTCTCTATGAATATATTCATAAATTATAACAATGGGGCTCTAATATTAATTAAAGTTAAGGACAGGTTTCATTAACGTGACAAAAAATTGAGTCTCTCAAACATGTTAATTTCCATTGCGAGGGTTTGTTAAAATATGTCAATTTCAATTTACATACTTGAATAAATCGCTTTCGTAAATTATGGGTTTTTTACAACAACCCCCAAGTTGATTGGATGACACCTATTTAATTACGATGGCATATTAACAAGTAGTAAATTTAATTGTCCATAAATATATTCGTAAAAATTATATAATATTCTATTATATTATAGCACATTTTTACAACGAGAAAATCAAACAGAATTTCTAATTTAAATTTGACTAATGTTCGCTTGTCAAACGAAAATTCAAAGACAAAGTAATTGGTTTTTTCTGCTGTCTATGTTGCGAATTTCTTGTTGTCACGCAAAGTATGTAGCCTGTTAAATTTTTTGACTAAGGGTAAATGCGTGACATTCCCCCTTAGTCACACCATCACCATATTTTCTGTTTATTCCAAATGAACAACTATAACTACTTAAGTATACAGTGGTTTCATGAAATATTTCTGCAAAACTTCTCAAACCGGAAAAAATGGGCGTTTGGAGAACTTTAGTAATTTCCAAGGGAAGTTCTGACCGCTCTTGAGTTTTATTGCATAATTAGTTTATTGTTTGCGGTCAGAATTATAACAAACCAGCAGTTTTATCGTCGTAAATTATGCTGGGAAATCTGTATGCTGTATGGCTATGGAGTATTTTGTTATTGTTAACTTACCAAAATATGTAGCCGTCCATTTTGGCACCGATAGCCATAACAACCGGATCCCCAATGTCGCCACTGTCTCATCTGCCTACATGTCCTTTCTTCCCACATCCGATTAGTATGCTCAAAACACAAGGAATGTTCTCCGTATTTTTCCAATGCGAAGTTTTTGTCCGGCTCTAAGACAATACATAACAATGGCATGAAAGAGCGACTAATGATAAGTAGTTTTTCCTATACACATCATAGTAGATTTTTGTTTGAAAAAGCTTTGTTTATGTAAACTTACTCGGATTATTCTCCGCGTATTGGCAGTGGGATCCTCTTATAATGACCTCTTTGGAGCGCCATGTGAATTCCTGGATGTACGGGCAATAATCGGCTAATGACACTGAACCACCAAATCTGTCTTCAACACCCACGCTTTCATCCGGAAGGTAATCGAAATTCTACCATGAAAACCAAAAAATTTCATTCTTTTTGTTTGAGCCAGATATTGATTTATGCAGATTTATCTCGAGGGCTGTTTACAACAATAGACATTTTATTTTCTACTTGGTCTAGATTCGTCGCCGACATATAAAATATAATCCATATTTCCAGTTGAAAGATGCATCATGCCTTTCTACTAATTAAATTTTTTTGTCGTCTGCTGGAGACATTTTTATGGCAGTCTCGCATTCTTTTAGTAATCTGATTTAAGACTAGCGAAATTCAGTTAGAGGACAAGGTTTCCGCGAAGTTATTCATATGATAATGAAAGTCGGAAGTATCTAACTTTCAGTGAAAGTTTTCCTCGAAATCCTGCAGAAAGTGTTAGGAAAATGTGTTCTAAAAACGAAAATATTCGAAGTTTGGTAGTTGGTACATCAGCAGGGGGGTCTAAATTATTTAAAAAAATCAAACTTGCCCACTTGCCCTCAAATTTAAGTTTTAAGGTTTTTCCTAGTAAAATTTCTGTCTTAAAGGGGCTCATTTTAAAGTTACCACATTTTCCAAAAATCACCGGTTTTGATAGTCAAATATCTAAGCAATTTCTATCTTAGATTGTTAAAGTTAGTTTTCGTAACTTAAGACACTCCAAAAAAAATTTTTGAGAACAAACCGCAATCCCCAAAAATATGTTAAAAACTATCGATTTTGTATTATTTTCTACTTTGGCAAAGATTTTATTATGATTTGGAATTTTTTTCAGATCTAACCTAACTAGAAAGATTTCGTTGAATTTGAAAACAGTGTTGTGCAATATTTTATTATAAAACTCACTTCTTGGAAAAAAATTCCTAACCAACTTCGAAAAAATATGCTGAAAAATCTCTAAGTTTAAAATACGCGTAATTACCTGATATAACCTGGGCAACGCCTGGTCATGCTTAATTAGATTGCACAGTGCAACTGACGTCCGATCTTCTGAACATTCCGTCTGCAAAGGATCACGTTTGATGCGATTGCAAAATGGATGTATAGAATATCCTCTGGAGGCAAACATCAATTAAGTTAGAAATACAATAAAACACAAGGATAAGGTGTGTGAGAGTCTGACTTGATTAAATTATAATTTACAATTCGAATAATTGTGTTTACCTCGCTGATTTGTTGTTTATCCATTCTTTACAGCTTTTCATGACAAAATCACATCCAAGATTGCGTCCCCAACTCATTTCCTCCGCCATGGAGTAATTCACCGTATACCAACCTGTATCCTCCAAAAGCGCCAGCGTGATTTTGGAAATTATCGGGTTTTGCGTATGTGTTCCTGTCATTGCCTCGCTCTATAAAACAAGGAGTGGGTTAGGATTGTTCAGAGGCCTTCAGATGTTGTATATTTATTGCAACAATATTATTATAATATTGGAATAAATATAAACAATCTGAAGGGGGTTACAGTTTTTTTTATGGTATTACTTCGAATACCCGTTTTTCCCAATGCGTTAACGCCGTTCCCTCTTCCCCCTGATCTTCAAGTTCAGCTCCTTCCAATATAGAACAATTAAAATATTCCCTGGCGGCCTCAACTACCCTCGGTGTAACCATCATATGCACAACCCTGTTCATAACACCACCTCTAACCATCCAGTTAGTTCTTTTAACCGCTTTTATAACCTTCTCGCTCCATTGATACGTTTGCAAGCTATAAATTTAAACAATCATTCAATAAAAACAACGACTGTAATTCAAGTGGAATTATTACGTCTCGTTTAATGTTGGTTTACCAGTATCACTTCGTCTAGGCGTTAACGGATTTCCTTGACGGTCGCGATAAAATGCGTATAAACTCATTGAAAACCCCAAAGCGTGTACTATTTCATGCTTAACAAAGGTCAAAAGTATATCAATGTCCTGGCGTTTATTACTGATGCTTTTAGGGCATAAATTTGCGTGACCTGCGATTGGTCTAAAAAAAAATCATCAGAAAATCCTATCCTACAAATAATGCAACAATATAATTCACCTGTCTAAAGCGGATTCCTGTTGACAATGAGCAGCATAAGCAACGGTTAGTGACTTGTTACATCTTTCAGTTTGCATGGCGGATATGTAAAAAACGAAATCAAAATCGCGAATACCCCGACCTTGTGACGTGCCATTGAGGATCCCGCAATCTTGTCCAGTTGCATTGCAAATACGACAAGCATCTAAATGGTCTTCAGGTACTTCGACCTCGCCGCACATGGTTTTCTCCTTGCAGGTATCAATACAGTGAGTCAGGGAATCCTTTACGAAAATTTGTGTATCGTTGCATTTTCTAAAAGCCAACTATTATTTACCAACCTCTAAATACTAGAAGCTACTTGTCCCACTAAACTGACGGAGATGACGCCAATTGATTTAGTGGTTTCTTGCATATTTTTTCCCCTAGATAATCTTAGACTATGTTAAATAATTTTTACGACAACAAATATACTGGGTGAAAGAGTGTATACTGCGAGGCCCAGGCGCTGAATGCCGAAATATTCCCAAAGTGACTCGATTATATAAATAATTAAGCACACCACATTTAGCGAGTATAGAGCCACTTTAGGAAGGATCAAATGGCGCCCTAATAACTGTCTTCCAAATTTTTTTAGGCTCAGGACTACATAGGTAACCTCGTTATGTAGCAACCCGAGCAAATTATTAAAAGTCTTAGGTACTGCTGCGACACCCTTTATTGCTTTATAAAACATCCTGTAGATAAGTTTGCTTTTGCAGGGGAATTATGATGTCATTTAGTTTTTTTAATGACAATGTTGGATATCATTAGAAAAATAACGTACTTTTACGACTGTATAAAGATTTAATACTATATTAAAAAAGTTGCTAATAAAAATATATTAAAAATCCAGCCATCTGAAAATAACTTGAATCACTTGTTTCTGAGGTAGTTTCAGTTGCATGTTTGTACAAACTGGTGTTGATATCCACATGAGCCAATAAAAAACCATCTAACAAACTTATCTCCTTAATTTTATAAAACACAAAAATTAAAATTATAAAAGTAGTAAGTATGAGGATATTTTTGGAAATTTAGACAACAAGATCCGAAAAAAAACATTAGCCTGAATTTAGGGACATAAAAGTACGAATATTTCTATACTACAAATATTCCGATGCTTCACAAATTGTTTGTGTATAATTTTACGAAATTTTGAGACCCAATTTCATGTACTAATGATTTTCCGAAATTTGTTCTTGTATTAAATTTTGAGATCGCTGTGATCTCTCAAATCAACTCTGAAATAAATTTTGGAAACGCTTAAGTATATTTAGAACAGTTCACTTCAAAAATACCACAAGTTTTCCAAAATTTTCCAGAATTTGTTTGATATTTAACGCATAAAACTCAACTTGGCGTAAATAGAAAATTTTGCAGTTGTGTTAGGCACAGTGCACCCAGAAAAGTTTGAATAACTGAGGGCTCACTGCAGTTGTCCAAATTTTTAGAAAATGTTTTGTACTTAACGTAGTGCAGCATATTTTCTTCGGACCGCTTCCTGAATTTAATGGTAGCGAGTATTTTTCTTGTGTTAAAACTTTGGTTCTAAAATGAAGAAATTTTGGACATTGTGACACAGCAGTACAAGAACAGTAAGACAAACTTAATGATAGGATATTTAAAATGGAACATGTATGAGAAAATTTCGAATTTTGACTGCATGTTATTAAGGATAGTACAAAATCCGAAGGAAACTATGCAAGATCTCTGATTTAAAGATATCTTAATGAAGAAATCTTAAAAAGCAAAAGTCTCCTAAGTTTTTTACAGAATTTGTCTTACACTTAACGTTCTGCAGGGCGTTTAGACGAAGTAGTAGTGGTGCAAAAGGATTTTTTGGAATTTGTGTGAAATCACTTCCAAAAAATTGTGTGTAGTTTTTGAGACGGAAAATTTAGAAACTACTGCGTGTTAACAAGAGTTAAATCTGAAGGAAATTTGGAAAACCTTGTCGACATCTCGAAAATATCACAGTTTTCCAAAAATTTTTCAGAATTTCTCTTAATAGTTAACATTGTGTGCAGTATATTTGGACGGATCACTGATTAAATGGTTTTTTTGGAATTTAGTTATTCTAAAATCCAGTCATCATTTACAATTACTATCAATAATTTATTCAAAAAATTCTTCAAGAAATACATCCAATTTTAAAATTAATCTCGCTTATAAAATTTTTTGTTCCGCGAATTTCGTAGAAAATTTAAAAAAATTTGGACTAAATTACAAGCCTCGCAGAATGCACTAATTCACCCACTTGGATTATTTAAGAAAAATGTTCGACCTGTTCAGAAAAAAATTGCATATTCAGTTGTGATAAATTATCTGTGGATTCTTGTGACCCTCACACAAATCGCTGTAAAAATATTTTGTAGTAAACAATACTGTAGTTCATCGCACATAATTAATTGCATATTTATATTGTGTAGCCTTGACGGCAAACTATAAATGTATTAAAGGTTACTGAAATTTTTTCAAATACACAATGGCAATCGCAAGGACGTTCTTGCAAATCAAATAAGCTATTTCATTTGTGAAATTTTCAGAGAAATTCCTGGAAAGTTTATTTTTATGTGCAAGGGAATTTTTGTGCTAATTACTGAAAATTAGACGAATCCACTAGATATGAAACGGAACCACTTTTGAAGAGTCGCAAGAGAAACTAGATTTTCTTTTCAATCAAGTTCCACTTAGCTGTGCGAAACATGTGGCTAAAACATATTAACCTTGTTGCCTTAAACTGTAAAATAATTACCTGGCTAAGCGAATGACATTATCCATTGGTCGAACGAATAAGACTTTTTCCCAAAACGTGACAGCTTCCGGTAGAATGACTTTCTGAAAATCAAAACGCGAAAGTGTTTTTGGAAAAAACGGCTGAAAATTACTTACATGTATCAATTCAAACTGTTCGTGTTCTAACCTAAAACAACCAATAAAATATTGTTATGGTTTGAGGTTTGACTCATGGTTGGAATAAATCAAGTAAACTGTCGCCATAATTAGTAATGAATTAATTAACTCATATAATATAAATAAGTGAAAGTTCACGCTGGTAATTATTACTAATTATTCTGAATAAATCGACAAAGCAATTTTCTCAAGTTAGTGACTCTGTTCTAAAACTTACCTGTAAACACTGTTATCATAACGCAATAAAATTCTTAATGGTTGATTGGCACTTCGTTTTTTCATGACATGTTCGGGTTCAATATGTGTGTGCAATACCTGAAATTAAACAACCGTTCAATTTATTTATGTAATTAATCGAAATTGAGGAAGCGACTAATGATATGTAAAAGTTGAGATGCTGGAGAAAAAATACTTCGTGTTGCGGAAATAAAACCGGCACCCGTCGTTGAAAGAATAATTGGGTACTTTATTATAGTATATGGATAAAAGAGAAAGTACTTAAGCAAATTTTGCGTTTAGTTAAATTAATTATTGCAAATGTTAGTTTCTTTTGTACTGTGTTGCTAAATTATTTTTTCCAAAAACATGTATAAAGTGCATACTTAGTGTCGAAATGGAAATAAAAATCTAAAGAGAAAACAAAATATGATACTGTAGGAAATCGTTTCCAATGAGAGGTCAAGTAAATAGTAATATTTATAATAGCGCGTACACATCTAAATTAACCAATTGTTATGACGCAGATTGCATTCTGTATCCAATCATGTGAAAAATTACTGATAATTGTTTTACTTCTATTAAATTTAAACCTGTTTTTTGTTAAGTATTATAAACAGTGCGAAAATCCTCCACACATAAAAATCAATTGAATGATGCCATCAGCATAATTCATTAATAAATGTTTAAACACGCATCGGTAACTTAATTACAGCATTTGCGTGTTGTTTGTAAAAAAGTGAAAGAAACAAAAGGATGATTGAGATGTGGTGATTATGCTGGTGTCCCTTGTGATGTTTAAGGATAGTAATTTTATCCACTATCGTTCGGTTTCCTATTAAAACTGCTATATAACGAAATCATACTTAGTATGTATGAAATGTATGTTTTTTTGGTTTATTATATAAGAATCGGAATTGGATTCTCAGAAAATTTAATCAAAGATACCTGTTGCGGGTATATACAGGAAAAATCCAATTTTCTTCGGAAATATCCAGGAGATACTCATGAAAATACTTGATATTTATACTCATGAATATTCTATACATAATAAAAACGCCTTGAAGTTACGCTGCTGAGTATCCAATAAAAATAAAATGTTTATATCTCTATAATACATTTCAGAAACTACAATTTAGATTATTTTTGCCTTTTATATAACGGGTGTCCAATAAGTCTTTCAGTCAGGGCGGCTATGGAGTGTTTTGCTTTTCATTAATAAACACAAAAAAACTCCATAGCCGCCCTGACTGAAAGACTTATTGGACACCCGTTACATTTTTTAATTGTGCAATCAAAATTAATTTTTTGACCAAATTTTGTGGGAACTTAATAAATGTTTGAACTTGTACCATTTTCGAATTAGTTTTGAAACCACTTGGACTTAGTCACAATTTCCTTTTTTATAGTTTAAGGAATAATTTTTTCAGTCATTTAACTTGTAATCCTGACTATTGGAAATTGGACAATTTTCAGTCGTTGAACTTGTTAAAATATTAATTATGCACCTGTATGTTGTAATTATATCATCGTATTTTCTAGTCGAACTAAATTTACGTCGATTAGCCATAATTATGAAGACACCACAAAAACAAAATTCAAATTAACGCTTTGTTGTTCCCATCAACTACACTGGCGTTATTAAAGTTTCCAGCTAAATCATCTAACAAACTGGATGAAATTGAGTTGACGGAAAACACACTTTATCACCCTGTTTGTGGTTCGAGAAAAGAAAAATAAGAAAAATTGCCCTAAACAGGCGCAATAATAAACAACAAACAAAAACGACATAAATATATTTATGTATATTATTACGTGTAGTGTAACTGGTAGCAGGTTTTTCTAATATGTTAAGATGTAATAAATAGTTGATTATATAACAAATTAAAAAAGTTGACGTATTGTAGAACAACGTGATTTGCGCCTTTGTATAAGAGGTACTATGTACGATAAATAAAAATCTTGTAATTGAAATATTGAACAAGTTAAACTGGTATTTCCTATACTATAGTCTATACTTAGTAGAATTTGACTAAGCAAAATAGAAACAGAGGTCGAGGAGGTGAGAGAAATTTCAACTCAAATCACAAGAAAATTGTTTTTTTCTGCTCGGCGTGTTGTATTGTAAATTTTTTCTATTATAAATATTTATTTGTCGCCGATACCACACAGAGAAACGCATTGTATACTCGCAGAAAAATCAGGTCAAGTTGTACATAGACATAGAGATTATTACCATAAAAAGAATGTTATTGGAAATACTATTTCCGTATATTCGAAAACTGGTCACAATTTTGAAACTTCAACTTTGTTGGTTGGAAATACCTATAGTCTATACCATAATTATATCACAGTCAGTTGGGACTTACGTCACGTGACATCAGAATCTATTCAATTTTGACCGAATGCTAAAAATTATGTACGAGCCCTAACAACTAAATGTTCGGACAAAAGTAAATTTGATTGTCTTTTTTCCATACGCGCAAAAGTTATCTAAATTAACTTCCATAATATTGATGGTTTTTTCTGTTATAATGCCAACATTTAGTTATATAAAAACGTAAATTTCGTAAAAATCACCCGGCGGTTCCAAAACTGTGGCTTTAACCCAGCAGGATGGGAAAATTGTAGAAACAAAAAATTATTATTTTCAAAAGGTTGGATCTAGTAGTCGGATTTTGATGAAATTTACTTTATTGCAAAGCTGAATGTTGGTTTTCTTTACAAGAAAAGTTACACAAGTTTTTATTTGGTGATTTTAGGCATTTATCGGAGCTTCAAAGTTGCACCTTTAAAAATGATAACATTTTCTAGTAACTGTTTTAAAGAATCACAGTTTTGAAACCGCTGGTTGGATTTGTGTCAAAAAACATTTAAATCAAAGCTCAATAATCGTACTATATTGAAAAAATCCTGAAATGTTAATATGATTTTTTTGCATTTTTTTCGAGTTCCACAGTTCACTTTTCAAAAAACGTGGTTTTTGAGGGTGCTACCGACATTAAAATAATCACAGTTTCGGAACCACTGGTTGGATTTTGGTAAAATTTACTTTATTGCAAAGCAGGATGTTGGTTTTATGTACAAAAAAATCCCCAATTCTTTATTTGGTGATTTTAGGCATATTTCGTAACTTTAAAATGGCACTTGAAAAATGTGACGTAATTTTCTAACGACTATTTTTAAAAAATCACAGTTTTGGAACTTGGGGAAAATGACATAAAGGTGCTTTAATGACTCTCATCCAGTCCGAACTTAAATGTCATTGAAACTCTTTGGTATAAAATTAAACGTATTCTACGCAATAATCCACCAAGAACCATTCGGGACTTACAGACCAAAATAGAAGAAATGTAAAACAGTTTCACGCCAGAATTGTACCAAAATTTGATAAATACAATACCGGCTAGAATGCAGGCAGCTATTAAAGCAAAACGAGACGTAACCTCTTATTAATGGTCCTAAATTAAAAATTATCCCAACATTTAGTTGCAAATTCATTTTGTAAAGTTTGCTAATTATTTAGGTTAAAATATTGTTAAATCCAATAAATAATTTTCTTCCATGCATAATATTGTTATTAAGGCTTTATCTTATTGTATAGTCAGGTGTTGACTAATTATTTGCGTAAAATTTCCAGTTCTCCTTTCATACTTCAAAAATTTACTTTTGTCCGAACATTTAGTTGTTAGGGCTCGTATTTTCGCCTCTTTTCATTTGAAATGCGCGCCGTACAGTAACAATTTTCATTGGGGCAGCCATCAAATTTATACTGGGGGTCGCCAAACTGTATTTTCTAGGGACGCTATTTTGAATGACAGTGACTGTATGTCACTGTATTTTGAACTACAGTGATGTTGAACCAGTATCGAGCGACATCTAGTTAATAATAATGAAACCAAACGGTAGTACTTATACGAATGTTGTTTAAATATCGAATTTCCAGGATAATACAATCAGTGAATCAGTACAGACATTGCGTAACCAATTTTAAGAACGTCGGTGTCATGTTTGTTTACAATCAGGCCTTCCCCCTTATATAATTTATCTGTCAGCGACTCAGCGTAAACTTTTTTATTTGTCCTCTTATCAAAATTTAAACTGTTCCTTTATATTATTACCTTAATCATGATGGGTTAAATCAGGGTCAAAAAAATATTTGGCCACCTATTATATGTTTATAAACAATATAATTCGTTTGAGGGAATTAAATCAAAGAAATCAGTTAAATAATCAGGGAGCACCATATTATGTAATAAAAACAAATTGGTCCGACCCCATCATCATCATCATCCTAGCTGCACTAACATGTCCTTCATTTATGAACTGCTTTTAATTAAGATTTATATCAAGCTGTCCTAACACGCGACCTCTATTAATTTTATAGAAAACATTCAAACAAAGCTGTTTGAATTTAGTATTCACAGTAAAACAGATCATTTTTGTTTCCGTTCCCCTTTCAGTCAAATCCTGGAAACATTCGTCGTCCTTATTTTGTTATTTAAATTGAAGAATGTGCTGAAGAACGGAAACACAATCAATCTTTTTAAATACCGATCGAAAATTCGTTATCTGCTTCCTACTCACGAATTGTTTGTCATATAGAGAAAATTCGAAAGCGTAGGCTTATACAAGGCATTCAACTAATAAAATTTAAGCAAAAATGTGTCGCGAGATACACAAAAATTATACGACACGGAGAGCATCAGGTGCATATATCCGGTTCAGGTTCGGGTTACTATACTATTGATTAATTATTCCAAATAGCAAACAGGAATGTTCCATATACTGTTCTAAAATTTAACTGGTATTTAATAATTAATAGGAGTATAAACATTTTTCTGAATGTTGGTATGTATTAGTGAATATTAGTATAATCCATTATGAAGGTAAATTTAGCAACTAATTATTCCAAATCAATAGTTTCCAAAACACCGATTACATATGAAATGTTGATGTTGTAGTTTGCCATATAAATTAAAACCTTGCATAATTTAATTTAATACATTACATAATGATGAAGGCTCGTGGCCGAAGAAACAACACAGCAAACGAAATAAATATATAATTTCTTGCTAAAAATATAAAGGTGAAACCGGTTCTTATAAAACAAATCTGATTAAACTTCTATAGAAGGTACTTTTTTTAAAACTTTGTTGCACCCAAAAAAACCAGAGCACGATGTCAGTGTTATAAATATTTGAGCTGTTTGTTTTAGTTTGAAAGAGGAATTAAAACAAATTCTTAATGGGATTTTAGTCTAACATAGAAAATAAATAAAATATACAAGTATTTGCGAGTTTATTATTCACAATATCAAACAAGGGTGTTAGGAAAAGTTAGTTTATTGTGGAAACTTTGTTAATTAATTGTCACTTTACCGAAACAAAGTTAAGCTGTCAATTTGGTAAAACTTTGTATTTGTTGGTAAAACTGAAATAAATTTTTCAAAAACCCCCGCTGTGTTAATTTTAAGAGCCTTTATATTGATGTACAATGAATCGTAGACAAGCGAGACACCCTGTGTATATCGCATACCAATTTTTAATTAAACATCACATATTATTCAATATATTTTTGACTCCATAAACTCCAAAATTTTACTAGTTTATATTTCATCAATTTTCGTGAGTTTCAGCAATTATAACGATGTTGCACTCCTTGTTTGTACTGAAAACGATGGTACAGTTCTGTCATTTAATTTTTAAAATATTGCAGTAATTTTAAGAAAGTTCACTGATTTCAGATATTTGAAACCACTTAACGGTGGTTAAGAATTTTATGCTGATTTCAACTGGGCAAACCTCACATTTTTGCCTATAATACAATGTGGAATCCAAAAAATTATAATATAGGGTGTTCTGCTAAATATCTTAAGATATTTAGCAGATATTAAGCAACACCCTGTATATTTCAAAATAATTATATATTAGCTAATTTATAAAATACTACGAGTATATTTTTTCATATTCTTACTAAATATCTGGTTCCACCCTGTATAGTAATAAATCGATAAAATAAAACTTATTTTTGTACAGAATTGCTTTTACACAAAGGTTTTTGACCACAATTCTTACGCAATTATGGTTTATTTTATTATACAATTTAATATTTACTCGTGACGAAAATGAAAAGAATAAATAAAACTGTGTTGTTTTTAAAAAACTTCATAATATGTGTAATTTAATTTTTTGATAAGTAATTTAAAAAAAGCGTTATTTCTAGCAAACAATAAACAAACCAGATTTATTGGAGCGAAATATTTTTTCAACTTATTTACCATGAAGGTAATACAATGACATGCTTTTCGGTAAATAAACTAAACATGATCAGAAACACAAAGCATATTTCAATCGAAATTAATTCTTCAGACAATACCTCGTTAACAATACAGATTTAAGCCTGAAACAAAAGTCAGGCTTATAGTACATAAATCGGATTAATTTCTAGCGATTAAACTTGTACTTGAACTCCAAGAATATGACATGAAAATTTTAAGCGATCCAGTCTGCATGAACTCACCATTAGCTCAAGCATTATAAAGTACATTCCGGAAGCAATTTCAAGCTATAATACCAAAGGCGCGTTTTAAAAACAAAAAAGCTTAAAGATGAAACGAAGTCTTTGAGAGTACCAAATGTTTGTTTTATAAATATTTAGTCACCACACTTTCTGAAATGGAAATCGTGTGAAAATAGCGACTATTATATGTTTCGTCACCATTTGTTACAGATGACGCGAAAAAAACGTTTCAGGTAAGAATAAAAGAGATTTGCAAACGAATTTACACCTAGTTTTGTAATGGAAGAACAGAAATGGAGTGAAGCGAAACCGATGTGAAAATATTTAGCTTATTTACAATACCACGAATTATTATTTATAGATCTGTTTGGATTATGAATTAAACTGTTCAAATAAATCAACATGGAAAAGTAATTTCACTCTAGAGACATTAGATAGACTCAAACAGATTGTTTTTGTGTCATCAAACTATTTTTAAAACTAACAGCAATCACAACTAAAATGGCAAGCACGTTTACAAGTGAATTTATTGAATACTAAAAAACGAATTAACTTTCATCATTGTATAAAAAGTATGTTACAAGTTACGAGTACAATAGTAAAATAACATAACTAATAGAATGCTCAATGCGTTAATTAATTAATTAACTTAAACTGTAATATTAATTTATTCTCCGCTTAGCGCACTTATGGATGTACAAAAATATTTAGAACATACACTATACGCTGTATTGTTTGTAACACTAATCAAATAGACCTTGTAATCAAGAAATGGTTGTAAAAGAACCCAGATGTATTGTTTGCAGTTCATAATTTTGGAGTGATGAGACCATTAGACAAACTAGAGAGAGTAGTGAGTGAGCCTAATTTTATAACATTTGATGTTTAGTTTAAACTGCTTCATTATGCCTGCATATAGAACCAGACTAATTATAATTATACCGTGAGATATTCGTATTTCAACCTGTAGATCCGAAATCGTGACGTCCTAATGTAATATCACTTGCTCCTTCATCATACAAAAGCGAAGGTCGATGATACTTTTCTCTAACGTTTAGAATAATCATTTTATCTGGTTTCTTGCGTATAAATTCCGTTAATAAAACTAACGTTTAAAAGTTTTTGTTGCTGTATTGATTAATTGTATTTCATAAAACACAGTAAATTAAGTAATAGAATAGTTTTTGGAAATATTATTATTAAAGCGGAAATATACATAATTGAGTAATTATTTTAGTTGCGTTTGATAATAAACAATGTCCTCGAAATATAGATCGGATTGTTAAATAAGATTAAAACAAAAAACTGGATATAGTTTATTTCGGTTTATAACCTACATCCTTCATTCTACTAAATTTCTAGTAAAACTGTATTCAATGACCTTAAAATGAAGGCAGTGCAAATTCATCATGTACAGGGTGATCTATCAAACAAAGAAAGATGCTGGCTAACTTTTCAAAAATATACTTATATAATATATACCCTGTATATTTCAAAATACAGATACTTTTAAAATATGCATAAGAATTATATAAGAAAGCTAGTATAAATGAAACGTACTAGAATGCCCAACACAACAAAATAGACACACCCTGTACATCTAAAAATAATGCAACTAACGTTCCAAGATTTCTGAACCATTTTAATTATTTTATTATCATAAAATCAGAATGAAATAAATGTGAAGGAGAAATATGACTACAATACTAGATACTATTTAAAAGTAAACCAGAGTTCAAGTGGCACACCCTGTATATGTGAGGATGACGCGTAATAAATTAACAAAGACGAGATACTTCAAAAATAATGACGATAATTTATTAAAATCGGTATAAAATTACTATACGGTGTGTGGTGTGTCAGCATAACACAGCACACCCTGTATGTTTTTTTTTGAGAAATTCGAAATATTTTTGGTCAAAACTCTCTAAAAATGTGCATTAATTTTGGCACGTTTTTTCATAGACTCGGTATACAGGGTGTTAAATTAGCAAACTAGTAGCATTATTTCCGCTAATTACAATGGTGAAAACAAAAAAACAATTGACCATCTGGTTTTCGAGATATTCACAAAAATAACATATTTTTTAATGGAACACCCTATATATTTTTGCAAAAATCGATGGTAAATTAAATTTTATACAAAAAATTTCCTCATCTTTTTTTGATAATAATTTAAAATAAGCGAGTTATTTCGAAAAAAGTTTGCAATTCTTTAAAATCAAGTAGCCATAAAACGGAATAGTAATTTATTAAAACCAAACAATCATAATTTTTAATTTAAATAAGTTGAAAAATGCTTGAAAGAATTACGGAAATATTGAAACTTGAAACTTTTTTTCAAAATAACTCGCTTATTTTAAATAACTGTCAAAAAAGCATAAGAACATTCTTTGTTCAGAATTTAATTTATCATCGATTTTTGCAAACATATACAGGGTGTTCCATTTAAAAAATGTTATTTTTGTGAATATCTCGAAAACCAGATGGCCAATTGTTTTTCTGTTTTCACCATTCTAATCAGCGGAGAAAATGCTACTAGTTTGCTAATTTAACCGACTTTGTAGCTCCAATAATAACGAAGTTAGCAATAGTGAGCCACTTCGCGCGAACACCCTGTATATAAAAATATAAAATTACTATAGGGTGTGTCAGTATAGCAAATATAGCACACCCTGTATGTTTTTTTGAGAAATTTCTGGATATTTTTGGTCAAAACTAAAAATGTGCATTAATTTTGGCAAGTTTTTTCATACACTCGGTATATTTTCAAAAACGTTACTATAAAATTTGACTAGGTACTTATTTATCCTTAATAAATAATTAATTTTAAATCTCTGATTTCCTCAAAATGATGGTTAAATACATAATTTTTTGTCCTTCAACGTTTTTCTTTTCATATTTAGTCGTAATGGCTGTAAAAGCTATAAGCTAATCCTGCTGCATTTTTTTGTAAAACTAATACATGTTTTTGTACTCAAATTAAATAACCGAAGCGAGGACAGAATATTAAATTTTTATAATTAGCGTAAGATTAATCCTTTGTTAGAGAAAAATTGAAAAATACAACAGCTTTTTACAGGGAAAATCGGTATTTATGTAGATATCAGAGTCAAAACATATTTTAGGAAACAATTATCGGATTAGGAAACCTGATACACCCTGTATAATACCTATATATTTTCAGTATAATAAAAATCATTTTCGATACGTAATTTTTTTATTATCCTTCAAAACATTAAGTTGTGAAAATTAGTAGATACATATAATAATATACTGGGTGTTATATTAGTAAAAATTTGTCTGTATAGCAAAACTGGCACACCCTGTAGGTATCAAAATTATTTTAGATATATTTTAGTCATTTTTAGTTCTCCAGTACATAATTTAAAGTAAAAATTCGTTTTTATATTTATTACTACTGAAAAACTGAGGAAATAATAATTCGTAGTTTGTTCAAGTAAAATTTATGATTTATACGTGTGAAATAAATTCTAAATTTATTTTTGGTGAAATAAATAATTTAAAAAGGATATTTCAGTGTTTTTTACAGATAGAATTTAACGCACAATTTGTAACCTTCTATGCTTCATCAGAAGTGTAACCCCCCGAAATATGCAATTAAAAATTGACAGGAACAAAACGTTTAAATATAATATACATTTGTTGAGCGAACGGTGTTTTATTGAATTAGTAAACAATTAGGATGTATCAAATGATAGTAATTAACAAATTGGATGACACATAAAAAGCAAAATATTTACAATGTTAATTATACGCCGGCTAGCCAAGTAGATATTATTTTTAAGGCCAGCATATATAAATTAGTTACATAAATGAAAATCGAAAGTAATGGTATGATAGGGCATGGTTTTGAACATAATTTCAACATATAGTGAATGAATGATGCATGATATAATTTAAAGAACTTACCTCATGATGTTTGGGGTGCATATGATTGCAGATTCTATGGCCGTGGACATTGGAAACAACATAAAGATATAAAATAATAAATAAAACAACACAAAACTGTGGTTTGTATCTGACTTTGGTGGCCATTGCCGGAGAAAAAATCAAATAAATAATAAAAATAACATTCGCGTTTGAGGTTAGAACGTCAACAGCTTGACGCTACATTGGAACGGCAACTGCTCGCAACGACCACCGACTACGATACGCTTTTCAAAGCGATGTCTTCAACTTTTAAATACTTTGGCCGCGCAGTCGCCCCTAGTTTTCTCCGCAGCCCACAATTGATGCCTTATGTACTTTTGCCCTGCCATAGTCCATGAATTTCCCAATTGGTTTTCAGTTAACACCCACACGCCGTTTATCCCCCACTATGTGCCATAATTTTCGCAAAAATTCAACATTATTAATAAATAATGTATCGCAGCGGATGCTGTCTACGCATGTTTGGGAGGGCACTCGAATCACTGGATCCAAGGGCAACACGTTGGATGGTCCAAGAGCGCTCCACCTCCACGGGATAACTGTTGAGAGAGGGAATTTTCCCTAAATTCAAGGGCTCAAGGGTAAATTGTCTTTGTGTTGCGCTGGTCCCCCTTTCCGTCCAGATATTGCGGCATTCCGCTCGCTGATTTTCGATGCTGGAGCTGGAGCTGGAAGCCCTTGGGGGTTACTCTGCCATCAACCGCAAAAAGGATCCTTCTCAATCCAAACAATAATTGTATACCACCTAAACTGTACATTTCAAATTCAAACAATAATTAATACATTAATTTGTAGCGAAAAATTTTCCATTAAAAACATTTTTCCCAATATTAAATTAAATTATTGATTGTTCTGGACTGGAACAAACACTTTTTCCCGAACAATAGAAAATAGAAGACATAAAAATCCAATAATTTGCGACTTCTTTACCACGAAGTATACAATAATAACAATAAGGTTTTTATTTTCTTTATGCGATTCGATTATAATAACTTTTATATGAAAGGCCCCAAAGCCTTAGAATTTTCTAAATAACTACTGTTTTTTTTAAGTGCATTCTTGAACTATTGACATTGATTTAAATAATTTATTAGGAATATACACATATGTAACTACAGTGAATGAAAGCGAGATCGGAAAGTGAAATGCGCCCCGTGAGAACGCAGATTTATTATTTATGACAATTTATAATTTGCATAATTAATCAAAACCGCATTAAAATAAAAAGCATCCAGAGGAAATTCATTTTATTTCATAGATATCACCGTGGGATATTATAATACAATAACAAGCCCGCAACGAGGAAATTATAGCTATTATTATTTAAGGACTTAGGCTTGGAAAGAATTTTACCTGAAACGCGAACCGATGCGATGTAACCTTTCGCTTTTCAATTTCATTGTTTTATCGTGGAATCTCATTTACATTTTTTACCTTCTATTTCTAGTTTTAGTTTCAGTAGTATGCAACCCATTAAACGTACCCAAAGCTTTCGTGCTTACGGTCAAGACTCAAGGATTCATTAACATTCCGGTTTCGTTGGGAATTAAATTGTTTTAAAGCAGTGGAAGTGCAAATAACTCAAAAATTACGAGAAGAGTTATTCTAGGAAATAAAATACCAAAATAAGCTTGGTTTTAAAATATTGTATACATACATTTTTTCTATAAGCTTTATATTACCTAATATTAAAGCTAAACAACACTTTTAAAATAACTTTAGTAAATCCTTACCTGCTAATATTTGTTTTGTTTGCGTAAATTTCAACTAATGTACATGTTTATATTATATAATAATAGTTGTTTACACTCTGCTCCTGCTTATTAAGCAATTTCCTGATATAATCCTGATATTATAGATACAAGCGCCGTTTATTAACTAGTAGGAGTATTACTATCGATTTTCTAAATGCATTCTTTAAGATAGTGAGTTATCTGGTCTACGATTTTCCACAGAGATAGCGCCAAAACTCCTAAAAGTTTCAGCAATTTAAAAAACTAGTTTTGAAAAAAAATGCCTATGTATGTTGATTGTTAAAAATTTCTGACTTTTCTGTATTGATTGGTGTTTGTATTAGGTACATAATTTTTTGCCACCAAGTATTCTTTAGTTACAATTCTCTGCAATATTTCACAAGTTTTTGCTGCAATAGTTTTTATAAGAATCAATCTTTCGCCACTGTAACAATTGAAAGCAAACAAAAAACAATTTCAGCCTTTTCCTTTGAACTGGCTGAAAATGAAAATGGAAAAATCGTTTAAACTAAAAAATATATATTTCCTGGGAAACGACATATTTTGCCTATATACTGTTTTTTTTAAGAATCTCATTACGTTTTTATGGTTTGCAAAAAATAAGTGATTTTTTCTTTTCTTTTTTGTTTGGTATTGACTAATATAAAAAAATACAGGGTGTCCCAGTTTATATCGTCAAGATTTCACCAGTCGATAGTTTAGCGAAAATTAAAGGTGGTTTGTCTAATAAACTATGGTCGAATGTTGCTTCCTTTTTGACGTACAGGCCATTAAAGAAAATAAATTATTTTAAATAATTTGCTATAAATCAATAACAAAAAAAGTTAGCCTTCTGAAATTTTGCATAGATATTTTTTTGTATTCTCTTACTAACAGTGGTTGCAATTATTTTATTTAGAACACAGAGGCGTGCGTACTTGTTTCTTCAAAAACTTTTTATTGAATAAAACGTACGCCACTGGTTTTTTTGCAGCACCAATATGCAGAGAGTATTTTCCATACAATTTAGAAACTTTTTCGTATCTTATTTGGATTTTTTTGTTTATTGCATAACTTTATTCCTATTAAATTTTCGAAAAAAAGAGTCAGTACAAAGTTGTAAAGCCAAATATTTCATACAACTTATCTTTTAAACTTTTTTGATATTGTCGATATTTAAAAAGTTATTCAACAAATAAGTTGAAATTTTTGAGGAAAGAGTAGTAAGTAGTAGCAGTAAGTAGTACCTAACTAGAGAAAAATTTCCCTAAAATTTGCAACTTATTTGTTGAATTTCTTTTTAAATATTGACAATATCAAAAAAATATTAAAAGGAAAGTTGTAGAAAATATTTTTTTCTACAACTTTGTACTGATGCTTTTTCGGAAATCTAATAAGGAAGAACCTCTTTAATAAATAAGAAAAAAAAGTTAAGTTATCAAGAAATTGTAAGATACAAAAAACTTTCTAAATTGAATGGAAAATACTCTCTGCATATTGGTGCTGCAAAAAAAACAGTGGTGTACGTTTTATTCAATAAAATGTTTTTGAAGAAACCCGTACGCACGCCTCTGTGTTCTAAATAAAATAATTGCAACCACTATTACTTTTTTTGTTATTGATTTATAGCAAATTATTTAAAATAATTTATTTTCTTTAATGCATCAAAAGGGAAGCAACATTCGACCATAGTTTATTAGACAAACCACCTTTAATTTTCGCTAAACTATCGACTAGTGAAATCCTGACGATATAAACTGGGACACCCTGTTTATTTTACCAGCAACGCTAGCAATTATTTTTAAATAAATATAGGAAATCAGTTATAATTTATTTTTAATTAAGTTAGTAATCTTACATAACGTTTCTTTACTATCTGTCTTAATCCATTTCCTAAGACCCCCAAAAATCATTAACACCACAAATGTATAGTGGCGATGACGATAAGAAAAAATATTGTGGTCACAGTAAAAAAATACTGAAATAAAAATATTCATAACATAATAAAGTCTCTGTTTATCTTAACACTAACATGATAACTAGAAAATGTATTTTGTTTATATGTTTGTATGTTCCTGATCTATTTTTATGGAACCGAACTACAAGGGCCATCTAGTGCATGATAGCTGTATTACTGATAGTTGTAGATATTTCACAGTAAAGATTCCTATACTCTGGCTAAAAAAAGATGAACCCATAAGTTCAAATTTGATTTATTATACTGAGTAACGGGACCAAATGCTTTAAATTATGAACTAATAATTTTAATAGAAACGTACACAAGTAAGTTTTATACATATTTAGCTTTAGTTATGTTGATACGCATACAGCTATCGCCATCTAGTAAAGAGCGGCCATACTGTCAACATTGTTATAGTAGCGTTCTTTGCTAGCTAATGACTTCAAAATTTCAGTAGAGATGGCGCGAAATTAGAAATAATTTATTGGTTTATCAGCTAAATAAATTCAATACTTTCTCTCAAGGTTAAAACTGTTTGTTATGTCATCATTTGCCAACAAAAAACTAATTAATGTGTAACTGCAATGCTAATTGGTCTTTATCACAATATAAATGCACATGCATTGAAAAGCGTACATGAAATACAATTTCTATGGGTTAATTTTAGTAAATAATTATTAGATGAAAATGGTGAAATATTAAAAAAATTATTATAAATTTGTTTATATGATTTATTATTATTATTATATGTATATTTTTTACATAATTTCTAAATAAACTATAGCTGACTTTTTGTAATAGAAATAATTTTATATGTTTATCATTATTTAGCTCTAAAATTGTTTGTTACTTCTCCATCTACCTTCCAATAGTACATTTGTCGAAATCAAGTTGTTTTTCCGATATAAAGAAAAGCCCAGAAGGGGAAAATGTTTAGAAATTCCTCTATCTTTCCATAGATGGTTTCAGAATAATATTTTAATCATTTTCACTAGATGGCACTTGTATGATTGCCCTAATATTTATTGCTATTTTTTAAAACAAATCTATTTAATTATAAAATAATAGCTTGAATTGATTTCGAATTAAATAATTTTTGTTACGAATAAAAAGCAAGTAATTGAGGTTTTTGAGATACATATAAAATAAAAGCTAAAAACTCCAGGTTCTTTCTGATGGGAGTAATCCTATACATCCTTATGTTATCCTAATATTCAATCTGGTCATTTTCGATCACTTTGTTTCTAAATAAACGAATAACAAGAAGGGTAAATTTCAACAAGTTTAAATAACGACATAGTTAACTTATTTAAACAAAACTACTTGGAATTTGTTTATGAGATCAAACAGCCCGTCGCCGAAATAACTCCAATCAATTTTTATTATCTAAGTACGAGTCCTTAAGTCTGATGGACACATCCATCCTATAACTTAAAATATGAGTCCATAATTCAAGGACCTATTAAATTTCGGCGCAAGTTTCTTAAACAGGATATTCCAATGTATGATGCATATCAACAAATCCAACAACAAACAACACAACACACAAGTGAAATTCTTTTTAACGAAAGTAAAAAGCAATGTCATAGATGCAAGTGGGAGAAAAGATATTATATGAAGAAAGAAGGGGAGAAGTACACAGTCACTTTCTTTGGCTTTGGTCTTCGAAGTTAATTTGGGTCAAACATTGACTTTCCGCTATAGTATTAAGTGACTTCAAGGTATAGGTGCATGTAGTGTGAGTGCCAGGATTATCATGCATTTCAGGATGCATTTATGGATAACTTTGATAGGTAATTTATTTTTTGTATCAAGGCTAAAGGGTTGAAATTAATCGGTGAATCGAGTAATTAATTAACTAACTCCTATACCAGATCATTGATAATTGATTTAATTTAATAATGTATAGCCGAAAAGTTTTTCGGGGTATTAGAGCAGTTTTCGGGAGGTTATTAAATATTTTATGGATTTCTGCTTAAAGGAAAGTTTTTGTTATAAAGAAAAATTGGGTACAAATATTATTTAAAATTAATGGTAAAAAGTTGACGATAATTGTTCAATTTGGATTTTACTGCCTGCCTACGATGGTACACCTACGAATGATTAAGTGTGCCAATGCATTGCCAAAAATAAACTATAGAAATTTTCGGAAGATTCTTGTATGAATTGTTCTATAAGTAGTATGAATTAGGTCAACAAAGTATGGAAAATTTTAAAGGGAAAAGTGTGTATGGGTTGGTTTTGACAAAACGTTTTCTTTTCCATTTAATTTAAATTCGCTGTTGCACGCCTGCCTACAGAACAATAATTAGCATTTGGAGGAGACTTTCATTTCATTTTACTTTAATTTTCCTAATTAACTGTGTGGTTTTTATCAGCCGTTAAGATTTATTGTGCGTTACATGAATAATTTATTAATTTTTCGGAATTTGTACCTTCATGATGGGGAAATTATTCGAGAGCTATTGGTAAACGCCGGGAACTCCAATTGCGTCAAAATATACAAACCCAAGCGGATGTTGGTTGTTCTTTTAGACGACGAAGAGTTGGGTGAAAGTGAAAATAATATAAATATAGACAACGCGATGCGATACCTTGACACTGTAATGAAGAACCGGTTGCGTAATAAACTGTATGGTCCTAATTGTATTATGCTCTTTCGTGGCTAGGTTACAAAATGAATACGTAGAATATACATATGAATTGCACGTATTCTACTCTATTGTACATAGAAGCTTCGTGGGATATTAGAAAATTATTTACGATTAAATTAGCAAAAATACTATAAATCCACGGTCGAGTTACTTGATTAATTCAAATAAATTCTCAAGCAGATACACTTTCATTCGTCTACTTTTATTTAATTACCAACAACAAAGCTTATAATAAATACATAAACTCAGAAAATAACTGCAGTAATAATACTAATCATTAGCACGGTCTAATTTTGAATTAATTAACCGTAGTCTAGACGATTTTCAACGACCTACTTGAAAATTTCTTTTCTAGGAATATTGTTAATACTATTAGTCCTCTTTCCCTTGTCTTACGAATTTACACCAAGAGAATACTACCAACCGTGGCTAGATGAGGAAACAAACTCACCGAAATGGGTGAAAATACCACAACCACGATACAGTAGAAACGAACAAACACCACAAAATATCAACAGTGATGTAGAATCGGGTCGACATTTTAAACCTGAAACCATATACAGGATAACAGAAACCCTAGGTGCTTTAAATACAGTCGGTAGATATTTAGTTAATATGACAAGAGGCGAGACTGATAACAGTAAAATATCGGAAGAAGTACCAAGTGCCATTTATACTATCAGCAAGAATGTGTTAGGAAGGAATGTAACTGATACCATTGCGCCATTAGTCAGAGAGGCTTTACCAAACGTTATACAGGAAAAGAATGATGAGGAAGATGATAACCCGCGCAGTTGTACAACACCTGAAGGACTGCAAGGGTATTACCAATTTGTATTAATTTGTGAAAGTCCGCTTCTACTGATTCAATTCTAGATACTGTGATGATTTGAGCGACTGTCCCCAACTTTTACTTAATCTCGGAAATCTCCGCCAGTCACTCTGTTTCAAAAGCCTCTTCGTCCCTGGTGTATGCTGTCCCAAAATCGCAGACCCCTCACCACCTTCAAAACCTACATCAACCTTCCCTCCTGTAATATACCAAACAACCACAACAGCTCCTATAACACCACAACGCTTAACCCCTGTAGCAACTCTTCCTCCTCCACCACCTCCTCCACCAATTGTCACCAAACCTCCAATTAACATTCCAAGTATTTCAAATAACGTTCCAACTTTACCGGCGATTGGTGGAAATATCGTGGATCCTGAAGGTGAGATTATTGATGCAAGGTTATGTAAGTAAATTAATTTGGGTTTTTTTAGACTGTGGACAGCCTGAGTCAGCTAATTTTAGGGTAGTGGGGGGAGAGGAGGCTTTGCCAGGGCGATGGCCCTGGATGGCGGCGATTTTCCTTCATGGCAATCGAAGGACTGAATTTTGGTGTGGAGGGTCTTTGGTTACAGCCACGCACGTTTTGACTGCTGCTCATTGTACCAGAGACTCGAGGCAAAGACCGTAAGTAGAGTAAAATGACTATCAATAAATGTGTTAAAATTAATGAATACAAAAAGTGCAAAAAAAAATTGGAAAAAACAATTAAAATAGATCCTAATGTAAGATAAAGTAGCCTAACCTAAGATAATGATTTTTCCAATGGAAGTTTGAAGATTTACTAAAGAACTAGAGAAGCTCCTTCGCAATTTCTTTTGCACCTCTTACTAAAATTTGTCCTTTTCACGAATCACAAGCATCAAGAGGTTTTGAGATGTTTGTTTCATTTTCAAAAAAATATTAAGAACCCCATTACAGGTCCTTGCGGAACTTTTTCGCTTTTTTATTGTAGATTATTTTAACTTTCTGTTTTTCTTGTAGGTTTGCCGCAAGACAATTTACAGTCCGCCTCGGTGACATAGACCTAAAGAGGGACGATGAACCCTCGCTACCATCCACATTTAAAGTAGCAGAAATCAGGTCGCATCCACAATTCAGCCGAGTTGGTTTCTACAATGACATAGCTGTATTAAAATTAGACCGTCCTGCTAGAAAATCAAAATACGTTATTCCGCTGTGTTTACCACCACCTGAGCTACGCAATGAGAAATTTGCAGGAAAACGCACAACGGTAGTTGGATGGGGTACAACCTATTACGGGGGTAAAGAGAGTACTGTACAAAGACAGGCTATTTTACCAGTTTGGAGGAACGAGGATTGTAACGAAGCGTATTTCCAACCGATTACTTCGAATTTTATTTGTGCGGGGTACTCAGAGGGAGGTACGGATGCCTGTCAGGTACTAGGATTTTCATTATACTTGCATAGTTTTTCCTGTTGTTCATTCAAATATTTCAGGGGGATTCAGGTGGGCCTCTGATGGTTCACTGGGATGCTAGGTGGGTCCAAGTTGGTGTTGTGTCCTTTGGTAATAAGTGTGGCGAGCCCGGATATCCAGGCGTTTACACAAGAGTTACGGAGTATTTAGATTGGATTAAAGAAAACATACGAACGTAAAACCTTTGTATAAGTAAACATCTAATTACAATGGATTATTTATTCAGCTCTTATTATACCAGTGATAAGTATTACGTGATTAACCATGTAGTATATAATTGTCTGTATATAACCAACCCACAATTTTAACTTAAATTAGTAAAAATAAATTATATCTATTTTTTTAAACTAGTGTTTACTGTTTTGTAAATCATATCATTGTGATAATAAATTAGTTTCTATTTGTGCCTATTAATTTTCCTGTTTTCTGAGCTGCTTATTCGAAGCTATCAAAGAGCCTTTTCGTGTTTTTACGTCATTTAATTTAAACGCACAATTGGATTTATTTTCTTTGTTTCCAAATTATCCACAGCGTTGTCCTTTGTAGATAACCAGCGAAATCTCGACGAATATCACACGGAAATAAGTTACTGGATTTTGGTTTTATCAGAAATTAATCTAGGTAACCAGGAATTTAATTGAAAGAGATTTCAGAATTTTGTACAGTTTTTATATTTATGCACAATATTTTTCATCCAAAAATTTGGCTGTAAGAGACAAACTAATTAAGAATTGCCGAAAATAGCCAGAAAATCCAATTGTATAAGCGATTTTATTTTAACGTATTTTTATTAAGACATATAGATACATATAATAATAAAATATAATCTATTCTGAAATAATCTGAAAACAAATCTAGTAACTGTGTATTGTATCATTTTGCGTTATTAATATTTCACCACCACGTTGAGTACCCTTGACATTTATTTTCGACCAATAGAGAACATCATTCTTCATGTAGGGTGATACCGGTGACATCATGCTTCGCAGTTTCATGTAGGGTGATGTCATGTACTGAAACTACGGAAAAAACTTATAGGAAATTTAGCAAAGTTTCAGTTTAAACCTATTTGGAATATTCATCAAACAAAGACAATTTTTCAAAATTAAGCGTTATTCTATATTTTTTCGTAAATTAATTGATAATATTTAGGATAATTGTTGACTTACGAAAAGTATTTGTAAGTTGCTGAAAATAGTCAGAAATGCAATTGATTTTATAGGAAATTTAGATTTTGATTTAGTTTGAGAATGTTCAAAGGACCAAAAAAAGAATTAAGCGTTATTCTATATTTTTTTGTATGAGTAAATAAATGATCATGTTTAGGATAAAAAAAATTAACATATTTGTAATTTTTTCACAAATACAGAATATTTAATTGAAATCGGTTAAATATATTGAATATAAATTGACCGAACGCTCGGCTGATTCGAACAAATAGTTATAGAGATTAAGTCGTGTTTGCGTTATTATTTTATGATAATAGAACATAAAGGTGCGTTTGCGATAATCTTTGACAAAGAGCAAGTGCTCAATTGCTTTAGACGTTTAGCGGTGCTATTGACAAATGAAGTAGAGCATCTGATAATTAGCCAATCTTAATATGATTTGATTATAGCCGATGATAATGATGATCAGGCAGCAGGAGTAGTAAAGCACGAGCCGCAGTGTATGCGCGACATCAATAGCGCACCCCCATCATCTACGAGCTTTCGTATATCGCAACGTACAGCTTTTGTAGGTTTACAGACGCAGTATTCAGTATTGCAGCTCTAGCGGCACGCGGTAGATACCGACGTCAACCGACGCAAGACCGGTTGATTCGGCGCATGAAGAACACGAGCACGCGGCTTTTCATTCTGTCAACAACAAAAGCCATCTAATTGGCGCGTGGTTAACAACACAAGGCACGAAGAATTCCCTCTGAAATAATAGGTTAATTCCTGAAATCCATGTAGTTAGTTTACTAGAGATATGTCATCTGACATCGAGAAGGAAGATTTTCTTGAAGTTAATCTTCACAAAAGTTTGAACCCACTGGACAGGGACACCAGTAATAATTGTGAGAGTGTTAATCAAGATTCTTGTGGTGGGTTTAACAGAACATTTACTTGGCACGAGCACGTCTACAGGAAGCTTTCCAATAAACCTACACCCCATTACATAGAAAATATTCTTGGCATACAGAATAAAAGTGGTCAATTCATAGAAGCGCAAGATACCATCAAGGCTACTAGGATGACTGTTAGTGCACCTGTATCAGCTCAAGATACTTTTCCTAAAATTCAACCCTCTGAAGTGACTGAAGTTAATGAACCTTTAAACCTCTCTGTTAGAAGTGATCTAAAAGTGCGGACAAAGACTGTTAAAGGTTTGTTTATATTCCCCTTCCCCTTCATTGAGTTTATTTTATTGCAATATTTCCGTAATGAATAATTAAAAAAAAACCTTTCCACCACTATATTGAAACAACAATGGAATTTATTGAAAAAACAAACAAAATGAATTTATTTCATTGTTTTGTTAAAACACACATGCATTGATGAACACTTCTAATAATCAATTAATCTACCGAACCGGTAATTAAAATATTTATTGCAGTTTCATTTTTACAAAAAACTATTACAAATGGAAAATGATTCGACGTTTGTATTTAAACAAATTTAAACTATTTTTAATATAAAAGGTACAACATGTGAAATGTTTTAAATATGAGTTTTCATTTATGATAAAAGCTTTTTATTTGTCATTATTGGAAATTGGAAAATCATCGCTTGAAACATTTTGTTTTGTCAACTAATACCATTAATATTTTACTGTTTACCTACTACTTTAATGTTCATTTATATTATTCAATCAGTTTAAATGTGATTACATTATTTCTTTCAGCCTGTTATTTCCTCGACTTTTTGCGATAAAAATATTTTTACACTCATTTAATATTAGATAAATACTGTAGGTACTGATAACAATTTGAATTGGAAGATTCGAAGACACCAGAAAAACAGGACGTGGTGGTTTGTTGTGGTTAAACTAATAAATCTTTACATTCCCATTTTTTTATTAAAATATTTTCAGCTATTTTACTTAATTTAAAGGCTGGTAAAGTTTTATTCGAGAAAAACGTAAAAATATTGCCTCAGAGAACGTTTTCTTGTCGCCTTATTATAATCTGCGATTTACACCGAAATTCTTGCATATTTTCAGTCGTATGTCGGGGATTCCCCTGTTTCACTTGAGGATAAAGTTACGCCACTGGTTTATAAATATTATTATTCCCATTACATGCACTAATTTCCAATTTCCGTTGAAACATTTCCAGTAAGCGATTCGAATAAAATCAATGTAATTGAACACAATGTTTTATTCCATCAACAAAGAAATCCGCTTTGTTTTTAATTTAACCTATAATACAGTCGGATTGAAAAATCAATTTGAATAACATCATAATACCATAAAACACAACACCTTTTAAACAACGCAGTCAATTTAGCTAAATATAACATGTGCATCGCGGGAATAAATAAAAACCACCCAAATTAAATTTTACGCTTGTATGCAGATAAAGGTTTTGTTTAATGACAGTGGAATAATAAAACTGCTTATTATATTTAGTGGAAAGCTGTAAACTGACAAATATTATTTATGTGCCTGCACACAAAATTATCAAGTGATAAGATCATCCTAAAAATGTAGTAAGTTTAGAAAAATTGATCGCTTTGACATTTATTGGTAACGCGGGTTCGGGTATCGTTTTGGTTATAGTCACAGGTGGTAAACACTTTAATCGGCGTGGGGTTTCGCCTGCGCCAAAATTGGCACGACCTGTGTATAAGTATATGTATTTAAATAAAAAATGTGTTTAAATTTGCCCCCTTTTTTACGATATTCACATTTTATTGCTGTATTTCTTACGATTCAATGGAAACGTTGTATAATGAATATGCATTGATCACATCTTTTTTATGGCAGAAATTTTACTATATGCCATCATATAAGGGTTTTTTTTTATTTTATTTTTTGTGGATAATTGAATGGTGTTTATGTAATGTTCCGAAGCGAAGTAGTAATACCCTACAAAACTGTTTGTTTTACGATTGATAATATATGTTATGGAAGTATTAATAAATGAGGTAGAAACAGAGCTTAGTTAAGAGTTAAGACAAAAAATTGGGGGTAATTTGCTGCTTCATTGTTTAAAGAAACATTAAAACTTGTAATTTAAAGCGATTCTGTTAATGAAAGCAAGCGGAGAGAATTCTATTTAACAACTTACTTTGAAAATGACAGAGGAGTTGTGCGTTCGTTTTATTTTAAAAGCTCAACTGTTTGTAGGTACTTATTTTCCCTTGATTAATCGCTCTGCTTGGGCTTTTACACGCATAGAACCCCCCAAAGACTTAAAGAGACTTATTGATTTATTTTATTATCCAATTACTTAAAACGTTTCATCGCATGTTCTTTTATATCGAAATATTTTGATGGCTCTGTTATTAACCTGTTATGGTTAAATAACTGCCTATTAAATAACGTTTATTGGGCACTTTTAAATGGACGACCGTAGTTCATATCATCACATTTTATTAAGTCTTCACAAAAACATCATGTTTCCTCGTAAAACCTATGTGTGTTTGACAAACAAACAACATTTATATTTAAGAGGCACTGCATATTAAATGACACACCACTTTAATGTTTCATCATCAAATGCCAAGTACTGCCCCGATTATTATTAGGAAAAAATAGCATGAAAGCTAGTTAATTTTATTACAATGTTTCAAACAACAGCACATTTCTCTTCATACTCTATTGATCTGAAATTAAAAGTGAAGCACCCTTAATATACTACCTACTCCACAACTATTTTGGGCTTCTAATTTAAAATAATTCTATCTAATCCACTTAAACGACTCTATGCAAAAATAATAGCATGAATCCATGAATAGAGCCTTTCAATTCCTCAATGGATCCTCAAAAAAGACCCAGGCTATTATTACATTCTTCCTTGCATATTCAATATTCATTTCTTGGTTAAAATTTTAAAAGTCCCTAAAAATTACAGACGTTTCATCCAAAGTCTTCTTCAAAATTACTTATTCTTATATATGATCCAACTCCTTGCTTTCCAATTCGTTGCCAATAATTTTATCTCTCTTTTCTCCTTCTTCCTTCTGTTCTTCAGTCTTTTCTTTCTCCAAATTTATGTATCTACCTATGAAATTATTCAGGAAAGAAGAATCTCACAGTATCTTTAGACTTTATTACGTAATAAAATAGTTAGTTAATTTCTTCTTTCTTCTCTTAACGACTTCCGTGGTTACTTTCCAGAGTCCACCCGGAAGAGAAAAAAGACTAGCAGAGAGCCCCTGGACCTGAAAATCGCCACAACTCCACCGCACCCAGTGGAAGCAGTCGCAGAAGACGGCGATGTAAAAAGCAAGAAAAAGAAGGCACGGACCACCTTCACTGGTCGTCAGATCTTCGAGCTGGAGAAGCAGTTCGAGTTGAAGAAATATCTGAGCAGCAGTGAGAGGTCTGAAATGGCAAAGCTACTTAACGTTACTGAAACCCAGGTAGGAAAAAAAGTGTTTATTGTAAAATAGATTTTTTAGCGTAAGGTTAATGATAGCTGTGTAAGTGCTAAAAGTGGGTGCTTACAAATCGGAAACGGAAGTTAGATATGATTATCGTATCGATCTTTTGTAAAACGCAAGGGGTGTATAACTATACTAAACGTATATAAGGAGATTAAAACTTGATAGAACTGTTCTGTATCTTGGGGGTATATATCCTCGTAAATGATTAGAGCAAATTAGTGTTAGTGTAGTTGAAGTGCTGTATATATCTATATAGTATTATTATTATTATTATTAACAATTTGGATTTGATGTTGGGAAAGGAAATTCACTAATTTAATTAAGACATTAATGGGAAGCAGCATCCAAAATACAATCTATATTATGATATCTAGCACAATGATGGTCGTAAAAGACTGATAAATTACTTTACACCAAGTGGTTGGTATATTAGTATTACCAAAAACAATTTGCATAAAATTACAAGGAACATCGTTTAAACACAATTTAATTCCGAATGAAGTAGAATGGAAGGTGAACGATTATTTAAATATAAAAATAACAGAAAAAAGGTACAGTTGAGTTGAGTTAATATTTGATCCGTGTAAGTTTGTAGGCAATTAGAGGCAACACGAATCTTCACTGGAGGGACTAAATGAGCGCTGGTAGGAGACAGCTGCCGCAGTAACTCATCATACTCTCCCCCTCTTCTCACCACACTCCCCCACAAAGAGCGTTAAACGCCTATCTTCGTATTTACACTGATTGTGAGATTCCTAGCTATTAAGTAAAAAGCTTCATCATTAATAACGTGAAACCTTACTTCGTACAGATGTTTTATTTGTTGGTTTGGGCTCTTAATATAAACATTACTAATTGCTTCCAAATGTACAATGCCTCCTGTTATGATTTCTCGCAAAATTTGCCAAGTTGTTACAAAATACATAACGCACACACTCTGCCATCTATTTGTTATTTTCCATGACAAATTGTTCTTTGCTTGAACAATGTTGGTTAAATGCATTTTTCAACGCCCACCGTGCACATAAAACATTATTTTAATCTACTGCTCTTAATCCTTAAACTCTTACAATAGCAACAACAGGATTTGTTTTTTACGTTTAGTTTACTTTAACTTATAAAACGAGGGAATCTTTAAATAATTTAAGTTTCCACACAATATTCAACAATGTGTTTTGCATTCCTTTCTACATCATCAACTTTTCGGCGTTTTTAAAAATATTATTACCACTAACCATCTGTTGGTTATTAAGGAAATATAAATATAAATTAGTACCACTAAAATGGTTTCATATTTATAAAAATACTCTACTAGAAAACATCTATTTATCTTTTACACATAAATACATCACACAATTAGTTGCAATAAACAAAATGCAAGCAGATTTAAGTAAGTTGCTTCTAATGATGTGTAACTTCGTTTACGATATCATAAAAGTTCAAATGAGGAAGTTACTATAAAGTATTTTCGCTCAGAATTTACGCCATACAGATTTTAAGCTCATTCACACATAGTTTAAATTATTTTCCAGACACCCGTCCACCCACCATCTTACCCATCATATTTTTAGGCAATATTTACATAAGGAAATTTAAATCCTCCACGAGCTTCTCCTAAAATTTGCGCCTAGTCGACAAAATTTTATATACAAATACATATTCCAAAAAAAAATATCTATGAAAAAATTAAAGTGACAAAAAACCTAGCTCGTCACGTGATTATCCTAAAATTTGCGCCTAGTCGACAAATATTTTATATACAAATACATATTCAATAAAAATATAATATCTATGAAAAAATTTAAGTGACAAAAAACCTAGCTCGTCACGTGATTATCCTAAAATTTGCGCCTAGTCGACAAAATTTTATATACAAATACATATTAAAAAAAAATATCTATGAAAAAATTAAAGTGACAAAAAACCTAGCTCGTCACGTGATTATCTTAAAATTTGCGCCTAGTCGACAAATATTTTATATACAAATACATATTCAATAAAAAAATAATATCTATGAAAAAATTTAAGTGACAAAACCTTCTTGTTCGTCACGTGATTAGGCATAAATTCTCTGCCACTTTAGTTTTTCAAATTTCCGCCAGTCGCGAGTGATAGAGAAAAAGAGCTTTGGTCTCGTCACGTGACTAGGTGTCCATTCACGAATAGACTTTATTTCTAGTCAACATTTGCTGGACAAAACTCTAACTTTACACTTTCTTTTTTAAAACTCGCGCTAGTAAAGACTGACAGAAAAACGGCTTTGGGTCCGTCACGTGATTGCGCAAAATATTTAAACTGGCCACACTGCTGTTTTTTATGCTATTTGATACAATTTCCTATAATTGAGCATTTCGTTTCCAGTTTGAAACTCGCGCCAATTCAAACTGTTTGGTCCTGTAACGTCACTATGAGAAACATTCAAACTGGATACTTCTATTTGTTTTTTTTTTCTGCTGTACCTATTGTTGTTTTCACAAATTTCTACATCGTTTCATTTTTCCATTTTATCCAAGTTATTTCTTAAACAAAATTTGTTATGTCTAAGCTGACGTTTTAATCTATTTGCTTTCGCTTCTCTAAAATTGAGCCCCCAAGCTATAAAAGAAAGTTCTGCTTTGAGTAAACTGTCATGTGTAGCAAATTTCAATTATTGTGTTTTTATAATTGATGCTTGATGGAAATACGGTTTTAAATACTTAAAATCTTGTGTGGAATTGTTTGTATAAACTATTTTAATTTTATCACATTCCCATTCATACATGCACACACGACCGCACTATAAATGAATGCATGCGTGGTTTGTGAATGGAAATCACTATAACTTCATTGAGTAACAAGAGACTTTGTTATATATATTTTTTTAAATTACCCTGAAGCTTGAACAATTTTTGGGGAGCCCCAAAGCCTAATAATTACAAAAAAAAAAAATGAAGTTGTCTATCACACTGTATGTTATCCTGGCGTCGTCCTTTGATGCTCCTTGTGATATTAAAAAAGGTAAAACATGTATTTATATTTTGGCTTTCGTTTGGCTTGTAATATGTATATAAAATAAGAGTTAAGTTAAATTGAATGTAAAATTATGTTTGGGTTTTTTGTTTGTGTATTATAAATAAATTTTATTTAGAAATAAGATGGGGCGTATATAGTAATTTATGTTAGCATATATACGCCATTGAACTGAACATTAAGAGCAAAACGCGTTTTCAGAAATTAGCAGAAACATATGTGAGAAAACAGGTCCGGCTTTAAGTCTACAATCCTTAAAATAGAAAAGTTTTGGTTCAATTTCTAACCTTGTGGCTTCTTTATAGCAATTCACCAAACCAAAATCAATTCTGCAAACATGAAGGTGTAAATTAGTTATACAATTAGTTTGTTAAAATAAAACCAGCTGAATTGAAGTTTCTGCAAGGGAATCTAATACTGACAGTAAACTGTCTAAACTTAAAGTGTATAGTTGTGTATAGAACAAGGGGTAATAATTAGTATATTCACATGTAAACCCTTAACGTTTCCAGACGGTCCTGTCGACGGCGACGCTATGATCTTATTTATAGAGTGCCGACTGTCAAGAGTAGAGTGCACCAATCCTAATAGCTAATGCATATAGCACCTAATTATAACACTAACATAACATTTCTCTTTAAAGATCTCTAAACGCCTACAACTACTAAACGCCGGCTTTTGGTTTTTTTGAATAGGTTTAATTTTAAAGTGTTTCATCAACAAGCTCGTAAAAAATTGTCGAAAACTAATCAAGACAAATTAGTAAACCTTTATTACGGGTTTTTTTAAACACACAGCAATTTCATTGAAAACCATCAAAGAGGATTTATTACTTTTTGTGGTGGTGTTTACAATTAAAAATAAACGGGGTTTTGAATATAAAACTGTTTTTCGGTTTGTACCTTTGGAAAATAATGTAAATTTCCCTTAGTTACATTAAATTTAATTGTAGAAATGACAAAATATTTTTGTTTTCCATTTGACTAGTATATTAATTCTCTTGCCATCTTTACAACAACGAACAAAGGATTTTTTTCGCTACAATAAAAAATACAAACAAAAGTAAATTTATTGTACTTTATGTTGTAAACTTATGCAAATATTTGTGGAATGTTTTTTTTTATTTTATTAAGGCTCATTTCCTTTATTTTGCAGAACGTACAGAAAGGTAATTTACCAATTTATTCTTATATTTGTGATTTCCTATCATTTCATTTTGTCACCAGATGTTTCAATAATAGTTTTTAGATCTCGATTTTTTTTATGGTACGCTTCCTGTTTTTAAGTAGGTTGTAAATATCTAATTTGCTTGAAAACTGCCAGGGGTTTTATTTTTAGTTTACCAATATTTTTACGCAATTATAATAACAACACTTAAAGATCATCGCGGTTTAACGAAGCAGTTATACAGCTATTATTGGACAATTTGACATTAAATAAAAATGTGTGTTACATGATGCTTTCGAGGAGAACTCATAAAAATGGTACCAGATCCTCCAAATTTTATGTATCTAGTATTTACAATTTTATTCAAGAACTTAAATATTAAATTTTGTTTAATTCCCACTAGAATTTTTACATTATCATGGACAATCACCGTAGACAGACACACAGAAAATGCTAGTAACTAATTACAATATCATTCAATAACTTAAATACCAATTATGGTTTAATTCCCAAAGTTCTTGTGGAATTATCGCGGAAACCCACAGTAGACAGACACGCAGGCAGCAGACACAAACAGGTACGCAGGCCTGTAGAATTTGTTCATCGACTCATCTAAATTTCCTTACCTACGATATAATTCCAGAACTTAAATCAAATAATGGATTTAATTCCCACAAGTTCTTGTGGAATTATCGCGGAAACCCACAGTAGACAGACACGCAGACACACAGAAATAAGGCGTGCCTCCTCCAAATTTTACGTGTGTCGTATAATATTAATTAAGAACTAAAACACGAATTAGGGTTTAATTCCCTCAACTCCTCTAGGAACTATTCTGAGCCTACAGTAGACAGACACATAGTAGGCTCAAATAGACACAGAGAGAAATTGCTCACCGACTCATCTAAATTTTCTTACATATATGACCTATGATACAATTCAATAACTTGGTTTTAATTCTCACCAGTTCTTTTTGTTTTATCGCTAAAATTCACAGTAAACAGACACGCAGGCAGCAGACACAAACAGGTACGCAGGCCTGTAGAATTTGTTCATCGACTCATCTAAATTTCCTTACCTACGATATAATTCCAGAACTTAAATCAAATAATGGATTTAATTCCCACAAGTTCTTGTGGAATTATCGCGGAAACCCACAGTAGACAGACACGCAGACACACAGAAATAAGACGTGCCTCCTCCAAATTTTACGTGTGTCGTATAATATTAATTAAGAACTAAAACACGAATTAGGGTTTAATTCCCTCAACTCCTCTAGGAATTATTCTGAGCCTACAGCAGACAGACACAGAGAGAAATTGTTCACCGACTCATCTAAATTTTCTTACATATATGATATGACCTATGATATAATTCAAGAACTTGGTTTTAATTCTCACCAGTTCTTTTTGTTTTATCGCTAAAACTCACAGTAAACAGACACAAACAGGTACGCAGGACTGTAGAATTTGTTCATCGACTCATCTAAATTTCCTTACCTACGATATAATTCCAGAACTTAAATCAAATAATGGATTTAATTCCCACAAGTTCTTGTGGAATTATCGCGGAAACCCACAGTAGACAGACACGCAGACACACAGAAATAAGGCGTGCCCCCTCCAAATTTTACGTGTGTCATATAATATTAATTAAGAACTAAAACACGAATTAGGGTTTAATTCCCTCAACTCCTCTAGGAATTATTCTGAGCCTACAGTAGACAGACACGCAGTAGACTCAAACAGACACAGAGAGAAATTGCTCACCGACTCATCTAAATTTACTCACATATATGACCTATGATATAATTCAAGAACTTGGTTTTAATTCTCATCGGTTCTTTTTATTTTATCGCTAAAACTCGCAGTAAACAGACACGCAGACACTTAAAAATGTTGTGTATTTGTAAAAGTTTGCTATTAAGGATGCTAGTGTAGTTAATTGTAGAGAAGGTATATAAAAGTGAAGTGCATAAAATACAAATCTGTGATTATAGGGTGAAATTAGAATAAATGAAATTCTAGTGCCCTATTCAGCGAACACAATTGTCACCCTCTGAGTGATAAACTTTATGGGCCACTTAAGGGTGTTGATGTAGCTTGGATATTCGCCTGAATTAACGTGTAAAGGAAACTTGGAGGTTCCCAACTTTCTGAAACATTTGTTAACACAACGTTTAAAATTGTATTCAAATGTCAAGTATTTCCTGTAATTTTCCCATACTTATTTTAATATGTAATATCCAGAAATATATGCGTTAGACAAAACCACAAATCGTCAAGTTGAGATTTTTACTAGATATTTTGACAGGACAGTGGAGTAGTAAGTAGTGTGCGAGCTCGCGCGCGGAGTAAATTACTCTAACACTAATAATACTAAGCGACTAAAGTGTGTTTGTAAACGAGAGGTAAGTTATATTTATTCGGCGTGTTTGTCTTTTTTAAACGGTACAGAAGAATTACAAACAGTGGGCACACGTCTCTGCTGTCAGTTGAGTGGTTCACGTCAAACGTAATTAGTAGTTTCCGGTTGGGTCGGTGTTAATCGTTTGAAATTTGAATATCCTGCCTTATTTTGGTTTGCCATCTCGCATCCTTTTCTGTGATTTACCACAGCTGCTCAAATGCATCGACAATTTGTATCGCTCTCACTTGCACTTCGTTCCATTCCTAATTCATCGATTATGTTGAATTACGCTAATAAATTAATGACTGAACAGCTCCAAACACGGCCAAAAAATCCATTATGTGGAAACTTATTTCAGGATTTATTACCGTCGGCAGGATTATTATATTATTAAATTTGTAATTACAGTATTTGCACCCTTTTAACCGTTCGCAGTTTAATATAATCTTGTGTTTTCGCTTCGCATCGTGTTCTGGACCAATTTACTATTTAGCCCGAAACACGATCCAGTATTGGAAATCGAAGCAAATATTTTCTTAACTTTGTTTGAGTTCAACATCGGCTCGCGTGGTGTATGGAAAAAATTAATAAATGTTCAGCGCGCTTTCCCTGGAAGTGAAAATTCAAACAGCACTTGTTTCAATATTTAAACTGTGGAAAAAACTGGGATACTACATCATAATTTAAATAATAGAGTTCCCCACGGTTTTATCTCTAAGCCCCAGCAAGTAGAAATGACTTGAAAGCTGCATTGTGGGCAACGGAAGTTCTGTGTAAACAAGAGTGTTCCCCAGGGGCTTATTCTTGGGCTCTAGTAGCCAAGTTTGTCTGTAATTGACTAAGCGTTTGTTCATCCTAAATAAAACAAAGTATAAGTGAAGTTTTTTGCCGGTGTGGTGAAATATTCAAAAATTTTGGAAACGCTGGTCAGAATTAGGATAAACTGGATTTTTCAAATACGCTAATTTCGAATAAGTATCATTTGAAAGTGTAAAAATTCTAACAACATTGTTGATTGAATCTTAATCTATCTGAATCTATTTTGAGTAAAGTAAGTATTTCAGTTTTTTGACTTTTATACATTTTTTCTTGAATTTTTGTTCCAATATTCAGTTTTGGAACCGTTATTAGCTGGCCAGATTTTAGCTAAATTTTGCTTTTTCTAATAGTACAATATGTAGGTATTTTTACCATTACTTCTAGATTTTTTAAGCCAACGAAATAATAATTATTTGACATATACAGTGTGTCCCCAGATCGACGCAAACATGGGTGTAAATGACTAAAATATTTACTTAGAATTTTTTTTATCATTTACACCAATGGTTGCGTCGATCTGGGTACACACTGTATAAAAAATGTTTACTATTACTCCTTCTACATTTAAACGAGTTTGAAGTACAGGAAACAAATATAATATAAATTCCTCGTTTTTACTAACCACTAAACTTTGAAAGCCAGTTAAAGTGAGTAAATCGACCACGATCGGTAATTTATTGCAAAACGATTTTCCAAATAAAATCAGATTCAATTATGGATTTCGTAATGCGTCGTATAATATAATAATCATGCAGTGTTTGTAAAGTAAAATCATGAAAACAACACATGTCAAATATGCCGTTAAATTACTAGTATGATTATGACAAATTGTAAGTTTTCCAAAATAATGATAAATAAAAATCGTTTGTTCGGTTAGTTTACACAGCGATGTTATTAATTTAATATACCGTACATAACCAAGTAATTAATATTTTGTTTAAATTATTTAATAGCGTAACATGATTAATTTGTTTTGTATTGTTGTAATTCCCTTGATGTACATCAGTGTGTACATTTGACAATTTACCATCATACTAATAAATAATAATGAGATAAACTTGCCATAGGAATTATTATTAAATTAAAGATCTAGGTAAACTATACCGGAACTAAATTGTGGTTGATTTAATCCAAAATTCATTAGACACAACTTTGGGTGTGCTGTGCTAGTGTCTATTAAATTATAGCACAACACGTCACAATGTTAAAATAAAATTGTACAGTATGTACAGTTAATAATTTTTCATCTGTCTATAACATCCGCATTTCCGGCAACACATTTACGAAATGGTATTGGTTTATTGAATATTGCACTTTTATACAACAAAAAATTCCCTCGATAAAATTAGTTTTCGTTTTTTCTTTGAAGTAGGCATATTCAAATAAAAGAAGCAGAATGGCTTTCCTTGAAGCCTTAGTATAAAAGAACCAACTCGATATATACATTGTTATTATAGCATATTCCAACCCCAATAAATATTCAGAAGGAGAATTGACACAAATACAATTTACTTCATACAATGACATATTATATAAACACACAATAACATCTATTATCCTGTGCTGATTCTTTTAATTTTATTTTTCCGTGTCATGTTAAATTTACGCTTTTATGTGTTATTAACCTCACGGAGTGATAGCAGAAAACAATTTGCAAGTTAGTGTGGTACAATATGATAAAACACTGAAAATGCGCCAGTTTATTGACCATTCCGGCAATGTAATAAGAAACCAGTTGAAAAGATAAGATTGTATGACTTCGGTGGTAAATATCATCCAAAACGCTAGGCTGGACCTCATCTTTATCGACCATTTATCAAGTTACATGGCTGATGAGATCATTCTAAAGTTTTAATGAGCGGTTTATTGGATTACACTAACAGAATTGCTGCTAAATAAACCGACTTTCTCACTCTCAGCACGTTCGTTTAACAAATGCGTCTGCAATTTAATGTTAAAACTCGTATTAGTTACATGGAAGTTATGCATATATATTTAGACACGTACGCTATTATACCGACAATACCAAAACCAACTTTTCATACGAATTCGGAACACTCAATAAATTGGGGATGATCTGTTTCTAAAACTTTAACCGATCCTTAAAACCAGTGGCACAGCTAACAACCTTTATAAAATGTAGTATAAACTAATAAGATGTGCCGAGTCGGCGGCCGAATCGGTACATAACTAATCCTGCATAATTCGCCCTATTTTACATTCATCTGAAAATATGAAGTTTCTATAATTATTTAAAAAAAATAATTGTGGAAGCTAGTAGAAAATGACATTAAAAGCTATTTGAAATCTGTATAATATAATTAAGTAAATCAATGAAGTAACATGCTGCATAATACCTTCAAGCGCAGATTACTGAAGATGACTGGATCGATGCCTTATAACTCGAAGTTTAAATTAATTAGAAAAATTATCAAAAACGTTTTTATGTGGGTCATCTGGGCACATTTAGCAAACATGTTTTCAATTGGCGTCTTTATTTTACCCGCAAAATATCAAAGTTTTGTTTTTCAGTTGTAGTACGCTGGAGGGCAAAATTTCTAAGGCCAAATAATTTTAGTCATGGTCGAATTACCACAACATTTTTTTCAATCTCCTTGTTCCAAGTTCATGAAGCTTGGAAAGATTTCATTATTGTACCACATCGAAGTTTGCTTAAAGATTTTTCAAAGATGTTTTCTTATGAAATCGCTAAACAGACATTAGGTATCTAGCGTTTGAAAAATTAGAAATATTATTTTGAAAGCTCTGTAACTCGTGAGCTAGACTAGATATCACCGAACTATTTTGACATTTTTATCAGTATTTAATCTTCTTCCAGGATTAGGAGTAGTGTTGCCCAAAAAATTGTACTATTTTTCAAAAATATGCTCAAAATCAAGATAACTTCAAAATTCGCACTTTTTACTTTCTGAACTGTCTTGATTTTTTTTTAATGAAGCAGTGCTTTTGCAATTAGATTATAATATGCCGTATCGAAATCTACAAGCCCAATTTTGTTACCTCTACGCACTTAAAAGTTAGAGATAAGTATTGGAACTCTAAATTTTGATATTTGGAAGTGGAAACTTGTTGAAAAATTATATTAAAGCGTGTTAAGCAGTTAAATAGGTAAATATACTATTTTTGCAAGAAACTTGTTTACTTCTTGTATTTTTCCCGACTTTCCTGGTTTTTCGCGTAGCGTAAAGTTGCACTTAACCGAAATTGAAAAAGTGCACACCGTTGTAAAACCGTCATAATAGAAAATAAAAAGTAACTTTTGTGCAATTATTAACTACAATGTGTTTTGCGGAAGGATTTAATTTAGACCGATTTGTGTTGTAATGGTTTTCGCAATTACTGTTGGCTCAGAGAACTGACGAGAAATAATGAATATGAATAGAGATATATGTGCAGCACAATTAGCAAACCGCTTTCGAGGGTATTACAATGAGTATTGATCGATTCAAGCACAGAGAGGACTGACATTTGTGATTTGTTGTCGATATCAAACGAGGTAGTTCTAGCTATTTCAACTTCCACTGTTGCACGAACTCTTATATTCTCACAATCCCCCCCGAATTTTACCCTGTCACTTATTCAAAACCTTCAGAGTTTAATATTACTAGAACTACTAAAAATTCTAATCAAATCGATTGTGTGGGGGAATCATTTTTATTCATTTTTAAACGTACTGCCGACGGAACGATTTAATGAAACAAATTGCTATTCTAAGCGACGCATTAAAACACAGATTTTCCTTTTCGACGCAATTATACACATGATTTTGTTTGTCGGGAAATTACATAAAAAATTAATTGCACCTACAGCACACAACGCTTTAATAACATTTTTTCCTACGTTATGTTATAATCTGATGAACCATAAGTTTTTATTAGAATACAATACAGTATTTAGCGTTTTATGCTTTATCATAATACTAAAAACTCAATTACGAGGCTTGGTGACAAATTAAGGTTAAACCATGAAGTGGTTATTAACATTTTCAACAAAAATTACGACGCCTATTTATGCCTTGCTTCAAACATACATCACTAATTTTATGAAAATCGCTTTCCACTGGGAGCTGGATGAATTAACGCATTTTCTCCCACTAAAACAAAGCTTTTATACACGCATCTAAATGCGAATTAATATTTTGCATACTGTTCGTGTTACTTTTTGGATTTGCTAAATCAATTTTACTTCTAGATTCATGTCTACGCAGATAATTACGGGCTTTTAACTCCCAGCTCGTCGATAATAAATAATCTTCGATATAATCACCATGCTATTCTTGTGCGCTTTTCACCATCAGGTAAATTTATAGGCGGGGGTTATAGTTGTTTATAATTTACATTTGAAGGGAAACTACACTACAAAAAACTGATGTCAATTAACTTGTATATTTACACTTCATTAATTTTTGTTTTGGTGTTCAACATATTGAGATTGACAACACCGTTGTATTCTGCCGCCAATGGTATGTAACTAATACGCCTATATAAATAGATTTTATAAGTTCGTTTAACATTATAAACGAGTATACCACTAAATTATAGTACAATAACTTCAAAAGATAGAAAATGCACAAAGAAATCGGGTTTCAAACATTAGGTTTTTTATTAAAATACACAGAGCACAGTGGCGTGTCCAGAAATTTGCTTTGAAGGGGCAACTATCATCTCTTTATGTCAATGTTCGCCTACTAGGGAACTCCTTGCTTTTTATAAATTACAGCGTGATCAGGTATTACTGAATCTGTTGGCATAAAACAGTTGCGAAATTAGGAATTTTTTTTTGTGGTACGATTTGCAAACCTGATTGTCACAATTAAAAATGTCAGTTTACAAAATTAAAAACCTAAGGTTATATTATGATGAAGTATTGTTATGTTGGGATTGTCAAGATTGTCAAAAGTTGACAGTAAGATGTGCGCGCCAACGCCCTTGCGGTTGTTTGCGTCAGTAGTACCAATTTCACTAGTTATTTTTTCAATACCAACCGATTCAGTTATTCTTGATCACGCTGTAGTATCACTTACTCATTCTTCTTCCTCCTATCCGTTTTGTTCATTTATCTGATTCATGTAAAACGTAAGTAAAGAACAAAATTATTATTTTTACAGCCAAATATATCTATTAATTTTGTACAGTTTGAAAATGCGTCCATGCTTAATAAGGTTCCAGTCCTGTGAAGACAGTTTTTGATTATAATTAACTTATTACCATGTAAAGTGCATGTGATTTTATGTTTGTCTCTGAGGTTCGGATATTTAATATTTCAATAATGCAAACGGTTGGGAATAATTGCATAATTGAATGTAACACGAAATGTTTTGTTAAACATTATGCTTACATTAAAAACACGAGTAAACTAGATGTAAATGTCGCAAGAAAGTTTAAAATTTGCAAATGCAATTAAAATAAAAATAATGTGTGCATTTTATGAAAAATGTATGTTCATGTATGAATTTTTGTTGTTTGAATAAAATTGGTTTATATTCCTGAATTTATCAAAAAAACCATTGCTAATACAGAAGAGGAAAAATGTACCTACCTACAATAATAAAGCCAATAAAAATGTTGCTATACCATCATCAAAGAATTATATATTGGCAAATCAATTTGCAACAGAGGTATTCTTTGTATATGTAGTTGAATTTATAAAAGTAGAGTTTTGTACCTAGTAAATACGCAACTACAAAGTAAACTAATTAAATTTCAAAACATTTTTCTATAGATTATTCGGCGAGCAAAAAAAGTCATAAAAGTGATTAACAATTTCATTGAACGCATTGAATGGAAAATAAACCTATAAAGGAAATTTTTAAAAAGACGATCAAGAGTAAATAAAAGAGGAAATGTAAATATTATACGCGTGCTAGCTGAGTTAACTGGAGGAAAAAAAATTGATATTTCCTGTTATACAGCAATTTAGAAAAATCACAGTCTTCAAACAGTCCTAAAAGAGAGCGTCGGCAATAATAAAACCGATAAACGCCGTTGCAAGAGACACGAACCGAAAGTTGTAATTTGATGAGATTTTAAAAGTGTTAAACGGGAAATATGGTTTTGGGGTAGCGAGAAGGACTTAGTTAATAGTTTGTTGGCGAAGCGAGCAGCGAGGAGGAGAAGGATACAGTCACAGTGGCAATTATGCTATGCCTCTGATAAATAATAATCCATCAGAGAGAGAGTGATTAAGGCTGGAGCTGGCGACATTGTAACGGCGTGCGAGAGTTAACGTAACGGCAGCAGCAATGATTTGTATATTGCTAGTGTGTAGAGACGCCGCCCAACAAAATGGTCAAATTAAACCGCTTGAGTTAGACAAGGATGGTTTCTGTAATTTATTGAGCGATAAATCGTGCACTCTGGCGGCCAAACGAGTAACTGCGTTGACACAATACTAACAGACCACTTAGTAAGCTGTGTATGTATCATCATTCCTGAAAAGCGGAACGCGCCAGCCGGCTCACCCTCCCCTACTCTTAAAAGCACCAGCTCGCGATTTTACCACCACTATTCAAGATTTAATTAATCTACAATTTACCATACCCCCGACGAATACCTCTGCAAATACAGTATCATTTTATGATTCATTTTAATCGAGCTACCAGCTACTTATCACAAACTCCCTCTAATTGCAAATTCAACCTTTTCAGTTTTTTTACTTTATGCAAAAACTTTTTGTGTTCCACTAATATAATTTTGCTATTATTACATTCCATCTAATATTATTCGCCTTCAATTAAAATACTTGCCATTCTTTCAGTAATTTTATTAATTACCGTTCGTTATCAGATCGGATTTTTTACGCCAACTGCAATCTCACACAATTACTCTTTAACCTTAAGCACCACGTACTTGCTTTTCCATTTTATAGTTGAATATTGCATGCTAATCATACAAAAATAATAACCAAATTATAATGCTAAATACGAACATTATTCGAGCAATTAATAATTTAATGTATAATAATAAACAACTGAAAAATTAATTAATAAAGTGTATTTAAATTACTAATAAATAATATAAACAATAAAAAAGTTATTGTAATTCAAAGCTATTATATCAATACAGATTATATTAAATTTTATTGTTTACCTAAATTTTATTATTATTTTATGTAATTTGCATTTCAGCTACCATTAATTTTCATTTAATATATTAGTTTTTTAGCCCCCAAAATAATTTACCCGGATTTTTTTAATTAATTGCGTGAGATGATCCATTAAGTATAAATCATGTTAAAATATGTATTAGTTAATAGAGGCTTTTTCATTATAATTATTTGTGGAAATATTTGCTTTTAAATATGAAGTATTATTTACAATATGTTACCTATAAATTATAATTCTAATAAACCGTAATTGAATAAATAATTATGTAAATTTGCGGCTTTATATTATGGAATATTAAATATCCAAATTTAAATATGAAGCACTAAAGTTTATGTACATTATTTCATACAGATTTCACGCAGTTACTCCATGTCCATCCCTGCACAAATTTACTGTTTTTTTAATGTTGTGTAAATTTACATCAAATTGATTTGATTTAATTAGATATCTACCTGTAGGTATCATATTCGAATACGTGTACGCTTTTCTAAACAATGTTTTGTATAAAGGAATTAAATTATGATAAACAATTACAAAAGTAATTTTGCTACCATAATCATAATGTTGTTCATATCGCATTACCGTGTGAATTTATTCAACATTTAACGTGAGAGATGCATATTGTAATAATAATAACAATTTTTCACTTTTCCCAGAATACAGGAAGTAGAGTAAACATAAAACAATTATAATTCTTTGAATTGTTATCAAATTGCTTATTTTAATATAAATGTTACAAGTTTGAGTTGAGTTGGTTGGTTATACGATTCTGATGTCAGAAACCGATTTATAAATATAAAATCTACAACAGAATACAAGACAGTTCTCTATTGTATATAATAATCGAACCGATTCCCTCAGTAGGTTATAGAAGAAGATTTAGACAGTAACAGAAATTTATGTTGTGCACTGTACCGTCGTAAATAGATTTAGAAGGAGAAAGCGTACAAGGGAACTCTATTTACTATACAAGAAAATAGCTTTTATTTATAATATATAAACTCTGAATGATGCTTTTAACAACTTTATATAACCGCGCGTCCACCAAAATTAATAAAATTGCACCGGCGCATCCACCAAAAATCAAATTCTTAAATAAATTCATGCGCCATGTTTTTATGTGTTTACAAAGCAAAAAAGACGAAACAGACTGTTACAAATGGCTTAGAGTGTTTATCTAGAATTATTATAACAATTACCGTTGAATTATTACGAATAAACTATAAAGTCAGACTGGAAAAAACGATAGAACCTGTGAAATTCTTTTCTTGTCTATAGTCGAATAATACTCTCGTACTTCAAAAATCTACTGAGTTACTAAAGAAAATGTATGGAATTAGAATTTTTATACCCGGCGCATCCGCCAAAAATTCAAACAAACTTGAGGTCCCTTGGTAATGATTTTTAGGAACCTTTACATGTTATTTATGTTGTGCGGCGTACCGTCGTTTACACGGAGAAAGCATACAAGGGAAGTCTATTTACTGTACAAGAAAACCGCTTTTATTTATGTTATATAAACCCTAAACTGTGCTTTTAGAATTTTCTACAACCGGCACCTCCGCCAAAATTTGATCAAATGTGATGAACTAAAGAACCCAAGTAATGATTTTCGGATATTTTACGTTATGCATATTATATTAAAACACATGCCCGAGCGTGTTTACGCAAATTAAAGCAAGTATATGAAAACACAACGAATTGTTTACATAAACTTTTATTCTCTCCCCTTCCAATGCGAATTTATACAAAAATAAAACAACTTCATTGGCTCTGTATTTTGATTCTTGTTGATTGTATCTCTCTAAACCGTTGCATTTTCCTACATATACATATATGAACGAAACGAACGCTACTTTTTTTCCCCTATTTAACTTTGAGATTGCTGTAAACAGTGAAACGTAAAAAACACGAGCGGATATAATATATAGAGACAGGTAGGGTAGGAAATATACATGTTGTTCAGATGAGCGCGTGCGAAAAAATAAATAAAAAAACATTCACAAATTACCCTTGATGATGATCTCTCTCAATTAAATTGAATTGGATATGCGATAACGAGGTATTAAATAAAAAATGTTACTTTTTGTTTTTTAGGATTGTAATTGAGTTGAGATAATTAGCGCTTGGATTAAGTCTTTTACATGGCAACAAAATGAAAGACAAATTGATTGAGACTACTGGGGCTGCTAATTAAATTGCCAGTGTGTTCGTGCGTCTTGTTACTGTAAATAAAAAGCGAATTTTCGGACAATTCCCAACCAACCAACCAAGGAATTAACTTTAAATAAACAAGCAAACACACAAAATAAACAATTGGGTTTTTATATTTGTTAAGGCACCAAAATAGATTAAGTGGAGGTTCTTTAAGATAAGTGCGTAGAAAGATTGGCGTGTGTACCTGTTTTAATATGACGCACTGTATATGAAAATACCAGGAACAATGCGGGATTTGCTCAGAAAAAAAAACTTAAGAAAAAACTAAGTTTGGGTTGTTATTTTTATAACTTCTTAGGTTACGTTCTTAGACAAAAATGTGGCAAGACTAAGTTCCATATTGACTTGAAAACTTATCTTAATCTTGACTTGGTTTCTGGACAGTTTTGTCTCGATAAAAGAATATTGTTTGTATTTAGATAATAAAGGGCTTAAATCAAAAATATTTTGGTAGTGATCCATTTTGCCACACCAGAAATCCCAACAAGCAACATCAAAGCTTATGTGCTTAAGTGATAAGCAAATCATTATTGTATTAATTTAAGGTACCGTTAAGCAAATCAATAACGCTTGATTTAATTGTTTGCTTAGGCTACACCGAGTTAAGCGACTTTAGCTTTGTGAAAACGTTTGATTGATGTCCCTTGCCTGTTTGCGACAAACATATTTTCTACAAACAATTTTTTATATATAAAGTTAGGAAGTGAGAATCATTGAAACGCATCCATTTGTACAATAGACATTCGACGTGTTCGCTACGATTGCTTTAAAGGCTTGAAACAAGGCAAAGCTATAGACTATAGACAGTTTAAGCAAGGGGAGGAATTATTTTATAGAAAGAGCGACAACCATGATAATCAGGTGAAACGTAGCGATGATCGAGCGCTCAAACTCAAACTGCTCTAGTGGCCATTTCCAGTTTGAACACTAATCGATGTGTTCAGTAATACATTGCCTCCTATATCTCTACCCCTTTCCTCTCAGGCTTCTATTCCATTCCGTTAAGCTTTATTCGACGACAAACTCAATTGAAATGCCGATGCTATCCTGGATAGTAAGCAGCCACTTATAATAATTATTAAACACGATTCTATGCATGTTATTTCGAGCGTGTCTCATTTATTTTCGGCGACCCCACTTCCCTAAATTAATTTACGCCCAATGAACTTCCTACTGTTAATTGCAATTTCGATGTTAGCACGTGGGTTCCGTCGGCAAACTTAACCTAACATAACCTAGCATAACGATCTTTACACAAATGATTGTCCATATAAACGATTTATGCGAGTTATTTGAAGCGTGATCATTTATTCGACAACCCCACTTCTCCAAATTAATTTACACACATCACTGAAGTTCCTACTGCTAATTGCACGTATTTACACTGTGTCTGCGAGTGTAAAAAATTGTGGTATTAAAATTGATTTAGTAGGTACAGTAAAAGAATCAAAATTATTCCAATCCGCCAAAGAAACCTCTGGTATTTATTGGATTGTGGAGGAATTAAGCGATTTTTTATATTGGCAGACACGCAGACACAAAGTTTAACTTTATAATACTGTTGTTTTTAGCTAAATGATGGTGCGTACTTGAATCATTGTAAATTTATATATTTTATTTAGAGAAAAAACCATGCTTAAACATTGACAGACACGCATCAGACACACAGTTTAACGTGTGATGATGTCCGTTTGGAGTAAATGATGATCCGTATGAATGATTGTAAATGATCTGTTGTGAATTACAATCATCTAGTAGTAATGTTGTTGACGCTTGTGGAGAGATAATGACATTAGTTAGACGTTGGATGTAGAGAGGATCCGCCACTGGGCTTTAGCACCCCGGGCCCAGTGCGGATATATCACTCAATTACGAGCGTGTTTATCGAGCAATGTTGCCCTACTCCCCGTCCATTCCCCATCTCGTTTCCCCCCTTTGTATATGCTAGTCCACCCACCTCAACAAGCAAGACTGCTTCATTGCCGAACGCAGTATTCCTAATGACCGTCATTTACATCTAATAACATCAGCCAAATGCCACTTTAGTTTATCCTTTTCATCCGAAAATCAATTGTATTATTTATATGATGATATGATATCATACCGTCGGGATGGAATTCAATTCAGCGCATTCCTTAATAATAATACCCCAACTCTGCGATATGTTTTTTTAATAAATGTTCCCCTGTCTCTGAAAAAAGTGAGTTTATTCAGATGTTCAGCCACATTTTCAATTATGTCGCCATTTCAGCAGGTATCCTGTGATACAGGGTGTCCATAACTTAAATTCCGAACAGTGGCCCTAGGATTAACTACACTGTTAACTTCTACAAGAAATAATGGAAGTTAATAGTCTTTTAAGCCTAAATGAGTTTTGGAATATTAGGGCATTAGCATGAGTTTGTTAAAATGAAGCGCTGTAGGCTTGTGCGAAGGGTACACAGCATCCCTAATCAGTATGCAGCAAGTGTTAAATATAAAGGAAGCGCGTTACGCACTCTACAAGTAAAACCCTCTGATCCTTACAATATAATTTTTCCAATAAATTCCGTTGCATAATGTAATTATGGCTTCCTGTATATATAACCCAGTTTTTATTTAATTGCTGTATTATTTGAACACAACCAAGGAGGAGATCAATTATTGAATTGCATGCGGTAACACTAATGGAAATGTATATTTTATTTGCGTATGATTGCCAAATCGTTATTAGTGCAAAAAAACAAAATTTAATGATACAAAATGTTCTGATCATTTGCCAAAAACAACTCGTTAAATTTGTAATTTAATGTTGGTATAATAGTTGTTCCTTAATTAGGTTTTTAATGGTTTCATTTTTTTGAAAATAAACCTTCTGCTCGGTTATTGATTTGTATAAGCACAGCATTTTTAGTTAACCAAGATATCGATGAAAATCATTCAATATTAAATCAGTTTTATTTGAGTAAATTACGACAGTTTTTTATCTAAACTTTAAACAATAATTTATTTGATTTAGGTTTAACATAAATTCCTTAGGTGCGGACCTTCTCGATGTACCCCATGACGTAGTGAATCTTACTTTGTTATCATTTGAATATTTCAGTTAAATACCCGCCCGTTTTCAAGATTATTAACTTTAACGGTTAATATACGGCGACTCACCCTGTATTTAGAAGATGATTTACAGCACTCGAGTGCAAGCTAGCTTTTTTGCCTCTTCTTATATGCTAAACTTCGCAAAGAGGTGTGGTTAATTGCTTCCATTTTAACAACTCTTTACAAATTAACTATCTTATAAACTTACTTTGTAACTACACTTTATTTAGATACATTTATTAATTTATGCATCTTGTGTTGTAAAGGAAACTTGAACTTTACAGGTACAAGAAATAATTTCGCTTGAACAAACGACTTATTATTAGGCATCGTCTAATTTGTAATTTAAAAAATTTAATTTATACGTAACTCATGCATATTATATTTGTGTGCGGTGTAGGTTTACATGAATTTATTATTACTTTTTGTATGGAATTCTGTATCGGTTCTGGTTTTAAGAAGCGGTAAGTCGTGTCCATAGCAACGCTAAATCGCACGATACTGCTGCACCCCATTTATTTCAAAATTATATCCCGAGCAACGACTTGCTACTATCACAAAATACTTTGAGAACAAGAGTATAATATAAAAGGTTCAATTATCTTAACAAGCCCCTCATTCTTTTTATGTACATAATCTAACTACTAAAAATATACATATATTATTAGATGCCTCACCAGAGTTTTTCGCTACTTAGTTTTTTTTTCATCCAGGTCCAGGATAAATAGCTTTATAACATTGTAACTTTCTATTAATGTAGGATATAATGTAGTAGATTAACTCTGACGTAAATGTTATTTGAAATGAGGATTTAATTTCAGTCAACACAACAATTTGCTGTAAATGCTCGTTTTGTTGCCTTTCCTATTCGAAAGAGCAAATGCAATAAAGCAGAATATAAATTAGATAATGACCGTAATAAAAAAATGATGTTTTGGTGTGAAATTTGAAATTGAAAAAAGGTTTATTGTTATTAATTTTTATTGGATTGAGCAAGACATTGAGTTGGTGCAGTTGCCGCACTAATTACCGTTTAATATTTTATGGTTGGCAATTAGTAAATTAAATGGAACTCGCCCCTTTTACGTTCACTAGTTTGTTAACCAATTCTTATGCAAACACGGGTGATAGAGGGTGATTATTCCACTCTACTTATTGACATGGAAATAATAATAATAATAAAAAGAGGAGGAATTTAACGATTTTAATTATCAATTAAATAATTCGAATTATATTTCCGGTGTTTTCCAACAAATTTAATTAATTAATAAATTTTGTTTTGTAAATACAAGATGTTATATTATTTCAATGATAATTTTTGCTGAATGTGTATAATGTGATTATTGGTACATGTGAAGTAAAAATTAATTACTGTATGGCAATTAGGAATACAAAGCTATGTGTGGATAATGATTTGGGATAATAATTAGCACGACTAGGGTATTTACAGCGGTGGGGTTGTAATTGATCAATAGCGCATCATCAAGGGATGCCAGTTGAGTTGAAACAGGCCTTGCAGTGTTTATCTGACGATATGCTATGCAATGCAATGCTATACATTGCATGTATTACTACCCAACGGCGTTTAGCTATTGATTTCAGTTTTGATGCGGCAATTTTGTTACAGGTGAAGATCTGGTTCCAAAATCGTCGCACTAAATGGAAGAAAATCGACAACATATCAAACGCAGAGGCCGCAGAACATAAGAATCATACAGTACCAAAGGAAGGTTCGAAAACTTCATCAGACGAGGGGAAAATCCGTACATTTTCTAAGAATGCAAGTCAAAGTTCAAATTCTAGTATAGAAAGCGATTCGAAAAGTTCAGCAACTTCTACAGTTATAGAATCAACAGTTCAGACAAAAACTTTTAAAGATATTTTGCAAGTAAATCGCACAATTCCTTTATCCACCGAATCCCACTTCCAAACCCAAATGGATTCAGCCAAAGATGTCCTTTTAAATTTATCATTCAACGTCAAAGACAAATCCTAAAACTGTTTACTTTACAATAGATATAAATATATATTTATAATTTTAGAAACAAATTTGTAAACACAGAGTACAATTTCGTTAGTTGCACATATATTAGAAAGATATTTTTCATAAAAAATAATTTAGATGTACTATTGGTAACTTCAATATTTTGTATGTAAATTGCCACTATGTTTGTAATGATCCAGTTCATGTATTATCAATGAATAAACAAATCGTTTCAGTATAATAGCCCCTTTAATTCGACGATTAATTTCAATAAATTAAACGCCACTAATGCGTACATTGTATCAATATTTAAATATAGAAATTTGATTTTCCTGCCTCAAGTCTATTACATAACCGTTATGTAATTAATCTATTATTCAGGAGACACCTATGAACCACAGGATAAACTAAATACACTTTGTCCTGAAAGCAGATTTCTACAAATTTGTAAAATCCTGTACAGTTTTCTACAATTTACAGTTTTGATTTTCACCTCAGTAAAGGAGACTACTTTCTATTATTACCTATTAAAACTAGGATTTATTTGTGAATTCTTGTAATCTTGGATTGATTTGACTGATTTGAGTGCCCCCGTTACTAGCACCCCCTAATTTGTATTTAATACACAAACTTGGTACGACGCTGCAGATTTCTCTTACAGGATTCCTTTGAGAGTTTGTGCTATTCACTTTGAGAGGGCGCACTGTCATCTCGAAGTTACTTTTATATTATGATGTGTCAGAAAAAAGAAGTTTGAAAAATTAATGATTTTTTTATTAATTACAACTTATTTTTTCTAATTCTTTCAGGTTTATAGAGTTATTTAGAAAATATCCTGAGATTTGGGCAAAATCGTAGGAATAATTAAAAAAGTCACTATTACATATTTTAATTTTATATTTTGGCAAAAATGGACAATTTGAATAAATATAGTTGTCAGAATTTGTTTAATTTTCATTTTTATACAGTTTAGTTGGAAAAATAAGAGCAGAATTTGACTGAATTTAAATCTGACCAGATTCTAAATATAATAAAAAATTGTAGTTAATTATTCTCTAGTTGAATTTATAAAAATTGGCCATACAAGAATTACCAAAAAGTGGAAAAGAAAATTTTTTCGCGAGACAAAATACCAAAGTCAGGATACATTTTTAAAATTTTTAACTTAGTAAAGGAATGATGGAGAGCGACAGATGAAGTTTTTGACTCTTGAGATCCTGAATTTTGTTATTGAAGTAGAGATGAAGACACAGTTTATTATTAGGTTTGTAATTAGAAGCATAAATAAGAATTCTGAGTCACCAACAATCCAACAAACATCCTTATGGTTGTTATATCCTGGAAATTTCGGCAGTAATATAATAAAAAATCGCCATATGCAGGTATTTATTTTCCTCCGAATGATACCATATACCCCCATTTTATGGTGACTTTTAACTTTACCATAAATCAATGTGCCCACAACTGTATGCGGTGTATCTAATTATAAAGCAGTTAACAAAAAAAAACAAGATAATAATGTTGTAAAATGATAATAATAATAAACTGGTTTTGTAATTTGTCTTGCATATATGGAGATTTGGTAGATCACGTAAAGTTATATAATTAAACACCGAGGGACGTTTATATTATATTCAATCACCACTTTTATTGTTCCATAAAATATAATACTACACAGACTTTAAACTGTAATAAAATTAATATTCAAAATCTTTAGTGATATCATTAAAATTAAGCGATTAAATAATTTTTGAGGCTTTTTATTATATACGCGCCGCGCTGCTATTCATCCACACCACATACATTTAGTTTTTATTTCTTTCGTATTATAGAACAAACAATTTGTATTTTTGTGGGTATATAATAAAATTTGTAAGTGGAAAAATTTAAATACGGTTGAAAAGCGCGCGCGCGGTTGTGATTACAAACAGATGTGATGGTTGAAAATACAAAATGCCAAAAAAAATATCACCTCATTTGCTAGGGAGAAAAGATGCCCCGGATTTAGGGTCTTTTCGATATATATTGCTCACTTTATACTAGCCCACGTTCTCCCCATATTTTTAGATTCAATTACGCGATAAACACGCTTTTTATGTAAAGATGCACTTTTAACATCACAAACAAATATTATTTCTTGGATAACAAGAATTGTAAAAGATAATTTATCGTGAATTAACTTCAGTCATGCCGTTAAAAAAACAATTACACTGGTACAATACTCATTTTTATTCCATAGTAAATGCCAAAGCTAAAGTATATTTTACATTAATTATTACATAAATCACAGCGTGGGTATAATTAAAATAAATTAATGGTAGTCAATATAAATCCAGACACCTTGTTAAATAAAATTTTAAATTTACTGTGGATATTTTAATGGGTGCTATTTCAGGTGCTTGTAAAATCTCCACATCAAGTTCCTATTCATTATTTTTGTAGTCTTAAAAGTTTTCCGTATGTCTATGTATACACATTTAAAAATTAACCGTCATTGAATTGTTGTAAATAAAATTTGGAACCATTACGGTAAAATATTTCTTCAATGAACGAAACGAATGAATGAGCTTAAAACCAGAAGCTATTGTATAAGATCTGTTGAATAAGTTTAATAACCTGATATGTTTATATTCAAATTTGCTTAATGAACGTTTTTTATCCTGTAAGTTGTAAATGATGTTTGGGTTATTGTGCAACTCACTTGAAGATGTTAATGGTGTGATGCTGGAACGTAAATTATCAACCTCGTCACTTGTCTAGGGCTAAATACGTCAATAGAACCGAAAATCCGCCAAAATTCGAAAATCATAACGCGTTTCAGTCTAAAGGACCAAATATTTTATTTCTTTGGGGCCACAATATGAAGTAATTTACCCTTCTAAAAAACAATTAATTTATTGGGCCCAAAATATAAATTGAATTAATGAAATACAGAATTTCGTTACTTATCTATATTAATTCAATTTCGAAGTAGTCGATCGGTAAAACTGCGATATATCCTTTTACACATTTTCTGGAAAACAATATAAAAGGAGTTGAAGCCACCAAAAGTCGGCAACAAACCGGAATGCATCATATACCGAATTTAAGTGTCCGGAACAATAAATTTAAAAATTGCTCCCTATAGATTTTCTTCAGCACGATTGGAAAACAAGCCGTAAAAGTTGAATACAGATTGTGTACAATGTAAGTAAAATGCTTTATATTTGATTTTATATTGTCCTCGAAATGACCTTTTTAATACAATGAAATAAAATAATATCCAAGTAGACCAAGACTACCCCAACAATAACAAATGTAAACAGGATAATTTTTTAAACGCAATTTGCAGCAAATCTTTTATTATCTGATTCAGATATATCTTTGGAATTAAAAGCAAAACGAGCAAATTTAATTACAGCTTAACATTGTGCGAGATAGAGTTTTGCTTAATTCATTTCAATTTACAAATGTAGATATGATGTAATTTAATTTTAATCATCCTTAAGATAATATAAAGTGAGACACCGCGGTGAAACAGAATGGTTTAAATTGAATTTGTATATAAGGGTAACACTGGCTACAGCATTAAAGGGTAAAGACCGTAAGGGCTGTACAAATGTATAACTACGTAATATGACAGAATTAACCAGCGGTATAACGCGCTGTTGAAATCTTGCTGTTGGTATTAAATGCTTTTGATTCAATTTAGTCCAGCTTATACGCAACAGGGGTGCGGAATCGAATCCATGGGATATATATGTACGTATATATACGGTTTTTTCCACCTTCGCATGTATCTCTTTCGCGCTGATACCGAAAAACCAACCAAAAAGGATTTTCTATTGTCTTATCGCTGACCGTTGGTCACTCAACCCCCATTTGTTACTTTTCGATCTATCCAATTGCTTGCAGATAAAATTCAATAATAATAGAAAGGCGATTGAGAATTGAAGAAAAACAAGAGGGGTTTTTACATATTTATTACAAAATTATTTACATAAAATTAACAATTTTAACTGGTGATTAAATTTATCTTTCAGTGCTAAAAGGTCTTTACAAAATCCTACCACAAGTTTTTGGGCTCAAAATAATTCGTTTAAACCAAACATACCTTAGTCCAAAAGTTCTTACTTACTGAGTTACAGGGCGCTAAAAATATTTTTCCAAATAATTTTTTAAGTATATCTACAGAACGGTTTAAAGTAGGGATTTGAAATTTGGTGGGTTAATAAGATGTTTGGTTCAATCGAATTATTTTGAGCCCAAAAATTTGAGGTGGGATTTTGTAAAGACCTTTTAGAGACACCCTGTATAAATTTTCCGTAAAAATCAAATGATTGCATATTATTTTTTCGTTTAAAAGATACAAACTTTAAAAAAATAAGAAACCTTAACTATTAAAATTAAACAGCTTTCCCGAGAATAAATTGAGACATAAAATAAATTTCTGACCTTTTTCGCTGTTTTCTTTCGTAGAGGACCTCACAGAATCATCATGGAACCTACCTACATAACAACGATATCATTAATTTCACAAATCAAAATTTGCTAAATTTTGTCTCACCATTATCTTGAAGCCCCTTGCCCATCATTTTTCTGGGTTTAAAATGCCACAGTTTTGGAACCGCTTATCGGATTTTGTCAAAATTAGCGTTATTATATTGCAAAACGTTTGCGTTAATAAGGAAAAAATCCTCAATATTGTGGAAGTTAGTTTAGAATATTTTAGCGAGTGTAAAATAAAAGTTAAAATTTCTGATCGAAATTCTGCATGGTCCCGTTTGAAAATTCATAGCTCTATACCGGATTTCCAGATTTTCACTTGGAATACAGTTTTAGAAAGCTTAATGTCGACTTTATTAAAAAAAAATCATCAACATAATGGTAGTTAGTTTAGATAATTTATGCGCGAATGGAAAAAGAACTAAAATTTCTCATCAATCTTCTATATTTTTAATAGTATAATTTAGGGCCCCAAAAACCCGCAAATATTTCATATAAACTCTTTATGGTTTTTGTACAAAATAAAACAATCATTCAGCTTTCAAACAAAGTTAGTTTGGTAGAAATCTAACCAGCGGTTGCTAAACTGTGATATTTTTAAGAGTCACCCTGTAAAAATGCGATTATTTAAAAAGTGCTACAAAAAAACCCACAAAAAATTCTTGAAAACAGTTCAGGAATTTTTCCTTAATAATACAGTTATTCAGCTTTGTAATAAAGGTTTTTTGACAATAATCCGATCAGCGGTTCTAAAACTATGATTATCAAAACAGGCGCCCGAAAATGGTGTCATTTTATAGATGTGTAAATTTGAAACCCCGAAAAGCGACTAAAATTATCAGATGAAAACTTGCGGTTTTTTTAATAAATTAGAAATAAATAAACACAGATCATCAATCACTACACTCTCACTCTCACTGCACAAAACTAAAATGTACGTAAGAACGAATTACACACAAGAAATAATATATAATAATAATATGATTAATTAATTAATAACCAAACGCAAGAAACACAAGTCTTTACTATTTCGTACCCGGAATAAAACTAAAGTGATTCAAACCATATTTTCAATTCATCATAAAAATTAGTCATCCCTGCGATAAAAATTGTGAGTTGTTAAATTATTTTCTTATGCCATATTTTATATACTTAATATAATGTAATAATAAATAGTTTTAACTGAAATCTTAGTGTTCACAACTTATTTCCAAAAACATCTACAAAAATATGGCCACATTATAAAACAGTAACTGGAAATTTATTTTAATACAACACAGTTTTACTACATTAGCTAGGAATAGTTTTGTACAAGATTTCACATTCTATTTTTCTGAAAATGATTTTTAATATTAAGCTTCGTACAGACCTGAAGATTGCGCCGAACACAAACAGAACAACGAACAGAACATCATACAAAGTTGAGAATTGACAATGGTTTGTGTAGATTTTTTATGGTTTGTGTTGTGCTATTTCCAGTAACTGAGGAAATAGCACACACCATAAAAATTTTATAAAACCCATTGCCCATTCTCAATTGTGTATGATGTTCGGTTCGTTGTTCTGTTCGTCGTTCGGCGCAATGTTCAGGTGTGTACGAAGCTTTAGGTTCTATCGAACTTTTAATTGAAGTATAAACTTTGTACAGATCTGAACATTGCGCCTAACGACGAACAGAACATCATACAAAGTTGACAATGATGTTTTGTTCGTTGTTCTGTTTGTCGTACAGCGCAATGTTCAGGACTGTACGAAGCTTAATAGAAATTCTTAATAAATAGAAATTTATAGTGACAAGTTTCTGAAATAAATCACAATTGTCTCACTTATATCACAATTTTATGTACCTTTCACTTATTTAAATTGAAATTTTGAGACGTTACACTAAAATTATACAAAAATTGTTCAAAATGTGTCTGTGACTCAATTAAAACCAAAATTCTCTAGAGAAATAATCCTGAAAAAAATCCACTTTTTACAATTGTATACTTTGTGAAGTTTTCAGCTTATAATCTTTGACTGTATTATAATTTTTGCTAAAACGGCAAAAATCCCGAATGACAAAATTAAAATTAGTGCCTGCGAGAAAAATTAACAAGCTCAAAGCAGGAAATTTATAGTGCGATGCACCATCATCCAATCCCCCTATAGTCGTTTTGTTTCTACACCCTAACTTCCTTCCTTAAATAAATATTTTTATAGAAAGAAATATTGATTCAATTTGTCATGTAAATTGGCTGAAAGTCATCTCATTTATATCTCTGTCATCTCGTTATATGGTTATTCTAGATTCAGATGAAATGACAGGCCATCAGAAGCTTAAATCCGGATATTTGTTTTAATAAGATGCAATTCTAATTTCGTCATTTAATTGAATTTAAACCCCGTGTATACTTTATACTTTAAACCTTATTAAACTACGTGGAACTGAAACTGAAAAAACAAATTTTCATATAAATTACCTTATTTATAGCTTTATTTTTGTACCTTGGATTTGGAACATATTAGAATTTTCCTTATATGTTTCGGTTTTTTGACGAATTGAAGCTTTGTTCAAAATTCTAAAAAATAAATTGTGGGAATAATGAGGATGGAAAGAAATGATCTTGATTATATTTTATTATCTGTAGTGGGAGTGTTTTGGCGTGCGTGAGGACCGACGCTTTGAATTTAACACGGTTTATGGTCGTTTGATAACACAAACACGAGCTATATTATACATTATTGTGTTTTTGAGATGAGAGATAAGAGATAAAACCAGTTTAAAATAAATATAATTCGGTTATGGTTACTGGGAATATATTACCGAAGTATATTGTGGATAATTTCATGGTATATTGCAAAATTTACATTATCAATAACCATAAATTGTAAATTATCGCCACTATTTTATAGTAAACTACTTTTTAGGCAGCCCTATTTCGCATTAATTCCTTTTGAAGGAAGATTTACTTTTTTATCGTACAAAACGCCTAATATGAAAGTAGCTTTAGAAAATATTTTTTCTTCACAATATTCAACATAATCTTTACAACTTGCGGTTAACTTTTCGAAAGTAGCTTCTTTTTGCTATTATTTTTGTAAACTTATTAGGCACATTTCCAGCGCAAATTACCGATTGATTTTTTTATCTAGTTGCAAATTCGCTTTAACGTTCCAGTACTTGAACTGTGGGTTTGTTATTTCCAGATAAAAGGATAACTACCTATATCGGCAATAATGACAAACAAATTTTGTGCGCTAGTTGGAAAAGGATCTGTATCGGTGCCAGAATGTCTACCCCGAATATTTTGTACCTGATGCCCATCATTGTTTACAATATCCTATTCCATCTTCTTCTACTCGAAAAGGAAGTGGAACCCATTTCATTTTGGTAAACCACTGCCAAGGTGCTATTTACATATTTAATGGTCAAATGGTCCAAAAGGACGGGTATTTTAGTGTTATAAACTATATCCGGTTAATTGTGCTATGGTCGCACCTGTGAATCTTAACATTCAATTGACTCTAAAAGTTTTTCACCTCAACAATAGAACTGTTAATTTCAAGAAAAGATTTTATGGCTTTATATCGCAAAGTTAATAATGTGTTGTTTCGATATAAGAATAACTTCGTCATTAATTCCTGTAATCTTTATTGGAAATGCTGGCACTTTGTCAGGAACTTATCGGAATTGGATATTGTATGAGTTTATCGATATTTTATATTTTGACTACAACTATTTAATGTTGCAAATGCAAATAAAGTCACGAACAAGTTGATAATAATTAATACTTATGACTTATGAAAGTGAGATACGTTTAGGTATTAAATTATAGAAACATTTGTTTTGTAGTTACTTTTAACTGAGGATGCAGATAACTAATTTTTAATTTTTCGAAATTTTGTATGGTGAACGCTTTTAATATATAATTGAAATAAAAAAAGTATCAGTAATTATGTCATTTAGCAGGTTAGAGTGTAGGGTAATATATTTAATGGGATATAAAATCTGGTGTAAAAACTGAAGTTTCCCCCTTATTTCGGTACCGTCATTACGTAGATATTTAGGTCCTTTTTACTACTTTGTACTTCCTATTCCACACAGTTTTACGGACAATTTTATCCTTAGTAATGATTATATTAATTAAAAAATTATAACCCACTTGAAACTTAATTAATTATAATTGGAGGAGCGCGTCGTTTGATAAAAATTCCACTGTTGAAAAGCGAAATTATTTTAATGATAGGTTGATGGGGTTAAACTATCGGATATGTTTTATGACTAAGGTTTGGTCCTTAAACGAAACAACATTAAAAAGATTTATACGTGGCCGGTTTAATATTAAGTTGTTTGGTTTTATTGTTTATTTCTCACACTAACGAAAGAAAAATTCCACCACGTTTAAAATTATTTATATATTTATTTAAGAACCAATGTTTGTACATTTTGTTCTGGTTTTCAAAGGATATCCAACACCATTAGATAGCTATTTACCATTACAAAGCGCGTAAAACCGGTAGGCGCTCCATTGAAATGTACCTATACAGTCCTTAAATTTTTAAATTCAATCGTTACACTTTTTTTCCTGTAAATTAATGTCGTGATTTAATAATTTTCACTTGTGGGGCGCGCTAAAAACCAGGATGCCCTTGAGGGCCTCGCCATTAAAAAAACATAAATTTAGCACTAGAACCGGTGCGAGGAAATAAAGACCGGGCGCACAAAAAGGACAGATTGGTCAGATTGTCATGATATAAATAAAAATCATTGGAACCTTTTCAGCTATACAATGATAGCTGTATAGACCCAACCGTTTAACATTTTCCAAAGAGTCAATTTGTATTCACACAGTTTAATATAATTGGTCCAAACAGGGTTAGATCTATAAGGGTATATGAGAGGCGACATTGTCCTAAAATACATAGGGGAACATTCTGAAAAAAAACGGAGCTTGATGGCAGAAAATTTAATAATTACTCGGAGAGATATAACGGAATTATATTTATTTTATCCTTAACGCGGTTTGTGGTTTCGGGGCAGTAGAAACTTTCGAAAAAAATTGTTTTAATGGTTGTTTTGAATTATTTGTTATATTTGTGCCTTTTTAAATGGTCGTTACCGCTAGAATGGGAGGGGTTGTGAACCCCTTGTACGACCATATAATTAGGGTGAGAGTGTCTCCAGCTCTCTGCCTTACCGACCAAACGATTTAATTATATTTCGTGATTTATGGTGGAGCAAATGCAGATAACTTATTATAATTAAAGTTCATTATAACTACTATATACGTCGCTTTATATAAACATGTTGCTAAATACCGTATAGGGACTATTACCATGATGAACTTTTAATGTAACCGTTTATAATGGTTCCCGAACTTATGCTACAAGGGAATGACCTATGGAAATCCACTTAGCCAAAATATTTTACGTAGTATACAAGGGTTTTTTAGAATCTACACCAAAAGTGTCAAAAAATTTCTAAATATATAAACTTATTCAAAATTTCCATTTTTTCCAATTATCAGTTACTTCCGTGAGGTTTGTTATTCAAAAACAACGTTGAATTTTACAAAAGTGTATTCTAAGTGAAAATCCGAACATCTCATGCAGAGATATAAATTTTCAAAGTGAACCCTGTAGAAGGTGGCTTAAAACCAAGTACCAAATCAGAAGTAAGGTTAGATTAGGTTAGGATTTCATATACACCATAAAATCATTTTATCATACACCAACCAACAAAGGAAATGATTATTTGAAAGAGCAGGATGTTGTAGAAAAAAATTGACCCAACATAGGAAAGATTGATTATTTTAAGATGCAAGGGAAATAAATAGTTTAACGATTATACTAATCGGATTCAGGTACCGGACAGCCGTGTATAGTAGAATATACCCCAAAAGAGAAATACAATAGAAAAGTCACATATTAAATCTAATAGTAGGTCTGAAAAGTCAGTCTTCAATAGTCATTGTTAATACACTTATTGAATACGACAAATTGCATCAAAAACAGGAAGTTCGTGTAAAAATCCATTCATAAACGTCTTTAGTCGGCTTTTCGGATTGTCCACAATAGAAGGCTCTATCGAATAGACTCGGTTACTCCATTCAAAATACAATCCGCACAGGACCGTAACAAAAAATGTGGAATAAACTTGATTATTTTACTTACAAATTTAAACTTTTGTTGGTAAATTAAAGCAAAATTTTTGGTATAATACGCTAAAAGTCTGGTATAGTCTTCTGTTTTTAACAATTTTGGTATTTTAGCTTTTGGACAGGTTTGGTTTGATTATGTGAGTTCGGTCCTGGTTTGCGGTGGGTAATGTGCTAAGTAAGGGTGTGTATATCAGCCCAGGTGTGATGCCGGCTGGTAAAAGGCATTTAGTCAAAAGCACTTTTATGCCCTGACTTATTTTCTGCATCGTTGAGTTAACTTGTGCGTGTTATTTATACTGCGTTCGGATTGGGATCTTGGCAATCTGTCTCACTATTAAAAATATCCATATAGGGACAACCCCCTGGTATATTAAAAGGTTGACCCCCCTATTAGCTGAATTTTATTATCTAACAATAGACAAATATCCTGTAGTAAATAAAATTGAATGACACGTCGCCATATTATTAAATTCAGTTTAAAGTCATCCTCAAACCATACAGATTTAATTGAAAAAAAACTATTGGATTTGTGTATGAAATTAAGGTAAAATAAAATATTTTAATAATTATTGTGTCCGACTATTCCAGATTTAATGTTTGCTTGTTTTTTTGTCCACATTCCAAAGGTAATATTTTCAGAATTTATCTGAAATAAATTGAGCGAGAAGAAAGGGTGAATGGTGTAAAAAAATGTAGTAAGTGTATGATGTGGTTGTGTTGAGTTTTAAGTAGTAGGGATAGGGACATGCTCAGGACGGGCGTCACAAACTGAGCGTCGTAGGCGATGGCTACGTCGCCAAGGCAACGTTCTGGCGCCTGGCCACCTATTTCTCCTCCCTGCTCAACATTTTAGATAAATCAAGTTTCATATCTTACGAGAAAAACTTGGATTTACATATGTACACAACATGACAGGGATGGCTTTCCGCATTTTTATCTTCAAATGAGATTGTAACTATAAAACGTTTACGTTTTATATATTTTGTTTCATTTAACAATATATTCTCGGAAGATGTACGCGGAAAAAAGCTTTATACAGATAATAAGATATATAAACAGTGCCAGACTGGTTTTGGTTGAATGTTACACAAAATTATATTGGGAAACCTCCAGGAATAGATTTGCTGGAAGGAAGTTGGAGTTTCTCAACAATTTTAGGATATAGACAAGTTTACTTTCCATTTCAATCTCGTTTAGTTCTAAATCGAAATGATTTTAACTAAAGAAAGTACAAGAGGCAATTCAATTTTATACCAAAAATCTCTAGCAAAAATTACAAATTTTATACATATTTTTATCAACGTGGATCGAACAGTTTTTATTAAATACTCAAACAAATTTGTAGAAATTAAGAACAAACATTTTTAGGTTACTTGAAAAAGGATTAATGATAACTGTGTAAATATTTCGAAGATATCTCATATCATGTCATAATTAATATATCTATCGTAAAATAAAAAAGTGTTTTCGGATTTTAGATTATTTATTTACAGTTCATTATCTACATGTGGTTTCAAATTTTCGACTAATCAGGTCTTAATCCACTTAAATTATTTTCAATAGACATCTGCTTCAAATTCTCTGTCTCTCTCGATATGTTTCGTTCGCCTTCCTTGATTTTGAAAAGCGGACAGAAAATGTATAAATATTTTATAAATTTTAAAAATTGATAATTTCGACAGATTAATTCATATAGAAACTTTGCAATTTAGTAATTTTCGATAGGGAACGTTATAACCTACCAGAATTTCAATTTTAAAAATAGTTTTAGTCCAAAAAGGTTATCAGATAATACGAAAAATTCAAATTATTTTGTTTCATGGAATTATGGCGTTTAAAAAAGTGCTAATGTTCCATTTTTTTAATTTTACAAGCACAATATATCGGTTTATATCCATAGGCGCCCGCAGAAATTATTCTAGGGAGGCGCAAAACGTACCATTTTTATAAAGTTGGTTTTTTTATAAATTTTATATTTAAAAAACATATTTTTTTTGTCTAAGTTACGAATTGGTAATTGGTTCCGAAATCCAGGGGGGGCAACTGACCCCTCTTGCCCCCCTTTGTGGGCGCCTATGTTTATATCAATATATTAGTTAATATACGAGGGGTGATTCATAAGTATTCGAAACAACGTCCGTTTATAGCGCTAGTAGTAGAAAATTGCGTTTCATCCTTCAGAAGAACAAATTTCAAATTTAGGCCCATAACCACACGTAATGTTTATGTGACAGCGAGCCGAAATAGTAAAAATGAAAAACTGAGACTCGTGACGTCATTAAACTCTATATTTTGTAAAGGGTAGGATACAATTTTGAGGACTTTTCTTCTTCGATGCTTCGCCTTATATGTAGGTATGCATTTCGGATATTTATCAATTGACCCTCGTTTGAAATGAAATTTTTCTTTTTTTAATTTCAGTATATGAAAATAGTGATAAAAATGTCATTCTTTCTATCGATTCAACGATTGATTTTATCTGTAAAACAAGGATACCTACTTTAAAGAAAAACACATTTTGCAGAAATCACTTGAACATATTTATTTTAAATATTACAAATACAATGTCTTTTTAAATATACATAATTAGCTGCAAACAAAAATTGCCGCGGACTATATTTTTAATTATTATATAAAGATTGCACGGTGGTTTAGTTTTTACACATTTCTAAAATTTGCAGCCCAATTAGAGCGGCCTTTGTTACTTTGAATAAATTAATATAATATAGGGGGTTGGGGGTAATATTGTGCACACAGTATTTTCCCATATTCACCCTGTCTATAAAATGATATTTACTCTAGGCACAAATACCTGCACAATATTATCCTGGAAACTTGGTAAAAAAAACAAAAATAAATAAGCACGTTATTTCATAACAAAATTTACACAATTTTCAATCGGGAAATTGTGCAGATTTGCTGTTTTTGGGTTTTAACTTGTATTCAATAGCACTATATACGTATACATATATTTATAGATAATATATAACATTTTTACAATGTGCGTCAGCGTTTTCCCTTTAACGTCCTTTAGTTTTCCACGCACAGGTCACATAAACACTGAGATCACTAAATTATTATGTACATGCCACGGTTTCTTTCCTTACAGTTCATTGTAGGTTTTGTCGTTTTGCGGCGTGCTCTTCCTCCGCATCGGAAATTATATCGCTATTTTCATCCGTTTGGTTGTCCAAAACTTCCTGTTTTCTTTTGGCTGTCGCCATTTCTGCTGCATGTTTTTTCCTCCATTTTGTGCGTCTGTTTTGAAACCATACCTAACAGAAAATGATTTTTAGAAAAGGTGAGTATTGTATAATGATGATGTGGATGTGAGGAAACTGGTTTTTGTTGTTTGTGAGTAACAAAGTAAAGTCGAATAATATTTACTGTATAGTGTAATAAATTGCTGTAGTTTCCGAACAGTTGATGAAATAAAACTGGGAAGGATCAATAATAAAACCTTCCCAGGTCCAGTTGGGTTATGGAAACTAGTAGTGATTTTCTGGGTGAAATATTTTGGTTATTATGGATGAAAATGATCAATTATTCCGGTTTTTATTAAGACGCATCACGTTTAATGTATGAGATAAAAGCTTGTTGTGATATTTTTTGCTTCATTTAAGATTCACCCCTCTTAATAAAGCCGGAGGCAAAAATAAGATAAATCACTGACAGTAAAATTAACAGTTGTCTTTGAAAAAGAAATTAATATCTCTAACATAACATCCAGTAAATTATCGTTATGTTATTAAAACAATTACTGCGAGTTTTTGTAAGTTGTTATATATAGTGGTGCACAGATTGTAGTTTTAGTATGTTTTGTAGATGATAATAACGGGAAAACATCTCATTTAATTGATGGGATCCTCGTCGGCGAATATCGAGCAAAGTAGGAGTACGGCGCACGCGAAGGCTGTTTTGGTATACTAGTGCCTTCTCCCTGTATTAACTCCGAGACCCCATTTGTATGATTTATTAACGTACTATAGCTTTAAATACCGTGTAATTCGCAAATTTAATATATAATGGGTCTGTTGTACAGAAATCGCTGAAAACATGTAGCCAGTTTTAGATGTTTAGCAGTTTTGCGGAAGGTTAAACGATATATTTGCACCCCTTAGCTCGAGTTAAGGAAGCTCCGCCTATCACTCCACCCTTACAAAATGTTTGCGACCAGGTCTGTAATTTGAGACGCCACTGAGCTAGCAGTCAGTCCGATAAAACTTTTATTAATTACATTTCACTCTGGTTGAAACATGGCTCCTGTTTTAGCTTTACCTAAATAACTGTATCGTCCCGCAAGTCTGAGAGGAAAATTCCTTCAAGACAATTTTAATGATTTTCATGTCTTATATAGTCGTTAGTTATTAAATAATAAAACAGTGGGCAAGTGAAAGGCTCAAAGGGTTTTTCTAGTTCTCAACTGAAGTCACGTCATTCCGATTCCTGTAGCTACTTAAATGCTCCTTTCTTCCTCTAATTTATACAAAATCATAGAATTTTGAAAATGGTTTATGCTCATAATAACAATACGTGCATTAAATAACACAACAATGGACACGTGCAAGGATTATTCCGTCTCCCAGCTAACGTTTCGTCCATGAATCCATTTTTCTTCCCTTGGATCCTGTTTTGCTTTACCTAACCTAACTACATCGAAAGTCTGAGAAATGAATGAGTGTGTTTCAAATTTAGCGCCTTGTGACGTATCTAAACTATACCAAATTCCAGTGGTCAGATTATATAATAGCGCTTTTTTCTTTCTAAATGTTTACATTTTTTTATTTTGGCAAAATTTAGTTTAGCAGTAAACTGACCGTTTATTTGATGCAAAATCATGAAATGTCAAAATGTTCATAACGTTAATAGATGTTTATTAAATAGATCTAATTTAGAATAATTAATAGATAATGTTGTTCTGCCACAGATAACACGTGATGATGACGTGACGCTACTGAGTATCACCCTGAATATAATCCGGAAAATTTCGTTGTCCATTGTTGATGAAACTACAGACACAGAGGGAAAGCTCGCATAAAAAACGAAATGAAATTGCTATGGAACCATCAAAGTGTAATATTTACCGAATTCAATTAACTGATATATCGTATATAAATTTCCCCTTACAACGGTGACATTTGGTGGGATCGTGTCCGATGTTCGCGCGGGATTCCGAAATTGGAACCCATGGTATTGGGTTTTGGGACGCCATTGCTGTCTGTTGAGGGGCCAATCCATCATCCATATGACACATATATAGAAATTTTATTTTACGGTATCGATGCATTGGCCAAAACCCGTTCGGGCATCGGGGATCGGCTCTTCGCGAAATGACGCTTTGATTTATTGCTGACGTCGCTAATCTACGTGACATATATATGTTTTTATTGTTTGCGAGCGCGAAACGTCCGGTTTTATAATTTCAGATAAAATCTGTATGAATTACACAAGCGTTACAGTGGGTGGGTTGTAGGGACGTCCGCATTTCCGCCCTAATCCCCGGTCTCTATGTAAATGCAGGGTCATTAGTGTGTCGTTAACCGTTAACGTAAGGCGACCGAATCGATTAACGCTAAGTGACTGCGTAATTAGCTGTACATGTTGCCGCCTGCCAGCCGCTCAGCTACAGAATCTCCACCCTGGGTTTCATCCACTAGCCCACCAATCTCACAAGCACTCCCTGCAAATTAAGGGTCATTCACCAAATCATTTCCTCACCATTTCATACCAAGGAGATACGCTCAATAGAATAAAATATCCTTTAAAAACATGAAAATTTTATATAAATTCAAGTTACAAGGATCAACTTTCAAGTAAGCTGCGTTTCAAGAATGAAGTCTCTAAATTTTTGGAAAAAGCCTGGTGTCTACAGTCGGGATTCCAAATTTCATCCTCGGACATTCTTAATAGTTCTTATAAAATTCACTACTGAAAAACTGACTTTTTTTCAGGAATTTAAGTTTCTGGAGGGTCAGAATTTTGGTCTGAAGATCTAAGGTTAGGTTAAGGTTTAAGAAATTGACTAGCATAAATTACGACAGCTTAGGTCTTTATTATTAAAAAGATATTGAAGGATTACGTGACTAATTGCTAGATTTGCTTTCAATCTGAAATACGAAGGTTTTAATTCTGAAAAAAGACTAACTACTTTGGAACTCTTAATATCTGCTATCTCGATTGACATTATTAATATTTTAAGAGGTTTTGCCGATTTTTGGTTTTGGAAGAGGCGAAGGAACTTTTGAGTCTCTACCCTAGAAAACTTGTCTTTTTTTGAAAAAGTGGGAAAATTAGTTTAGTGAATATGGTTGAAAGTCGAATTAAAGTTAATTCATGTAAGTTTAGAGAGGTAATTGAGGTAAAAATGAAATTAAGGGTAATTAAACCGTTGATGTTTAAATGTGAAAGTGGAAAGGCCAAACGAGCAAATCGTAGAAGTTGAACAAGACGAAGAACGAATCTCTTGCGGACCCGTCGAGATTTAGCTAGTTATTAATTCCCGAGAGAGCATTTTATTTAGCATTTTTATTTAATCTGAGCGCAGTTTTATTATCATAAAACATTCCGCATTTTTATAAATTAAATCCTTCCATGTTTCCGATGGAGCGGCGGGGGTTTAGGAGGGTTTGGCGAAGGTTAGAGGGGAACATCCGCTATTTGATGTGAGTAAATAAATAATAAGACGGAGACGGCCGTTAAACCGCGGTTGGTGTTGCTTCATTAAACTAAGGGGACCTTTGAGAATACAACAAAAAATAATCTGGACAAAACTCTCCCCATGCTGCAGTTTTACCGCTAAGAAAATCATCGTAAAACTCAACTAAACGTCTACTTTTTAAGATCCTGTGCTACCTTCATTACCTTAGCTTTAGGAATTAAAAATTAATTTTATCTTTGTTACAAGTTTAATTAAATTAAAATATGAATGACTCTCGCAGCGGGTGTCGAATTTAAATCCAACTCTTTTAAACATTATCTCTTAACCCCCGAACACGACGGCGAAATTAATATTAAAAAAGTCAACTGGAAAAAACTAGGAGATAAGACAGAAAAGTTTCTCAAAGATAATCCTGATGCTGTTTTTAAGTGGCAATTCAGCAGAAGCAATTTTTGAACAAAGGAATTTATAACACCGCACCACCAAGGATTTACACCGAAAATATGTGTTTGTTTCATTTTATATGGAAAAAACTTGTAGATGGTAGATTCATTGTGAGCCCATCAATCTCATTTTAGTCCGTTATGTGGTGGAAAATCCTCAGTTTTTCCGCACTGTCTTTTAGCCCCATATCAATCAGATCGACAAATCCAAATAGCGATGACGATGTTTGTTATAAACAAGTGGCATCCCCGCGCTATAGTATCTCGACACCCTAATTCAATTTGTCAGGAGATTATATGGTACAGCCACACACCCTCCCTTAAACGATACATCATACAAGTACAGTTACTACCCCCCTTGACGCCAACGTAAGGGGGTAATAAGTCAGAGACTCATCTGCGAATATTGTACTCACTAAACTATACTCTAAATAATATAAATTATTATGTACGATAACACACATGTTATTATTCTGTATATTAGCTCCAAGTTAATTTAATTTGGGCGATAATTTTACAAACTGACTGTCACTTAACATAAACGGCTTTGCTCTTCAATAGACTAGGCTGCGGAAGCTAAATTCTTATTTAAATTAATGCGTCATTGATGATGATTGATTTTAGGAAACGTGACTTTTCTTTAAGGAAAAAAACACGAAAATTAGCATTTTAATTTAACGGATATGATATAAAGATTAAGTTATAAGTAAATTAAATTATGTAAAAAGTTGGAGGTTTGGAAATATGGTTTTAGAATCTCAATATTAGACGTATTATTTTTTGTGAACATCCAGGCTTATATTCAAATCTGGGTAGCTAGAGATTCAATAAAAATGCAAATTTAGTGAGTAACAAAAGGGGGCATTTCGGCATTTACACTTGTCGAAAACGTTCGTCAAGCAACAAAGTGACTTTCCTGTTTTCATTAATTCCAAACATATCGGAGTAACACGCGTTGCCACCGAATTACTCATGGGGGATTTAGATCCAGCCTATTTTAACCCCACAATATACTTAAAGTTAATCGGATTCATTTTGAAACGACCCGATATATTGCGGCGAGTTCTACTAATCGCCCGGCTGACAGTTTTCAATACGGTCGACTTACTTCTAACCAGATATTTAACATATTTGTATTAGATTTATAATTGAAAAATTATATCAGATTTCGTTTTTTAACTCACGTAGTGACGTCACAATTTAACTCAATAAAACTCGGAAATATTTGTACGGTTACATGTACGGTTTTGGAAAATTAATCATTTCTTATTGCTCATGCTGTGAGTAAAACTGAGATGCCTTTGTTTTAGAGTGAAGCGAACTGAGCGGTTAGTGAGTTGTTTATGCCTGCCCACTGAAGCATCCCGTCTTCTATCTATTAGACATCTCTCTTAGTTATATAGCAGAACAATAGGAAATAATAGGTTTTCCAATAATGTATTTTATCTTCAGTAAAAAATTTAAAAAATATTCAGATTTTCTTGTAATCTTTTGTAGAAAAATGAAATTTGAATCAAATCTTATAAGCGGTTCCTAAACTCTATTTTTTCTAACTAACCACCATCGAAACTGATCAAAATTTGGGTTGTACTTTAAAATGATGAAAAATTGGAATAGTACAGGAAATTTATGATTTCCTCCAAATTAAACTGTAGAAATTTGTCAAAATCTTGGAAGGGGTTCCAAAACTGTAATATTTCGTAATCAGAAATAGAAATATAGTGCAGGTTATCCGAATTTTAATAATGAAAAAGAGCCAGTGGCGCACTTAAGGGACAATTCCGCTCTTCCATGCAAGATATTTCGTGTTTATAATTATAAGTAAATTAAAATGAAAAAATTCCACAATTCCATCTATTCAACTGTATATCTATCGCTAAATAAAGAAAACACTAACATAAGTAAATATCATTATAAAAATAAAATAAAACCCACAAACATCAAAAAATTCAATATCCACAAGCGATTTCAAAACACATCAAATATAAAAAACATAAATCAAATGGGCGAAAACATATCTGTATACAATAACAAACTTTACCTTTACTTGTGATTCGGTCATCCCTAGGGCGTACGCAAGTTTCGCTCTCTCAGGCCCTGCCAAATATTTTGTTTGTTCGAATGTTTTTTCTAACGCAAATATTTGTTGACCGGAAAATGTCGGTCGCGTGTGCTTCTTTTTTGCATCTTTGTCTGGTCCTAAACCACCCATATTACTTTGATTCACTGCAAAAACAAACGAGGAAACAATCAATAAATAAAAGGGTAATTAGCTTGGGATTAGTTAAAATGTTGCCGTACCCTGTATACAAGGTTTTGTCATGCAGAAATTATTTGAGTAAGTTTTATAAGGTGATAGTGTGTAGGTGAACGAATACAGCTGAAATAGAGAGAAAAATGATGATGATAAATCCGATTTAATCCGTCGAGAAGCGACTAATCCCAATACGTTTCAACTCACTAATTCCATATTGGTGTAATTATATTTTGACATATAGAGGAAAAGTTTTTTAAGTGAGTGTGTTAATACAAAGTGTCAGTTTGTTGAAGGAAAAAACGATACGAACTGACACATACTAAGGCAATGACATGATATCTCTTGAATGCCTAGTGCTGTGGGAGCAAAATCAGCTACATTGCCACGGGTGGCTCGTCAGCATTTGGTTGTAACATGTGTTGAAAGAGCGAGATATAGAGATTTCTGTTAGGTACTGATTTTCTCCACTAAATTTTGTATTCCACTCACATTTTCGTTCTCTTGGTATTTTCTATTGGTTAAGTATTGAATTCTTTTTACTGCCTGTGAAACAATCGCTTTATATAGAGAAACAACTATGAAACTTTATATAGCTCTCTCTATTCTTTGTCTTACATATATTTATGAGTCTATTGACAAAAAAATTCTCTTCCAATCCTCGCTGAGTTTTACAAACATCTACTGATGATACTCTAAGGAAAATTACACTGGATTCGTATTTATAGCTTTGGCTCTAATTGACTTTGGGTCAAAAACCAAAATTGATGTTTGATTAATTAAGGATGCTCAACACCCAGCAGAATTTTATGAGCACCCAAACAAAGACACAAATTTAAACCAAAATAGAATCTAAAAATGATTTGTCTATCTTCAGGACGTTTTTGAAAAATGGTCATAATTTGACTTGAAATTAGAGTGCGAACGAGTTGATTTTGGAAAAAAACATGCAGAATTTGATTTGTTCTGAGCTATTTAGTAAATTTAAGAAATAATTGGACTAATATTATATAATTATTTTGATGCTTAACTTACCATATCTTACATAGAGATCGTTTTCTGCAATAAAAATGATAGCTTTAGTTGGTTTATAAGTAAAAATAAAGTACAGATAATATTGCATTGTTTTGTGATATAAGATAAAATAAAGAAAAAGTTGGTGTAGCGTAGAGAACAAGTCTTTAAAAGGTGTTACGGGAATATAAAATGCATTGCTAGAAACATCGATTTTATTTATAGTATTATTTTGGGTTTATATTGGCAATATTATGCTGAAAATATCGCATTGGATGCAAAAGAGGTTAGTTTTTCCATTGTGTTCCAAGTCGATACTTTTATATCTGTAAGATTCTACAGTGAACAGACCAGATGTCTATATAATAATCTATATATGCTGACAACGCAGAATGTAGCGTAAGATGGGCCCCACGGGATACATAAGCCCCGAACAAATTCAATAATGCATCTATAGTCTCGCTTCCACCATCTTACCCAAAGCTGGCGATATCAAATGGATATTCGTTCAACAAGCCAAGCCCTTCAGCGTGTCTTCAGATCATATTCTCCAACAGCCGAGAATAGTGAACACGTCTTTGTAAATCATATATGTGATAGTGTGCTCGGCGACATCGAATATAGAAGCAAGAATGGAAACAATGAGAAAATATTACTCTAATTACCTGATTTATTTACAAGTTCAATGTTTATTGGCAGGAAATGGAGTAATATGTATAAATAGAATGGGTTTAATGATGTCTATGAATAGCGGTATAGGAGTGGATGCGAATTAATAGCTGAATGTTATTTAGTAGATGAGGGTCTTGTTTAGTGGATATAGAAGCAGAATATCATCTTACATTTCATGAAAGCACAATCAAGGAATTATTCATAATACACGAGAAGGATAACACATAACAGACATAACTGAAAGTTGTAAGAGTGTGTTAGCGTTGAGATAAGCGAGATGGGGCGATACTAAAGTGGATAATCTCATGATCCCGTTATCTAGAGATATAATTATTCTAACAGGGTGTCTTGCTTAAAACAGCTTGCTCGATCAGTGCGGCGGCTGCTCCCACCCCTTCACTGTTCCGCGTTGCTAGGTTACCGCCTCCAGCAACCGCAGAAACACTGCTACAATGGTGATGCTTGTTCTACACGACACGCACAACACTTCTCCCGATATGGAAGATGAATTGTCTCGATAACAATCTCCCTAGCGCTTTACTAAGAGTTCACCAGCCAAAACCGACGTTCTAATTTACATTTCTAACTCTTTTAATGGGCACACCATTATCGATTACGTACTGTGATCCTACCTAAAGACTTTTTAATGTCACAGTCAACACTCACTGATAACATTTTTCAAACTCATGGCTGGAGGAGTGGAGGACGAGTTCACCAACCGGAAAATCTTGTCGCGTGCCTCTATTACATTATAGATCAGATAAACTTCATAATTACTTACACGACATTCTTAATTTGCATTACGAATGTGGTCCATGTTAACAAGCTGCTAACATTTTTGATCAATAACTATTTTTTTATTTTATCACGTGTACCAGCTCTTTAAAATTATCTAGACATGTATATACAACCATTTTTTAATTAAATAGGAAACCAGATTAATATTCATAATACAGGTTTGCAGATTTAATTGTTTGATTTATTGACATTGGATTGAAATTGAGCTTCCGCTGGGGAAATATGAAGGGAACTTTTATGGTTTCAATTAAAAGATACGCAAATGGATATACAGCTCTACATAATGGTATTATACATAAACTGCTGATAGGGTGATATATTTATTCACCATATAACACAAAACCAATTAATTCAAAATTTCTCCACCATTAGGTATTACTGGTTATAGCCCAACAAGCGCTGTTTTTTCAGCAGGATTTACAAACAGTAAATCAGGGAATTTCAGTGAAGACCAGGAAAAAATCTTGTTTATTCCATAATTATAGCAGTGGAGGTGGAATAACCTCTAGAAAAACATCTTCCTCAACTGACGATCTGAATATTGAGATCTTCAGATTTATAGCAACACATGGTGTAGAAGAAAATATTGATTTGGTAAATGACGATGGTTTTGAAGGACAAATTGTCTGTCATATTGTACAGGGATTGGCTGATGGGATTATATAACTCAAAACTGGATTTCTGCATTTAGTGTTGATTCTCGACAGAATTTATTATTTCAAAAGTATCATCAGGACAATTATATCTCATTTATTGCTGGTAGTAGAGAAAACACGTTTGAATCAGGAAAGTATCATCAAATCTTAATTTATGATAGTAATTATGTAGTTGAAAATGGAAGAACTCTCTAAATACCTACATCATTGTATTGAGGTTAGATTCCCTTTCATTTCTATATTGTATTCGTATTCATAATAGGATGGTCTTAATTAATCAAGATACCTTAACAACAAAAATATGATTGACATTGTTTTCTATGAGAGAGAAGTTACATAACAAAAAATCATATATTTCCAAATTTTTGCATTTTATTAAGAAACTAGTTAGGGTGTTTTATTGTTCTAACGAAGAATAGTAAAATAAAACAGGAGAAATAAAAACTTAATTCATTGTAATAATAAAGATGACTTAAATGAGAACAAAATATTACACATTCTTTGGTCATGATAATAATAAATTTCCATTAAGTAGAAGATAGAATGGTCTCTAAATGTGAAGGGGTTAAGCTAAAGTTATTTTAACGATGTAAAGAATAAACTCCTGGAAGAGTGATAAATATTACTTTTCTAGACAACTTAGGACTGCATCCTAATCTTCTTGATTGCTGATAATAATGAAGATGGCATTGAAGGAGCAAAGGGCTCTAAATCTGAAGACTACAAAACTAGACATCTTAGCGTTAAGACCAACTTGGTTTTTCATGTTACATGAAAATTGAGGACCATTTGTTATAGAAGTATCGACCAAAACAAAATTGGATCACATCGAGTTTGTTTTATGAATTTATGCTGATCTGCAAATAAACCCGGCTACAAAAAACAAAACTGAATATAACCTGAAGCACACTGAAAAGAAATACTTTAATCCTGAACTCGCGCTGGAGCTGTCGTGGCACAAAGTGAATTATAACTGATTGGGAAGTATAAAATATTATGATATTGTTTGAAAACAAGGTTTGAAACGTAGGACAGCTATCAGATCTCGGTAATTAATGTCTGAGCTTGTTTGATTTGCCAAGTTAATAACGCTACTGCCAGATGGCGCCAAACAAATAACACATACGTCACCGGTCATTACGTATCCGCGCCCGAGCTCCATTGGATGAAGTTTGGGGGGGCATTGGGGGTACATTCGCTCTTAGTCTAACTGGCCGCAATCACCTATACTTGTATATTGTGATATATGATCTAATAATGCTACAAACATATGTGCCTCTTTGTGCGATAACGAAATTAGTATTGATATACCTAATCAACTTACTAATGAAGAAAAACATATGTTGCTTACATTCTAAACTAATAATCATCATTTTATACACACAGATAATTATTTAATTTTGTTGTCTTTCAACATATGATCACATAGAATACATTGTATAATTATCAGAATTTCCCTGATAAATTCGCGCCAGTTCGCAGTCAGTTCCATTTTTGTTTTGTCCTGAGTTTTCTTCATGGAAAACACCGAACGAAATGTCTATAAAATTTAATAAATGTTGTAAATGATTGATGAATATTATGGTCATATTTGTTATGTTTTGCCAGCCACTTCAGAAGTACACAATGTAATTTTACCATAATCTCAACATATGTCAAAGCTTATAGATAAAAATATTTATTATTTCACGACAGTTATCCTTCGTGTGTATACACACATGATCAAATCAAAAAAATATATGTAATGAATGATAAATCATTAACTTATAGCTCTTCCAATAAATTTCTTAGAAATCCTGATTGTATCCTGAAATTTCCAATTATTTTCCCTGGTTCTTTAGTTGAAATAAATATTGAAGGAATAGGGCAAAACAAAACATATTTAGGTAGAAAGTATAGTGGCATATAATCCCAACGACGTGAAGTAAATTTGGTGTCGTGCACGGCTGCTGAAGGCCGTAAAAGCGGGTTGAACGGCGGTACAGTAACATGACAGACCGTTAAATGTTGCAGCGATGAACAAGTAATTCAGTACCAGGGTCTTCAATTAGCGAAGTTGGTTGTTATAACAACGTTTTCCGCGCACCAGCCATCAAGCCATTGTGTCGACCATGTTAGTTATTATACGACGCATACTTCAGATAACTGTTTATTGCTAACATAAGACACAAAGTTGTCTTAATTAAATTAATATACCAGGAAAATGATGTTTGTTTGCCCTTTCTCTTTTGTTAACGAATGTATCTTGTCATAATTCATTTTTGGCGGGTCTTTAACCTGCCCCCTTTTGTAATTCTACTTCAAACTCCGAACCAAATGGGAATTCACGACACAAAGCGAAGTGATTCTATTGATTTCAGCTGAAAAATCAAAAAGACAGCACGAGGGTATAGAACATTTGGAAATCAAACTGCTCATACATTTTTCAGATTTTATCTCTAAAATTCACGGAAACTCCCATGCTTCCAAATGGGACATGCGAATATTTCCATCAATTTTACTAAATTTATCTCACAAGAATAACACAACGTTGTCTCAAAACTAAAGTTAGCTGAAAAATCAAAACGAATTCAAAACAATCAACACAACTGAAAACCAAAGAGATACCTAAAACAATTTTGGATATTTCAACTGCCCCTAAAAATTGTAACGTTACCTTCAAACGAGAATTTATGACCGTATCGAGGATTCTATTGATTTTAGCTGAAAAATGAAACAAGGAATATTTGAGAATTTTCAAACTGTCCCACAAAGTTTTCTAGCTTTATCTCAAAAATCCTCCTTGAAATTTTGAAGCTTCCAGGCACAAATACCTAGCTAAAAAATCGCATAAATCGCAAAAAACCTTTGTGATTTTTTTAATTAAACACAAACACAATAGTAATTCATGGTTCTATTTATTTCAGCTGAAAAATCACCATGCAAGGAAAATGTGTGTTTTTCAAACTATTTTCAAAATCCGATATCGCAAAATTTCATCTAGAAACACTATAGACCAAGATAAAATTTTCCAAAGTGTTTCAACAAAACTTGTTATTAAAAGGATAACAAAGTTTCGACGTGTCGGAAAAATTAGCGTAAAATCCTACAGCAATTTATTAAAATAATATGACATACCTAATGTTAAAATACATAGAATAATATGAAAAATAAATGTTTTATTAAATTGGATGGGTCCCTGCAGGAATAATCCATTTGAAATTAAATTGTGTGGAAGTAATGTAACTATTAGTTTAATGATCATAAATGTAACGCTTATTTAAATTATTTATCATAAGGGTAATTTATTAAATTGATATTATCATGCAAACAAGTAAAACACAATTTGTTTTAATTAGCATTATCCAACAAAACTCTGTTAGTCCATATAATATAAATACGCGCACGACATAATAGTTATTTTTTTGTCCTTTCCCCTCGTCCTTGTCCACAAACAACTATAGAAGCACGGAAACAAGAAATGAAAATATTATTGTTACGATTGATATTTCCTTTTTATTTACAAAGCTTGTGTATAGCTGAATGGTTTTCACTACAATTACTTGGATCAACATTGGTGCACATTCTTCCTGGGGCAATTCCAGGATGTATCAATATGGTCGACAAACTATATAGTATAGAGTCTTTGTTTTAATGGCTGTTTCACTAAATCCCTTTGTTATATCAACCAGATGAAATGAAATGTATACTTTTATCGAAATGAAAAAAAAAGTAATAACAACTGAGGTATATAAAAAACTTTCGCCATAAGGACGAATTTCTACTATTTCTAGAATTAAAAACAATATCGTTGATAGGTTTTTCTAAGAATGTATGAATCAATTTAGGATGATGATGATAATAATAATGTGTTAAGTGGTTTGCTTCTTGTATTATAAGGTTGTTAATAGTGCGTGTGTTCTGTGTGAGATGTGGACTAGCATGTTGATGATTTCACGTTCTCATCGAGTTTACCTATTTCAACCATAATTCCTATCGTAAACAGTGCACTATTCACACACCAATTGTTGATTCAGAATATTTGTAGTGCCACATCACAAACAATAGATAGTTGACTTTTCGCACCAAACTTAATCTAATTTGATACAATCCTGACAATTGTGCCATGTATCAAATTAGCATTATCGCGACAGTTAAGAGTGGTATTTTTGAAAAAAAATCCAATTTACTAGGAATTTAATTGGATTGTTTTCTGGAGCCATTCCAAAGTTTAATGAATGAAGGTTAATGTATTTATGAAATTTCATGAATACTGGTCCTAATAAAAGGAATTTTACAGGAATATTGATTGGTTTTTGATTTTTGTCCGTGTTTTCTCCTTGATCTTTAGGCGCAGTTGATTTTGTCATAAAATACAGAATTTACATATTTTTCTTGGCCTTGAATGATATTTGGCTAAGTTGGAAGTTCACGATAACAAAACAATGTGCAAACTGCAGCCTATGAATTGAGTTTTTATGCTCTTGAAATTTGAAAGATGTTTTTATATGCACATCAAAAATATTTTGTTGATTATGTAATTAAATCCATCTTGATTTTCGATGAGAATTTTCAAAGATGAGAGCAGGAGAAAACCATATTTTATGATTTAGTTAAAATTTTAGCTCTTAAGCACCAGCACAAATTTTCTGCCTATCAAATATGACATTGATTTTGTTGCAATTAATTTAAGCGAAGTATGTTTCTAGAGAATGTGAAAAGATTGTAAAAAAATGTATGTAGATGAAGGTGTTGGAAAGACTAGTGACTGTATTCTTTTATGCAACGAGGTTAATGTAAGAATAATTGAAGACCTTGCTGGAACAATGAGATATAGGCAATTTTTGAATATAAAATATTCATCTATTAGTGTAGAAATTTTATAATATTGATACGCTACTTCAATAGAAGAAAATTTCTTTTGGATTATTTGAAGCCATAATAAAAATTTTCATTTAAATTAATATAATTTTGGTCCATGTGTTACGCTTCCGCTTTTAAATGATAGAGACTAACATTGTGAAGATTAACGTTAAAAATGAACCAAAACTAGCAGAAATTGCTTTTCTATTTTAGGGTCTGTAAATTATTGAGCCTAGAAGAAGCATAGAAGTTTCTCAAAGTTGCTCATATAATAAATATCTTCGCAAATCGATGATTTCGGAGAAGCGTTGTTGCTCAAAAAAATATAATGTAGATGTAGGTATACAAATACATCCTTGTTTCAGTAAGGTTTTCAATTGGTTTAGATTGATGGTCATGTAAATTATAATAAAATAAACTTACTGCTACTAAGGCGGTCTCTCCATGCAATGGGGTTGAGTCCTTGGATGCCGGGCCAGTAAAGACCCCCGGTGCTTCTTCCGAGTTCAACGGGCGGTTTGTTGACCGAATTGGCGGCGTGGTGATGGAAAAAGGCAGCGGCGGCAATGTTAAAACCTCTCAAACCAGAATTAGAAGCACTCTGAGCGCTGTTGGAGGCCATCCCGAGAGAGTTTTGTGTGAAACCCAGATTATGAGGAAAATGTAAAGGTCCTGTAGTGATTTGGGTAGGTCTGGAGAGTATATGGTCAATACCGTGTGGGTTGGCACCTTGAGAACTATTGCTATTGCTAGTCGCTCCTAAGGGGCTACGCGATGTCAAGCCGGAGCGTTCTACGTGTAAGCTTGTACGCTCCAGCAAGACGTCAGCATCACTTTTTTCTTGTCCATGCATATGATCAGGACTGAGATGCGTTTGATGCTGTTTCATTTCGGTCATTGAATGCAAAGCCGCTAGTGGTGCTGCTAACATATTACGATGTTCTAAATTAAGAAAACTCAGGTTCTGTTGACTTGCAAATTCTAACATTTTTGAAACTGGAGGCGGTGGTGTCACGGACACTTCAGAACGATCACTGGACGCGTCGCTGTGCTGTGTCATTGCTGCTGGAGACGCCGTGATTGCAACTGAGGACGCGATCTAGCCGCGTCGCCGTTGTCCTGGTGTTATCTTTGTTCTGGATAACAACTACACGTGTCCGACACTGCACATCACGACCACTCAAGGAGGAGAAATTTTGATGTGTGGATCCTTCAGCTTCAGCTTCAGTTGTGCTCTTGGTCACTATTCGTCCGGCGGTAAAGTCAGTGCCAGTAGTTTGACAATGAACTGACTACTGAACTGTCTGTCGAGTGGAGTAGAGTATACAGACTATGTAGTCTGTTGTAAAGCGAGGTGAGTGAGGAGATAGGTGGGCGGTGGCAAGGTGAGATGACGACGGGCAGCGGTGGGGATGTCTATGAACTGTAGTGCATGTTAAATATGTGCTACTGTTAAAGCTCATTATGTTGGCCTCTATGGCAGTTAGCGATTCGGGCTGTTGGCTATGGTCTGTTGTGCGTGTCGCCTAACTGCGTGGATGCATTCTGCTCTATTTTTAAAAGAGATTAATGCTTTTTTCATTGGTAGGAAGGAGGACCGTCCGACTCAGGACGCAACCGTGATTGGCGAGGACCCTCATTCCTGGAAACGCCCGCTATTGGTGCTAGACCGCCCTTCCCCCTCCGGCTCGTATTATCGCAGTATACATGGGACTCAATCTGTAAGGAGGTATTTTACTACCATAAACATGTTAGCGGTGGAAGCAAGGTTTGACTACCTAGCTCTTGTCCCCAAAGCCATAGAGCACTGGTTTTCATACAAATACTTTTTAGAACCGTCGCATCCGCCAAAATTTTTAAATTATTATCTCAACTTACATTTCTTAACCATTTCAGGACAGAAAATGAATTAATATTAACATACTTAAACACGATAATAGCTGTAGGATCATTATATCCTTGAGTCCTTGCCATATCGTTTTAAAATAATATTAATAATTGTCTAAGGCTCAATATTAGTAGAACAGGCGCAATTTTGTTGGTTTTTTCTTTAGAATAATTGCTCTAGAACATCAATATCAAACTGGAACACCATATAAGTTCTTAACACCAAACCAAGATATCAACTTGAAAAGCGTCATTTGCACCAAGTCGCATAAACGATAATATTGTTTGATTATCACAAGTTTTATAAATGTAATAATGAATCATAAATTTTTGGGAAAATTCCAATTAGGTACATATTTAGAAATTTTCTCTTTCCTATAGTTAAGAATTTGAAAAGGAAATGAACCTGCGCAAAACATTCAAAGTAAAAACCTCCCCCTCTTTAGTACTTTTTTCTTATAAAGCAAACTGTTTTGTAGAAAATTGTTTAGAAAACCTAAAATATTGGAATAATTTCGTATTATTATTCAGCTTTGAATACAAATCTGGCAGTTCTGGCATTTTATGAGATAAGATTTGGGTTATTAAGCTGCTACCGACGCGCTATGCGCATGATTAGAAGTCAAATATACGTAAAAGAAGTCCTATATTAAGAAAAAACTAGTTCCAGCAATTTATAACTGAATTATATAATCTCAAAATAAAACCTCATAAATAACCATTTTACATTTTTTATGTAAATTATTCTTATTTTTTGAAAATCTCAAATGATTGAGTAATTTGCTAACACCACCTTTTTGTATTTTTTTCTTTTTATAGCTAAAATACATGTTTTAATCTAAATCTAAATCTAATCTGGTTATCGTCCTTGCTTGTCTTATATTTATTTCCAGTTTGGTGTACCACTGGCTTGGTGCAAATAGTGTACCTTTTGTAAGGATCAGGCTAAAAGCTGTAGATGATGTTAATGGTGGGAGGGCGACGGAAGTGGCGGCCTCTAAACTGAAGATAGAACTACTCTGCATATCATTAATCTTAATTAAAGTTAAATTTTGTTATCTCGTATATGGATGTTGGATGCCGGTGTCTATTTGAACGGCATTTCACAAAAAGATGTATTTCTTGCAGAAGGATAATTACTTCGGGTACATTATTAAAATAATTACCATTACCATCATCTGATATTTACATATGTGTGCATAAGGAATATAAATTTATTTATAATATATTACAATGGAAAAACCACACGTAGATGATAATATTATAAATTTATATCTTTTGAAAATGTGATCTTTCTTTCATGGAAGCAATATTGCTATTCGGTATGGAATATAATATAAGTTGATATATGGGCTATATCGCGCCTAGCCCTATCGGCCGAACAACGCATCAGTTCAAATAGATGTCAGAAATCAATACAATACATACAATAGCCACATATAAACGTTAACAAAACCAACAAACCATTAAAAAGTCGCTACAACTAAATATTTTATTTGGGACAAAACGCGTTCTTTAACATTTGCTATTAACACTTACTAATAAAAATATAACAACCAGTAGGCCGGAAATAACACGATAATGCATCTATTTAATTAACTGTTCATTTGATGATCCAATAAAGTGACATGGTCTACTTAATTTTCAACGAAGTATACTGGAATATTTACAATGTAACTATGTCGTTACTATCTCCCCAAGTTCATCCCCATAGCATGGGCTACAAATGATCTCCTTCCTAATTGATGACGGGCGTTAAAACGCTTTACTGCGCAATACAATCGTCAGTCATTCCATTTATTTCCGAATTAAGTGTACGACGCCAACATAAAGGACAATGTGACAGATATATTATTACATATTAATTTGATGAAATCGAAATTGGGCGAAGCGGCGGGTTCGTCGTCTTATCAAATTTAAAATTTTGGTGGCTACGCCGGGGTTACGAAATCATGAAACTTCCCTCTGCGAAAAGTTAAAATGAGATTCCTTTGGACAAGTCCGGCAATTTCAAGTCGCTCCCACATATTGCATTTTATATCTCAAGTGTTAATATTTGCGCGTGATATTTTGGTCGCAGGTGCAACAATCGTTTTTGTGATTTCAGAATATATAAGACGCTATGTCATTTCCATACACCCCTGTGGCCAGTCCAACAGTGTTGATATCTATCTCGAGAGATATACAATTGATTTTGAAATGCGACTGACCAATGCGAACGATCCCGAAAATTGAATTCAAAAACTTGAATAGAATCTATAATGCGACGACCTTCGGAAAAATAAATATATCTTTGTTTGGTTTTTACTGGATGTCAGCTTGAAGATTGGTTGAATTTCTGTGTGGGCTAGTAGCCATCGCGCCATCGCGCCACCGTCATATATTGCATTGGCACTTGTGTTTGTGGTCGACTCACTAAGTGCCCATTTGTTTCCTTTAACTCTGCACTCTCCAGCCTTTTAACACGTCTACTACTTCTATATTAGATTAGATTAGATTTATTATCAACCTACCAAATCAGCATTGCATTAGTTTGATCAGGTATCAAAGGACTAAGTTAATAAGCTGGGAAATTATTTTGGAAATCAAAGTGGAAAACACTCCATTAAACTATACAGAATAATGAAATAAAATTCTTAATTCTTTCACAATTTCAATTTTAGTTCGAATTTTAAACAGAAATAAATTGCCGCTTAATCAAAATAGTTAACAAATTTAAAATAATTAAAACATGGATTATGCTGCTAAAATATTGGGTTAGATGAAAAAATAAGAATAAAAAATAATTCAGTCTCAAATCTGATTAGATTAGATTTCTTATCAATCTACAAAATCAGCATTGCATTAGTTTTATCAGGTATCAAAGGACTAAGTTAATAAGCTGGGAAATTATTTTGGAAATCAAAGTGGAAAACACTCCATTAAACTATACAGAATAATGAAATAAAATTCTTAATTCTTTGACAATTTCAATTTTAGTTCGAATTTTAAACAGAAATAAATTGCCGCTTAATCAAAATAGTTAACAAATTTAAAATAATTAAAACATGGATTATGCTGCTAAAATATTGGGTTAGATGAAAAAATAAGAATAAAAAATAATTCAGTCTCAAATCTGATTAGATTAGATTTCTTATCAATCTACAAAATCAGCATTGCATTAGTTTTATCAGGTATCAAAGGACTAAGTTAATAAGCTGGGAAATTATTTTGGAAATCAAAGTGGAAAACACTCCATTAAACTATACAGAATAATGAAATAAAATTCTTAATTCTTTGACAATTTCAATTTTAGTTCGAATTTTAAACAGAAATAAATTGCCGCTTAATCAAAATAGTTAACAAATTTAAAATAATTAAAACATGGATTATGCTGCTAAAATATTAGGTTAGATGAAAAAATAAGAATAAAAAATAATTCAGTTCACTATAAATAATAGAAAGTATTTATGAGTTAATTGTCAATTCTGTCGCATATTTTTCACAAAATTTTGATTCGCAATATCAATTTTAGTTCGAATTCGTACCATAAATTGCCGCTCATCAAAATAGTTTGACAAATTTTAATTGATTAGAAGGTTTAAGACATGAATTAGGAGACTAAACTATTAGATTAGGTGAACATTGAAACAAAGAAATCATTCAGTCTCAGAAAATATGAAGTTAAATTTACAAAAAAAAAATTAGAATAAAAACAATTTTGAGTGTTTTACATAAATTACTTCGTAGTTAAATCTTCGAAAATCAATCAAAAATGATAAAGCAGACAAAAATTTAATCTGCAAACTAACCTGACCGAGAAAAACGGATTATATTCCTGAAAAATCGATTAGTCTACTGAAATCTTGATTAAAATATGTTAGGTAGAAATTTTATATTGAGCCGATTTTTTTTATAATTTTTAAATGAAAACTCGGAATTTCGTGTTGAGATGAACGACAGATAAGTAAAATAATTATAGAATATAATAAAGGAAATAAATTACATCTGTACCTGATGTGTATAAGGATTTTCCGCGGATTTAAATTCCTGATTTGTTTTTTCAGTTGTTGTTATTTCCTTGGTGTGTATTTATTGTGGGGGTTGGTCGCGTTGAGTTTCAGAAAAGTTAAATCCTGTTTTGTATAATTAATTGAATTGTATTTGAAAGTTTTATAGTAGTACGTTATCGCTGGAAAGTTATTTTCTTCCGTTCTTATTATTCAAAGTTTTTAATTTGTGTTCAGCAGTTTTGAGCGTTAATTTTTTTTACTGGTGCCTGGCAAACTCTTATAGCCGAGCATGTATAAATGCCCATAAATTTTTACGTTGATTTCAATCCATTCGCTCAAATCGATTGCAAACAATAGAAGCAAAATAAAATGCCCTTCCAACGCAAATGGTCGACTTTCAAAGCGACTATAAATTAAAACTTCACAATGTGTTTCATTTATGTAATTTGATTTTTACCCTAAGCTCCAGTTTGCATGGAGTGCCGTTCGCCTCCTATTACATATTTTATAAGTTTGCCAATAGATGGCATTAATATCACCAGGACTAAACTCATGCCTGTATTTAATGCATTAAGTTTTTTCAAGTGTATTTCTACAATATTACTGACAGATTTATTAACTTACTTAACTTTTCTGTTTTCTACAGCTTTGCCGCTTTCTCGAACCAATTTATCGATACAATACACTACAATTTTTTCTCTTTGTCCTCGCCTCGCCGTTCTTTACAATTTTAAACATATTACCAATAATAAATTATTTTCGTTGCGAACTAAAACTAAATTTGATTCGTGAGTAAATAATCCTTAAAATATTTGTTTGTTTATGCACAATAAACGACATAATCATCTAATACGAAAGCAATCTAAATAGTTGGCATCATCTAGATAGTTTCAGTCAATTAGGTTGACATGGTGGAATTCCTTCCCGCGTATAGATACTAGGGTTGTGTGCTAGAAAGCTAGACCATCAACCACCCCAGTGCTAAAAGCCTTTTGGATATTACATGTTAAAATGGGGGTAAGTAATTCGATTTGTGTTCGCTTCTGTCTCCGACGAATGCCCTCTTATTCCTTCCTGTTCACTAACAAAATCAAGTTATAAAGGATATTATTTACCCCATAATAGAAACTTTAATTAATAAACAGTCAAACAGTGATTTCATCTTCGAACCTTGCTTTGGATATAAAATACTGTCCCTTCAAGGGACAAAGAAAATGAAAATTTTAGACTGTTATAAAGTTTGAAACAAATAAAATGTTTACATGATTTTTGACAATAAATTCGGTAAACTGCTTGGATATAAAGACATTGGAGCTGAAACAACCTCAGGTATAGGTGTACCGGTATACCTATATGGAGGTAACGGCTGTAGCAGTCATAAATCCTGAAAATACACCGGTTTTCAAGAACACATATGAAGTAAGATTAAATTTTAAAGGATTAATACTACTGGATTTATTTATTTTCTATCCGCGGTATTGCGCTGCACGCGTTACCAACTTTAAAGTAGGATCGTGTATAATTAAGTGCCGAAATTCCATTGGAGGTAAGTGCAAAAAAAATTCTGTTGCTGAAAATATTAATTTTATTGTCTTAAAAAAACTGTTAAATTTCATAAATTAAAACGATAAAATAAATTAATAACCAAAAATTTACTGTTGAATCGAGTCAATTACTGAATATACAGGGTGGCTAAAGTTCGAGGAACCTCCGCATCTATCTCACTTAACCTGAAACCAAGTTGCTTAATTATGGTGCCTAAATAATCAGTATCCTGATGGAAATTTCAGGTATATTGAAGGATTTCCACTACAAAATTCACAGTATTGTAATTTTTCAAGGTTAGATTTCATCATAAACATGATTATGCATCGTACACCTGATGAAGTGTTGCATTTTGGAGATTGGGTACACTTATCTAACCTTGCAGAACACCTTTTTAAATGAATAGTTTCAAATAACCTCACAAAACGAGAAAAAATTCTAAAATTACACTTTTTCAGGTATTTCAGGAACTACTCACGAGATCTTGGAGGTCTTTTATATAAATTGTCTAATTTTAAGATGTCCAAAAAAATAACGCATTATAACTTTATAATTTTAAAGCTAGAAAATTTTTTGAGGCTTTTCAGTTTCTAATGATTTTTAATCAATTTTTAAACACTTGGACAGAATTTAAGTCATCGTAACTTGAATCCTTGACGATCTTCGGTCTTAGTTTCATACTTGATAGTTCATAAAAAATTATTTAAAATTTGATTAGGCGATACTTAGTTTAAAAACATGTTACAGCCGAAAATATTTCAGGATCTAAGCCGACACACTAATTTTTCAAATATCTAATCACATTTTAGTTGTACTTCAGCTGAAATGGTATTTTTAGTTACCTCACGATCTTTACTGTAATTACTTTAGCTTCCTAAACAATTTTTAGCTCCTAATCAAATTTTCAGCTGACTACTCAACTTTTTTAACTTATCTTTAGTGGATCTGTTTTGTGTTTTACAGGCTGCTGAAAAATTGATTATAATAAAAACCTAAAAAATACCGTAGTATTTGTGAAAATTGTTGTAAATATGTGTCCCAATTTGCGGTTTTTGTACGAATCCAAAAAGCGCGAAAACCGAAACTGGCGTATTATACAAAAATTTTGTAGAGAATTATATTATATCGTTTTATTATATGAAACACCCTAAAGTGAAGTCATAAAAGACAGACGCCTTGTAGAGTTGAAGAATGAAATTTGTATATTTTATTTATTACACGGAGGGTTCGGTTGAATGATACCTCCATCACTATTAAATCAAATAAAAGTTTATAGTTCAACCACATGTATATTGGAGACATTTATATAGAGTAATATAGCAAGGTGTGTTTTAAGATTTCTCTCCAAGGAATTTCGTCCGTTTTCACAACAGCACAAAAGGTTCAAAATGGATTATGGCATGACAACAATATACTTTTACAATGGGGCATCCATGATGCAAAATCTGGTACCTATTGTGGGTACTTAAAACTTATTATTATTTCTATTATGCACTATGATGCTGCATGGGGATTTTACTGTTTGAGTGTTTGTTATTTGACTTTTGGGATAATTACTATTACTACTGTAATCGTTATTCATATCATTGATTTTCTAGTGAGTTATGGCATGACATTAACAGTCGTTTATCGTGTGAGTGTAAACTAAATCGGATTAAAAGTCTTCATTACATTAATAGTATTTTGTTTATGCAACTAATAATATAGAGGGGCACATATTAAATTAGGACCCTTGTCGATATTAAATCACTTCGAGCCTGCGGTTCACGCTCTTATACTCTCCAAGTCATTCATTCCAATAAGCGATCCCCTTTTGCAAACTGTCACTACAAACTTTTTAAAGTTCACAGCAGAAATAAATTTAATCATTTATTTTCGCGATATTTTTTACTTCGCGCCTTGTGATTCAATTACCATGGCCATTAATCAATTTATATATTTTTATGAGAACATTTTCGTAATGAAAATGCTTATACTAAAGCTGAGGAGGGTAAGCTCATGCCAGAATCTATCAATAACTCTCTTGCTCTTGTTCTTGACTTAATCTTTTCAATTCGTAACAATGACTACTATATTTATTTAGGAGTTTTAATTTATCTCATCAACATTATCATCAGGATTCGTTTTTCTAAAAGTTTGGAGTTGTATAGATAATATATTTACTAATGTATTGGGGGCTGTTTATAAAAACAGATACAGACATTGTTTGATTTATGTTTAGAGCCCGAGCAATAAAATTCTTTAAAACGTTGTGGCTTTTCGATCTTTTATATGTGCAATTTTGTCGGCGATCAACGTCCACATTTTATCCACACACACACTCGCATAGTGGTTGTCGCTATAAATTGATGTGCGGACTTTTATTTTTATGAAAATACAGATATGTGGACACATTTCGTGCTATCATATATTAGACGTGTTTTTTGAGTTATAATATGTACGTCAGCTGGAACTAGTGTAGGGGATGGTGTCTTTTGGATGAGGGAACGTCTGCCGGGGGACAATGTGGATTTAGTCTTTAGCATAACTATAACTGATTTATTATTAGTTTGAATAATAGGGCTTAATGCCCTGTTTTCATAATTAAACCCCGATGCACACCCCTTGCGTAATGTGTTGCACATGATTTGCATACAATTAATACACACTTCAGAATTGTTATCTTACCATAGCTTTTTTAGAATTAAAGTTTAATTAATTACTAAAAATATTGACAAAAAGCTGCCGTCTTTCTTCATGTTCTGGACTAAAATTACCACTCTATAGTTATTTTCTATTACTTACATTTTACAGAGCGTTTATGAGATAATACTAAAAAAGAATATCTGATGTAGCCAGCACATGACTATCTGATACAAACCTGACCTAATTTATATTTTGATATTTACTGTTTTCGATGCTTAATGAAATAATATTGCAAACTCGGAATTCAAGTGAAAAGTTATGAATTTTTTAAATATCTTTTTAAGTATCTACATATATTTTTACGAAACTGTGAGAAATATTCAAAATTAATTGCTTTGAGCAGTCGGAAAAAATTCAAAAATTGCTATTAATATACATCAAATTAAAGTAGGAGGTTTAATGTATCAGTGACAAAGTATTTCATGTAATTTAGAGCGGCAGTAGCGATTCTACAGCTAGTCAAAAACATGAAAATATTGACATTTTTCTATGACTTTTGGAAATAATATGGAGTCCCTCCATAAGGTGACCCTCTACGGCTTCCGAAATATGTTCTAAAAATCGGAGTATCCCCATATAGTGATCTAGTTTAAATTTGAGATTTCCCAATTTTTTTTTCCATATTTGAGTGATGTAAAGAATAAACGAAGAATTTTGGTAAAATCGAGTATTCCACATGGATATGCTTAGAATCAGCAGAATCTCTACGTCAGGTTTCAGCTCATTTTATGAAGATCTTGTATATTTTTCAGAGGCCTAAACAAAAATTAAAAAAATCACAGTTTTTCCATGGAAAGACCTTCGATTCTCATGAAATATATTTTCTTAAGTAATTGAAGGGCATAGAAAAAGTACCTATACCTAATCAGTTTTTCTATATGACACAATGGAAAGCAGTTCTGGCAGGTGGAAAATCACTATGAGCAGTCGAAAAAAAAAATTCAATGTTGCTAAATGTATGTAGGACATTAATTTATTAAATTACAGGCTTTCTTAAAATTACATATTTTATGTAAAATCCCGTGAGACATGTAATTTTACCGAGTTACGTACTTTTACTATGATTATCATTGGTCACTTGGTGGCCAATGATTATCATAGTAAAAATACACGTTTACTTTTTTCAGTGTAGCTTGGAAAATACTGAAATGGTAGCCAATAATCACGTGCTGTCCACCTCCAATATTTTATTAATATTAAAACAATTTTATTATAGTGGCTAGTAATTTTTAAAGCGCCCATCTTCCTGTTTTAGATCCTGTGAGCCATCAGAAGATTCAGCAATTCCACTTTATCTGACAAATAGAGCATGATACTGAAGAATAGTTTTTTTCTTTTTATATATCATAGACTATGTAAAGTTAATAGATACTAATATTTCCAAATTTTCATTGATTTGATGCTTTTTAATTATGCTCATAAAATATTTTCACAAGGATTCTACTTAACAAAGCGCGAATCCTCGAGGATTTTTGGCAAGATATTCGAACTTAATACAGTTGTAATGTTTTATAAAGTAACCCAGTGCGGCAATTTAGAAACTTAATAAAAAAGTAAAGGCGTTTTTGAACCGGATATAATCCTTGTAGCACACGCCTTTCTTATAGTTTGCAATTTCCACTTTCATACAGCTTTCATATAGGCTTTTGTGGAAAGTGTATTGGGTTCGTATCTTGTTTGTTTGTGTATAGTGGTTGGAGCCAATTGAAGCGATATGTGTCAACACATGTGCATTACATGTACTACACATTACATTCACATTACAGTGAGATTTAGCGTTATCCAACACGCGACCGGCACGAGACCTTAAACTAGTGAACTTCTGATACAAAGCAGCCAAACCAACCAAATAATTCTTGTGGGGTTCGGTGGTGATTTAAATATATTAAAAAAATTGTTGGTGGGGGAAATGGAAATGGAGAAATGTAAAATTTAAGTAGAGATTATGAGTGAGGATTTTATGATGAAACGCGATTCCGTTTGCAATCGCATAACTGGTGTAATTTGAGTATGAAAGAAGTAATCCATCGGCCATCGCACGCTGGAAACTCATCGGGAATGATCTAATCCCCCCTGGGCTTGTGCGATTTTTCTCGAAGCAGTCGTGGCAAATTTCCCATTTACCCCTCTAGTTTAAGTCTAGACAAGGACAGTGCAGAAATATGGAAATCGTGAGCTCAAATCTTGAAACGACAAGCACATGTGTCGACACTATTAAATTAAATTTCTTTCGTTTGCGAAAAGAATGGTTCAAATTTCTCAAATTCGAATTATCTACTTTACATTCATTTTAAATTTAGAGTGCGCGTGGAAAACTTTTGAACGTTTTTAATATTTAATTTTGTTTGATTTACGATTGTAGTCGTGTTCAGGTTTAAATGAGCGGAACATATGGGGTCAGTGGGGAATTCTATGCTACTTTTGCCTTTTGGGACGACGGAGCGCGGGGGCGGCTAAGGGGAAGAGGAGATGGTCATGTGGCGGCAAGCGCTAACTCGTTGCTAATGCGAAAACGATTGCTCCTAGCTTGCTATGAATTCTCTTCCAAGAAAATTACTTTTTCATTCTATCTATAGCATTCTTTACCAATATACTATAAGCCTTATTCATTCATTCATTCTTAGATATTCTTAAATTCAAATTTTCACACATTTGTTTAGCTAATGTATTCTAACATATTTTTTAAAACGCATTGATTTCGTCAAAATAACTATTTAATATTTTCTAAACATCCTATTGTTAACTTTATAATAAGCCGAGTATCTACAGGGCGATATAACAGAACCTTGTCTTGTCTATTGTAATATTAATCATAATTTCAGCTTTAATACAAACGAAAAGTGTTATTTTCCTGTTCTAAGCAAACTAAAATAAATATTTTCTTTGTTGAAGGGTTTCTGATACTTTAACTATGGTATGTTTTTGTTTTTTGAAGCCAAGAGATAGAAAAAAAAAGAGAATCACCAAAAAGGATTTTTATTTGTAGTTATTTGTAGCTAACCTAACCAATTTTGTACAATTTGGGTTAGAATAGACAGTAAACGCGGAATTTTTAATCTATTTCAGTAGTTTTTCAAAATATTTCAATTTTTGAAATAATACAGAAGCAGAGAAATATAAAATTATCCAAAGAATTTATTCAGAGTCGTAATTTGAAAAATACATAAATGGATGAAATAAACTTTTAAACATTTTGCCTGTTCTAAGCAAATTACAATAAATATTTTCTTCGTTGCGGGGTTTCTGATACTTTATTTATGGTATGTTTCTGTTTTTTGGAGCTAAGAGATCGTAAAAATAAGAAAATTCTAGAGAATCACCAAAAATTACTTTTATTTGTAGTTATTTTATAGCTAACCTAACCAATTTTGTACAATTTGGATTAAAATAGACAATTTTTGTTAGGTACAGTAAAAGCGGAATTTTTAATTAATTCAGTCATTTTTCAAAATATTTCAATTTTTGGAATAATGTAGAAGCACAGAAATATTAAATTATCCAAAGAAGTTATCAAATCTATTCAGAGTTGTAATTTGAAAAATATATAAATGGATAAATGAAACTTTGAAACCTGAAAAGTTTAGTCTTTCATTTACGAAAACCCTGAATCCGCACCTGGATGTACTACATATCAAGTAAAGTTTCGATACAATTGAAAGATCATGCACAAAAGGCACTTAAATAACGTTTGTCCTTACGGCTCTGTTTCCCCTCAATTTAATTACTCGATCCCTTCACTCTTAATTACTTCAATAACAGTCGAACTAGAATATTGAATTGGGAATTGATGTTTTGTTTACAAAATTAAACAATACTTAGTAAATTTAGCCATAATGCCTACGTAATTGTCCATAATATTTCCTGTTGAAAGGACTAAATTTAAATTGTGTATCCTTAGCTTACCGGCGGTCTTTTTGAAACAAAATTAATATGACGAGTTTGTTAGAAGACTATTTGTAAAAAATGTCATTATTATACGAAACTATTGATGGTTACACATTATAACATCAATAATAAAGCGCAGTAGCCAAGTCATCAACAAATGAACACAATGAATATAAGAAATATTAACTGAAAATGCTTTGATGGTATACTGTTTTGCCGCTACTGGGATTTTGTATGTTAAGATGGCGCTACTCAGGCGTGTTAAATCATCATCAAATTGTATTCAGGAACTTGCTCACATTGGGCTTGGACGAGACACTATAACATATGACGCTATAAAGCCGCAACTCTACACCAACCACACCAGAACATAAAATAATATTAAAAACTTGTAAAATTACCATATTACATTAAATATTTTTTAAAGCGCGCGCCCAGGGAAAAGTTTCCAATACGGTACTGCCCTAAATTTAGAGTATTTGTACTTCATGTAAAAAATCTTTTCGTAAAACCAAATCTCGCGTTTTTAGCTGTACTATAAAATTCAATATGATATAATAGACATTTTTTTTAGAAAAATTAGTTATTTCGGCAAATTATCATACATAGTTGTAAAAAAATTAAATTCAGATGTGATGGCTTGAAAAAATAATGGAAATCATATTTTGCAATAACATGTTGTTACAAAAGAATTTTCTGTAAGAAAAAATTATGTTGAAATAATTTTCTCTCTCGAAAAAGTTTTTGTTTAAAATCTAAATATTTTTTTGGTTTTAAGATTTGGAATATAATAATTATGTATATGAATTAGTTTTAGTTTTATGTCGTATACGAAATAGTGAAGAGGTGTGTTACTTACGTTCAGTTATTAATTATACATTATTCTATACTAATTTCTTAATTAATAAATCGTTTCTTGCGTGTAGTTCGTTGTTACCTACAATTTTGTGAATATATTCTGTCTTAAGTGTATAATAATGACAAGGTTCTTAAATAAAATGTAGTTTTGTGCACTGAGAGTGCAGTGGTTGATGATCGGCGCTAAAAAGCAAAAGGGATCAAGATAAAGGTGACAAAATTTAGCAAATTTTCATTTTCGTTGTGGTTATGTGAGGGGTCTTCTAAACTACTGGCCAATTTAAACGTACCAAGCGAATTTTTAGGTTGAATTTAAAGTCAAATATTTTGAAAAGGAGAAAAGATATCAACATGAGGTTTTCAGGATTCAAGAGATAATTTTATTGCGAAAACGATAGTGTTACCCGATTTTTTTACTTTGAGGTACGTTACTATCTACAGGGTATGAAAGAAAGTCGTCTTTTTTTTCTCAAACTTTATACCTACCGGAATTCCACAAAAAATGTTTTATATTTTTTTGATGTCGGTTTTTTTAGTCCCAGGTTAATGAGGAAAAAAGCAATTTCTCAAAATTTTTATATCCCTCTTATTTTATAAGATACTGAATTTTTTATTAAATTTAATATTGTTGAACAGGTTTTTGCAATAATAATTATGCTGCCATTCTGAAAGCAAATGTCATCATGTGATATGTCGATTAAAAGGTAATTTTAAGTAGAATCTAATTCTTACGGAAAAAAATATGCAGGGTTGTTTTAAAAATTTTTGAAAATTAGTAGGTGGCCCTTCCGGTGAAACCGGAAGTGTCATCAGATTGTTTTTAACGTCAAAATGATTATCCCTTTCAACAATCAAACCATGCCAAATTTCAAATTAATACAGTTAAATGTAACAAAGTGGTGGGGGTTGTAAAACGATTTCGTTGCCACCCGGTATACACGAATATGAGCAAATTTTTGAAAAAGTGAAAAACCCGTTTCGAGGATATAAGTCACTTAAACCAATGGTGAACATAAACTAACTAAATTCCGTTCTATTCCATTAAGAAAATAGCCTCAAAAAATGAATTAAAAAATTTACCAATTAGCGAACGTGTACCGATTTTTGATAAGCCACTGGTTACCAATAAATAAATGAATGTACAAAAAGTGTACTTTTTATAAGAAAGCCATTCATAAGTTATCATAATCAACTACAGAGATTGGTTCTTACAAAACACAATACGGCCGAACGACAAAAAACAAAGAAAAAATCAAATTTTCAGCAAAAATTCGGTATCTTATAAAATAACAGGGATATCAAAATTTTGAAAAACAGGTTGTTTTCCCATTAAGTAAGGACTAAAAAATCTACATAAAAAAAATATAAAATTTTTTTTGTGGAATCTCGGTAGTTATAAAATTTGACAAAAAAAAGAAGACTTTCTTTCATACCCTGTAGATAGTAATGTACTTCAAAGTAAAAAAATCGGGTAACACTATCGTTTTCTCAATTAAATTATCTCTGAAATCCTGAAAACCGCATGTTGATATCTTTTCTATTTTTCAAAATATTTGATTTTAAATTCAACCTAAAAATTCGCTTGGTACGTTTCAATTGGCCAGTAGTTTAGTTAAGATTTCTGATTTTTTAAAAAGTTTATATCTTTTGAACGCATTATAGATGCCTACATCAAACTATTTAGATATCTAACTGCAATAATTTGATTTTCACTTTAATAGAGGAAAATTCATACCAAAATGCGCGTATATTTCGTCGCCCGTATACGCTGAAAGAGAAATAATACGTAGTTCAAATTTAGTTGTAGCGGTTGTGTAATTTTCGTTTTGATTTTTAAATTCTTGAGAAAATTTGCTTATGCACATATAATATAAAAAATGGAGATTTTCTTTGATTAAATATTTTAAATTTTGAGTTAATATGGAAAAAATGTACAGGAATCTTATAGGATACTAAATAAAAACAGTTATAGCTGATTTAACTTCGTTTATTCCTGTAAACCAAAAGTTCAAACTTCGCTCAAATCCGCAATTTTCCCCCGAATCGCCTGCAGACTCTCCAACAAAACCCTCAAAGTATGCGGACTAAAAGTCACAGTGCTACATTCGCCATCTATCGTCAAGTCAACCACAGCGCATCGTACATCCTCGTCAACTTTCACTGTAACGTTCTCAAGAGGACTTACTAAAACAACCAATTTAAAGTAACCTGTAAAAACCTTTCAGCAAAATTACTTTTCAGCGAACTAGCTCGAAACTTCGCCGCTAAATTCGAACTTTGATCATCATTGATGCGTTTTATGGACGTGCTGTGTTCCCTTGGTAGACCCAGCTGTTGTAATTCGCTTTGTAGGGCGTTACTATCGCAATTAAAGCGTGTTGCGGATGTTAGAATGTATGTTAAACAGGAGATACAAGCTTTTAAATCGATGTCAGCATCTGAGGATATTTAGATAGTAAGCTAAAAGGGTTTTAATTATTTTATATTAATCAGCCGTACCTAGTTTGGAATCCGCAAACAATTTTCCGGCTTTTTCCATCTAGGAACAAAAAATTAAAACTGGAATTGCTTAGCAAGTTTTACTTACATCTATTGGGGGGTTTACTATTGCGTGGGCGACTAGTTGAGTAAGAAGCTTTAGTTTTACAGAAGATATTCGGGATAAGGTGTTTATTTCTGCTAGAACCCAGTCGGGGCAATCTGCGTCCCCACAAAAACGAAATTTCTAAAATTAACAAAATAAAGTAAATAGAATAGCTTATAAAACACGAATATTTACCATAATGAGTTGAGTATATTGTAATTAAGCAGTAGGAAGGTTTCTGTTAGCAGTAAAAGTATTTTCATAACATTCTTGAAGAATATTTGTACTAATTTCTAGGTTATATTTGGGTGGATTTTGAGGTTATTAACATTTGACACTAATACAGTATTCTGTAACTAAATGTACCTAAAGTTTATCGTTTTGACTAGATTCTAATAGGTGTCGCCAAAAACAAAATTTATAAAACAGTTTTATTTTTTAAATATTCGTTAGAGCAGTACAGTTAGTTTTTAAAAAGTATTGGTAGCATTTTATTTATTATATCAAGGACGATTTCGAGTTATTAACTTTAGTAGATACTTGTACAGAATCCTGTAAATGTGATGCAGATATAAATTCAGCTTTTCGCTACTAGATGTCACGAGAAGAAGAAACGGCGCAATATTTAAAATTTATTATATTTCGTAAGCACTTTAAATTTAGTACTATCTAACTTATAATACACTTATTTTATATTATATATCAATTAACAACTACCTATATAAATAAGGAATATGAGAACGCACACCATTACTACATATGATGTTAAAATAAAATAACAAATAAATTTTTATAATACAATAACTAAGCAAAAATTACTCATAGGATAAAGCCTCAGGCCTTTCCAAGTTTCTGTAATATCTAACATTGAGGTTTTGTCTGTAGCCCGCTCTTCCTCCTCCTACATATCTGACTAATGGCTCTTGAGGAACAAGTTGGGCAACTTGCTGACTTTCCTCTGGATATTGCAGTTGATATCTCACAGGTTGCGCTTCTTTCTCCTCGCGATATTTTGGAGCTTGTGGTCTGGGCCTTTGGTAAATAATACTAGGTGGTCTGTCTTCCACTGTGTGGTACTTCTGAACAGCTGCTTGATACTTCAGTAAAGCCTGCTCATTTGGAGTTCTTTGTGGGTAGTTGTCTTCAGGTTCATCCAAAGTTGTTGCCTGATAACGCAAGGCTTTCTGTTCAGGAGCATACTTCACTGGTCGGACACTTGAGCGTTGATACTGGACCAAGTGGTCTTCCGAAGAGTACTTTGGAGGTTTCGGAGACGTAGCTGATTGATAATCGTAACTATCATCGGAAGTTTGGTAGTCAGGTTCAGGTTGAGGTTGAGGTTGATACTTTGGTTTTCTGGGAACTGGTCTTGTTTTTGGTTTAATTGGTTGTGGCTGGTAGTATTTTTCATCGTCAACATACGAGGAGACTGGAGGTTCTTCAGTTTGTGGTTGATACACTGGGGTCTCTTCTTTATTGTACGATGGAAGCCTTGCTTGGTATCTCAGGGGTAAAGCTTGAGGTTGAGGTTGTGCTTGAGGTTCAAACACTTGAGGCTTCTGCTGTAAGCGTTGTTGGTACTGCTGTTGTTGTTGCAACTGTGCGAAGTAATCAGCGTTTTGCAAGGGGTCTTGGAAAATTCCCTTGGGCTTTTGGGTTTTCTTCTGTGGTTTCTTCTGGATGTTTTGTGTAACATAAATGGATGATCTAGAAGCGTCGTCTTGGGGATCGGCGCCTAGAAGTTTTTGTTGAGCTAAAACGGCGTTTTGATAGGCTACCAAGTTGAAAGGTCTTTGTTGGGGTTGGGGCTGAAGTGGTTGAGCTGGGGGTAATTTTTCGATGGGTTTTGGTGCCTCTGGGTAGTCGTACTGTAGGGGTTGAGGGGCGTGTTTTCTGTGTGAAGAAAATTGAAAGAATAATAAATATTACGCATCCAACCTTGGAATTTCTACCACTTAATTAACTGTCTTAATTTTGATTGATATTGAGGAAGCCCACTATAGCTTGAGGTTTAAATTGTAATTATACGACTATAAGCTAAGGATGTAGCTTACATTTATATTTGCATTTTCTAACTTTACTATACCCATAAAATAATATGTAATTAATTGTGGTGCTGTTGATGTATCACGAATGTAATAAGAATTGATAAATACCAAACATGGTTCTGTAAAGGTTACTGTTACTAGAAAAAATATCAATAGAAAAACAATATAATAATTGTCAAGTTCAATGATACGAACGTAGCGCATGTGTTGCATTTCAATTAGTATATTATAAGTTCATTCCGCGGTACTAAATACCAAAACGAGATGTTGAAGTTATTTTTATAAGGCAACAAAAAATGTCTATGCTATAAAATAAGAAAGTCGGTGAAAATCTACAATGTTGATTGGCGAATTTACATGAAAAGTGAAATTTAACATAGTACATCTGTTTAATTGTTGTAATATATTGCATAGATATTTGTTCACATGTCGTGTACGCGTTAAAAAATAATCTTTACTAAGAGTCTTAACAGAATTAGCTCCGGTTGTTAGGCAGGATTAATTCGAACGATGTTCAGACATAAATCACAACTAATTACAAAATAGAACGGCACAAAATTTATTATTACATTTCCCATGATCGTAAACTCATCCTTAACAAATGACAATATTAGCAGGAATTTTGTCTTGTAAAGGTCAGCAATAAACTTACTGTTGCTGCTCCGATTGCAGAACATATTGAAAAGGTGACTGTTTCAGAGCATTTCTCTGTATGTCATCAGTTTGCTCTTGTTTTACATGTTGTTGTCCAGCGAAGCGTAAATAATTCACTGGCCTTTGATTGTACACGGTTTTAGTAGTTGGAGTAACCTCCTTCAAGTACTGTTCCACAGTTGGTTTTTTCAGTGGAATCCGCAAGCGACTGTATTGATTATTACGTAAAATTTGCTCGAAATCCCTTTGAACTGGATAAGGATAATTCTCGGTCGTTGACTGTGTTTGGTAGCTTGCAGCAGCGGCAGGACCTCCTGGATAATTATAATCAGAATCTGGAAGGTTATCGTCGGAGGAATACTGATAAGATGGCACGCGTTCAGTTCGTCTGAAAAAATTCGCCGAAGAGAGCGGACTTATAGTAAAAGGATGTCGCTTATAATCCTTGGTCTATATTGTGTAAACAATAAAAATTACCTCGATGATTTATAATATTGCAGCTGGCGTTCTTCTCTGTGAGCCTCCTGAGGTTCCACAGCGTCAATGTTGGGGAAAAGAAAACGTGTTCGGGTTTCTACTGGCCTATCGTCTCGTAAAGACTGACAATGCCCGCTAACTAATATAAAGAAAACTGCAAAATAACAAGCAATTAGGAATTTATCACTTTTACTTTTTTTGTAGCGCATGTTAATTCAATAGATGTGCATCAGTTAGTTATTTTAGCAGCAACTGTTGCAGAACATTGATTAGGTTAAATAGTTTAGATAAAAGAATTTTGCTTTAATTGGTTTATAAATTAACTTTCAAAATTATCCGGTTTTTTCGGTGCAATAACTAGATTGTGAGAGAAAAATTTGGTATGTTCACATCATAACATGCATCAGGTGGCATTTTCAGGTGGTAATAAATTTTCGGATGACACACTCTGCATTAAGTAATAGTTACAAGTAATTATATGCAAGACGCCTTTGGCCTTTGGGAGCATGTTCATAAACTAGATTAAATTATAAACAAAATCATCCGTAAAACGAAAGTGGCCCGAATTTGAGACACAGAAAAGTAAAAGGAAATGTGAATATTGTGAATAATTTACTAATTAATAAAATAATGTATGATTTATTGACCAGTGACAGTATTGGATTTTTAGATGTGAGGTGATAGATTTTATTATGTAATCGGTACCTACGCTTCAGGCAAAAACTAGTTATTAAAAATCTGAATAAAAAAATGCGAAAAAAACTTTTTGTATGCGGAAAAATTATTTTAACATAATTTTTACTACAGGGATGACTAATTTTTATGATGAATTAAAATATATGTTTTTGAGACTGTTTTAGTTTTATTCTGGTTACGAAATAGTAAAGACGTTTAGTTATTAATTAATTATATTATATTATATTATTATTATATATTAATTTCTTTGCAAATAATGCATCGTTTCTTACGTTTCTTTCATTTTAGTAAATCTTGTCTTAACTGTATAATAAAGACAAAGTTGATAAATAAAATATAGTTTTGTGAAGTGATCTGCGCTATAATGAAAAAGGGCAAGATAAACGTATGACAAAATTTAGCACATTTTTATTTCTGAAATTAATAATTTCATTATGTAGGTGGGTTCCATGATGATTTTTGAAGTCCTCTGCATAAGACAGCAGCGAACAAGGTCAGAACTATATTTTATTATATCTCAATTTATTGTTGAAAAAACTGTTTAATTTTAATATGTAGTTAAGTTACAGCCAAATTAATGACTGGCAAAATAGTCCTAACCTAACAATCATTTAAAAAATAAAGTTTGACGAAATTAAATTAAATTCGATTGTTATTTTCACCAAAATTATGCGAATTATCGAGTGTATCAACTTTACATGCATTTTATATTTTTGCATTTAAATGTGTAGCAAACTACAACTCCCTCCAAGATTATTTCTTTAATAAAATAGTACCTAAGTGCATTCATGATTTATTGACTGTCTTCAGTTTCTAGCGACGATACATTTTATTTATTATATAATAAGCCTCGAGCACAAGTTATAAATAAACTAGTCATAAACTTGGTGTTTTCTACAGCAGTTTTTAGGGTGAAAAAAGCAAAGTTTCGTAAAAAAGATTATTTTGTACAATTTTCAAACTATTCTTCACAAACTAGATAACAATTCGTAAATTCATTTTAAAAACCTGAATCGTCCAAAATTGAGGCAAATTTATTACAATTTTGAAAGGATTTTTTGTAGAAAGTGAAATAGTTTTTGTAATGCCCAATATTATTATACACAAAAACTATTTAAGGGCCGAGGGCATTCAAATGTATCACGAAATAAAACTACAATATTTAGAAAATTTAAGTAGAAATTCTAATAAATCAAAAATTAAGTCAAATTTTGGAAAAATTAGAAAAGTGTTCTGTTTAAATTGCGAAAAATCTTGAAACTTTACCGAAAATTGTAGTCTTTTTCGAAATATTTGCAAAATTTTGAACTATACAGTGGGCAATATCAAAATTTTAATTTAGGATGTAAGATTTAAGTTTTCCTACCAATATTTTACATAAAAGTCTGTTATAATCCTACAAGAACAATTACAATTATTATTAATCATTAAAATAATTTTTAAGTTAAATTTTCCAAAAATACTGCATAAAATCTGTTCAATTTTTCAAAAATAAAATAAGTATTCGGTGCTCACGTAAATTCCAAATTGTCTAAGCTGCTTTTAATATAAATTTGGCTATTTTTTACAATAACACGGTGTAAAAATTTTGGAATTTGCCACTGAAGTTACCAACAATTTCAAAATTGCACAATTTGCGGAATTTTGGATAATAATTTCGTTACAATATTTCCTGAAACGATCCACTGGTTATACACAAATCACAACACAAAACGCACTTTTAGTGATATAAAAAAATGTATTATTTTACCTAATAGAATAATATTCCACATAGTGAGGGCTAACAACTGAAACAGTGCAGAAACTAAAGCGTAAAGAAGTTTATTGCAATTTATATAGCTTGGTTAAAAAGAGAAAGGGTTTATATCGCCAAGATAGCTTCATTCATCCAATAGTTGCAGAACAAGGTACATCAAAGTTCTTGTATGTAAAAACGATTAATTATATCAAATATTTTACTAGAAAATAAACCGATAAGGAAGAGGCACACGTTACGAGCTGTAAAAAAACTAAATATATCACACATATTTAGTTATGTAAATGAAAGTGCTTGTTTTGCGATGATACACCCAAAAAAATCATTTAAAATGTAATATTTATGTAAGTCATCTTCTGTAGGTGATGATGCTGCTGGCGGTCACACGTTCTAAATATTTATTTAATTAGTTTATGGTAATAAAATCGGGTTTTTAGTATGAATTTTTACGTAAATTTAATTGACACAGTCTAAGAGTACATTTTAGCCAAAAATGGCTTCAGTTTTAAGTTTAGATAATTGCACTTAGCTTCGTCCCTCATCGAAATAAAAGGGAGCAATTTACATTACATAACATTTGCAACAAATTATATGCTTTTAATAACCATAAATGATCCATGGTACCTTCGAACAAATCAAATATTATAATTAATTTACTTTCTAAGGTAGCAAAGCAATAAATACACTTAACTTTTTTGTATGTTGTAAAATAAAGTAACATTTGTAAAAATGTCGATGTTGCAATTATGCAATCAACAAATAATTGATAAAAAGTACCCACAATCTTTGAGATTTAATTTCTTTATTGATCATCCATCGATAGTACATTGTTGTTGAAGGTTAGTGGTAAAAATCGTGACGGTATAATAACAACTTGGAAAAAGAAACGAATTTTATCTTCTGGATTATTGTTATTGTGATTCTTTGTTTTACACAAAAAACCACATATTAAGAAACACCTTGTAAGTTTTTTGTAAAAGTAAAAGGAATTTGGTTTGGTAGGTAGTTTGAAATAAAATACAAATTATTATGAAATAAACCCTCTGATTTAATCTTAAATTAAATTCATACAATCGCTTTTGGTTAAGCCTTCTAATTAATAATAATGATAACCACTACATGACGTACATACGTCTAACAATTGAATCAACAATATCAATGGCACTGGTTAAATATCACCCGATTCTATAAGTATGCGTAAATAACAAAGACTTTGTTTATTTTTTCATTTTTGTTAAATTATTTACAGTACAATAAATGTAACTTGGAGATTAATATAAATTATTTCAAGTCAATAGATCGTAAAATTCATCTAGAGCTTTGTTTAGTTAAATAAACCTATCACTTTCTAATATAAGTACACAGTACGTATTATTTTTTTTATAAATAATAGTTACAAACAATTCGAAATCCTAAATTAATAGAGAAAATCGTTAAAATACAAGTTATAATTACTAGGTACCAAATCTCATAATAGATAGAAACATATAATTCTAACAATGTATTATAAGGTGATAGCAATAATTTTCTAAGAAAAAATAGATTAGGTAATATTAAATAACAATAATTTTGTTTAGAAATACATAACAAACGTTTTAATATACCAAATAAGTTTGTATATACAATAACAGGAAATTAATGTACAAAGACAAAACATTTATTGTCATTTCTTTACAACAGATGTATGAATTTAATAGCGTTTACTTAAAAATTGTCGAAAAAGCGAGGGAAAATAATTAAAATTTGCAGTTTTTACTTATGGTAATTTTCGTTGGTTGCAACGAGCCCGATTTATACGACATAAACAAAAGTGTAGGATATTTAAACGAGTTATACTTCTTTTATTACATCGGACTATAAATGGAGCCCATCGAAATATTTTAGAAAAAATTTGGTATTTTGCATCATGTGTAGAAATTATACGGTGAGCGGATTGGAGGAAAGTTTAACTTATCAAAAGGGCTAAGTGAAGATACTGAAAAACAATAACTTGGCACTGAAAAAACAGAATTGGATATTTTGGGACGAATTTCAGTGAGGTGAGGTTAGGTCCTGCAAAATAATAAGTGGAAATTTTAGGATTAGGAAAAAGTGGAATTGAATATTATAGGACCAATTTTATAATAAATATCTGTGATTTTGCATACTATTCTTAAGTCTTAAAGTACGAGGACTGTATTTTAGGATGAATTTTGCAATAAATATCTGGAATTTCAGATAAAAATTAGATAACGGGAGGTTAGGTCCTGAAAAAGATAATTAGATATTTTAGGATAAATATTTGGATTATCATAGATTAGGATTAGGTTACATCTTAAAATTAAATATTCTAAGACTTTAAGCCTTCACCGTATATTTCCTACATCGTGTTGCTTTTCAAAAAAGGTAACCATTTTACGTTTAACTAAAAAAGCATCCGTGAGTTATCCATATGTTTTAACCGATGATCTATTGACCTGCATTATTTGGGGGTTGTAGTGAAAGTGAAGTAAACGAAAGGCAGAGTGCCCAGTAGAGCAATACGTGTTAATCATAGCGGAGGGAGTAGGTACATCAGTCAGGGCCACTCTGCTAGACGTGACTAGAAATGAGAGGATAAAGGAGTCGAGATGAGCGTGACCTGGGGGGGACGCCCGTGACCTGTCCGTCGCGCCCATCGCTCGGCCGCGGCTGCTTTAAAGGTACTCAATCACAGTAGATTTAATTGTCTTTTTACCAATTTCAAAATTTTATTGGCGAAGAACATCTACAATCTACTAGAATCCAAACATCGAAGTTGCACTAGTTAAGTTAGATTTAGGATAAGGATAAGATAAGGGTACTAGAATTCGCAAGGAAAAGGCGAAAGTGTTGGAATAAAACCTGGGAAAAATATCTAAGCTTCCAGCAAGCTATTCGCCCCTTCCCCGGAAGTGGTCCATAGGTTCTTCAACAAAAACCCATAGTTAGTTAGATTCTATCAAAGATTAGCTAGATTATTTAATATTTAGTATAATTATAATAATGGGTCAGCCGACACCCTGAAGGTGTACGGGATTTTGGGGGGCCCTTGTTGGGTTAGCTCCTATTGACGCCCCCATAAAAATTGTAATAATGTTGTGTTGACCTGGATGAAATAGAATAGAGGGGGCGTGGAGAAGTTTATTATGGAAAGAGAGTGAGAAAGGCGTCTAGTGCATAATTGATTCTTTGGGAGTTGCAATTGCAGATGTATGGATTTAGTGAGAGAGATGGTCTTCGCAGTGTGTGGCGACTTTATACATACAATAGTATAGTATAATGTAATAATATATAGTATAGAATATTGTATATAAATATATTATATACAGGTAAACTCTAATGCCATTTGGTGCAGCTGGCAACTCACGTATAGTCGAATTTTATACCGATGAGCTGGCGTTGCGCTGTGAGCAAGCTCGATTATAAGTCTCTAACTAGGCTACGGTAACGGTAACAGTATCATATCATCATATCAATATTATTGTAATACTAAGGCACAGACCCAGCTCACTGCTTGTTTGCGCAACAAGCACATTCGTGGAAGACAAGCACCGCTGGATATTCTACCCAACATAGGAACGGAATTGAAACTAACGTCACCGACGTTCGACGGTACAGGACGGCCCTTAAGACGCCAGAAACCGACAGGGGTTGAGGGTGTGTCGCCATCAACCCCATCGGTTTGTCCATCTACGGGCAGTTCGCACAGCCTGTCTTGGCACCGGTGTCTTCTATCCTAACAGTTAACAGTATACGTACAAGTGAACTATATTCTATACTACGCTACTTGAGCAGCTTCTAGGTGCGCACCGAGTCGCGCGCGAAATCATTAAAATCCAACAGAAACATCACACATAAATTGGCAAGAAGCTGCAGAAGATCATAAGGCAGTTTATCGTTGTCCTCATTAATATTTTCTTAACAATATTAAGGGTACGAGTAGGTTATTACGGGGACTTAGGGGCGGTCAACTGATCAGACTCTCGAGAACCGGTGTTCTCTAAAGCATCTCCAGCTTGGAAGAATCTGTCCGCATCACACATTAAATTTGCACTATTACAACACTGTCCCGTATGTTCAGATGTAGAAGTAGCAGCTGCCGCCGCCGCAGCCGTCTCATCCATTAAAATAATCGCATTCGGTTCAGGATTCGAAGGATGGGTAATCATACTAAAATCCTCTTGGTCTAAAGTAAACAAAGGAGCACTCCATCGAGGTATATTACTAGAACGCGGAGTACCTCTCGACGTAATCACGTTGGGTGAATACATGCTGAGGTTCGTAGGGCTGATGCCTCCAGTCATCCCGCTCATACTCGGATAGCTGAACAGCTGTAACAAAAACATCAAATAGAATAAGGTCCTGGTGTCTCCCCGTACACACTACCAACATGTCCCGGTTGCCCATGAAAATGGTTGAAGGAGTAGTCTCTACTTGGCGAGTATGGACTGCTTGTCGGTACGGAATTCCTCTGCGACGGTGATTTTCTTCTATCGTGACTTCCAGGACTTAACGGCGGTGATGAACTTATTTCCGGAACATCGTCTGCTGGTGATGTTTCGCTGCATGGTGGTGTTATGCTAGCTGGAGGTGAATTGGTCCCACTCATCGTCACTTCACCGGTAGATCGTATTATAGCTACTGGACGAGCCATTGGTGGCAGAGGGGGTGGTGGAAGCATTGTGGATGGAAAATACTGAGTTTTTGGACTACGGGATAGATTTGATTGCATCTAGACAAAAAAAATATATTGTGTACAAATTTAAGTTAAATTCTCAGTTAAGCAAAGTAACTATAGTACAGAGCAGTTAAGGTGGCGTATACGTCAAAAACAACACAAAAGTTTGCATTTTTCTTATTCTTTCTCTTCCACAGGATTGGAATCAATTTTTTGTAGGTTTTAAAAAATTCCAAAGGTCCTAGGCATTAAAATTCTTGCTCATATTTTAGTCTTTTATTTTAGCCTCTTATTTTATGATATCTTTACAAAAGTTTGTTTTGCAATGTTTGTTATGAATAAGGTACAAAAATTTATTATTAATGGTACTAATTACTAAAAGCTGCAATATTTGAAAATATTGCGTGGCTTTAACATAAATATGTGAATCTTCTTTGTTTCTTTCTATTTTGGTCTTAATAAACAAAAGTAGACAATAGCTGAATCAAAAATTCTTCTAACCTCCGTTCCTTCATTAATGCGAACTTTGTGAACGGCCCTTGATTCTAATCGCTCAAAGTTCACAAATTTAAATCAACATTACTTAATCTAACCTCATTTTAATAGGTTTAAGGTTAAAGGAATAAAGGATCCTTTATATATTCTGTTTTCACATAGTTATAAAAAGTACATTGTCCACTTGCGTTGGATGTAATGTATACTTAAGTTCTTAATAAAGATATAAAAAAGGTTCTAAAGTAATTTGCAGAAACAAGAAAAATAGCGGAAATAACCAAAAACTGTTTTTAAATTGAATAATTGTTTACTATTTACGTTGTTTGCAGGAACACTTCAGAAACTAATTAAAAATTACTAATTATTTTACGTAAGTACACTTAATATGTTGAAGGATCCTTCACCAATTCCCTCTTTTCATTTAGTTTTAGAAGTTAAGTTGGATGTGACGTACACGCCAGCTTAAGCTATACGCACTATAGTAAAATTTGAATGGATTTACTTTTTCACTTACCTGTGCGTTTTGATTGCTGTCTGTTTCCTGGCAAACAAAAGTAACAAAATCGGAAAGAGTATCATGTCCATTCTCAGGGTATTTAACTTGGTTTTGGTGTTGATGATGCGGTTCGGGACTATGTTGATAAAATAAAGTACTTGGACTTGCTTGAGAGCTGGAAGACACTAATGTTGTATTTTGAGGCATTGCTAGAAAAATAACAGAAAAACACATATTTATTTAGTCGTAGTCGTAGATAAGATGTTTCAACATATACAATAACCAACAATTTCCTTCATAAATTAGTTTTCCGCCGACAGCGAGTCTAGAAAAAAGAAGCGCCCTCATATTTGGTATTGATTTTCTGATAGGCGTCATATTAAGAATGGCAAACATTTACTGCGGCAACATTTGGCAAAGGAAATGATATCAGTTGAAATGTTCAAAATGCAAATGCAAGTACACTTACAGTAAGTTGCTGAAACGACCATTGCATCCACTGAGGACGATCGGTCGGCAACTACGGGTCCTTGTTCAGGATAATTATTGCAGTAGTAGGCAGGATGTTCTAATTTTACGTTGTTCATGTTCGGTTGCGGATCAGATAACTCGTGTAAAATAGAAGCTGAAAGATAAAACGGATGTTTATTTGGACAATTTCTAGGAGTTCAATAAAAAAATTACATTTGGATAACTTCCATAATTCCTTTGATGAAAAAACTCCGGTGGCTAATATTATGTCATTACATATAACCCCGTTGTAAGGATTGTGGGTGTATCCTGTAACTGGAAATAATTTCATTTAAATTACATTCAATATTACATTATTAATTGGTAATACAAATTGGGTTGAAACTAAATATTGAAATTGTTACCAATTACCGCCATACAGACAATCTTATTTTTATGTACGGTACAAAAACCTATCGCTTATTCCTGACTGATTAATGTTATTCACACATTTGTTATTCCGATGAATAATGTATAAGTTAGAAACATTAGATGAAATTTTAATGTTTACACATCATGATTAAAATTTGTTTAGTTTTTTAACGATGAGAAATCAGTCAAAAAATTGCTTGCTCCCTATAAACACTCTCTCACCTTTATTTTTTCGTTCATCTTCTTTTTTGTTGTTGTTATTATAACAAACGCCACTTAATATTTCTGCAAAAAAAAACAGGGATTATTTAAAATCATAACTTGCGAATTTAATAAATCCACGCACATCTCATTTGCATCAAAACATTTTTATTTTTAGAACACATTTGTGAAATCCTATAAAACTAAAAATATTTTAAAGGATATTGTGAATAAAATATGCTAAATTTTCAATACTTTGTGATTATATAATTTATTTCAAGAGCTTTCACTTGAAGGACAATTATTTTGTTAAGGAAAATCATTAGTCTAAAAATATTCGACGTGTCAACTGAATTTTTGTAAATGCTACTATACAGAAAATATCGATTTGTAACTTGGAGGTCGTAACTAAACCATAAAAAAACGTATTCACGTGAAAAAAGCTGTTTTATATAAAATATTTTAGTGTATTAAAGTGTGAAAATATTCATTTGGCAGCATACCTAACCTAACGTAAATAAAATAAGTCTTGCGACCTATTGGCATATTTTCAAAAAAATTAATGACATAAACAATAACACAACTTTTGCTTACAAAATAAATGTCTTCAGATTCCTACATTAATAAAATATGTTACAAGTTTGTTTTCTTACCGTGGCTGTTGATGAAATTCGCTAAATACAGATCCAGTTCTCGCACTGACACATTAATATGATATGGATTCACACACAGTCCTGGTTGTGAACAATCAGGATTTTTTTCTAGTCTTTCGCCATCGGTGCTTTCCAATGGTATTGCTTTAAATAGTATCACCATCACAAGGTCCAGACGCCATACTTTATCTGCTTGCCTTAAACAGTCTATTCGCCGCATTTTGCCCTTTTGGTCCGGATTGGAGAGGACACAAACGGCAGGACGTTTTCCTGTTATGCTAAGGACGAAGTCCTCGCGGCACTCCTGCGTGATGTCCTTTCGCAGTTTGCCCAAGAGGCGCGAGGCCCATTTTTGCTTAACCTCGGCTTTTTCATTCTGAAATTGGTAATTGGAGGAACGACAGTCAAAATAAGATATTCTAAAGCTGTAAATGTTTTGGTAAATAACGCAATAAAGTGCAGATGTTTCAAAAATTTGACTTTGTTGTTTAGAAACATTTCGTGCTAAATAACAATCTACCAAAATGCTTCTGTTAAATATAACATAAAATTTACACGTTATATGTGTAGTAGTGGTTACTGTAAAGCTTCGTCCAAAAATAGATCATGATTTTGCATTTGTCTTAGATTTAAGTGCTATTTTTATGTACTTGTATCTCTAAACCACTTTTTGCTCTACATAATAAAATTTTTTGACAATTATGCACACGTTACATGAGTAATTAGCTGCGACGCATCAAAAATTAAATTTATAGTGGATAGTTTCTAGATGTTTAGACCAGTTACCACATCAGTAGATACTAAAAATAAATTGGGACCTTAAATAACAACTTTTTGACCGGGTGAATGACAATTTTAAATTACAATGTCATTTATTTCTATATCTATTTTTTTAGGCACAAGTTTAAAGTGTGCATATACGATGGCTTTTCTATTTTTATAGTGTACCAAGGATTGATATCGCAAGAAGTGTATAAATTTGTATGTGTGTGTATGTGTGAATATATACATACTACATCCATCCTATATCCATATAGTTGTTGGGTTATCGACCTTGGCCATAAATAAATTCAAGAGAATCGAGGAATAATTTATTTTTTCCGTTTAATTATTTATTATTTACCTGGAGAGCTTCTTTACATTGCCGCTCCTCCTCCAAAGACATTCGCTTTTCGTGTTTTTTGTAATATTTTCTTTTAGCAGCTTGAAGATTAAACCATGTGTAGGAAAATGACTTGACGAAAGGCAGCAGTGCCTCGATGAAGGGGTGGAACTCGTCCTAATAACATCACCCACACATTAACAATTATTACAATTCGCACTAATCTGATTTTTTTAAGCCATAACTGAACAAACATTAGTCACGGAAAATGGCACACGAAAATACTGGATTAGTATAAGTTATATTATAAAACGTAAACAGATAGAAACAGACTTTCTGTTTTGAAAACATCAGAGATGCGAATACAGGGTGCGGCAAAGTAAAGGCCATATCTATTCAAACAGTGCGATGTTTTAAAGAAAAGTTGCTGAAACTATTCAAAACAGAAGTTTTTTACGAAGTTATTAAAGAGAGTTTCTAAATTAATTTGAAGAAACAAGAAAAAATAGAGGAAACAGCCAAAAACTTAAGCTGAATACTTTTATACTATTAACGTTGTTTTAAAAGGTGAATGTAATTTTTAAGATTTTAGAAACTAATTAAATCTGGCAAAATATAATTATGTTCTTAAACTATTCGAAATGAGTTTAATTAGCGTTGGTTCTTTTGCCGCACCCAGTATGCAGACCTTAACCCTCGCTTTGGCTTGCAGTGTTTTCAAAACAGAGGGTATAGTGGTAAGCGCCCCATAATCTGACGGTTAAAAAGTACCTAATTTGCACATTGAGCAGAAAAGGAAACAGAGCACACACAGGAGCGAGTTGTGTTAAGTGTTTTGAGGACACCGCTACATATCAACGGATCCGCCATCGAGTAAATAGCAATGTTTGATCACGTAGGGACTTTACATGCACAAAGCAACAACTGCATCGCACAAACAACATTTTATGAGATTGTGTCGCGAAACGCGCGGCAATGTGATGCATTTAAATTGGTTTTTGGTCGATGGGTTAAAAACGATTTGAGGAAAGAAAGCGGTGATAAGGCTAACTGATCGATGTCGCCGATGTTTGTCTAATTGTTTGGGTATTTAAGTGGTCCTCGGCGACACCGCTTCAGCTACATGCGCGGCAGAAGGTCTTCAAATTGTCTACACCCGCATCGGATAGTTAGATAGACTCGCTCGCCTGCTCGCTTGCGCCTCTTTGAATTCCGACTATTAATACCCTGCTGTATTTTTAGCCGTTAGCGAGGAGTAAAGTGACATAGCGAACAGAGAGAACAAATGGGGTTTAGAACACATAAATTAGTCGTCTCCAGCGAGCAACATCATCTAGGACGGTTGTTATGTATGATACGAGCAAAACAGCAGCAAATAGCAACAGTAAAGACAACAATCAATAGGGAAGAATAGAATATTTTTGGTCTTGATAAAGAGTCGATTGAAAATTGGGTGGGTTGTTGGAAGGGTACAGTGTGTCCACTGGAATAGAAGTTTAGATGATTAGAAAATTTTGGAAAATGCTCTTGATTAGCTTGAAAGTGATTTTTAGAATCATATACAGATATTATCCAAAAATATGATGTTGGGTGCTAGATAAAAGTTTGAGCATCTTTTATATGAAACGATTTTGGTTTCTGTGCTATTGATAATAATTGAATTGCAATCATTTTTAAGCTGAGCAAGAACAAATTCTAGAAATTTTGTTATCTTGTTTCATTTTTCAATGGTCACACTGAATAAATTGGAATTGAACGAGTTTTTGCATCACAAGGTGAACACTGAACAGAACAGAACAGAAACTAAACAGAGCATGTACAGACATGAGACAGAAACAAAAACAATCAACAATAATAACAACAAATATAGTATCTATCAGTCAATCAATCAATCAATCAATCAAATGAACATCGAAGCCGCGGTCAGGCCGGGACTTGGGGGACCGTGTCAAAACCCCGACCGGACAGCGAACAGAATACAGAACAGAATAACACTCATGTTAATCATGTTAATTACATATCACGCATGACGGCGCGGGGGGAGAAGGGAGGGTAGCAGCGGGTAGGCACCTGTCCCGAGGACGGCGTCTGGAGGTACGAGGACACATCGGGCTCCACCATGCAGCTGCGCAACGTGTCGGGGATGAACATTCCTCAGAGTCACGTCACCGTCACCGGCCAGCGGCGCGCTGCGTGCCGCCGTTTCCCATCACCAGGAACCTAGGGGGCCTTCAGCTGGTTCCCTCTGGCTAGCCCCTCTTGAGATGTGTTTATTCTCTGGCCGAAAGGAAGCGCGCCAATTACAACCACCCGCCGACGGGTTCTTCATTGATTTCACACTGTGCGCACTGCGGGACTTGGACTTGGGCTTAGACTGATCTCTAACTGAATTCAAGTTGGAAATTGTCTTGCGAGCACTTTGTCCACTGCGACACTCACTCAGCACTAGGTCCTAACTCCTACGCTAGTATGTTTGTTCTTGCCGTCGCAGCGCACATGCCACCGAGACGGAAGACTGCGATACGCCACCACACCAGCACCAATAATACAAACTTCGTCGAACTTGTCGTCTTCACTTGTCGAGCTCTGTCGTTGTTCACCGACTCCGGAACACTCAAAACTTACTGAAAATGTCCGTCACTCCGTCCGACTGTCCAATAGTTCTTGCTTCCCGTTTCTCTATTAATAAAGGGACACGGGACGTCGTCGTCGTCGCTCGGCAGCGCCGCGTGTATTTATATATTGCTACGGCGCTGACGACGGCTGAACCTGGCGTCCGGGCGCTCTTGTTGCCGTATCATTTTGATCTGTCCCCTTGTCTTGTCATGTGCGTTCTTCAGATTCAGATAGTCGCAGTCGCATCGCGGTTAGTCAATTCAATGTTGTCTACCAACTGGCGACGGCGACGCTCACGACACTCTGCGACGGCGTACTTATCAAATGCCGCCAGTTGGCATTACGCGTACCGCCGTAACGATCGCCGCTTCCACGCTGCAAATGCACCACCGCAGATTTACGATGGTTGATGTCTCTGCGTGACGGTGGCGACGGCGACGGCGACGCCGTCAGACCTAAACCAAAGACAACTACTACGACCAGTGGCGGATACACCTCTAGGGGCACACAAGACCAACACTTCCCACTATTCAGATTTTTTATATAATTTTTTACTCTAAAATTAAAAACCGATATATTGTTTAGTTGTTCAGCTAATTTTACGATAATTTTTAATTACATATTCTACTTTTGCTGATGCTACTTATTAGATCATAGCTAGTTTATGATCTCTATCATATTTTTTTAACACGAATCTAGAAGACTGCAAACAAAAATTATTTTATTGAGGAATTTCCACAAAGATCATATTTTATTTAGGTAAATAGAGAAACTACATTCCATCCAAAATTTATATTTCATTAATCTTAGCCATGGGCCTAAATGATCACGATCCGCCACTGGCTCCAACTCCAACTACAATAAAACATCGGATCCCCGCTCTAGCCCCTTAGCTCCCAGAATATATCTTCTATACTTTAAATTATTTAACTATATACACAAACTGCGCATTAATATGTACAAAGTATATAGATTTATATATACATACACATTCATACAGATGCCATTTTTAGATTCACCAGCGTAAGATTCACTACAAATGCTTCTGGTACCACAACACCTCAACACCTGGGCTTGTATATAAATAAATAACGTGACGACACACACGTCCTGTAAATCACTTTCGTAGTTTTTATTTGAAACTTACTAGAATTTTTGGATTTGTATTGTTATTGCAACAATGAACAAAGCTGGGAATAGTAAAAGTTTACAATATTCTCATTAGGAGTTTGAATTTTTTAGAAAATGGTATTTTAAAGTTTATACCAATATAACATAGTTTAATATTTTTATTATTTTGTAGATTCTAAACAAAATTTATTGCTTTGAATTTTTCAGAAAATAGTAATTGTTCAAAAAGTTCGTCATATTTTTATTAATGTATATACTAATATAATAAAGTTTGGTATTTTTATGAGTGTAGTAATTTTCTGTTTAGTAGATGGATAAAAAGGAATTCTTAACAAAACGAATCTAAAACATAACAATATTTTATTTGGTTTTTTTAAAGAAAATATACAAACAAACAGAAACGATTTTGTACAACTTGTGCTTAAATTTACTAAAGTGGCCGTAGCGGCCATCAAAGAAAAGTGCACCAATAAACAATGTTTAAAATAATAAAGGAAAAGGGAAAAAAGAACCGGGAAAACTGATCAATACACAAGGCTATGCTTCGACCATTGCAGAAAGTTTCATATTGTGGTTGACTAACTGTACTAAATCGAGGTCTCTCAATTCCCTGAAACAAAACCAAAATTACTACATAGAACGTTCTTTGCAGATATAAAACCCTCACTCCTACCCGATAATCATTAAGCTCCGAATGAATATCCTCGTCTGAGTATCCTTTCATCGCTTTCGTTGCTATTGGACCCATGAAATTATTAACCACAGCAAACTCCATTAAGGACATGAAAACGAACACTGAGCAACTGGACATCCATACGTCTATAGCCTTAACATAGGACACCGGTGGTAATGATTGTTGTGACTGAGTGTTTTGTGTAGCTGAAAGAATTAAGTTTGTAACCGGCGACTTCGCCATTTTTGGAAATAAAACCTAAAGTTAGAAGGGATGTCACGCCTAATGTAACACGTGCTGGAATGGCCTCTGGTTTAATCCAAAATGATATCCATGACATAACCACGATTAAAGCTGATGGGATATACGTGTGAAATAAATGATATCCCAGACGACGTCGCAGATTAAACACGATTGCTAGACAGGTGAAATTTCCTGCAAGATACGTGTAATTAAATTCGTCCTGAATAAATTAATGTTAAAAATATCAAACCCAAGCTGCTCAGCTGAAATTGCTATATTTATAATAAATCACGTAGAAGATTTTTGTTACGGTTTAATGCATTTTTTAAGACAACAAGGACAAACTATAATTAAAACTTAGGAATAGTTCAAATCAAATACGTTTGTCACTATAGCTAGCACTCACAAGTAAACTACTTTGTGATTCATCAAGGAAATATTGTTAATTTGCTTTTAAGCAGCTTTGACACGTGGTGGATGTGCATAACCGGACATTTCAGGGACACCAGGTATATAAAAAGTAAAAAATTCGCTCCACAGTTGAACATAATAATTTTTTTTAAAACTAGCTAACAGGTTGGGCGAACTATAACAGAGTAATTTCAATGTGGCGCTGTTTTAGTTAAATGAAACACCCTGTATATGTTATGAACAATGTTGACGATTTGTACTTGTAAAAAAAATTATATTTCAATTTCTAAATACTGGGGTTTCATTTATTTACTACTACTATGTAGCGAAAGGAACATTTCCAATGACGTGTTTGATTATTGTAAAATTGTATTGCTTTAATAACTGTGATTTTTATGTCCTTACCAGTCGAATATTCAATCGTACAGTCCATGGTATAATTATTGGAAATATCGAGTTGTGGTAACTCAATTTCCGGATTAACGACGAGTGGATCCGTCATATTCCAAATGAAAACCAAATCATGATCCGTATGGGATACTAAAAAGTCTAATTTGCAACAAAACTATAAATGTAATATTTTATCTTACGGCTTTCAATCATCATAGAACAAATTTGAGTATCGTGTGGATACGATTCAAATTTCATAGCGCAGGATAAGACTAAAGTTAATCTATAAGAAAATAAAAAAGTTAGGACGCGGAAAGTTTGTCGGGAAGCTAAAAGATAAAAAGTATTAAGCGCGAAAAAAGTTTAGATTGAAAAAAGTTCATCTAAAAAAAGTGTTCTTGTTGAAAATTTGGGGCAGCTTATATGTTATTATACAGGGTGTTCGCGCGAAGTGGCTCACTATTGCTAACTTCGTTATTATTAGAGCTACAAAGTCGGTTAAATTAGCAAACTAGTAGCATTTTTTCCGCTGATTACAATGGTGAAAACAAAAAAACAATTGACCATCTGGTTTTCGAGATATTCACAAAAATATCATTTTTTTAAATGGAACACTATATATTTTTGCAAAAATCGATGACAAATTAAATTCTGTACAAAAAATGTTCTTAATTTTTTTTTATATTAATTTAAAATAAGCGAGTTATTTTGAAAAAAACTTTGCAATTCTTTAAAATCAAGTAGCCATAAAACGGAATAGTAATTTATTAAAACCAAACAATCATAATTTTGAATTTAAGCAAGTTGAAAAATACTTGAAAGAATAACGGAAATATTGAAAATTTACAAAATTATAATTTTCATGGCTACTTGATTTTAAAACTTTACAAACTTTTTTTCGAAATAACTCCCTTATTTTAAGTAATTGTCAAAAAAGCATAAGAACATTCTTTGTTCAGAATTTAATTTATCATCGATTGTTGCAAAAATATACAGGGTGTTCCATTTAAAAAATGTTATTTTTGTAAATATCTCGAAAACAGCGGAAAAAATGCTACTAGTTTGCTTTTTTAACCGACTTTGTAGCTCCAATAATAACAAAGTTAGCAATAGTGAACCACTTTGCGCGAACACCCTGTATAAATTATTTAAAAACATTGGAAATTTCCGAATAAACTCGATAATATTAATATATGTAACAACTGAAAAAAAATTTAGTCTGTAGATTTACGTATTTTCAGGCTTTTTAATCTCCTCACTCTGTATTTTGTAATTCTTACTTGGACATGTACAGTAACGTTTTATCGTGATACAACCACAGATAATGATTCGGTATGGTCATTTCATGAAACGTAACACTTTTGGCGTTTTTAAAAAAACAGTCCGGCCGCCAAATGCTGTGCAGCCACTCCACATCCAATATCCTGTATTCCTCGCTCATGTTTTCAGGCAAGCGTAATCTAGGATCACGCCAGCTTTGTGCTAGGAATATATCAGTAACATATGTCTGGAAAAAGTAAACATTTAAATGTAAAATGTTAACGGGATAAGCTAATTAAGTTTTGTGTTGTTTCAGGGTTATTATAGTGCCCTAGTTATGTCCTAAAGTTTAAAAGCTGACATTTTCAGGATCAGGGGGTTAGTATATGTAACCTATTGCATCATCAGGTCAGAGGGTTGAAAGGGAAAATTTAAGAAGTGGGAAAAAGTGTCATTATGTAATCTAAAAATTTATCTGCAGAATTTTATGACCACGACATTTTAAAAATTACGTATACCTTCCTGAGCAAACTAAAAACTTCGACACGCTAACTAATCTCAGATAAACCATTAATCTCATTAGTATATCCAAAACACCCAATCCCAACTTTAGATTAAGTAGGTATCAATTATTCAAATTAAAACTGATTGCAGTAAACCGTAAAATTGACCCAATTCTGCTATTTTTTGCCAACTGATTGATGAGCTGTTTTTCTAGTTTCTTATCCGTGATGAAGACCAATAGATTTAAAATATGTACAATTTGCTGTCACTATGATTGATGATTAAGCCTTTATTTGAATAATCCATCATGCATATGCTAATGTAACATTTCGATAGGTAAACAATTTTTGTGTGTGTGTGCTTTAAGTTTAAGACAAAAATCTATAATATGAACTTGCCATTGATTCTTCGTTGATAGAATCGAGGGAAAGTACAGTAACATGGAAATAGACTATAGTCGGTTGCCCTTGTGATTTAGGCGCGCGATTTTTGTCGTAGTTTTTCGGCTTAATTGGAAGTATGTCTCTAAGAGACAGACTGGTTTCCTCAAAGAAGTCACCACGAATAGAGTAGTTGTTACTGAAACACGTTTTTGTATTTTTATTAGTTTAATGTCGCAAATAATAAAATATTTTATGTATAAGAAATAAAAACTGTAGTACTTACAAGGTATTAGTGCTCATTACATTTGAGATCGTACATAATAGGGCCAATAAAACACAAAGTTTCATGGTGAAACACAATTTCGTATAATCTGTACTCTGCTAGACTAAACTATGGACTAGCTCCTCACAGTTTATACATAATTAAATTATTCTATAATAGGCTTATAGTTTTAGTCACACAACACAATCACTGGGCTGCAGCCCCCAATAATAAAATGCACTGCCCTAAGCTGCTTATGACACATAAAAGGCAGTGTAAATGAGAGAAGAGTACAAAAATAAATATAATCAGTCTTACACAAGCAAACTCTTTGCTCACTCAATACTGCTATGTTGAGAGAAAGAAAATGGCTTACAAATTGGTATTCTGATGGAGAACGAAACAAATTCTGCCCGTCGCACAGCACTAACACAATTAGTGTATATATGGGGGTGTCTAGTTTACTTACCACTTTTCCTACAATTATTACAATAATTTATTTAATATTGTCCTAATTTTCTACCACAGGGTAAACCTTATGATTAAAAAACGTTTTTACAAAATCACTCTATATATTACACTAAAACAGAAAGTCTTTATCATATTTTACAATAAATATAAGCGTTTCTGTACACATCAACACTAATTTTTTTGTCTTTACATATTATATAAATAAAAAAATATTTTCGCTTTAAAATTAAATAAGCATAATATTAATTAGCTGGTTGATTCACTGTGAAATAACTCGACAATGTTTAAGTTTAAGCAGCCTAATATAAATGGTTACCTTCAGCAGAATACCATTTGAAAACTAAAGTACCAGAAGCTGTCATATTTCAACAAGAGTCAACATGATAAGACTGAGAGTAACGCAACGAGTATCTTCAAATTCAGGGGTGTCATGTTTCATATTAAAACAGTCATATTCAACTAAAGTTACATTTTTCTTAAATTCACCATGAAGGCAACTCTTATTCTATCCGAGATTCACATAGATTCTACCTTAATTTATCTAGTTTTAGTGTACTGCAGATCTGATAAGTTTTATATAAAAAAAATTTTAGTTATGTACACCATGAGTATTGCATATAATACATAGTTTATGACGTCTTATCCACCATTTTGCAGTTGGAAAAATGGAACATTGGAGATGAAAATTTCCTATGAACATGAACTTTCCTTATTAGTGGAATTTTGAGGTGTTATCTACAAGATATCTCTGCTAAATCTTAAAGAGCGTCTTTTGATGTTTTTACGGACACCCTGTATATAAGGCTATAATATCTAACAGTTTTTGGCACTGGAATATAATATATAAAGAAAAACCTTATTCAATGGGAAACTTTCGATTGTATTATTAAAAATACACAAGTATAAAAACTGGCCGTGGCTAGAGTTCCATTAAACGCAGAATCTCGATAGAAATAACTTAGGAGGACATGATGAAAAAGTACAGAGATTTAGGAATAATCGTTCTAAGGAAACCAATAATTCATTACAACTGGATAAAAAAATTTATTGATATGTAACATGCGAAGACGAAGAATTTTTCATTACTCCTATGTTATTTTATCAACCGATTTTGCATAAACTTGACTTTGTAGCCAAGGAAAAGTTTTTGATGCCCAACAGGACTTTAGCCACTGCCGTAATATTTCGAGGAAATACACACAACCACCAAGATGGCAAACTTGACGTCACCGCAATATTCGAGATTTAAGTAAGCGACTGCATTTTCTGATTACCTAGTCCCCCATATTAAAAGACATTCGATTCGCTAAGTTCATTTTTTGGAGTAGATTAAATTTAATAATTATCACATTAAGAAGTGGACTTGCGAGGCCAGTCAGCATCAGTAGTTGTGTGGTACCAGCCCCAGCCTGTCAACAAACAGATATATAAATATTAACACAGGATTTGTTGTTCTTTGTTTTTGTTTGTTTTTTAAGTATTATTGCTAGTTGCCATTGTCACAAACATTTGTTGAAAATCAGCTAATTCTTGTCCTAACATTTCGATTCCTTGACCACCACCGGTGGATGATCTACCTGGTTCCCCTTCTTTGTTACTACCAGCTACGTTCGGTTTCTTTTTTTCGGCAGTTTCTGCGCTGTCTGGTCGTCGAGATGTCGTTTGCTTGGTGGGAATGACTGGTTTGTTAGGTGGGATTGGAGGAGGTATGCCTCGTCCAGCCGCTGTACCTTTCTTGGGGGGCATTTGAGGTGCCCCTTGGTGGAGAAAGAACCCCGCTTGGGCTGTTTTCGGTGGGGTTCTAACTGTGGAAGCCTGTGGTGTTCCCTGAGCTGACGCACTTGACGGATTTGACTTCAATAAAAAAAACTACTCAAAACCAAAACTTACTTTAGATCTCATTTTAATACCTTTCCGGCAGCTAATGGTGTTGTAGGTGCAATGGCAGTTTGTCGTATTGCCTGTCCCGATGTAACAGACTGGGCAATTCCAGTGGCTGTAAATAAATGAGTTAATTAAATCGGTCTGATTGTTTCAGAAGTAACTTACTGGGACCCGAAACTGGAACACTTGAGACCGTAGCCGTTGGTTGGACGACTTTTGCTACACTACTAATCATGGGTGCAGCACTATCACATGGTAAGGAAGCTCTACTTCTAAGTGCTTCACACTCAGCTTTCAATCGTTGAACCTCTGCCTCTAATTCTTGACATCTGAGAGGTAAAATAAAGATTAAATATAAATATAAAACCTCAATTTTCGGGGTTTTCAACACTAACCTAGTTTCTTTAGATGATAACTGGGCGTTCAAGGTTTTCTTATCAGCTTCGTAAACATGCACCTGCTTTTCAAGCTCGGCTTCCATCTGAAGCGACTTCTTACTCTCCTCTTCCAAACCCTCAGCCATGCTATCAATCCTCGACTTCTCTTCCGATAGAATCTGTGCCAAATCCTCGCTTCGCTTCCTTTCCTCTATGTACTTAACAATAATTTTCTTCCGTTCAGTAAGTAACAATAACACAATTTGCTTTTGTCTAGATCTCTCTTCGTCTGCTAATTCCACTTGGCGTTTCACTTCTTTTTCCAATTTTTTCCTAGCAGTTCGCTCCATTTCTAGCTCCTGTCGTAGGCGTGTTCGTTCCATTTCCAACCCGTAAGTTATATCGTCTCCTTGCGCGGTGTCGTGTTCGTGTTTACATTTTTCTTCTTCGAGTTCTTGTATGACTTTCTTATGCTTGGCTTCGGCTTCTTTCAGGATGTTTATCATGTGCTGATGTGCCCAACGTTGTTGCAAGGATAGTTGTTCGAGCGCTTGAAGCTGTTGCTCAGCTGCAGCTGCCATGTCTCGCTCGCAAAACGGTGGTTTAGCTGTGGGGCCATCAGCCATGCTATCTCGAAGTAACGCTGTGTAAGGATCGCTCATTACAGCTGGCCTGTAGCGTCCAACGTTAACAACTTGCTTCAGTTTTTCAGACTACAAACCAAAAAGTGTCACCTAGTTTGTAATAAAGGATTGCTGTTATTTACCTTTAATGCAGCTATGGCAATATCGCGTGCCTGGATTTCCCCTTCGAAATACGTAACGAATTTAAGTAAATCATTCTTGGAGAGTTCCATTTTCGGGTTTCGCTGTATAAATAATTTTAACAATATAAACAAAACTTGTAATTACAAAACTAAAACAACCTTTAACGTATTACTGCCAGCGTTGCCTCGGTCTAGTGGCTCAAATTGATTGATATCTGGTGGCATTCCGGCTTGTTGCTCAGGAACTGCGGTCAATGGGGCCCCAAAACCAATTCCAAGACCACTCAACCATCCATTCTGATTGTTATTAGTAGCCATATTGGACAATTTTCTATTATCCGGCGTCGTTTGATGCGTTTTGTTTGCTAAAACGGACGCATTTTGGAAGAACTAATTAATACGCACTTGTCGGCACTTCTCATTATGTTTGTTAACACAATTCACACACAATTTTATTTACAGTTGACAATAGAAAATACACTTATAGGTTATTGTGAGAAATCGATTTCGTTTTAGGGGATTTAAATGGTCAATTTTTTTTGACACCTAGTCAGGTTGGTAACACCTTAAGTTTTTTTTTTGGAATTTGTTGACGTAGAACTGGAAATATTCATGCGTAATTTGCCTGTAAAAGTTAAAAATAAATGTAGCAATAATTGTGGCTGTCTGTAATTAATAGAATTCCAAATTTGATCATTTAATAATTGTAGGTAACTGTATTACCATATGCAGGTTTCTTTTTTATCTGCGTCCAAGGGCGGTCTTTACAAAATCTCTTATACAGGGTGCCGACAAACTTTTGAATATTTATTTTAATTTTTTCTTATAAAACTCGTCCATTTCACCACAATTAAACAAAATATACTAAGGATGTTTGGAGATTGGAATTGAGAGATAATTTGTGAGGATATTAAAATATATTGATGTAAAAAAACGAATATAACAATTACATAACATATACACATGACGTGCATTAATAATGTACAAAACAATTTAGCTCACTATGAAATGTTTATTTTATATACTTATATAATCACATAAAGACAATTTCAATTTACATATTTGTCGTAGATAAGTTAATCTTAAGAAATAACAGTAAACAAAAGCATATGAACGCGAAATTAAATACTGTAATCATTATTTTATCATAATAGTAGTTTAGTTATACCCAAAGAACAAATTTAGTATCTGCTGGTGTTAGTATTCTGATTTTGCGTAAACTGTGATTGCACTGCGGCTGCTGCCACATTGGAGGCGGCACTTCTAACATGTTGATTGCGTAAGAATTCCGTCGTAAATTCCTGTTGGGCTTTAGCCATACTGGCACCCGTGCTACGGTACATTCTATGAATCTGTAACAAAACTCGTGAATTACCACAAACCAACTGGGGTTTCTTTTGGGGTTACTTTAGAAATCAGGAACAAATCGGCGGCTGCGGCAGAGGCGAATCCCAAGGCCACAATCAAGGCTATCACGCCTATAATAACTTCTCTTGCTGATCGACCAAAAGAATCAATAGCAGTAATAATCCCTCTGGAAAAAACTTGTTTAAATAACGGAAATTACAGTATGTAGATTACGCTCTTACATTGTTCCAGTACTTGGAATCCCGATGGCCTGAATTGTAGTCACAACAGTTTGAAAGAAGAAAATGAAGAAAAACACCATAAAATTAAACGACGAGTCTGAACGGAATGCTTTATAAGCTGGCCGGAACCAGCAAAGATAAGAAAATGGTGTGAACAGAAGCGTGTACAATATTCCCAAACCAATGACGTAGAAATCTCTTAAAATCACTCCGCCCAGAATATTGAGCAGCATTACGATTCCGTGAACTGTAACAATAAACAAACATTCTCATCTGTAAAAAAATTATTACTTAGTCTTGGTTACTCACAAATCCATAAATAGTACAAATGCCTGACTATTTTTTGGAACTCTAATGGTATGTCTACTTGGATATCCTGATAGAAACAAGGCTGAAAGCAGCATTGGTCTGGCAATGGTGGCCAGTTATTTCGTCGTACGTTGTATGAACTTTGTCTCATTTCCTCTTCTCTTCTAGCGAGCTCCTGCTCCTTTCTATCGAGCTCTTCCTGTCGTTTCTACAAATTTGCAAAATAATAATAATCATGTCTCAAGATAGAAAAAATCACGAACTGTTTATATGAACTTTCCTGCGTTTTTTGGGGGTCCTAAATTGCCTCGTTGAAAAAATCGCATTTTTCAACAGTAAATATTTAAAAATCACAGTTTTGGAATCGCTGGCTGGATTTTGGTAAAATTAACGTGAATGATGGTTTTATTTTAGAAAAAATCACGAAGTGTTTATATGAATTTTCCTGAGTTTTTGGGTCCTTAAAAAATCGTCTTTTCGAGGAAAAATGTTTTAAAAATCAGTTTTGGAACCGCTGCTTAGATTTTTGTAAAATTACCTGTATTACAAAGACGAATGATTGTTTTATTTTGGAAAAAACCACGAACTGTTTATATGAATTTTTCTGCGTTTTTTGGGTCCTAAATTTCGCCTTTAAAAAATATCGTTTTTCGCCATTAAATGATTTAAAAATCACAGTTTTGGAACCGCTGGTTGGATTTTTGTAAAATTTACTGTATTACAAAGGCGAATGATGGGTTTATTTTGGAAAAAATCACGAACTGTTCATATGAATTTTCTTGCGTTTTTTGGGGCCCTAAATTGAGCCTTTAAAAAATCGCATTTTTCGAGGAAAAATGTTTTAAAAATCAGTTTTGGAACCGCTGCTTGGATTTTTGTAAAATTATCTGTATTACAAAGGCGAATGATGGTTTTATTTTGGAAAAAATCACGAACTGTTTATATGAATTTTCCTGTGTTTTTTGGGGCCCTAAATTGCGCCGCCTTTAAAAAATCGAATTTTTCGAGGATAAATGTTTCAAAAATAACAGTTTTAGAACCGCTGGTTCGATTTTTGTAAAATTTCCTGTATTGCAAAGGCGAATGATGGTTTTATTTTGTAAAAAATCACGAACTGTTTATATGAATTTTCCTACATTTTTGGGGGTCCTAAATTGCGCCTTTAAAAAATAGCATTTTTCGAGGATAATGTTTTAAAAATCACAGTTTCGGAACCGCTGCTTGGATTTTTGTAAAATTAACTGTATTACAAAGGTGAATGAAGGTTTTATTTTGGAAAAAATCACGAACTGTTTATATGAATTTTCCTGCGTTTTTGGGGGTCCTAAATTGTGCCTTTAAAAAACGCATTTTTCGAAGATAAATGTTTTAAAAATCGCAGTTTTGGAACCGCTGCTTGGATTTTTGTAAAATTAACTGTACTACAAAGGCGAATGATTGTTTTATATGGGAAAAAATCACGAACTGTTTATATGAATTTTTCTGCGTTTTATGGGTCCTAAATTGCGCCTTTAAAAAATCTCATTTTTCGAAGATAAATGTTTTAAAAATCGCAGTTTTGGAACCGCTGCTTGGATTTTTGTAAAATTAACTGTACTACAAAGGCGAATGATTGTTTTATATGGGAAAAAATTACGAACTGTTTATATGAATTTTCCTGCGTTTTTGGGGGTCCTAAATTGCGCCTTTAAAAAATCGCAGTTTTCGAGGAAAAATGTTTTAAAAATCAGTTTTGGAATCGGTGGTCGGATTTTTGTAAAAATAACTGTATTACAAAGGTGAATGATGATTTTATTTAGGAAAAAATCACGAATTGTTTATATGAAAATTTGTTGGTTTCAAATACAGCAAATTTGAGGCAGCTAAAAATTTTGCTTGGTCTGTATGAAATTCTTGGAAATGCGGAGTTTGGCAGCACAATTATCACTTTTCAAAAAATCGATCATTAGCCATTTTATCCTGCTTTTGTCCCACTATGCAATGGTATCAAAATTATGAGATGTGAAATGTACCACACAAATTGACCAAATTTTTTAAAATAGTGCTGAAGTTTCTATGAATTTATTTATTCAATTTTCTGCATAGAACCAAAAGCATACAATGATTCATATGGATTTTAGAAAGATACCACAAAAAATAACATTATCAAGAAATGTACACAACAAAGATTAGGAGTAATTATTACTCATTAAAATCTAGTATTAAAATACTGAATCTTGGCCTCGATACATCGATTGATATTCCGAAAAGTACCATAGCTTTATTTTGATGATACTAACTAAAATAACGAGTAAAATCACCCAGTTACTCACTTGTAGCTCATCAGTGTCCAAAGCAGGTTTCGCTTGACTTTGTTGTCCACTTTTCGTATAGGCAGGTGGTTCTTGTGTTGGTTGCATAATAGCAGGGCCACTGTTGGTCTGCTTGAAAGACGCCTAAAAAACCAAAATGATATTTTTGGGGAAACTATGACGTGTCCTAGTACGTACATTGTCTTTGGTTTGTGTTTTATCAAAAGGATTGTAATCGTCAACTCGAATTTGTGTGTTAGAGCTCTTAGCAACTTGCTGAACAGCTGGATCCTGCATGGAAAATAAATACAGATAAGATAAATACGTCGCAAAAAAATAACCGCATATAGTCCAAATAATTTTTAAAAATAAATCGACCAAGTGTCAAATTGTGACTGGTACTTACGGCAAAAGGATTATCAATCGTGGGGTCTCCAAATGGGTTGTCGTCAAAGCCGGACATTTTTTATGTGATTTGCTCAAAAATTATATTGTTATCTCTCAACAAAAATTTATACCTTATTGTTATTTGTTATCTAGATTAATTCATCGTCACTCACTAGGAGACACCATCTTTATATTCATTTTGCAGGATATCCAACGGAACGGAAAGAGTGAAATTGGAAAGTTACTAGATGTGTCATGATAGGACGACCTTGATTCACCACGCCCGCTTAGTTTAAAAATTCAAAATAATCGGGAGGAAATTGGGATTTTTGGAAATAATTTATTTTTGAGTTTTGGAATGAAGTTCGCACCCAATGAAACTTTCTTTCTATTCATAAGAACAAAGTACAGTAAATAGGGAGAAAAAGGGTTTCAAATAGGCTTTTTTTACCCTACAGCCAATTTTTTCAGAATTTTGTAGAGGTAAGTTTAAAACTGAATTTTTGTATTCGTAGACTCCACCGTTTCGTCACCAGCCCTTAATTAAGGGTTGAATTTTTTATTTATTGAATAACTTCTGTCCAATTACATTTTCGAAAAAAAACCTCAGTACAAAGTTGTAGAGAAAAACATTTCCTACAACTTATCTTTTAAACTTTTTTTGATATTGTCGATATTTAAAAAGTTATTCAATAAATAAGCTAAAAATTTTGGGGAAAAAGTAGTAAGTAGTAAAAATTTTCTGCTTATTTGTTGAATAACTTTGTAAATATTGAAAATATCAAAAAAACGTTAAAAGAAAAGTTGTAGGAAATATTTTTCTATATTTTTTGGGTTGGTGAAGGAACGGCGGGGTCTACGAATACAAAAACTCAGTTTTAAACTGACCCTCTACAAGATTCTGCGAGAATTGGCTGTAGGGTAAAAAAAGCGTTTTACCTCCCTGCTTTTTTCATTTATATTTTTATAACCCAACAAAGGTGGATAAGGATGAGAAAATTTATCATTAGATTAAAGTTAATGTAAATAATTTAAAAATCGGCTAGTTGAAAAATTGTTACGAATTAAAATGTAAGCATCCTCAATTAGATTTTTCTCGATTTTGTCGAATTTACTGGCTGACAAAACTCATTTGTTTCCTAACTAAATAAATCGCATGGCTTTTCAATAAAAAACGTCTTCGTAAATATATTTCAATATATTAGATATGATAAACAATAAAAATATCTATCTGAATTAATATAATATCTACAGAAAGTGCCATTATATTATATATAACATTGTATAATCATGTAAATTTTTTGAAACGTTTATATAATTTAAAGAAATGTAGGATATTTTTTGTTTAATCTCATAAAACTGCAGTATCGTAGAAACAAAAATACGCAAAGTGTAACTGTGTAAAACGTAGACAAGTACCAAGTATTGCTACAATTAAAACAAATAAATATCTAGGAAGCAAACAAAATTTAACGAAACTGTATACAGAGTAACTAGTGCCATCTAGCCCAACGATTGCGTCAGACGGAGAGCAACGCATAGTCGCATAGTCTTAGCAGTCGGCTAGCTGGCATTCAGCTACATAAATATATGTATACAGGGTGCTATGTAAATATAGGGTAAAACTTGAAGGATATCATTTTAGGAACCCTCAACACGTTAAAGTATGACTCTATGTTTATGGAACACCCTGTATAGTCTATTTTAATAAAGATATGGAATGCTAAAATACAAAATATAGAAAAATAATATAAAGAAAATACAGGAACAATTTACAACAACAATTAGCAAAAACGCAATATGTAGAGTGAATAAAATTTAACAATACGGAAACAACTTTGTAACTTAAATAGACCCTTTTTAAATTTATTTTACTTTCGAATTTTTTATTCCGAACTTATTGGTATTAACCGTTGCTGACACTATTTTCCCATTAGTCCCCCCGGGATTAAACTCATTCTCCTCCATAGCGTCCACCTCTGTGTATTTAGTACGTTTCATTGGTATTTCCCCGGGATCATCGTCGATATCCGGCTCGATAAATCCGCGTTTATTATGATACCCCCCATAATCAAACAACTCGCCTGTTTTTCCCTTATCTAAGTAGTGCTTAAGGGACTCCACTACTTTACTGAACATATCCGAGCTGTTTTTATCCGACACATGCCCGTGGTATTTCTTCCCCATCTCCTCAACTAGTTTACTGAACTCCTTGTCAGTGGTAGAGTTTTCAATGTCTGATACATCATCACCGAATTTAGCATCGAACTCTGGCTCATCATCTTTGAAAACTAAGAACTCCTCCATGTTCAAAGCATCATCTTCTGGTTGGCTGGAAAGTAACGAGCGTCCGACAGCAACTTGCTCTTGTTCGTTGGCCATTTGTTTGGATTCGAACAGTCTGATATTAGGCATTGATACCAACAATGCGGACAATAAAATCACCATCAGGCAAGTTGAAGGTGTTGTCTTGGTAGTTGTAGACTTCCGCATTAGAGCTTGTAGTTTAGCAACATGCGCCAGCAGAGTTTTATTCTGTCGCTGGAGTTCCCTAACTCGTTGCAGGAGGTTCTTGTTTTCTTCTGAGCCGCGTTTCACACGCTCCTCCAAACCATCAACATACTCCTTTTTGCGCTTACGCGAATCTTGAGCTGAGATCTTGTTGCGGATTTTCCTGCGAATGCGCTTCAGTTCGCGCTCTTCGTTTTTGGTTAATGGATGGTGAGCTGGAAGTTGAATGCCTTCTTTAGCCAACAGACGCTTTTCTTCATTTGTTAATACAAGAGGGGGATACTGGTTGTCGCTTGAAGATACAACAGTGGAATCGTCGTCATCTAACAATATATAACAACAATTAAACTCTAAAAGTCGACTGTATAAAAAAATTACCTTCGGATGATTGAACTGTTGCAATTTTACGCCTTTTGAAATTCCCGGTTATAGAAGACAGTTCAGCATTGGAATTGAGGATTTTTATACTCTTAACGCTTAGTGGTAGCAGCACCGGTCTTCCTGTGTTTGAAACCGACTGCACTTTCAAAATTTGCGGCTTTACTTTTAAATTTTTCTTCAGTTGAGCTATAGAAAAATATTATAAGAACCACAAACAGATTTTAAACGGTATCTTAATTTAGAAGGCGGTTGATTACTATATTAAAACAACTGAAAAAGTCAGTGATGCTTAACTAGTTTCCAAACCAACCCCCTTCTAAACAACTAACAACATACTGAACATACTGGTATGCAACGGTATAAGAGGTTTGGAAATAATCTTCTTGTTATTCGGATTCTGAATCAAAATTTTCGTGGGTTTTCCCATGGGCTTCGCCTGTGTTATTGTCGTCAAATTTTCCGTTGTTTCAAGTTGGACGTTTGGCACTTGATCCAACAGCGACATTAATACATCACAGTTTTCAAACCCAGTAAGTCCAGAGGCCCTACAAAAAACTTTTTGAGAAACCATTCTGAAATTTGCAAGGGTATCTTACGTTTCATCCACATTTTCTGAGCCACTGCTTTCTGAGAAATAACTTTCGGGGGAAAGAACTTCATCGGTGTGCGAGCTGGTGTCACTTGATAAGGGTAAATCATCATCGAAACCGGGGAAGAAGCCGTCGTCTAGGTTGTTTTCTAAGGATAAGACCGAATCGAAGAACTCAGAGCTCTGAAAAGGGAGAAAAAGAAAAAGAGTCGTGAGTTTGTTTATTATTTTTCATTTTTTAAATATATTAAAATTTTTAGGTACGATAATATGTAGTGTAGTAGGTACAGAGGATGTTTAATGAAAATAATAAAGAATTAGAAATATACAGGGTGTCTCAACTCAAAGTGGACAACGTAATAGAGGTTGTAGATCTCATCGAGACTAACACTTTTTTCAAATTATTATTTTTTATTTGAGCTTTTGTTTTCGAGTTATCGACCTTCTTTTGTTTTTACACAAACCTCTTTATCTTCATTATTTATGGCCGGATTTTAAAAAATTAAAGTTTTTTGAAATTGTCAGTTTGATATCAACAATTTTTGAGTTAAAATTTTTAAAAAAAATATCAACAAACAAAATGGCGACCAGTTTTCTTTGGAGCAGACTTAGAGCTATCCAAGTTTAAAAAAGAAAACTGGTCGCCATTTTGTTTGTTGATATTTTTTGAAAAAATGTTTAACGCAATAATTGTAGATATCAAACTGACAATTTTAAAAAACTTAAATTTTTTAAAATCCGGCCATAAATAATGAAGATAACGAGGTTTATGTAAAAACAAAAGAAGGTCGATAACTCGAAAACAAAAGCTCAAATGAAAAATATTAATTTGAAAAAAGTGTTAGTCTCGATGAGATCTACAACCTCTATTACGTTGTCCACTTCGAGTTGAAACACCCTGTATAGGGGGTTATAATTAAAAAAATAAAATTTTCGTTGTTTGAATTTACTGAAAATTGACGCACAATTTTGTCTTTGTAGAATTAGCCTATTTCTGAAGATAACTAAGTTATAGAAGAATGCCAGGGTTTTGACTGATTCTCTTAAATTATAGGAAACACCCTGTAGGTTTTCTGTTATTTATGGCTTATTGTTAAAAATTACAAATTTCTCAAGTGAGTTTATGTGCCTTGTAATTTGTACTAGACTACATTAATAGAAAAATGGAAAGAATGTTTTTTTTTTTAAATACTTTGGAATTTGTGCAAAGTTTGTAATTATCACAAAAATCACCACGTGCGAAATATTATTAATAATTGCGCAATAATTGTCTTATCACAATCTGAAGATTATTTTTCATAAACTAACTTATCTTTCAGGTTTTCCCACAGATTTTCCTGAATCTTGAACAAAAATACATATGTAGAACCTCACCCAAAGAAACCCTTTATTGATTTACAACTGATACTCCATGAATCCCATATGCATAAAATACCGACCATGCGGTCTTGCATCACAACAATATGTTGCAAAAATAACGCTAGACTGACTAAAAATAGTGCAAGATAACGTACTATACTATTGTATTAGTCATAAAGGCGTTCCGTTTGGTCTTTTGTGTTTGTTATTTTTGGTCTATTTTCGGTAGACGAAAAAAACATGACATAGACACATAATAGTAAAGATGACCTTTATTCTTTGTCAACAAAGTTCATGCATTTATACCCAAGCGAACAAAACAAACCAAGCAAATTAATTCAAATTTCAAATAGTCACCATTATATCTGGATTAACATAATTTAGAGCCACGTCCATGCTGTCCATATCGCCATTCATCTCGCCGCCGCCTGAATTCAGCATTAAATCGTTTAGGTTCATGTTTGGCAACTAAACAACACAAGCTTTATCTACACATTTTCCAAAACAACACTATTTAATTAGCTTGTAACTGTAAGTAGTTGAAACCCCACGAAAACTCGATTTTCCTCGGGATTTCTTTCACAATATGCTGCAGGTCAGGCGTTTGATGTGAGCTGCACCGAAGCCAGCGTGGAAGTAGTGACGTCAAGGGTCACACCTGACATTTCGGGAGTAAATGCTTTCAAATCAACTTGCAAGCCACTTAAAACTAGAAGTTTAGAAAGCGGAAATCAACTGGATTAAGTTGATGTTTTCTACAGATAAAATATTGGAAATGTGGGGGTCAACGAGCAAAACCTTTGGGGATGCTAGGCTAGATTATCATATCATGTCCAAGTACTCCAAGTCCAAGACGTCAAAAATGGGAAAGTTTCTGACTGTAGCGTGCGCATTATCACTGCACGCAGGTCCGTATCACTGAAATTTCCACAATAAAACAGGCATTTTCAAGTAATTAATAAATAATCAATGGTTGACTCTTACGCTTAGATATTTGGTTGGTAAAATCGGAAATCAATGGGGAATTATTTTACAATATTCATGTGACCTAGATTTCCTAACGGTTTTTCATTATAATATGAGCAATACTACGGAATTTTCTGGCTAAAAATGAAAGGAAAACCGTTACCGACTGAGTTATTTATGCGATGCAGCTGCCCCCTAGCTGCATTATGACGTAACTTGTACAGTTATACAGGGCCGTAGTCAGAAAATATTAATAAATTTGAAATGTTTTGATATTTAAAATATTGTGTAATTCAACCATGCGCTTTACAGAATTTTATCCTACCCTAACCTAACATTGTTGCGATAAGAGTTGCACATTTTCATCAATAATTGGGAGTTAGTAGTGTACTTAGTAACAAAAATAAAATACCCTGCTTAGGTTTTTTTGAGGTTAATTTTTTATTATTTCTGCCATTAGTTTATACGTAGCTTCGTGTTACTGCATCAAGAATCCGTAGCTGCTTTTACAAACTCTTTTTGGTTTTTCCGAAGCAATTTATAATTTATAATATGTACAGGGTGTCCCATTTTCGACACTTTTAGGGGGTATTGGCGTTATTATCAAAGATAGAGTGTTGCGGTTTTCACATTCCTCTTCTACTTTTTTACGAAACGAAAGATTCCGGGGTCAAATTTGTCATGGCTCTCTTAGTTTTTAGTGATTTTGAAAATCTTTGTTTTTTAGACACCTCTCGTATTTGCGTTATGCGTCTACTTATCAAAAAGGTGAAAACTGATCTTGATAGAGTTTTTTACGTAGAGTTTAGTGGCGTAGGCAGTATTTGTCTAAAAGGTATAGTTTTTGATATATTGCCCAAACTTATGTTTTTTTAAATGGGACACCCTATATATTATCTTTTATATTGATTAAGCAAAACTTGGGCTTTCCAAAAATATATAATACTTAATAATTATTTTGAAAAACAAGTTCAAAATTCGATATTTTTAATAATTTTCTTTATTTATTACAGTAGACCATGGCTAATTTTTTAGAAACAAATGCAAAATTTTCACAATGCGTAATTATTCTAAAGCTAAACACTTCCAAAAGATAATTTTAATGCATTGTATAAAACATACCAACAATATAATACGTCTCATAATTATCATAAATGGCCATTGTAATAAAAAATTAAAAGTAAAATAAAAACACCTACGTAACAAAAATATTTCATCAATAATGGAAATCTGACAAATCTGTCAAATTTTGCATTTGTTTCTAATAAACTAGCCATGGCCTACTGTTATAAATAAAATAAATTATTAAAAATATCGAATTTTGAGCTTGTTTTACAAAATAAATATTAAGTATTATATATTTTGGAAAGCCCAAATTTTGCTTAATCAATATAAAAAATAATATATAGGGTGTACCGTTTAAAAAAACATAAATTTGGGCAAAATCGCAAAAACTAAACCTTTTACACAAAAACTGCCTACGCCACTGAATTCTACGTAAAAAACTCTATCAAGATCAGTTTTCACCTTTTTGATAAGTAGACGCATAACAGAAATACGAGGGGTGTCTAAAAGACAAAGATTTTGAGAATCACTCTGTAGATTAAAAACTAAGAGAGCCATGACAAATTTGACCTCCGAATCTTTCGTTTCGTAAAAAAGTAGAAGAGGAATGTGAAAACCGCAACACTCTACCTCTGATAACAACGCCAATACCCCCTAAAAGTATCGAAAATGGGACACCCTGTACAGAAATAATTAATACTACAAGAGAGCCCTTTGGAAATTTCTCCTCGCTACGGTCCTGCTGCGCACCTCAATGATTTTGTCACGCGGAAGTCGTTATGGCGCGCAATTCAAATTGGAAAATGTGTGACTTTTTCAATTGTTTCTCTAAAATGCCATAGAATTAATAAATTTGTTATACAAAAACGCCGCTTGTGTTAACCTCCAATGATAATTTTAGTTTGTGTTTAAAATGCGTAGTTATTTGTGGTATAATAAAGTGAAAGTTTGATAAAATTAAGTTGTGACTAGAGGAAAATTGTTCGTTGTGAGATGCAATAAAATGATGTAATGTAATTTGAATGCTGGACCACTAGCGCGATAATTTAAAAGCATTTTATTAAGACAGTGTTGTCATGGCAACCAAACATATGATTCACCACGCCTTCATTTGGCGTATTTATTTAAATAAATAACCGAACAAATTGCGCCACACTATCCGTAGGGCATAGAATAGATAAATTTCGGTTTAAAAATACCGAAAACTAATAGAAAAGCTGAAAATTGCGTTTTTCTATTTTCGTATGTAAATGACATCGGAAACATAATTTGGCGCATGCTCAGACTGTTCTGACCTAAAGTCAATGGTACGGCACACTCTCCGTGACAAGGAGTATGTGATTATGGTGCATTCTTAGAATTAGAATGATCCTTTTAGGCTAGTTTGTGTAGTGGACAGCCACTTGTGTTTATTTGGAGTGTTTTCCATCGTGTTTCTGTGGGCCAGATTGCAATTTATCTCCATCTTAAATGACGTTGACCGGGTCTTGTCTGAGTAATGGCGTTTAGCCGTTCACAAATCTAACCACGGAATATGGAATTGAAATGACATTTCATCACTATCTATTATCAACAGACAATACATGTAATTTTCAAATTACTTATTAGTTGAATTTTTGTGCTGCACCCATTGATTACTGCCTAGTGTTGGAAAAACAAAAAAAGTCAACAACAGAAAAAAAACAGTATAACTGATTTTGTGAAATAACTGTGATAGTACAAAATGTGATACCAAAAACGCTTTTAACCACTTCAATTATGAAAAAGAAGTTACTTTGAAAGTTATCGTCAACACAGATGCATCGTTCGTGCTGGATGTTTGAGCCTTTATAGCATACTGTTTTTTTGTTTCCAATAAAAAATAAGGGGTAAGTTATCTCATCTCATGCATATCAACCAAACTCAGTTTTCCCGATATAACCTAACTTCTATACAGGGGAAACCGACTGTTGCAAGTTGCAATCACGAATCTAACGCCCTAAGGCCTTTGCAATTTTAATCAAGTACAGTTTGTTGAAATCTAGTAAATTTGATAAAGATACATGAAAAGCACTATTTACTTAATGAGCACTGATCCATTGAGCCTTTAACTTATCGATGTACTATACAATAAATTAATAAACGATAAATGACTGTTTGGTTTATTTATTATCTATGTGCATGCGTGTGTGAATGTGTCGCTTGTAACTAATAAAACTTCTTTCCAACATAATTAGTCATACCCTCAAAAATGATCCGTTACTAGAATACAAATTAGTATTGCAACAAATAAAACGTGAAATCAGGTATATCCCACTACTTGAAACCTCGGTTTATTATCAGATAGGAACCTACAATGATAACTATTAAAAAACTTTCAGAAAACTGCGAACAAATAGTATCAAACAAATTGTAATATTGATTTTGGTTTCAGAAATGGAAGAATTTCGAGTTAAGAAGGTTAGATCATAACCACAACTCGAAATTGAGCTGGAAATTTGTTTTTTGGTCAATACTCTTCTGATGGTTTCCGGAAAACTGATATATCTTTTGGACATGACAAAATTTTTCAAGTTACGAAGACTCGATATCAATCCTGTTTATTACTTGACTTGAGCAACTTTTCTGTCATGGTTTTGTCTGATAATAACCGATTTACCATGGGAAATGTAAAATAGATGCAAAACTAACTGTTGGGCTGTTGCATCGATGCACGTTAACGAAAACGTGCCCAAAACTTTAAACTTGACTAGAAGGTAGATTAGTTATAATTGCAATCTTGAGGGTAGACTTTTGATAAGAAGTTTAAAAGATTATACAAGGGTGAATGGGTCGATTTTTTGTAATTATTCTGCTATGGAACTTTTTGTTTCTATTATCTTAAATAACAGAAAAACAGTGTGTCGAGTTACAAAATTTTACTTATATGTACCAAAATTGTGGACCCTTATCAGGCTTCTGTTTGTTGTGTGCATGCAAAAATATTATTTACGTTTAAACTATGTTTGTTGCACCTAATCAGAAAATTTCGTAAGACAAGGCCAGCAATTATCGTCCCATTTGTTTAATCATCATAATATCTGTATTAAGATTATAATACAAGTACCTCCTCAAGTTACATTTTAATGATAAGATTCAGAATTGTCCAAATTCAATTTATATGTAATAATATTCCCTCTCTAGTGTGAAATATTATTTATTTTAACTGGCAATACAAAAGTGTTTACTTATGGCTTCTGTTTCTCGTTGGCTCGACAAAAGAAGCCGCAAATCTGTAATAATTCAAATGAAATAACCTTGATTTGCTGTGCAAAAGCACACGAAAATATTTAGGTAAGGTAAGGTAAAAAGGCAATCTTGATAAAATAACCATTTATCGATCCCGCAAGAACGTTTATTTTTTTATTAGGATTGTTATAACAACACAAAAACACCCCCGTGGGTTTCAGTATTGCGTATGCTGTAATATCACAACAAATGTTGTGTTGTTGTAAATGATTCATTAAACTTGCCTGGGTGCAAAGTTAACTTAGAAAATTGTTTTTCAAAATAGTAATGGATGGAATTTTTTGTTTTCAGGAGGCACCATGGACAAAGTGGACCAGAAGAAAAACTCAAAACGTCATGGTAAGAGTCGCTTTTATTTATTTTTATAAATGCTAAACAAACGAAATGAAAATCGAAAAAAATCAAAACTAAATCACTTTTCTTACCTTATAAAATAACGAAAAAATTCGGATGTTTATAGCCGAATTTAAATACTTAATAAAAATTTGTCATTGTTATAAAATACTGAAAAGAGCACAGATTTTTCTCTAGTTAATTTTTTTTACATAGAACCACACAAGTTTTACAAAAATCCGTCAAATATTCCAAATTTTAGAGCAACTAACTACAAATTCTCACCTCAAAATGTTTCGTTATAAAAACGCGCAGATTTCCTTCCGGTTTATACAGGGTGTTTGCGCGAAGTGGCTCACTATTGCTAACTTCGTTATTATTGGAACTACAAAGTCGGTTAAATTAGCAAACTAGTGGCATTTTTTCCGCTGATTACAATGGTGAAAACAAAAAAACAATTGACCATCTGGTTTTCAAGATATTCACAAAAATAACATTTTTTTAAATGGAACACCCTATATATTTTTGCAAAAATCGATGGTAAATTAAATTCTAAACAAAAAATGTCCTCATCTTTTTTTGATAATAATTTAAAATAAGCGAGTTATTTTGAAAAAAAGTATGAAATTCTCTAAAATCAAGTAGCCATAAAACGGAATAGTAATTTATTAAAATCAATCAATCATAATTTTGTATTTAAGCAAGTTGAAAAAACATTGAAAGAATTGCGGAAATATTGAAAATTTACAAAATTATAATTTTCATGGCTACTTGATATTAAAACTTTGAAAACTTTTTTTTTAAATAACTCCCTTATTTTAAATAATTGTCAAAAAAGCATAAGAACATTCTTTGTTCAGAATTTAATTTATCGTCGATTTTTGGAAAAATATACAATATACAAAAAATGTTATTTTTGTGAATATCTCGAAAACCAGATGGTCAATTGTTTTTCTGTTTTCACCATTGTAATCAGCGGAAAAAATGCTAATAGTTTACTAATTTAACCGACTTTGTAGCTCCAATAATAACGAAGTTAGCAATAGTGAGCCACTTCGCGCGAACACCCTGTATAACAAACTGTTACTCAAAATAGTTTACCAGATTATTTATTGCTAAATTTGGCAACAATGTTTTTTGGGACTTAATTCGTGTTCTATTGATACAGTTTCCTACTTAGGATTGTTATTCGTTTTCTATTATTGTTCCACTGTTATTAGCTACATAAGATAAAAATAAACAAATTGTACGTGTCTTTAATTGTTTCATTATAATGTGCCAAGAAGATAATGATAAATTATTCCGTATAGTAAAATAAATCTAAAATTGTGTATACAAAACAAATTATAATTATATGTTGGTTATTTATGATTATATTTTTTTTAACAATTATTATTATTAATAATAAATGTTAATTGATTAGGCGCTATGAATCATTTCCATGTACAGCTACCTTCAGTTGTGTGCATTCATAGACAATCATAAAAAAAATGTTGTGTAATTTAGTTTTTAATTGGAGATTCCCGTTTTGTTATATTTAATATAAACTAACTCCCGTAGTAAAATGATGTGGTTTGAAGATCCTCTCTCGCAGCTACTGACTGATACAGGTAAAAATTCTTATAGGTAGATTTTTTCTTATTTAACCTCGAAATTGTTACCTGTCAGAACATGCAGAAAAAATTAAATTGCTCTTTGTATAGTCAACGAAATGACGAATGCTGTACCGGTGATTTATTAGGAATATAAAATATATAATATAATTGTGCAATTTTTTTTCGTTGGGTTTTAAAAAAATTTGCAGAATTTATTTTGTTAATAAGTTGGTAGTTTTTATATATTTTTACATTCTTGACTTTTTTTTTTTAATGATTGGTACCGGAAATTGTTGTTAAGTGTTCGTGCATTTAACAAATATTACACACTGTTTATTTGATGTTTTCATCAATAATTTAAGTACATTTACTTTTTCATTTCAGAAGAAAATTTGCGAAAACTTTTCAAACTTTTTTCATTCTAAAACTTGAGTGTGTTAAAAAATTATTAATTACATCTAAAATGTGTTAATGTTAAAGTTTTGGCGCCTAATTTTTCCCTAGTTATGAACTTTCATTTCATAATTTACATAATTCAAGGTTTCTGATAGAATAATTATGCGTATATTTTTTTTAATATTTTGTAATTCTCCTATTTTTAAATTTCCAAACAAAAATCCGGTTTTTGTTCTTACTCTACGGTAATTAGTGTAGTAAAATCCCAAATAATGGTGAATATGATGCTCTAATGATTTCCAGGCAATTTTTATGGTAACAGGAAGCTAAAATCAGTTTGCACCACATCAATATAAATAACTGAAATTTTCTATAATTTTATTAGTTGTGGACAATTTTTCCAATTTAATTTATTAAACATCTAGTGCATAGGTATATAAATAAACTTTCGACATCCATAAAATTAATATGCGGAATTTTACGGTTGCATTTGGAATTTTTAACAAATTAATGTGGGTGTGAGAGGAGGTAAACAGCACCTCACCAATAATAATAATTTCCTATTCGATTTTTTCTTTCTATACTTTTTCTTCTTTTCCTCAATAATTATTTATATCGATGGCGCATGCATAAAAAGGCCCTGTACTTGGAAGAATTCCCTTCAGTCCTTGCTCAGAATCCAATCGAACACAATCACAAAAACATGATGTTTTCCCCACTCTCCAGTGGCATTTTCCTGAGGGGTAAACAATATGTTAAAACTAAACGTGAGAATTTGGCGAGAGATAAAAAGTTTTTGTAATAAAGTTAAACCAGTAAATATTAAACATGGTACTGGTTTAAGTCAAAAAAACCGTTTTGAGATAAAAATTAACACCCTGTATATCTTGTAGTCTAGAGGGAACGAGAAATAAACTGCTAATTTTATAATTATTTTCATTTTTTAACAATCTCTCCAAATTGTTACAAATTCTTGGGGACTGCTTTTAATAATTTTTCTCTTTTCCAGGTGCTAACGAATCCCATGGCACCCGCCATAGCGTAAATTCCAGTTCTGGAATTTTGATGGTGGGTCCCAATTTCCGAGTAGGCAAAAAGATTGGCTGTGGTAATTTTGGTGAACTACGTTTAGGCAAAAATCTATACAATGGAGAGCATGTTGCAATTAAGATGGAGCAGATGAAGTCCAAAGCACCACAGCTGCACTTGGAGTATAGATTTTATAAATTACTAGGAAGCCACGGTTAGTTTTTACAGATTATGTGGTTGGTTTTTCTGATGTTTGGTTTGATTTTTCCAGAGGGTATTCCTGATGTGTATTATTTTGGGCCTTGTGGGAAATACAATGCGTTAGTGATGGAGCTGCTGGGTCCTAGTTTGGAAGATCTCTTTGATATGTGTGAACGGAAATTTTCTTTGAAGACTGTACTAATGATTGCAATCCAGTTGGTAAGTTTACTACAACTTATCATTTTTTATCACCTAAAATGTGTTATGTTCTTTGTTTAGCTGCACCGAATTGAATACGTCCATTCGAGGCACCTTATTTATAGAGATGTAAAGCCTGAAAATTTTTTAATTGGACGAAGCAGTACAAAGCGTGAAAAAATAATCCATATAATAGATTTCGGTTTAGCTAAAGAATATATTGAGCTTGAAACAAATAAGCATATACCATACAGAGAGCATAAATCACTAACTGGTACCGCAAGGTATATGTCCATAAACACGCATTTAGGCAAAGAACAGTCACGACGAGATGATCTAGAAGCGTTAGGGCACATGTTCATGTACTTCCTTCGGGGCTCATTACCATGGCAAGGTTTGAAAGCCGACAACTTAAAAGAACGCTACCAGAAAATTGGCGATACGAAACGAGCAACACCAATCGATGTCCTCTGCGAAGGACATCCAGATGAAATGGCGACGTACTTGCGTTATGTGAGGAAATTAGATTTTTTCGAGACGCCCGATTATGAGTATTTGAGAAGCCTATTTACTACACTATTTAGTAAACGGGGATATGTTGACGATGGCGAGTTTGATTGGTCTGGAAAAACCATGGTAAGTTCTAAATTTTACCCAAAATTTGGTTTTGAGTTTCACTGAGTTTGTTGTTTTGTTTAAAAGCCTTCGAATTTGTATGTTTTACATCAAATACGAAACGCCCCACCGTCACATATTATTAAAACCAAATCAGCAAAGGTATTTGACAAATGTAACTGTACCAACTTGTGCAGTGTAGGATAATAATTGTGCAAACACAACAACATTTTATCTTGTTTTTGTTTGTTAGCTTTCTTTTATTTAATTTTATTTGTCCTCTAGTTGAGTTTAACGTGATACATCTGCTATTATTGCTAAAATAAATAAAATATTTAGCTAGCTAGTATTTGTCGTTGAAACTTAAATGTTTACTAAACCAGCGCGTATCAATTGATTCAGTTTAATTACTAATTGAATGGTAAACGAATTGTATTTAATTGAAACATGGAAACATGAAACTAACACAGTATCAGTTAGATAAAATAATAAATACGCTACAAGATAATTTGTAATCATTAATTGTTGCGCTTTATTAAAATTGTAGTTTACAGGCTAAGTACTTTAGTAGACACAATTTTATATACAGGGTGAGCCAGAAGACCATTTTTCTGTCTCTAATTTATTTTCGTGCTTTTTCAGAGCACTCCCGTTGGTTCCCTACAGACAACTGCTCACGAAGTGGTACTCTCACCAAACAGAGAACGACATGCGTCTGCAATACCAAAAGTAAGTAGCGTAAAAGTTGTAACAAAATTAATAACAAATGTTTTGTATCTGACGAATTATGTTGTGTGAAATTGTTTTCTTAAATAAAACAGGACGATTGGTCTGCGGAAGAAGCTATGCTTTTAATATCTCAATTACAAGAGGTATTTGTGTTATTTCGTAAAAATAAAAACGAAGGTTTTTGGTTAAATTATAAAACTATTATGTATTGTATTGTTTATTTATAGCCAGAGAGTGTTTTGTATTGTAATATTATAAAGGAAAATGTTGGTTGTCCGTAGTGTTTTGTTTGGCTTGCCTAAGAGTTTCTTAGGGGTTAGTCTAGATAATTTGTCTGGTTCCCTTTTGGGTTTTTTTGATTAGTAGCGTCTAATTAAACAGTTTTATCCCTTGTGCTGTTCAACGGAAAACTGTTTTGAAGTTGAACAGCCTTAGTATTGCTTACACAAAAACCAAACATACACTATTGTTTTCTCTTCCATCTACAACATGATTATTTTCTTTTTGGTTAACGCTAGTTCCCCCACTACCCGTTTTTGAATTGTTTGGAGTATTTTTGTGTTCTTTTTGTAGACAAACAAAACAAACGCGTGGCCTGAAGCTTCAAAGCAAAGCACTTTGGGCAACATAACTCCCGCTGATCGTCACGGTTCTGTGCAGGTGGTGAGCTCCACCAACGGCGAATTAAATACCGATGACCCCACAGCTGGACACAGCAACACACCGATAACCCAACCTCAGGAAATAGAACTTCTTGATGAAACAAAGTATGAGTTTGTAGTTAGTATTTTGATTTGACCAAGTTAATGGTTTAGCTTTCTTTGCAGATGTTGTTGCTTTTTCAAACGGAAGAAGAAGAAAGGTGTGCGCACCAAATGACTACAGTACAGTGAGACAGACCAACACCTCACGCTGTTGCCGTGTGGTCACAGTAGTGCAGCGACATTAAATTAACTTTTTTTAGTTGTATAAAAGACCAACGTCACTTGTTATTGAACTATTTAAATAGCTAATTATAGGATAGCCTTAATTTAACATTTAAGATAATTTAAGTCGTACCATATCTGTGAATGTCTTACAGAAGCCTTACTCGTCGGTTCTGTACTTCCCCTGCTGCCTCTACGCGCCCGCTCACCCATATTTTTTTTGTTTTGTTAACAAACATGTATGTGTCGTTTTACCACATTAATTCTTTTGTCATTATTTATTGTAATTACCAAATATTCTTTTATATAAATATGTAATAATTATTTGACCTTAGTTTAGTGTGTGTCGTTAGCAAAAATGGATTTTAACAAGTACCTACATAATTTATAATTTTACTGTTAAATGCATGAAAAATATCGTTGATTTTTTGCGAGTAAGGCCGAGTTTTTAGTATATTTGATAATGGATGATTCTTACAGAAATACAAAAAGAAATGTAAATTTTCGAGTTGTAAATAACTTATAATAACAGCAGCGTTTAATTATGTAATTTATAATATTTTTTGGGCATGTTCTGTTCTTAACGCCAAATTTATTATTATGATTTTTTCCTAGCTAATGCTTTCGTTTCTGTTTGTAAATAACGATTGTTATCATATTGAATGTAACAAACTGAGCTAAAAATGTTAATATATTTATAGTTCATTTGACCTGTTACGATTAATTTTTTCTGTGTATCATTTTTAACTTACATTCAATGCGATAAGCAAGTTGAAAAAATTAAGTTGTGATTTAAGCATTGTATAAATTTGCTTTATTGTTGATCTCAAGTAAAAACTGATCGACTGCTTATTTCTTCATTGCGTGAGCGCAGAGTGCAAGTTTAATTTAAATTAAAAAAACCAATAATAATCGAAACTTGAATTCCCGCAATACGCCAAGCGCGCAAGGTTTAAGTACATAGTTTCTTTTGTGGCTCTTATTAAAAAAAATAAAAGTGAAACAAAAATATAGATTATTGTTAGAACAATCATACGTATTATTATTTCGAATTCCCTTAATTTCGTAACTCGGCAAACTCTCAAACATCAACTTACCAGCCTCTTTATACATTATTGTTAGTACATACCTCTATTAATTGTTTTCTTTATTTTTTTTTTGTATATACCAAAATTGTATAATCTTCCCATTTACATACATACATTTTTATCTTCCTGCATTTGCGATTTTAAATTTATTGTAAATGTAATTATAAATTGTTGAATCCAAATTAATAAATAAAATGCATTGTAGCTTTTTATTTTCTATATAATTTTGAAGCACCTCCACTCTAACACCCTGCATGTAATTGTTCGAACCTAAATAGACAAAGCGAAAAATTACTGAGCTTGAGGGCCGAGCCAACCCTGCAATTTTCAAAAAATGTTCACGAGAAAAATTGAAACATGGTGACATCTATGCAAAATAAACTCAACTAATAGTTTTACAGCTCTCGTTTTTACCGACATTTGTTTTAATATATGGTATTTATTTTATGGATTCCTTGGCAAAGGAACACAAAATCGAGGTTTTAAAACTTTATAATTGAATTTCAGGCACTGTCTAAAGTTTAGATAAAATTATTGATTTGGAGACTTATGCTGACATCTAATAATCACTAGAACAACTAGTTTTGTTTCTAGTAAATTAGTTTTCGTTTTTACCGACACATATCCGAAGTTTTGATCTCGCCTAGTAGATGGCTATAGTAGGTAATTATTTGAAATTTTTCAGTTTGTGCATTTTTATTTACATTAAAACTTTGTTTTTTATGGTTTTTTCAGTTTATATGTAATTTTGCAATTTTTAAACAGTAAAAGGTAGGAATTTGTTACCGTAGACAAAATTAACAATTTACTAAAAAATGAACAGTTAAAAGTTCGAAAAAGTGACAAAGAACTAAATCGGAGTTTAGTAAAATTTATTTTTTGTAATATTTTGATCTTATGTTCCTATTTCTATAGTAAAATCTGTTAAACCTTTGTATGTCCAGTTAAGGTGGGCCGCTAATTAATTGGGTTTGATATTTGTACAACAGATGGCGACGAAATGCTGTTTTTTCAAAATTGTGCCATTAGGTGTTATTTTATAGCTCAAGTAATTTTATAGCGAGTTGAGGCCGTATGTCGCATAACACATAGTAATAAATAAATAAATAAATAAATTACAAAGTTGTGTAAAACTTATTGAATTATGCATGCAATAAATGCAATTTATGTTTTGTTACGTAACTATGTGCAAAAGTACTTCTGTTAAAATGTATGTTACGAGCGTTGTTAAATATTAAATAGGTATCTTAAGATGCATTATAACCGATTTATTATAATTAGATTTGAAACTACATTAGTGACAATAGGAATTTTTAAAGCATGTTGGTTTGTAGATATGTAATAAACCCAAATAAATTTATATAATAATTGATTTAACTTCAATAATACAATATACTGTTCAAACATGACTGATGACAGATTCCATAGAAAAGCCTTTCAAAACTGAACTGGTTCAAATGCATTGTCCGAACGTAGAGATATTTATTTTTTAGAATTTTGCTGAAAATTAAGCTATTTATAATTTCCAAGCGATTTCGTTTCACAGTTTATACACAATTCGGTTTCACTGTCGTTTTGAGGGGTTTTATTGACGTATTGATTTGAAAAAATAGAAAACTCGCAGACACAAAATAAATCACCGAAATTCCTGTGAAATAATATTAAATAACTGCTAATTTGATTACGCTTTTTGGGATATAGTCCTCTAGCAAACAACTCTATTTAACTCTTAGCCCGCAGAAATTTGTTTGTGGAAATTTACAAACAGTTAATGAGACCGATGTTTAAATATGTTTTTCAATATGATGCGCACAGCTAGCAACCAATGCCATTTGCCTTGGCGTTTGAATGCATTTCCCCATATCAAAAGGAAAGGCATGCTTTCAATGCAAAAGCCCGAAGCTCGTTTGATCTTAATATTATACGACGCAGTCGTTCAAATAAAAGCACCAGCTCTTTCTGATTTGCCGCTTAATAGACTGTTATAAACCAAAAACAACAATCTGCTGTTTAAGTTTATACACTACGTCGTATACTTAATGCAATCAACTTTGATTAAAAACATCTAAATTCTTTTTTCAAAACTAAAAATCCTTCTACTATAGGATAGGCATTTCTTCTGGTTTAGCTAGGCGCTAGGCGATCAGATATGCAGATTTTTCCTTATCAGTGGTTGGAAACAAATGGTTTGTATGAAGCTGGAGGTTATCAGATTACCGCAATGTATAAAGCTTAAGTCACACTTTGAATTCTCAGCGAATGTTAACATCACGTTCTTTGGATTTGGTTTGGCATAGTATTAGTCACAAACCCCTCGAAAGATATTACATCTTTTTTTTACTACAATAGATAAGACAAACTAATTTCCCGTGATATTTAACACTTTTTTCTTGTTCTATTCCTGTACCCACTTTTAAATATTTAATACCTAAACAAATTGAAAATGCGCAGGTGTTTGCTTAAAGTTGAAATTATTTTATAATTAAATTAGTAATGTTAATTAAGAAATTGAAATATATATCTGAAATGTAATTGGGGTTTGCCTTTGGTGGTAGACCAATGTGTAGGGTGAATTAAAATGGGGATGCTATAGTAATAGTCTTCCCTATATGTGTGCAGTTTGAAACCGTGACATTTTGGCTATAGGGGAGGTCTGTTTAGTGGTCACGATCAATTTGGACAAACCTGATTGTTTTTTTTTATTTTATTGACAAAGGATTGGATTTTCTTGATTACTAACCACACTCGTTCTACTAGGAAAATTGCTTTTAGACACGAATTAATTATTATATGAATATTATGAAAATAGTTCGAGAATTCTTAGTATAGTAGGAAAAATACAGTTTTAGCCAAATTACTTGTTATGATTTTTGGCGAGAAAAGTCTACTTATTCTAATAAACAAGGCAAAAGTTTAATTTTAGTATTCAAAAAATTGGCGTGTGCGCCGGTGCCAATCATAAACTATAACAACTTTTCACTACAATCGAACAAAGCTCATCATCACCACCAGCACAAGAGATATTAAATGGACGCGAGTGATGAATAAAAGCGTATTAGACAGTGCTCTCTCGCACTGTGCATATTCTAATTACTTGAGGATGTAATTGATTTGGGTTCCATCTCGTGGGAGCAGGATGGATCGGTCTCCAGAGGACAAATGGCATCGTTATAGAAACACCGTCATATTTATTTAGTACACACTTTGCATGATGACTCTGCCAGCCACTTGGTTTTCCAGCAATTACTCCACAACACAGAGAATGGGAGACACAAGAATGTTAAATCAGCTTTTTCAAACGAAATTATTTCACGCATAATTACTATTCGTATCTAAAAATTTATTATGTTATACCTCGGGCGCCCCAGAGGAAATAAATCAAACGAAAAATATTTAAGATGGTTTTTTTGGTTCTTATTACATTTGCGGGGGTTTAAGGATCCAAATTCGCTGCAATAGTTTGAAGGCACGCGCTGAAGTTGTCACTGATTACTAATTGCCACTAATAGCGGCAACATGTGCGTGTTATGAGAGTTTACAACTTACTCTGTGGGGGCAAACACTTGCTTACATCTCAAACGATTACGTCATAACAAGGGTAATGTTTGTTTATCCTCCATTAATTTATTATACAGCTCCTCGTCTTTTGTTGTCCTAAACTTCCAATATTAGCAAGTATCAAGTATATTATGTTTTTTCAAAACTAAACTAATAGCTGTTTATTAAAAAAAGATAGTAGTGTATTTACTATATATATACACTGGATAAAAGCGGGGGTTTCTCCCTGGCCCAGGCAATTCCCGACTATCCGTCATCAGAATATTTTTTATCTGCTGTCAACCGAAACATAAAACACTGGAAGATAAAGTGGAGTAGTTTCCTCTAGAGAGCTCTAGTGGCCAGTTTTGAACACTGATATAGATGGGATGCCCTATATGCTCTCTCTCCCGGCATACAGGCGATATTTGCTCTGGACCAACGCCGATATGTCAAAAGTTATACAACTCATTTTGTACGTCACTTCTAATATACCTACGAAACTTTCCAACGAAATATTTCCACAGGATTTTAGGCTAACGCTGTAAATTACGTATTATGCTACTCATCATGGTATAAACCGAGCTTTAGATGTGAATTTCACGGAAAAAAATCCTAGCTTCATTAACCTTTGAGTTAATAAAACTTTAATTAATAATTCGATTAAAACGGGGTTATTTCGGTGAACTCCTTGCAAATTAGTATAAAATCTGGTGGATGCGCCGGTTGGCAACTTATAAATATATAAAATTCTTCATGAATATATGTATAACCGTAAAGCGCGTTATACTGAAATAAAAATTGTATGATAATGTGATTACGGTATATGTTTTGTAAATGAAACATTTTCTGTTGAATTTTTGGATAAATCGCATATTTGCATAATTTTATTACAGCGAAAAATCGCTTCACACCGTTCGCATTTCTTTCGAAACGAATTTATTTATTTTATTTAAATTATTCATCCCGACTGATAATAAGACTGCAACAATGTTAAAAAAGTGGTTATTAGTCGGATATATGCATGCAAAACTCGTAAAATGTCGTCATAAAATCAAAAAATCTTTGTGTTTTTAACAATAAATCAATATGTATTGCTAAACATAGTTTTAGTTACATCATCTTTATTACTTCTTATAGGATAAGAAGAGAGGAAAACTATGCGCCGTACATAATGGAATTAAAAATATGAACACGAAATAATAAAACTAAAAAACATTTTATGTAGTTATAGTTATGTACAGGAATATGCTGTAATCTAAAAAATATCAGCGTTACATATGAGAACAACCCAAGAAAATACGTGAGTTGACTGTAAATAGCCGCTGGTCGGTGTTCTTAGATAATAAATTTCACTTTCTAGACAATTGTCTCGAATGTTGACCCTTCTTGGGTTGACCAAACAAAACCATTGTCTCAATTAACGTGTTGAATTCTAGAAAAACCACAAATTAAGTTAGTTATTGGTGGCACCCTGCGCAGGGACGGCGTAGGAAAATTACAGGGTGTAATTAGGGGTTGCCACTTACTGTACTAGTACTTTGATTAATTTTTTTAGATTTATAGTTAGTATACGAGTATAGTTAATTTTTACAGAATTTTAGAATTTAGAGACCCAGGCTAATTTAGTCTCTTTTTCAAAGAATTATTGAAATTTTTGTAAATTTTACAATTTTTCTGCATGTACATAATTGTAACTTTTTCCTTCTATTAATTTAGATTCGGCGCCCCTATTCTCTGTCCCTTACAAAAATCCTAACTGTACATTATGTATTGAATTTTAAACTAGTTTCGGTCGCGCCAACAAAGAATTCAATATTGAACAAATCGTGGAACAGCCAGAGCATGTGTTGCAAGCTTATGACATGCATTTTGACACACGTAACGATTTTCGTGGCAAAATTTATGAAGACGTTCGACATTCTCCCACACACGCAGTATGTGACAATATTTTGTTGTAAATTCGCATTGACGTGGCGTAAGGGGGCGAGAAAAGCCGGCGTTGGTTGCTGTGGCTACTCCATCATCATCAACATCTCTCCAGCACGTTCTTAATTAATCACGCGTTAATTACATTCCTATTAGTCTAAAGCCATTACAAAAGAAGACTGTGGTAGTTGTAGTGGTGGGACTAGGAGACAATGCTGACTTGGACTTGGGACTTGGGACTTGGGTGATGATGTCTAGTCTGTAACTCAAAATGTATCTTCGGGCACTTGTTTACAAACTGCTCCAATTCAACATCAGTCTGATACATTGTTTCAACTTAGCAACTCCAATTTAATTGTGATGCTTGAATTTCATGAAGCCTCTTATATACGTTCCAACTAATTCATCATCGTGTGTACGTATGAAAATCGCACTATTATTCGCAACTTCCAGACAGTTTTGTTGTACAACCTGTTCTATAATACGTTTACTCGTAAAACAACAGCAAACGTGCATGAAGTTAAAAAATCCAAACTGAAATCTCATTACAAAATGAATCAACGCAACACTTAGTTATGAGTTTTATTGCATAAACATCTATAAATTTATTTGCTGTTTTAACAAATCAAGGCGCATGTAGTCGTAAAAAATTCCTTTCAATAACCTGCATTGCGCGGATTATAAATTATGTACTTTATTGAGTGCTTTCTGGTTCACCTGGGATATTAATGAACCTAATATGTTTTGTTTAATTGATTCAAACCATGAAATTTATGCGTTGTTTCCATTTCCATCTGGAAGAAAGACGGCGTTGTCTTGAAGAAAAAATATATAACAGGAAGTTTGAGCGATTTTCCTAAAAATGCACTTGATGAAATAATGCTAAAATATATACTTTCAAAAATTTAAAATGACTTCTGCACTAGCACCTACCAAATATTACTCATGAATTTATTTCCCTACTCAATTTTTATTTTAAGTACATTAAATTCCTAATTTAAAAATATCATGAACGATAAAATAATAATTTTTCTGTGTAGGAATTTTATTGATATCGAATTAGTTCTTTGTCCAATTTTCATTTTTTCGGTACAGAACCATTGAATTAATTTTCAATATACTTTTATGATATAGAGTAAAAAATATCATTAATGATAAAATTAATTTTATCTTTAATTCATTTTCAATTTTTGTTTTGCTACATTATTTAAATTATTTGCTTTGGAGAATGTAAATTTCGAGATACAAAATTGAGCTTGAGAAAAATTGATAATCCAAGCAACAGCAAAATCGTAATTTCTAAGCAAGAATTTTTGTTTTTCGGGTAGTTCTGTTCTGATACTTTAGATTAAATTCAGTTTAGTTCTTAGTTTCTTATTTTTTTCAGTTGACTTCTTGAAGTTTATCTACAGCTTTGCTAAATTAGTAAAATAAAATATCTTTTAACGCTTGCAAGTTATAACCAAAAATGAGCAGTTTTCTTTACTTTTGGGGTCAAAAATGACTTTGAATAGCAGAAATCCTGAATTTTCAATATATTTTTATGATATGGTTACTTCAGATTCAAAAATATCATGAATGATAAAATTAATTGTATGTATGTTTAAATTCATTCTCAATTTCTCGGTCTTGCTCTATTTTTGAATTATTTGATTTGAAGAACGTAAATTGAGAGTTGAGACAAACTTTAGCTTGAAAAATTAAGTTTTCCTGCTGATTATTGAAACAACAACAAAATCGTAATTACTAACTGAAAACTTCTGGTTCATAAGTGATTTTTTAGTTCTTAGTTCCAAATAACTTGTTCAAACTGAGCTACAACTTTGCTAAATGAGTAAAATATCTTACACCATAAATTGCAGTTTTTTTAACTTTTGGAGGTCATCAATGACTTTGGGTAGCGTTTATGCATTTATTTTGTGTTTGTTAAATCCATGTAACATCTGTGAAATTTTCCTGTATCTGCTAAAAATCGGTGTTTTTATTTTTATGTTACAGCAGTGGTCGAGCTGTATACCATTAGCTCGGTGTTATTTTTTATTTTGTCCAATTTAATTTGGAAAATGGACTAGCAAGTGATACCATAAACAGAATTGGGTCCTGAACCTCTCTGTTGACGTGACAACTAGTTCATCTAAAAGCTTTCCAGTACAATTTAAAGCATCCTCTATATATACTATAGTTATTTTCTACAAAATATTTCATTTCGCGTTTTGTAATAATGATAAAACGAATTTGATGCGTGTTCCAAATGTGACTAAAGTGATACTAGGCACTCTGATGTTATAATCAGATGGTTGAAGTTAATCGTATGGAAATTAAATATCTAAGTAATATCCGACCGAGTGAAATGGAAAACTGATAAAAATATCATCCATTGCATTTATATTTGGTATTACATTCTGCTCCTGTTCAATTTTTCTTACCAATAAACATGATTGACAGTTAGCTTTATACGATTAAATCATATATATGTCACAACTACGTACATATAATACAGGAAGGGAAAGAGACAGATACATCAGGAATTATATTTGTTAATTACTAAGCCGCAGTGAATTAGATTTGGCTAAAAGTTTTTTCGCTTATGTACGCTTTATTTGTCGGGTGCTCGGCGACTTATAAGATTTATGACTGAATGTGGTCAGCTTGTCTGGGAGTTAATGTTGAGGGTGACAAGCACTGCCTACCATAAGTGTATACATATAGTTCCTCCCCCAAAAAGAAAAAACTAAAAGAATTGCTTTTATGTATCCTAGTTCGTCTACACAAAGTTTATAACCACTTTATCAAATGGCCCTGATAAAAATTGCGAGGCCGAGGCCGAGGCCGAGGCCTCGTCGTTCCTATATTACCTGAAATTTTGGGGTGGTTTAGTAGCTAAACCTAGACATACCACATGTTAAATGTTTTGACGGAAATAATCACGGTATGTAAAATAAGGAAATGTTAGGAATATTGCCGGTTGAAAACAAACCGTGAGAATTAGGAAGTTGAAATCTGCCGTCAAATTTGAAACATCTCGTAGTGTTTATAGATTTGCGTTAGAACCCCTTGTGCGTGGGAAATGTTATAAGGAAGCGGCCTAGACGCACGTCTGGGGACCCGGCCACTTCCGGGATTCCCCCATAGGAAGAGGAAAAAATCGGAATTAAAACCTAACATCCTATAATAATGATGGTAAAATCAAAATCAAAGATTTACAACACAAATTTGGTTGGGGTTTAAAAGTCCAAAAAAAGAATACTAAAACTGTCAAAGATGTTATATTATAATATCTCACAAATTTTGAAACGTAGACCAAATTATTTTGTTTTTATTGTATAATATTAACTAGAACTTTTGTCCCCGTTTCAAAATAAATTTGCGAAATCGACTATTGTAAAAAATTACTAACTTTAAATCAGATTTTGATATTAACTTTAGATATATTTAGTTTCCAGCACGACATTGAAAAATTATCCTTGCAATCTTGAAATACTTATATCCCCCATATAACCTAGACAAGTAATGTTAAAAATATGGTCTAATTATTGAACCACGTGTTTCAGGCAAGTGGCAATAAGGGAAAACCATCTAGACTAGATCCGGGAAGGAAGCGTGAACTTGATGTCGAAGGGCATCCAGCAGACTTTCATGTAGCAAACACCTGAGCAACATTACTCAAGAAATCCTACAAAGATGTTCGTATGCGATTTCAACCGACAAAAAACTATTTCCTTTCAATTGATATTACAAGGGTGTGTTTAAATTAGTCTGCTTTTGACGTTTCTTACAAATTGACTGACCGTGATTCAGCGATGGTAAAAAAATCTATTATGATGGGTTAGGTAATCGAAGTGTCCGCAGCATGTTTATTTTTTTAAATATCGGTTTGGTCAGATAGGTGTAAAAATGGGCGTTGGGTTTAGATCACATGTGTGAATTCAACTTGAAGTGGGGACAGAAATTTATAGGGTAATATTTCATAGATGCACGCAAATAAATCAGATTGGTGAATTAATAGCGGCTGCTACGCTTTAGTCTGTTTAAGACTATATAAGCTTTAACATCCCGTGTTCGACAAAATCGTACCTATTCAAATGTTTAATCAGGGGATTAAATTGTTACATGTTACAAAATCCACTAGCGAGCGTTTAAGAATTTTTGGTACACACCCTCATGCACACACATGAATTTAAATCATTTTTAAACAGATTACTAAATATAGCTACCAAAAAACCGATAATGTCTTAGGATATGCTTGCCTGAATTTAAACAGCGGAAATTTTATATATTATTAAACAAATAAATCTCACCAAATACATACACGTATTTTTTTTATAGTTTTGATTGGTCACTAAAGTGGTCGAAATAATCTACTTATATTTCCCAAGTAAAATACGGTGATATCCTCTTCTAGTTATGAAATATTTTGTGGCTCCTGAAGCCAGTTATATCTGAACTAATTAACCATCCATCACAATTTAAAAAGTGTGCAACCTATAAAAACTACCCCACAACCCATCAAGTGATGTTTTATTGTTGGTTTCTAGTAAATCACGCTGAAAATTATAGTGGTAATGTAGGGGCTCCACTGAAAGTTCCGGTAACATTTATACCCCAAATTTAATTAAGCAAATAGTTGAAATTCCTCGGGCAACGGTCATTTATATTCTCAACTGAATACATAACACACACACACACATAAACAGAAACCGCATCGAATTGTATATTTATTATGATAGTTGACAATCTAAAATTGCCAAGTGGAAAAAATGATAATTACATTTGTGGTGCGGTGATGGTGATGAGAAGACAACTCAACAACTCAAACAAAATGTTAATTAAGGATTGAGGGTGCCATCAATAATATCGTGACTTTGTTTGGGAAAGTTATAATGAATATATTTTAAAAGATTTTGTCTATTCTGCGAGGTGTTGTGTTAGTATGCGACGATGAACGAATAAAATTATTAGTAGGTAACGGCAAGTGATGTAGCTTTTATGAGTTATTTATGCAAATTCGTAACTGCTGGTGGCCGATAAAGTATTAGGAACGAAAACTGTCTCGTACCTAAGTAATTATACGACTTCTACTGTTGACGCAATCTAATTAATATAGGTATTTATCTTAGAAATTAAGACGGCTGGCTTAGTATAGCAAATACCGGCGAGTTTGGTAATTAATTATATCGCTCATCCCCATAACTCCCCGTATTTCTCCGTAAATTTTGCCCTCCTTTATACTATTGTATATATTGTTTAGGACAGATTGTAATCATTACATTAATTAGTTGCTTTATTATATGCTTCATCCAACTAAATCGCGTACCTACTCCCCAAAAACTAGTCGTTCTTTTGCACTAAAACGATGCTTATCTACCTACAAACTCATAATAATAAACCTCCCCCGATGCTAAACGAAAGTCAAGAACCGTAAACCCCACGCATACAATTGCATTAACATGGGACTTAAATGATGACAGAAATCACACCATCATGGGAAAGGGAAATATGTCTTAAACAAGTTTTCAGCTCGAAAGGTTTTTGTCCTCCAGTTCCAAAACTGGCAAATTTTATCATTTTTATTAAGAAAAAAGTTGATCCAAAATTGTTGTTATTCGAAAGTAAAAAAGTGCTTTAAAACGATCATACGAGTATCTCAAAATTTATCTTAAACTGAAAACTGTATTTTCAAAAATTGAGTCTTCGAACCAAATCAAACCTTCAACTTTATAATATTTTTATTCCCTCCAATTTTTCTAAAATTTAGTCGACTAGTGCCAAAAACTGACCAGACTATGACCGTGACAGTGGTTTTATCTCAAAATTTAACATAATTTTTCAAAAACCCATCCAAATGTTTTTTTCAATATTTAACTGTATTCTCTCCGATTTTGTTTAAAATTTTAGGAGTTGGTTTTTTGGCTCCGAGTACTGCAATGATATCAGCGTATTTTTTCTAAATTGAACTGAAAATTTAACAAACTTGTTACCATACGAACAAAAACAACTACGATATATCATGTTTTCTAGACCACTCTATATATTTCAATGCCCCCATTCTATAAAAAGTCCCCTTAAAGTTTATTAAATTTTTTGAAAGCGCTCATTCGCAAAAATTGTTTAAATATCTTCAGCTCTGTTGAGTTAAATTGAAAATATATTGTGTTGTGACGTCACACAATAAACATAGAACAATATATAAGGTGATTCAAATTTTATTTTCACCAATTTTCCTTCAAAACAGTGATATCTCTTTTTGTTCTTGAAGTATCCTGAAAAATTATGTCTTTAACCTAACTGACAAAGATTCTTTTACGGCTCCAACAAATTTTAGAATTACCATAACAACAGTTTTCTCGACCACCTTGTATATTTCAGTGACCCCATACTATAAGCAGTCTCCTTAAAGTTAAAAAGTTAAAAAGCTGCTATGAAATAAAAACTGAATGCTTTAAAACGATCATACGAGTATTTCAAAATTTATCTTAAACTGAAAACTATATTTTGAGTTTTCGAACCAAATCAAACCCTCAACTTTATATTTTTATTCTCTCCAATTTTTCTAAAATTTAGTCGACTAGTGCCAAAAACTGACCAAACTATGGCCGTGACAGTGGTTTTATCTCATAATTTAACATAATTTTTCAAAAACTCAAACGTTCTAGTTTTTTTCAATATTTAACTGAATTCTCTCCGATTATGTTTAAAATGACGATCGCGTGACGCTGATCCACAAACTCGGTACGAAAACGAAAACACAAAAGGTCCTTTAGTTATTTGATATGTTACAGTGGGCATTTCAAACAATAGGTGAATATTACAAGCACCAGTGAAAAAATAATACATGGAGTCGACAGATACATATATGATAATGATCGCCCCCTTGTGGCCCTTCCGACGATGGATATGCGAAAATATGAGTGGGAATTCGATCGTTTAAAAGCTTATTGAAATATCTGTGGGTGAATAGTAAAACCAAAGAAATCTAATGAAATGTATAGGTACGGTTTGTGGCGGATATATAACGATGTTATCGAACTTAGTGATTTGCAAGGGTGGAGACCCTTATTGCTTTGTTCTCACTTTTGAATTTGGGGTGGTCTAACACTGATAACAGAAAGCCAGTATTACATTTTCCATCCCAACCCATTTCCCCCCGGTGCGTCTAATTTACATATGTAATCTTTAGAAAGTTTTTTGTCTTAGTCTACCAATAAATTTCTACAGATTTAACCCTATAAACTGATAATTGGAAGAGGGAAGGCTGCAACGCCTGTTAGAAATTTGAGTTGGTTTTGGATGTTTCTGCAAATAAAATAAAATAGTTTACAGTTGTGGTTTTGTGCACACCGCAAATCTGTGCTGTAATATGAGCCGACAAAAGGGTAACTAATACGGTTTTTGCCGCCCCTTCACCACTATTCAAATAGATAAGGGTAGATCCAAAGCTTCTCCTAATTATATTATATCAGAAGGGTCATATATCAAACCAAAATTAACCAAATGGTACTTTGAATTTCCATCTTTAGCTTCACCTATCGCTTAAGACCTTTCCTCAATTAAGTTCACATCATATGTGCAGTTTTATGCGTGATGAGGTTCATAAACTACAGGGGCTAATGCAGTTTTATATGGGAATCATCATTTTAAACATCTAAATCTCTATTTTGCGATATTTATGCCCCTAGTTCCTTCCCCAAACAGACACATGTTTTTATTTAAAGTACTTACTGGAGGGATATAAAAATCTGAAATCTCATTTTTTAAAGCTATTTCATAAAGTAAATGACACGAAACGAATATAGTTTCAGTAAATGTATTCTTATGTTTTTAGAAAATGTCAAAAAATGCTATTATTTTATATACTTTCATCATAAAAACAGGGGCAACCCCTCCTGAGTTGAGAGATTTTATTTACGACGAATGTGTTTGCGGATCTTTACATAACCAAATCGTCATACACAAAACACTTACTACTTCGCCTAGTGCTTTAGTTAGTTGTTTAATGTTAAATTGTTTTGTTGTGGGGATTATCAAATGAAACAAAGTGTGCACATCACGCTTAAATCCCATATCCCCTAAAAAAACCACCACGAGGCATTTTGAGTGGAAAGTATTTAAAATTAGTACAACACATTTAACTCATGTGTACAAAATGAGATTTACAGGAATACAATGGAGATTCCCCTAGTATCATCTCATCCAAAGCAGTTAGAATTCTCTGTGAAAGATGATGGAGACGATCATACCACTTCAACAGACATTAGCGGTTACAAGATTTCGCTTTGCATCTAATGCTTAAAACCCTCGACTTTCTATATAGAAATGTAAGTGTTGCGGTGTTTTCACATTGAATGAACCGGCATCAAACATTTCAATATTTACAGTAGACTCCATCATTTCAATAATTACTACTACAAACTCAATCCGATTGACTTGGCGAAACCAAGAGAATCCGTTTCATTTAAAGCTAACTTATCAGTGACAACTTTAAACCTCTCAAGGTTTTATTCTAAGATGTACCGAGGTAACAAAGTGTTTAAGAAAAGATATTTTGAATTTTCAAAATTATTAGTATTTTAGCAGTTGGTTTTTTTTTTGGGCTCTGAGTACTGCAGCGAATTTTCGTATTTTTTCTAAATTGAACTGAAAATTTAACAAACTTGTTACCATACGAACAAGAACAACTGCGATATATCATGTTTTCTAGACCACTCTGTATATTTTAATGCCCCCATTCTATAAAAAGTTTATTAAATTTTTTGAAAGCGCTCATTCGCAAAAATTGTTTAAATATCTTCAACTCTGTTGAGTTAAATTGAGAATATATTGTGTTGTGACGTCACACAATAAACATAGATCAATATGTAAGGTGATTCAAATTTTACTTTCACCAATTTGCCTTCAAAACAGTGATCACTTTATGTTCTTGAAGTATCCTGAAAAATTATGTCTCTAACCTAACTGACAAAGATTCTTTTACGACTCCAACAAATTTTAGAATTACCATAACAACAGTTTTCTGGACCACCTTGTATATTTCAGTGACCCCATACTATAAGCAGTCCCTTTAAAGTTTATGGCATTTCTGTCAACCATTCAGTTCGTCAAAATTATTTAGACACCGTGAGTTTTGTTGACTTAAATTAAGAATATAAATAATATGTTGTGACGTCACTACTAATACAATACAGAGGACAATAAATATAAGGTGACTTAAATTCGATTTTCGCCAATTTGCTTGTTTTCTTTCTTGAATTATCATGAAAAAATATGTCTCTAACCTAACTGACAAAGATTCTTTCACGACTCCAACAAATTTTAGAATTACCATAACAACAGTTTTCTGGACCACCTTGATTATTTCAGTGACCCCATACTATAAGCAGTCCCTTTAAAGTTTATGGCATTTCTGTCAACCATTCAGTTCGTCAAAATTATTTAGACACCGTGAGTTTTGTTGACTTAAATTAAGAATATAAATAATATGTTGTGACGTCACTACTAATACAATACAGAGGACAATAAATATAAGGTGACTTAAATTCGATTTTCGCCAATTTGCTTGTTTTCTTTCTTGAATTATCATGAAAAAATATGTCTCTAACCTAACTGACAAAGATTCTTTCACGACTCCATCAAATTTTAGAATTACCATAAAAACAGTTTTCTGGACCACCTTGTATATTTCAGTGACCCCATACTATAAGCAGTCCCCTTAAAATTTATGGCATTTCTGTCAACCATTCAGTTCGTCAAAATTATTTAGACACCGTGAGTTTTGTTGACTTAAATTAAGAATATTAATAATATGTTGTGACGTCACTACTAATACAATACAGAGGACAATAAATATAAGGTGACTTAAATTCGATTTTCGCCAATTTGCCTGTTTTCGTTCTTGAATTATCCTGAAAACTGACAGTGATTTTCTGGTTAACGAAGTCGGAATGGGGATGATCAAATTCGATGGACCCTGTATAGTAACTGAATGTCGAAAATTTACTGAAAATACTTTAATTTTAATAAGTCCTTCCTTATTCCTCTTCTTGAAAGGATATAAAATGCAAAAAAAATACAAAACATAGAGAAACTATGACTCCTGATAATAAATTATCGGAGCTTTTTTGGTATCATCAGGATATCGTCCTGCGAATCCAGCTTTACGTCATAAATCCATCAAACCCCACATTACTTAATATCAGCGACTGCAATCAAAGATAAGGTTTTGCTTCTGGATATTGTTAATAAAAAAGAGGCAAAAGATTTAATTATCGATATAGATAGGGGTGGCATTATGCATATTTCCGATTTGGTGTTGTTCCATATATGCAGCAGGTGTTCGTTTGTGTATAATTAAACTGTGACGTCAGATTTTAATAATCATAGAATGCGTATTGTGAAAATACAATGGTCATTGACTGAACATTGAACATAGGGGAGTTGTCGGTCGACTAAAAAAAATGTATGCGTGAATGTGGCCCACACTGCCATCCGCTAGGAAGACCGCAACAAAACCAAAAGAGGGTGTATGTACGTTTTTAATAGAGATTTACCATTAGATATTTCATGTGCGGCTCATTGTTATAGATGATATCGCCATTCCCTTCTCTTGTGCTCTTTTCCCACTCTTTTATCATATTCATAAAAAGTCAATGACGCACCACAGCCTATTAGGTTTCACCCAATTAGCAAACGAACAACTGTCAGCCTTACCATACTCATCAACTTCCTTAATATAAAGATGGAACCTTGTCATAAAATCGTGTAGAAATATATTTATTTCAAATTATGTTATCTACTTTTTTATTACCTTGTTATCTGGTAACTTTTGACCTAAGGTTTTATTTTCTGCCTTATCAACTGAGGCAGAAATATATATTAGAGATAAAAGTATCTCATTTATAATATTTTTATTTTACTATTTTATGGTAAAGTTATAAATCAAATTGTCGCACAGCTGATAAGTTTTGACTCATATATGTTATGCACGATTCAAAACTTTGGGAAAGTATCGGAAAGTGAATTACAAGGAAATTTTCGTCAAATGTGGAAGAGTTTCAATTTAAAACGAATTTGCTTTAGGTACACGATCTGAATAAAAAAACCTAAAGGTGACTTCACCCCAAAAACTCACTTTAGCCTACACTACACAAACCAAAAAATTCCATTAAATTCTGCGCAAATTTCCAAAAATTATCCTCGTACGATATAACAAATTAACGCATCCTGCATTATTGGAAACTTGTTCCAGTTATATCAAATAGTGTAAACCAATCTTTAGAAATAGTATTTCGTCTTGCCTTCTATATTATGTGAAATTGCATTCAAAAATTTTCACATGTGAGGTCCGTGTCTTGAATATTATATAAGTCTAAGCGTATAAGCCCTTGTAAACTTAAAGCACTCTATTCAATGAACCGAAAAGAATATAACGTGGTTTGTCAGCGATATGTTCGTCAATCATACTATGGAGAGAAGTTTATATGTATTTCGATCAATTGCTTCATCCAACCCCAGAATGTGATCAGGTACTTTTACAGTCCGAAAGAGCTTTTTTAAATATTGTGGCGTAATATATAGTACATCGCGTATATTAATAATTAGCAGAGTTTGGTAATAAAAGGAATTAATTAGACTGAAAATTAACCACGGTTTCAATATAATCAGTGTAGGCAGTGGTTTATAAAAGAGCTCTTATAATATACATCCAAAGCTGGATGGATTATCTGAAAATCTCCACTAATACGTCAATAGAGCTTGAAATTTGATTAAGTTTACTCCCACAGCCCTTTTTGAAGCACTTTTCACGATTTATTTACAGTTTGCTAGTCAATGCTGCCTAGCTAGATTGTATTTAAGCTTTTCACAAAGAGCGCTCACTTTTCATACTGAAATGGATCATATGCGGATTTACCAGACGCTTGTGATATTTATCATCGATATCCCCGCACTTGTACCTCCGAAACTTCGCTTGTTTTGTTCATATTATTGTTCTACCATATCTATTTAAAACAACCACCAAATTGATTTTTTTCAGTTTTGTTGCGGTTTAATTTGTTGTCGGTTCTTATCGGTTGGCAACATTTTGGAACAGTCTACTTTTGAACCGGCGAGTCCAGAAAAGTATTCTAAATACACTAAAATAAATTATATCGCTTTCCATAACTATATACATATAGTCGCTAACTAAATCATAATTAAGTCCTACTACAAGCATTATGAGATAAGTAAACGAACCTTTTCGATGCCTCCCATGACGCACACAGCCGTATACAGGGAGTCACAATACAATAGTGCTGACGGTAGGTGAAAATTAATTGAAATTTAATATATAACATGAAAATACTGTAGAGAGGATATTCCGCTTTTATTGTAGATATTTTCATCGGACCTGAAATCAGAAGAATGTTGAGACTGCCTTTCTCCTTGCAATAATACAAAATCACTAAAATATACGAGGTGCTCACCGGTGTTTGTGTGTTGCTATAAATAAAGTGCCCTTAAGTGCCCATGATCGTTCTTATCCAGCAGCACTTGCAGTAATCTATTTAGCCATACGCCAAATAGTTAACCGTCTGTTTCTTGTGTCGTTTTTATTACCACTAAAACACTAAACAGATCACATTTACTACACACAATTTTTCAAATTATGAATACGTGTGCCGCATGTCTAAAAGTAGATACCTAAGTCATACTCGTATAATTTATTGATAGTATTATTGAAAACAATTTGCCTTTTCTCTTTAATCCGACTATAATAAATATGTAAAGTTGTTCTTATTTTATACAAAGGATTTATTTGTGGTCTTGCGGGATGTATCATTTTTTATGGTAAGGGACAACAAGGATTTTGTGGATATTATACATAAAGTATTCAGTAAATCCAGTGAAAAGATATCCTCGGGTATCCCTAAAATGACCGCGGGCCCTCGGAATACAAAAATATGTTAATATAAGAAGGGGCTAGGAAAGTGACAAAATATGTATACGGGTGGCACCTTAAGCCTTATTCAGAATAATAAATAATTGATTTTCCGCAATTATTTTGGGCAATTAATCGTTGAGGGCGAAAAATCCAGCGGAAGGGCGATAAAAAGATAATTAAAATTAGGAAGTGCCTTAGTTAATTGATTATTTGCCTGTTTGTTGTTTCTGTGTTATATCTGAAGGATTAGCATACTAATAGAAGTAAGAAAAATTTGGCAATTAAAATGGAAATTGCACAGACGCAAAAACATATCTTCCCTATCTGTAAAACAATAATTTTTCTTTACGACTTTGTAACTGTTTTAATTTCTTTTAGATGATGCTTTAGAAATTAATTATTTCTCGTACAAATTACAATTAGGACAATTTTTGCCCATCATCAGGAACAGGAACAGTTATTTGGAATTTATGTTGTTTTCAACTATTTTTAAATTCTCTCTTACGTTCTTGTCTACACTACCCCAAGCCATTTGTCATATACAAAAAAACGTTGTTTTTGTACGTACCCGTGCCCTGTGCTTTACTTATTCCAGATGTTGAATGTTACATTCTCTTAATTTAGCAGAAATTTCGAATGTTCAGCCTCGTTGGGTCTTTAAATAAACCAACCACCGCAAAAAAATAACGAATACAATGTTACTGAGTTACTTTGTACCTGCTATGTAATTATTATTATATGGAAAATAATATTTGATACGGTTATATAAATTGATATCCTTGACGCATCTGCATAATTACAAATTATCTAGGTAATGTGATTAGGGTTTGTGGCCGGGCTGATGGGGCTCCAGTCCCGGTCTGATTAGAGTGTATTTAGCGAATTGCTATTGTCATTTGCGCTATGACCAATGAGGCCCTCTTACCGCTGACAGGAGCCCATCTGAGCCCGACGGACAATCTCTAAATTAAACCCACACCGGCGCTCTCAATTACCAAAACAACCCTTATTCTTTCGAGCCATTGTACCCCAAAAATAATATTCATTGGGAAATTATTACTTATAAAAATTAACATCTGTGGCTTAAAAATTATACAACTTATGAATATGATGATTTTTTTTATATATATCAAGCGTAAAATATTAATCAAAGTTTGTAGGAAGAGGTTTCGTGGATGGTCTAATAAAATAAGGCATCCCATCTGGGGAGTGTGGCGATGATAACCCAAGCAATTGTTGACCGCGAATGAAGAGTTGGGGGTTGTGACAGACCCGACGAGGGTGATGTGGGTCTAAACGATGAGTAGCACACACTCCGACACCAGCAATTACATTAGCCTCGCAATTCGACATCATCATCACTCAAACACGCCAAGTTTTCTCCACATTTCCACTACAATTTTACGCCTTTATCATCTGTTAAATTAACGAATTTACCAATTCTAATAAATAAGACAAAAAAATCTGATCTCAGTCGAATAAATAACAGTTGGTGGTGAGGGGGGTGCAATCAAACACGATGACATCGTCAAGGGGGGAGAGTTGTACGGCTCTCAGGAGGTGGTATTTGTACCGGGTGATGTTGTAATTACATGTGGGCAACCAAGGTTACTTAATTTCAGCGATCCCTTCGGGACAGACGCTGATTGAATGGTGGTCTACAATCAACCCCCCTAGATTATAGCTTATTCTCGTATCGACTCCATGTGATATCAAGAGACCACTTCCACAGATCATTCATGAAACCATAAAAGATACTGGAGTCCCCAAATTGATTTAAAGGTTGTTTTTTAATAAATCGGAAGATTTACTGAATTAACTAACTCGGAATTTATTAACTCGCATTAATCTCGAAGTCGAATTTTTATCACACATACAAGCTGACGTTTCGTAGCCTTTTTAACGCATTTTTACCTCCACAAATCGAATTTCTTTAACTGGAATATTCAATAGTTCTTAACTCGAATTTTTTGGGAAATTTTCTTCTACTCTGTGTTGCTTATTACAATCTATATTTTATAGGGTCTAGAAATAAAAATTATATTCATAGCTCTTTAAATTTTGTGGAAGATTTTACAGAAAAGGAAAAAGTGTATGACACAAAAAATTACCATTTCGGGATCTTTTTCGAAAAAACAAAATAAAACGCTTTGCGTTCCAGAGGGTAGAGACTTCGATTGACTAGCACGCAATTTATCTGCATAAATATTATTTAGCAGGGTCATTAAGTAGAATTGAAACAACAGAATAAAATTAAATAACTTCGTTGGTGTTTGAATAGTGGTCGGTCTGAAATTTTATCTAATTGTAATACGCCATGAAAGTTTTGATGGTCTGGTTGGTTTAGCCGATAAATTGTGTGTTGTGAAATACAGTTGATTAAGTTAATAAAAGTAAACAAGTTGTTGTAGATTGTAAGTGCGTGACGCGATTAAAATTAAGAAACAGATTTAGTCAAGTTATTTATGTTTAAAGTAATCTTATCGTCCTGAATGAAACTAAACCGAGCATTAAATCCGGTGCAGAGACAAAATGAATTAAAACGAAGCAGAAGGGACGCAAGAGGAGACAGAGCGAACGCGAGTTAATTTTACATTCAACGCGAATATGATCTGCGGTCCTTTCTTCTTTAGAAAATAAGGAAGGAAAGTCTCTGAGTCCCGGCTTATCTGTTCTTTTGTGTATGGAGAAGTTCCATCAGGGCCTGTGAGGAAACAATACTTCATCGAGAAACCGAGATGGATGTGCCTAATTGGGTATCGCCACTCTGTTTATTTTCGGCCAGCTTTATTTGAATATCTTACGCATAAATCTGGGAGTTATTGGGAAATTTGGCATTTGGATAGTCATGCAAGGTATAACGGCCCCACCGTGGGAAAGGCCACTGCATTGTTGTACACCGGTAACCTAGCTGACCTGCCTGACCGACACTGGAATACGCCAATCATCCCTTATTTTCAACCCAAGCTAATTCGAAAATGCAGATCGTGTTTCTCCCAACCAGTACAATTATTATTAACAATTAGTGATTTGGGGCTGCAGAACTCCACATAAGACATTCAATACTATTTCTTAGGATAGAACAGACAAAGCCAAACAGTGAAGTTTACACGTCCTTACCTACCCAATTATATGCATGAAGTTGCATAATAAACCGGAACAACTATAACGATGAAACCCAATTATATTGAATAGTTCGGAAATTCAATTTCGTACCCAGAACAAAATTCTAGCAAGCGTCTTATTTTTGCAAGTTCAGGACAAAAAAGGATCACTTATTTTGATGTCATCATCCCCCTAGCGCGCTGCAACGTGGTATCACGTGGCTCATTAATTACCTTGCTAATCAGTGTCCTAGTCTAATTTGCACCAGACTTACTCTTCAACGCCTAACTTATATAAAATTTGATATTTATAATTAATGAGATATACTCAAGGGTGGTAAAATTTCTCTAATCAACTCCCTAGTATAATTACACTTAAAACAAACCATGTCCACAGTGCAGCGGAAAATAACAGAGGAGGGAAAATCTCAGTTTATTTTTGCGAATTTTCTATCTGGAAATCGATATTTTTCCTATATACCACATCTCATAAATTAAGTACAGAAAAATTTGAATTTACCGCATTTTCTCATGTAAGATTTCGCGTTGACTGGCGGGAATTTTAAAAAAGAAAATCGTTTAAGTCAGTTTTACTTTTACAGAACCTCATTCATTTTTTTAAATTTATTTTTAATTTTAGTACCAATTTTCTCTACTCAAGAAATGGACTGTAGTGATATAAAAGTGGGCGAATTTCCTCAACCACAACATTTTTCAACGCCTTAATGACCAATTAAATCAGTTAAGAATTAGTTTGAATTTTATGTAAATTATTGGCGGGAGATTCAAGCTTGTTTGATTTATTATATTATAAAAAACGAATAATATTTTGTTCTAAAATGTAATAAAATAACTTCAGGCCAATTTACCGCACGCAGACGGTTGAAATAAGAGAAATATGTTTTTAGCACCTAAAAAATCGACACCCTGTTTAGTAGGCCCGTCAGGACAGGGGACCACTCGCCGCCTATATGGGTTAAGCATGTATAGGGTAGTAATAAATTAGAAACGTGATACTTTTTTCTGTTTACGTTTAGTGGTTCCTTGCGCTCCAAGTTGAACCTGTCTTGAACACTTTTGTCATTGATCGACCCTTGAGCTTTTATCAAAACTAGTCCAACATATTCAGATAAGTATAATTTATGTAGTGTGGAAAAAACTTGGGTTTCGGTAACCATTCATTCGTATTTCTCGTAGAGATATTGTAGAGTTTAAAGCGCTTTATCGGTTTATAAGCGCAGCAAAGTCCGCTCTGTTCTGCCTTCTTAATTTAAACTGATTTTACGATGCCGTAAAACAAAAATTAAATAGAGGCCAGATGTCAATCGTTCCTGTATGTTAAACCATAAATTATATCGGGCAAAACTTTTGACCGCTCGGAATTTAGAGCCAAAAAGCTTTAATATTATAACCGTAAATAAATTTAAATTAGTTTCACACCAGTTAACTAAATATTACAAAACGCACAGCATATTATCCTATTATATTAGTCGCAGGAATTTAATTATTCTTGTTGCAAAAACGAAAAACCATTTGCGTTTCTAATACGGACGCGTTATAATTAAAATTAAAGCTATTATTCTGGAGACCTTACACCAAACTCTATTAGTAACCCTAGAACTTAATTAATGACGTTAAATGCAAAAATGTTGCTATCGTAGAATCAAACACTTTTTTGAAGCTGTTTTCGATCAATCTAATAGATGTGCCCCCAACGCTGAACCTTGAGGTGCCGCGCTTTACCTCAAAATGATACAAAACCAAACTGATATTATCTGCATTTGACTTGAAATATGGCTTTGAAAAATCCGTTACAAATCTCTTTATTCATTGTGTTAGGTACGCGAGAATGTGCGATGGATCATATTCTAAGGCATCAAAGTACAGTTACGTTATTGTATAAACAATTTGTTTGTGGTGTGTTTTTATTGTATATAATAGGAATACCATCAGGATTCTTTGGTGTAATACACGAGTTTCAGTTTTGTGTAATCTGATTGAAGTTTGTGAATTCGCATTTGGTTTTAACACTTCGGACTGCACTGTCGCATTATATCTTCTACTCGTTTGCCGCTTCTCTCTCGACTCTTGTACTCGAATATACTGAATACTTTGCATTTGAACAATACGTTTATATGTTTTACGATCTTTAGCATCTAGACTACTCTTGTGGAATACATTCAAAGTATGTACCTTACTGAATTCTGGCTGTGTGCCAAACCAGCAACACTCATTCGAATACAGTTGCAGGTATTTTACAACGAAATGAATTGGAAATTATTAAAGACTTTCAGGACTGAAATCATTGGTAATGTCTGAGTAGTTTTATAATAGTTACAAATTTTATTCAGCGGTTTTTTTATATAATTTAAAGTTTAATTTTCTGAGAAGCTTCACAAATTCCTCCTGCTGGACGTTCCAAGATATTTTCAAGATTCAACTAGTAGAAATTCAATTAATTAATTTTACCACTTTTCCCTCCGAGATTAACAAACAAAAATTATTAGAACACGGCCAAAAGGTAGAGTTATATGAACGTATATACATGCAGCAGATAACATGCTATTGTGCTCCTATCTAGTGGCAATATGTCTTACGGTAGAGATATTATCTGGAGAACTTAAACATAACCTATCCTTAAAACCACTGAAGTTTCTCCTGCCTGCTTCCCTTTTATTTGCCCTTGCTTTCTAGCTATTATTCGTACAAAATTATTTATTTAAATTATGTAAGTATGCAATGCAAGGTGGCATCTGGTGAGATAATTAGAGGTATTAATAATTAAGTTTGTAACAACGAAATGGTAAAATATGAAGACGAAGCGATAATAGGGTACATGCACAGTATTTTAATATCAACAGATTAACGGTGGAAATATTTTATATACCATGTATTTTATTGTTTTGTAAAAAATTTACTCGATTCAAAATTCCCGCCTGTCTGTGATGACGCATTGAAACCATTGTGGATGATCAATTTTTGGCGCCTTCAACTTTTGTTTGAATTTATGGCGATTTAAAAAAATTATTAATATGATTTATTCCAATATTTTACTTTATTACTTATTTTTACATATAATATTATCTGTAAATACAGGGTGAACCAAAGAAACTTGCAGAATTGACACAGGACTGCAAAATAATATGAAAAGTTTCGCATGATTGTTGGTATACTATAAAAATTAATTTTTACTATGGATACATCAATTATCCATATTATTCCGGAGTGATCTGTCTATTTTCTAAGTTTCCCGATTAAAATTTGGTCCACCCTGTATAATTTCCAAATTTTTTTCAATATTATGCATGTCCCATTTTCGACACTTTTAGGGGGTATTGGCGTTATTATCAAAGATGCCTTCCTTTCCTACTTTTTTACGAAACGAAAGATTCCGACGTCAAACTTGTCATGGCTCTCTACTAAGAGAGCCATGATTAAAAACTATTTTAATCTACAGAGTGATTCTCAAAATCTTTGTTTTTTAGACACCCCTCGTATTTCCGTTGTGCGTCTACTTATCAAAAGAGTGAAACTGATCTTGATAGAGTTTTTTACGTAGAATTCAGTGGCGTAGACAGTTTTTGTGTAAAAGATTTAGTTTTTCAGATATTGCCCAAACTTATGTTTTTTTAAATGGGACACCCTATATATTATTTTTTATATTAATTAAGCAAAATTTGGGCTTTCCAAAAATATACAATACTTTCTAAAAAATTAGCCATGGCCTACTGTTATATAAATAAAGAAAATTATTAACAATATCGAATTTTGAGCTTGTTTTTTAAAATATGTATTAAGTATTATATATTTTGGAAAGCCCAAATTTTGCTTAATCAATATAAAAGATAATATATAGGGTGTCCCATTTAAAAAAACATAAGTTGGGCAATATGTCTAAAACTAAACCTTTTAAACAAAAACTGGCTACGCCACTGAATTCTACGTAAAAAACTCTATCAAGATCAGTTTTCACTTTTTTGATAAGTCGACGCATAACGGAAATACGAGGGGTGTCTAAAAAACAAAGATTTTCAGAACCACTCTGTAGATGAAAAACTAAGAGAGCCATGGCAAATTTGACCCCGGAATCTTTTGTTTTGTAAAAAAGTAGGACAGGAAGGTGAAAACCGCAACACTCTATCTCTGATGATAACGCCAATACCCCCTAAAAGTGTCGAAAATGGGACACCCTGTACCTACCCCATTATGGGTATTATTTTAAAGTTTATGGTCGCAGGTTTTAGTACCATGCGGTAGTTTTCTTAATCAGCAGACAGTTGAAAGTTAAACTGTTAATTTGTACCAATCTTGGATTAATTTACGCTATTTTCTGGAAAATATACAATTTATCCCGGCGCCTCCGCCAATTTTATTTTAAGTATTTACAGGATTAAATAAATTTGTTTGTAAATGGATCAAGGCGCTTATATATAAATTTAAAGGCCCCATCTCCTCTTCTCCCCTCCAACAAAACAGATTGAAGGAAGCAGTTTGCTTGTAAATGTCGGATTAGTGTATTAACATTTATGCTAGACGTATTCTGAATGAGTGTAATGAGGAGGAGCATGCGTGTGTAGGGCTACATATTAACCACTCTTGGGCTCGGATGCTATATGAGAATCATTGGATTCTGTACTCTGTGCAGACGCGTTATCCCGTAACAATTACCCATACGCTCGGCTAAATATTACCAGGGGTATTCCACAATTTCTCGCTGTTATATTCGGTTGGTTTTATCGCTCGTTTTTTCCGCAAAAAATAAAACATTTGTTAGCGTTAAAATTAAATTCTGTTTTATTGGAATAGCATTAGATATAATCCTACAGGCGAGTTTGTTGGGGAAAACTGCTTTATCCAGGGGGACATTTTGGTGGTCGCTGGAGTAATTCAGAAGTCAAAACGGCGTGTTAAATGCTACTTTAAAGTGGCTACAACCGAAATAATCAGCCTAACACCACATACTATAAACCGCATTACCACCCCACTGTCGTATTTTATTAATTTCGTTTTTCAGCGAAGTGCTAATAATGTTGAAAAATGCAGGGTGCAAAATAGAATTGATATTAGAAATAGTCCAGCTGTTTTCCGAATAAAATTAGACAATTTAGTAAGAACGGTATTTAACATTTAATCATTTTTGTGGAGATTTTTCCGTATATAGAATAAATAAATAAAAATTGTAGTATTTATCATTAGTCCATAGTTTTAGTTTTGGGCAATTTTTATCCCATTTCATTCCCAATAATTAAAAATACTATATTCCACATACATTACCCCCGTACTTATTTTACCATTTTTTTCATTGTATTCCTCCCCTAATTGTATAAAACGTAATAAACGGTAATAATCCTGTATCCACTAATGTATTTTCGCTCTGATAGTTGGTTCTAATATTGGTGAAGACTATTGTTAGTCGATTTCTGTTGTTTGGAATATATGTACTGGATAAAATCACGCCTTCACAAAGAGCCTCTGTGTCCGATGTTAAAGCTATATTAAGAATTATTCTTTATTGGTTTGTGTGGTGTAGGGAAAATAAAACCGGGTTATAGACTGCCCGCATTTAAATTACCTTCGAGAATGTAGCATAGGATCTAGGAAACTTCCAAACATCTGCGTATTTATTTATACACACCACCGATAAACTTATAAAAGACCCTCAAATTACCCCAATCTCACGTCTTGTAGATAAGCCTAAAAAAGTTTAAACCCTCGGTGTTAATACTCACAACCATCACCACCATCAGCCATCATTTTATTGTTTTCCGTCGCGTGCTCACAGATTCTAGACCCATCATCAGACGAAATTTTTCGAAATCAACCTGCAATATTTGAAGTGGGGGAAGGTATATCTATCTGTCTGAAGCCATTGTATCTAACCATTAGATTCGGTATATCAGATGGGTTGCCGCCTGGCCGGAATAATAAGTTAAACACCTAATCTGTACCCATAAAGCCAAAGATTAGCAAAACATCGGTATAGAGACCCGGGGTGGCAAAGTCGGAACATTAAAGGGTTATGGGTCCAGAGGCCGTGAAATCTTGTCTTTGTATCTTTGGGCACCTGCACATTATACGAGTATAGTATACGACTATGCAATATAATCCTTTTGTCATTAAAATACATAAAATGAATTATTAGGGGTCGCTTGGATTTCACACCATCATATTTATGTGCAAACACTGTCATTGCGATAGGGGTGGAAGACAAGAACATTTAAATTGTCAATGTTGAATGCGTTATTTTCAGCGGAAATTATACAAATTTTGTTTTTAGGACAAGAGATCGGGATTGATAGGTTAAAAGAAAAAAAACGATGATTTTTGGAAGAGGTTTGAGTGAATTAAATAGAAAATTCTGCTTTTCTTTGTAAAAACACATTTTGATATGTCTAGTAGTCCTAGTTCTGACTACATTGTTTATACGAAGTTCTTCCGGAGAATATTACCGATGAGTCATCCACAAAGAAAACCATCTTATTTATTTTAAAAGTCTAAATTAAGAAAAAGCCTCATCAAGAATTGCTATTCAAACTATTCGAGCATAAAATGTCTAGATAATTTCTGAATAAATCACATTTACAGGTTAAAAAGGTTATAGGAACAAGCCAGTCGCTAGAATATTTAAATTATTTTGGTCTGCAAGCAGAAATCCATTCACAAAGTGGCTTACATATCCAATAATTTAGTATCTTGAAGAGAAAAATAGAGAAAATGTGCAAATTTGTCTGTGAAAAATTTTAAGGGATTAAAAATCAGGAGAGTAGGTACTGATGACTATGACAGGATTTTTCTTCAAATTATTATTAAAAGTTTAAATTTTCCAATGAAGAGTCATTTGGAAGAAAATAATCTCACTTTTCTCAAAAGTATTCTAATTTTCGCGAATAGAAATATTATTAATTGGTTTAAAAAATCACGATTTTTTAGTGTAATAAGGACAATAGTAAGATTTTTATTTAAATTACTTTTAATACTGTAAGCGAGTTTGATTGAAAATATCTTGTCTTGTTTAAAAGTAAAAGTTGAAATTTTCCAATAAAAAGTCGTTTGGAAGGCGATAATCTCACTTTTTCTCAAGAGTATATATTCTAAGGACTAATATATATTTTATTAATGAAAGTTGATTTCATTGGATAATTTATTCAATTGTATTTTTTGGACTTTTGGGAAGAATTAAAAGTAAGGTTTGTTTATAAAAACTATAAAAGTTGCGGGAATACTAACCAGATTTCCTTTGGACTTTTTGTTGACTCCTACTGTAAAAAAAGCAGTTGGTTTGGATGTGTATTAATTTTTTTTTATTAACCATTTTTATACAATTGTGCTTTGATTTAATAAATATACAATTGCATAAGAATAAGAAATATAGTAGTTATCACTGAGAGCACTGTTAAAAATAAGATAATAAAGAATAAATATGATGAGTTATCATTTTTGGAGATGTATCACTTGTTGAAGCAGATAGTGAATTTTTGGAATGGTCAAGATGTCCACTTAAACAAAACAAGAAGAGTAAGAGTAGCACTGGTGATTTGGTGATGAATGGTTAAGCAGACACTTCACTGGGCAACTGGGCTGTAAAGAACAACGAAACCAACAACAATAACACTGTAGATGTGTGAAGCACGTGTTGGATGTGAAACGGGGCCAGCGGCCCTCGTCCATCGAAGTGTTGAGGTAGCAGATGAGACGTAGAGAGCTGCCGGATTCTTCGCCGTCGATATGTCTGTTAGAAGTTGGGTCTTGGATCCGCGGTGCCGGTTGTGCGAAGTCGGGTGCCTCGATGTATCGTCGTCGTTCTTGGTCTCGGTGCTATCGGTGCTTCCCAGTCCCAGCGGTCCTAAAGTAGCTGCACTCCGCATGCCAGCGGCGCGTTGGCCCCCACCATCACAGTGGGAACGCCCTATGGCCTATCGTGACCCGACTGTGAACTAAGAACCTCCCCGAACCGCCCAGGCCAAGTCAGTGTCGGGCCCGAGACCGAAAGGTCACTAGTAGAGGCTAGAGTGTGTCGTGGGGTTGACCTATCACCTCCAATGCGAAGATACGTGCTCCGGCTGAAATCGAACTTGTCCAAGTCTCCAAGTGCAACATAGGTTCAGAGTGCAGGAGTCGGAAAGTGGTGAACCCGGTGTCGAGGTTGTCGTCGTGGTGATGTTGGTGTGAAAGTGCAGTGTGGTTATCGTGGACGTGGAGCGTCCGACCAGGCCGGACTTCGCCATGGCCCTGGTGGCTAGCTCCTGGCGCGAGTCCTCGCTTGTTAACCCTATTCCCACTAGCTTGAACTCCTTGCCCAACGGTCTGAACCCTTTGCCGCCGACCGTCGGTTCTGCTAACCTTAACCCGTTGCCTTCCAACATTAACCCCATTACTCTTGAAAACCCCGATATTGGTCTTATCAATCGCCAGACACCCTCGCAGAACTCACAAAACAGTGCTAACAGTGCTGACAAGAACCAGAACATTGAGTGTGTGGTTTGTGGGGACAAGAGCTCCGGTAAACACTACGGCCAGTTTACGTGCGAAGGTACGAATCCAACATACTTAAGTCATCATGGTTAACTACTGGAACCAAAACTGCTAGCCCCTAATTTTGTTGTATGCGTTTTTTTACCCATTTCTACGTGATGGTCACGCTCTGACGGACCTCATTCAATTACATAAATCTGGAACAATGTATCAATTGTTAATGCGTCCGGTTAAATTGTTTTGTCTCATTTTTACTTTTCAAAACTCTATTATTATTAATAACGGCGGAAAGATATTGCGCCAGGTGTTCTTACATGAATTATCTACAATACTACCAAAATTATATCATTTTTCCATTGTTCCACTTCTGTTTGTATTTACAACTTTTCCAAAATACAAACAACTACCAAGCTCCTACAAAAAATCCTTCTAATCCCTTTAAATCCATCCATAAGCAGGTAACTAACCAAAATGTGCCAAATAATACTACAACAACTGATATCTCATCGTAGCATCATCTACACTTGTTAGTTGGTCGCTGGCCGCAGTTCACGTAGCCTAAGGGCGCTATTATAATACCCATAGCCCCATACGTGCTAAATCTCATACATATTCAATATGCTAATTTTTAGAATTCCTCTCATCTGTGTTTGTATATATTCTTCTTGCTTAGAAATGCGTATGTAACTAGGTGACAGAAAATTTTCCAAAAATAAATTTTCCATAACATTTCAAATAAACGCAGAAAATACGCAAAACAACAAAGTAATTACCACATTGAATGAGTGAATGTTCGGCGTTTTATGTGCATAAATCAGTTTTTCAATTATTGTTAAATAAAAATGATTTATTTTCATTAACAAGTGAATTGAAGTGGAACCGAAAACCAATAAAACTTCATTAAATCCGAACAAATTTCTACTAGAAACAAAACAAAAGGTCAATTGAATTTTCTAATTTTCTTCACAATTAAATTCAACCCCCCACTTGTTTATTAGACAGTCTTCAGTCTTGTGTTTAAATTTAATAAAGCATACCTAGAGCTTGAGATTCTAATAGTTTGAGGCGAGGTGAGTAAAAATAATCCTCTCATAATTACCTTAATTACTATTATTATAATTGGTGCCAGATAAAATCTTAATGTGGTTTAAAAGTCAGCCAACCCGATCAGTCAAAGACCCTCATCATCTTACAGAAAAACCCTACATAAACATTCGCTAAGGTGATGTTTATAAATATTAAATTATGCTCACTATACTTAAATAGATAATTATTTATTTATGCGTTTAAAACAATTATACCCATGCAGACATCCTCGTTTTTGTTTGCTTAAATAATATTATTGACGTTTATTTGAAAGTTATTTCGTTTGAAAGCTTTTATTGGGTCAAAATCATTATAAATCCTACTCAACATTACCAATTCAAATTAATGGAATTTTGGAAGATCGAACATTGTTTTCCTTTTATGTCTAATAAACTGTTTTATCATGTAAAAAAGACAATTTCGACGAAATTATTACTTTTCCCACAAAAGATTTAGTACCAAAAAAAAATAGTGGGTCATTTTCAACTATGATCAGAATTCACGTGATGAAAAATTGCTATCTTAAGATCCCTCAAATATCACATCGTCTTGTAGAGGGCGTTAGTGGAATGACATTTTATAATTTTTGCAAATTCTCGTAGGTATTTTAAAGCATGTGAATGTATCCTTTAAAATTAAATTCTCGATCCAAACTATTATATTCAACAAGACCTAGTTCAAAAGTTCTTCCTTAAAAAAATACAGGGAGTTGAAGACGAATTTCTATTTTTATTTAAGACCACAATTTAAAAGAATCAACGTGTGAAAAGTTGCTGTTGTTACTTCATAAAATATACCCAAAAAATCCAAAAATGTATGAGCTTTCGGCCAAAGTGAGGTTAGTAGCGCCCTCTACGACAGCATTTCTTTCGAATTTAGACATCCTTAAACCGGCTGTAACGAACCCTACCTGATTTATGTTTGAAAATGTAATTAACGAAGAAATTACTGCTTGTAGTTTTCATGAAGAACACCCTGTATATAAAAAGTTTTAATTCAATTACATACGCTATTGTTCCCAGATTTATTGTTATGTACTTTGATTGACAAATGAAGTAATAGAATACGAGAAATCGTACAATACGAAGAAACCTTTCTTGAGATCTCCGGATTAAAGTAAACTTAAATGCTGAAAAAAAGTTGGACAAGTCACATAAGTCAATAGGAAGGTTTCTTAACAAGATTTAATTGTGGAGTTGATGGATAAAATCGGCAGTGTTGAATTTTGATTCGATGGGGAAAAGTAAATGTGAAAAATCTCGACGTTCTTATAGCCCCTCAGTTGAGATTTTGACAGCCCTATAGGGAATAGACAAGAAAAATGAACCTTTATAAAAACATTCCGGCTATAAAACTATAAAAGAATTTGAAGAGAAACATGTATGACAGAATAAAATATCACCTCAATTAATTTACTATAATTTTTTCAACTTCTTCACCCTCATTTCCCAAACAAACTTCTGCAGTAATAAAAGTTTTGTTTATAAATTACTTGGGCCGGTTTTTTATTGTAGTTTCAGTCTTGCTGCGTCACAATAATTGCTTTTGTCTGTTTCAGGTTGCAAATCATTTTTTAAACGGAGTGTTAGACGGAATTTAACATATTCATGCCGAGGAAGCAGAAACTGTCCAATAGATCAACATCATCGAAACCAGTGCCAATATTGTCGTCTGAAAAAATGCATGAAAATGGGCATGAGAAGAGAAGGTAAAAAACTCATGATTTCATCATCATTATTAGTCAAAAAACTGTGCGCATTTGTTTTGGAAAAGATTTGCTGAGCCCAAAACATGTTTATTTTAATCATAAGAAATGATAGAAAGGTTAAAAGGGGTTATCTTCGGATGGAGATTTTCGAAACTATAAATAATAATCTAAATAACTAATTTATTTCTTATCGTCGCAACAGGCTTATCGGGGCTAGTTCCATCGAGCTGGGTATTTTTTATTCCACTTCTCAAAGATATATTCTTTCTATAACTCAAATATGTTATTATTAGGCGATTTATATTAAAATTTTTCACATTTTCTGTTATCGCTCGTCGTCTGAGTTTCAGGCTAAAGATTCTATGAAAATATTTAAGCTCATATATGTATAGCGACTGGTAGAATAGCAACCAGTCCCTCTATTCTTGCAGATGATTGATCGATTTAATATACAAATACTTGACCGTAAGGTCCAACAAAGGGCCGTTCCCGTATACCTAAAAGATCGTTTACCACTTGCATACATTAACGAATGCCTTGAAATTAATGGTTATGTATGGGAGTCGGTCATTTTTCCAATACAAGGGACCTATACTAGTCTAGATATTTTCAATGGATACACTCAAATATTTTTACAACTTTTCTGCGGTAGGTACCCATTTAAAATTTTATTACCGCTTAAAACAGCGAACTAAACGCAATAAAACCAAAAAAGTGGCTGGTGCGCCTGAAAAATATAAACAAAAATTGCACCTTGTAAAAAACCACGATATGTACCTATATCGAGCTATGCGCTTTTTTTAATCCGGTAAAAGGTTAAACCTTATTTAACTTGTACACATACCTCTAAAGCCTATTATTGTATAGAATTTACTACACGTACGCTATTATAAAACATAACGGCTGGTGGAGTTTTTAGGGGTGATGTTCCCAAATAAGGACAGTCGCAGGTAGCAAAAATAAAACTTGTTTCTGAAGGGTTCTTATTCGCACTTTGCATGGAACTTATAGGGTAACGTAGTATGGATGACCAATGTCCAGTAAATATTATGTAAATTAAGCAAGGGCAACTATATGAGATTTATTCAAATTCGGGTTTCTTTACTGTTGAAGGGACGGTGGGAACCAAACGTCTACCGATGTATACGTACGTCGATTTCCTTCAAATGATATATGCGATTTATGATCCGTCACGAATAGAACAAACAACATTTGCATTATTTTCTGTTTTCAACTCAAAAGGAGGTAAATTTATTTCTATACCACAAAACTACACGATACCAGGGGTCTTTGAGAAATTTCTGATCTGGGGGTTATTTAATCATTTATTGACAAGTTTTGGCAAGTCAATTGTTTTATTTGAAACTGAAGTCATAAAAAAAATCAAAATTTTCCTCAATGTCTTAAATGCAATTTTAAGCAATAGTAGGTATATAATATAGGACGCTTTATTATCTGAAATTCAGACAGCTGTCAAAAATAAATCGAAAAATGGCGAGCCAAAAACTCTGATAGATTTTTCAAATAACGGCAACATTGTGCTTAGTAAATATTTAAATTTGACTCAATTTCAATCATAAGTTCAAAAGTTATCGCTCTTTAAACAAGGACATTTTGAAAATTACCTAATATAAAGACAGATACGTTTCAGTTGTTAAAAAAAATTAAAAACAATGAGAAAGAAAACACTTATGAGTTTTCAGGTAACGGCAACATTGTCCTTTGTAAAAATTCAGATTTGACTCAATTCCCGTCAGAGATTCGAAAATTATCACACTTTAAACAAGGACGTTTTGAAAATTATCTGATATAAAGACAGATACGTTTCAGTTGTTAAAAAAAATTAAAAAACAATGAGATAGAAGACACTAATAAATTTTTCATGTAACGGCAACATTGTCCATTGTAAAAATTTTAATTTGACTCAGTTCCCGTCAGAGATTCGAAAATTATCACACTTTAAACAAGGACATTTTGAAAATTACCTGATATAAAGACAGATACGTTTCAGTTGTTAAAAAAAAATAAAAACCATTGAGATAGAAAACACTAATGGATTTTTCAGGCAACGGCAACATTGTCCTTTGTAACAATTCAAATTTGACTCAATTCCCGTTAGAGATTCGAAAATTATCACACTTTAAACAAGGACATTTTGAAAATTACCTGATATAAAGACAGATACGTTTCAGTTGTTAAAAAAATTAAAAAAAAACAGTGAGATAGAAAACACTAATGGATTTTTCAGGCAACGGCAACATTGTTCTTTGTAAAAATTCAAATTTGTCTCAATTCCCGTCAGAGATTCGAAAATTATCACACTTTAAACAAGGACATTTTAAATTTAACTAAAATTAAAGCAGATAAGTTTCAGTTGTCAAAAAATTGATAAATAGTGAGAAAGCTAATAGATTTTTCAGAATCTGGCAACATTGTCGTTTGTAAATCTACAAATTTCAATCAGTTCCAATCAGAGGTTCCTAAATTATCGCATTTTAAACAAGGACATTTTGAAAATTACCTAAAATTAACATATAAGTTTCAGTTGTAAAAAAATCTGAAATTAACGAGAAAATACTGTAATAGATTTTTCAGAATATGGCAACATTGTACTCTGTAAATATTCAAATTTCATTCTTAGAGTTTTGGAACCTCAGGTCGTATTTTTGTAAAATTCCATTTTTATAAATGAAAATAAAAAAAATGTTGAAATAAATTCGGAGACCATATTGCCTGAGAAAGGGCGAAAAATTTAAAAATTCGACCCTGTCGATAACATTAACTTTAAATTATTAAGGTATTACTAAAACACAATAAAAAAAATCGGATTTTCTACGGAATATTTTCGCTTCAAACACTAAATTTGACACCTTATAAAAATTTATGCATGAACTAAGCTTAACCATAATTTGCTTATACTTTCTCTTCATCTCCTCAGCCGACTCATCGAGTGATGACACAATTATCTGGCATTCCAAAACAAAAAATATGCTTTTCTTCTCACAGTCGATAACTAGCCTTTAAAAAATCCTTTTATTAGGGTATCTATTCACAGACAAAAAATGAGAACGCGTGTAGAAGACTTGTGCTCTATTATTTGTTTCAAACAAAGGATTAGAGTGCATATATACCTGGGTACCTGCCGAGGCTGGATCTAATGGACCCGTCACGTGCCCCAAGTGTTAAAAAAGCACAAAACCATATGTATAAATACACAATGGTAATGGTTGTGGTGTAGCGCCCGAGATTTTCTCTTTATTATCCAACTATAAGTATACACAACATGAATATTTGCAAACGGAAAGAAAACGTCAAAGGTCCCATCAAGTTTCTCTCGTGGCAATGCAAAATTAGTCAGACAAAAATTGTGGATGGAAACAAAAAGTTTAGCCAACGAGTGCGGGGTTATATTATCTGGAAAATACTCGAATTGAAAAGGATGCGCTCTGCAGTAGCATTATCCACAAATAAAAGAAAGGTTGAAATATTTTCTTGTATAAGAATAGAAAAGATGAAACAAAACAAAGCTAGTATAGAGCCATACCCACAACCACACGCACACAAACAAAAATTACTTCGGGGAATCCAGTACATTATTTCTTAACTTCTGGAAACTTGTGTATATGTCTAAGAACGAAGCGAACTATATCGTCAAAATGGGCAGATATACCACACTACATTAATTTAATTATTACGGAAGCCACTTCTTGGAATCATGTTCAACTACGGCCACCAGTTCTGACATATTTTACATGGAAAAAATGGTTCTTTTGAACTCTAAGTCCAGCACTCAAGTATAATTTGGTTGAATTATTTCAAGTGTACAGAATTAATTGGGTAACGTGGTTTTCCCACCAAAATAGCACAAGATATTCTAATTTGTAACTGGTATATCCAAGAATAATATTATGACATTATACAGACATTTTTTTAGACAATTTTCAAATATTGGACACTAAATAATCATCGAATAGTTCCTCAAATTTATTCGATTCCTCTTTGCCTCAGTAACTAATTCCTTTCATCTAAAGGGAAGTTTCCTCAAACGTTTCTTCTAGTTCTTTGGAATTTTTGGCTTAAAGGTTTGTTGAGTTTATTTGATAAATATTTTGTCAAATTTAATAGAATCTGTATTCTACAGGAATTTTTTCCAACATTCTATAAGAAATTGATGAAATATTTTTGTGCGTAATTGAAAAGATTTTGCAACAAATTTTTGGACTTTGCTCCAGTTTATTTGAACGCAATACGCCAATGAGCCAATAATAATTAACTTGACGATTGAATAAAAACAATACCTTCTTAAATGTAATTAAAAACAACGTTGTTGTATAATGTGACAACGAAATAATTTTTGGTTTAATTCCCTTTTCACATAATAGTTGACCAGGTGCATACGAGTTATTATAATTTTTTCTGTAATTGAATTGCAAAAGTGGTCATAAATTTAGTAAACAAGTGCAGCTCGAGTTCTTTGTTTGAAGTAAACACCAATGTGTTAACCTTAGACTATGAAAGCAAAGAACATAAAATCCGAGAGAGGTTTATGTATCAGAAATTATACAATGCAGCTCTTTAAAGAATTTAAATCAAATTTTGATCGAAAATTTTTCGAAAAAAAAACCGGCGTATTAGAAGTGTGGAAGACAAGATATGTAATTGTGTATTATATTATATATAAACATGTATTATAATTCTAAAGACTTAGGTTGCTATGCTGAATGCGGTTATCGTGGGAAATGACCTTAGCTGACCCTGACCCTGTAGCCTCTACCGAGACCCAGCGAGCACCGACCAGAAAGCACAAGCCACAGACCAGCGATGGTACAGCCCAAGCATACCATCCATGCTCTACAACATACAATCAAACTCTTAAACAACTGAATCATCCAACTGTCAGTTGGAAAACGTCACAAATTCGTCAAATTCCAATCTAACTTGTATCGCACCCACAAGATCTAATACACCCAATCACCAATTCCCATCATCATCACAAAGGATTTGTCGAGATTTCGGAACAAAAAAGGATAATTCTTAGACCTTGATAATTTATTCTACTAGGCACTTTCTAAATTTTTAGAAATAATTACCGGGGAGCACATTAAAAATTGACAATAGGATAAATGTGCTTACGTTACATATCTCAAAAAAATTAAAAAAGTCGAACAGCAATCAATGTTAATTCAAACGTCACAAGTTATATAAATGATCTTAGACAAGCATGTAGCTTGATTAATGATATGTTGTTCGTTATACCTCTTAAGATGGTGATGAACTTGATCGACGCGGGTGTTTCGGTACCACCACCATCCAGTACTAATGTCCATACAGATCCTCCTATAGTTGTATTATCTAATAAATCCGCGCTGGTGTCAAAGAGAAATTTCTTAGAAACACATTTGGAAGAAATTTTTGGAATCCAAGATGGTGGGCTACTGCTTTTTTATGCAAATGATATTATGGTTTAGCCATTTGCAACAAGGGAATAAGAGTTTGCGGGAAATTTTTGGCTTAAATAACGGACAAAAAAGGGATGTGTTTTACTGTTAATCCAGCGTTAAACTGCAGTGAAAAGAACATGAAAACAAATTGAAAAACAGGTTCCCACTGCAAATTATATATGTCTAGTTCCTTGGAATGCAGTTTTTTTTATTTTGACACACTTCAAGTTCCATTAAGGTCTACTTTCGTTTGAAACATAAAATGGTTTCGTGCTTGAAATTTATGTTTTACACGTTTTAACTGCACTGAAATATAGTTCCTAGTAAAACAACTTATACAGAACATAGGCATAAAGATCACATTTGCATCTAACTAGGTAAAATGCCTTACGGTATCTGTAACCAAGCATTGCATTTTTTGGATGCAATATTCGTTTTTTATCCAGCGCCTCACCTATAAGTTGTTGGTGGAAAAGCACTGCAATTATAGAAATTATCCTCGATAATTAATCCTGCAAGTTAACAAGCAATTATTTTGGCATTTGTATATGTGATATGTGAAATTAGTCTATTTGTTTTTACTATTTTATTTATATTTCAGGTGGGGCATTTGGAATTAAAAAAGGCAAGTTAAAAGAGATTCCCTTTTATCATATATATTATATGTATTGATTGCATAAATTCGATGCTGAAACCTGTTGAAACCAAAGCAAATGCCTATTATCATATTCAAAAAAAAAACACAAAAATAATGAGCCACCTGCTGTTTTAAAATAAAATATTGTATACGCAGCCGAAAGATTACATACACTGATTTCTCATTTCCGCTACGCATATCCATATCCGTTAGGTACTATAAAATACAATTTATATTTCGGAAACATTTCCATATTTATCCAAGAACAGTTTAACTTGATTTCTTTTACGATTAAACATCTAATTATACTGCCAAAAAACATACAGCAAGCGCTGATTTTATCACAGAATTTATGTTATCTGAACATCAGTACCATCAATATTAATTATTGTAAACGAAAGTCCGTCAAATAATTTTCAGGGGGCGCTTCTGATTTCAGGATGATTAACTGTGAGAGAGTTTTTAGTGGGCGGGAAATTTTGGGTGCTACAAGGCTCCGGCAGTAGAAGAAAATTTGTGGTAAACGGAAAAGTTCTTTGATTATTTGGTTTCATAATTGCTCATACCTTCATGATTACCATTTGAAAATAAAATATTCAAAAAACTAAAAAGTTTTTTACGAATATATATAAAAATTACTTGAATGTTTTATGAAATTTTTTGGTTTTCTCTAGCTGTTACGAAATAAAGATAAAATAATTTTCGCGGGTCCTACCATAAAAATAAAAACTAAAATAGAGAGAATTTATAAAGAAATGAAATAGGCAAGTGGGTTTCTTTTAAGAACTCATAAATCAACAGAATTCTTAGGTTAGATTAAATATTATCTCAAATGTTGGAAAGAGAGCGAGTTTATCTCTGGTAATTTCGGTTTAACTTGGTGGTTTCGTTCGGACGTATCTCAATTTATATAAAAGCTCTACACAGGTTTTTTCAAAAAACTTTTCCTTCCAATGACTTTTGCAACGTTTCGTACAAAAAGACTAGTAATCTTCAGGGATATCCATGAGCTTCTCTGTTATTCCCGGATGGCGTCTTCTAAATATCTTCCATTCAACTTTGATTTTCTTTGGTTCCTTCTCTTCTAGTGGTCTAGTGCGAAAACTTTTGACTTTGCTGAGCTTCCTCTGGTGTTTTTTGTAATGAAGTGAGGATGCTTCTGTGGGCAGGCATAAAGAAGTGGCTCTTGATGGAAATTATAAACAACTTTCCAACTGATGATAAATTTGCGCAATTTTCTCGATTGACTTCAAATTAATGCCCCTTTTACAGAAAACTGAATTTACTGATTTACAAATTATGTTAAACTTATTAAAAAATCTGACTGTATTCTATCACAGAACCCCTGAACTCGTAGTATTAAAAAGGAAAAAAATTAGGAGCCAGGGCGATATTTACAATGATATTAAGAGGGCTCAATTACTAACAAAATAATTTTCAGTAAATTTTAAATTTCTGTAATATGTAGGTAGTTACACGCAAATTTGAAGTAAATGTTAATTAATTTCAGTAACCTTATTAGAAAAATCCAATTAAATTCTGATTTAACCCTTAAACAATCAATTTTTGTTTGATTTTTGACCTTCTATAGAGGAATAAATAAAAGTCAGACATTTCCTCATAATCACAATTTTTCCTAATTGATGCTATGATTTTTTGTCTACTGTGTTTCAGCTGTACAAAGAGGCAGAGTCCCACCATCGCAGCCCACCCTTCCAGGCCTGCCAAATCAGTTCCTGAATTCAACAGACTCAGTGACGACGTCTCTAAGCAATCACACATACCTCAGCAGTTACATATCTTTATTATTAAGAGCTGAACCATACCCAACGAGCAGATATGGCCAATGTATACAAGCAAATAATATAATGGGCATTGATAATATCTGCGAATTGGCAGCTCGATTGTTATTTTCGGCAGTGGAATGGGCAAGAAACATACCATTTTTTCCCGATCTGCAAGTAACTGATCAGGTTAGTGACTGTAAACGGATTTTTAGCTTTAATTGATTGATTTGTATCTGATAACAGGTGGCTTTGTTGCGATTGGTGTGGTCGGAGTTATTTGTGTTAAATGCCAGTCAATGTTCGATGCCACTTCACGTTGCTCCATTAATTGCTGCTGCTGGTTTGCATGCGTCACCGATGTGTGCCGATAGAGTGGTTCAATTCATGGATCACATTAGGATATTCCAGGTAAAAAAATCTACTACTTCCGAATAAAAATCTTGTTTACCAGATTCTTACGTCTTGCAGGAACAAGTGGAGAAGTTGAAGGCTCTTCACGTGGATTCCGCCGAGTATTCCTGTCTCAAAGCCATAGTACTCTTCACGACTGGTAAGTCAATTTGTTTACCAAACCAAAAAAGATGCTATGTATACAGTTTAACATAAGACTTGACGTGGGGTATTATAGATAGCACAGGAGGAGACACAAGAAAAGCTGATAATGCAATTGTGTACAATGGTCACCACGTCACACACTCACAATCACATATAAATACACAATTTTAACAATGCATTGTTTATCGACCTAACTCGACCAATCATATAGCTGTGAAAGTGACAGACAATAATACCATTGTCTATGAAGCACCTCATATACCTTGAACTCTAAGGAAATTTCATTTGTAGCTGTTTCATAATTTGATAGTGATAACAGCTACAATGATGCGTTTTAAATAACAGACAAGTGTTTGTCTTAGAGACATCAATCAATAATTGAGAATTTGTCGGAGGATTTGTGTCATTGGCATAAAAAGTTTGTAAACAAAATAGGGAATTTTTGTGGTATAACAAAAATAGCTAACCTAACTAAAGATATTTTTCAAAAATAATAGTAATAATATTGTGGTAAAAATATCCTAGAGAGATAATTGCCCTTTAGCCCCTCCAGGATACACCACTGGCACTTATACAAAAAAAAAACAATTTTATCACTATTTTGGAAATAATCATTACATGGTTTCAATTTTAATTTTTATAATCCCTTTTTATATAAAAAATAAAAAATTTTGTGGTTTCAAAGTTCAATCCTCAAATATGACATTTTTCGAAATTTTATACACATTGGTGAATGCCAACTAGGCGACTGCTAAGACAAGGACAGAGCAGAGCCTGGTACGACCGTACGATGCTCTCCGTCTCACGCTATCGTTGAGCTAGTTGACGTTTGCGATTTTTTTAATGTAAGTTGAGTCTTTTTATTTCATGATATAAGGAATGCAAAAATTAATATTGTCCTCCTTTATACAAGGTGTACAAGAAAAACTCTTGGGGTGTTCATAATAAACATTCACCGATTCGAGCTTTAAAAAAATTAACTAACCTAATATTTACTTAACAACTAAAGGAATTTCTTAATTATTCTATACCATGATGATAATTATTGTAAATAAAATCGGAGAAAGTTATTTTTCATTCGCTTCGCAGAATCAATTTTTTTAAATTATAAATTTGTTCTATTTTATATTGTGCTTATTTTCGGCGACCAAAAATTGTTGTTTGTTTTTTAACTTGGTGTTGATGTCCAACGATGATTAATTCTTAATATCTATGCAACGCCTATGTTCAATAGTCCGTATATCACAAAGTGCAAATGTAATTATGCCTCATTACATAGTGAACATCGTAGTACACCTGCAGAATCTTTGACCTTATGCGTCTTTTAAAGCTCGCGAGCAAATCGAGAAGAAAATTAATTATTCACACGGTTTCACTACATAACTTGACCAACTGATTATTTGCGAATTTTCCCGGCGCATCCACCATTTCTAAAAGTTTTTCCAATGGTTTCATCAAACCGTCAATTGAATTGACAGATAACCGAATTATATGCACGAATTGATCCAAATCACAGGATTATATCAGCAATATCGGGTTATATTCGAATTATTTACGTCAGCAGTATTGAGAGAAGGAGCGAGAATCCACGCCGAATACAATTTGAGTTAAACAGCTAACTTCACGCATTCAATATCCGTGGATAATTTCACTGGCGCCGGATATTTATTTATTCTTTTTTACACTATACACGTTTGGTCTGTGTTATTGTTGTGATGAAGCAGTGGCGTCCAGTAGAGGAGCCTTAAAATTTTTCACTTTTTTACTGTATAACACAAGCAATTTCAAGTCAGGGTTTTCTAAAATGATACGTGTATTAGGAGCTACACACTCATAAAATATCGTTTGACCTACGGAAAGGTTATATTTTACTATATTAGGGGATAAGTTGTCCCTTTTGTGTCATAAATTCCAACAATTAACCCCTGGTGACCTTTGGGCCTCAAAGGTAAAAAGTCATATCTAAAACGTCTTTTTTTCTTTTCCTGTCCTAAAGGCCGATTTAATCAGTGCGCAAATATCACTTCGCTTCCCACATTAACTTCATCCAGTATTAGTTTCAGATGCAGCAAATGTGTTATTGGTCTGGCACCCTCTTTGATCATTTTAATACTAAAGGGCACTTTTCCCTTAAAAAATGACATTAGTCACAAGGCAACATATTGCAGGAAAACAACAATAATTTATCCTGTGGGCGCGCGCTCGCGATGGTATAATGGTAATTTGTGTCTTGGGGGTCTCTTCTGTTGATTGAACCGTTAATATCGCACGCGCCAGTTGAATTTCGTGTTATAGATTTCGGCAAGGCTGATTTGAGCCTCCAGACACAAGGACAGTAGACTGTGTTACGATTGCTATAAATCCTTGCTAATAGCTCGACTACAAAGCGAATGCTAGTGTCGTCGTGATTTTGGTGATACGCCTTTTCACTGTCGTCCACCCACATGCTACGTTTACCTAAAACTATGCCAACTAGATTATTTATTATAGCCCTTTGCCGAAATTATTATTTTTCAACAGTAGCATCTTGTGATTACTGAGGAAGGCGACGTAATTAGATTGATGTGGCAATGATCTTAATCGTCTTTGGGGCTAACCACGTCACTAGTTCGACATAATTTGGGGGTGAATATAATGGCCTATGTGATGGACTAATTTAATTACGGTTTTTGCTTCCAACGAGATCTTAGCTATCTTAACACAAATGAAGTAAAAAATTTCGTTATTTCTATAGTTCAGGACTTAAGCCAGTAGTGAGTAGATTTTTTGACAGAATGTAGTCCCAAAACTTGGCTTGATAAACTGTAAAATTTACGTTAGCTGAGTCAAAAAAAGTAGCGTTATATATTTTTTTCAGTTCGTAAATTTTCAAAATAATATGTGGAAGGGAGCTTTTTCAGCATAATATAGCCTAGGAATTTCTTTTCATAAAACTGGAAATTTGACGTTTCTAACCGAAAAAACAAATGAATGACAGTGAAATAAAAATTCTCTAGTTTTTTTAGTCATTTTACTTTATATATTTTTTTCATGAGGTTCAGTTTCTATCTCCAAAGTTCTGAAAATTATGTACGTGGAAAAATGCGTTTTCGGAAATATCTAGTCCAGGAATTTCTTTACACAAAACTGGAAATTTTACCTTGCTAACCCAAAAAACAAATGAATAACTTTCAAATCAAAATATTCCAGTTTTTTTTATTAGTTTCAGTTTATATCTCCTATAGTTTAGAAACCAACATATGTCGAAAGATGCTTTTTAAAAATATGTAGTCCAGATATTTCTTACATAAAAATTTCTAACCTAAGAACCAAACGAAAAACGCCCAAATAAATTTTTTTTATATTTTTCAAAATATTCTAGTTTTTTCAGTAGCAGTTTACAACTATAGTTTAAAAACTAAGATACGTGGAAAGATGCTTTTTATACATATATTACAGGAGTTTCGTAACATAAAATTGAAAATTTGACGTTTCTATCCCAAGAAACAAGTGAATAAGATAATAAATAAAAATGTTCTAGTATTTTATCAATTTTTTCATTTTCTATCTCAGTGAATTCACAAACAAAAGCCAATTAAGAGTTGATTTTTTCCTAAAATATAGTCCAAGAATTTCCATAAATAAATTCGGAAAGTGCAAAGAATCTGTCCGAAAAAATGTATTTTTTTCTCCTATAATTTACAAATAAAAATTCAATTTTTACCAACGTGTAGTCCAAAAGTATATATAGGTATATATCTCTATAGTGTAAGTCTGTAAGTTCAAGACCCAATGGTTCTCGGGTCTATAATATTCCTACTCCGGCCCTGCGTTGCTCATCCAAAAGATCTCAATATAAGCCAGTTTTATTTTCCAATTTTTGTACCTGTAACCCGGGAATTTGCTCCAGATAAAATCACCGGCCACACAACTGTTAATTACAGATTAATGATCGATTAGTTAAGCCAACGAGGTCGAGTATTACGTGTTCGAGGGCTCGAACTTAAGATCTTGAACTAAATGTTGAGGTTATCAGAAATGATGCTCCAACAAAAGGTTGTTACAAGTAGTGTTATAGTAGGATATTATAGCTAGTCGTTTTTTTGTACAAGTTTCTGGTTACACCCGATGATGTTACAGATATGTATGTATGTAAGACTTGTAGAGAAAGACAGACGCGTGCTCTATGTGTGTGTTTTTTCACGGAGGACGAAGGGTACACGGCATCATGTTACAATTGTATAAAATCTATTGGGGGCTGTAGGAGGGATGGATGCTGTGAATAAGATGAGATATACAATGGTTTGAAGGGGAAACACAATACACTGCAAATATTAAAAATAATCTGTCAATTATAGTGTATGCATGTGTTGGAACTGGATAGGAGAAAACATGGAAAAATAAATGATTTTTCTCGTCTTCGTTAGTGGGTTACGCAATTTGTCGGCTATATTTATTATTGTATTATTATTTGACATGCAGCTGGTGTTTTTCAACAATTAAAGTTTGCTACATTAGTAATTACCAGAGGAATTGTTAGTAACACTTGTCCTTAATTATACCAACGAGACGAACATTTTATTCTTTAAACTATAGTTAAGCCCTCTGCTTTATATTCTCCCAACTCTGATCAATGATAATTAAACTTAAACCACACTAAATTTATTAATTACACCATTTCGTTGATAATATTTGAAAGAAAAGCAAAACATCACACAAGTCGCCCTTATCTGGAGGCTGTTTATAATTTAACCCTTTCTTTTGGGACAAAGCCGAGGCCCAAGAGGCAATTTTCTTACACCATAAAAAACACTAAAGACTAAAGGGCAGCACTTAGATGCACTCTTTTATTAAAGGAGATTGTTTTTAAATTGAAACCCAAAAATTAAGTTATATCCAACTAAACCCCTTTTGTTTTCCAGCGCATCCCTTTATTAAATGATTATTAGGTACTCATATACAAGACAAAAAATTGTAGTTATGTTAAAGACAATGGCGTCGCATAAAGAACAACATTATGTGTATTGTTAGTACATTTATCGCTTATTTGACCTATCACCTTTTGACACGCGTCTTGCTACGTCACACTAATTTGCATAAACACTTGAACACATAATTATCATTTTAGTAACCACTTGTATGGATACATACAGTCACCTCCAATTTTAAATTAATATTATACTGATGCGTATTAAACAATGCAAATAATATGTCAGCTTTTTCTATTGTTATAGTTGAAACGATGGCTCGAAACTAAACACTTAATGCAAATTGGAAATGTTGCTGTTAGGAACGAGAAATTGTTTCTTAGGAAATTTTGCAAGACAAATTAATAGCAGACAGTCAATTTGAATATTTTCTAATGTAATTTTCGGGTAGGTACTACATCAAGATTCTTACCTAGTCATTCTATAATTTTGACTAAATTTCGTCGAAAGATGCCTAAATTGTGATATTTTAAAACCCGGAGAATGCTAGAAATTTTAAAATAGACATTTTCTTGTCTAAAAATTTTTATTAATGGCTATCCTAAATTTTTTCGGGTTCTTTTACCGGGTCTTACTTAGAGAAAAGTTATTTTTTATTATAATTAACAGTCCACTTAAATATTTTCCGTATGATTTTCTATTCACCACAGGGTTCATAATTGACATCAATATTTTAGTTATGTTTTAATGAAAATTGGGAAAGAAAATTGAAAAGTGTCAAAATAATCGCTTTGCAATGCTATAAATTTGACTTTTGTATTAAAAATGCCACAGATTTTGATTTTTTGTATTTAAATATTGAAATAATGATTAAAATTAAAGAATCAGTGGCACTGGTTATTAGAACTAATAATAACTATAGAAATGCAGTTTGTTTGTTCTTTTTTCACCCATCAGAGCTAACATGTGTCCAAATTCAAAATAAAACAAGAAGTCAATCGTACGCCACTATTTCACACATTTACACGTCCATGATGCAAGTTTAAATAGGCTTTTGAAAATGTGACGGGCACATACCGCCAACGCACACAGGGAGATTATTCACCCTTCTAAACCAAAAGTTGCTTGGGGGCGACATCCCTAAAAATTAAAAGCCACAGATTTGCACTGTGCTATTATAACAAAAACTAGCGCACACCCCTACACCCCCAATATCTGATTCACAAAACCACACAGCCCTATATTTCGAATCATCTGGACATAGATAGGACGTCAAGAAGCTAAAAAATCGATAAGCACGCGACAATACATAATTTCATTACGGGGTTACGCTGTAATTCTTCTCTTCAGTCCTCACACCCTCACAATTGTAACCCCTAAACAAGCCGCCAATATCAAAGATTAATTTTTAATTTAATAAGCCAATAATAGTAGGATTGAAGGGTTATTGTCTTCATTCCAATTTTGGATTTTTGGTGGTACCGCGTGGGTCATACGCAGGGCCAGTATAGACTTTGCTTGTATGATTTGAATAGATAGTTGTAGTATAAAAGCGATAAATTCGATAGGTTGTGTGTTAAATTATAGATACAAGAAAAGCTTGTCTTGTAACATTATAAGATTGTGGTGTGACACACATTTAAAATGTAAATTTAATATATTGGTACATTTTGTGTGATGTGAGTGTGGCTTGGTGTGTGTGAATTTGGTAAGCAGGTTAGGTTACGAAAGGTCGTGACTTGGTGGTACGCCAGAGGCCTGGGGCCATCCGAGTACATGGCCACAAGTTGCGAAGTGCACCTCTCTTATAGTTGTATAGTCTTCGACCTCCCATTCCGCAGGCCGAATACCTAGAGAGATAGAAACTGACACTGGTGTACCGGAACTCGACTCCCATGCCCATGTACCTCGCACCGTAAATGCAATTTCTCGACATAGACAGATTTGATAAGAATTCAATTTTCAATTGAAATGTACCAGCCGGGCATGTTTTGTGTTAAGGGTTACATTTATTCCACCGATATGAAATGAGATTTGTGTTTGGTTGTTGTTGTTATATATGTTGTTTCTGGGTTTGCCTTTTGTTTTGTCTGATATTATATGAACAGTTAACTGTCAGGCCGGCGCTTTCGAACCCAGACAACATTGCTTGCCCAACTGGCCGTAGCTTTTCACACGTGAAAGGATCGCTTTATCATAACTAACGAATTGCTTGCTCTACGCTGGTCAAATGTAAACACTTATTTGAATATAAAATCAATTATATACCACCCTGTTTATTACACAATGTCAATAATATTTGGAAAAACACCATGTCATGCACTACCTATTGAAACTGAAATATTTTTATTATAATATATTGTCATCATCACTAAACACGACATTTTGAATTTGGATACTTGAACATTTCACAGACAGTTTCGTATAATTATGGAACTTAAAAGCTAAAATTCTGTTAGAAAATTGGGCGCTTGTTGGAAAAATTACTTGCCATGTAGGATTAAAACTGAAATGCTTTTATTGTATTGCCATCATCACTATAAAAGTTTAGATTTCGCCTGATTTTGCAAATTTTACGTAATTTAAAGGTGAGGCAGTTTCGAGTCCCCATGTATAATTGTCTAAATGTACACCAAACCTCTAATGTTCATTAAATCCAAATTTTCATGAAATTAAACTCGAAATTAATTTAGACAAGCCAAACTAAAATCATAAAAATTATTTATTGTATATTATAGTAAATTTTTTAATAACGCTAATATTAATTATGATTACGTCACTGTATACAAGACACGCCAAAATTGGATACAATGAACTTATAAAAAGATATAAGGAAACACTTTTTCAACAAATTATACGCAGGATATCGCAAAATTACCGAGCCTACATAGGAATATCCTGATTTGGGCTTTACTCCTTTGCCGGACCCTGTATGCGCCACATTTTAAAATATTCCTTGTCATGGTTTAAAAAAATATTTTTAGTTCTAATCAGATGTTGACATAATTCAACACTTATGTTAGAAAGCAAAATAAATCCGTATCCTTGTTGTTATTTCAGTTAATCATCAAATTCCTCAGGTGTTTTCTGTTTTTGTTTGTTATAGAAAATATGGTAAAATGTTCTGAAGAATAATAATTAGATTAGACTAAAATATGTATGTTTTTGTGTCGGGGATTGAAATCGCGTCTTTTGTTCAAAAAGTAGAAATGCAAATGCCAAAGTTTTGAGATTATACATAACATGAAAGTTGTGTGCCATAGCAGAATTTATTAATATCAAAATAATATTTACAATTCAAAATAAAGTATGTTTTAATAGAGCGCGCGCGCGCTGAAAAACTTTTTATTAAGCCATATTTAATACAAAGCCATTTGTAATTCGAGATTAAGCGCAAAAAATAGGTGTGCATAACGTCGCGAACAAATCCAGCTAAAAATCAAACCACAAAAACTACTTTGTTATGCACCCTAAGCTACCCTGGACGCCCCACACTATTTCATTGTGATTTATTTGTACTTCGGTAAAAGAATCGAAAAAACTAGTCAGAATCAATCAACCATTACTTCAGATGTAGGACCTGCAGAAGATATAGTAGGTGGGTCAACGTGGGGCCACTGTCAGTGCAGCCGTTTTCTTCGACAATCTTCGTCCCGTTTTAATTTGTATTCAAGCAAGGGCTTTGGCTATTATATACCTTATTTAGCACGCGTTATTTTCTATTGAAATATACAAAAGTTTAAAATGCGTGATAACGCCTAGTATTTGCTTTTCATGTTTTTGGACCTTTTAAAGGTGTATTTAGCAAATTGGGCCCTGGCATCTGCGATGTCTATTATACAAGGAAGAGGCGGAGAAGTCATTTCATGCAATTTTTGTTATAAATGTCAAAAATGATTTCTGGTGAAAAAGCGACTACAACCGTTAAATTTATACACAGAAGGCAGAATAGTTAATAGAAATCTTAACGTAAAATTAATCAAACGAAGGGCTACTAGGCTTGTCCAAGGCGTTCACATTTCACTGAATTTTTTAGAAATTAGTACTGAATTATTGCAGTTAGATTTTTCAGCTTTATTACGAAACCCTCTTCCGACTTCGGCATCTTCAATGCGTTTAAAATATATAAACTTAAAAAAAAATAAGAAATCAAAATTTGCTAAATTTTGTCTCACCTTTATCGTTTTATAGCGCAGATCATCAATCACTCTCACTGCACAAAACTGTTTTTTATATAATAACTTTGCCATTATACTTCAGGCACAAAATATTCACTAAATTGTATGAAACAACGAATTACACGCAACAAACGATTTATTATTTGCAAAGAAATTAATGTATAATAATCATAATACAGAGTGGTCCAGGTTAAACGTCATTAATTTTGGAAGATGATAGAGCATCAAGAAAAAAGTATACTTTTATTAAAAAACTTTGCTCAAAAATGTTTTATAACAAAGATACAGGGTGTCAAAATTTAAAATAAAAACGCGTTTTCTTAACATAACTTCTAAACCACGATTTCCATTAAATTGCGCACACAAAGTAATGTAGTACATTTCTAGGTAATGATGGAGTTCATTTATAAAAAAAATCTCCACTGGTGTAGATACTGGGGGACCACTCCACTTTTTCCCTCCAATTTTCGACGCCACTGGATATATTGCGAGGAAAGTTTAATTTTTGGATTATCTGTTTCATTTAGAGAAAATAGTTACAATTAAAAAATTTTAATTTAAGGCTTCGTTTTTAAGATATTTGAGTTTGAAGGTTTGGAAACACAACTTAACCAAATTAAAGAAAATTTCGGTTAGGTCTGGAAAATCCGGAAAATAGCCATCAAGTCTTAGCAGAGATTAATTCCATGGCTAAAAGAGCTCCAAAATCGAAGCCTATTTTGAGACTTACTCAATTTTTTTTTTAATTCAGAGCATTTGAAGTTGTGTTTCCAACCGTCAAACTCAAATATCTTAAAAACGAAGCCATAAATTTAAATTTTTCAAGAGTAATTACTTTCTATAAATTATACAGACAATCAAAAAATTCAATTTTCTTCTCAATATATCCAGTGGCGTCGAAGATTGGAGGAGGAAAGTGGAACGGTCCCCCGCTTTTTTACAAATGAACACCATCATTATCTAGAAATGTACTACATTACTCTGTGTGCGAAATTTAGTGGAAATCGATCGAATGGTTTAGAAATTATGTTAAGAGTTTTTATTTTAAACTTTGACACCCTGTATGTTTCTTATTAAACATTTTTGAGCAAATTTTTTTAATAAAAGTCTACTTTTTTATGCTCTATCACCTCTCAAAATTAACGACGTTTAACCTGGACCACCCTGTATAATATAATTAATTAATAACTACACCTAAGTATAACACACGTCTTTGCTATTTCGTGCCCGAAATAAAACTAAAACTGACTCAAATACACAATATTTCAGCTGAACATAAAAATTCTGTTTTACATAATTTTCCTTTGTGCGAAAGAGTTTTAACAAAATGTAAGTATCTACTTTTTGTACACGCATCTACAAAAAATATCCGTCGCATTCCAATTTATTTGAAAATGATTTTTAATATTATGTTCTGTTGAAATTTTAATTTAATTGAACTCCAATAGAAATTATTAATTAATTATTTTAGATTTTTCAAGTGTATAGCTTCTAACAATAATCTAGGGAGTATTTTATAAATCCAAGACTTGTAAAAAATGGTAAAAAATCGACAAGCCGTAAAATTAAAATACAGAAGGTACAATCGTGGTTTTATGACAGGTATAAAGAAAATAATTAGCACTGAACTGATGATATTAGTGAAATATTTAATATAAAGTTGGATGATTACTAAAGTTGTTGGGTAGACATCCAAGAAGTAAAGTTTCCAAATTAACAATTGAAGGATTTTGTAAACTTCCCAATCCCGCGTCAACATAAAGTAGACTTAAACATAAAATGCTCTAAATCACCAAGTTTTAATTGTTCCCATTGCCATTAAAAATTGATGAACACGGATTAACATAGTCAGTGGAGTGTCTTTAATAATTCTCCCCCCGCGCGCTCAGAACAAAACCCTTTTGCCATCTTAATTAATTCCAAACGTAAGTTTCATTTCATTCAATCTGTCTCCTAGGCACCAAAAATAAAATATCGCATTACATTCGCGGTGATGATCCAAAAAAACCACTTTCAAAAATTCAACAACGGCAATGCTTATTCGCCTCCTGGCGTATTTATAGACACATGTCAAATATAAGTACAGGTCAAGAATTTTCATTACTATTTTTAGTAACAAAATGTAATTAACGTGCGGACTTTGCTATGCTAATGGCCGCTTTTTTATTTCAGTTTGAATCACAATAAATTCACAAGAAAAATGTGCGCCGAGTTTTTTTGGTTCCAAAAGTGCGCGCACGCCTAGAAGACAAAACAAACCGTATATAATTAAATTAAATTAAATTGTTAACGTTCACGTTGTTGCTTTTACAGTTTTGTTTGGTTCGAAACCCAACCATTAATTGTGTAGATGATAAAATTGCTAATATTATTTATTGACCTTTGTATATTCAAAGGTCAGCTGTTTGAATCTACATTAGGCGCCCATAAATTTGTTTATGTTAATGACCTCGGTTTTCAAAAGCCCAAAAAATTGTTTTTAGACGATCGCAGTAAAATGGAAAACATGGCAAAATAATTACAATTTCTAATCAAAATTTTATTTATGAGAGTTTTGAAATGGTGCATGAAATGTCATCTATTTGTAGATTATGTGCCACATTAAACAATAATTACTATTCGTATTTTTAACCGAAAAAGAAATTTGTTCAATTTTATGTATTATTTCGACATTCGCTGCGAGTTTGTAAAATTTGAAACTTTTTAATCTCTAACCTACGCAAATTTCATACTAGAATCGACTAGATTAAATCGGATTAAATTAAGTTAGGTTAGACTAGAATGCTCTACTAATCCCTGCATGGAAAAATAAACTCTAAAAATTAAAATTCATCAATAGTACATACAGTAAATAGGAAGAAAAAAGGCCTCAAATAGACTTTTTTACCCTACAGCCATTTTTTGCAGGATCTTGTAGAGGGTCACCCTGTAAGTTTAAAACTGAATTTTTGTATTCGTAGACCCCGCGGTTTCTTCACCAGCCCTTAATTAAAGTTGATTTTTTTATTTATTAAATAACTTCTTTCCTATTAGATTTCCAAAAAAAAATATCAGCACAAAGTAGTAGAGAAAAATATTTCCTGCAACTTTTCTTTTAAATTTTTATCGATATTGTCGATATTTAAAAAGTTATTCAACAAATAAGTTGACAATTTTGGGGTAAAAGAAGTAAGTAGTACGTAACTGGAGAAAAATTTTCAACTTATTTGTTGAATAACTATTTAAATATTGACAATATCAAAAAAATCTTAAAAGGAAAGCTGTAGAAAATATTTTTCTCTACTACTTTGTGCTGATGCTTTTTTCGGAAATCTAATAGGAAGGAATTAATTAAGGGCTGATGAAGGAACGGCGGGGTCTACGAATACAAAAATTCAGTTGTAAACTTATAGGGTGACAAAATTCTGCAAAAATTGGCTGTAGAGTAAAAAAAGTCTACTTCAACTCCCTGGTTTACTGTCCTACAACTTTTCAAGTATACTGGTAGATTAAAAAAATATTTGAAATACTACGGGATGCAAACTAAATTTTTCGACTAAATTTGTATGTATTAGATTATTGCAGATTCAACTTATAAGTTATTATATAAAGGCATTTAGATACAGAATTACTTATAAAAACTGTGACCAATAAAACAAGGAATTCTAAAGGTGCCAAATCGGGTAAAGTAGAGAGTTACACTCTAAAGGCGTCGCATATTTCCTGATTTATACTAAATCCTCTCACTATTCAAGATGAGTTATTACCAAGGATCTAGCCTAACCTAATATAAATATTTTCCTTTCCTTCTTCAACAAATTCCAGGTGTCACTATAGAAGGAATCAATTTAACAAGATCATAAATAAAACTCTGTTTTGGCACCTTTTCCAATAATCCCATGATGGCAAGTTAATTATAAATTAGGGCCGATCCGCGCATAAACTGTAGCTCAATACAAATGGTTGTTCCATTAATCGAATGTGAGATAAATTAGCTCATCAGCAGGTCAGTAGGGAGCTAATGAGCCCCTGCTATACCTCAATGCCCCCAATATACCTAACACAATTCCTCTGTTACAGATGCTTGCGGTTTGAGCGACGTAGCTCACATCGAATCCATCCAGGAGAAATCACAATGCGCCCTGGAAGAATATTGCAGATCACAGTATCCAAATCAACCAACTAGATTCGGCAAATTGCTACTTCGTTTGCCAAGCTTGAGGACAGTAAGTTCCGCGGTGATTGAACAGTTGTTTTTTGTTAGATTGGTAGGTAAAACACCAATTGAAACATTAATCAGAGACATGCTACTATCTGGAAGTTCATTCTCGTGGCCGTATATGTGATACTTGAAACTGTACTAGGTGTACTAGTCAAAAGTCGTTTAATTTAAGCTCCTTATATGACAATCGGATGAGTGTTGTGTGGTGGATTGGAACAATTAGTGCCAGTGCTCTAAGCAAAGGACAATTTGTGTTGTTTTCTGTATGACTTTGGACTGTTTGGGCTGGATATTAAACTGGGTTTAATATTTTGATTCAAGAGTTCAACGAAATAGATTGACATATCACTGTATAGGAGCAATCTCGAGCAAATATCAAATTGCCAAAAATTAACTGGGTAATACTCAGATAAATTATACATGTTCCTTTTTATATACAAAAGAAAAAATCGAAAAAAATTATCAGTGCGCTCTCTAGCAGGGCGCTTCATTTTAACGACGTATAATTATATAAATAAATGTATTAGCATAATATATTTTATTGGAATTTGTATAATATGTAAATATGTAGGTTTTTCACAACAAAGAAAAACATTTTTATTGTTTTGATTTTTTGTCTCAGTTTAGTCAATGTTCAGATTTGTTTTTTATTGGTTTAAGTAGTTGTTTATTGTTATTAGTTGTTATATCGTAATTGTTATTTTTTTCTCTAATCACTCTTATTTCTCATCAATTCTTAGATTGATAGGTGGCCAGTTTTGTTTGTTTTTCGTTTAATTTTCCAAGTATTTTTACTTAATTTTACTTATACACTCTCTTGGAGAATTGTTAATAAGGCGTTGTTTCAATCCAAAACGTTTTAAACTTATACGTACTTAGATTATCGATTGATACTCGATTTAAAACATGTTACATGGCTAAATTCACTTATACTTTATACTCTAACACATCATAACGGCTATGTAATGTACACTTAACCTTCCTTCATCTCAGAAAAAAATCTGCAATATATTACAAGTTTTCGGTGGGATAAAATAAATCCAATTTCGGTTTTTTTTTGTACCTTAAAAACTAGCGTTTAGTTACTAGTGCAATTTGAACATTCATTATTTATTGGATTTTTATTTGGTTTTTAGATGTAAAAAAAGAAAACCACTGTGAACTAGTTCGTACTTTTTGGCTTTGAAAACATAAGCCAGTGCCAATATTTAATATCGATGATTAGTCGATTTTAATCATAGTACATCTTGGGATTTCCTTATTATATTTGTAATAAACCGTGTATATAAAATGATAGTATAGTAAATAAAATTACTGTATTTATAAAATTGTGCCTGTGTGTTATTTCGAACCCCTGAAAGATAATTTAACTGGGGCAGGGGAGGTTATTTCAAACTTTATCATATATTTAAACAGCGGCGACCAAAATTTAAAAAAATCAGTAGCGCACGCAGTGCAGGATACAAAAGTAGTAAGAATTTTTTCAGCCATTATTTTTAGAATTTTTTTACAAAAGCTCGTGGCCCCCTTCAAAAAAATTCTCTGGGCGCCACTGGCGTCTGGTATTTCAACCCCCTGAAAATGGTAAACAGGGACAGAGGTGTGTTGAAATCTAGATATATATATATATATATATATAGTGGCACATTTAGCAGAATCTAGAAGAGATTATTGTCCTTTACTTTTTATTAACGATTTTTCGCTGAAAATTATTCTGGGGCTATATATATATATATATATATATATATATATATATATATATATATATATATATATATATATATATATATTAACGATTTTTCGCTGAAAATTATTCTGGGGCTACTGGAAATCAAATTCCGGTACATGTAAAATTTCTTTGAAATTTTTCTTTATTGTGCTTTCAAATTTAATCTAACCTAACAATTTCAACGACTTCTTGATACCTAAAATTGCTTTTCTGGTAATATATTATATAAACCTCGAAATTTGTGCAAATATAAATATTCCGATTTGGTGGCCCTGGAAATTAGTTCCATAGCCCACGGGCCAGTCCAACCCTGCCATAACACGCGAAAATTCCTGTTTACCTCCTAGAAAACCATCTAAAGTGCTTTAATTTAAAGTGGGAAACAACAGACGAGAAAAATGATTGCAAACTAAGTAATTTCAAGTTAATTATGGACCCAGGTGTGCCGTAGTGGTGATAACGACAGCACTTAGAAGACACTTAGTACATCGAAAATCGAGACTGTGGTGGTGTTTTCGTCTGGGTGGCTCAGCTGCATAAAATTTCAGTATAAACAGTAAGTGAAAAGTTTCTAAAATACTAAATACTTGTGCTTTCCCCTACACGAGATAATTATCCTAAAATACAGAAAATAACTTAATGTCGCCGGGGGTATTTCTCCGATGCATTCAATAATTTTGAATAATAAAATCAAACAGCACAAAGCGACAAAAAAATCTGGTGAGAGAGCTATTGAATAATAAACATGTTTGTAAAAGGAAATGAACTTTTTATCGCTACAACCTTTGACTTAAAATACAAAGAAATAGTGTTATATGATTGACACTTTTCATTTTGTCTCCACTGGAAAAAAATCCAGCTCGTGACACATTTTAAAACGGAAAATGCGCTTTCTTCTGTTCAATATTCTTTATGATACTTATCTGCTCACTGTATGGGTTTCGAAGGGCCTTCAACTCAATTCTAAGTACCCACATGTACCCCACGGTCTTTTATTACGTCAAAATTATCTACAGGGAAGAATCTTTTTTAACGTTCACAAGAAAATTAATATCTACTTGGTGTAATTTACCATGAAAAATCCTTGCTTCTTGCAGATTATAATATCTAATAATAAACTAACTGGTATAAAATTCGAGGCTCGCTTCTAAAATATGTTGAAGCTTTAACTAGCTGATTATCCCGTTGGAACGTAAGGAAAAGGGAGTCTCAATAATCACTCCTGTGCCAGGAGTATAGTGGGCGTATCTATTGACACTTTTCTGGTAGCCAATCGGAACGGGTCAACGGTTACCTTGGTTACCGATCTTTGTCCTTACTTGTGATAAAGCTGCTCCTTTTGCTCATATCATCTATGTGTATCTAAAGACAGATCACTGGGAATCTTAAAAGAGAAAAAAATTCACCCGGATAACTGGGGCGAGGCTAGAAGGGGGATTATCCTGAATCCTGCTCCTGCAGGGAGAGCGCTTTTAATACCAATCCTTTCAATAGGAGTTTTTAATCAGCGGGAAAACAAACAAATGTCCAATTTGTCCACTACTTAAAATAGGTTACAGGGCCGCACTTAGATTGAGTGAAGCCCCTCGACCTGGGCCATATAATATTTAAATAATTTTAACTGGTTTGTCAATTATTATTCATTGTACAATAATTACATACTTATAGAAATTTTTCATTTGCAAATCCTTATTGCTAAGTGCGGCCCTGAAAGGTTCACATATACCATATACCGAGCGTGTTAGTTATTCCTCATCTGAAAATGTGGTTTTATTTTCAACATGTGTTTTATTTAGTTCAATTAACGCAAAGAGAGGGACGATTAGCAAATGACACAAGGCGCCGAACTTATTGTTTTGAACGTTTTATGCACTGCATACCATGTAATGTGTGGTATATATTGGGCTTGTTTCTTTATTTCAACAATTTAATTGGTGTCAATTAAAGGTCAATTTCTATTAGAGATTGGGAATACGACAACACAGCGATTACGTCATATCGTTCCAGATATTTTCTGATTTGTTTTAATGAGAATTTATTGTAGACGCACATAGCTTTTTATTTATGCATAATAATCATTTTATATATTATTTGAAACAGTCGGGGGAAAATAACCGTTTTTATCATTTGATTTTGATTATTTCCAAGAAATTACGCTGTTTTGTATGATATTTAATGATTCCAAAGTTTTATAATTAATTACCAAGAAATACTTATTCGTTTTCCAATTTTTAATAACACACAAAGCTCGTTCAAATTAAAGCTAGATTGTAATCTTTTCTAAGTATTACTAAAGATAAAGTAATAAACTCTGTTAATTTTACAAATAAGTATTGTAGCACTCACACGCATCATATAGTAAAAACCTTATTTTAAGATGAGCTTTTTTAATTGCCGATTCCTTTTCAAAAAAGCCGCTAATATCTTGTGTTACACGAGGAGAAGATATGAAACATTATCTCCGACAGGTTACGATTAATAGTTGTTCAGCTCTTCGAAACAGACACTTATGATGATATGGAATAGCCAGAACTAGCCCAACATTGTATTTACCATTCCCCTTTTTAATGTTAAATTTACTACTAATTCAACTTCTTTACAATTTTATTACCGTGCATATATTATGAGACCGTAGATACATTAAATTTCTGTCACCTAAATTAACTTTGAGTAAATGTGTGTTCTACCAGCGTTAAGGATTTTTTGTCTCTGGTGTAGCCAGGGGCGTAACTTGGATGATTTGTGACCACGTCAAAAGCCACATCTGAATTTGAAAACTTCGTTTTTGAATTAGACTTTTTCTAGTTACGCCAAGGTAATGAGTCAGAGAGGAATCAAGTTTCAATGCAAAATCAATCGATGACGATGTTTAGTAATTTAGCGTTAGAGATACGCCATCAAGCTATATCTAAAGCCACATCAATTCCTCCTGAGGGATGCTGCTATATTAATGAAAATTATAAGTGGACATCAAGTCTGATTCTGATATTTTTCATCTTTTCTTCTAAATATCGACTGCGATAAGTTGCATGCCCTTTTTTTGAAAAATAAAGTGTTTATACAAATAATAGAATTTTTTTTTATCGATTTAGAGAGTTTAATGTTAGATATTTTGACTCTTCCTAAAGGATTTGTTTTAAATAAACTGGAGAACCACAAAATACAAAAATTATAAAAAGACGTGTTTTTCTACTTATATTTTGAATAAAATGTTCCCATTTGGCCATTTCTCGTTTTTTTCGTATTTGTTGATATATCCCCGTAGAGTCCAGTCAATTTCCCTAGATTTTTGAATAAAAAGCGCTCTGAATGGTCACGCGGAATTAAAATTGACAGAGATTGAGGCCCGAAATGGAATAGGGTGGAAATATGTCTAATAACGATAAATTATCGAAGAACTGGACACTGTTGGCCTCAGCTGACCCCAAGCTTCTCGCTACAAATGTAGCAATCAATCTCTGAGACTAATTACCTACAAGGAAGCTTACCTTATCCACAGCATACCAACTAAATATCATGTAATGTTCATATATAAACCGCCGTATTAACTCGTAAGGTATATAAAATATTTATATATAATAAACTAAACATCCACACGGTAATTTCCATCTTGTAAGGAGGAATTTTTGTTTTACAAAAAGTAAAATGAATAGTTTCCGCAACAGTGAGCATGAAACTATATCCGGAAAAAGAAACGAAATTCCTTAGAGCCTTAGAGTTTTCATAAAATATGCTGTGTAAGGGGCGAAGTTAATTTATATTTTCTTATTAGTCGAATAGTAAACCAGAAGTTGATTATTTTTGTCCAAGATGATTAGTTTAAGAGGTGTTAATAATTAAGTAAATTACCGAAACTGCTATAAGATGGCGTAAGCCTGAGGTGTAAATTTCCGTATTCAATTGCTTAAAAATAGGCCACAATATTTTTATAAAGCAATTTAAATATATAAGGGTATGGCATCGGACTTAACGTAGCAGCACGGATTTATGTTTTTAAAGGGCACGTAATGCAGAATAAGATTAGGGAGTTGGGGTGGTCGAAACGAAACGGTGGCTATATTCCTAAGGGGTGCTTAAAAATACACATTTCTTCAATTCGTATAAATTTGTGTGGATAAGAATCCTTGGATAGTGACATGTGACAATTTGCTGCAGTGGTTTTTTTTGTCGTCCTCTTAAGTGCCCCGTCACTTTTAATTTGGCTTCAGCCAATACAATAAAAGTTTCGATTTTCCAGCGCGCAAACTTTGAAGGGACAAAAAATTTTCGTTATTAGAAATTATGGTGGGATGTGTGAATCTGTGAATTTTTCCTGCACCTGGTTTCTCCTGGACAAATATCCACAAGCAAAATTCATTAATAATCCTTGTCAAGTTTCGTTGCTAAATGCTCTGAAAAGTGACAAATTTCACCAGGTATGTTCAAGTTAAAAATACAAAGGGCGGACCATTAGCAGAAAACTATTAGGCGGCATAAATTGCTGCTGTTTAGAATTGCGTTATAATGGGACGCATAATGTAAATAATGCACGATGCTTTCACCCGTATAATATAATAATAATAATAGGTAATAATATGATATATTATAATAATCCACATCCAAATTGCGCTTTTATTGAATTTACCGAAAAAACTTCTAATGTAATGTATTTAAATCATCTATTGAAGGCAAATTATAATTTCCGGTTCTGGATAATAATAACAATATGCAGGGAGCTGTATGAAAGTCTACAACTTTTTAAAATTTTGGAACTATTGACGGAGATGGATACAAGAAATATTCACTTTGGGTCTAGTTTTTAACACAATCCAATAAATAATTGAGCGTACGTTAAACTAAAACTGTTTGACCCTTAGCACCATAAAATAGAGAAAACTGCAAAATTGTCTAGGAACAGTTATGTTAAGAATGCCCAAGCGCACTTATCCTCTTTATGTTCACTTCTACTGCCGCTCGTGCATCAATTATGAAATTATTTATATAAATACTTTACTAGATCGTAAGAGAATTACATAAATTACTTTTATATTAAGTCCATTACACCAATGCGGGCAGCAAACTTTATGGTACTTCAGGGCGTTCATTTAAATAATCATGATGATGTGTTAACAAAAACAAGCTCTCGGTTTATAAATTACTAACATACATGCAATGTCATTTAATAATTTCTGTACAATAGTGGTTTTGACTCTGTGTGGAGGAACAGATCATAGAAAAGGACTGATTTGTTGATGGATTATCTTGGGGAGAGATCAAAGCGCGCAAAATAGTTAATACAAAATTCATAACTATATACAAAGGAGATGCAGATGCAGTGGTTTATAACTAAAAAATGAAGCGGTTGTGAACAAAGGGGTCAATTCATTAATTATGATTGGGTAGAAGCCATTTTTGATTCCATTATACTTTCAATAGGAATTGCTTTTAAAATTTTAATAATTGATGTGAGTTTGAGAACCCCGACTAATAACTTGTTAAGTAGTCAGTCATTTAGTTGCGAGTTCTGCGGTTATTATGTCAATCTTTATACGGAATATCTAAGTAAAGTACTTTTACAGAAAATATTCTACTTCTACTATACAAAAATTATAATTTAAAGACTACAAAAGAATTTCATAAATTACTTAATTATTTAAAAAAAAAGATACCTAAATAAAATAAATCTGATTTCTTTTATTAAATTACTGAGGTTTAGTTAGAGAAAATTAAAAAGCATACTTACAGTAAGTAATAATAATTATGAGCAGTTTATTTTTCGAATTGCCCCTTTAAATATTTAAAAGCCACTCTTTCGAAGCATACTGCGCCATCTGTTAACGAAGCACCAAACTCCTACAATGCAAATTACAGGAACCATTTCATGTGTATTCTTGGTTGCCTATCGTACAGGTTACTTTACTGTATTTTATTGATTTTTCCTTAAACACCAATAAATTTTCTTAAACGTTACTATGCAGATTTCTTTTTAAATTTATTTTAGATTACACACAATAATAAGTCATTAGCTCTGTGATGCAACAATATAATAATCAAAACAAATTATATATAAATAAAACAGAAAATCACTTCAAAATACTATTTTATCATAACGAAAACAACACAATAAATAATCATCAACAATAACAACACAATTTCGTAAACAAAATAAAATAAATAAATTAATATACTATGGGCCAAAAAAATAAATTGTCATACAGTTAAGTCATTTCCAAAAAACTAAGTACATATTAGGAGGGTATTCTGTGGTACATATCTAGCGAGAAATATCACTTTTATAGCTAATAGCAGTCGGTCTATATTTTTTGTGAGCTAAAGTTGCTACTGTAGGCGCATGCAGGTACGGCGTCAGGGAAAATCTATGCCCGGCTATATCCACTTCGTAAAACGCGTCTTTGGACAAAATATAATCGGTGGAAATTGTTTGATTTTCCGACTGTCCTGGACGTCGAATAAAACCCAAGCAAATTAGTTTATCAGCGGAAAAGCCATAACTGGAACAAATTGATTGTAGAGCTATAGATCTAAGCGAAAAACTAATTTGTACCCTGCTGAGGTTACAGTCCCCACATATTCATTATTTCTGTATAGTGGCTCACCCCCCCATGGCCAAATGTCCACGTCCGGCTCTATGTCGTTTAAATGGAAGAAAACCAGTTGCTTAGTCACGCCTCTTTCCTTCTGTTTTTGCAACGCTGGTTTTCCAATGAAATTTTCTTTCTAAAACCCGATGATGATGATGATAAATAACAGTAAATTTCCGCTGAAGAAACTACCTTGTCCAAACGAACACTATAACCGTTTCCTGCTTCGAACGGTGTAGTAAAACTATTGAGCTCTTCCGCCCAAAACGGGATAAAGCGCTCAATTCTCATGAATCTCTGAGTTAAAGTTCCGACGTCTCTTACACCATAATCTCTACCCACCTTAAAATTTTCTATTATTTAAATTTCTTTCATTAAAAACAACTTACTGTCATTAGTTTATAGTAAACATGTAGAGCGTATTCTGAGGGGACATAGAGGCAATACCCTGGCTCCCCCGTGTGAGTAAACGCCATAACCATCACATCCGAAGCGTAGCCTACGTTAACTTTCTTATAAGAAAATGGTGCTAATTTCATGTCGCTGTTAGATAATTCGTTTAGTAATTCACTAGCCTTTGGACCAACTACGTTTATTACAGTATACATAGAAGTGACGTCATTTAATACTATAGTACTTTTTATTGGCAAGTTACGGGACATCCATTCGTAAATTCTAGTTTGTTGACTAGTAGGCGAAACCATGAAATAACTGAAACAATCGCAGAAGTTGAATCTGCGGGTTACTACCTGGAAGTTCCTACCTGTTTTCTGATTGGCGCACCAGCATGCAGTCGTTTTCATAGCCGCCCCTTTCGTTTTGCATTCCAGTGTGGACTATAACCCCTACAGGGATATCGATATCGTTGGCACAAAGTCTTTGTAAATAATTCACAACTTCGTCTCCACCTGACTACAAAAACAAATTAAAAACGCCAGAGAAAAAGTTTTTTTTACCTTGATTTCAATTTTGGAAAACGAGGACATATCAATGATTCCAACTCCTTCACGACAAGCCAAATATTCCTCACGCATAAACTCGAAGAATTTCGGTTTGAAGAAAGTACCTGAAGGCATCTCGGGTTTCGGATCACCTTCTACAACCCCTATTTTTATTACACAACTAACTTTTACTTCAAGTTTCACCTTTGTAAGTTGAATCAAAGTACAACGCGCGTTCATAAGCCATTTTAATTCCGAAAACGGCCCCTCGGGTTTCCAAAACGCTGTACAATGGGGAACATCGTAGTTTTCTAGCATATTTATACTCACATTGGTGTGGGTAAAGAATCGAGTAATGTCTGCGAATAAACTGTTATTTTTTGGTTAAATTTGAAAGTTTTTCAAATACCGGCCAACGACTTCCTTGATTCTTTGTTGTAAGTATGGGCGGCTGTTGTGGACGTCCAAGAATCTTTGTACATTGAATGGCAGTAAGTCTTGTTTGGGTTCGCCTTCGATTATCCACTCAGCTACGGCTTTTCCGATACCACCAGCTCCCTAAATTAAAAATTTAGAATTTTGGAGAATTACAGGGTGTCCCGGAAAAAGTGGGAAATCTCTCGGATTCAGATAGGGCATGAAAAAATAAGATGACAAGTTCCTATAAAAATGTTTCCTACAGGCCCTCCCTACGAAGATATGTAGCCCTGAAGAGCGTCGCTGGAAATCGTTTTTTTTAAATAACTTTTAAAGTACTTAATAGAATTTTATAAAAGTTAATATGATGGACACTACTAAGGACTTCTTGAAATAATGTCCTTGACACATATCTAGCTTGTTTAGTTTACCAGGGGCAGACTAAGCTTTACAACTTAATGCTTAAACTTTTAACACCCTGTGTGAAAAAGACTTAAAACAACAAAATCAGGTAGCTTGAACCTTAGACTAAAGAAAAGCTACTCTTGTTTATTGTCGATAAGTGGACCGTTTTCGAGAAAAAGAATAATAAACGAATTCATGTTTTATTAAGTCTCATTCCGAAAAAAAATCAAAATTTAAAAAATGCCTGTAGGAAAAATTTTTATAGGAACTTGGCATCTTATTTTTTCATGCCCTATCTGAATCCGAGAGATTTCCCACTTTTTCCGGGACACCCTGTATATTTTTACATCAAAAAATTAGACAAAAGTTGTGGTGTTTAAGAGGCTATTAAATTGTGGAACCACTGCTCAAATTTCATACGTAATTTATTATAATACCTGCAACGAATTTCCGTTCATCCCACACGCAACAAAATAGTTGGTAACCTCTGGGGTTTCACCCAAAATCCACCGACCATCCGGTGTAAAATTATCAGGGGAATTGACTATTTCCGGATTTTTACAGCTTTCCAAAATTGGAATCCTATTTACCGCGCTCTCCCACAACGGACCTACAAATATATTTCATTAAACCAAAGAAAAATCCGTTATTATGCGCAAATCTCTTACGAAAATGATTGAAATCTTTCGTGACATGCTTCTTCCAATCCTTGGGAACTTTGCTTTGTTCAAAAGCTGGTTTCGCCTCTAGTTCAAACCACCCTACCATGAAACCCCCGTGGTACTCCCTGGCATAAGTATAAGCGTCGTAGTCTCTTACAATTGGGGTTGTTGCATGAATCTCTAAAAAATTAGTTTAAATTTGTTTTAATTCCTTAAAGACAATAGAAGTTACCCTGAGATAATTTCGGAGTAGTAGCATAAAAATGTTGTGCTGGATACGCAGGGATTCTGACTGGGGGCGCACAGTTCAACCCCAATTCCCTCGCCCACATTCCAGCGCAATTAACAAAATAATCACAAAAAATATTGCCTCTGTCGGTTTCAACAGCGTAAACAGCGCTGTTATTTGTCAGCACGCGTTCCACAGTCGTATCTTCGATGTACTTGGCGCCCCCTTGCTGGGCTAAAAGCGCCAAAACATCGCAAATTGCTTTGGGGTTAATTACAGCATCCTCAGGCACCCACACAGCGCCTTCTAAATCTTCAGTCTTCAAGTACGGATGCAAGTCTTTCAGTTGCTTGCCTCGAACAACTTCGCAATGTAAACCGGTGGGAATATTATAAGCCATTCGTCTACTTAAAGCTATCAATCGATCTTTGGTTTGAGCTAAGTTTATACTACCGCATTGTTTCATTTGTATGTCGTATCCCATTTGCTGTAGTTCCTGGTACAATTTAATACTGTACCAAATTAGATTTCGATGAGCAATCGGTTTGAAAAGGCCTAGAGTTCCGGAACCAAACAGCGAGGTTCCACTGCCTATTTTACCCTGTTCAACCACTACTATGTCGCTCCAGCCGTTTTGGACTAGGTGGTAAGCAACGGAATTTGCTACTACACCGGCTCCAGCTATTACCACCTGGGCCTGCGTTGGCACCGGTGGTAAATCGGTTGAAGTTGATGCAAGTGCCAAACATCTTTTGTTGATTTTAAGGATTTTCGTAGGTATTTTTACTATTGACAACATATTTAAAGCATTGTTTGTAGTTTGAATTATGTAAACATGTCATATCGTGCTATTACTGGAGATTTTTCATTATTTTTGTATTTTTTTGACGTTGTGACATAACCTCAAAGAAATTTATGCAACCCAAAATACTTTACAGAAAAAAACATTTGTTTGAAATCATCAAAATAAAACAAAATAAACTACTAAATCCAAGTTTATTCAGTCTAAATTGCTCTCAATCCTTTAGTTTCTTTTTCGTCTAAAGCTAAATTATTATTATTAAAATAATTCGTTATTTATCCAATATTCTGATTTAAAATTAGTGTACGTTTAAAGTTTTTACCATAGGACAAATATTTAATGTCTACACATTACAATAATTACATATGTGTGATAGTAATCTCTGTTTAAATGTATGCAACCCAACATACAACTTTAAACCGGTATGTTCAATTGAAATCGCTTGAAAGTTTGTTCATTAAGTTCATCTTCTTCCGCTACCACCAATAATTAAATAAATTATGTAAATTCCGTGGTATCCGCTTTTGAAATTCGCTAAAGTTTGATTCTTTCTATCAGATAAATAAACATTCGTCGATTTTAAATCGTAAATTCGTGTGCGAGTGTTTGTGCCAATTAATATTAATTAAAAGCGCCAGTCCTAATTTGAAAAATTCAGGCCAGAAGCTTCAGAAGGCGTTTGAATGAAATAGAATATATTACAAGTCATAAATAAAAGTAGGATAGACTATTGAGCGCTACGCTGTCATTGTGTTGTGTGCGCCTGCGCATGAATCCCGATTGGCAAAATTTTTGTTTGTGTGTGTCAATTAGGGTTAGAATTAATTTTATAAAGTTATGGTTTATTATAAATTATGATGATGGAAAGGAAGATTAAACTGAAAACATTGAATAGTCATATAACATGTAAAATTTGTAGAGGATACCTAATTGACGCCACAACCGTAACAGAATGCCTGCATACATGTAAGTATTACAGTGATTTTTCTCCTTAATGTTTTTATTATATTTAAATGAAGCCACATGCTGACTGAACTGTATCTTTTTAGTTTGCAAAAGTTGCTTGGTTATACATCTGGAAGAGAACAATACGTGCCCAACATGTAATATTGTAATTCATCAATCTCATCCACTTCAGTACATTAGTTTCGATAGAACAATGCAAGATATCGTGTATAAACTAGTACCAGGCCTCCAGAAAGGTACCCAGGAGATTCTGCTATAAATATTCATTCATCAAATAAAACAACTTATTTTCTAGATGAGTACACTAGGGAACGAGAGTTCTACCGTTTGAGAGGTGTGCCTTGTCCCAAAGATATTCCACCGCCACTTGCGGAAGCTGAACCAGAAAGACCAGCAGCTGATGTACATGCTGAATCTGATTACCACAGACAAGATGAGCAAGTTAACGTTTGCTTGGAATGTATTAGTTCTAATTTAAAAACACTTAAACGAAGATTCATACGGTGTTCTGCTCAAGCTACTATTTTGCATTTGAAGAAGTTCGTTGCGAAAAAGGTGCTTAATGGCATGGAGAAATATAGGGATGTAAGTAGTGAAGTGTTTTTTGTGCATGTTGGGTGTAAGGGGTCGCCCAAGAAGTTTTGATATACAGGGTGTTCGCGCGAACTTCGTTATTATTGGAGCTACAAAGTCGGTTAAATTAGCAAACTAGTAGCATTTTTTCCGCTGACTACAATGGTGAAAACAGAAAAACAATTGACCATCTGGTTTTCGAGATATTCACAAAAATAACATTTTTTTTAAATGGAACACCCTATATATTTTTGGAGAAATCGATGACAAATTAAATTCTGTACAAAAAATGTCCTTAATTTTTTTTATTATATTTCAAAATAAGCGAGTTATTTTGAAAAAAAGTTTGCAATTCTTTAAAATCAAGTAGCCATAAAACGGAATCATAATCTATTAAAACCAAACAATCATAATTTTGAATTTAAGTAAATTGAAAAAAACTTGAAAGAATTACGGAAATATTACTATTTTATTTAATATTTTTAATATACAGGTGTTTGTGCAAAGTGGCTCACTATTGCTAACTTCGTTATTATTGGAGCTACAAAGTCGGTTAAGTTAGCAAACTAGTAGCATTTTTTCCGCTGATTATAATGGTGAAAACAGAAAAACAATTGGCCATCGGGTTTTCGAGATATTCACAAAAATAACATTTTTTAAATGGAACACCCTGTATATTTTTGCAAAAATCGATGATATATTAAATTCTGAACAATGAATGTTCTTATGCTTTTTTGTCAATTATTTAAAATAAGCGAGTTATTTTGAAAAAAAGTTTTCAAAGTTTTAATATCAAGTAGCCATGAAAATTATAATTTTGTAAATTTTCAATATTTCCGTAATTCTTTCAAGTATTTTTCAATTTGCTTAAATTCAAAATTATGATTGTTTGGTTTTAATAAATTACTATTCCGTTTTATGGCTACTAGATTTTAAAGAATTGCAAACCTTTTTTTCAAAATAACTCGCTTATTTTAAATTATAATAAAAAATTAAGGACTTTTTTGTACAGAATTTAATTTGTCATCGATTTCTGCAAAAATATATAGGGTGTTCCATTTAAAAAAATGTTATTTTAGTGAATATCTCGAAAACCAGATGGTCAATTGTTTTTCTGTTTTCACCATTATAATCAGCGGAAAAAATACTACTAGTTTGCTAATTTAACCGACTTTGTAGCTCCAATAATAACGAAGTTAGCAATAGTGAACCACTTCGTGCGAACACCCTGTATAATAGAGATAAAATTTCGACTTCACAACAATTGGTAAAATGTTGGCCTTCGGCACTCGTTTTCTCCATAAGAATTTGTAAAAATTTTAACCCTACAAGGCTATATACTTTACTAATCTACAGAGCTTAATGGCAGTGCTAATGCATGCACGCCGGAAGGTTTTTGGGGGATTTTCCTTATGCTCTCTAATACGTTAAAATTTTTACTTGGGCCACCTTCTATCAGCACGTATACCCACTCGTGAAAAGTGAATTTAATGGCGTTTTTGTGTTGTGTTATATTGTTTCAGATTGACATTCTTTGTAATGACGAACTTTTAGGAAAAGATCACACATTAAAATTTGTATATGTGACGAGGTGGCGATTTCAAAATCCACCGTTAACGCTACAGTATCGACCGAGAATTGATATATGAATGAGAATTTTTTATACATATATTTATAAATTACCTAGTAATAAAATGCGGAGTGTATTTATAATGGCCGTGAGCAAAAAAACGAAACATATGAATCAATTTTATGATTTAATTGTTATTTATTTTTATAGAAAAGTCTTGTGGAATATTGTGTTTGTATATTGTGTCTTAGACCGGGTAATTCATTAGTGGAAACTCAGTAAACAAAAATCAATCAAAATCAAGCCTCAAATATTCGAAATTTTGGAAAAACTGTGGTTATGTCTTATTCTATGATATAAACACTGATTTTGCAAATGTCACAATGAATTGTTTACTGGGGTGTATGGATTTATTATTATTTTTACGAGAAAAGTGTTGCAACACATAGCATGTAGTTTTAATAACAGTAGTGCCTCGATTATTATTATTTTATAATAATAAGAATTTTTACGTATAAATATGTGAAACAAAAAACAGTTCGGATGTCGGAGACGAAAACTTTTGTACAGTAATAATTATAGGTTCTAGATTCGTGATTTTTTCGACATTTGTACTGTTAAACTATTTACTCTGGGAGATTATTCCAACTTATAGTTTACGATAAATAAACGGTGTGGCTACTTATAATTTTTAATAAATAGTAGTGCCTCAATTTTTTTGTCAAAAATAAAGCAATTAATTGATGAAATTAATGTCCTTACGAAGTTGATTAAGTGTATTACTCTGTTAATATTGTTAACAAGTTTTAGGGGCATTTCTCCAAATAAAATGCAATCATTTTATCAGCAATGATTTAATTATGTACTGGAGTTTTCCAGATTATTATTTTTGCTAAAAATTGTTGCTGCGTTCAGCATGATAGTTTTAAATAAAGTAGTGCCTGAAGTATTGATTTACACTATTTTTACATAGTCATTTGTGGAATATCGCGGAACTTTAGTGAGTAAACCGCTGGGAACATTTTTTTCACAAATAACTGTGAATTATATGCTATTGTAGCTTAGTGATAGAAAAACGGAACAAAAACTTATCGTAGGTTGGTGTTTTTTAATAACTTATAGTGTACTAGTAGCATTTAAAAACGGCTTTGTCGCACACACTTTTTTTGCAGTAAAACAATAATAATTTTTTTCACACTAATAAATCACCTGGTACAAAATAATATTTTATTAAAAGACAATAAAACTTTGTTGTGGAAAAAAATGTTCTTCAAACGATTTATTACCATATTGTTGCTTTAATTTTATGTATTTGTTTTCTAAAGGAAGCCCATAATTTAAACATATAGTACAAATTTTATAGAACTATTTATGATGGAAACAAATCAGAATATTTTTAATTTTGTTGTTTTGTGTGTTCTTTGTACCAGTGTTTTTTTATAATTAAGTAGTGACCCTTCATATCTTGTATCCCAGTACTCAAGACAGAGATAACATGTGATAATTTTTTTCTAATACCAGTGAAATGTGTGAGATAAAACAAGACAGTATAAAAGTTTCATCAATTCGTTTAGGTACAACTCTTGTGTGATATAACCTTAAGAGTGTCATACATAAAAAATACAGTTTAATTATTGCAGCTCATTTATTTAAGTACAAAATGCTTTCCAAATACGGGTTAAAACAGCGCAATTTAATTTCTTGCATCCCAAGCATTCCGTTGTTTTCTATATGATGATTAAAGCCTCGACATAGTGTATCAATATATTAAGTAGTTTTAGGTTGTAGGAACGAATGGAAATGCTTGAGATTTGGTTGCAAAGCGCTGAAGAAAACAAATTTCCTTTCGATCTCAAATTATTTATACTGTCTTGCGGTTGTGGTAACTTATATCCAAAATATCTATTCAGCCAATGGGTTCCTTCTATGTTTAGTAGAATAATCTGTACATACTAGGTGTATTTTGTAAAAATTTTGTAGTTTTATATTTATATAAATATATATTAATTATACTTCCCAAGTTTCGGTTGGTGATTTTTCAATAAACATGTATATAGTTTAGGATAATTTTTAACGTCTCAGCGAGAATTCAACAATATTAGTTTGTAGAATGATTTTAGTTTAGTTAAGCTTTAATTAATTTAATTGTTTTTGTTTATGTACTTAAAAAGCGGCAAAGAGCGCACTTGGAAAATACCATTGACATATATTTTGTATCCGCGGAATATTTATCTAGTACGTATACTTCATATTTTTCTAAAGGCTACTGGTGCTTATTTATACTACTGATTTATTATAATAGTGAGGTAGCACAATTGTCAATATCAAAGTCTTTCAAATTTTGTGTATCATTAAATTTTCGAACATTTATGTGTAAAAATATAAATAGGACTTATTCAAGATCAAAATATTTGCAATTTTTATACAATTATAGAAAATTTTTATAATACTAGCGTGGTGTGTGTGATTTACTATTCTACCTTCATTCTAATTTATTTTTTACCTATTTACGTAAGGAACTCGTTTTTGTAGAATTCCTATTAATGTAAGATATTCAAATGCAATAATAATTTAGTCATGTATTTATTCAATCACCAAATTAAGGAGTATTTAATTTTTTTCTATTTTGTCATGTATAAGTGATACAAACAACTGACCTCGCACTTAGAAACAAAATAACGTTCAATTTCAATTTCTTTTTATAGTGTAAGTACAGTTGTTTAAGTCACCCTGTACTTATTATGCTTGTTTATTTTTTGTTAGAAAGATTATAGAAAATACTAACGATTTTTATTTAATGTGGCAAAACTGCGGAAAACTGGCGGAAGGTCTGGAAAAAATGTAGAAAAAATATTTTTAATATAAAACTTTTTAGACAAAGGTGTTTATACTATATCTTTGTAGATAGAATATTGTTCATAATTAGTTATAGTAAACTCAGACCTGGTTCTGTCGATTTTTCATGATTTTGCTGCATTTTTTTGTAATATAGTTCTTTTTATGGTTACTTTTCTCATGGATTCAATAAATTTTTATTTATAACAACAGTTCTTTATTCTAAAACCCAGAATTTATTGACAATAAGCGAAATATTTATCCATAATAATAATAATAGTTGAATAAGCGACAATTTGAAATATTTTAAATTTCCCGCTATTATCACCCCGGTGGGTAGGCAACCAACAATACATATTCCAAAATTAAATTATGGCTCGTTTATCGAATTACGGAAAGTATTATTTATGCATCGGATCTAATATACGAAATAAATAACGTGAAATAAAATATATTGCAATAATTTCTTGAGTTTTTTTCCAAAACTTCATAGCAGCTAACTTCGTGTTGTTTCCTTAGTTGCCTACGGTTGTTGTGCAAGGCCAACGACAATTGAAAGTAAACTAATCATAAAACGGGATCAATCTCGCGGTTGTGAAATTCCGGTGAACCGTTTCTTATTTATTATAATGAAATAAACTTTCAAGGAATTGTTAGTATCTACGTGTTTGTCCAGCGAACAGTAAGAACAATGTCTCAAAGCGGAAGGGTTATTATTTATGGGGGAAGAGGTGCTTTGGGTGCCAAATGTGTCTCGCATTTCAAAGCCAATAACTATGTAAGTAGTAGAAAATATCAAAGTAAATTTCTTGGTTTTTATCCTGAAGGTTTTTCCAGTGGGTTGGTTCTATTGACTTGGCAGAAAATACTGAAGCCGATTTGAATGTTATTGTAAACAAAACTGATAATTTAGTGCAACAGGTAAGAGGGTAAACAAGTGGAATTTTATGGCTTTATCGATTTGTTTTCCTTAGGAAGAAGCTATTTTATCCAAAGTTGCTGCTGAGTTGAACGGGGGGAAACTAGATGGGATTTTCTGTGTTGCTGGTGGCTGGGCTGGAGGCAATGCAAAGAAAGGTACACTTATTATAAGTTTAAGTTAAATACCTATTATAAACTATAATTATTATATTTTTAGATCTGTCGAAGAATGCCGAACTAATGTGGCAACAAAGCGTCTGCAGTTCCTTAATAACCGCCACTCTAGCTGCTAACCACTTAAAAGACGGTGGTTTCCTACAGCTAACTGGTGCTAAAGCTGCTCTTGAAGGCACCCCAGGAATGATCGGTTATGGTTTGGCTAAAGCAGCTGTTCACCAGTTGACTAAATCCCTTTCGCAGAAAGACAGCGGTCTTCCTGATGGCGCCGTCGTTGCAGCGATTCTCCCCATTACTTTGGATACTCCTATGAACAGAAAATGGATGCCGAAAGCAGATTTTACAACATGGACCCCCTTGGAGTTTATTGCAGAGTAATTTGAGATATTAACCCTTTGTGTCCCAACATACTAAATTTTTCATTTATTTCAATTTTGACTGCTGTTTTTGCTCTTATATGGGTATAGTATTGTCAGTGATTTTTTAAGGATTTTTTGCACCACCCCCAAAAATATCGGAGGGTAGGGACGTACCCTTCTGTTCTCTGAAAATGCATACACTTTTTTTGTGTAAATTGACTTTAATGTCACTGTCAGACAACAATCGTAATATCCGTTCAGTTCATATCCAAGATTTTCAAAGTGTTCATTCAAAATTTGCAAAAAAAAAAAATTTCCGCAGCTAAAAAATTCAAAAATCGCTCTCAAGACTTGTATGCTTTTTCAGTGAACAGAAGTGTACATAGCGAAAATAGTTGATTCTGTAGAGTGTACCTGGTAGTCCCATGAGCACCAAACCGACTCGAATGCTCACATACAAAAATTAAGCAGTGGAAAAAAAGTGGGACTTTAAAGTCCCGTTGGAACACAAAGGGTTAAAGCGGTTTTGTTGGAAATTGTTTGTTGGTTTTTTAGGCAGTTTTTGAAGTGGACTAAAAAGGAGGGGCGACCAGCCAGTGGCAGTTTGTTACAGTTGGTGACGAAGAATTCCAACACCAGCGTTATTCCAGCCTAACAATCCAAGAAATACCATTAGATTTCGGACCAAAGGTTTTTTGTATGTTTAGAATCTCATCTTGATAATAAAAAATGTTTGTAATGGCCTGGGTGACTTAGTATATGATTTAAGCAAAGTAAGAAAACTACAAAAAAATATTTGTACTTTTTAGTTAAATTGAATTGGATTAGTCACTCAAGTTGGTGTAATTATTATTGCTTCTGTTTTGTAATAAAAAGATTTAAATATACTTTATGAACAGTTTAAAGTTTTTTTAATAATACCTAATGTATTGATTTTTTTAGTTCAGGAAGTGATAAAAGTAAAGATCCTTATTAAAATAAAAATAAACTTTATTGAAATAAATTGTTGGATGGTAAACTCCTGAGCAACAATGTACCAATAACATAATGTTCAACCTAAGGCGAAATTTCAAAAAAATAATAAAAATAAATAACGGTAACATTTATATAATTTATATATACACATATACACATATATTTTTTTCCTTCAGGGCACAATAACATAGGTAATCGCAATATATATAATATATTAAATGAATTATAAAAAATATCACTTGACGATTTGTAAACATATTGCAAAAAGTGACTACAAAAATACGTACATATATTATAATAATAAAATTAGGTACTATTGTTACGGTAAAAATTAATCATAATATAAAATAATAAGGCACCGGATAATTAATTAAAAATAACTAGTAGGGGTTCCAACGAAGACATACAGCACAATTATGTAACATTTAAGTAATTAATTTTTGGACGAGGTATTCCCCGGAAAATTGCCTTCCCAAGCATCCTGCTCGTTCTTCTTAGCAAGCTTACGCAGCTCTGAAATCCACTCAATTAAAACCAAACAAACCCAAAGAAAATCAAACTTACCACGTGCTGCCTTCAGATCCTCTCGTTCCTTGTCATTCTGCTCCCTGGAAATGCGACTTTTGGCACCCAAATGCGTTGTAATCAACCGCCGAGCTGTCTGGAGATTCGTCGGAGGACGCTTCATCGCCGGCTTCAAATCGTTCTTCTGAGCCACATCCAAGGACAAGCTACTCGCCGCAGTCATGGGACGTGCTTTAATCAAAGAGTTCTTCAGCTCAACTGCACGACGAGCTACAAAATAAAAAAAAAAACAGTTTAGTTATAAGTAAATATTTTATACGTTTATTATATTATTACCTTGGGTTAGAGTTCCCAGAACTAACAGGGCGTGGGTGTTGTCCACCCACTTCACATACATGCACTCGGAGTTGATTGAGCTGAAGGCATGGACTAGATCGTGAGTTTCCAACGACGGGGGGAAGTCGTACAACTCGACTACATGCTCCAGCTCTTCGATGGGTTTGGCTGAGTAAGCTGAGTAGTCCTCGGTTGCTTTGACTATGCTTACGTTCTTTCTTCCGACTTTGGTGGAGATCTAAGGACACAAGAGAAAATGTTCGTGGGTTAATAAAGGGACAACACTGGCATAGACTTAAATAATAGAGTGAGGTCACTGGAAGATTTCGTTTTGTCGGAAGAGTTTTTGTAGAGTGATGTAGTTAGTAGAAGGGGGAGTGGTAGAGCTGCCAGAGAAGAGAACGCTCAGTCTATTATTTAAGTCTATGTGTCTGGAAATTTGCTGCTTTGCTCGACGTACCTCATGAAATAACTCATCTTGCAACTGCCCAGTCTCATCAAATAAATCCTCCCAATTATTCAAATCGCTTTTGTCAATTTTTAAAGTATCATTCTGCTCCCCCTCCACATACTTCATAATAGGTCTAGTTTTCCTATTAATATTCTCTTTGGTCTTCCTCATAATCTCCTTTTCCTCCTCATGTACATTCTTCTTAGGTTTTTTCTCTTTTTCCGAAGTTTTCTCCACGTTATTGTTGCTTCGATTGCGAATGTTGTTCGTCTTTACCGTGGTTTTATTATTCGTTGTAGAAACTGCATCGTCCCCCGACGATTCAGAAACAGATGGTAACTCAGTATTTGGTGGCGAGTGGAGTAACTCGGACATAATTTCAGAGAAATTCGTTTTGGTTTCGTGCAATTCTTTACGAAAATTTTTGTACTAGAATTAGGAAAAATATCATATAATTTTTGTGTAAGAAATTATATAAATAAAAGTTAGTACCACTACCACACGTTTAGCGTGTATTACATTGCGTAACAATTATTAAACACTATGACATAAATTTTAGTACACTACTGTTATTATTTCTACTAGACATTGTGAACTAACTGAACCAGCCGCGCAACTTACTGTTAAATAAGTGAAAGTAAAATTATTTACGCGCCGAGAAGTTGTTCCTCAAGTTCAATATACAGCGGATTTAAAAATTAATAAATATGATAATGCACTTTTTTCTTTGTTGTTTTTGTATAGACCGAAATTTATGCTAAGCAAAACAAATATAATACGTAACTGTTTTATAATTGTAAGAGTTATAGTGGACATAAGGAGAGAAGCAGGGGAGAGGGGTCAAAATATATTGTCCAAGGATATTTTGATGGAAACTTTCGGAAGGACAAAGAATATTCCAGTAAAGAATAACTTTTATAGCAAATTTCTTTTAAATGATCACAATAATTGATACGTTTTGTTTAAAATTTAAAAATTTTAATTTTTCCTCATTATAACCAAATTGTTCGTTAAAATAGTTAGAAGTAATTAATATTATGGAAAAAAACTACACTGCCCCCGTTTTAGTGTTTCAGCTATTTATCATAATTTCCAGTGATTAAATTCGATAAATAAACTCACTTTCCATAATGGTTTATAAATTATTTGTAATTTTAATTATTTAATTTAGTTACAAGGTGAATAAGATTTGTTCTCCTTATTAGCGAAGGAAATCTAAATTAGATTATTATTATTTACATAGAATGCACATTAAACTAAAAGTAGAATATAATAGGAGCACATTTTAAGACAATTATAATTTATTTTAAAAATGCACTGGCGCGCTGGTTACTTTCACAAAGAATGTGAATATCTTTCCACTATATAATAAAGTGATAGTATTACATGTAATAAAAAAAAAGTTAATAGATGCCAAATTTATTTTCTCACATTCTTTTTTAATGGGGGTTTTGTGATGATTAAAAATTTACAATAAAAAGCAAATATATGTAAAAGTAAAAACTAATCGAATCATTTATCTAATGAAAGTGATTTTGCAAAATGATTGATTTGGTTATTTGTGTAACTTTCACTAAGTAGATAACTCGGAAAATTACTCTAAATAATGTAAAAACCATCCAAACAAAATATTTTATTAAATAACAAATGCGGCTTGCCGAGAAATCGAAACCAACAAAGCAATTTGTTTGCTTAATTTTTGTATAATAACCAAAACCAAATTTCTTTTAACTTTCTTATACGAAATAATAAGGAAATATACAGGGTGTCTCTAAAAGGTCTTTACAAAATCCTACCACAAGTTTTTTCGATTGAACCAAACATACCTTAGTCTAAAAGTCCTTCCTTACTGAGTTACAGGGCGCTAAAAAATATCTTTCCAAATCGTTTTTTAAGTATATCTACAGAACGGTTTAAAGTAGAGACTTGAAATTTGGTGAGTTAATAACTCTATAAGGAAGCTACAATTTGTTTTTATAGCAAAAAAATTTTCGAAGTGAAATATCTCGCAAACAGTTGAGTTAATGCAAATCAAACAAGTATACCTTTTTTACGTGTCTTGAGCGTATCTATCATAATTCTTATTATTTTGTAAAAAAATTTAATCCCCTACAAAAATTATTCAAAAAAACCCTGAGACATCTTCGATAAGTACGCCACTGCACAATATTATTTTGGTTCTAATACCAACAAATTGTAGCTTCCTTATAGACTTATTAACCCACCAAATTTCAAATCTCCACTTTAAACCGTTCTGTAGATATACTTAAAAAATTATTTGGAAAAATATTTTTAGCGCCCTGTAACTCAGTAAGGAAGAACTTTTGGACTAAGGTATGTTTGGTTTAAACGAATTATTTTGAGGCCAAAAACTTGTGGTAGGATTTTGTAAAGATTTTTAGAGACACCCGGTAGAAATAAAACCTCATTTTATTCTCAAAATCTTCCATATTCCACAAACTAATGTCAAAATTTTGGGGAAGAAATAAAACAACCATCAAAAAATAATTCAAAAGTTAAAATAATACAAACAATAAATCAAAATTTTGTTTACAGAATCTCTCAAAAAAATGTAGTGAAGAATTAGGCTTGGAATGAGAAAGTTGTCTGAGATGTTTACTGGAGATTTTATGGTTGGTATTTAGTAGGATAATATGAGGCAAATCCGGACAAAGCAATATTTTCCGGAAAAATAAAAAAAATTACTTACACAATCAAACACATCGTGTTGTTGGCTGCACTCGTAGAAATATCCAAGTTTATCAGTATACTTGGTAAAAAAGAAATGCCCTTGGTTCTCCTTTTCCATCGCTTGCAATTTCACCATAGCATCCTCAACTCTGCAGTATTTATCATGGTAATTAACGCGATACACCATGAAAAACGTTTGGTAATCGTCGAAATCCTTCATAATTCGCTGGAAATAATTCCGGTCGTACTCCATGTTATTCACGAGCATTGTAAAGTTTGGCTGGAAGAGAAATCAGAAGCTACAGAGGAGTTTAAGGGGAAAATTCGTTGGTTGTACCTTTTTATTTGGCACCTCCATAATGTTGTTAACATTGATGAGTTGAGTAGATTTTTGGAGGTAGTCAATGAAATTGTTTTGGAAATCCAAGAAATGCGAGGGTTCCAAGCTAAGTTTATTATCATGCATCATTTGTAGAAACGTCAGTTTGTCAGTGCAGGAAAATATTGGAACTTCAGTCGATTTGCAGCTTTCCTGCAAGGAATGTGCCAAGAAATCCTGATTCTGCGACCATTTCGGAATAAAACTAGCATCTTGTAAATGAGTAACTAAATCCTTAAGAGAAATACTGTTGTTCGGTGTAGTTTTAGTTATAGTGGCTGTAGCAGTAGTTGTAGTTTTAGTAGTACTAGTAGAAGTCACTACTGTTGTCTTCGCGATAGTCACTGGAAGGTTCTTCTGTCGTTTTGTGTGAGTTCTTGCATCAGTCTTTGGTTCGTCCTCTTCCTCCCGAGCTGGTTCGCTAACAATGGCTTTTTTAGCATTGGCAGAGGCTCTTTGAGCTGGTGGCACATACAACTGCCTTTCCGGCCGTTTTTGACGCGATGTGCTTGGGTGATCGGCCATCACCACCGCTTCTTGATTTACGTCTTTCTTTCTGTTGCGTTTTAAGAGAGACAAAATTTTAAAAAACCGATCGCCGAAAAAATTTACTAAGTACTACAAAAATCGACTATGTACTCTACTAGTCCCCGTTTAGAGATTTCTTTAGACCTAGTCCACTTAGTGTACCTTAGTATCTACAAAATAAAGGAACAGTTTTCATTGATAATTTGAATGCAAGCAGTTGAAATTGGGGCTCTCAAGGGGTAAATGTAGGAGCCTATTTTCTTAAAGAAGTTTGGTTTCGGGCCAAAATTTGTTTCCAAAATCAAACTTATTCAATAACATTACTAAATCCCTCAAAAGGCGATTTCTCTAAAGATTATCCAGGAATTTTATACTAAATACCGAAATGTTGATGAAAAAATTCAATTTCAATTTGAAAGACACTTTTCAAAAAAAAGAAATTTCAAAAATTCGTACAGAACCTAAATCTAGGAAGTTACAGTAAAATTACTGAAAACTTATCATCGTTTCATTATATTTTATTTATTTACCACAATAATATGCAACACTCACATTTTTTGAAAAATAAACTTAATATACAGGGTGTCCCAAAATTAGCTTGCCAAAATGTACCAGCTGATTCTATGTTCAAAAATAATGCAAAAAGTTTTAATAAATGTAGGTTGAAAAATGCTTCCTAAGGGAGCTACAGCCCCCCGAAAGCGGCGCCCCAAAGAGGAGTTTTCTGTAATATCTTTGCAACTTTTTGAGGCAGATTCATGAAATTTGGTGAGTTTGAAGCTTTTATAATTTGCCACATATTTCTTTTTCAAATTTTCAGAAATTTTATCAGGGGCGTCATATACATCAGGGTGCTGGGTAAATTATGCTAAAATTTTTTGTGTGGATAATTTTTAAATTTTTTATATCAAATTATGAAACTTGGTTTATTTTTACACAACAAAGGTCGTCTCACATCTTTGAATCTTGAACCGTTTTCGAATAAAATCGTTTTGAAGAAGTCACCTCCATAAAAACTACACGAATAAAAATAATCACAAAATTGAAAAAAAATATTAATATTTGACGAAGAAATGCTGAACGAAGTAATAAATACGTATAAATTTTAATATATTGTCTACTTTTGATAAATTTTAGTTTTGTGATTATTTTTATTAGTGTAGTTTTTATGGACGTGATTTTTTCAAAACGATTTTACTCGAAAACGGTTCAAGATACAAAGATCGACTGAGACTATCTTTTTTGTGTAAAAATAAACCAAGTTTCAAAATTTGATATAAAAAATTTAAAAAGTATCCACACAAAAAATATGAGGAATAATATACCCAACACCCACCCTGTATGTGACGTCCCTGGCAAAACTTCTAAAAATTGGAAAAAGAAATATGTGGCAAATTATAAAAGCTTCAAACTCACCAAATTTCATGAATCTCCCTCAAACAGTTGCATTATTTTTGAACGTAGAATCAGCTGGTACATTTTGGCAGGCTAATTTTGGGACACCCTGTATAACATCGCAGGCCCCACATGCATTCACACCTCGAATGCCCCTATTTTACAACGAAAAATCCAAAGCAGGCATTTAAATTCGTTATTACCTAGTGTTTTTAATTATTTAACTATAAAACACTAATTTAAATTTCCCTCATTTTTTAGTGATAACAAAAAAGTAAAAAGATCCCTAGTTTACTTAGTTTTGGTATCTAACTTCATATTGGATTGAATTTAACCGGTGTTCTAACGTTTAATTTATCCTCTAGGACAAGTTTCATATGTGAAAATTAAATTAACAGTTCTTTTTAGTGAAAAACAACGATAATTAGTGGAAATGACAAGCAGAGCTGACAGAAGTCACACAGTAGTACATCCAGCTGCACTATTATAACCTATAACAGTTTTCCAAAAGTAAGGTTAGTGTTATAGTTAGATAATTATTGATTTTTGATTGCTTGCAGCACTAGGTGGACTGGCGATTGGATTTTTTGGACACAACACAAAAATACAACACAATACCACACAAGGAAGATGCAAAATAACTGATCACATAAAATAGTTTATGGTTTAAAACTCACATAAAATGTTTATGGCATACTGCCAAAGATTTAAACTTGCCACTGGCCAAATGTATAACTGCCAAATCAAATATTTTAGCCTGATAGCGAAGTGCTTTCAGATAGATTGGTCCCAGTACGGGGAAGACGAGAACACTGAAAGTAAATGAAAGTAAAATTCAACGATTTACATAACATGTGAGGTCACAATTTAACTTTCTCCTTAATGCATTAAGATTCCTTTTTCCGCGTGCTCAATGCAGCTACAACGCTGGTTCGAGCGCTTCTTGTTAATAAATTTTGCAGTTAAATGCACAAAAATTGTGTTAAAAAGCTGGCATATGTCAATGGGGATGAATGGTGAACCCACCCTCAATCCGAAGCGCCACAAAGGAACAACACAATGTTATAGGTTATAGTTAAAGCGCTTACCAACATTTGTTTTTGTTATTATGTACGATTTGAAAATCCTCGCTCACACAACAAACAAACTCACGGTCACAGAAAATTTTATTGAATTTCGTTGACAGATAATTCACGATCTCATCAACATCTGGGTGATTCATAGCACATACTGGGCCCCTGCAGTTTCCCTGCGGATTTTTTTTTATGTACTTTACTACAAATTAGGCATATGGATGGCAAAAATGAATGAAATTGAAAGTTAAAGGGCATGCGTTGGATTATCTTTGATGTAGCACATGCGCGAGTAGCTCAATCCAGGGCCGAATTCGCCCCGATTACCAATCAATGCAGGTTGCGATTTCTACTATTTTTAGAATGGATATTCAGCTGTGATGCGCTGTGGAAGAGGACCTCGCCGGAACAAGGATTAATCAACAAGAATAGGACTTAATTATGTATGTTGTTTGTGCTTGGAGCAAAATCGATTCTTGTATATCTGGGGATGCTCATTAAATTTTATTTTCAGCATAACCCCCGGATAATTTATTTACAAATCACAAACAACCAACGCACAATTAAGTTATTAAAGAAAACCAGTAGCTAAAACTATCCGTTATAAATAACTTGATGTGTTGATGACTTAATTAATGATTTATCTACACCTAATTTGTGGTTTAAATTTTATTACCTAATTCATTCAATTTACGTCGAATCTAAACCATGATTTTCGACTAGCTTTCCTTGAGTTACTTTTAAGGGGTAATAAAATCCTAATTATCCACTTTACCTTTGTAAAACCCGAAGGGGAGGCTCGTAAAGTTCAATACCTGAACACACAAATTTATTCTAAATACTCGCAGACAGGCGACAGGCGTTTTATTTTATTATGTATTTATTCAACCGGATTTTACAATACACGAATATAGTTTTACATACTTAGAGATTATATAAATTCTAGTTATGTATGTTTGTTATGTATTCACAAAATCTCTGTACTGAAGTAATTCAGTTGTTTTAATTTCAAGAAGCACGTGTTTTCCTTTATACCGGGACTAGAATCTAAGAAATCTCTGCGGTTTTTATACAAAATTATTTAAACTTACGTATTTTTCCGATTCCGATTATTTTCCATTTTCACAAAAGTGTAACTAGAAAAATTTACCAACAGGCACTAACTAGAATTAATCTCGTCTAAGCACTAACTGCAACTCAAATTGTATGCAAATTTTTCTGTTTAGGTACCTGCGTAATTTTGGGTTGATGGACTAAGGGGAAGGGAGCAGGTAATAAATTTGTTCGAAAATTGCCGCATTACAATAAAGTTTTTACAATATTACCAGTGGCGGATCCAGGATTTTACCATGGGGGATAAAATAATTTGGAATAATCTACGTCACAAGTAATTTTTGCTAACATATCTCTTTTTCAAACATCAGTAGAATAAAAACAACGATCTCCACGGGGGGGGGGTTTGAACCCGAAACCCCCCCCCCCCGTAAATCCGCTACTGAATATTACCTACAATGTTAATAAATGCATGTTTTTGTTCACAACAAAATAAATTGTGTTTTATTAAAATGATTACAAGCTACAAAGCAATTAGATGATAATAATCTGATAATCTGAATAAAACTTTATTTCCAGTTATGTTATTGGAATTAAATAAAAGTATTTTGGAAATTACACAATGATTTTTTTTTTCACAAACCTGTAATCACTCTTATCAGTGTAAAACCCGAAAACAAGTTAAATAAATAAATGGAATTGCTTTCCCCTATGGCGTTTTGCCTTATGTACAAACTCAGGTAATTCCCAGCGTCCATAATTCAGAAAGACAACAAACCAAGGCCTCAGTAACAGATTATTACCTTATACGTTCATTACAAATTTTGTATAATAACTCAATAACGCATAACTCGTTCCAAGTAGCATCCTGTAAAGCACACCGTGCATTTTGACTAATTTGTCTTTGCAATTAAAAAAAACTTCATAAGTGACCTTCTACGCTGCTGACCATGGACGGCTGAGGGGGGCAGACACCGTCATTCTATGAGCACTTAGGTGATGATGAAATTAACCATCAACTAGATTTAAATCTCAGTTGATCAATCGCAATAACGTAGATCGCGCGGTTAGCACCGGAATTGACCACCCCGGACCTGTGTTATATTTTCAAAATAGTTGTATAAGAAAAGAAAGTAGAAATGGCACTGAGGAAGATTAATGTGTTATTTTTGTGGGTATTCGTCTGGTTTAGTGCTTCGCAAATTTTTGCACAAGGTAATTATGAGTTTTTATAATTTTTCCAAAATAGATTTTTATAACATGTAACGTGATCTTCCAAAAAAAAAACTGTTTGCTAAGTTAATTATGCACAATTTACACAGTGAGTTTTATTTGCCAAAATATTTGTCATACGTTACGAAACCAGTCTTACCTGTGTGAATTTAACTGAAAAATTCTTGGAGATGCGGCTGAATTTTCACAATTTTATTATAATTACAATTTAGAATCCATGTCAAGTTCAGTTGTGGAAAATAGTCCGAATAAATATTATTGATTGCATGGTGACCCCTTTGACCCTTTTATAAATAATATGGCACGAAAGAATTGATTGATAAAAAACACGAAGTATTTCGTTAGAGATATGGGATAAAAAAATTGGGCGAGCCGAAATTTTCGAAGAAGCGCCAAAATCACTGAACTACAGTAAAATTAATTAAATCTCAAAGTAACTGTATAAAAATTTCGCTCTAAATTCTCCTCCAGAATCAAAAAGTCTCAAATCCCAAATTTTTTTTCAGTGTCTGAAGGCGTACCCTGCGACACCCCCGATGGACAATACGGCCTCTGCATCAACATAAAATCGTGCGGAACTCTAATAAACTTGCTTAGAACACAAAGTGCCAGTCCTCAAGTGCGTGTCTTTTTACGTAGTTCAACATGTGGTTACATTGGGAATACCCCCATGGTATGCTGTCCCCAAGTAACACCAAAACCAAAATCCCCCTTGGAACAAGCGGGAAATGACAATAATAACCCAAATACCAATGATGGAAGAAATAACAACAATAATAATAACAACAATAATATTAATAGTAATAGTAATAATCCGCTTATTTTGAGGGCACCAGAATGTGGAGTGGCTCCCAACTCTAATCCGAGAGTTGTAGGAGGTGTTCCTGCTACCTTAGGTGAGTTACCCTAGAAGCTAAATTCACTCAAAATTATCTTTATACTAATTCAAGGCCAGTTTCCTTGGATTGTTGCTTTGGGCTATCGCAATGCTAACAACCCTCAGCGCCCTAAATGGTTGTGTGGGGGCTCCTTAATTACTTATAGACACGTCCTCACTGCAGGACATTGCGTCCATTCACGTCGTGATTTGTAAGAAATTTCGTAAAATTAAATCTTGAGAATTTTTCTTAAAATTTTGATTAAAGGTATTTGGCACGTTTGGGCGAGTTAGATCTTTACTCAGATACCGATGGAGCTACTCCTGAGGATATTCCACTAGTTAAAGCCAAAGTCCACGAGGACTACAGCTCAGTTACCTACACTAACGACATTGCAATATTAACTCTGCAAAGAAGTCCAGTAAGCCGTAAGAAAGTTACCTACGTTATTTTTTCGGAAAAAGCTTAAGTTTCTATTTTAGCTTCTATAAAGCCTGTTTGTCTTCCATATGACGAACCAACCAGATCCAACATGTTCTTAAGAGCACAGGGACTAGTAGCCGGTTGGGGTGCACTTTATTTCAGTAAGTCAAGTTCTAATACTCTTTTGAAAACTTTTGTAATTTTATCCTGTTTTACCAGATGGTCCGACGAGTTCAACTCTGCAGTATGTTGGTTTACCAGTTTTGAGCAATGATGATTGCAAACGAGCTTTCGGCAACAGGTCCATCATCGATAGTCGTATTCTCTGTGCAGGTGTTTTATCAGGTGGTAAAGATGCATGTCAAGGTGACTCTGGTGGGCCATTGATAATAGCCGAGAGGTTCAATCAGACGAAAATGATTTTCTATCAAATTGGGGTGGTGTCCTATGGATTTAGGTGTGCCGAAGCTGGTTATCCAGGAGTTTATTCCAGAGTTACCAATTTTATGAGCTGGATTGAGAGGAATTTGAATTAAATATGTATTGATTTTAGCTAGTCTAACTGATGGATCCGATAGATCGGTTTTTTGACAATTTTTTGATATTAATGTATATTTTCTATAGCTATAGATATTTTTACAATAAACGATATTTATTAAACTAGTTGATGAGTTTGTTTTTCCCCACAAAAACCAAATCCCATAAAATAATTTTTGTACAAAATAAAATTATAAAAACTCAGAACTTTATAAATATAGTAGGAAAACACTTAAAGTTGCTTTGCCCCACTTGAAATTCATAAATAAATTAAAATTAAAATTTTCCTGTAACCGCAGACATGTCCTATAGAAAACGAATCGTTTCCAATTTTTTTCCATTCTAGGTTTGATCCGCTGAAGAAATCAGAAGGGGGAATTTTCTCATGAGATCTCAAGGTGGTAAGTCTAAGAAACTTGTGGTTTCATCTACGCAATATTACTGATAAATCTTTGTCATCCATGAGAAAAAACATCTACTTAATGCGTATATCATGGTGAGTAATTACTTATTTGTTAATCATATCATGCACACATCTATTAGCATTAGTATTTAAAGGTCAAAACAAATATTATGCACTTTTTTCTGAATTAAGTAGATGCAACTAGTTTTTTTCAATGTTTCTATATTCAGTGATTCCTTGGAAAAAATGTAAAATCATTCATTGGGTGCGTCGAGAATAAGATAAACAAGCAACTTCCTCAAAGGAACTAAGAATTTAAGACTAAAACTTCATTATTAGTTAAAGCCCAATAGTCCAAAATTGCATAGACAGGAATAAATTGAGATTATTTAGATTCCATGTTCTAGAGGTGAGGATCGTGATTTTACCACACAAAAAAATTAACTTTTAGTTTTTTATTCTACAATATCAAAAACAGCTTCGAGTACCTATAGTTTTCTAATTTACTAAAATATAAAAAACTGCACAAAAATATCTGCTGCTTATTCTTTAAATCTGTCATGGTCTCGAATCTTTATGGGTGTTTTCCCCTGGTACACCAGGAACTCGTCCCCAGAAGGATCAGGATAAATCCTCGTCAACATCCTAACATTAACCTCACCTTGCAAAAACAGCTGATAAGCTCTATTTCCATGTCTGCCCAACAAAATTCTAATAAATAAAAATTTTCTTGGCAAAAAAAACCTAAACTACAACTTACCCAAATTTTATTAGGATGCATTCGTTTATTAGCATTTCCTGCACTTCATGGTCAGTGTACCCATCCAAATCGACTAGAATCTGCCGATTGAAGTTTACTGGAGGTGGAAGGTTACTGAGTCTTTCAGAATACGGAAGAACATCATGGGAAGCCATTGAGTAGGAAGGAAAAAGTTTAGATTGCCTCCAAAAGTGAGTAAAGGGAATTGTAGATGTAAGAACGTAAGATTAACAGGAAAAACGGTTTAATTTGATTGAAGATTTTTTAAATTCCCTTAGATGTTCTAGTGCGCCCTAGGTGTAATTAGTACTTCCATCCTTTCTTCTTTACAAGGAAAAAGAGAAACAGACTTATAAATAGAAGTGCGCCAGCGCAGCTACAGAATGTTAGATTTCTAACAGTAAAATATTATTAACTCATAAACAGCAACAATTAAAAAATTTGAATAGGTAATAGTTTTCTGAATTATTAAAAAGCAATTACTAGCAGTTATATTTGCGCTTATCAAGAATTACGGACTAGATTATTTTTGTAGACACCCTGTATATTTGTTCTGTTCCATATACCGCCCTATCTTGGAGTAAATGCTTGATAATATTACAGCCTTATTTTAGGTAAGTAGGTAGAAAAATAATTTTTGCATTTGTGCAAGAAAGTGGATTTTCATAGGAATTTCCCGAGATATCCCTAAAATTTCTATATAACTTCCGGTATAATTGCCCTTGAAATTTGATTCCAAAGTTTTTTTATAATTTTAGGGTCACATCCATTATATTCTGCAATAATAATCTTTTATTACAATTTGCACAAAAACCTTCACGGGTTTAATATCACTTCGCCAAAACATTTTTTGCAATACCTGGAAATACATACATTTTTTATTCTAAATACTTATTTTATTTGAAAACCCGGAAGTTTAAAAAATAATTATAATAATAAATCATAACTGTACAACCTGCAATAATAATAATAATAATAATATTTATTTACGTTACTAATAAAGTAATTTTCGTCAAAAATTTTAGCGAAATTTCCCATACAGAGCTAATTTACATAGCATTGTAATGAAATTCCTGAAGGAACGCCTGCCTCTGCCTGGATTACATTCGATAAACAACAACATGGCGCAAACGTCCCGTTTAATAAAAATAACGAGTGGGATGCGTTGCCCCGGACCCGGAATTCCCTGCCAAATATCACCGGAGTTCAGGATCGGTTTGGCCGGGCTCAGAATTTGTCAGCCCTGGGAAAGGGCTCTGGAGGTCAGAGGCAAAACAGGTATATTAATATGTTTATTTAAAACGAAATAGTTTCATTATATTAATTTATTAATCTTTGTTGGAATTAGAGAAAATTTGTTTATGTACGACTGCATCATAAAGTCCTGTTTATGACATAGTTTAAATTTATTATTTATAATTTTACTAGATAATTAAAAGGTAATTTTAGCAGTCGAACATAAAGCTTTGTATGGAACTCGTATATAATTAGACTTTATTGACTCTTATTATTTATTATTCACTCACAAGCTCGCTCGGCTATAAAACAGACTCGTCAATAAAGTCATACATTATATTATACTTGTTGCATAAATAGCTGTTATGGATAAAAGGCGGTTACAAGTTGTTTAATAGCATAACTTAGAAAAAGATATCAATGATTTCTCTGTCACTCTCTCCTCAGGCTTTTAAATTCATTGATGAATACAGAGCTGCTCTTCATCCTCATCACATATCTTTGCTAATAAAACTCTTTGATGCTATTTTGTCTCTTATGTTTTGTGTCTACTTTATAGTTTTCTATTCTCTAAACTCTAAGTTGTAAGTTACATTCTTCATTATATTTTTCGCGTTTTTACTATATTTTTAAAGAAGTGTTTTGGGTACGAGCGCATCTGTTAGGAGAAGGATTTTTGGTGAGTTTTGGGGATGTGAAAAATCAAACTCGATATGGAATTAAAAATTATATAATAACAATGTATAGCCTACCTATAATATTGTACTTTTACGCATTTATTTATGAAAATATATTTGAAAATTTGAGTAGTTTATACAAAAAGAAAACAACATGAAATGATAACACATGATTAATGTACTGTATCAATAATTTAATCATCAACATCACTTGTTCAATACAACTTACAAATATATCAGTCAGCTAAACAGTTTCATTTATCATAATCAACGTTTTTTTGTTCATTTTTATTTTGGATAAAAAATACAATTAAATCACAGTGTTCAAGTATTTATCATAAATCGATCAATCTTTATCAGTTCTGTTATCTCTTGGCTCTATCAGCGGTATCGGCGCAATAATCGCTGGTGACATCGCCAAAGCTGGATTGGCTACTGCAATAATATTATCACCACTCGCAGCGATTATCTGGACCTTCGGCGAAAACTTGTCATCCTCATTGTCCATGTGATGATGGTGGTCATCTGGCGATGCCTTCCTCTGTTAAAAACCGGATAAATAACGGTACATCTATGTCAATGTTTGCACTTACATGTATAGAATTCCCAGGCGGATACGAATCTTGATCTTGACCTCCAAACTATGAACATTTTATTGTAATAGGCATTTAGGTGGAATAATTTAGTTTACCTGAGGTGAGCTTGAGTTGCTGTAGGAGAAGTGGGAGTCGGTGTCGTCCAGGTCGACCCCTATGGAAGATCGGCGGGAATCCCTACAATGTGATAAGTCAAGGATATTTACTTTCGCTACAAAATTTCAGAAATCGTCAAGCAACAAATTAATTTGCTTTTTTATTACTTTCGTTATTTAAACACCTATAAAACGCAAGTTGTACTTTTGGAATATTTTTTCTCGAGTATGTTTTATCCAGATTTACGTACCTCATGGATGGGGCATGGTTTTTGGAATGGTGCTGAAAGAGGCTATGAAGCGATGTTCTCATTACGGCATCATCATAACAAGCATCCTAGAAAAAATTATCATACAAATGGATAAAATATTAAAATGTTTCCGACAAATATTAGTGACAGTAACACGGATCCCATAAAAGCATGCATTTATAGCGAAGCGCAAAAATATTACCTTACCTCATCGAAGAAGACCTGCATGCTAAAAATAAAGAAGCCAAGTAATTATTGCATAATTTGAAGAATTAAAAGTAAAAAAGTTCAGATTTTATAGACTTACCCAAGCTAAAGTTTTCTTGCACCTAATCGCGTAAAATAATCATTAGTTCTTGTTGTTTATTATAGGAAAGTAAACAAACTAGGAAAAAACGCTTCCTCAAAAGTTTATATGTATATGGGAAAATCCCTAATGATTATTTTATATGATTATGATTCATACAAAGGTCGACGAATTATTTTGGCTAAAAAAAGCAAAGCGGAATAAAATACACTTCCAGACAATTAAAATTTTAAAGTTGAGAAAATTACTGAAACTCAAATAATCTGCATAATTATTATTGTTGTTGTTATTGTAGATTTTTTTTATTGTATTCCTAGCCATGAACTTAAAAAAACACAAATTATATGTAATTAAATTATTTAATTTCAAATTAAATTGATATGTTTAAGCGTTGTGCGCCCATCTTGCGGCTAGTAGTGAAACTCGTTTTAACTACAAGAACATAGAACACATTTTATTTGATAGAAAGTCGAAAAATTGTTTTAATTTTATTCACTTGGCGTTTAATAAACGATGGAAAATATCACACAAAAAACTTTGGTTTCAAGAAAATTCTGCCTACAACAGATGCGACAAAATTTAAAAAATCGTAATAAAATAAAATTTACAAAAATAAAATGTGACAACAAAGAAAATATCAAATAAATGAAAAATTTTACCAGATTTTTATTTGATTTACAATTTATCTGAAAGCCCTCGATATTGCCACGTAAAAACAACTTTAATTATACTCCTGCATTATTTGTCTATAAATAGCTTACAAAACTTTAATTATGTTGTTTGTAATTTGAATAATAAATGAGCACTAATTAATTTAATAAACTAGTAAAAAGTTTGATTTTTGAACATGCGATGCGCGTTGGTTGCCTCGACAAGAAATAAAATTTAAAGGTACACTGTAACGCGTAAAATTATCGATTAATCTAGTTTCTCACACATAGATGTCACTCGTGCTATCACCAAACGTTTCACTTTTGTTATTGTGACTAATACCTGATAAGAACAAGAAAAAATAACACAGTTGCGCGAATAAAAATAAAAAAATATTTTTTGACTAGAATAAAATACTGACCATAAAATTAAATTGTCTTTAAGTGTATACATAGAGTCTATATCCAAAAAATAGGGAAATTGATGTTTTGGTTTTTGGAAAATTCACCAGTCGATGTTTTAATTTGCATTTAGATTTTTAACACTATGTGCTTTTTATCCAATCAAGGGTTCTCAAAGAACGATTCGAGATCTATTTCATGTTTAAAATAATATAGAGGACTACCTCCAAAAAAAAGACATTTCACAAAATTTTGAAAAATACTTGCTATATTTATTTGATATATGTATAGGCAAATTGCGTTAAAAAAGTCTGTTTTGACGTCTAGATTAACTGATGATATCATTTTACAACACCCTGTATATTTTGGGTCTTCGATGAATTTTCTTAGTTTTGCCATGGAAATTTTACAATTTTAGAAAATTGATTGTTCCTAAATTTTTTTGTGTAAGCTACATTTTAAAATTTAGTGAAATTTCAAATTGGTAAATTTTAGGAAGCCTCTTACAGAGAAAATTCGTTGGAAACCCTTGACTTAAATCGATAATTTAATAGTGAGAATGGTGAATTTTCCACCCTGACTAGAAACCTATTTGTATTTTTGTAGCATCATCAAACTTTTTCCACTATTTGATTTTTTGGACATGGAGTTGCTATGCATTTAAGCTCAAAAGACAAGCACCCGTGCTCTTCAAGCATTTTTATATACATTGCGCCAGCCATGCAATTATGGATTAAGCTGAAGCGAAGCCCTCGTCGCCCTTTCGAAATAAATAAAAAGCGAAAGCGTTATTAATCTTCTAAATTAATTGTTATATGTGGTAGGTGGTGTATTTGTCGCGTTAGTTGGCTGACCTGCCGCTGGTCATCCCCGTCCGAGTTCACCTCCAACTTGGGTTTTTTCGCCAAACTACCATCATCGGACATAATCCTCGGACTACCCCTGGTATTGTCCATTCCCTCCCGGTCGTGACCTAAATTTTTGTTAATATACACAGTCGTCAATCTGGAAAAGAAATCAAATTGGCTCTTTTGATTTTCTTTCCAAGGATAGCTTCCAATAACTCTTACTGTGTTTTGGAGTAGTAACATCCAGAGTCTTTGACAACTTGTCTGGCTAATGGGAAGAGCTCATCGCGTCTTGTCAGGAGAGCTGGAATGAACCTACAAATTTGGGCAGCGGCTTCGTTAACCGAAACCTCGTGTAAAGTCAAGGGTTTCTCCGGTTTCCTCTTACAGTCGAACCGTCCATAGATCGCAGCGTATCTTCGAATTTCATCCATGCGTCTTGGATCATTCTCCGGCATGGACATAACTAGCTCCAGTTCTTTACACACTTTTTTCTTAGTATTGTGCGGTTTTGGTTCGAATTGTGGCAGCTGTTTGCTCAGTCTTTCCGCAGCTGCAGCTAGTTTAACTATTTGATTATCCATAAGCGAAGGTGTTAGTTGTACTGACATACTACTGCCAGGGCTAGAGCTAGATGATGGTGGACAAGCTGGATCTAGCGGCGAGTAAGGCCTGGAAATTAGATTAGATTCTAAGGGGTTTGTTTTCCAAGTGGTTTCCGGCGAGTAGTACCGTTTGTTAAGGGTTAAACCAGGACTGGAAACTGGGGGTAAGGCACAAATATCACCGGGGGAAGGTGAGTAAATTGTTCGGGTACTATCACCACTATCCACGGAGTAAAACCCGTGGTTACTTGTAACTCTTGGACTACTGAGCTCGATTTCGAAGTCTTCGCCTGGTACTAAGGGTAGCTTGAATTTCGTAGGGTTCGTCACCCATTCTTGCAGGGATTTCTGTAGGCGGCGGACGTGTAGTGGTTTGGAAGCCATGCCGACTAAAGACATGATTTCCAGGAATTCTTCTTCGCCTGCATCGCATAATTGTTGAACATCATCGCCCCCCATTTCTAGAAGTGTGTCATAGTACAGTAGAAGCGACGCGTTTTGCATCACCCTGTATAGTTGTAACTCGGCTAGGTTTGTTGGGTAAGACGTAGGAAAAACTGCAAAGACAACAAAAAATGACAGTAAGGGAAGTATGCTAGATTTTAGTTAAGCTAAGTGTTTATCTTTTGGTAAATCCTGACCTGCATTTTTATTGATTCTTGAATTGTCGTCGTTGCACTCGGCTGTCTGCAATTCTGTTTGGGTAACTTTTTTTATTATTGGACTTGCGCAACACACGACATAAATGTCTTATTCGTCCACTATAATATTACATCAAGACAAAATATATTTTGATTTAATAATAAATTAAATACATTCCCACAACCGATATAAATCAACATTTGTGTCGCGACGAAGGAAATGTAATTGTTTTTTGTCATTTAACAAATTTACAGTTGATGCGTGGACTGATTTCAAGTTTTTCTCGATATAGAAATTTTATTATAAAAAGTTGTTTTAATAAATTTCACCGCGCGCAATACACAACGTTCCCATGTATCCTTTACACAGGGTGTGCTAAATTTCGCTGGATAAACCCTGATATAGAAGCGACTAATAATTTCTCATCATTTTTTTCCGAGTTAAAAGCCTTAATCTTTTCTTTTAGCAAAAAAAGGGGGCTTTATGTCGTGTGAAACCAAGTTAAAAAATCGTGCTCGTCAGGCTATTTAATATGCAAGGACATGGTATGTCAACATTAGGTTCTGTGGCCTATACAAAGCACCCACTCTATAAAAAACCCGCCAGGTACATCATCGAAAGATGCCTTTGTTTTTTTGTGTTTTCCTCGGACTATCATCCAAAAGACTTTATAACCCTTTTCTCACACTAACTATAGTTTTTTTTTGGGGCATCCAAGAAAAAAATCACAATTTTTAATTATAAGCAAAGGGTAATGTATGCAAGCCCGGAATAAAAAGGGCCCACAGGTATAAATATCTATGGAATGGAGTGGGGGGTACACAGTACACAGATTGGGGTGCACGCATAAAATTTTGTGAATATAGTTTTTGAAAATAATTGCGTACCCAGCTACATATTTTTTTCTGTAATTAAATTAGACATACGCGCGCGCTACAATATATAATTACTGATTTGTATATAAAATGATTATAATAGATGAAAAAATTATCACTGTAAACAATTAATAACACTAAATTCCACTTAAACAAATTGTAGTATAATCAAAGAAAACACAATCGTGTAATTACCTATTGTAAAACTTTATTGTAAATAATTTTTTAGTTACGAAATAAATAACTTTTAATTTTCTATTCATTTAGTAAAAATAAATACATCTAATTAAATCTTTATTACTACCTACCTGTGTATTCTTAATATAATTCTCAATGAAAAACTATAAGCAGTTTTTTCAAAATTTTCCGCAATGAAACTGCTTTTCGTAGAAAAAGGACAGTAGCTTATAGAGGGTGTTTCAAAAAGGCTATATGTATCTTCTAATCATCAAGACAAAGAAAAAAGTTCCTAAAACACTTTGGGTACAAGAAAATTTGAATGTTAAAGTTGCAATTTTGACACAGTAATTTATTTATTATTTAAACGCATTGACAATGAAGGACAACTTTTACTTAGACTAGAAGGAGAAGGCAATAGGTTCTCCAAAACAGTGAAGATATTTTGAACAATTTCCACTTTTGTGATTTTTTGAATTTTGAATAAATATTACATCGAAATTTATTTTTTGGTTGTCTTGGTGAGGAAAACATAAGACACCCTGTATATATAATTTTAACACCAGTTGGAGCAAATTTTATTTTTATTTCAGTAAAAAAAGCTAAGAAATCAATTTTTTATTACAGATTCTATCTACAAAAGATCTAAGGCAAATAAATCGTGTGATTGTTCCGATTGATATCCGTCCTGTTAGAAAATAACTGTATAAAAACAAATTGTTTACATCGGAATAAATTTCTACCTTGTAATTTAAATTATATAAAAACAAAAAATTTATTGCTATCTAATTTTAGAAATAGCTCAGACAAAAATGTTTCTCGTGGAATCAACTCATAGTCCGTTGTGTGGTTTTTTTTGTAATGTTATTAAGTTTTTTTTGCTATAATATTAGACCGTCAGATTAAATCTGTGTTTTAATCACAAAAACTTAACTGGATTCAGCTGTATAAAGCATGACCAAAGTTAAATATAAAAAAAAACTGGGCTCGATATAAAACTGTGTATAGCCATATACACATAAAAACTAGTTGTTTATTTCAAAATTTAATTTTGGTTCCGTCGATATTTCAACATTGTTATGTAAATGAAACTAAAAAAAATATGTATATATGTGTGTGTGTATAAAATAAAAACACTATTATTTATAAAAGGTTAACTTGTACAGTGAAGCGAAGGCAATTTTCAAATTTACCATAAAAATGCAATTTTTTCCCTAGTAGTTTTACTTGGTAAAAATCATTAAAGCATACACAAAAAAATCCGCAGTCGAGTAAACAAGGACCAAGATAATTACCAAAACGCAAAAAAATCTCCACAGGTAAAAAAAATTATAAATTATTTATACGCGCGCGGTTTTGTTTATCGCTTCAAATCCAATGGCGTACGAAATTGTTTCAATATTACCTAAAACGGGGGCTAGACAACTTGTACAACCAATTAAACTTAACAAGGGTAGATATCTAGTTTTTTTCTGACCGTCCCTCGTCTGCGTCTCGTAGCCCACAAAAATAAAAAAAGTTCTCACAGTAATATATTTATGAACACACAGTCTCATCATCTCTCCGATGCCACTATAAAAAAATTATTCCCATATAATCCAAGACAAAAATCTACTTAGTATTCTTGCTGACCTTAGCCAAGTTAAAAGGGGTGACTTTTTTGCTCTGCAGTAAAAAACCACCGCATCAACCCCCCCGGACCGTCGAGTATTAGGGCGACATTTTTACCTTTGAGTCTGAATAGGGATCCCTGGGGTGACAAAACCCACCCTAATGGAAATACCGGCCAATCCTAGACTAGATTCATTGAGTACTAGGGGGTATTTGCTAAATTATTTCTATGGCAAAACCCGCCTAGTAACGGAACTATTCGTTAAAAAGGGGGTAACCATTTTTGAAAGGTTTTTTATGCCATTTTGGCAAATTGAATGAAGTCATGAAAACGTTGAAGTTACCGTTTCGTTGAGGATTAATTAAGGATAGAATTTTTATTTATTGTTGCAGTACTGTTTCAGGAGCACAAACTTGAGGAATAATTAAAATCTCGTTAGAAGCGTTTTGATGCGGTGTACGTAAAATATAATTATATTTCGGAATTTTAATAATAACAAGTCTCATGTGTGGTACGAAAATGGGAACTCGACGAAATTATTTTAAAATACAGTAAAAATATACTTGCCTTAATAAATATCCATCCAAAACGTTCTAATATAAAATTTTTGTGCGAAAAGTTTGAGACCAAAACTACGTGACTTAAAACAGATCAATATTCTATTTTACAATTTTTTACAATGGAAACTTTAGTTGAAATGTAGGTTTTTTCGCTGAGATTGCAGGATTTTATTTGCGTTTTCCCCGAGATATTTTCGTAAGATATTTCGTCTGAAATAATTAGTAACATTTTAAGCTCTTAGAAATTATAAATTTGGCACCTTTTAAATATATCAACTGAAACTACAATTAAAAATATAAGCATTTTTTTACTACACACATATTTCTAGGTAAATACAGAAAAGTTGAGCTTAATTTAAAAAAAGTTCAAATTGTCCTGAAACTAAAATTATCATTTCTGGCAAAATAATTTCGCCTGAAATTTCATCATTTAAATAAAATATTTCTGCATATTAAACTGCATATAGATAAATTTACTGAATAACTTTTAATCAATATATTCTACATTTTACACAAATTATTTTTGTTTTTATAAACGTGCTAGTAATTTATTACAATTTAAAAACGTACTAAAATATGTCATGATGACCATACCAAAAAAACTGGATTAACTGTACCGGATAAAATAATTTGATTTCTAGAAAAAAACAGAGAAGTAGAGCATACTTTAAAAACTGAGTGTCTTTTCATAATTTTTTTCTTTTTATTTTAGTATAAAAATAAAAATCTAATTTAGAATATTTCCTCCTAATTTAACAAAACTTTTCGCCTGAAATTTCCGTTGAGTTTTAGATAAAAAAAAATAAATTTGTTTCCTTTCAATAATGCCAGAAAAAGCAGAAAATAAGAAAAATAAAAACAACTTAAATCGTGTATAAATATTAAATCAGACGCGTAAAACAGCCGATTTGCTTTTCGTTTCGGTTGGAGGTCCACAATTTTTTGTGTTGGTTCCTCAGGACCGTTACCGATTATGTCTGAAATTCCTGCTAGAGTACGCATAAATCTGAAACTGGTTAGAGTTGACAATTTTAGATTTTTTTAAGCAAATGTTTTAAGGTAAATTTGACGTTCGTTGGTTGATTTGATAAATATTATACGGTCGAGTTAGACAATAAGCCAGAGTGGAGTAAAAAAATTCGAAATAATAATAATAAAGGAACATTAAGAGCAGGAGTAAAAAAAGTTAACCTAACTAAGATGAGCGGTATCGGCAACGGCGGTAGCAAATGGGTTTAGTTTTTTTTCCTTAATATCGTAGACATCTCTTGTACATCAAGCAACTTTTTGTGGTCGGTTTTTCAGTTGTGTCTATTTTTTGTTGCAGCCAGTGGAATGCCTACTTCAATTTCGGTAGCGCGGTATGAAATCGATAATTTAGTTTTTCTTCGACACGAAAAATTTTTACTAGTAAAAAGTAGTCCACAACGGGTTTGATGGTAATACCAAAAGAGATGGGAAAAAAACCACTGATGCCGGCAGTAAAAACTTCCCGAGACAGTTTTTCATCCAGGCGGTTGAAGACTTTTGTAGCAGCGTCCTCACCGAGTGGATGTACACACGCAGGCAAAATTTTTATTATTTCATAAATTCAATTTAACTGCAGTTTTATTGTTTTACGGAACGGCCACTACTTGCTACTGTTTTAATTAAAATTTACATAGTTATTTCACCAACGTCCCTCAGCGCTATAAAAACATACACAACTAATTAACCCACTGTTTCCAAATAACGCTGGTTTTTCCAAAATTTATGTAAATAATTCACTAACTTATGCGCTGAAAAACTCCCGCGAAACAGCTCCTTTATCCTGGTGCTGGTGCAATTAAAACCGTAGGTACGCAATTAAAATTTCAGCCGCTTGTCAATAATTAACAGGATAAAATAATTGACATATTGCGGTCGTTTTGGCGGAAAAATATATCTGGCGGGATTATTTATTACCTGAAACTCTAGCTAAGCAAGATGATGGAAACCTAATTATGTTTATTAGTACATATTACATAGACAGAGCAAGAGCATAAAATACATTATTTATGGTGCGTGATCGGATTGAACGCATTGTATCAGTGTTAAATATTACGTTATTATATTTAATTAAGTTTTCTATATTTACGAGGAGTGTACTTGGAAATAACCGCCAGTCTCTGAACAGACAGTTTTTGCTACTGTTAACTTGATCGTATACCTGTTGTTTTTTTTTGACAAATACCTATAGTTGTGTAGCTTAAACAATTACATTGACAGCGAGTACAACAAACTTATAAGAAATAAAAATGCGTTCAATAAGAGAGAAGTTCACATAATAGCATTTAAACCATTCCATAATAATAAAACAACTTTTTCCATTTTGGAAAAAATATATAATACGGCGCTCTATTGCAGCGAGTTGTGGGTTTAATTTACTTTTTTTGGTATTAATTGCTAAATGCAAATGTTGGAGAGGTCCAGGTAATTGTCGTCAACCCCCTTTAATATTTCTTCATAATAATTATTTATTTACAGACATCCTTTTCCGGTGTTTACAATTTTATCATTTAGTATTTTCAGTCTTCATTTGAATTAAACCAGTTTAATTTTGAACCCAATTTTGTCTTAAATACACTTACTGGTTAAAAGGCAAAGGGAAAATTGAAAATAGAAACAATATTTCTTCCACCTTTGCCTAAAAATCTAAATTATTTCAGGCAAACTGAAAATAGAAACATTTCCTCGAGTTTAAATGATTGATTAAAGTTAACCTCAGTTTTGTCTTAACGCCTTTAGTTTAAAATGTTAAGTTTTATAGATTACTTAGGATTTTTTAAGTGGTCCTCGGATAAAATGAAATTATAGTATATAAAGACATTTCCTGAAAATTTATTAAGCGTTTTTGCGTGAACGTATTTGGCATTTTTTAAATATTTATAAGTAAAATGTGGACAGTAACGTAATTCTTGGAAATTATGTCTAGATTAAAGTTTAGTTTAGTCTAACTGTAGATTATTTTAAAAATTTGGTAAAAAACGTCGATTTTCAGAGGTAAACTCGAGTATTTTAAAAGCGACAAAATGGAACTACGGGTGGCTGAAATTCCGTTTCCAGAGAATCTCGCTTATTATAATAGATCGACCATACATTTAAATTTGGAAAAGTTACTAAATTTAGTGCGCAATAATAATCCGAAGACGCATTTGAATTATCTTAACTAGAAAACGGGAAAAAACTGAAAATTGCGATTTTAGAAAATCGCTTATAATTTTTTAATCTGTAAAACATTCACAAATTTGAGCCTATAATAAGCGAGATCTCCATACTGGAAACGGAATTTCAGTATTTCAGTATAGGGCTGAATTTAGAGCCCCTCAAAATTAGGCCCAGTTAAAATTTTAAGGTTTAGCTTTAGTCTGGATGAGTTTTTGAACTCTAGTTCAAGCTTGATTTTCATTAAAAATAGATTTTAGCCAAATTGGTTCTAAACTAGGATTAAATAGATGAACCTTAACTTAATTTATAAAATATCCCTTAAAATTAATCGCCGTTTTTGTACAAATATTGAGAAAAACTAACATATTTAAATATAACAAATGGAAAATTCGTTTAAAACTAGAATTAGCTATTAAGTTGTGATTAACAAGTTTTTCTATTACATAAAACCGAAAATTAAATTAGAGAGTGTTGTTCAATTTAAAATTTCAGGTTAACCAGCGATTTTCTTTAAACATACTTTTTAGAAACTGAAAAATTAAATCCAGTTTAAATGTCGAAAATGTCTGAAATATTTTCTGGTGTTCAGATAAAAGTGCTATTTAATTTGTTTAAACTTAAACTTATAACTTAAGACGCAAGTGTATATTTATTATATACTTCTTTATCTTAGATTAATTTCAGGTGTAAATTTAACAAAACTAACTAAAGTTTCACTTTTGATACACTAATCAGAGTTCGTTAATATTTAAACGAGAATTTTTATTTATAGTGTAAATACAAGGTAATAATTTTAATTCAGTAATCTGTTGTTTACATTGTTATACGTTTTTGAAAAAAAAGGTTGCAATATGTAGTTTATTGAGTGACCATGTACAAAATTTCACTCCAAATTCATTATCTTTTACATCAAACGTAATGGATGAATTTTGATTAAAAAATTAATATTTAATATGTGGCTTAACCATGAGGTAACTAACTTGTGTGTTTCGTTTTAGTTTCAAATTTCGCTGGATCAAATTTGAATTATTGGATAATGAGTACGGGAGGGTAATTTTTTAAATACTTACTTGTGTTGTTATGGTTTTTACTCATGACTTTCCTTGGAACGGGGGGTGATAAAGAATTTCTTTGGAGGAGTATTGTGGAGGCTGACGGCGGTGCCGACGCCGACGCCGCTGATCCTGGCGTAACGCACACTTTCGGTGACTGTCTGGCACTGGAACTCCCACTGGCACAGTTCCCCAACATAACCGGAAGATTCGATGAAACTTCCGCACTAGCACCGGAAGATCGTCCCTCCTCCATGGAGTTGCCCGCCGTCTGCACCGCTTCCATGTTACAAACCATTAAAACCCCAACATAAAAAAATAAATACGGCGAAATTTGGAAAATAATTCTAACAGAAACCCCAACGTAACGAAATAAAATGATCAAATTTAGTTGTTGCAGGATGCAACTTTCAAACCGTTTTGAGTTTGAATTGAACTACAACTGCACCAGAGCGATTTTGTTCTTTTTTATCCCCACTATCAAAGCTGTGCAGAACGGCGCATTGCCTCCCCACTTTGCTTGTGTACCCGCCGACGAGACGCGCTTTCAGCAACAACGGCGAAGGGTCACACGGAAGCCACCGGACCCCTTAACCCGGTCACTGTAATTTTTGGTGGTACACGTACGTCCCTTTTGTTCCTGCACTAACCTACCAGAAAAACAAAACGGGCAACCCCTTTGGCGCAATCTGAATATTTTTTTCCATTTATAACCGATTTCGTACACAAATCATTCAAATTCTTTTAAAAATATGTACTGGATCTTGAATCTTTAACAATTTCAATATTGAGCATCGCGACAAGTTTTCTTAACGAGACAAGTATTTTCTGGCACCTTTGGAACATAACTGAAGAAACCTTTGAAGACAGCTTGATATTTTCGTTATTTTCAGAAAATATAAGTCTTAGTCAAACATTTTCTGAATTTTACTGCGTTTTTTTTTCATATTTTGCTCTTAACGACTTTTATTTACAAAAATGTCGTTTAACACCAAAAATTTGTATTTCGCACAAATATTATTATTTTCCACTAAATCCACGAAACTTCAGAATACAATAAGGTTCAACAACAAAATATCTATTTAATTGAGGAATGAAAAAACAGTTCCTGGTTTTATTTTTTATATCTACAAGCAAAATAGTAACAAAGCAGCAATTAAACCAGCTTGGAAACTATTATATTATACTATATTAATTTCCTTATTATTTTTTCCTTCAGCAATAAACTCATTAAATTACATAAAACAATGCTTTTTGAGATTTACTTCATGGATTAATTTGTTCCTGCAGAAGAATCTTCGTCTCCACTTCCAAAAGGATAATTTCCAACATTCAACAAAATTTCTAATACACTTCTATTGATGTAAGCTAAGTTAATGTGTAGTTGTAATTAAATTTTAAATAATATTTTATTGATTGAACACAGTTTAATTTTATTAAAACTATTTTAACAGCTTTTTTTGTTTTGTAGACAGCCATTAATTATGTAATAAAAAACAAACGGAATTCAATAGCTCAAATAAACAACCTGCAAAAAATAGAATGGAAATGTTAGTTTTTTTCTTACCTTGGTCAAAAATTATAAAAAAGCTAATGTGTATTTGTAAAAACGCTAACAAATAAACTAATAAAAATATTTTAATTTATTTAAATTGTACCAGTGCTGGTTTCCCAAATAATATCTACAAACTTTTTAGTCCATTTTTTGCGTTGTAAATTTGCTTAGCAGGAAATTCGTCATAAAAAAACATGCAATTAATTTAATTAATTAATTTTCGTTCGAAAACTTGTAAACATTAATAAAAATATTTAGTAATATTTAATATAGTAATTAAATGTTTAACATGCAGTGGCGAAGGAAAATCATAAATCAAAGAAATTAATTTGTATTTCCATTAAGATAAAGTAGCTTCAGGTTAAAAGAAGGAAATATTGTCAAATTATGTGATTTTATTAAATAAGCAAAAACGGAAATTTACGATTAATTTAAATAAAGCAAGAATCTACCGCCAATCAGAAGTTAACTTTTATATTAGCCGGGAAATTTTAATATTTACTTTCTATAAGAACTTTTAATAAAAAAAGCGAGCGAAATTCAAACACTCTGTACAGAAAACACCAATTCTTATCTATACTTACCTTCAGTTTACTTTTTTGTCTTCTAGAGCTTAATTACAAAAAACAGTGTCGCTCTCTTGGTTCTCACCAAATACAAAATGACTTTTTTCTACATCACAAGTTTTTTTCCTCTTCCTCAGCATCAGATACACAACCCTTTGTGTCAATGTTCTAGGCAGAGCCAACAAAAAAATTCTTTTCCGCGGTCGAGTTAATGGTACAGGTAAAGCTGAAGAGAAATCTTCTTGATGCTCGAGAGCTCAGCTTTTTTTCTTCTGTATTAGAAATTTACATATGAGGGGGACTTAACCGGTCATTTGGTGTTCGTATGTTTATTCTTTAGAACGTTGACCCTTCTTATATTAAAATCTTAGGACAATACATTAGGGTGGATTCTGGGTGCTTATTTTTATAATATCTAAGATGAATTCAAACGCTTAAAGGAACCATTATATATCTCCAGTAGTTATTAATTCATGCTAAGTTTTAACCGTTTGTATGGGTTTGAAAAAAAATTAATAAATCATGAAAGTTTTCTTTACTTTTTTATTAAACAAACAAAAAAGCTAGAATTTTACTAAGATTACATTTTGGCAAAAAGTATTTAATAAGTTTAAAATTTTTTTTAATCGAAGGAATAAGGAACCTTGTGTGGTGGCGTGTGGACCGAACTTAGCGGTTTTCAGCGTTTTTGTACGTTATTTTTTGACCAATAGCGCACGCCGGATTCTTGCAACGAATCAGAAGTCCCCTTCCAAGGCATAATTGCGCGAAATTTGAAAATAGACTTGAAATTATCTGTAGAATATTGAATTTAAAATATTTAAACCATTTTTTTCAAAAAGAAGCCTTATTAGAAAAATTAAAAATTGTAGGTATTCGACACCTATTTATTAATTGAATAATTTAATTTAGAGTAAATCGTTAAATTCCTGTCCTACCGTTGGTATTGTTTCCGATTTCTGAATAGTGACAAATATAAGAACTAATCTTTTTCCACGGTATACTGTATTTGACATAGATACCTATACATCAATCCGTAATGGAAAATTTAGAAAGAAATCTTGATGCGAAGATGATTTCAAGAATGAACAAAGGGTAAGTTTCAGAAATGTTTATTTAACTCTGTTATTCTATTCTGTATTTCCTTGCAGACGTATAAAACCGTTCGGCACTTTTTTTATTAATCATGCATCAGTTCTAGTACACATAAGAACTTTGATAAAGGAAAAAATTTTGGTGTGTGAAAAACAACCAGCTTGTAAAACTACAGATGAAGATTGGGGCAAACATCTAAAGACTAAAGAACAAACGAATAAAAAGATTTTTACCCCGAAATGTTGAGTTAGGTCTCAATGTCTGAAAAGTTTAGCTATACCTACCTAGACTGTTTATATTTATTAATATTAAATATTTTTCTTATCTAATGCTGTGCTAAGTGTTTTTGCTTAAGTAAAAGTGATGTTTATAAAATAAGTATAAGTAGTTTTATTGAAATTGATTTTTGCCTTTGAGAACAAGAGTTGATATCTAAATTGTTTTTTAAACTAAGCGTAATCATACCTAAACAAAATTATTTAATATATTTATAAGTGATAACGATGATTAATTCAATTGTATTACTAATACTGAAAAAGAATTTTTATTTATATTGTAAAATATTTCTAGACGCGTCATCATATTATGCAGATTGTACTCCGGCTTATCAGTCTAATTGTCATTTAACAGTTCGTAAATCAATTACTAGCAGGTATTACAATGGATCGCAACCAACTCTCAGAAGAAGCTGCTGCCATGCGAAGCATGCCTCTATCCCAACTTCGTTTCCAACAGGAGAGATACCAAAACATCCTGCGTAGATGGTAAGCATATAAGTACTTATACGAATAGAAAAATCCTAATTTTTTAGCTTTGGTATGTTAAACTCCTCATGCAGCTCCTTCCAAGGAAACCCTCTGTTAATAATGAAAGTAGTCCAAGCGAAGAGTGAACAATTAGCCCTGGAAATCCGTCGTCGAGAGGCTTACATTAAAGCCAAATTCGTTATGATCCGTCAGAGAAGACTAAAAGCTGAAAGACAACCATCCAAGATGTTTGTGGATAACATGTCGGATTCAGAGACTGATGATGGGGAGAAGAAGCTGCCTTCAAAGAGGAAATTCAAGAAACGTGCTGGATTTTCTAAAGAAAAAAGGAATCAAGCCGGGGCCAAAGCTCAAGGATTCGTTCTGGACGACGATGACTTCAGCTTCAGCAGCTATGATGAATCAGAAGCCGATTAAAACTTGTGTAATCTATTACTATTATACATATAAATATTTATTGACTGCTTTCTTTTTGTATTTTTTTCTAAATACATAGATAAGCATATAAATATTTAAATGTAATTTTCTTATATAAGTACAGTAAACATCACTTGATTTATAAAAAAATACTTGAATTGGACTAAAGTTTGCAAAATGTTTAAATAGAATCTCTGAAGAATTTTTGTGCAGTTTTAAATATATTTTGTACGACTTTTGGGAAATAAACTTTTATAAAGAAATTACGAATCTTTTTCCGTATCATTCAGTGGCGTTCCGATGAAAAAGTTTAGGAACCCCTGATGTAAAAGTGCAAGCGTATGATTTATTTGTGATTGATCCTCGTAATACGACATTTAAAAAAGCAGTTTACGACCAACGCTACTTATTGTAGTTTTGCTACTCAAACCTAGATGGCGGTAATTAGAAAATTTTATATTTTTATATGTTGTAATTTTATTTTTACTGGAAAACTATTTAAAGTTTTAATTTAATAAACTAAACCTACCGAATGTTAATTGTTTTCAATTGTATTGATTATTTATAAATTTAAGTTTCTATAAAAATCTACAAAAATTGCTTAAACGCTACCATTATACCATCCAATACCGTCATAATCGCGCCTGCGCAAACGATTTTAACAAAAGTGGTATACATGAACTCTACCGACATTTTATGAAGGGAGTGATGTCTTTATAATACTTATAAATTAATATTGTGATTTGTATAATAATCAGTTTACAAAAATGTCTGAGTGTGAAAGTAAAAAATTGGTGGATCTGCGTGTTGTGGACCTTCGCAGCGAATTGGAAAAACGCAGCTTGGATCGAAATGGCATCAAACAAATCCTAGTTGAAAGATTGAAAGAGGTAACAAATAGACCATTGTATAATAATCTGGTAATTGTATGGTTTCTACATTAATTGTATTCTATTGTTAGGCTTTGGAAAGAGAGGGCGTGGATCCAGAAACACATCTTTTCGAAGTAGGTGATAAGAAACAAGCAACCAAAACACGTAAGTTTCAATTTCTTAACCAATTTCAGTTTATGGTAATTAGGCTTATTCTAGGACAATCTCTGGAAGACGAGGAAAAAACTGAAGTAGTATCCGAAGTGGAAAATCCACCACCCGCAGTAGAAGTTAAAGAAAAACCACAAGAAACTGCTGAAAAAGTTCAAGAAGAGGTAAGGTTTTGAATTTGATTTGAACTCTTCCAACACGTGTTCTTATAGACTAAGCAACCTGAGGAAAAACCGGAAGTGGTTGTTGAAGCAACGCCTAAAGAAGCACCAGAAGAGACACTCGAGGAAAATGATGGTGCTGGGCAAGAATCGCCGATACGTTTGACCTTAGATGAAGAGGAAACTTTACACGATGATGAGGTAAGTGCTAAATAAATCCCTTAATAAAATATAAACATTTGGATGATTTTAGGCGGAACCTACCGTTGAAAAGCAGTCCAATGGAGCAATAATCGAAGGTAAGTTGTTTTACTCGCGTAAATAGTAAGATGATTAAATTCGATCGGAAATTATGCAACTAGGTGAAGCCTAGAACATCTTGTAGAGGTTTAGACTTGAGAAATGGGTAATTCGTTTTTTTAGTAGGGCGGAAGTTTCAAAATTAACCAGGGGCAATGTGGTTTGTTTTACTACAAATTCATCAACAGATCGTAGATTATTAACTAAACTGCTGGCCAATTGAAACGTACCAAGCGAATTTTTAGGTTGAATTTAAAGTCAAATATTTTGAAAAGGAGAAAAGATATCAACATGAGGTTTTCAGGATTCAAGAGATAATTTTATTGGGAAAGCAATAGTATGACCCGATTTTTTTACTTTGAAGTACGTTAGTATCTACAGGGTATGAAAGAAAGTCGTCTTTTTTTTCTCAAACTTTATACCTACAGGAATTCCACAAAAAAATGTTTATATTTTTTTGATGTCGATTTTTTTAGTCCCTGGTTAATGAGGAAAAAACCAATTTCTCAAAATTTTTATATCCCTCTTATTTTATAACATACCGAATTTTTTATTAAATTAAATATTGTTGAACAAGTTTTTGCAATAATAATTATGCTGCCATTTTGAAAGCAAATGTCATCATGTGATATGTCGATAAAAAGGTAATTTTAAGTAGAATCTAATTCTTACGGAAAAAAATATACAGGGTTGTTTTAAAAAAATTTGAAAGTTAGTAGGTGGCCCTTCCAGTGAAACCGGAAGTGTCAACAGATTGTTTTAAACGTCAAAATGATTATTCCTTTCAACAATCAAACCATGCCAAATTTCAAATTAATACAGTTAAATGTAATAAAATGGTGGGGGTTGTAAAACGATTTCGTAGCCACCCGGTATACACGAATATGAGC